>OY757314.1:63921075-65199723 GCA_963583905.1 Stenurella melanura | reverse complement strand
CATGTATAGGGAGGGCGTATGCAAAAAAAAGCACCATACTCTCTTAAGAAAGTATGAGCAGTTGAGGTTTTAGTAAAAACATTATAGTCGTAATAGGAAAACATGCGCAGTGGAGCTTTATAGGAAAAATATTATAACTGATATAAAAAAAGCATACGAAGTACAAATCTTTTGTAGAGCCTTTCTGTCTCTGCCAGCATACTATTACATTTTAAGAATAAATCGCGTTATGCTGAATATATAAAATATACACCATAACGATTATTTACGAAAATCGAGTAAATCGAATATTCTAGACTCATGATGACGAATTTTACGAAGGTATACTAACCATTAAGCTCTATCCATTTTATGAAACAAAACCTAAAATTCATCAAAAAGGACTCCTCCACCAATTCAAATGACCCTCTATTCGAAATTAAAAGTATCATTAGGTAAGAACCCACTCTCCTGCACGCATATTATTCTAAATTTCAGATATCATTAGGAATTTAGTGAAATATCAGTACACCCATGTCAAATTATCAACAAAATCTCAGAAAATTGCAAATATTCATATTTATGAGTTATCGATGTCAAGCGTAAATAAAATTGAAAATAAAACCCTATCGATACAATCTCTTACGTAAGCATGCTAGATATCAAATACAATACAAAATTAAATTTTACTCCCGTTTACAGCGAAACGAAAATTAAAATTAACTCAAGACAAGACAACTAGAGACTCCCCTACAGTTAATAAACAAATGAGCTTAAAAAGTTTCAGATATTCATATTTAAGTTTCCACGAAATCAAATCAACACAAAAACTAAAATTCGTAAGATATAGCAAGAAATACCACATAATGCTAAAAATACTGTAATGGGCAAGCCAAATTAAGTTTAATCATCATATAATAATATTAATATGTTTACCCGATTCTGTTACGAAGACGCAATCCAAAACTGATAATGACGCTACATACAGAAACTTATAGAGAAAAGCATGCGCAGAGGGGAAAAACAGTGTGGTAGTCAAAAAACAAAAATTATGAACAGTGAGGATTTTAGGAAAAACATTATAGTCAGCATATTAAAACACGTACAGTGGATATTTATAGGAAAAAAAATATTATAGCTGTTATAGAAGGCATGCGCAGTAGGAAACTTTGTACACCTTTTCTATCTCTGACGTCATACTAATACATTTTCAAGATAGGTGGAGTACCATTGAACATATAATAACATAGACTCCTAACAATTCATACTGCATTAACGAATTCGATTAAATAGAAAATTTCAACCTCATGAAGGCCAATTTTACTTTGTACACCTTTTCTATCTATGACGTCATACTAATACATTTTCAAGATAGGTGTAGTACCATTGAACATATAATAACATAGACTCCTAACAATTCATACTACATGAACGAATTCGATTAAATAGAATATTTCAACCTCATGAAGGCCAATTTTACGGGGTACACTAAATATCAAGTTGACACAAAAGTGTCAAAAAAGACCCTTACCTTAAACAGTTTATGAAACAAAATCTAAGATTCATTAAAATAAAATGAAAAAAACCAAGAGACATCATTTAACATGTCAATACGAAAAATATCATAGATCCAAGAAATATACTTATCTTATGGTAAGCACACACACACACACACACCCACCATCACACACACACACACACACACACACACACACACACACACACGTACCTTAGATGTTTAAAGGCGTAGTAACTGCTAAGAATAATCAATGACATAACCCTTATGACTCATAAGCAGGTTTACTTACATATACCAACAAGATATTCCAACTTCAAATGGATAATAGAAGAATTGTAACTGGAAAGGCCGTAGAGATACATATTCCAGTTCCCCCAGTATCGACATATAATAAAATAGACACCTAACGATGCATGTTGTATTAGCGAAACCGATCAAAGCGAATATAATAGCCTCAGTACAACACGTCGGCCGCAAATTTTTACTCTGATATACTAGACATCTAATAATAGTATTACCTAACATATTATGGCCGAGAGAGAGCCTTTACTTAAACTTTTATCAGTTTAACGAAACAAAAATCTAAAATTCATAAATTTACTTTACAATACAACGGGAGACAAAATTCCTGTGCCTCCGTAATAAAAGGCATAACTATAATATAAATTTCGCGATGTCTGATCGAAAGAGAAATTTACTAGGAAATTATAGACAACAAGTAGGATCACCCCAAAGTATTTTTACCAAGAGGGTCCTACTTTTAAGATTTAGCCACTTTAACGAAACAAATATCTAAAAGTCATAAAATTACTTAATAAAAAACACACACACACACACACACCCGCACACAAGCCTTAATTATTAACGAACAACTGCTACAGACAACTAAAAATATCTGTACAGGCACCTTAGATGTTTAAAGGCGTAGTAATTGCCAAGAATAATCAATGACGTAACTCATAGTCAGGTTTACTTACATATACCCACATAATATCCCAACTTGAAATGGATAATCGAAGAGTTGTAGACACCTGTGCCATAGGAATGTAATTCATCTATAGGTTTAACTGAAAAGGCCGTAGAGATACAAAGTCCAATTACTACGGTATAGACATATAATAATAAAATAGACACCTAACGTTGCATGCTATATTAGCGAAACCGATCAAGGCGAATATATTAGCTTCAGTACAACAGGCCGGTCTCAAATATTACTCCGATATACTAGACACCTAATAGGATCACCTAACATATTAGGGTCAAGAGGGCCTTTCTTTAAACTTTATCAGTTTAACGAAACAAAATCTCAAACTCATAAAAATCGACCCTACAAAACAGCTGGAGACAAAATTCCTGTACATCCGTAATAAGAGGTATATCTATAATATGAATTTCGCGATGTATCATCGAAATAGAAATTTACACGAAAATTATAGACATCAAGTAGAATCACCCAACGTATTTTATCAAGAGGGTCCTACTTTAAGATTTGGCCATTTTAACGAAACAAATATCCAAAAAATCATAAAATTACTCTATATAAAACAACTAGAAGCAAATATTTTCAAATCCATGACGTCATAAATTTAAAGAGTACTAGCACCGGATGTCTTTATCGTAATTACTGAGGTGACCATGACTTAAAAAAAAACGGTTATTCATACTGGTCGATACTCTACATTACGCTAACTAAGAATCTAATACCTTAATTTAAAATATAAGAATAATATATTCTGCCACGATCAACACGTCTGAATCGTCTAAGTTTACCGTATGGTACCTCCAACATCATCACCTCGTAACACAGCCTCATATCATTATATCATTATATTGCAAATCTCTACATGTATTTTTTCTATATATATATGTTGTCACCACTTCAACTAACTGATCGCATATTTTTAAAAATAAATATTATTTAAGTTAGTCTGTTCTTGCTAGATAAAGTTAACATTTTTTACACAGCATCCTCCATGAAATACTTTTAGGCCTACTGGAGGTAGGTGATAGGTTATAATTAAGAAAGCCCCAATGACCATATCTGAAAAATCAAGACGAAGTTACGGTTTAATTCTAATATGTATTCATTTATAAATAACGGCTACGACTCATCTCCCACCTCTATCCCCTACCATAATTCGGAACAGACCTCACCGCCCCAGAACTCTCCATCATAAGCCGGGGGCATTTACTATACCAGATTCTCCTTCCAATTTTATAAGGAAGTGCATCTTTCATGAAAATACCTCGAAAACGCACCACCAAAATCAAGAGTTGCAATCCCAATAACGTATTTATATCAGTTTTGCGTAACATAGCACCCCTCTACTTAATGACGGGGCCGCTAAATACTGCGGAAGAGTTCTATGAAGTGGTGGAGAATTCCGTGACATGATGGGGGTTAATAACCTCAACACGTGAAGTTTAGGTACTTACAAAGTACTACTAGGGAACTTTCGAGAACGACGAAACGAAAAAATTAGTCTGCCTCTAATTTTTCTTTAGAGGATATAAAATACTGTACTTCAAATATTAGGTAAATATAGTAAAATGACAAAGTGGGTCAACAGATTAACTAGTGTATATCTCTCTCTCCATAACTTAGGTATATATTATGAGTTATAAGACCTCGTGTTGCTACAAATTTATCGTGTACTTACCTATAGAGCCCCATACCCAACCCACTCCAACAGCTACATACTTTTTAATAATGAAACTGTACCTAGTCAAAGTAGTTATGTCTATCTATTTATTTGCGATACATAATACTGATAAAACACACTAACTACCTAATTTATTTAAAAATAAAAGTTTTTTATTTAAAATAATAGTTACTACCTCATAAAAAAGACCCCTTAGTCCATGGCACATAGAAAACATTTTCGCCTGCCTTGCAGTTTTCAAAGAAGCAGACATTATTATAATTATGATTAGGGAAAAGTTTATGTTTTAGATATGAAAATAACAGAGCAGTATTTCTTCTTCAAAAATTCTTATATCATTATATTTCAGAAATAAATAATAAGTCGCCTGACTCGTTTAACTTATTCTTGCCGTCTATATCTAGAAACTAATGAAAAGTTTTCTCTGTTAATAAATAAACATTTCACGCACAGGCTCCCTAGATCGGAAAATGTGATATACACAAGATTTCAGATTAAGTAGATACTGTTTTTACATGAAGACTATCACATACATTTTATTCATTATTTATCAATGTACAGGGGGGCTTGCAATTTTAAAACAGGGATATGTCTGGTGATTTTATGTTTGTACACTGATTTACATGAAATATCGTAAACATTATTTTCAACTATTTGGAGTACACAGAGGAAGTAGATACCCATTATTAATAGAAACTTTGCAGTTAGATATTTTGTACAGGGTCACCTAATCTAAAATTCCTAGTTAGAGTAGATAATATTATCAATTTAGTTGGTGCCCCAGAACACAGAAATTCCCTAAAAAATGTTTTTCCAACAAATTATTGAATATTTGTAATAAGAATACATAAAATGATGAGATATCATAGTTGATATCAATGTTGAAATTTAAAAAATATGTATATATATAGGCTATTGGTGACATATACATAACGTCCTCCACCGGTAGTCTCCGAACCATTCTCAAGTGCGGATGAAGTAAACATTCTTGAGGTCCATGAAGAACCCTGTTACTTGTTATTATCTAACACATACTGATTATAAGGTACAAATCAAAGAAATTTAAATTAGTTTTTAAATTTAATCCATTGATTTTTTATTTATCAACATTAGGTTAGGCATGATGGTCGAGGCCATCCTTCCTTTGAAGAGGTGAATGTGTAGGTTATATGAAGGTCATATAGGTCAATAACCCTTGGTTTTAATTAACGTGTTTCCACTAGGTTAGATCGGATTTCGCCTATACGACGTCAAGTATTTTCAGTATCCCCACCACCTCATGACCACTTCATGGCCTCTTAGGTACGATGGTTAGGTTAGGTACGCGCGCGTACCTAACCTAACCTAACCATCGTACCTAAGAGGCCATGAAGTGGTCATGAGGTGGTGGGGATACTGAAAATACTTGACGTCGTATAGGCGAAATCCGATCTAACCTAGTGGAAACACGTTAATTAAAACCAAGGGTTATTGACCTATATGACCTTCATATAACCTACACATTCACCTCTTCAAAGGAAGGATGGCCTCGACCATCATGCCTAACCTAATGTTGATAAATAAAAAATCAATGGATTAAATTTAAAAACTAATTTAAATTTCTTTGATTTGTACCTTATAATCAGTATGTGTTAGATAATAACAAGTAACAGGGTTCTTCATGGACCTCAAGAATGTTTACTTCATCCGCACTTGAGAATGGTTCGGAGACTACCGGTGGAGGACGTTATGTATATGTCACCAATAGCCTATATATATACATATTTTTTAAATTTCAACATTGATATCAACTATGATATCTCATCATTTTATGTATTCTTATTACAAATATTCAATAATTTGTTGGAAAAACATTTTTTAGGGAATTTCTGTGTTCTGGGGCACCAACTAAATTGATAATATTATCTACTCTAACTAGGAATTTTAGATTAGGTGACCCTGTACAAAATATCTAACTGCAAAGTTTCTATTAATAATGGGTATCTACTTCCTCTGTGTACTCCAAATAGTTGAAAATAATGTTTACGATATTTCATGTAAATCAGTGTACAAACATAAAATCACCAGACATATCCCTGTTTTAAAATTGCAAGCCCCCCTGTACATTGATAAATAATGAATAAAATGTATGTGATAGTCTTCATGTAAAAACAGTATCTACTTAATCTGAAATCTTGTGTATATCACATTTTCCGATCTAGGGAGCCTGTGCGTGAAATGTTTATTTATTAACAGAGAAAACTTTTCATTAGTTTCTAGATATAGACGGCAAGAATAAGTTAAACGAGTCAGGCGACTTATTATTTATTTCTGAAATATAATGATATAAGAATTTTTGAAGAAGAAATACTGCTCTGTTATTTTCATATCTAAAACATAAACTTTTCCCTAATCATAATTATAATAATGTCTGCTTCTTTGAAAACTGCAAGGCAGGCGAAAATGTTTTCTATGTGCCATGGACTAAGGGGTCTTTTTTATGAGGTAGTAACTATTATTTTAAATAAAAAACTTTTATTTTTAAATAAATTAGGTAGTTAGTGTGTTTTATCAGTATTATGTATCGCAAATAAATAGATAGACATAACTACTTTGACTAGGTACAGTTTCATTATTAAAAAGTATGTAGCTGTTGGAGTGGGTTGGGTATGGGGCTCTATAGGTAAGTACACGATAAATTTGTAGCAACACGAGGTCTTATAACTCATAATATATACCTAAGTTATGGAGAGAGAGATATACACTAGTTAATCTGTTGACCCACTTTGTCATTTTACTATATTTACCTAATATTTGAAGTACAGTATTTTATATCCTCTAAAGAAAAATTAGAGGCAGACTAATTTTTTCGTTTCGTCGTTCTCGAAAGTTCCCTAGTAGTACTTTGTAAGTACCTAAACTTCACGTGTTGAGGTTATTAACCCCCATCATGTCACGGAATTCTCCACCACTTCATAGAACTCTTCCGCAGTATTTAGCGGCCCCGTCATTAAGTAGAGGGGTGCTATGTTACGCAAAACTGATATAAATACGTTATTGGGATTGCAACTCTTGATTTTGGTGGTGCGTTTTCGAGGTATTTTCATGAAAGATGCACTTCCTTATAAAATTGGAAGGAGAATCTGGTATAGTAAATGCCCCCGGCTTATGATGGAGAGTTCTGGGGCGGTGAGGTCTGTTCCGAATTATGGTAGGGGATAGAGGTGGGAGATGAGTCGTAGCCGTTATTTATAAATGAATACATATTAGAATTAAACCGTAACTTCGTCTTGATTTTTCAGATATGGTCATTGGGGCTTTCTTAATTATAACCTATCACCTACCTCCAGTAGGCCTAAAAGTATTTCATGGAGGATGCTGTGTAAAAAATGTTAACTTTATCTAGCAAGAACAGACTAACTTAAATAATATTTATTTTTAAAAATATGCGATCAGTTAGTTGAAGTGGTGACAACATATATATATAGAAAAAATACATGTAGAGATTTGCAATATAATGATATAATGATATGAGGCTGTGTTACGAGGTGATGATGTTGGAGGTACCATACGGTAAACTTAGACGATTCAGACGTGTTGATCGTGGCAGAATATATTATTCTTATATTTTAAATTAAGGTATTAGATTCTTAGTTAGCGTAATGTAGAGTATCGACCAGTATGAATAACCGTTTTTTTTTAAGTCATGGTCACCTCAGTAATTACGATAAAGACATCCGGTGCTAGTACTCTTTAAATTTATGACGTCATGGATTTGAAAATATTTGCTTCTAGTTGTTTTATATAGAGTAATTTTATGATTTTTTGGATATTTGTTTCGTTAAAATGGCCAAATCTTAAAGTAGGACCCTCTTGATAAAATACGTTGGGTGATTCTACTTGATGTCTATAATTTTCGTGTAAATTTCTATTTCGATGATACATCGCGAAATTCATATTATAGATATACCTCTTATTACGGATGTACAGGAATTTTGTCTCCAGCTGTTTTGTAGGGTCGATTTTTATGAGTTTGAGATTTTGTTTCGTTAAACTGATAAAGTTTAAAGAAAGGCCCTCTTGACCCTAATATGTTAGGTGATCCTATTAGGTGTCTAGTATATCGGAGTAATATTTGAGACCGGCCTGTTGTACTGAAGCTAATATATTCGCCTTGATCGGTTTCGCTAATATAGCATGCAACGTTAGGTGTCTATTTTATTATTATATGTCTATACCGTAGTAATTGGACTTTGTATCTCTACGGCCTTTTCAGTTAAACCTATAGATGAATTACATTCCTATGGCACAGGTGTCTACAACTCTTCGATTATCCATTTCAAGTTGGGATATTATGTGGGTATATGTAAGTAAACCTGACTATGAGTTACGTCATTGATTATTCTTGGCAATTACTACGCCTTTAAACATCTAAGGTGCCTGTACAGATATTTTTAGTTGTCTGTAGCAGTTGTTCGTTAATAATTAAGGCTTGTGTGCGGGTGTGTGTGTGTGTGTGTGTTTTTTATTAAGTAATTTTATGACTTTTAGATATTTGTTTCGTTAAAGTGGCTAAATCTTAAAAGTAGGACCCTCTTGGTAAAAATACTTTGGGGTGATCCTACTTGTTGTCTATAATTTCCTAGTAAATTTCTCTTTCGATCAGACATCGCGAAATTTATATTATAGTTATGCCTTTTATTACGGAGGCACAGGAATTTTGTCTCCCGTTGTATTGTAAAGTAAATTTATGAATTTTAGATTTTTGTTTCGTTAAACTGATAAAAGTTTAAGTAAAGGCTCTCTCTCGGCCATAATATGTTAGGTAATACTATTATTAGATGTCTAGTATATCAGAGTAAAAATTTGCGGCCGACGTGTTGTACTGAGGCTATTATATTCGCTTTGATCGGTTTCGCTAATACAACATGCATCGTTAGGTGTCTATTTTATTATATGTCGATACTGGGGGAACTGGAATATGTATCTCTACGGCCTTTCCAGTTACAATTCTTCTATTATCCATTTGAAGTTGGAATATCTTGTTGGTATATGTAAGTAAACCTGCTTATGAGTCATAAGGGTTATGTCATTGATTATTCTTAGCAGTTACTACGCCTTTAAACATCTAAGGTACGTGTGTGTGTGTGTGTGTGTGTGTGTGTGTGTGTGATGGTGGGTGTGTGTGTGTGTGTGTGCTTACCATAAGATAAGTATATTTCTTGGATCTATGATATTTTTCGTATTGACATGTTAAATGATGTCTCTTGGTTTTTTTCATTTTATTTTAATGAATCTTAGATTTTGTTTCATAAACTGTTTAAGGTAAGGGTCTTTTTTGACACTTTTGTGTCAACTTGATATTTAGTGTACCCCGTAAAATTGGCCTTCATGAGGTTGAAATATTCTATTTAATCGAATTCGTTCATGTAGTATGAATTGTTAGGAGTCTATGTTATTATATGTTCAATGGTACTACACCTATCTTGAAAATGTATTAGTATGACGTCATAGATAGAAAAGGTGTACAAAGTAAAATTGGCCTTCATGAGGTTGAAATTTTCTATTTAATCGAATTCGTTAATGCAGTATGAATTGTTAGGAGTCTATGTTATTATATGTTCAATGGTACTCCACCTATCTTGAAAATGTATTAGTATGACGTCAGAGATAGAAAAGGTGTACAAAGTTTCCTACTGCGCATGCCTTCTATAACAGCTATAATATTTTTTTTCCTATAAATATCCACTGTACGTGTTTTAATATGCTGACTATAATGTTTTTCCTAAAATCCTCACTGTTCATAATTTTTGTTTTTTGACTACCACACTGTTTTTCCCCTCTGCGCATGCTTTTCTCTATAAGTTTCTGTATGTAGCGTCATTATCAGTTTTGGATTGCGTCTTCGTAACAGAATCGGGTAAACATATTAATATTATTATATGATGATTAAACTTAATTTGGCTTGCCCATTACAGTATTTTTAGCATTATGTGGTATTTCTTGCTATATCTTACGAATTTTAGTTTTTGTGTTGATTTGATTTCGTGGAAACTTAAATATGAATATCTGAAACTTTTTAAGCTCATTTGTTTATTAACCTGTAGGGGAGTCTCTAGTTGTCTTGTCTTGAGTTAATTTTAATTTTCGTTTCGCTGTAAACGGGAGTAAAATTTAATTTTGTATTGTATTTGATATCTAGCATGCTTACGTAAGAGATTGTATCGATAGGGTTTTATTTTCAATTTTATTTACGCTTGACATCGATAACTCATAAATATGAATATTTGCAATTTTCTGAGATTTTGTTGATAATTTGACATGGGTGTACTGATATTTCACTAAATTCCTAATGATATCTGAAATTTAGAATAATATGCGTGCAGGAGAGTGGGTTCTTACCTAATGATACTTTTAATTTCGAATAGAGGGTCATTTGAATTGGTGGAGGAGTCCTTTTTGATGAATTTTAGGTTTTGTTTCATAAAATGGATAGAGCTTAATGGTTAGTATACCTTCGTAAAATTCGTCATCATGAGTCTAGAATATTCGATTTACTCGATTTTCGTAAATAATCGTTATGGTGTATATTTTATATATTCAGCATAACGCGATTTATTCTTAAAATGTAATAGTATGCTGGCAGAGACAGAAAGGCTCTACAAAAGATTTGTACTTCGTATGCTTTTTTTATATCAGTTATAATATTTTTCCTATAAAGCTCCACTGCGCATGTTTTCCTATTACGACTATAATGTTTTTACTAAAACCTCAACTGCTCATACTTTTCTTAAGAGAGTATGGTGCTTTTTTTTGCATACGCCCTCCCTATACATGTTTTTCATAAAAATCTCCACTACGCATGTTTTCCTATGACGACTATAATGTTTTGTCCTAAAATCTCCACTACTCATATTTTTCTTTGACGTCCATGACGTTTTTTCTTCGATATTTCCCAACTGCGCTTCTCTTGGTGCGTTTATGATGTTCCTTTGTATAAACCCCCACTACATTAGTTTTTCTGAAGAGTGCCTTGCTCATGACTTCCTAAAAGAATATGGTGCTTTTCGTCGATATTTTTGATGATGTAGTAAACTACTTTATTTTGCAGTAAATGTGCGTTACCACATAAGCAAAACTAGTATTAAAAACCAGAAATGTTGTTACTCCCTTTATATCTCTCGAAATAAGTGGGTGGGGTATCTAAATTTGTATAGGCCACTCTGTAGTTGGGATATATCTGTCTGTCTGTTGTGCAGTATTGTCTTTAACGCTAAAATAGTATTAATAATATGCTTTACCTATTTATTGTGATTGTTCGCTGGACTGAAATAATATCAAACAGTTATCTATCTATTCGCTTTCATTGCAGTTTACGAAATATTCTCTTATTTTCTATCGCATTTATTATGAATGGAGTTTCTGATATATTAAAGTAAACCAAATGGGTCATTTTATGTAGCTTAAATAACTAATTTATAATTCACGAGAATAGAACTGTTCTTTGTTAGATGAATGCATTGTTTTGATAATTTTTTACGGTATTTATTGCCTTTCTATATTTATCAAGAAATGTGATATACTAATGCTGACAGGTGCTGACACCTTAAAATTTGCATAATATTTACGATGTATGGATTGTGGATGTGTACCGCGGGGTGTGCGGGTGCCGGGTGCGGGGGGGGGGTTGTGCTGACTGTTCGATCTTACATACACACATGACTTTGCAAATTCTTTCATTACTATTAAACGGTGTGGCTGAACAATGCTTCTTTCATTATTGCGAAAGATGTTGATTAATAAGACATTTTTTCATCATAATGATTTTATTAGTAAATTATTTCCTTATTCATCTGCTGATCTATCCATTATTCTATTGTGCTTGGATATTAATTCCTAACTTGAAGGATTATTTGATGGTAAATGCATTTAGTTTCATTCTCGTTTTTTTCTTGGGTTGTTAATTAGAACAGAGTGATCTCAGTAAAATTTTAATCCAAATAAACGTTGAGTAACTGATGACAACATGTACGAAGATTTCTAGTTTGAATACAGGGTGTGCGAAAAGCTAAATTCACACCAAGCAGCTGCATCATAATTTGTAATTGTAAAAATTAATGTATTATATGAAATATGTATTTTTCTTTCTTATTATTACAGCTCGAAATATACAGGGTGGTACATTGAAAATTGGTGGTTTATAAAGCTTTAATAAGGCCTCCATTGATTCATAGTACATTACTTAATTAATTGATTACTGATAAGCTGCTTCTTGATATGTGTACATCCTTCTACTTTTCCATAAACCTGAACAATCCCTCTTTGATTAATTTTGCATAAGAGCGATCTTCTAAACACAGTAAATGTGCAATTATAGGTACGTCACCTACTTTCCACCTGTAAATTTCAACTCCGCAATGGAAGCAGCGGTGTCCTCGCAACCGATGTAGTGAAATTCTGCCAGTGCGAGATCTAGAGGTTTTGCAGTGCCTCTCCAATTCTTAAATGATATTAAACGTTCCTCAAAGTGATGATACACATCTCCTACACATTTTTTCACTTTCTTAAAACCTTCAATAAGGTGTTGATTGATTTTTGGTGTGTTCTGAATTACAATTATGGTGGAATTAAGGAATTGAAATAAATTAGGTTAAATTTTATCACGTTATCCCCTTTATGGGGAAATATAAGTAGTCAGAGTTTAAGGAAATGACTGATAGATGGCACTGTAGGGTTACAAAAATTGAACTAGGTAGGCCAGCAGCCAAAACTTAGGGAGAATGCCACTGCCAAAATTAAGGTGGGTTTACATCTGATACATATCCATACACAGATGGGCATAATAATGAAGTATTTGGAACATTAGTAAAATATATGCTGTCTAACATATCACAGAAGGAGAGGGGGGGTCTGAATTATGGTGGGGGGTTCCCAAATTATGGCTGACAGTTCTGTGACGTGATGGGGGCCCTGAATTATGGTGGGGAGTCTGAATTATGGTGGGGGGTCCTAAATTATGGTGGACAGTTCTGTGACGTGGTGGGAGGTTCTGAATTATGGTGGGGGGTTCCCGAATTATGGTGGAGAGTTCTGTGACGTGGTGGGGGGTTCTGAATTATGGTGGGGGTTTCTGAATTATGGTGTGGGGTCTAAGTTATGGTGGGGGGTTTCTAAATTATGGTGGAGAGTTCTGTGACGTGGTGGGGGGTTCCAGAATTATGGTGGGGGGTTCTGAATTATGGTGTGGGGTCCAAGTTATGGTGGGGGGTTTCTAAATTATGGTAAAGAGTTCTGTGACGTGGTGAGGGGTTCCAGAATTATGGTGGGGGGTTCTGAATTATGGTGTGGGTCTAAGTTATGGTGGGGGGTTTCTAAATTATGTTGGAGAGTTCTGTGACCTGGTGGGGGGTTCCAGAATTATGGTGGGGGGTTCTGAATTATGGTGGGGGGTTCTGATTATGGTGGGGGGTACTGAATTATGGTGGGGGGTCTAAATTATGGTGGGGGGGTCTCTAAATTATGGTGGAGAGTTCTGTGACGTGATGGGGGGTTCCAGAATTATGGTGGGGGGGTCTGAATTATGGTGGGGGGTTCTGATTATGGTGGGGGGGTACTGAATTATGGTGGGGGGTCTAAATTATGGTGGGGGGGTCTCTAAATTATGGTGGAGAGTTCTGTGACGTGATGGGGGGTTCCCGAATAATGGTGGGGGGTTCCCGAATAATGGTGGGGGTGGAGGTGGGGGCGGGGCGTGGCTTAGAAAAGTGGAGGGGGTGGGGCGTGGCTTAGAAAAGTGGAGGGGGTGGGGTGTGGCTTAGAAAAGTGGAGGGGGTGGGGTGTGGCTTAGAAAAGTGGAGGGGGTGGGGTGTGGCTTAGAAAAGTGGAGGGGGGTGGGGTGTGGCTTAGAAAAGTGGAGGGGGTGGGGTGTGGCTTAGAAAAGTGGAGGGGGTGGGGTGTGGCTTAGAAAAGTGGAGGGGGGTGCTAAAAGTGGAGGGAGGTGTCACAAAACTGTCATTATTTACCTACTGATTACAATTTGTAGAGTAGAGCTCGGTAGTGGTACCATATTAGTTTTTTTTTAATCACTTATTTAACGTCGCCCTATTTCCGCTACGAAGGCCAATCACCGACGCCTTTCATCAAGCTATGCCTAATATAAGGTGAGCAAAATCTATTCGATAATTCGGTGAATGCGCCAAGGACAAAATTGTGTTAAAATTGATAGTTAGCTATTTTCGGAGTAGCTGATAGTGATTCTATTGTTGAAAGATAAAAATTCAAAATGGAGAATCTAATACGGGCGCCATTATTGCATAACTTTTGCAGATACACATGAAATTTAGTACATGGAGACATTTCTTTTACATTTAAGAAAGCACATAAAAAGCCACTAAAGAAAATTGCAGACAAATGAACCACCTTGAAAAAAATGATCACCAAAGTTTATGAAGTACAATATCACCGTCGCGCGTCGTACGGTTAATTGTACCTAGTAGTCGGACAGATAGAAATTGTAACCTTGCACTGAGGTATGTCTATTGTTTATTTACATGCAAAGACATATATTGAGACCAATTCTTAAACCACACATTCCTAATGCGAGATGAAGGCATAATCATAATAAAACTAATAACACATTTATTACACAGCCCCACAAAAAAAAAATTCAGACCAGCGAACCAGACCCATGTATTCCTATATATTTTCTGTCGCTGAATCCGAATCCGAGGTCAAAAGAAATCGTACACCTCCAAGACCATTAGCTAAAGCCAAAAAGCACCCCTGGAATAGGGTAAAAAGACGATTAATCTACGAGAATGGTTGTTATATCTTAATCAATCAAATTATATAAATTAAGGTTAAACAGCAGCGTACATACAATAGATATGAAACACACCCCCAAATAGGGGCGAAAACTACCCCCATATATAAAAAAATCGATCCAAAACAGCAATGGCTGCTGAAGAAGCTCAAAATGTCTAAGTTTTGTTAAAGTGATAAGAAACTGCATCAGCTCCAAAGTAATCTTCATAAACTGCCCCTATAGGGTTGAGGACATCCACCCCTAAGTTTCAAGGACACGAGAAAAACAAGAGAAAACGTAAAATTCAACAGGATTTTCATTTTCATGGACGCTATGATTGGCTGAAATTGCATAGTACTCCAAAATAAAACTAGAAACTTACATATCATCAACGTCCTACAGTGTCAACCCTCAGAGGTGTGGAAACTACCCCCTATGTAAGATTTAACTATAAAAAGTTACAATGACTTCTATAAAAATTCGAAACACCTGCGTTGTGTAGAACCTAGACAATGTCCGACGCTGTGCTTGAAAATCATCCCTACGGGGTTGTGAGATGCCACCCCTATATCCGTAAGATAAAGGGGTGAGAAAAACAGAGAGAGACTAACCGAATTTACTTTTTGTGGACGCTATGATTGGCATGATTGGAGTTTTTTCAGAAGTCATTGTAACCTCTTATAGCTGTTTCTTACACAGGGGTAGTTTTCACCCCCTAGGGGAGTGAAATTGAATAACAACAGTAGTACGTGACTTTCTAAGTCTAACTCTGAGTACTATGCAATTTTAACCAAACATGGCACCCATAAAAATGGAAATACTTTTAGATCGATGTTCTTTCTTGCTTTTTCTGTGTGATTCAAGATAAGGGGTGATTTTTGGCAGCGCTATTGGGGTAGTTTTCAATAATTGAGCCAAAATTACTGCAGACTCTTTTCACCTTTACAAACCTCCGGAGTTTCTGGCTTTTTCAAGGCTCGCTGCAGCTTTTTACACGTTGAATCTCTTGAATGGGAGTAGTTTTCGCACCGTTTGGGGGTTGACACTGTAGGACGTTGATGGTACGTACGTTTCTAGTTCAATTTTAAAGTAATGGGTCTGGCTCGCTGGTCTGATTGTTTTTTTGTGCGGCTGTTATTTATTACCAACAAATTACAGGTATTTTATAAACGTATTAAAGAAATGTATCGTGATAAATAAGAAAGTGACAAAATGGTTCAGAATTAAAAAAAACAGATTCTGTTTCTCCATTCCTGCCCAATAGGTACGGTGCCGTTAAACAAATGAATCGAATTTAAAGGCAAAGGTTTCAGTGGCGGATCGGCGAAGTTAAGGCACGCCGATCGAGTCCGTCACTTGGATGGGCGACCGTCAGCGTTGGGAACTTTCTGACTTGCATATCCGTAGTCAAGCTCAAAAAAATTCGTAGAATCTGATCTCACCTCAAACGTAAGCACGATAACTTAAGAACGAAAAGTCCGATTGTATTGAAATTTGGACAGTAAGTTAGTGTTAACTAGAAGAAGAACCCTATTGTTTTTGAGCGATAAATGAAAAAGTTAAAAAAAATTTTTTTAAATAAAAAAAAATTTACATATTTTTTTCATGTTTTGTAATTATACTAAAAATGTCGAAAACTAATATTATTTACAAAAAACTGCGAAGAGTATCCTATAGAATGTGTAACAATTATATAAAAAATGCAGTAAATTGGCGAGGCGTATAATGGTTAGCTTGTTCTTCTTGACATCAGCGTCAGCTATCGATATTTGAACCCTTCTTCTTCTTCTTCTTCAAACAATTTATTAAAATTCGAACATACAACATTGCCTCCCCGAATCGTGATCCGGAGCCAACCAAACAACCACATCGCATAGCGCCGTGGTGTGCGTAGGGTTGGGCGGATCACGACCAGTTCGGCTTATAAAAATAAACAAACAAGTTAAAACTCCTGCCGCCAATGGCGGCTTAAAATTAACATTAAATATTTGAACCCGATATATTGCAACAAAAACACATATTCATGTTTTGGGATTAATATATCGATACATCGTTGCCATCCCTACTGATTGATAATAAATCCGTGAAAATTCTAACACAATATAAATAGATATTCAAAATATAATGAATTTGGACTATTTTGTTTTATTACATTTTACTTCAAAAAATGATAATTTTTGAACATAGTATATGATAGTAACTGAATAGTGACAGCGAAGGATCGAAAATTGACTTTATGCGAGTTTTTGCAATACATCATACACGTTCACTTCCACCAACGAGGTTTATATTATGTCGTTGACTTCCACGATACCTTTTATCATGCTCTTCTTTAGTCTACATTAAAATAGGAATTGCTAAATAATAAAATCTCAAAATGTGGTCTCATCTTCTTCTTAAGACTACTAACTAATACCAACTCACAACAATTCCATCACCATCACCATCACTGCGGCGACCGTATCTCATTTCACCGTCCTGGGTAAGTGGTAGAGTAGCATTAATAAACTTCGCCTGGACGTTAAAATAAATAAGGCAAAAATATAATTACAATATTGCGATGATGGTCAACACAATATTATATATACCATCTTGCACTGGGGTATGTTTATTATTTTTATGCAGATTAGATATTTTCGTCCTGCGAGATGAAGGCACAATCGTAAAGATAATACTAATTTCACATTTAATATTTAAAAAACAAACTACAGACATTTTATAAATGTATAAAAAAAAATATCATGATAAATAAGTTGCAAAAAGGTTCAAGTTTTAGGATGGAAAGTTGATGGTATTCCGGATCCTGTTGTTGATATTGGCTTCTCCTGAATTAATGAATATTGTGACGTGCAAGTGTTCAATTACATATTTGAGTAAACACTGCACATGTTATTCCAATGATCTGTCTTGTATATCAATCACAATCACAATGCCATAACCTACACACATGACTTTAGAGGGTAGTATTGAGGAACATGAAGATGCTATTCGTTCAGATACAATGAGTGAAAATTGTTAACTAATGAAGTATCCCTATAAAAGCCTGCCCTGCTTACTCACATTATTTCGTTGTTTATTGATTTTCAAACTTACAAATAATGTGAAATAATTTTATTTGATCATTCATTCACATGCAATTGCCTTATATGCTTATGTAAAGCTTTATAAATAAATGTCTGTATATTTAAATTAAATATTTTCACCACATAATATTTGGTCTGCACAACTACCTAGTAGAGGGTCCACGCCTTCGAAAGCCGTCAAAATTGCAAAAGTAACCCATTCCAGCAAGGTAAATAAATTTTGAGCTCGCATATCGAAAGATGGTCCTAATGGGCATCCGAAATGGCTTGTTGGACTTTTTTTGGCGCTTCCACAACTTCTCCACAAGAAAAAAAGATGGCGGAACGTTATTTCAAGAATTTGTGTTTTTAAACATATACCTCTCGCTAGAAAATTAACTACATGCGATATTGATCTGATTTTTTATATTTGTATACTACTGACATGAGCGCATATATCTGTACTGATAGAATTTCAAAATCACTTACGATTTTTTTCTAAATTAATCCTAAATCACAGGAAGGACATTTGTGTGTTTGAATTTTCGACGTGCAATCAACTATATTAAGTGTTTATTTTTTTATATATTATATGCGAATGAAATGTGGTCTAAAGATCAAAAAAGTTTTTGCAAAAAAAATTAGCTCCATATCTTTTACAATTTTTGAGTTACAGACTTTTAAAATTAAACCATAATTTAGGTCCGTGATACTCCTATTACCATGCGGCTATTATCTCACGTACTGCTATCTGGTTAATTGTAATGCATTAAGAGAGTAAGCCAATACATTTTTGATATTGTGTTGTTATTATTTATAATTTTACAAAAATATTAATATGTAAAATGAAACTCATTTGGCATAGGATTTATTAGATCTATAGGTTATGAAGGTGTTGTATATGGAGATATTTATTACATATACCATCATTATACAATACAGAAATAAAATATAAACACGTACACAAAACGTGTAATTTATAAGTAATAATAATAATAATAATAATAATAATAATAATAAGCGTCGAACTACTGGCTGACTCATGGGGACTTGTTCCCGGAAACGGAGGGTTTTCTGATAGCGATCCAGGACCAAGTAATTCCAACAAAGAATTATAGAAAATATATACTCAAGGAGAACATCCCAAATGACACTTGCAGACAATGCGCAGATGCTCCGGAGACAATCCAACACATCACATCAGGGTGCCGCCTTATGGCAGCGACTGACTATACGCACAGGCACAACCAAGTGGCCAAAATAATTCACTCTCAATTGGCCCTTAATCATCAATTGACCAGCACGAAGCAGCCATACTACGAGTACTCGCCTAACGCAGTCTTGGAGAACAACAACTACCGGCTTTACTGGGACCGCTCTGTTATTACTGATAGAACCATCTCTGCAAATAGACCAGACATCGTCCTAACGAACAAATCAAAGAAACTTACTTTTCTGATTGACATAGCCATACCAAATACTCACAGACTACGACAAGCACATGCGGAAAAACTTAATAAATACAGTGAACTTGCAGAAGAAATTAAAAAGATGTGGCAACAAGACAAGGTATCCATTGTCCCGATCGTTCTGTCCTCAACTGGCGTTATTCCTAATGACTTGAAGAAGGGCTTGGACACACTCGGCCTTAGTCAGCATATTATTGGTCTGATACAGAAAGCTACGATACTCAGCACTTGCAATACAGTCCGGAAGTTTTTAAATCTACCAACTTAATAAACCTACAATAGAAACTTATTATCTTGCTTTAAAAAGCCGATAATAAGCGAACCCCACCCTCAGTGTGTGAGAACTTGGATAATAATAATAATAATAATAATAATAATAATAATACTAATAATAATAATAATCTGCGGGATGTGGGGAGTGGTTGTAGATAATTCGCTGGCGCTTCCCCTGTGAGAATATCGGAGACACGGGAGAACTGTCCAGCATCGCTAACGCGAAAAAAAAAAATAATAATGCACAATTATACACAGCTCAGTAAGCATCGACAAAGCACTATATTATACTAGTAAGAATTACTGTCTGTTAAACACTGCTCTGGATTATTTCTGCCCTTAAAACAATTGTAGGAAAGGCCACATGCACATGCAACAGAACATCAACATTTTTAGTCACACTCTACTTTACAATTCTACTTTTTGTTTTTTTTTTAACTACTTGTGGTTTTTTGTCATCATTTGTGGGTTTATTTGGTTATTCTCTATCAGATATCCAAATTTTCTAGAAGAGTGTGATGTGTTTTCTTAACCGTTTTTCAAGTCACCGAGGTAATTTGTTTAAAATCCAGGATTTTGTGTTAAGTAAGGAAAGTATAGGAGAATCTAAACCACTTCTTGTGAATAATTTTTACAATTAAAATTATTTTGCAGTAAGCAGGGTTTGACCCTGCTTCGCTAAGTACTTCAGTTGCAAGCTAAGCTACGCATACCAAACTACTGGACTTAATGACCGTTTCAAATGCAGCAAGTAAGCTCTTTTGTAGGACTTAGCGAACATATGTCTAATAACTTTATGAAAAATAAATGCTACCTTGGTGAATCTAATTAAACTCACTATGGCCATACAGATTCACATAGGTCTTACCACCATCTTCAATCATCGCATCGCAGTTATCTCCAATATTAGTCAAACTGTTTAGATGGCCTGTTTGATTTAAGGCAACTGTAACTGCTCACTTTTTCCCCTTCGGAAAGAATAACTGACAGGTCACACAATACATAGACTGCCAAATATATAAACAATATTTATAATATTTTCTTCTTCATATTTTTCACCTAATTATTTATTGGTTTCGTGAATACTATAAAATACCCTTTGTTGTCGTATACCCACAAAACTTTTGAAGTTTTTCTGTTTTGGAAAAATTAAACATACCTTTCGTAAATATTATTGTGTTCGTTTGTTCATGACTGCACTTCAAATTTTATGCTAGGCGGGAGGAATCCAAGTTCACATTGTTGGGCAACATTTGTCCTTATTTACACCAATATTCAGAAATGTGTTTTATATGATTGGCTTGTTTTCTTAAGTCATATCATACTTTTTTAAAATCTGAAGTTTAGGTCAATTTTTATTTTTAAACTCAATTTATTAAAACTTATTAACGATTTCGTACTCTATTTGCAAGTCTAGATATACCATCCTAAACGAAAATGACGTAACTTAAAATTTTCTAAGCAAATTGGACGTACTTCAAAGTTTCCTTGTTAAATGACCGACTTTTTTCAATAATCAATAAACCATTATTTTTGCATCTGCCTCATAGAATTAAATCCAAAAATAGAATGAAACTATTTAAAAAAATAAGATGTGCTGAGATTAGCGGCATAAAATGTCAAATATCTCAAGAGGAGCGTATACTGAAGTACCTACGTTATTTTGGCTTACGACGGCGACGGCAGTATATTACATGTAACAAATTACATCATAATTTAAAACACGTATTTATTGCACCGAAATAATTGTTTAATAATTTTCAGACAATGAGTGCTCTAATGATCAAGAATAATATAACACCTAAATCAAATTAGGTATTAGACTAATATATGATCTATCCACAATTGCACAGATCGAGCCCTGCCGTAGCTGTCACGTTGTGCGCTATCATAACAAGACATTATTACGGTCGAATTTAAAAATCCGTATCTCGAAAACTGTATAAGATATCGAGCTAATTTTTTTTGCAAAAACTCTTTTGATCTTTAGACCATATTTCATTCGTATGTAACAGATACAAAATTCAAATATTTAATATAGTTGCCCGCACGTCGAAATTTCAAACACACAAAATTCGTTCATGTGATTTTGGATTTATTTAGAAAAAAACCGTAAGTGAGTTTGAAGGTCTATTAGTACAGATAGATGCGCTCGTGTTTGTAGTATATAGATATAAAAAATCAGATCGATATCGCAAGTAGTTAATTTTTTAGGATGAGGTAAACGTTTAAAAACACAAATTCTTGAAATAACATTCGGCCATGTTTTTTTCTTGTGGAGAAGTTGCGCAAGCGTCAACAAAAGTCCAACAAGCCATTTCTGATGCCCCTAAGGACCCTCTTCCTGAATTCGTTTCCAAAAATCATTTACCTTGTTGGAATGGGTCATTTCAATTTTTAAAGCTTTGGACCCCTTACTAACCACAGCAAGCATTGCCTATTTTCTGGGAGCATATGTAGCTATAACTTTTACAAATATACTCTTTATAATCCAACAAACTTCTTTCTACTATAATCAACAAATCTCTCACTCTTTCTTACCACCCCATTCTCGTCTATCTTTGCACCTTCTTATTGTTTATACTGAATTATTCTCTTCCTTATCATCAAATTTACGTAGTTGTAACTTTTGAAATCATGAAATTTTTATACTATAAATTAAGCGGCTTGGCATTCGGTAATTGTACAAATTGGGTGTTGCCAGATTTCATCCAATATTATACCGTTGCTGTTGGTAGATAAAATATACTGTTTGGTTTTGGAAATAAAGTATCAATGAGTACCCCTTATGATAACTTATTACTATAAATATTTTAATAATCTTACATTTGTTAATTAACAAAAATAACAACTATATCCAGATTATCAGCTTGTAGAAGTAGATATTCCTATTGGATCTTGCCAATCTTAAATAAGTTCACGAACCACGACATATCATGGTGTCGATGATTGTGGTGTCAAAAATGTTAGATTGGGAAGCCTGCGACATTATTTATGAACCCAGTTATCATCAAGAGCATTATTTTCTCTTCAGAATGTATTTTTTTACAAACTTGGATCAAACGCATATGTCCACGTGGGTTATTGGTGTCACCACAAACCTCACTTTGTTATTGTAAGAGCTACTCGAAATTCGCCACCGCCCATGTATGCCTACCTTAAACGGTAATTGACAGGTACAATAAATACATCATATATTACAGAACATTTCATAAATATGTTACGTTTTCCAGTGGTAAAACATGTAAATGGAATCCACAAGAAGACCTTCACTGAATGCACACGATGTGTAATAATTAAGGTAATTATTTAACGAGTTAGAGCATCGTTTAGTTACATGTTTATTACAGGAGAATCTTATTATTATTCAGTATATTAAACAACGTCGTGTTCAAACTTAATCAATGTTTACAATCTAAATGAAATATGAAGGTTGAAGAAATAAGTATGCTATATAGAAATATTCAAAATAACCTGCATATAGGTACTTATAATGCAGGATTTCTCAAATCTGCAGACGGTGATATCCAACCATTACGGAAATAATAATAAATATTATTAATGACTTAGGTTTGCTGAACCCAGGTTAAAGACATTAGCAATAGTCTGACAACTGCTTTCAATTTATTAATAATTTTTCTTGTACATTTACTTAACACCGCGATGCAAATGTTAATAATTGCAGACATAAATAGATATACTGCGACTTGGATAGTTACACTGTGTAACTTTTCTGCATCTATATTCTGTTTGGAGAAGACAGAGAGTAATAAACAACTCAGATTAAGACCAGCCATGGGCGTACTATTGTTTCTTTTCATAATTAAGAAAATTGTACTAAAAAATTAATTATTAAATTAATTTAGCCAATTATTTTATATTCTAATTTTATATTGAATAAATGTCTGTTGTTTAATGTGTCTAAATATTTCCATAATAGTAAGTAGAGTAAACATTATACTCTTCGCCGATTTATTGCACTTTTCATATAATTGTTGTTATTAGGTACTGTTACATTACTGCTCTGCAAAGGCTATTTTGTTTTATTAAAACCGCCAAAGTAATTATTTAGTGTTCGCAAATAAATCGTCATATAAATAAGTGATAAGAATGTTCTTACAGCTGAATTAAAAAAAAATGTAGAATTTGTTGTTCGCTGTTTTATAAGCGTCTATACAGCAATTATTATAGCTCACGGAGCAAAATTGATTTATAACAGATTTATAGTAAGTAATTTTATTAGGATTCTTAACACAATATTATTTCTGAGAGCATATTGTATTCGGCTGTAGCTGCTAAACAATTGCTATATAAACGAAGCACACGTTGCTCTCATAAAACACTTATAAAATAGCAAAAAAGTTAAAAATTGTCCTTAGAGGCTATAATATGTCCTGTATCATTTTTATAAAACATGGGTAGGTGTTTATGCGCCATATTGTTTTCTCAATAACAGTAGTCCTTTACATCTTGGGACATTCGCCATATTGTATTTAGGATGACGTCACATAATTTATCGCATTCTACACGTGTGCAAAATCTTAAACCTCTAGTTCAATTAGAACTAGTCGAAATTTTGATTGCAAGATTTGTTTACATTATTACAAGCTTGTTACTAAAGCTATAAAACTATTTTGAGGATTATTATTGTCTGCAAAAACACTTAGATAATAAATAACTTATGTTGTTGTTGCTGTACATAACGAGAAAGTATCAGTGGAAATAATGCTTAAAGAAATGTTTTGTCGTATATCGAATAATTTTATAATTATCGTCTACTAATTTTTTTAATCCTGTGTAAACGTTTATACAATTATTATATTATAACACCTGTAAGAGACATAATAAAATGAATTGAAGAACCACATTATTTTACAAACTGTGTCCATTTTGCGTCTGTAAGCGTTGTATAAACGTTTTTAAAATGTTTGTTGCTTGTTGCTTGTTTTATAAAAAATGTTCTGTAAACATTCTTTCATCTTCTACAAAACATCAAATTGCTAGTTGGGCATTTTACAAGATACTCTTCGAATTTTTCTGTAAATTACTTTTAGTTTTAGACATGTGTAATTTTATAATTCTAAATTAATTGATGAAGCATTCGTTAATGATGTAATAAATATCTAATATTTAACCCTCCATTGCACAATGTTCCCAAGTGCGCCAATATTCTTGACTGTGATGCCGGTCTCGGATGATTAGGGGTCGAGCTTGAGCTCTTTGCCCCAATCATCGCTGTAGACCTGGACCAGCCTCGTAAGGGGTGGGCCCGCTTTTTACGACTACCCCCCCCCCTGCAAATGCAGACGGTGTAGACGAAGTTAGCAGACCTCCCCTGGTCCTGGCTGTTGGACCCTGCCAGCTGGATCGTTTCTTCTGGCGCTCTTCTGTCTTGAGTTTCTTTCTTCGCTGGCATGTCGGCTCCCGCGAGCGTCTTTAGTCTGTCGTGAGAGGGAACGGCTGTTGCTGTACCCTGTCGGAGTTTGGAAGGGTTTGGAGGTGTGTGACTAGTCGGAGCTCGGGGTGCCAATTGGCATCATGTGCTCCGATTTCGTCGGAAGGAAGTTTTGGGCTGTGCACCTCAAGGATTGCATTCGGCCAAGGACGCTTGTTTTAGCGTCGGAGGCCGGCACGGGCTAGGGTAAGGGTACCTAGCTGGTTGTTTGCTGGATACTCCCGGGATCGGGTGATATGGGTGTTTTGGTCATTGTCTCCTTGCGGCGTGGCTTGAAGATCAGTCTGAAAGGAAGGTTAGTTATACTTACCCATTATCCAGGATCTGGAGCTTCGGCCTCTTGTGCCTAGGAGCGTCGTTGGGGTCGTAGTCAGTCGCCTGTCTGACCAGCGGATTCCCATGCTCTGCTGCACGGGCGTATAGTTTCTTCGCTCTGTCCTGGATGACTTCAGTTACCGGGGTGTAATCCAGGTCTCTGAAGATGTCGGCGTTTCTGAAAAACCATGGTGCATCCACAGCGCACCTGAGTGCGACGTTTTCCACAGCTTGTATCCTCTTCAAGTAGATGACTACTTGGTATCCCCAGACAACGGAGGCGTAGGTCAGAATGGGTGCAATGAGGGTCCCGATGAGCGTGAGTTTGTTCCTCAGGTTGAGTTGGCTTTGTCTGCCTATCATTGGATAGAGCAGAGTCCTTCTCGTCCTCGCCTTCTGTATAATCGCTTCCGTGTTTTGTTTCCACGTCAGGCTTCTATCCATGATAACGCCAAGGTACTTGACGGTATCGTGCCATTGAATGTTGTCGCCGTTCACGGAAACGTGTTCTGTGGGAGTTTGCTTTCTGACTCTCTTGAAGAGAATGGCTTTGCTCTTCTCCGCATTGACTTTGACTTTCCACTTGTTGCACCACTCTTCCAGAAGGGATGCTGCTTCCTGGAGGTTGCGGGGAGCAGAGTCCTTCTCGTCCTCGCCTTCTGTATAATCGCTTCCGTGTTTTGATTCCACGTCAGGCTTCTATCCATGATAACGCCAAGGTACTTGACGGTATCGTGCCATTGAATTTTGTCGCCGTTCACGGAAACGTGTTCTGTGGGAGTTTGCTTTCTGACTCTCTTGAAGAGAATGGCTTTGCTCTTCTCCGCATTGACTTTGACTTTCCACTTGTTGCACCACTCTTCCAGAAGGGATGCTGCTTCCTGGAGGTTGCGGGGAGCAGAGTCCTTCTCGTCCTCGCCTTCTGTATAATCGCTTCCGTGTTTTGATTCCACGTCAGGCTTCTATCCATGATAACGCCAAGGTACTTGACGGTATCGTGCCATTGAATTTTGTCGCCGTTCACGGAAACGTGTTCTGTGGGAGTTTGCTTTCTGACTCTCTTGAAGAGAATGGCTTTGCTCTTCTCCGCATTGATTTTGACTTTCCACTTGTTGCACCACTCTTCCAGAAGGGATGCTGCTTCCTGTAGGTTGCGGGTGGCAAGTCTTGCGCTCCATGATCTTGCGATGATGGCCGTGTTGTCTGCGTAGAGCGCCAAAGACGACACGGCCATCATCGCAAGATCATGGAGCGCAAGACTTGCCACCCGCAACCTCCAGGAAGCAGCATTCCTTCTGGAAGAATGGTGCAACAAGTGGAAAGTCAAAGTCGATGCGGAGAGTTCCCAAGTGGGAACACACTTTGTTAAATATGTCAAGCAGCGCCACTTTACATTTTTTTTACAAAATTTTTATAGAATCTATCATCTTTTAACATAGTTTATTATTTTTGGTAATCTATTTTCCATTCAGATGGCTCTGTTTGTGTCTGCCATTCACTTGTAAACCTATTGTCAGTCAGCCTGCTTTTTCAGCTTCTTCCAGTCTTAGTGTTGCAATAGTGTTTTTACGGTGGTTTCTGGTAAGTATATATTTTATATTTTTATATTTTGTAATAATGATACCTATCGACTTATTCTATAGATCATCAATGGATTTTCCAGCAATAAAATCAACCGCATTTTATGGGAAAGGGAGGCATGAGATCATCCGTGATATTCCATCTGAAAGCGACGACTTGTCAGAATTGTCAGATGGTGAAAATGAGGGTAAATTCCAATTATTATTCTGATGGAAACAAATATTATCCTTGTTTATTATTTACAGTAGAATTACAAGTTTCCTGTGATATTGGAATAATGATCCAGACAATATTCCAGATAATGTCCCTCTTGCTCAGTTATTCAGTCTTCCCCCAAATACAAGATTCTTTTTTTTCTAATAAAAATAAGAATATCCTCAAAAACTAAATGAGATCAAGAGAAGAATAATTTTTTGTGGAAATGTATCTTCCAGAAGATATTTTACAACTGGAGGATCCTTACAGTTCATTCAAATTTTTCATATCAGACTATTTCTTATCCGAAATCGACGAGCAAACATGTTGGTATAGTACTCAACAGAGTCCAAATAAGCTACTAAAAACTGATTCTAAAGAGCTTGAACAATTTTTGGGTATAATGGTATAGATGGACCTCATCAGACAACATTCATAATATTCCCATTTGGGAGCAAACAAATTTTGTTTGTTCAACAAATACATTTTTCAAAATAACATGTATAAGTATACTTTCAAAATAGTCACAAAAAAAAACAAGAAAAAGCAGAAAATGTTTTTTTGGACATAAAAATGTATTGTGCAATAGAGGGTTAACCTACTGGGGCGTGGGCTCGAAACTGCAATCTCTTAACTAAAAGTTTGAAGCTTTAACCACTACTGTATAAGAATAGATAATATTATCTATTGTGGAACTAATTTTTATACTCTTCTCAATAATGTCGTTTAGTATTATTATTATTACACCACCACTCATCGCTTAAAATATTTTGATTTGCATGATATAACCGTTAATCTAAAAATGTATATTATAGATAGATAGACTATTCGTCTTATTATATAAATAATTATTTTGTAGTATAGTTTTGAACAAACGAGGAAAAATATATTCTTTTCATTTGAGAATTCGTTTTACAGATAAAAATTATTTTCAATCGTCTTTGACGGCCCCTATCTCAAAACTCTTTCGACCCACTACGACGTAATCTTGTACAAAAAAGGTGCTGATCAAGAACATTTTACCTAGTTTTTTATAAATCACTTTTTTTTTAAATCGACTCCCTTTTTCCATTCTAGAATCAGACACCTCTGACTAAAACCAAATGTGGTTACGTCTAAAGACTCAATAGGTATATATTGACCACCAAAATTTCAAAATATTTGGATATCAAATAAGCGAGATTGAAGGTGTCTTCATCTTAAGTGAATCACACTGTATATTTTTATTTTGCAGAATCCACAAAAGAGGCTACTAAAAAGGTTTAAATAAAATCGAATTTTGCACAATTTTTATTCCATATTGATAATTGAGGTCAGAGGAAGAAAATGAACAATTAAATAACTACTGTGGAGCATCGAGGAATCTACAATTTTAAAACCATTTTCCACGAGGGTGGCAAAGAAAACATTGCATCAAAAGTAAAAGTTGATACTGTTATGCATTATACCCCCTACGAAGTGGAGACTGCTACGCTCAAGACTACTACTAGCTGAAATTAAATAAAAATGGTTAGACAACCAGTAATACACGCCATCTCTTCTGGAAGCCTGTAGATGGCTCTAGAGTTATACATTGTTCTGGAATTGAATATTTCTAGATGCATCTAGAGGCAATTCTAGAGTATATAAAGCGAAATTTATGGCGGGAAAGGGGAAGTTAAAAAGTGACAAGTGAGAGGTTAGAAATCCAAAATAAACAGAAAGAATAAATATCAAGTGGGTAGTAAACAAAGTGTAAAGGTTATTTTTTAGAAATATTGTGTAGATTGCAGTAAGTTATTACATAAAGTGTTAATGTTTATCCCTTGTTGAAATTATTTTGAACCTAAGGATCCTGACCGGTGTTTCAGGGGTGAAAATATACGACAATATATTAATTTGATCAAAATAATGAAGTAATCAAAACCTTTTCTAACCTTTTGAGATCTTTAAGATTAGGTATGTGCTCTCTGGGAGTTGTCACTAAGTATGTATAAAGCAATTTATATACAAACCCCAAATTAAAGCAAAGTAACTAAAACTAAAACAATGCTTTAAAATTTGCGGCGTATCTATTTTTTTAATTACGCACACCTTGGTATGCACACGTGCGTTTACAAATGACTTTGTATGCATTCTACCTACGTTTGTTGGATTGCATTCACAACATTGAAAAAGTATTAGTTATGATAGCCAATTATGATAATGCACTCCAATTGGCATAATTTAGCTGTTTGTATGCAGATATTGTGAAAGCTATATTATGTTTAACAATAAGATGTTTTTCATGTAAATCCGTGTGACTTTTTGTTTTACGTTCTGCTAGCGAAATGTCCAACCGAAGCATTAGGCAAAGAAGAAAGAGAAAAATATCGTTGATAGAATAAAATAAATCCAAGTTCTTCGGTTAGTAGTAACGACGATGATGCTGCATAGAAATAAAGTAAAACAAATACGTTTATCTTCATTTGGCAACATCATCAATTCTTTACTTTTCATTTCAATAATAATAACAATAATAATAATAAACGTCTTTACTGAAACAATGCAACATTTACAAAGCTTAGCATAGGCTATTCTCCATGGTTTCGAAAATATACAGCGAAAAGTCAAAAGTACATACAGTTACCAGCTTCGTATTTACAAATTAAAATTCTTAGTATCTACTAGTAATGTACCTACCATCAAATTTAATGTACTCAAAAGTACAATAATGGGTTTACTTATAATTAACTCAGTATTTTAGTGCCCCGCTCAGAAAGTAAAAACACTTCAATCTGTTGATGTATTAAATAAAAACGAGCAAAGGGTGTTCCCTTCAACTTTATGCTATATACTTACATATTAAGAGCTATTTCACCTTGACCAAGTTCGTTCTCTAAAAACACTGATTTCAAAATTTTTCAGAAAGTATTTTTGCATTAGCTTTCGTTATAATTTTACTGAAAGTACTAACAGAAAGGTACATTTGATATATTTTTCTTGCATTGATAGTTCCAAACTAGAAAAGGGGGGCGCGTCGATAACGACTTTGAAAGCGAATATCTCGTAACTGAAGGGTTAAAATTAAAAAAGTCCCAATTCATTTCTATTACATTTTAGGAGACCTATCCGATGACACCTTCGATGAGGTAATTGTATTTTTTCCTTTAGGTTCGCTTTGCAGTGTAAGTGAGGAAGGCCAATTTTTTGTTTTTGTAAATTTATCGATTAAAATCGATCTGGCGAAATGTCAAAAAATGACCATTTTTTGTTCATTCATGCTGGACTGAATTTTCGATTTCGCCAACGCAATTTACTATGCCGATAAAACACCAATCTCTCTTTTTCCACAAACATTGTATGGCCTTCCAGTCGATGTTATGTAGTTATCAATGACTGAAAATTTGACGTTTTAGCATCCCCGACGAAATTATTTGAAATTTAAATCAAAATTTCGCCCCATTCCACTGCGTGTGCGACGTCTGAAACTTGTCTCGCTTAGTATTTATATCAAATCTATTACTAGAAATAAAAATGAATTAGTATGAAACTACTACCAAAGAATTTACGCTGCCTCCCCGACTATTACGTGTGTATACCAAATTTCATCTCAATAAGTACAAAAATAAGATATTGTGTGGGCTGTGACATACAGACGGACAAACGACCGGACATACCGAAACTCTAAGAGTCCTATGGAGCCGTAACAAAGTAACAAAAAACCGCTGCCTAAGGAATCACTATTTCCACATCCAAATTTTACATCCAAGTCACTTTAAAGAAAACATCTTGACTAGATTTGCACTCTAGTATGTGGAAATTAATGGTCAAAGAATTTTAACAATATTTGGGGTAGGTGTCATAGAAAAGTTTCAGGCGTTGGTTTCTACCATATACGTTAAAAATAAAGTTTGTAGTTTATCCTACTTATCCTCTCCTATTCACAACCTACCACCTCCCACCGTTCAATGGAATCATCTCAATCAGATCTCATTACCATACATTTATGTACTAACTTTCAAGTGAATATCTCAATTTTAGGTTATCAATCCCATTAAAAATGGAGCGAAGGTGGTGGGGTTTGAAAAATATTAAAAAGAAATCTGAGGTCTCGGTTTCTAGTATATACACCAAATCCCAAATTTCTGTACTCTTACCAGCTTGATTTACTTATTTTCCCCTATTTACTCCTATTTAACCCTCAACCCTTCAACGGAATCATCTCAAAATATAATCTAGTTCCAGACGTCGTTATAATACATACGTCTACCAAATTTCAAGTAAATATCTGCATTTTACTTTATCAACCCCCTAATAATGGAGTAAGGGTGGTGGGGGGTTGAAAAATAGTATTAAAAAATCTGAGGCCTTGGCTTCTAGGACATACATCGAATTTCTAATTTCTGTACTCTTACCAGCTTGCTTTACTTTCCTTATTTACCTCTACTTCCACCCCCACTCCTTCAATGCAATCGTGTCAAAATTTAATCTAGTTTCAGATATCGTTACAATATATATACGTGTACCAAATTTCAAGTGAAAACCTAAATTTAATTTTATCAACTCTTTTAATAAGGGAGTGGGGGTGGTGGAGGGATGGAAAATATTATAAAAAAACCTGAGACCTTCGCTTCTAGTATATGCACCAAATCCGAAATTTCTGTACTCTTACCATCTTGTTTTATTTATTTTCCCATGTCTACTCCTATTTAACCCCCACCCCTTCAACGGAAGCATCTCAAAATATAATCTAGTTCCAGATGTTGTGATAATACATACGTGTGCCAAAGTTCTAGCGAATATCTCAATTTTATTTTATCAACCCCTTTAATAGTGCAGTAGGGGAATTGGGGGGTTGAAAAATATTATCAAAAAATACGAGGCCCTGCTTTCAAGTACATACACCGAATTTCAAGTTTCTGTACTTTTACCAGCTTGCTTTACTTATTTTCCCCTATTCACCCCTATTTAACCCCCAACCATTCAACGGAATCATGTCAAAATATAATCTGGATCCAGATGTCGTTATGATACATACGTGAATATCTCAATTTTATTTCATCAACCCCTTTAATAATGGAGTAGGGGTGGTGGGGGGGTTGAAAAATATTATTTAAAAAATCTGAGGCCTTGGCTTCTAGTACATACACCGAATTTCAAGTTTCTGTACTCTTACTAGCTTGCTTTACTTATTTTCCCCGATTTACCCCTACTTAACCCCCAACCCTTCAACGGAATCATCTCAAAATATTATCTAGTTTCAGATGTCGTTATAACATATACGTGTACCAAATTTCTAGTGAATATCTCAATATTATTTTATCAACCCCTTTAATAATGGAGTGGGGTGGTGGTGGTGGGGGATGAAATATATAATAAAAAATATTGAGGCCTTGGCTTGTAGTACATACATCAAATTTCTAGTTTCTATGGTGTTACCAGCTTGCTTTACAGATTTCCCCCTATTTAACCCTATTTATCCCCCAACTCTTCACCCGATATCTTAAAAAAGCAATCCAGTTCCAGATCTCGTTATGATATATACGTGTACAGAATTCCAAGTCAATATCTTTAACCGTTTCGGAGAAAATAGGCGGACAAAAAAAAAAGTTACAGACAGACAGAAAAAAATTTTCGCTCAAATTTAAAATCTCGACGTTTCATGACATCCTAAACCTATTTGAAGAAGAAAAATTTTTGAAAATTTCTTTGGGATTACTACCAATCCACTACGTGGATGTGGAAGTAAAATATATTTATATCAATGTTTGTGTTCTAAAAAGATTTTTAAAATATTTAAAAAAGCTATTTGATTTGGAATGACAAAAAATCTGTAATAGAACTGAGTCAGATGGCACATCGGATGTAGTTATTTCACGCGTCACTAGAGCGTCGCAACACGTCGCGACGCTCTCTAAATGGACCGGCAGCACCCCCGTACATAATTTATTATACAGAGGAGATGCAGGATCATTACGCTTCGATAAGTTCTGATTACTTCTTGATTTAACATGTGGCGGAATAATCTCGACTTAAAACCATGGGGAGCATGAGTGATTTGACAAGTTCATTACATTACAGAGTCAAATTATTACCATAATGATGATCATTCCAAGACCAGCGACCGTAGAGTGATATTAGGAATATTATTAATAGTCATTTCAAAAGTAATTGAATAAATATATACCCCCCTACAGGACGCATAAGTGATACATTTTTTTAAAATAACATCGTAATTCCTAATTATTCATTATTTCATTTTAATCGTTTTCATCAGTTTAAAATTGTTTCTTCCAACAAGCGGAATATTTCCTGACTTCATTTGATTTTGACTTGATTTACCAACGTATGATAGGCATTGCTGCTACTCCCCGAAAAGACATCGCTAGGTCGGTTACGTCTGCGCTGGGCTGGATTGGAGAAATTCTACAATATCAGTACAATTTCGTCTTCTAAACGAATGACTCCTCTAGATTATTGGAAAGTTGATTTTAATTTATTTACAATGGAACATTTGATGAAGGCATCAGTTGAAGGTATATACCCCTTTTTGTAGCTAAAAAACGGTTCGCGAATTAACTTATTTTTTGGTCACATTATCCACAGAGAGGGCAATATAAAACGGTTGTTAGTGCAGGGAAAGCCAGGTGGCAGCACTTTTGCCATTTGGTTGGTGAACGTCCTATTCACCTTTTGCCAGAGTCATGAGCATAGAATGATATTCAAACGTTATGCTGATACCATTACAGGGCTAATGGAAAAGAGTTTCGGTAAGAACGAGTGTCTAAACTAACAGGCCACCGCTATAGACAACATGAGGCTGTTGGGCATGCAATACAGCAAAAGGAGGACAACTAGAACATTACGCGAACTACAAAACGTCTGTGAAGACGTTCTGAATAAGAAAAAAAGAAGAAGATGAAGCTCCCCTAATTTTGGTCTACATGCATAGAGTGTTAATTCTAAAAAAATAGTAATTAAGAAACAACGAAGCAAAATATTATTAGTAATGTAATGTACATTCTTATCGAGAAAGAAAACCGCATACAGTTTAGTGAAATAAATATAGTATGAACAAGTTTGTTTGAGAATATGTAATATAAGAAAGCACACAAATCACTATAAATGTTGTATTTTTTATTTTTTTCCACCATGCCCTTTTACCCAATAGGTGGAGGCCGGCAGTACAGATTTCCTATAAATAAGAACCATGAAAAACTTTGTGTGAGTAGTAAGTAGTGAGTAGTAAGGTCTGGGGTATCTGGGCCCAGGGGGTAATTAGGCCATGGTTTTTTAATTTTAATTTAACTTCAAGCAGTTGGCAGCACTGAAGGACAATGTCATCTCACTACAACAATTAGTCTCATGTTTCTGAGTGTTGTTGCTTTCATGTAGCAATTTTTTAAATTTTGTAGTGCAAAATTTTCATAGCAACGTGATGTAATCTTGATTTTTATGAAATATCTACAGGTTTACTGTATATATTATCAACGTCACAGTTAATTTAGCATAAATTAGAAGCATGATATATCCCTAAAATGTTATTGCAAGCATGTATTCTGCATTAGGTCATAAGCTTGAGTGGGTGGCCCAGTTACCCCCACAATTTTTCAAAAATGGGGTAAGTGGGCCAGTTAATTGGGGCATCTGGGCACGACTGGGACCAAGTTACCCCAAGCACATTAAGTATGTTGTTTTTGTTTTTATTTATTAGGTAGATGCAGATCACTGCGCACAGTCACACAAAAAATAGCGATCTAAACCCGGGACCTGACATATTAATCCCTATGTATTTTGGTGTGTTGAACACGAATCTGATGTCCGTTTACCTCCATCACCCACCATCTTTTTGTAAATCGCGAAAATAGCCTAAGCAACCTCATTTCTTTAGATTATTTTCGCGATTTACAAAAAGTTAACGGAGCTAAACGGACATAGGATTACTATGTCAGGTCCCTGGTGCAGATCACTTTTTTTTGTGGGCCTCTGTTATTTATGCTTACTTGAAATTGGATGTTTTTTACATTTAATTTTGCCCTTTTTACTTTAACAAAAGTTGCGTTATTCCTAAATTTGAATGAATTTCACACCTAATTGTTATGTAGTAGTTCTCTTACATCGTCAACAACTCGACTATGGTGTGATTTAAACGACTTGTGGTAATTTTTGTACGAAGTTTACATGTTTACCAATACGCCCACTTACCCCAGTTCAAATAACAATCGTTTGTATGAAACCAAAACCCGTATGGTCCAGTTGCCCCAATTTCTAGGGGTAACTGGACCCATCAGACTTTTTATTATTTAATTATAATTATAAAAAAAATTAAATTTGACTCGGGATTTGAACATTATATATTTAAAGACTGTATATTGTATTATATATACAGATTCAGAAAGTGTTCGTTTTGGCATGGTAATATTTGGCAATAAGAGCAAGCGAGAGCGAAGCAACTAGGTTATTCTTTTCTATCGTATAGGGCAAAACGAGAACTGACGTGTGTAAACTCTAGGAATGTCCACACACATGTGGTGGAGATAGCAGGTGGCGCTTTGTACGATGTGTTATACATACGATAGAAAAGAATAGCCTAGTTGCTTCGCTCTCGCTTCCACTTATTGCCAATTATTGCCATACCAAAACGAATACTTTCTGAATCTGTATATATAAAAAATATTTTAGATATTAATATAACTTATTAGTGGTTCTCAGGCAAGTTCAAAGTATAATCTACTCGCTCAGGTTGTAAAATCATGGCCCAAATACCCCAAGTGACCTTACTACCCTAGACATTCAGGGAGCCACTTTTCATATAAGCAAATTTTGCCCGCATCATGGAATTTTGACGTCACTTCCGGTCACTAATTTTTGTGACATCGAATACATGAATAAATCTTACGTCAAATTGTAGGTTTTGAGGTAATACAGTGAGATTGTAGTGGGGTGCCAAGCTTAATTTGTTCGCAACCCTGAGACACCCTCAATTAAAGTATTTTTTTTGTATTTTCTTTAGTCATCGAATACATGAATTATTTTTTTCTTAAGTTAAAGTACAAGCCTTCCAATTATTTTAAAAAATAGGGTGGCTTTTCTTATTTGCCCGCATGCCCCCATTTTGACGTCACTTCAGGTAAAATTCCATGACGCGGGCAAAATTTGCTTATATGAAAAGTGGCTCCCTGTAAGTCTATGGTAGTACTTACTCACTCATACAAAGTCTCTCATGTATCTTATTCATAAGAAATCTGTACAGCCGGCTCTCTACCTACAACACACTGTGCGGCGCATGATTCAGGCGTGAAGGATGGGAACTGTAGGTCAATTTTAACTCTAAAAGAAATATATTAAGAGCTAGAAAACAAAGAGAAAAAAATAGGCCTACTTATAAATGTAGGAAACATCAAAAAAAGTTTCACAAACCCGTACCAGAAGAACTCTACAAAACATCACAATAGGAAATGATGAAATAGAACATATCTGGGAAAAAACTATCTCAAGACCACGAAAAATCAGACATCAACTGAAGAATCATCAAGGTAAAAAATGCTTTGCTACATAATAGCTTAAGAGCCAGTATGCAAAATCGACTATTTTAAATACCTGCTAACAATGGTGTATACTGAGGAATATATTATACTAATCACAGTAGGTAGGGGGTCACAAGCCCCCAAAGTGGGTTGATTTTGGGCTAGGGGCATGGAATAATAAAGATTTTTGAACCGAATTAATGCCTGCTAACAACTGCGGTATACGATAGTATATATAATTCTGAGTTGATAAAAAAAAGTTACAGTTTCTTGCTGGTACAGGAAAAAGCGCGGCTTTAAAAAAATGTCTTGATCCAACCGAATGAATACCACTTCTACTTTGCGGCAAAACATTTGTTATAACTATTTCAGACCACATACAAAAAGTTACAATTTTCCCATGGTGCAAAAAAAAGTTACAAGGATATTTTAGGCTCAGAATTAAACAAAAATTGAAAATTTCACAAAGCACCTATAAAATGGAAAGTTCTCGACGGAGAACGCTAAAAATTGGCATATGCCTTCGGGATATCATAAGAAATGACATACATAACAGTTACACCTTTCTGCCTCTCCTACACGCCTCCAAAGGGGCCATATATACGAGTTCCTCCGTATTTATACCTATAAAATGGAAAGTTTTCGACGGAGAACGGTCAAAATTGGCCCATAAATACGAGGGAACCCGTATTTATGCCCCCCCTGGAGGCGTGTAGGGGTGGCAGAAAGGTGTAACTTTTATGTATGTCATTTCCTATGATATCCCGAAGGCATATGCCAAATTATAGCGTTCTCCGTGGAGAACTTTCCATTTTATAGGTGCTTTGTGAAATTTTCAATTAGCCTAAAATATCCTTGTAACTTTTTTTGGACCACGTGAAAATTGTAACTTTTTGTACACGGTGGCTTTTTCCTGTACCAGCAAAAAATTGTAACTTTTTTTATCAACTCAGAATTATACAGAATATCGTATACCTACCGCAGTTGTTAGCAGGTATTCATTCGGTTCAAAAATCTTTATTATTCCATGGCTCCTGACCCAAAATCAACCCACTTTGGGAGCTTATGATCCCCTACCTACGGCGATTAGTATAATATATTCCTCAGTATACCACCATTGTTAGCAGGTATTCAAAATAATCGATTTTGCACACTGGCTCTTAAGCTATAATATGTTTACATTTACACGTATACACCTAAATAACACAATTGAAAATTAAAAGACTACTGCCATACTTATAAGACCAATTCGGAAATTATGTGTTCAGGATATTATTAACTCTAACGTTGACCAATTACACCAATGCATATAGAATAAAACTTGTTCACAAACTATTTTATCCTAAAAAGAAAACGGATTATGGATATCTAGATATAACAAAGAATGTTACCAATAACACAAAGATTAACTACAATAGAATTTCGTCTCAATTCAAATACTTTGATTTGTAGGAGGCAAAACTTAAAAATTATGTGATTATTAACCGGTTCAGTTGCTTGGTGCTCATTGCTCATGTTTTAAGTACTGGGTGCAAATCCTGGGCTAGGGTTTGGATGTTTAGTGGCGTTTTCAATGTGTTACCGTAAAATAGCAATGAGCTAGACCGCCGTTGCGTGGCACAGCATGTCTAGTCGTTCTTATCTCTCCTGAGTTCGAATCTGAGCTGCGGCAGTTGGCAATATCACAGGAAAAGGCTGTTGTGTAGTTATGTGTTGCATGCGTATGTACTGGTTGAGTGGTGGAACATTTATGGGTACCATTGCCAGGACGTTCATATTAAGAAGGCTTTAAAACATATATTAATACTCCATGTCAACGTGATAGTCGGCCGAATTGGCTTATATTTGATATTTTTGGTGTGCTTGAATTTGAACCCATTGTGCATCACATTACTACACCAACAATGGTACAATGGACAATGGTACTTTCTTTACTTTATAACAAAAGGATGGCAGCAAAACGAATTTAATTTTAAATTTGCAAAGTAATTTACATAGAACTTAGAAAACCCATAAAATTATATAATATGCTATTGATTGTCGTTTAAGAACTGACAAAAATACATGTTTTTCTGTATTTGCTTCTTCAATAATGAATTAGTTATTTTAAATATCGCTAACACATCTAATTACTTCCACATCCACGTAGTGGAGTGGAAGTATATAGTAATCGTTAAAAGAAATTCAAAATTTCTTCTTGTTACTAGGTACATTTAAAAAAAAAATGTAGTATAGGTTTTGCATTTTTCCGGTGAACCATCGAAACCCGAAAAAAGCGTCGGATCGAAATCGACTCGAGAGCGAATTTAGAAAATCCGTCCGCCGGTCAGTCGGTCTGTCGGTCTGTCTGTCGGTCTATCTGTCACGCCCAGCCCCCTTAATCCGTTTTCGGATTTCGATGAAACTTGGGCGGTTAATAGTAGGTCTTTAGAAAACCTTAACGCCGGAAGCTCGGCTCCGTTCGGAACCGGAAGTACCCGATATAGACGTTTCGAGTTTTTCGGGAAAATTTGAATAACTCGATAACGGGTAGTCGGATCGAGATATTTCAAAAAAGAGATGGTGCCACTGGCAAAGCTCTACAAATAAGTGTACCAGAGACTATGTCGAAAAACGAAAATTGATTATTTTTGCAAAAAACTGGTTTTCTCAAAATCGGGCTAGGAAGCACGATAACTGTCCAGAATATTGATCGATTTCGATGAGACTTAGCGGAATCTAAGGTACTCGGCCACAAATCAAGCCTATTGCTGGCGGCCCGAATCCGTTGACCGCAAGTATGTTTTCCAGGGCCGAGTATGATTTATCAAAGAAATTAATAACTCCCGAACCGAAGGTCCGATTTTGATTTTCAAAAATGGCAATTGTAGGGCTTGATTTGTTCTATTAGTCGACGTTTGTGAAAAAATTGAAAAAACAAAAGCGAATCTACAAATCCTGGAAAACTTGATTTTTTTGATAAATTCTACAAATTCCGAACAGTTTCCTAATAAAAATCGAAAATTAACTATTCCGTCGATCGATCTCTATAACCAGTATAAGGCACGGACCTTTTTGGACAAAAAATCTGAAATAGAGTTTTTTTGAAAAATTTAAAATAAACGAGTTATTTACAAAAATACATTCCATAGAATTATTTTAAAAAAATATTACAAATTGATAAATTCTCCGTGCGATAAAGGTGCAAAAAATAATGTAATGTTATATTTAAAATATCATCATTCATTTCCTTATTTTCACTTACTAAATAAAAATAGAACCGATGCCCTTTCCGTGTTTCAAAATGTAGTTAGCTTTTACTTTAGTCAATGCAAAAAGAAAAAAAAGAAAAATAAAACATGTCAAAACACTGAGTCATCTTGCGACCCTCTGCTGAAAATATTATGAATCGTCCCAACAAATTGGATTAAAAGCATATCAAAATGTAGTTTTTTTTTAAATAGGCTTAGAATGTTATAAAACGTCGAGATTTTAAATTTAAGCGAACAAAATGTCTGTCTTTCTGTCTGTCTATCGGTGTCACTCTTTTTTGCGCAAGTGTTCTCAGGAACGGTTTAAGATATTGACTTGAAATTTAGTACACATATACCATGACGAGATCTGGAACTAGATTATATTTTGCGATAATTCCGGTGAAGGGGTAAATAACGGAAAGAAGTAAAGCAAGCTGACAAAAGTACAGTAACTTGGGATTTGCTGCATATCATAGAAGCCAATACCTCACATTTTTTAATAATATTTACATACTAGAGTGCAAATATAATCAAGATGCTTTTCTTTAAAGATACATGGATGGGAAATCTGGATGTGGAAGTAGTGATACCTTAGACAGCAGTTTTTTCGTATCTAACTGTAAGCTATGTATTTTAAGATTTTGAACCTGAACTGTTAAAATATGCGGCAAGCTCTCCTGATTATCCTTATATAAATGTACGAAAGCATAATCATAATTTTATTAGATCGACACGATGAGCTAGTTAACGATTTTATCGCCGTAGCATGTTTTTATTATTAAAATGATGGTACAATCAACAGTATTTGATTGTTGTGTGTCGGAATGGTTGAGTACATTGCCGGGGGCACCGAACATGTTATATGTAAAGGGTTCGTAAACGGGCACGCGATCACTGATCACTTTTACGACCGTTAATGAGCTGTAAGGGTGATTAGGGGCGGCAGAGGGGCGGTCTGGCCAACGCGGCTTTCTTGATGTTGGCCACCCGAGGGCGGGCCCTTCAGCTCAGAATTAACGCGCATTTAAACTGCTTTTATGGTCAACGGACCGCTCTATGACCTGCCTTAGAATCAAAGCTATATCTTAAAAGGTACACTGTAATAAATAGTTGCAAACGATGATGCTAATTATTTTTAAATGCGAAAAGCAGTTCAATTTGGCTTGTATGTTGTAAGAGTAGAAGAAACATATTTAAATGCATATTAACAGTGACGAGTTTATTTCTCTAATAGAAATACTATCGTACCATAAGCTAAATTAAACTTTTCCTAAAATTATAGGTGGAAAAAACTCGTGTGTGAGTAACAAATATTTTTAGACCCCTTTTTTTATCTTATTCTCTGCATATTGTACTAGTGGGGTCGATCTGGAACAAAAAGTCCTCGGAAGTGACTTTTTTTTTAAATTTTTTGTGATATTTTAAAGTCGGACCTCTCGAAACTTGTGGTGACCGTGTGGGCGACTCACGGGTGGTGGAGGGGGGAAATTTACATGTAAAGATACGAGATATCAGTTTTTTGGACACAACTCGCTTAGTTTGCGCGTAAACTAAATTTTCGATAAAATCGCTCCAGCGGTTCTCGAGATATTGCAATTTGAAGGTCCAGTTTTGTATACGGATTTTTCACTGCGGCGGGAACGTACCGAGAGCCGTGTTCGCGTTTTTTGTGGGGAAGAAAGCGACTTAGCGACTTGCCTTTTTTCCTCCAATAGATAGTTGGGTCCAAAGTACTGTGTCCAAATTTCAAACCGCTAGTTCGATTGAGAGGGGAGGGGGAGAGGAAAACAAAATCAAATTAAAACTGCTGTAACTTCCGTAATTTTGGCCACATATCGCCCAGCAAAAACGACATTGTGTATTAATGTTCCTACCTCAACTTTTTATCATTTGTTTAGAAATGTTGATTTTCATAAATCGAATACTATACAGGGTGTTCCACGACGAACTGCGGCGATCGATATCTCGAAAAGTAGAAAATTTGGTAGTAAACTAATGTCGATGGGGGCAACTCGGCTAAACTATTTTTAAAATCGTGCCACTTCCGGTTATACACGCTATATATTTTCGGCTTTTTGATATGACCATGAAATTCTGAGTCGAAACATGTAGCACACCCTATATCTAAACACAGCAGTTTCGGAGATATTTGACATTTTATAAAAAAAATTGACAGGTTTGCAAGAATCGTTATAACTTTTTTCGTGTAGAAGGTTCTCAATTGCTCTTTGGCACTTAGAAAGAACACAAAATGAGCTAGTCTCTGCAGTAAAAATAAATTCCATAATAGTATACCAAGAGTTCTATTTCTCACGTTACATTTTGTCAAATTCAAACGTTAAAAACTTTTTTATTTCAAATGGAACACCCTTTATTTTTAAAAATCAAATTGTGTACAATTAAATTCCTTCTTTTCTAGTATTGGCATTGTGGGGGTTAATGTTACAACTTTTTGAAATATTTGTGATTTTCTGAAATATTCACGAATTTTGAATAAAAATTACCATCAACTTAGCCATAATTAGAAACAATCATTAATGTCAGTCATTCTTTTATGTAAAAAGATGCCAGCACCTTTCAATTACACCCACTGAGATTTTTTTAGATTTGCTTATTATTTATGGAGAATTGAAGAAAGTAATATCAAGAATATGTAACACATTTGCTACTCGATAACCACAAGAACAGAAACCATTACCATACTCTGTAAAACAGATCATTGTATTTGGCTCGGTCAAGATAGCAATTCAAAAGAGGAAGTCTATTGTTGATGACGAAAACATAGAAACAGCAATTCTGGGGTATTTTCGGGCATTTCCAATTATGTCATTAAGGCTAGCTGGTTTGGAATCGGGATTATCCAAGAATTCAATTCACAGAATCTTGTCAAAACATAAATCCATTCTCGTTTCATGTAGTTCAATAATTAAAAGAAACAGATTTCCTGACGAGAGAAAATTTTTGTGAATTTATCTTAATGAGACATGAAGGTGACAATTATTTTTTGGGAAATATTATATGGACAGATGATGATGCTAAATTCACCAAAAATGTATTGTTTAATCGATACAATTCTCATTACCTACTGGAGTATCTCGATTTCTCACGTATTCAGGGAGCGAAATATTCAAGAACATGAGCCATGAGAAACGATAGAGTGGTGACATTACAATTTTTTGAGGAAAATTTAAATAGTGATTTAAAAAGATTGCCTCTCCGGCTAATATGTCTAAGGCTTCCTTCTTAGAATTCCTACCTTGACAGAGCCAATTATTCTAAAATTATCTGTTTTACAGTGTATGGTGATGGTTTCTGTTCTTGTGGGTATCGAGTAGCAAATGTGTTACATATTCTTGATATTACTTTATTAAATTCTCCATAAATAATAAACAAATCTAAAAAGTTTCCGTGGGTATAATTTAAACGTGCTGGCATCTTCTTACATAAGAGAATGACTGACATTAATGATTGTTTCTAATTATGGCTAAGTTGATGGCAATTTTCATTAAAAATACTTGAATATTTCAGAAAATCGCCAATAAGTTGATGGCAATTTTCATTAAAAATACTTGAATATTTCAGAAAATCGCCAATATTTCAAAAATTTGTAACTTTAACCCCTACAATGCTTATACTAGAAGAGAAGGGAATTTAAATGTACACAATTTGATGGTTAAAAAATACAGGGTGTTTCATTTGAAATAAAATAGTTTTTGATGTTTCAATTTGACAAAATATAACGTGAAAAATAGAACACTTGTTATACCATTACGGAATTTATTATAGAGACTAACTCATCTTGTGTTCTTTCTGCGTGCCAAAGAGCAATTGAGGACCTCCTACACGAAGAAAGTTATAACGGTTCTTGCAAACCATTGCACCTGTAAAATTTTTTATAAAATGTCAAATATCTCCGAAACTGTTGTGTTTCGATATAGGGCATGCGACATGTTTCGGCTCAGAATTTCATGGTAATTTCAAAAAGCCGAAAATATATAGGGTGTTCCATTTAAAATAAGGAAGTTGGTATCGACTTCCGGTATAACCGGAAGTGCCACGATCTTGAAAATATTTTAGCCGAGTTGCCCCCATCGACATTAGTTTACGAAATTTTCAAAATGTTGTGTCTACTTTTCCACAGTTCGTCGTGGGACACCCTATATGTGCAATGTAATTTTAGTAAGGACATAATATAATTCGGCTGGTCTGTAATTCTGAATTATCCCCTACGTTTCATTAGCTAGCACCTACGTAAACAGGGATACCACATTTAGTTAAATTCAAGATAATTTAATAACAGTCAGGTATTTGTATAAAAGGTGGTCCTGATTTACAAAAGAATCAATAAAACATGACCAAAGGAGATCACACACTATTAAGACTAAACTGAATATGTTTTTCAACGAGTACACATTTTTTTCATTCCGTGCCGAATTATGCATAGTGGCATTAAAGTTTGATCTCAATTTCTTGAGAACAGAGCTGTCACTATGTACAATGCGACACGGAATTAGTTAAAATTAATCAAGATGCTACCTAATATGGTGAAAATTCTGTATGTAATTGTACATATTACTTACCGATGCAATCAGTTCGTTTTAGCCCACTTACCTGAAACAAAAAAATGTCGATATAGTAATTTTAAACTTCAGATATATTTCTCTAACTAAATTAAGATTTATAAAACTTGAGCTTCTTTTTGAAATATAAAAATACAATACTTTACTTCACTAGAATGTTCTATTCGACTGTGGTATTTTTAGACAGGATAATTTAAATGCCGTCATAGGACCATTTCACAATCTCACAAAGTAAAAGTTACAAAAATATGCAAATTAACTTTTATTTTTCTCAAGATAATTAAAAAACAGCTTAGTTCATTATTCAATACAGTTTGTATGATTATATTCTATTTCAACGCACAATTTGTGGCATTTAGAGCCATATCTTCAATTCTTATACTTTTCACAAATACGAAAACGTAAAGTATATTGCGTTGGATCGGCACATTTTTAATACAACTTTCAAAACATACGCCTGTTCGTCCATCACGACTTTCGTGAGTACGATAACTTAGGAAGAGATCGATTGTATTTAAATTGGGACTGCAAGTTAATGTTAGTCAGAGGAAGAACCCTATTGTTTTAATAAAATCGACCAGTAATTAAAAACTATGAATTATTTAAACTTTCAAAGGTTGTTCTCTTCTTTTTAATGTTTTGTAATTGAACAAAAAATCTTGTAAAATGTTATTTCCTACGATTTAAATATAGGTACATTTTACTAGTATATTTTTCATACAGGTTGCAGTACCTCGGTCGATGCCTTTTGATATAAAAGTGTATATTTTGTTTGTGTATTGGGTATATCAGTACAAAAACAATAAAATAGAATCCAACCCTTGAAATATAATTTTGACCTATAAACACATTATACATATAAATTTTAACATATTTTAACATGACAGATGGAGGTCTAGTTGTTAAGTTTTAGACTAGAAACTCAAGAGTAGTGAATTCTAATACTAATAAGTACACTTTATTCCAAACTTAATGTCAGAATAAAAAATGTCGGGATCTTTGTTCCTTACCACACTATCAAAGGCGCCGACATTTTTTATGCAGAGAATAAGACTGAGATAAACTATAAGTCTAATACTATTTACAACAATAACAAAAACTGCGAAGAGTATCGCATAGAATGTTCAACAATTAAATAAAAAAATGAAATATAATGTTTATTCTAGTTATAACTGTTAAATGTAAAATATTATAATTTTCCTCTATATATTTTATCATGGGGCGATGAATAATTGGAACATTTAAAAAAATCAAGATGTATCTGCCACCCCTGAGTGGAGCTTTGTTAGGAGATTATCTAAGAGATACCTTTGGCGTATTTCATTTAGAGCATAACTGAACAATGCAGAAAAAACGTACCTAAGTCCATCCTTTTAGTTCAACAGAGTGGAAATGGAAGCGCGGTGTCTGAACTTTCAAAAGGATCAGGATCAGATCAACCCACCCGTTTATGTAACTGCTTTTCTTATGGTTGGTTATGTTATAAATAGTACCTAACAGTACCTAACATACATATTCGTTCCATGCAAAATGTATGAAAATATGGGATTCAAATAATAAAGGAATAATAAATTCTAGAGGATGTTAATGATTACTTTATTCACATTTTGCTTTGGAATAATATCTACAAATTACTTAAATATTAAAAGTTTGTTCGACCTTAGCAAGCGGCCTGTATATTGATAGTGTTAAAACGCTATAACTTTGTATGTCACTACCAAACATATGAACCACTATAAATGGGAAGAATGGGGTATTCATGTATTTACCAACTGAGAAAGAAAAAAAATAACTGTGAAAGGTTACCGTGCTTATAGAGTGTAGTTAGTATGTAATAAAGAACATACACATATTATACGTAAACTATATTTATGTTCAGGGCGTTGTTAAGATAAAGATAAATAATTTTCCAAGAAATCCAAAATTTTTCTTTGTTATGATAAACATTTCACGTACTAGTTGTGAATCAAATGCAAGCTCTCACTATTAATGTTAATTTGTGAGCAAGCATTTGTTTAGAAATGAATTATTACTTGTTTGCTTATAATAATTGTATTGAAACATATTCTTTATAGGATTTTGCAAACAGCAGAGAAAATAACTATCTATAACTAAAAAAAAACTTTGTGTAAAAATATTAATCAAATCTTTGCATTCTATCGACTACCTGAATTCTGGTTATGCTAGCAAATTAAAATCCTAAAATGAATTTTGTCTAATTTCTTATCTGACAATTCTCATTCTAACACTAGCATCCACACAGTCCCCTACGGCCATGCAGATTAAACTAGTATCTACATAACCCCCTACGATAATGAAGATTCAGTCAGAAATGAGAGCAAAGGCCTAAAATGAATTTATTTATCCACCTTGTCTAAAAAAAAATTTAATTGTAATGGATTACACTTTCATGAAATCTATCCTTCTGTTTCTTGGAAACGCTTAGCCTTGGAAACGTTTTTCGTCCTTATTCTGGAGCTCATCAGAAAGACATAAAGCCACTCATAAAGATGTTTCATGCAAAACATGCAAAACCAAAACAATTTCTATGAATAAGTGTGAAATAATTATATTTGACATTGACTGATAAAAACAACCTCACCTATCTATTAGCTAACTAGTATTGGAGCCTATATACTCTATGCATGTTTAGAAATGAATTATTATTTGTTTGCTTATAATTGTATTGAAACATATTCTCAAAGGCTAAGCATTTCCAAGAAAGAGAATGATAGATTTCATGAAAGTGTAATCCATCAGAATGAATTTTTTTTAAGACAAGGTAGATAACTAAATTCATTTTAGGCCTTTGTTCTCATTTTTAACTGAATCTTCATAATCGTAGGGGGGTATGTAGATACTAGTTTAATCTGCATGGCCGTAGGGGACTATGTAGATGCTACTGTTGTCAAATAAGAAATTAGACAAATTTATTTTAGGATTTTAATTTGTTAGCATAACCAGAATTAGGTGTTTTCACAAATTTCAAATTCACGTTCACTGTGAAGATAATGCTTTATTATGCTTAAAAACATTTAAATTTTGAGAAACAGTCGAATAATAACTTAAAATAAGCAGTTTCAATTTTGTATTGAAATTTTTTCGCCAAAAACACTACATCAATTCACTACTCACTCATGACGCCATCAGTTATATTGTCGTGTCATTTTGTATTATAAACACGTTATTTTGCAGAAAAATTTCCTAAAGTAGCTTTTACAAATTCCGTATTAGGTAGGCGTTACTTATTTAATCACATGTACAACGCAAATAAAGTAAATAAAATATTGTGTTTAACAATGTCTAAACGCGATTTAAGAAATTAATATAATCGATGATGTCACCGCGTGTTTTGCGTACTTGTTCGGTTACTAAAACTTTATGTTATTTATTTGTTGAAATTTTCATTTGATGGACGATAGAATGCTGTTTAAATATCAATAAGTGCTTTAGTATAACAAGTACTTCAATTTAATAAGATCAAAAAAGCAAATTTGCACATAGTGAAAACAAATTCAGGTTGTCGAAAGAATGCAAAGATTTCATTAATATTTTTACACAAAGTTTTATTTATTAGTTATAGCTAGTTATTTTCTCTGCTGATTGCAAAATCCTATAAAGAATATGTTTCAATACAAGCATTTGTCATAGTAGAAGCTATCCAAAATAGAAATCTAAACAACAATATATTTATTTCCTTTAACGACCATTCTGTTGTTAGAGGTAATATTGTAGCGGTCAAAACTCAGAATTCAAGTATTGATGACAGAGATCAAATTGATAATCCTCCTTCTAAGATAATTATTTGAAATGAATAATCGCACTTTTGTAATTTTAATATAAAGGACCGCGCACAGTTCTTATGGAAAATGGTTCCCAGCTAAATCGGCTGAAATCGCAATATATTGTAGATAATATCTTAGTGATCAAAAGTTCTCATGTGCACAAGGTCGTAAAATGGGCAGTTTTTCCGGATATCAGGGGTGCTCATTTCTTGTGGAAGTGGCCCCAGTGAAATTAACTGGAATCGATATATGTTATTCCTCTTGAACTCCTGATCAAAAGTTCTCATGAGTACAAGGTCGAAAAATGGACAGTTATTCAGATATCGAGGGTGCAAAAGGGGTGCTCATTTCTTATGGGAAGTGGACTCGGTGAAATTCGCTGGAATCGATATATGTTATTCCTCTCGAGCTCCTGATCAAAAGTTCTCTTGGGCACAAGTTTTCGAGATATCGGGGTGTAGCATTTGAAAACGCTACATGAATAACTTCATACTTATTGGCAGTTAATTAATTCCCTTATTGGAGCAGAGATGTATGCAACCACTCGTACTTTCAAGGGCATAGCGTGTTACGTATCTGCAAAGTCTTAACATTTAGAAAGTAAACATGTTTTCTTTAAGAATAGTTTGAGTTAGTGGCGTTAATGTATATTCTTGTAGTTCAGATATTACATAATTGTGAAATTCAGTCTATTGACTATTGAGTCCTTTGGTGGTGCATTATGATTGGCTAGAGAAAATGTTCTAAAAGTGCGCAAGTTGGCAACACTGAGGAAATTTTGGCAGATTTTTGGTGCCCGCTTGACAGAGACGAGATAGGCGGACGGCGGTCTTGATTTTTGTGGAGGTTTTGGAGTTCTGCATCGTTATCACAACTGTGGATTTGTATAGATGTCCTCATAAATTCCTCACGGTCCTCAACGTTCTGTAAATTCCAAGAAGGTATTCTTTTGGTTGCCGTAATTTTGACGCCACGTGTTTCGTGAGGTTATGTAATACTCTCTATGTGAGGTAAGCTTTTACTTCTTTAGTTTGGTGTTTCATTTAGTTCTTATTTATTGTAATTTTTACAGAGTATTTGGGAGAGGCATATATTTGAGTTAGGCCACAGACAATTTGTATGGGTCAGGCAATTTTGCAGTTTATGTAAGAGTCCAGTAGGATTGATGCTGTAATTTTGGTTATATGGGACCTAGTATTTAGAGGAGTAGTAATAGGAGGAAGTCTTTTACTCAGAAGTTTAGTTGTGTATGAGTCTTGCTGATATTTAGAGAAGTTTTGGTTGGAGAGTTGTTAGCAGCAGTCTCCAAGAGATTTAATGCAGAAATTTTGGTGCAGTCGTAGCCAACGTGGAGTACGTCGAGGAAGTGGTGACAGGTCACGCTGCAGTAGTCGAGGAGAATGCAAAGGCTCTGATCAGGTTTTTTGTTCCATTTTGGTTCTATATTTTTAAAGGAAATGATTACAGGTCTATTCAGTGATCTTTTGTTTAAGCATTAAAGTAAATTATACCACAATTTCGCAACTATAAGTTGAGCTCCAAGTGTATATATGAAATAATGAAATATTTAAAATTTTTACTGTGAAGCAATGCATGGTACCGTGAGATGCTAATTTACCTTCTACTATGTTGGATATGAAATATTTTTAATAGAATATACTTATTTTAGAACATTCATTAACATCTACGCGCAAGCAGCGAACATTGCAGTTGGCTCATGAAGCGTCGTTTATTACCTAATACTTTAGTGATGAGCTGTAAATTCAATTCATAGTAAATCTTTAATTCGCTGCTGTTAGTTAGAACTCATAGTTGTGTATCAGATAAATCATAGTTGCAAGAAAATCTTAGTCAGAGTAAAGTTTGATTTCCAGTGAAGTTTTATTAGATCAAGTATACAGAATTTCTTTAATGCGTATGAACCGTTTAGGTAACATCTGAAGTTTCCATTTAGTTTTTTTTTTGTTGTACATCTCACTTGTGTCGTAATAAATGTTAATGTCTACATGTTCTTGTTATTTGCACTAGTCACCTGATATTTGCCTAGATTTTGAGATTTCATAGTAAAGTGTAAATTTTGACATTTTCGATAGATTTTAAGACTTTCATGCATGATTGCTAGTAACTTAATTTTGTGGCTGGAAACATTATTTAGTATCCAGCAGGTGGCGCCCTTTAAATGTCTACACTTTTAACCCACTGCCCTATGCTCTTCAACAATAAATTAGCTGCCGTTCGCACAGGTGAAACACGTTTTAATATTTAGGTATTAAAAGTGTTACAGGGGGTGCAAAGTCGACTTTGCAACCCCCAATATCCGGAAAATTGTCTATTTTTTCCGAACTTGTCGCTATGAGAACTTTTGATCAGGAAGATATTATCTACAATATACTGCGATTTCAGCCGATTTAGCTGGATGTCATTTTCCATAAGAATTGTACGTGGTTCTTTGGATGATATCAACCACTGGACTCTTGGATGTCACCACAAATTAAGTTCAACCAATTTTTAATGCATGAACTAATTTATAATGATATTCTAGGTTGTAAACGTAAAAACACAGTGTATTTCAGTTTAGCTATAATTTCCTGGAGCAGACGTCCTTTGTGGGTTAACTCACTTACCGTTGCCTACCCTTTGCTTTTTTTTGAGTCACTTTGAACCTTAATGTGGGGTGAACTATGTGTCTTTGTCAAATTCAAATAATTGAAGAAAAAACTTGTATATTACCTGTAATGAAGTAATTACTGCAGATAACTGAATAAATGTAAAATTATTCTGTGGTGTTCCATTGATTTTTTTAATATATATCTCAGTTACTTGTCAATTTCGAAGAGCTGCAATTTGGTAACACTATAACTTTCTATATTAGATCATAATTAGAAATAATGTCAACCATTGCAACACACTCATTAGCATGGCAAGTCACGTTTTCCACAAAGACTTCAAGTAATGACGCAGAAGAAATACCCCAAGGTTTCGTCCAATTAAAAGTAGTAAAACTTAAAGGCACAATCGAATACCGGTACTGTAATAAAACTGTCAAGTTGTTAGGCCTGTAAAAATCGCAATGCCTATTAGAGATTCCCAGGCGTACCACATTGCACCTAACGAAATTCCTATGTGAGAACAGCACAATTAAATCAAAGTGTCTCTTGCGTCGGTGTTAATAACGGACTATGTGCCACCAGACTGACCGTGTTTTGTAGAGAGGTTGCCGCATCATAGCAAATTCCGGAACTTTACGGAATATAAAAATATTTTTTATAAAATCAGCAATATCTAATTTACGGCTGTAGTACTGAATAATTCTATTATTTTGTAGATTATCTGGATATTATTTCTACGAGATAATAAGTACATATGCGGTGAAAAGTCCCAAAAAGTAAGTAAGAAAAGAAGACTATATTTACCATAATTATTCTGGAGAAATATATATATGATTTTCAATTTTTTTTTATTTGTACAAGAAATCAAGTTAAAAATAGAGAAAATTCTAATAGACACTGTGGCAACGCCTCTGCATCCAAGGACTCGTTCTTCAACTTCTCAATAATTTATGTCGCAAACCGCAGTGTTTTCTTAGCGGAGCGTTGTCGAGCTCTTCAGTATGCGCTGGCAAGCGTTGCGTTTTGTTTTTCGTTTTCGGCGGTTTTGTTTGTTGCATAAAACAAACCATTGTTTCTTTAGGAATGATAAGAAATGCAGTGAAATAGCGTACATGCCATCCTTCGAGATGTGTTGCCGAAGAGCATCTCCATTTACCGGTTTGTATACGACTGGGTTATTGCCAGTGGCATTAGCAAGAAATTTTGTTTGAAGCTGCTTAATTCTCATTAACAAAGTACGACAACTGTCTTGCGTGTAAATATTTATTTTATTATACAATAATAATATTTCTCTACGAAGAATTCCAAATGGGGTGTGAAATGTAGGATTAATTTATAAAATAGTATGAAAATAAAGTGGCTTTATCTTTTTCGCAAATTAAATTAAATTTCAAGAAATCAAGTTCTAGTATAATAATTATTATAATAAATTAATTGAAGTATCTGTTTATGTCATTATAATTATATAATGAAATTATAAAATGTTAGCGACCAAATACAGGGGCCTAGCTATTGGCTACACGCCTCTATTTGAGACAAAATTTTACAGGTGCTGTTCCAACAAGTAGAGAACATTTATTTTAAAGTTTAACAATGATTTAGAGTCAATTGCCACTAAGACTGCTAAATACAGATAACTTCATTACTCTCAAAACGGTCCTATCCAACGTATTTGACAAATTTTTTCATTCCTTATCATCATACCTACTTGCTTACTTGGTCAAATATTTGTCTGTATATTATATTAATTCATGAAAGATTGTGTGAACATTATTCAAAAGATTTATTTTGGAGAAAAGATTATCGCTGGCAGAACCGGACAGGGCAGGTGGATTACCGGGGTCTCCAGGGCACTTTTATCGTAATAAACTAAGTACCTAGTCTTAAAAACGAATAGTACAAATAGAACTTAATAGTATGTATAGCAGAAAATTGGCCATGCTATAAAAATATGATTGTTAAAAAAGTTCTCGGAAATAATTTTATCTACTACGAATCTTATCGGACTCAATAAAGTAGCGAGAAAATGTCTATGAAAATGATAAACAACTTTTCTAGAATACTTTCATATTTCAAAACAATTCACTAAAAATGTCATAATTGCTTTTTATTCTGAAATTTTAACAGATTTTAAGAATTATACGCAGATTTTATGTTATACGAATAAGTATAACTAAAAAAACTAATATCCAGATTCTGATTTTACTTTTCTTTTTTGCAAGACATATTATTGCCCATTTACTCTCTCTCTCTCTCTCTCTCTCTTTTCTTTTAGAACTGACATTGTTGCAGGGCTCCCAGATAACAGGGGAGTAGTAGAAAAAAAATTAACTTTTGAGGCTGAGGCTGATGTATCAGCTATACTGCGGGGTAGGGTGGTCACACTGGTCACCCTGTGCACTGAACAAAATTTTCGTATTTTATGTGCAGTCCCCTTTCTGCATTCAATTGATGGCGAAAGAAGCGCAGACGGCCGACTAGTCAGGTCCTTGGGGGTGGCTACGATAAATTGGGGTGGTGGATGTACGCTGGTGAAAACAAATAAACGTCTTACTAGAAATAGATTTAATAATCAAATGTAGGTACGATTATTGACAGTATCCCACAGAAATAATATTACACACAAACAATGTTCCTAGATGTGTGGCCCACCTAACCTATCACAAAATGTACGACAACTTAAAACTAATAAAACTTTAACTACTACTATGCAATATTTGACCCCCCAAAGTATACTAGATTAGAGAATTACATTAAACTACTGAATAATTACGTTAAAATGAGCAAGATAGTGTGAAGTAGGTGAGTGACAATAGGCTAAATTGACAAAGTAAAAAACATGTAAGCGTTGTGTTCAAAACTACTGAAAATTCAACTGATTATATGCAAACTATAAATTACATTTAATGTGTAAAATATTAAACAAAATAGGTGGAAAAACTGTAGTTACGTGGGTCGAATGATAGCAATTTAGTAGTAGTAGTAGTAGTAGTAGTAGTAGTAGTAGCAGGTTTCACAATGTCTACAGTAGGCCTACCAGGGGAGCGTAGCTTCCAACGGAACCAGGCAGGAGAGTTTCACGGGTGCAACCCAGCATTCCACATCCAACCAACAGCTTGTCAACCAAGTTTCAGCAAAACCAAAGTTCACGTACTATCCAGACTCATACGTACAAATAACGAAAGAGGTAAGACGTAGGGTCAAACGTAATGGAAACAATACCAGTAAAAGTCCAAAAATAAAGGTAACAGTAATTGAAAGTAAAATCGAAAGTAAAAATTGACAGTAAACTCGAAAGTAAAAAACCCTTAGATGTTGAGTGGGCTTAAGAATTCCTTTGCCACGTGCTTCTAGTAAGTTAATTGATTCGGAAAATTCCGTAGCAGTACTTCCCAACAGAAAACAATACTCAAATACCAAAATAAAATACTGCTAAATTCGTCAACTACAGCACCATATCCCATTAAAGGAGCAAACTCACAAAATTACTATACACGTGCTCAGCGACACAACTCTCTTCGGCAGGCAAACGAAAAAAATCCCCAAAAAATGGCCAAGGCGGAAACATCTGTCAAAAATCTAAGGATGGCGGAACCTTTTCAAGGGTATGTTCAATGTGACCACTACACAGCGTAACCCACAACTCTGATAAATCTCCCTAATGACGCTTATTTCCCACGCATAATATCGTATTTCATACTTCTATTAACTAAACAATAAGTTTAATTCACGATAATGTCCTGAGAAGGTTATAACCGGCCGTTAAGAACTCGCTTCCCTAAGAAATTAACGAACGTCCTCCGTGTTGCTAGCAGCATCACTTTGCCAGCAACGTCTTCATGGTTTTCTGAATTTCATTGCTACGCGTGGCCTACATGGAATGCAACGGTAGGCATCCAGTTACACTATATAGATTCCACTAGAACGGTAACAATTGCTATATTTAGATTTAAATGAACCGATGCGAAAATAGATCGTAACAACATCACCATAATTAAAACGATAACGCAAGGATAAATTAGTTCAAAACTATACATAATCATTAAGCATACATATTTTTGCAAACAACTTATTAAGAAATATCCATGAGCCTCCGGTATTACAATACGTACGCTACTGATCTTTGAAACTCGTCAACTTTCTATATATTATTTTTATTTCGCAATAATGGTGATTCCCAGATTTATCAAGAGAGTATGTTTTTACCAAATATTTATTTATTCGATTCCCAGAACAAATAATAAAATAAATTTACTAAGCTGGGCTTGAAATAAAAAAAACTATATCACCGTTTTAAGAATAAGCGTTCACAAAATGAAAAATAATATATTTTATTAAGGAGGTATACTATTATACAGGGTGTCTGAAGTATACCGTACAAATATTTTGCACGATATGTTTTCAAGGTAGACAGTACAATTATAAACATAAAAATAATAAACAAAAATATCGCGCTCGTTTGTATCATTACCACAACATGACGCCCATATTGTCAAATCTTGGTCCAAATGCAAGAAAAGTATTTTGACGATGGGGATATTTTTACCTATTTATTATAAAAGACAACATTCATCGTCTCATTAAATTAATAACAACTGACTCAATTTCAATAACATTTAATACACGTCGTTGTTCATCACATCCAATTCACTTATTTTTAACTATAAATTTACTTGAACGTGAGACAAGTCAAACACGCTGACAACACTGTAAGATGTATAAGCGGAGGCATAGCCTATAGTTACACAAGAGGCTGAAAACACATAAAATGTGGTATTGTACCAGATTCGATGATAGCTGGGGTATTTTTATGAAATACAACAGATAATCCAGTGGTAATTCTATTTGTTTTTTAGCTATTTATAATGATCATATTATTGAATCCAGTAAAACGATCCCTTTGAAAAATATCCAATTTACTAAGTAATTAAATTCAGACAAAAAAAAATCCCATGACAAATCATCTTTGAAACATTAAACATATTTATAACCACCTTTGGCATCATCAAAATTTGCGTAAAAAATTATTTCATTAAAAATGACCAAAAAATTGACTTTTTCATCTCGAGGACGACGGTTAATCGCCTTTGGGCTCCGTCGTACAAATTTTCAAAAGTACTCAAAAAATTTCAAGTTGCTCGGGGCGGAAAACCGCTTCCCGCCCGACAAACTTTTCGAAAGTACCACGAATTCCACAACATCAAATTTTAATAAAAAATCAATGGGAGTGTTTTTCCAATAAAAACCAAAATCCTCATTTAATTATCCTCAAAGTGGGAGAGCATAATCCTTGTCCAAACCACTAGAACGTACATAAAATTAGTCAAAAAATTCAAAGTCGGAGAGTCGATTCCGACGAGCGAGTCGACGGAAAAAAAGTATATTTGGCTTCGATACCGTTAGTACGTTTATGCAAGCAGGAAAACCATCGAACTCATGTAAATAGCTTCTTTAAGCATCCTAACAAGGATTTCAAGCATTTCGATAATTTCAGTGCAAAATTAAAAGAGAATAATTTTCAAAAAGTTACGCATACATTTTACAATCATATCTAACTGGGAGTCTGAATCTTTTTGTACAGTCGATTGTCATAGTTCTCTCGACGCTGGATGAGTTACAATCCTACGGGAAGTAACAGCTTGCCGAGTGGTGGTGCTCCCTGATGTTTGCCTTATATACATCAGTTAAGTGTTGAATATTTATATTTTTTACATTTTATGAAATATTTCAATAAATGAAAATATATTTTAAATTCGATTTCTTATTGATCCACTAATTATAAGATTGGTGACCGACGTGCGATTCTGTGGCGTGAGTCGGATAACTACTTACCACTCCCGTCACGTTGTACCTATTGAAATACTCATAGAATCCATCGACGGTCTTACTTATTAAGGAGTGTTTCCGAGAAAGTGCTAATTATAAGATATATTCGTTAGAAATGCACCGCCCGACATAAGATTTCGACAGCAATCACAGTAAGTATAATTTTGTCTATTTTCGTCTTGGGGAGTCTGAAGGGTAACTTGAATCGCCCTTGTGAGTAGAGTTGTGATAGATATCGTGGTGGCGAAACAGCTCCGGCCTAAATTATATAAAATTCTTGTCGTGTGAAGAAGAAATTCAACTAGGCTCAGTGTATACGAATTTTAAAAAGGTTCTTGATCTAGTAGGTCATATTACTTTATTACATAAATGTAAAGACATAGGTCTATAGGGTCCAGCCGGGATCCCACCCAAGTCCACTCTGGTTTTTAATTTTTACCAACGACATATAAGTAGAATTAGAATGTAAAGCACTGCAATTTCTAGGTAACTTAATGGTATTTTCTAAGGTTAATGATCATTATGATTGCTAAAAATTGCAATAAGATCTGAATAAACGATTATCCTGGTGTGAGAAAAATAATATGGGATTATCATATATAAAATATTAACTTTATTAGAGACTTAGAAGTTAAATTTACTAGTAATTTTAGTTTTAACCAACATATTGATACAAACATTAGAAAAGCATACAAATTGTGTGGATTAATTCGCATATTTCATTGAATAATATTGTACTATTTGAGTCTTTAATCTGATATGTATTTGATTTGAATAACATATAAATAAATAAATATTCGAATAGGTCGGATGGTTAGGTTCAGGTTAGGATCATATGTGAGTGGGCTCCTGCGACCATCAGGTCTATTGTGGCTCACTCCTAGTTATAGTTCACCCAACAGATTCAGCTTTTTAATAAAGTTGATAATCTTGTTGGGTGAGAAACTGTCCAGGTCCTCTGGCTTCAGTTGCCCTTTGCCAAACAGTGAGAACCTGTTCTTTCTGCAGCAGGACAGGTACATAAAATGTGCTCTGCCGTTTCATCATCCTCCAGACACAGACGGCATTCGGCGTTTTCCACCAGTCCAATTCTGTGTAGGTGATGATTTAATCTGCAGTGCTCAGTGTATAGGCCAATTAGAGTTCTTAGGTGTAGCCTATTCAACTTTAATAGTTTTTTAGTTCTTGACTTCAAGGGGTATGTAATAAACTCATTTGAGTGAACTAATCTTGGTAATTCCTGCCAGTGCTGGCTTGTTTTCAATTCAGCCCAGGCTAGGATAGCAGCCTTGGCAGAGTTTGCGGATATGCCAAGTGCCGGTGCTGGACCTATAAATTTGGTTGCCGCACCTTCTCTAGCCAAGGAATCGGCAACTTCGTTGCCCTCCATACCAGAGTGGCCAGGTATCCAGATCAGAGTCAATTTGTTGTCTTTGCTCAGTCGGGCAAGAGCTTCCTGGCAATTCCTAACCGTTTTAGAGTTACAACGGTAGAATCCAAGGGCTTTAAGAGCCGCTTGGCTGAAAATATTTCTATTGATCTGTGTCTAGGTTGCGTCTGTTCGAGCCTCCGTACACACAGTTCAATGGCATGAATTTCTGCCTGAAATATAGTCGCATTGTCACCAAGGCTCGAAATTATCCTTACCTTTGGTTTGCGACTATACACACCGGCTCCAGTTCCCTCAGGGGTTTTGGAGCCGTTTGTAAACCAACAACTATCTGCCTTTTGTATGTCGGTTTTGTTCCGATCCCATTCGTCTCTTCCAGGAAACAGGACTTTAAAGGGCAGTTCATTGTTGATCAAGGTAGGCATCACATCTGAAGGCATGAACAGCAAGAACAGGCTGTTGTGCTCCATGATGCTAGCCTGTGGCATATTAGTTACCGCTTGATGGATTCTGTATGTTGCCCACATGGTCTCTCTCTCCAGGTAAGTATGAAGAGGAGGTAGTTCCAGGAGGATTTCCAGAGCAGCTGACGGTGTGGTGCTTATTGCACCAGTTATTGCCAAGCATGCTTCTCTCTGCAATTCAGAGAGTTTGGTTTTGGTAGTTTGTTGCAGCCCTTTCGACCACCAAACTATTGAAATATACGCTATCATTGGTCTGATGACCGTAACGTATATCCAATACAATTGTTGGGGACCAATGCCCCAAGATTTTCCGCAAATCCTTCGACATGTCCACAGGGACAGTCTCGCTTTGTGAATTACCTTTTCCAAGTGGGAATTCCAGTTGAGTGACTTATCTAGGGTGACACCTAGGTATTTCACTTCTTCCGCAAATGGAATAATTTCACCCGATATGGAAGGTGGTTCCAGGTTGTCCAGCTTCCTTTTTCTGTAGAAGGGTATAATTACCATTTGGTGGGGGTTGACAGACATCTGCTCTCTCTCACAGCAGATGTGAATAGCATCTAGTACCTCTTGAAGGGTATTTGAGAGTACCTCTTCAGATTTTCCTCTAACCAGAATGACTAGGTCGTCAGCATATGCCTGAGTCTCGACTTCCCACAGGGAGATAATGGCAAGCAGATCGTCCACAAGGAGCGACCACAAGAGCGGGGAGAGAGCCCCGCCCTGTGGGCATCCCCATGCTGCCCTAAAGCTCACCGTTTCCCAATTTAGAGATGTCGTTATGATTCTGTTTTCTAGCATAGCTCGCATCCAGTCACTTATGGTTGGCTCGACTCCTCTGGCAGGTCGGATGGTACTTCTTTGGCGTTTTAACCTTCCCACGCATATAAAAATTGAATATTATGTGGATACGATAGCGCCGAAACTAGCGACATAGATATTAATGAAATTTAGTACAAGAGCTGAATAATGACGTTTCATGGCTTTTTGGCACATAGACTTTATTTTCAACGCACCATCGATTCCGTTCAATTCCGTCGAAAAAGAACTGTCCGTGTCCCGCGACGGTCGGCCCACCAGCGGAGGGGAGGTCTGCATCTTATAGCGGTAACGAGCCTGAATATTAATTAAATTAATGAATTTTTGCAAACATTTTGTAGCCGCTTCCAGTAGCTGCACAGTTCTTACTTTTCTTATTTCTTGTTATCAATGTAATATACAAATTAAATAAGATGTGGATAATAAAAAACCTGATATTGATTTAGTGTAACAGCCATAGGCAATATCTGGCCTGAAAGTATCATATTTTTAGAAAATATTTAAATGTAAGTAAATACGGACACTGTACAAAACACGTAAAATGGAAAATTATAAACAGTATTATTTTTTTAAACATAACTGATTAATCGACATCATTTCGAGAATATAACTGCATCTCCTACTCTATTTGAATAATTCACTGTACGGTTGGAATTCCTCAAAGGTAAAAACAATAGAATTTGGCGGGACTTTCTAACAATAATTGAGATAAATGAAGCTAGAACCAGAACATGATACGTTACTTAACATTTGTCGTTATCTTAGTCAAATTGAGTGTTATTCTGTGGAATTCGTGTGGAACTAAAACTAGTAAATAAACGTCGTTGCGGCATAAATACACCGTCAACCAGAATTACACTAAAATTAACTTTCAGCTCTATTCTTGAATTATAGACATATTTCTCTCGAAAAGTGACTATATTTCATTCTAGGAGTATGTCATTGTAACTATAGAGCAACAAGCGTCTCTTTTATAATTTAACTCTGTTGTACCCGAGAATAAACGTTGTTATCTCAGATTTTGGACTGAAAACTTAAAATATAAGACGGAGGCCAATTGACCGTCGCCTTACATTCCAGTAGCCGATTCTAATTAGCGGATACCAATTCTCGCTCATATTCCGGTTGTTTCTTAAGTTGCTTCTTAAATAATTTTGATTATAAAATGATTCCCAAGAAGTGGTAAACTGAACGGCTTCGTTTCTCTTTACATAGCACAAAATTATCTTGGATTTTCAGGGAGTTACCTCGGTGAATTGGGTGGCAGTGAAGAAAAAAAATGTATTTTTCTATAACGGGAAATCACATTAAATATCCCTGGGGATATTGCAAGCCTGTGGAAAACTGATACAACATGCAGTATGAGAAATTACAAGGTTTCGGCTACTTTCGATGAATGTATGCTTATTGTGAAATAAAACGATTTATTTGCAGCATCTATTGAAGAGACAAGAATTATTTTGCCCCATAGAACTAAAACAATAGTTTTGTTATAGTAAAGTGGTGCAGTTGTTCATCGTATGCAATACGAAAATAAAGTAACAAAATTTGATGAAATATATTTATCAGTTGCAGAATACTAAAAGGATATTAATTATAAGACGACACTCCTTTTACCTGCCTCCAAAAAAATGTACAACAAACAACGATCCGATTATTCCAAGATTTAATAAAAAAAACTTTCTTCGATTCTTCGAACCAAATAATATTAATCACAGATAAGACGTTAGTGAATAACGATGTATGATTGTCATTGTCTGCAGGCTGGGAAACCACGATATGGCAGAAGAATGCTAACATGGGTCCTGTACCAGGATGATGGATACGTTCTCTCTACTCGAACACTCTGTGAATCATAATGCATGAAGTTAAGACAAAGAGCGTGGCGCGCTCCAGCGCACGGATGTTGTCCCGCAGCGGGGCTCTTGATTGACTGCGTGGGTCTCGGCCAGGCTTCCCGCGGTATCAATTATACAACAGTGACCTAAACGCCAGACAAATGCACATTTGTGCCTCTAATGTACTCACAGTTGGCCTTTCAATTGAAATCATGACGGCCGTTAGGCATCCAAGAAACGTAAACCTTGAACTCATATTCCGATTATTTTTTGAATTGCCCTTTTCCACAAACTTACCGCTCATATCTGCATTTCAGCCTTAGGAGTTTCGTTTACGTTTAAAATTAGCAACTCTGAATATACTATAATTCACGAGTTGCGTTATATTGATATTAAAATATCGTTTCAGTGAAACGCATATGCATATATTGTATATAACATGGTTTTTAAATAATACAGAGTTATTGAAATATCTGAAGTTCCTCTACTATAATACATTTCTTTCTTCATTGGTTGATTTTATACTTTTTATTAACTGTTTAATTATTTCGGGCTAAAGGCTGTGTGATATGACAAACCGTATATAGTACAGGAAGATAATTCAATCGAAACACATTTTATTATAAATTAAAAAAATATTAACGAATATGCTTCTCGGCAACCGTGTTGATACCTGAATCAGCTAGGCATCCCCGGTGCGAGGCAGCATGGCAGTTAAAGGGTTGGACGGCGAGGGGTCGAGTTGCACTTGGAAAATAACTTTTACTCCATTTGCTGGAGAACAAATTAATAAAACAATATATAAAATACTACAAACTACAAAAAAGAACTGAAAATAATTTGTATATAAATAAGAAGATAAATAAGATACCTTGGATGCTACAGGTATGCTGCTATGAGAAAATAATATAATTAATAATTATAGATGGCTTGAAATAATTACGGTTGAAAATTTGAAGTTACATAGTTAGGCAAAAACAATTTGGAAACAGTTTCCTCTACATATATTGCCAGAAATTGGACAATGCTTCGTTGATAAAACTACAGATTCGGTAGATTTGAAAATGATTAGGCTAGGTGTGCTAGGTATAAACAACAATGTCTGGCAGCAAAGGGAAGAAAAATAATTGGATGGGGATAGTATCAACCTGACCTCCTTCACCTGAAAACGACCTTTATTTATTAATTACGCAAGGGTATCCCAGCTCTGAAAATATTTTTGATAGGGTGTGCTAGACGTAAACATTATGTGCGAACAAATTGGGAGAGAAAAATAACTTTGCGAGTCAGGATGACTGACCCCCGTTAGTGTCGACAAAAAGATTGGAATAAGCATGAATGTGTGTACTGTAATCACCAAATAGCAAGAAGCCACCAGGCGCAGATTAAGACCCACCAGATCTTTCTAAGACTGTACGTCACTGCGCTACTGAACAAAATGGAACCAGAATTCAGGTTATCGAAAGAATGCAGATTTCATTAATATTTTTTCAGATAGTTTTTGTTTTTAGTTCTCATAGTTTTTTCTGCTGTTTGCAAAATCGTGTAAAGAATATATTTCATTACAATTATAAGCAAACAAATAATAATTCACTTTTAAATCTAAATTTTTGTTTTCAAGCCCCCAAATTCACCTTGATGCTTAGAATTATTTTACTATCTTTAGCGTTATTTAATGGTTTAATATTATCACATTCACGAAGTTTCAGAATTTCAAATAATTTTTATTCTTGAGGAACACTTTGACCAGTCTTAATTAAATCATTTTTAATAGTATATTATTATATGAGCGATTATGATAGCCATTATTCATGAGGAAGGCGAGTGGCGCAAATTATCTGAGTGAATAATGGTCATAATCGCGAATGTAATACTATGCCTTTTCTACACCTATTAAACAAATAAATTAGACTCAAAGATAAAATTAATCGGCACCTATTTGTAAGAAGTGGGCCTTGGCACACTGAAAAACGTAAACAATATGGCGGCACACTTGGCCGTCACATCAGTTGATTGTCAGCCGCAACAGCAAGAGTTGATCGCGATCGATTTAAAATATCATTGGATCAGTGATTATGGAATTTGTATTTGTGATTGACCGGATGCAGTGAATTATGAATCGATAATTCACTACAATCAATTATAGGTACCATATTTCACCAAAAAATGTTAATAATTGTCATATAATTAAATAGATGTAGAAACAAACTTTTATTTAACTTGCAATGTTATATGTGTTTGTTTAGATGAAATCTTGCAAGCTAGTTCTAATTAAGCTAGAGCTTTGAAATTTTGCACACGTGAATAAGTCCGGTGACAATGCAACATGGTATAGCCATTATCGGTCTGAATCCAATATGGCGGACGTCCCAAGATGGCGGATCGCCTTTTACTCCACAACTTTCTTGATATAGGTATCAAATGAAAGGGTATGGCGAGTCAAATATTATAAACGATGTTACATAATTCCAAATTCAGTATAGCGGACGCCCCAAAATGGCGGAGTACCTTTCTCTTCACAACCCCCTTGATGTGGGTGTCAAATGAAATGGTTTAACGAGTAAAATACAATAAACTATGTGATGTCATTCTAAATTCAATATGGCGGATGCCCCAAAATGGCGGAGTATCTTTTGCTTCACAGCCCCATTGATATGGGGATCAAATGAAAAGGTTTGACGAGTAAAATATGATGAGATGTGTAACGTCCTTCTAAATTCAATATGGCGGATGCCCTAGGATGGCGGATTACCCTTCTCTTCACAACTCCCTTGACATAAGTATCAAATATTAGGGTTTTGTCTGTCTGTTGGTCTGTAAAATAAGTAAAGACTAAAATGTGAAAAATTGAGTTACATAAAAAACATTTTTAAGAAAAAGCCTTTATTTTAAAAAGAATTACTAAAAAGTAAAAAAAATATTTTTTTTAAATTCATACATCTGGAAACCAAAGGCTTTGGGGGCGGTCAATTGATCAACTGTTCAATAGTGCTATATGACCGTCCCCAAAGCTTTTGGTTTCCAGATGCATGCATTTTAAAAAAATATTTTTTACTCTTTAGTACATTTTTTTTAAATAAAAGATTTTTCTTAAAAATATTTTTTACATAATTTTATTTAACGTTCAACCCATTCAAGAATAACCCGTTGATGTTCATTATTATATAAATACAAAACGAAGAGTATATTGCATTCGATCGGCACATTTCTAAAACCGGTAATATTCCTCGTAGAGAAAAAATCACTTAACATCGAATTCTGAATAACTTTCAAAATGTCCGTCCGTCCGTCTGTCTGTCTATCCGTCCGTCACGTTTCTTGTAAGTACGATAACTTAAGAACGAAAAGTCCGATTGTATTGTAATTTGGACAGTAAGTTAGTGTTAGCTAGAGGAAGTACCCTATTGTTTTTGAAATTTTTTAAATAAAAAAAATTAACATTCTTTTTTATGTTTTGTAATGAAATTAAAAATGTCTATAACCAATATTATTTGCAAAAAAACTGCGAAGAGTATCCTATAGAATGTACAACAATTACATAAAAAGTGCAGTAAATCGGCGAAGGGAATAACGGTTAGCTTGTTTTTTTATTATTATACTCTTCGCAAATACAAAACGAAGAGTATATTGCATTCGATCGGCACATTTCTAAAACTGGTAATATTGCTCGTAGCGAAAACATTTTCATATCGCTGTGTTGGTGATCAAATTCTGAATAACTTTCAAAATGTCCGTCCGTCACGTTTCTTGTAAGCACGATAACTTAAGAACGAAAGGTCCGATTGTATTGAAATTTGGACAGTGAGTGTTTTTTAACAAAATCGATCAATAAAGTAAAAAAAAAATAATTTTTCAAACTAACTTTTTTTTATGTAATTATGTTAAAAATGTCTAAAACTAATATTATTTACAAAAAAAAAAAAAACTGCGAAGAGCATCCCTAGAATATGCAACAATTATATAAAAAGTGCAGTAAATCGGTGAAGAGTATAATGGTTAGTTTGTTTTGTGGTATATACATAACTACAATATAAACATCGCATTCACAAAGTTTCACGACTTTAAAAATAAACTTATCTTTCAACCCCTGAAAAACCACTCCCTTAGTACTAAGAATTGTTTCCATACTTTTATAGTTTTAACAACTGTTTTCAATTCATCTAGAGACGTGTAAAATTGTCACCTCCTAAAAGTTGCAAATTGCCCACTGTGTGAAGGTGAAATTTTATTTCATAATATTTTGTGACCGTTTTTTTAAGGGCGGGTCAATTTTTTACAATAATGGTAATATGGTATATACGTCATGAATGTTCATATTTATTTGACAGTGCTTACCATCTCCTAGCTTTTTATTTTACACGCCCTTTTTTACATAAATTGAAACTCTCCTTTTGTCGGCTCTATTTATTCAACAGAATAGTGTTTTTATAAAGCTACTTATTTACCAGATCAACACTATTTCAAAACCGTAGTGTTGTACTTCTAGTGTCCACTTACGATGATTTACGACAGGCCCTTCAATTTATTTTCTATGAGGCCAAACATGATGATCGTTGTGAAAATAAGAAAGCAGTGGCACAAGTCTCCACTCCACAGGTGCCGAGGCTAGATTGTTGCTCGGTAGTAAACCAAACATTGCGTCAAGTTTCAATTGTCGCCGTGAATAATAATAATAAAGATGGTTTACGAGTGGCGTTCTTTTTTGAACCTCTTGACGGGCACACAATGGCACCCAACGGGGCGACAGCGAACCCCCGCAGAGATACCAGCCGGCTCTACTCCCCTTTTATGATGTACATTCCTCGGTCGATCGGTGGTACCTCGGTAAACTTTGCAACAGGAAGAAATGTTAAAATTAAAAGAATGTAAAGAGAAATACCAAACATAATTAAGATATAAAGGACTTCGCATATACATTTATATAAAATACATAGCAGTTTTATTATGGACGATATTCTGTAATAATGTTGATGGAATTTTCCCTTCGAATCACAATACTTACTTTTTCATTTCAACAATTACGCAAAGAAAAATCAAAGAATAAAATATGCGTACATACAGAGGGTCCCAAATAAATTTATCCATGCCTAATATGTTGAACGGTACATAATATTTGACTTCTTTTTTAAAGTGAGGCGAGGTACGGTGCCGGTTTCAGTGGCGAGAACTCAATCGGCGAAGTTAAGCAACGCCGGGAGAGTCCGTTACTTAGATGGGTGACCGTATCTCATTTCGCCGTCCTGGTTAAGTGGTGGAATAGCATTAGCTAAACTTCAACAGGACGTTAAAATAAATAAGACGTTAAAAAAAAGGTGTTAACTGGGCAGTGATTTTTGCTGCAAAATTGTCACTGTGGTAACAATGACAATCGAGATTGCAAACTTTAATTACTTTCAAGGAAACGTTTCCTAAATTTTCTTCTCAATTTTATGCCTAGTAATTATGTTCTCATTTCATTCAGTTTTGTTTTGGTCTCTATTTTGTTCTCGGTAATAGAAAAATAAGAACAGTGTTCTAACCTACCCATCCATATAAATCGAGAGATTACAAAATCGAAAATTGACTTAAGACCAGGTCTTTACGTTTTGAGGTTACAGAAACACTGAATATGGTTTTAAAAAATGTCTGTATGTATGCTTGCGTGTATGTATGTATGTACGTACGACGCAGACATGGGTTCGAAAGCGCCGAAAGTCGCGAAACCGAGTTTACAAAAATTTAGTAGGGTAGTAGGCAGAAAAACATTTACAAAATTATAAGAAGGGTATTTAATATCACCCCTTTGTATCCACGCTAGGTGTATGCAATAATTTTGTTAGATTATGTTATTTTCAGATAGAATTTAAAAACCGTTTTTTGCATACCCCTTTAAGGGGGTGTAGCTGGGCAGGAGAGGCTTATTTTGACAAATTTTATATGAAGAACCCACCTTTATTTTAGATAAGGAATTGGTAGTTCAATTTTTTGCACGTTAAGACGGGACACCGTAGATGTTTGGAATTCAGCATCGGGATCACAACTATCTGAAAGTGCTCGGCGACTTTTTATGTTAGATGGCGGCTTCTACCAAGACGTTTACTGTATTGGGCAAACTGCAAGCGTGTGGACTTTTGTTTTAATTCAGCCGACAATCCATTGATTTGCTGCTTCTTAGACCTACTGATGCTTTACTTACCAAATCTTGAAGACACATTGCTGACAAAAACAGAAGGAGTGTTAAACACATGAAATTGAAAAAGCGATGTCGATTTTAACTCCCCATGACACCTGGGATCACATGATTTGAGATAATCATAACTCTATTGTATGGATACATTTTTTAAAGTCTTCCGACGATTTTTGTAACCAGATGAACGATCAAAATCATGGCAAATTATAACAGCAAATAAAAAATTAATTATATTATTTCATTTATAGCATTAGATGTCGGCTTACGGCTTACAGCACTAGATTAATAGGGATATGTAAAAAAAAACAAGGGCTAATAATCATTATTACCCATCACAATAAAACAAGATATATGTATAAATAGATAAATCTTGTATTTATTAAAACAAAGTCGAAGGTTGATCTTTTTAATTAACTGGTAACACTTCCTTTTCGTTGGTAATATATGTATTCTCATTACGACGAGGAATAAATAGAAATTGTAGCTAAGTCTTTCGCTTTGGAAAAGACTTTTTAAAATCTTTTTAAAAACGTCACTCACAACACGAGGTTATTTTATTTAAGTCTAAAGAAATCAAAATTTCACGTCGATTTCTTGCACGATGCACGGACCGACGGACTTAAATCCTACCGACTGCGCCAGCTAAGTCTTTCGCTTTGGAAAAGACGTTTTCAAAAAGATTTTTAAAAAGTCAAAAGTTCACAACTCAAAGAAATTAACTTATTTATTTTATAGTGTTACAATTAAACACAAGCGACAAGTTCGAGAATGAGCTCTATAGCAAAACTCCTATTTATAAGCTAGGTATTTATCGTCTAGTAAGCAGCATGAATGATGTGGCCATTAGGTAATGTCAGCATAATGTAGATAAGGATGCTCACATAACTTTGTGCAATCTTTTGTTAAAAATAAATAAGTACTTTTTTAGTATTAACAGTAAACCGATAGAAAAATTTCTATAACAATATATTTAAAAATATGATAAAGAAATTACCCTATATGTATCTCGTTATAAGGTCAGTATTTATAATTATTATTTCTGCTAATACATTTTATGCAATCACAAAATTCTTTTAAAAATGCGTTCACATTAATCTCTGTCGGTCGACGCGATGGGACGAAAATAAATGATTGGAAGAAGCAGGGAAAAAAAATTCGAAACAAGAGTTTTATAGGTTGAACGCCTTATTGTGACCACGACTGTACATCTTGATGTTGATTAATCCTTTAATGTCCAAAATGACCGTTACGGACACCAACTTTGAACGAGTATAACTCGGTCAATATTTATAAAGTAAATATGAGAAGTCCATATCCGATTATTTTCAAGGGTGCCATTTCGATTTAAGTCATTTATAAATTCCATATTTTTGAGAGTAGAAAGAAAAGCGGGTTTTTGAGATCCGTTTTTGCAAAAAAGTGAATTTTTTAAAATACATGCCTATTAAATGACCTAAAACCATCGTAAAAAGTGCTCAAAATTGTATTTCATAAGAGTTATACTATTTACATTTTTTTTTAAGGTGAAGGGCTCCAAAATGGCGAACAAAGGCAGCGCTTTCTCAGGAAACGTGAAAAACTCCAGATTGTTTGGAATTTCTTGTTTTTTTTAAATATCCTTTATTTTTACTTTTTCCATATTTAGAACCAATTCATGTTACACCGCACAACAGGGAGATATAAAGTAAAAAAAGTCTTGATGAAAATTTAAAACAATTTTGAAAAGAAAAAAATAAAAAATTAACAAATAATAAAAAATAAGTTAGGAAAAAACTAAATTTCCAAAGTTAACATAAGATTCTGAACAACTTTTTACAGTAACTTTTTTCGATCTCCAACGCGCCGCAAAATATTGAGAATCTGTCCTATTCACGAGATCGCAGTACGCTGGAGTTACACCTGACATTTGAATTGAGTACTTTGAGAAATGAAGCTCCTGAAGTTCTACCTCTCTACCAGAATTCAAATCTCTACTTCTAAAAATAAATTAAATACAGGAGTGTCTTCATCTTACACTGTAATATAAAATAATTTAATCTAAATCGAACTTAAAATAAACCTTTTATGGAAATGGGACACACTGTATAAAGAAAATCGAAATTATGTCTTGGAATTGATTATTTTTGTAGAATATTATTGTCATTCCGTTCGAACATAAAGTCACCGTGGAGGCATGGACCACCATGGCCTGAATTAGTAATGCAATCTGTTTAATAATGTTGGAAATGGCCCGATACGACCGATAAATTATTTCTTAGTTGGTTTCTTATAATAATTTAAATATCCTGCTGTTTAACAATTTTTCTGAAATTAATGACCAAATGAAAGTGCCCAGTTTGGTATCTGAGAAGGAATCTGTTTTAACGGCAAAATCCGCAATGAAACTCAACCAACGCAAATTAATAAATCTATGTCCTGTCGCGGAAATAAATATAGTTCAGGTTGGCTGTTAAATGTTAATTTTCTAGTTTGCTCTCGATGGCAATGAAATCGCTTGATAAATGGCCTTTTTCTTTGAAAGCACTAGTATGATAATCAGCAACAATTATTTATTATGAAATTGTATTTATCAATGTACTGCTGCTAATACTATATATACTCTGTTTGGAAAAGATCAAACATGGGCATACTACTACTTCTCTTCACATTTATGGAAAGTATACCGAAAAATTAATTATATTAATTATTTTCAGTTCTTAAGTAGTTTTGCTCTTGGTAATTTGGCAAAATATGATCTATATAAAGAAAGGAAGTGGTCTATAAACGGCAATTGAACTGTAACATCAACATACAGAGTGTCTCAAATATTCTCTCAGGCCACCGTAAATTGCCATTTACCGTGGTACACTTAATAATAAAACTCTCTTACAGCAAACTAAGATAGGTCTTGGAAAACAAATAAAATGGACATACTAATACAGGAGGTTGAAACGAAACTACAAATTTCTAGGAAATCTGAAGGCACATCTGGACGTGGCAGGACCACTATTCAGGAAGATCACTCAAGAAACTAGAAGAAATAAAGATAGAAAAGTGACTTATAATGTTAGGCGACTTCAACGCTCACATAGGAAAAGACAATCAAGCGCAAACAGATAAGAACATCATTGACAAACCATACCACACACATAGTCAAACTAAAATAGAAGCCTGCTAAAAACTTGGCACACAGCTCTTCGATGCGACAATAAGAAAGACATGAAGCAAGCGCCAAACTTGTTTTAATACGAAGAGCAACGCAAACTTCAACTCCTAAATAGACCATATCCTGGTGGGTAGAAAAATATTAAGGCAAAAAGAACAGCAAGAAGCAACACAGCTAAAAATACTATATGGAAAAGTGGAGACAAAGAAGCTGGAAATACGTAAAGGATTCAACAAAACATCAAACAAAACTTGAAACATCTCCCTACTATAGAAAGAAGAAGACAAAAAAGAAATACCAGGAGGAAATGGAAAACAATTAACAGGGGAAGAACTTAACTGGTTAACAATGAGTTCAAAAATAAAAATAGCGACGAGGAAAACGCTGAAGTCGAAGAAACCACCCAGGGGCAGACAATAAATACGAACAACTAAAGAAGATGAAGGTCGCAGAAAAACAACAACATATACCAAGTAAAAGAGGATAGGAATATCATAGGAAAAACCTTACTACACACTGTTCAATTTCAATTTTTCCCTGTAATTGTCCTTGCTTATGTATGTACATGCATTGTATACAACATTAATTAATAATTTTATTATGCGTAGGTTTTATATCACAGCAAATAATCTTTATTATTATTTATTTATTATATTTATTATTCTTTAAAAAAGGCAACAGTTGTCTTATTTGATTCTTGATAACATTTATAATAATCCAAACAATTAATCAAATACTCCAGGTGTTAAAAATATATAAATAGTAATATTCAAATTTAAACAGGCATACATTAGTCGTAAGAAAAATAAAATTAGAAAGCAATAAATACTTGTATACAGAGTGACTCGTAATAATATGTGAAAAAATTGAATTATCTTGTTAAATTAAACTAGTACACTTTTTATAAAATTTTTGTCTCTTGGCAGGAGGGTGTGGCAAAGTGTTTTTTCATTTACTTTCAACTGAAAATATCATAAACAAGAAAAAAACAAATATACCACATCTCTTTTACTAACAAAAAGGCCTCATTTTATTCATCCTGCTAGCTTATTTTCAAATAAATAACATTAACCCTTCATCTAGGAATTTATCTAAATATTTTTTGCACGCATAATCATAAGAATTGTACAAAAGTGTTTTGATTCATTTTTAAATTTTACAATTTCTCGAAAAATTTTCGTAATATTAAGCATTCTTGAGAAAAAATGGAAAATATAACTGTTATCAAATTTCATTTTGACAAAATTACTTAATTTCTTTATATTTTTCAGTTTACTATACTTTCAAATAAGAGTTAACAACTATTCTTATCACACCCTTTTGAAGAAGTGCAGTTTGACAGAGAAGGATTATTTTCAAAAATTTTATATGAAGAACTTCCCTTCATTTTCGACATGTAATCGATAGTACAATTTTTTATACTTTATTTCGAGATATTCCGTACTTATATTGTATATCAACTGTGATAGTACTAATGCGATAAATTACATAGAAATTTCCATCTTATTCACCTTCATTTAGATACTAGAGTATTTTCGACTAATAGAACACGTTTTCAAAGATATCAGATTATCTAATCACTACACTTAATGAGGGTCTCGTCAACCAAATTGGCATAATCGGGAATAAATAGAACTAACTTAATTTATACTTATATGCGTATCGTTTACAGATACGTGTCCTCTGAATGGTGGAATAGCTGTAGCTAAATGGGCTTGTTCCATGATATTCTTTTTATATGGTTTTTATACTTTTTCATATAGTACTCAATATTCTCATTATACACTTGAAATTTCGTATTATTAACTTTTTCCGTCCTCGAGATATAAGGAGTTGAAATTAGTAATAGTTGCAAAAACCGAGCGCTCATTTGTGACGTCACTATACGCAAGTGACGTAAGAAAAATGGCTTTCTGGGACCTTTCAAATTTAACCTGAAAAGTCGAAAAACATGGAATTTTTAAACGCTAGTAACTAAATAAATACGTCGAGTGGAAGTTCGTTCTATGCGTCTACGGAAAGGAGAAGGTCGACGATGAATTCTAATCGTAAATTGCAGGGTCAAAATCGAAAATACGTCCCAACAGGAGCGAGAGAAAATTGTAATTTTTTGACATTTTACCAAATTGTACTCCCCTACTGTCAAGTAGTAAGCTAAACAAACAATACTTCGAAACCACTTATAATTATAACAAGTAAGGAGCATCAAGTCTATTGAGATCGCCGAGTCTATACCTATAGTGACGTAGCGCCTGGCCACGCCCCATTTTCGCGAGATGGAGATTTGTAATAGTTTTTAAGATACTAAACGTGCGAATAAGATTCTGATTTTTTGCAGATCCATTATTATATACTTGCACTTTCGATTTATGAAATAAAAGAAAAAATGCCGAACAAGCCCATTCCGCCATGACGTTAATATAAATCAGGCATTAAAAAACTGTTTAAAAACATATACAGTGATCAACTATTTCCTATAGTTATTGTAGAGCAGCCAAGCTAATTGAGAACAGGTCAGATAAAACTTCAACAACCAGCATAAAACAGGCAGGCGCTTAAAGAGTAAATCCGACAAAAGCGAGCTGTCAAGCATATAATGGTTAATTGAAGTTTGTGACACGTGAAATGTCTTATAAATTTTTATTTTGCTATCTTTTTGTTTTTCATATTTTCTTCTCCACTTCATCTTCTGTATTTCTTTAGAGGTTTTCTTGGGACTACCAGCCAACAGAAGATTCACGAGGTTGGCCGTCTCAAATGAGACCTATTTATATTTTGGTCATGCTACATCTACGAGTGTCTTATTTGCAACAATGGGCTTGTTCGGCATTTTTTTTTTATTTCATAAATCGAAAGTGCTACTATAAAATAATGGATCTGCAAAAAATCGGAATCTTATTTGCATGTTTAGTATCTTAAAAACTGTTACAAATCTCCACCTCGCGAAAATGGGGCGTGGCGCTACGTCACTATACGCATAGACTCGGCGATCTCAATAGACTTGATGCTCCTTAGTTGTTATAATTATAAGTGTCTCAAAGTATTATTTGTTTTGTTTACGTCTTGACAGTAGGCGAGTACAATTTGGTGAAATGTCAAAAAATTACAATTTTTTCTCGCTCCTGTCGGGACAAATTTTCGATTTTGAACCAGAAATTTAGATTAGGATTCATCGCCGACCTTCTCCTTTCCATGGTGACTTAGAACGAACTTCCACTCGACGTATTTATTTAGTTACCAGCGTTTGAAAATTCCATGTTTTTCGGCTTTTCAAGTTGAATTTGAAAGGTCCTAGAAAGCCATTTTTCTTACGTCACTTGCGTTTAGTGACGTCACAAATGAGCGCTCGGTTTTTGCAACTATTACTAATTTCAACTCCTTATATCTCGAGAACGGAAAAAGTTAATAATGCGATAATTTAAATGCATAATGAGAATATCGAGTACTATATGAAAAAGTATGAAAACCATATAAAAAGAATATCATGGAGCAAGCCCATTTGTTATGAATATTGTAACTCACCCCGTCAGTACATAGAAAAGAAAATCACAGATTTCGCAATTCTTGCAACCATCGGGACATTGGAAATGATAACACCATACATAAAACATAAACAGCTACGATCCACTCTCGATTGCGACACCGCTGTATTTCGACCTTAAATGAAAACTGGTAACTTAACCCCTTGTGATATAAGCAACCCATATTACATTTGCATAGATATATCAGCCGTTCCATATACGACAATCTCACTCGACCGCGACACCGCTGTCTTTTGACCTTGAACGAAAACTAATAACTCGATCCCCATATACGAACATAAGCATTTCCAATGTTAAAAGGTGTTTGATGTAAACTTTTTCTCGTCGGCTACAATTTGAAGAAAATGTTTTAATTCATCTAATAGAACCGAAATACGGGAGTGTAGCTGCTCAAAGTAGAACACTTGCGACATACAGGGCCGCACTAAGGTTTGGCATGCCCCTAATTTAGTGAAATATTTGCGCCTACTTATTCATAGGTGTGGAGGAACTTCCAAAATGAGCCACAAGCAAAAATTTGAACATTTTCAAGCTCGAGTGGCTTTATATTATAAATTAGGAATTTCATTCGAAATTTTGTCTTCGAAAGACCATTCGGGGGCTGGAACTTTCGGTGTGACGTTGCCTTTAAAGACGTAGTTTCCAAAACACCAAAACTCGTGATCACAACAGTCTACGCGCCCTTTACTAATCACATTACCACCATCGGGAGACGATTAAAACTCATCTAACGTGAGTTTCACAAACCCCAAAACTCTTGAACATAACACTGAACGCGCGTTTCGCTAACCACGCTAACGTGATAAGCAAACGCGCGTTCAGTGTTGTATTCAAGAATTTTGGTGGGTGTGCAGGAAATGAGTTTTAATCATCACCCGAAGATGCTAACGGGGTTAGAGAAAGGAGCATCGAGTATCGTGTTCAAGAGTTTTGGAGTTTGTGAAAATTAGTTGAAATATAGTTTTAATTTACATAAGCTTTCGATCTTTTTTACTATCATAATATAATGTGACATTTGCTATTGCATGTTTTAAATTGTTTTGCACAAATTCAATTCAATTCACATATCAAGATCATAAGATGCAATTACTATGATTATTCCCTAACAAAAATAAAGTTGCAACGTAACGTATTATCTTTTAATTTTTTATATTAAAATTTATAATATGGATATTTGCGTGTTTATACATTTCCCTATATGACACACCGCTCTTAAGAGAAAGCATACTTTAATTAACAAAAGGTATTCCAAAATAAATAATGTATTAGCTATTTCACAAATTAATTCATATTGATTACTATATAATTAGTCAAATTACACCTCTGTAAGGGCAACGCAAGCGACAGAAAGATAACAGAATTCCTGTTTCATAGGTTAACACGTTTAGAGGAGGCGGATAGTATTTTAAAGGATAGAGACGTTCCTTTAAAATACCATCCGCCTGATAAGAAAATGTAAGAAATTTGTTTAGATTATATCGATGTTATAAGAAAAATGAAAATAAATAATATCCTTTAGTTTACAAAAAATATTCAATCATGTTAAAAAACTTTTTTCGATATTTGCTCACCTTATAATAGAAACTATATGATACTATAATGGAACCACTACAGAGTTTGTACAGTTGGCAACAAATTTTTTATAGGAATTCTTTAAGTTAATTCAGAATAATGATTTAACAAACATTAACAAATAAATAAGTTAAAAACTCATTAAAACTGTTAAAGGAATCCACTAAAAATAAGAAAATAATGTTAATAATAATACTAAAAACATTATTTTCATTTTAGTAGATTTTTTTAACAGTTCCAGTGGGTTTATAACAACGTGTGTTTTTTTCCATAAATGATTTATTTATTTTACTTTCTTCCTTTTAGTTTTGTTTTAATTAGGCTAGTGTATATTTGTTCGATTCGGAAATAGTACCATTACATGGATCAAATGCATACATCAGACTAGTGTCAAAATAAAATTCACTATCGATGAATAATGTATCCTTATTTAATCGAGGCACTGTTATAAAATACCAAAATTCATGCAGCGATAGAATTTTTGGTATGTACTCATTTTAATATTGCCCTTGTTGCTGATCACTATATGTTAACATGCTAATCATTTAATTAATTAATAAGTTAATAAAATAATCGCTTACTGTAAATTAAACATTTGTAATTTCTTAACGCCCCAAAAGCCCAATAATTTGGTCTTACAATGTTGCACTGGGCGAGACTTGAAACACATAAAAAAATTAATAAGGAAGCATTAACAAACCACATTCTAAACAAAAATATGATGGTATTATTTTAATAAGAGATGCATAATCCGAATTCCTTTCCTGTCCGCGGGCAGTGGTTGCGGTCGCGGTAAGGAGGCAGTGGCTCTGGCGCCGTCGACCGCCCGCCGGACACCAGACTACACGCACACCCATCGCCGCCCGCCGTGTTTTATTGTTTTACCGTTACAGATATCAAATGGAAGGTGAAGCATCCCCGCGCAAGATATACGACCGTCTAAATGTCCAGACTCTGCTAAATCAAAAGGACAACTACCAGCAGATAACATCTCAAATGAAACAATACGATCCCTATTCTCTGGTTGGCTTTCTATTATTCTTGGTTGTCACAATTTGCTATGTTTTTGGTGAATTATGGCAGGTGAGGGGTTTCATAATTCACTCTGGCTTGATTTGTCGCTTTGAAATTTGTCAATTTTGCATATTTTTATAAAATTTGCCAGGTAAGAAACACAGGGCCGTAAGAATATATTTAAATATTTAATTTTTATTTAAGGGACATTTTTGTTCGAAACGAGTGTTAAATCTACTATTTCTTTAAATCTAAGTCTAACGGCTATTGTCCAAACTATATGTCTTCACCATGTTTTAAAAGCCAAAAAGTAATTAGAAATATTTTGCAAATAGAAGTGGATAAACATTTTTCACAAATTTGCAGCAAACTTGGTGGTTAAAGATTTAACGGAATGTAAGAACTCACCCATTGGATATTGAGCTGCGATTTAATGAACCTCACTGGCCCTAAAAATTTTGTTTTGCAAATAAATAGTTGATATAAAAATCAATTCTGTCGTATGTATCAATTCCAACAGAAACCTACCAATTTTTTAGAACGTGTACCGTATTTATACTTAAGTACTAGTTATATCTTAGATGTTGGAGGTTAGAAATGCTATATACAGAGTGGATTAAACAAACATGACTGCTGCAGATTTTGAGAAAACAGCACTGTCAAGGTAATCGAGTATTTAAAAGTTACTACAATAAAATAGAATGGAGACATATTAAAATACCCAAAATGTATAGAAGAAGAGTAACAGAAGGAAAAAAACAACTAAAGTAAGCTTAAAACTAAAAAAGTTAACGGATACAATAAACTGTGTCCTATTATATGAAATATAATTGAAGATGGAATTATAAATTTTAGTTTCACTAGTAGGGCACTATAGGCTTTAGCAACGTTTTTCTTGAAAACTGTGGTAATGAATTGGAAATCTGAAATCAGGTATGTTTCTTATTGTCACTACACATTATAGACCCTTGTTTCTTGTAAAATTTCTATTTTGTCTAATTTGTACACATACAGATACGGGGCGGTAAGCATTTTCGATTATTTAAAGAAAGATTTACAAGAATCTCTGCAAAAGACATTCACCATACATTTATTATGCGTTTTCGGTTAATAAGTCCTTTCTAACAGAATAGGGAGAATATTATCGCGAATTATAAAATATTTTATACATATGTAAAATAAACTATATTTAGGCAATCGATGGAAAATTGATTGCTCATAAAACGTATTAGTTAACAAGATGACTTTAATCTCGATAGCAAAGTATTAGTGTAAGATTCCCAGCTTAACTTATGCACTATACTAAGAAATTTCACATTCCCTTGGTCTATTGGAGGAAGACAAACAATGAATAACCAAGTTCGGTTGTTGGAAAAATATAACAAGTGTAGTTTCAGTCCCATTTAAGTTCAAGGCATTCGAGCCACAACACGTTGTCATATTCGAGGGTATGGTAAGTTTACTTGCGCACACGCCGCTACAGATTCTTCAGTAGCCATACAAGAATTAACGTCAACATTTTATCGTCTATATTGATATAATCTTTCAAGGGGGATTCCCATTAAACGAACAGATAAATTGCGTTTTTTAGGAATTTTTATTGGGAAAACTATTAGAAAAATTATTTTCAAACTTTGGGGATATATTTATTATACATTAAAGCAACTACATTCAAATTTGTATGTAATTATCATCACAATTATTGTGGCCGTGGTGCCCCTTGAAGTGAGACTCCTCCCAATATTTATCGGTGCTGGCTACACAATTCATTCTCTCCAGATCATCTAAAATAAGAAAATCAAATTTCTGTTTACTTTTTGAGAATATAGGTATGGAGTGAACTACGGAGAATTAATTTTTTTGAAAAAATACGGACACTGAGACTTATGAAAAAAAAAATTTTCTCTTCACATGTTTTATGATAAAAAAAAAGTTTTGCATTTATTTTATGTTCCGTAGTTTATGAGAAAGACAGTTGTCGCCTCGATAAATGTGCAAAATTTCAGAGCAATAGCCTTAATAGTTCTTGAGATATCATGTCGACGTGATATCTCAAGAACTATTAAGCCGATTGCTCTGAAATTATCGAGAAAACAACTGTCTTTTTCAAAGACTATAAATAAAATACATGCAATACTTTTCTTAACATTAAAAAGTGTGAAGAGGAAAAGGTTTCTTTTCCATACGTCGTAATGTCCTCATTTTTTGAAAACAGAAATTCTCCGTAGTTCACGCCATACCTATATTCTCAAGAAGTAAAAAGAAATTTGATTTTTTTGTTTTAGATGATCTGGAGAGAAGGAATTGTGTCAGCCAGCAACCGAGAAATTTTGGGAGGCGTCTCACCTTAAGGGGCACCAAAGTCACAATTTTCATTATAATCACATAAAAAAATGAGTGTAGTTGTTTTAATGTATAATAAATATATCTCCAAAGTTTGAAAATGATTTGTATAATCATTTTTCCAACAGAGATTCCTAAAAAACGCGATTAATCAGCTCGTTTAATGGGAATCCCCCTTTAAGTCATTAGTGTACCGAATAAATAAAAGGAGTTCAAGTATAGATCCTCGAGGGATTCCTTATGATATATTGACTTTATCTGAAAGATAAGTTTAAAATACTCAATGTTTAAAGTTGTTATGGCAGTGACTTGAGACATATGGCCAACATATGACCACCGTGGTTTGTTACATATGCCCTGTAGGTACACCTTAACAATCTAACTAGTCTAATAAAATGGAATAATTAATGACATCGAAGGCCCTTAACAGATCAAAATAGAGAAAGCTACCTTAACATTCGAATGAAGTGTAATAATAATGGTAATCTACTCTAAATGCAGTCTAATGTTTTGCTAGTGCAAATAATAAATAAATAATTTAAAAAAATTAAAAACACCATTTTAAAAACCAACTCAACTGTTAATAAATGCACTAAAAAGAACAATATAATGTTACTAATAATAATTATTATTTTCAATAAACGTAAATGAGTAGCCCGACGAGTAAAATTTTCTGTTTTTCTAAGTATTTTGGACACCACATGCTTTAATGTTCATTGACATAATTATTATTATTTTCTTTTTAGTTTTGTCCCAACTAGACTAGTGTGTTTGGTCGATAAAATTCCCATGAATGACAATACCCATTCATCATGTCGCCCTTTTGTATACTTGCATTTCGACAAAATATTTATAATCTGTGACCTCAAAATTCCACAGATACCGATTTTCAGACAAATCCGGCCATAAATTATAAACATTATGCGCCTTAATTGAGGCTGTCATTTTGAATCTTTAAATTTCGACCAAACCTTTACAGTTTGCCACCTGGATAACCCTCAGATATAAATTTTCAGTATAATCAAACGATAAATGATAAAACTTACCCGTCATACTGACACCGCCATTTTGATACCAATTTTTGGTAGACTCGAATATTAAATGACAATAAACCGTCCGCTATCTTGGATTTCTTCTATAAAAAATGTCAAATTGTATTGCCATGTAAACCATATACACGTGCACAAATTTCAAGTTAGTACGACATCCGGAAGTGGATGAAAATTAAATGACAACATTTTCTTAGATACGAAGTTACAAAGCCACAAAATTACAAAGTTAATAAAAGATTGTTAAAAATGTTTAATGCTCAGCAACATTTGTCAATGCTCATTTAAACGTTTAACGACAAAAAGTCTGATAAAATCTGAAGTCGATTAAGAAATTAACCAATTAAGATTTTCCATCAAAATTATTCTGGATATAACACAATTGAAACAATGGAAAGTTTAAGTCATTTAAATTACAAACGATTTGTTTGAAGCTGAGAACTCCTTACAATTATTTCTTTCCTGTTATTAAATGGCGCGAGATGAAAGAAGTTTAAGAATTCATCGTAGAGACGTAGAGGAACAACTCTACGCTCATGAGCTAAAGTACTAAAGTATGAAAATATCATGTTCATAATCTTACAATATAAAACAGCAGGACGAGCTATACATCTTATTTATTCGATAAGACGAGCACACATTTATTGCCACTGCGTTCCGAAAGGGCAAAGAGTGATTAAAAGCAGTTATTCTGTCTTTAAAAAGTTTTTATGAACCTGGTGCTGTAAGAGATAATAACTTATACTTTGCCATACTGTAAGATATCAAAATAGTAAATTATAACACAGTTCGTCTAAATATTTTCTTATTGAAAGTTTTAAAATTCTATACATATTTTGCATTGTACCAAGATTATTGATGTTTACGGTAACCAGTTCATTCACTGTAAGTAAAATTGAATAGTTTATATTTGTTCATCATACCTATTGACTCTTTTAACTAAAATTCAGGTTAATTTACAAAAATATTATATACTGATACGTGTACTAAATTTTTATATATAAATACAAATTTTCATATTTTTTCAAAATACATACAGACTGTCTATTTTACGAGGGCCACACCAAATATCTCGCTTAATATCTATTGTAGAAGAATAAAGTTTTAGAAACAGTTATCCCATTTTTTGTGAGCTATATTTCAGTAAAAAGAAATTTGAAATCCGTAGCCTACTTTATGAGATATATTACAAAAACCTGAAAAATAGGAAAACCACAAACGGTTATAGCTTCCTTATTTGAGGAGATACGAAAAAAGTTAAAGGAATGAAAGTTGACGGCAAAGATAATAAGAGTAATAACGTGTAACAAAAAAATCGAAAAATGCAGTTGGCTTTGACATACGCTATTGTGCAAAAATGAAAAATACATATCTCAAAGTAGGCCATGACGCCATTAATTCCGTTATTTTTTTCTCATTCCAACGATATAAAACATGTCACAGAAATTTTAACCGATAGTGTCAATATTTAATATTTTACGAATACCACAATTCATATAATTGAATCGTAACAATCAGCTGTGCCATAATTAGTGAAAAACAATGTATACAGTTATTAATAAATTTGACAGATTGTCACTGTTGTATGTTGTATGTTGCGTTGTCGAGTTCTAAGACAAATTTTATATCAGTAATTATGGTGTACACCAATAATAACAAATTCGATATGATTAGCATTTATTGTCAGTGCAATTTTGACGCTGAGATGGCAGTCACGGTTTACGGAGATAGATTTCCAGATGCTCCGCAGCCAAATCGAACTATGTTTAGGAAGTTAGTTCAAAATCTAAAAACGCACGGTTCATTTTCAAAAAAAGTAGTAAGGCGAGCGCATGTTGCGGATAATGTAAGAAAAGTGAATAGAGTAATGAATTATGTTAACCAAAATGAGGAAACCTCTTTGAGACAAATTCAGAGAAACTGTCGCATAAAAAAAGACAGTGCAAGAAAAATATTGAAAAAAAAACGGATTTCGATGCTACAAAATGAGGAAAGTTCAACATTTACATGGGGGAGATAAGCCAAGGAGAGTAAGATTTTGTAGATGGTTATTAAATAAGAAAAGGAATGACGCGCTGATATGTAGCAAAATGCTTTGGTCGGACGAATCAAATTTTTCTAATAATGGATTTTTCAATAGAAATATGCATTATAAGTGGACACGAGAAAATACACATTGGTGCAGAGAGACTGCTTTCCAAGAAAGATTTTCTACGAATGTTTGGTTGGGTCTTTTAGGGACTAAAGTAATTGGACCTTATTTTTATGATGGCAAATTAACCGCTCGTAGATACCTTAATTTCCTGCAAAACGAATTTTAAGATTTTCCTTATGAATTAACAGTGGCAGAAAAATTAAATTATTCATATTTTCAACAAGATGGGGCTCCACCTCACACTGCTGTAATATGTACAAATTATTTAAATCAAGTTATGCCAGATAGCTGGAAAGGCACCTATGGACCCATTCTATGGCCAGCTCGATCACCAGATATTACTCCCTTGGATTTTTTCGTCTGGGGTTACATTAAAGACAAGGTATTTCAAACTGCCCCTGAAAATATTGAGGACATCAAAACCAGAATTCGAAACGCATGTGAGGCAATTACTCCTGAAATGCTCCAAAATGTAATGCGTGACATGTCTCGTAGAGCACGTTTATGTGTCAGAATGCATGGTGCTCAATTTGAGCATTTGTAGTTAGAAAAATAAATGCACACAATTTCTTTTCAATATAGTAGTAGGTAGTACTGTTATACATAGTTTTTCGTTTTTTTCTTTAGATGTTCGTTTTGTACTTGTATTTTTATTTATGAGATATTTATTGGTTTGTATTAAATTGTAATAAATAATTACGGAATTATAATTATTATAAAGTGAATTTTTACTATTATGGCACAGCTGATTGTTACGATTCAATTATATGAATTGTGGTATTCGTAAAATATTAAATATTGACACTATCGGTTAAAATTTCTGTGACATGTTTTATATCGTTGGAATGAGAAAAAAATAACGGAATTAATGGCGTCATGGCCTACTTTGAGATATGTATTTTTCATTTTTGCACAATAGCGTATGTCAAAGCCAACTGCATTTTTCGATTTTTTTGTTACACGTTATTATTCTTATTGTCTCTGCCGTCAACTTTCATTCCCTTAACTTTTTTCGTATCTCCTCAAATAAGGAAGCTATAACCGTTTGTGGTTTTCCTATTTTTCAGGTTTTTGTAATATATCTCATAAAGTAGGCTATGGATTTCAAATTTCTTTTTACTGAAATATAGCTCACAAAAAATGGGATAACTGTTTCTAAAACTTCTTCTACAATAGATATTAAGCGAGATATTTGGTGTGGCCCTCGTAAAATAGGCAGTCTGTATATCAATATTGATGATAATAAATTCCATTGTCTTATTGAAGTATTGTGGAAATTGTTTCACTCATTATTATAGTAACCAATGAAAGGCAATTTTTTGTGGTCATTGCACTAATAGAATGTCATTATTAATAGTAAAATAACTAGATCGGCTGCATAACCATGCAGTTTTATTGAAGCTCTATAAATTAACAAAAAAATCATTTAAATCGGTCTACAAATAAAAATTTTAGAAAAGCGCGCCTCGCTTTTAAATGGGTCACTCTGTATAAATTCAAAAGTTTCAGAACATTCCATTAAGTAGTAAATATTTATTACTTATAAATAAAACAACCTCTCTGTGTTAACGGTCATTTTAACAATTTCCAATCATTGTTTTCATACATTTAAGAACATATGAAATAATATTTGTCACCCCCTAGAAATATCTTTAGGATTCGATTCTTTAAAACATTTGCCCAATAAATGTCAACATATTTACGGGCCACCTTACAAGATTCTGAATTTTGGCCACATTTTCAAGCTACTGGTCCCACTGTACTTACACCGTAGTTGAATGCACTGTTACTACAGCAAACATGAATTGACATTGCAACGTCTAAACTATAAAAGTCGAAACAAGCCTTTTTTCAGCCAACATCAGCCACACAATCAATAAAATTCCCATAACAGATTACGTTTATAATCCGGCTATCCACAACAATAATTATTTTTGGTGAGTGTGCCATGAATGTTCAAAATGATTAAGTGCCACTACGCCCTCGGCAACGGTGAGCGGCTCCGCAGCGAGCTCGTTCCTCGTTCTGACCATATCTAGACTGGGCCGTATGCAGCGAGGAATATTGAAATAAATGGTAATGAGCGTATAATGAATTCGTATTACAACTAACGCTGAAAACCGAGCCACCGACACACAGAGCCGAAAACCAAAAGATGCATATCCAATGTTGTCTGCTCCTGTTTTTGTTTTGTTGTTCTCTTTTTCTCGAATATGCAATTCAAGGCATACACAACACATAGAGAGTAGCAAAGACAAAATGAAAAAAACATTAACCTTTGAAAAATGTATTTTATATGTATAGCCTTTTAATGTTTCCCCAATACCTTGTTTTAATAACTAATACTCCTTTAAATCCGGTAAACTTGCTTTTTGTAACAATCAGAACTGATTGCCTTATTTGGCGATTCAGTTCCTTCTGAAAACATATTATTTTCGTTATACTAAATAAAAAGCGCAAAATATTGGGCGGATGAGGGCGCTTACGTTGCTGTCTACCGGTAATTGAAGAGTGGATAGCAGTAGGTACCGTTCAGTGAAGGATCCAATTCCTACACTCGACGCTATGGATAAGGTTCTAAAATGTTCACATGATTTATTTGTTGAAATGGAAATTCAGTTTTTACTTTTTGCCAAAAATTATTTCATATATTGCAATTGTATAATTTGGCACGTATATTGAGAAACGTTGAGAAATCAGCGTCGACAAGAAAATTACATTTAAGGAAAGTCATACCTGTTGCGTTTGCCTATTAGGCGTAAAATCTCACCAAAGGTCTTTCTTATCAGCTCCTTACTAACATCAACGAAACTTAAAAATTCTTCATCGAGGATATTTCTGGAGAAATTTCAAAGAGACTTATGAAGCTTTATTGTCAAAATGTGTAATTGCAAATTTAAAAATACATAACAATAAACCTATGAAAATTAAAGTTTTCGAGATAAAAAACGAAAGTTAATGAACATAATTCACTAATCCTGAAATCGTGGTCCCTAAACCCATAAAAACTGTATCGATACTAAGTCATAAAACCCCAAACCCATAGACCTCAAAACCAAGAACCCCAAACCAACAGCTCTAGATCCCAAACCCAAAAAAGTAACCCACAGACTTCAAATAAAATCTCTGAACAAGTAAACATACAAACTCTAAACCCATTAAACCCGAATGAATAAACCAATAGACTATAAGCCCACAGACTACGAACCCAAGAACCCAAATAAATTAATTCTACACCCACAAAGAACACTAAATAAATAAACATTTAGACCCCATCGTTCATTTGTAAAATGTAATACACACGTCGGCATCACTTTCATTCATGGCGAAGAAAATAGCATACATAAAGAATTTGAATCATTTTAAAATAAATGAGAATGGAAGCTCAAAGTATTATCCGATTAATATTTTGGGTTTTTAAATAATTGAATTAACTCCGTTTATTTTTTGTTTTTTCCAAAAATAGTGTTTCAATAATTAAAAATGACTCAAGGCCTACGACTAAATTATTTGAAAACTACGTTTTTCAGTACCCTTTTTTGGAGTTATGATGTCTTTTTAAAGACAAATGCCTGCTTGTAATACATCGTTGAGGAATCTGGAATCATGAGGAATCCAAATATGCAAACAACACATATATATGCCATTTAAAAATCAGACGTTGTAGTCCAATAATTATAAAGATTTCCATATCAAAAAATGTTATCTGAGATTTTCCTTCAGTAACTGTTAGTGAAGGGATTATACATAACAAAACCACAAAAATCAGTTCTAGGGGTACCATGCAACCCCCCAAAAAAACCACCCCTTCGGTGAAAAAAGCCTTATTTTACAGATAAATCGTTAACTGTTGAAAATATAAAAAAATTGCTCATGATAAAAAAGAAAGGTGGACTAATTTCCTAAAAAAAAGTCTTCTTGTAATTTTCCTGTATATGCCATGATTTTCGAGAAAATCGGTATCGAAAAAAATTGCATCATTTGTGTTTTTAATGCGTATGAATTTTCCTTTATTTGAAATTTTTTGCGCGCGGCCTATAGAAAATGTTGATTTGCTCAAAAACCAAACAAGCCAAGAAGAAAAATCAAAAAGGGTTTTAAAGGGGATATAAAATACTCTCTTGTGTTTCCATTTTTGATGGATATTGATATTTATTAGTATATAAAAATAACAATATAAGATAGTTACTTCTTGATTTTTTGCGCTATTAACTATTCACAGGCCCATAAAAAATAACTGACTTTGATATAAGTTATAAATGCATTATCTTTTAGTTCAAGGTAATACTACTTCAATGCAGAACAAGTTAGGAATAAAAATATTCACATTTACAAATTTACCAGCATGTTGAAATTAGCCTAATTTTGGCCAATTTTATTGTTTCCTAAAAATAAAAAAAAGGTCCAAACTTCTTGAAAATTTAGCTCAAATTTTTTTTTATGAGTTTATATATCATATAACTATTGTATCTAATCATTTAATAGTTAAAAAATTGCATAAAAAATATCATCAAAAAATTGAATATGCAGCCTTTTTGGATGCAGGTAAATTTGTAAATGTGAATATTTTTATTCCTAACTTTTTCTGCATTGCAGCACTACCTTGAACTAAAAGATAATGCGTTTATAACTTATATTAAAGTCAGTTATTTTTTATGGGCCTGTGAATAGTTAGATGTACAAAAAATCAAGAGATAACTATATTATATCGTTATTTTTATATACTAATAAATATCAATAGCCATCAAAAATGGCAACACAAGAGAGTATTTTACATCCCCTTTAAAACTCAGTTTGATTTTTCTTCCTAGCTTGTTTGGTTTTCGAGCAATACCATTTTTTCTATTGCCCCGCGCGCAAGAAATTTCAAATAAACGAAAATTAGCGCGCATTAAAAATATAAATTTTGCAATTTTTGTCACTATCGATTTTCTCGAAAACCATGGCATATACAAGAACATTACAAGAGGACTTTTTTTAGGCAATTAGTCAAGCTTTCTTTTTTATAATAAGCAAATTTTTTATATCTTCAACGGTTAACGAGTTATCAGTAAGAAGGGGTGGTTTTTTGGTGGGGTTGCGCGGAACCCCCAGAACTGATTTTTGTGGTTTTGTAATGTTTAATCCTCCTACTAACAGTTACTGAAGGAACATCTTTTTTGCAAGCTTCTGGTTTATTTTTTACTTTACCGACTGGACTATTAATATCTCTTAGTAAACCAGAAGTGAAATTTTTCATTCAAGAAATACAAAATGTGGCTTGTATCTGAAACTATATTACCGAATTTTTGGGAGAGAAAATGAAAGGGGACTAATTTCATCGTCAGTAGGAATATATTTTTTAGGCGTAATGGCAAAATTTGAATTAATTCAAAATGTTGCAGTCTTTTATGGTTTTAGCCTTGAAATTTTCAATAAACCAAGATGAACCAACTATTGAGAAAACGAGACCGTTTAATGTGAACGAACGCAGTTCAAGACGTGCGTGGCCACGAGCGGAAAAATAAACACAGGTTGGTTACCTGTTGTTACAGCTCGACCAGTAATTACCATCAAGATGACGAGTGCCAGTCTTCGGGACGGGCACAACCCGCTTTTAACCGAGGGTTGACAGACAGTGCCTGCCCAGGATAACATGATAATGATAACCTTAATTAGTAATGTTTTGATGAGTAGATGTTTGCTCAAAAGACTGCTCGCGCTTTCACACACGAATTACCGTGATGGTTCCAAGATTACCACCCTCGGCTATCTGTTGATGCGATAATTATATCTGTGCATTCATATTTCAGGATCGTTGGGTGGTAAACGCGTTTAACGCGACTCAGGAAATCACCGAAGGTGAGGAATTCTCAAGAATGGCTCGAAGTAAGGCACAGATACATGAATGAGACAGGAAACTTTTTTTGTAGATTAATGTGCATTCGGTTCGGCAGTATATTGGCCGCTTCCATTCATTTAAAAATTTGATAGAAACGAGTTAATTTCAGTGAAACCTTCGAATAATAACTTGGAATTACGCTGAAAACGAAGATTCAGAGACTGAAGATATATTTACTTATTTATACTTAAATATTGGTGCTATAATATTTTTCTTTAATTACGAGATCTTAACTGATATACAGAGTATTTCTATATTGCTGTCAAGAAGTTCGGGGAACAATTCTAAATGAGAAGAAGTTTATATAAACATTTGTACGAAAATTATGCCCGTGCATGGGAACTGCGATCCCACGAAGAGGAAGAGAAAACGTGGTTTTTATTTATTATCTTGTAACCCGTTGAGGTAGGTTTATAAAATTTGGCATGTAAACTTTTATTAATAAGTGCTATTATCGCACAACCCGCTAAGTTGTGTTCTAATCCAGAGCTTTTGGAGCACTAAAGAATCCCTCATCCAAATCCGTTTAGTAGTTTCGCCACTATCGTGCTAACACATACACACACATTTGCACAAGTACATACACATACACAGACATTTTTCAAAAACCACTTTTTTGGATTCCTGGGACCTCAAAATGTAAATATTTGATGTTATCTCAATTTTCGATTTTGGATCAATTTTAGTAACCTCCCACAATTTTGTGGGGAGATTAAAAATGGTACCATTTTAAATTGACATTGACTTTTATAAAGGTCAAAAATTGCTATTGAAAGTTGTCATACGTCTCTGTTAGTTGGTCTTGAACGTACGGAAATATTCTACAAATTGCAATCCTCATCGGATGTACTTGATTTTTTTTTTATTCCTTCGGCTACTATCAGAATAGAACCCTATTGAATTCCATAATGCCCCATCGAGAAGTTTAATTATTATAAATAATTATTTAACACCGTTTTCGCAGACCATTTCTCTCGTTCTCTGCATCTCTTGCATAAGTAATAATAATAATCAAAATAAAAAAACAATGTTTTTAACTCGCTGTAACTCAAAAAAGGAACAAAGAACTGTTCTCTAATTTTGCTGTGTTATTACTGCATATTTGTTCACAAAATGTAAATGACAGATTTCAATAAATGTAAAAAATATGATTTTTTTCTAACGCAATGTCGATAAAATTTGAAAATTTACAGGGGTAAACAAAGGAAGAGAAAACTATCCTTGGAAATAGTTAAAAAATATATTGGGAAGATATAAAGATAAACGATTGACCGCTTGAGGCAACTTTTTTCAAGAAAATCACATATGAAAAAAATTATCAATGAACGCAATGTTACACGCATAGAACTTATTGGATCAAATAACTTGCGGGGTGTGCTTTTCTTGGTTTTACCAACGATATCGTAATATTTATTAACTAGAAAATATTTGAACTATAATGATATGAAACTGAAGACATGAAGTTTTTCAAGATATTTTTTGTATTCCTAAGTGTTTGGAGTGATTACTACTAGAATAGAATTAACGTTATGATGAAAACTTCATAATAATATAATCTTGGTCATATCTCACAAAATAAACTATTCTAGAGACAGACTGAGATAAGTTATTGTAGTTAATAATGATAAATAGAAAATGTCATTATTTGTTTGACACTTTTTTAATAGGCTTGTTCGGCTTTTTTTCTTATTTCATAAATTGAAAGTGCAAGTATAAAACAATAGATCTGCAAAAATCAGAATCTTATTCGCACGTTTAGTACCTTAAAAACTATTACAAATCTCCACCTCGCGAAAACGGGGCGTGTCCAGGCGCTACGTCACTATACGCATAGATTCGGCGATCTCAATAGACTTGATGCTCCTTAGTTGTTATAATGAGCTTGTTCCATGATATTCTTTTTATATGGTTTTTATACTTTTTTATATAGTACTCGATATTCTCATTATGCACTTAAAATTTCGTATTATTAACTTTTTCCGTTCTCGAAATATAAGGAGTTGAAATTAGTAATAGTTGCAAAAACCAAGCGTTCATTTGTGACGTCACTATACAAAAGTGGATTTCTGGGAGCTATCAAATTTAACCTGAAAGGTCGAAGAACATGGAATTTTCAAACGCTGGTAACTAAATAAATACGTCGAGTGGAAGTTCGTTCTATTTCTCTACGGAAAGGAGAAGGTCGGCGTTGAATCCTAATCGTAAATTGCAGGGTCAAAATCGAAAATTCGTCCCGACAGGAGCGTGAGAAAATTATAATTTTTTGATATTTTGATATTTTTCAAAACTGTCAAGAAGTAAGCAAACCAAACAATACTTCGAAAACACTTATGATCATAACAACTAAGGAGCGTCAAGTCTATTGAGATGGCCGAGTCTATGCATATAGTGACGTAGCGCCTGGCCACGCCCCATTTTCGCTAAGTGGAGATTTGTAATAGTTTTTAAGATACTAAACGTGCGAATAAGATTCTGCTTTTTTGCAGATCCATTATTTTATACTTGCACTTTCGATTTATGAAATAAAAAAAAAAAATGCCGAACAAGCTCATTATAAGTGTTTTCGAAGTATTGTTTGTTTTGCTTACTTCTTGACAGTAGGGGAGTACGATTTGGTGAAATGTCAAAAAATTACAATTTTCTCTCGCTCCTGTCGGGACGAATTTTCGATTTTGACCCTGCAATTTACGATTAGGATTCATCGCTGACCTTCTCCTTTCCGTAGAGACATAGAATGAACTTCCACTCGACGTATTAATTTAGTTATCAGCGTTTGAACATTTCATGCTTTTCGTCCTTTCAGGTTAAATTTGAAAGGTACGGCACTTGCGTATAGTGACGTCACAAATGGGCGCTCGGCTTTTGCAACTATTACTAATTTCAGCTCCTTATATCTCGAGAACGGAAAAGGTTAATAATACGAAATTTTAAGTGCATAATGAGAACATCAAGTACTATATGAAAAAGTATAAAAACCATATAAAAAGAATATCATGGAATAAGCCCATTATTTTTTCGTGTACAATTAGCTGCTGAATTACTAATAATATTGTGGATAATGTGGTAAATTTGCTGGTTATAGTATCACCAGAACTTCTGCATTATTGAAGAGGATTATTGAAGAGGTTTTATATGATTGTTTAGAAATTGGAATTATTTCCTAGATTTTTTATATGAAAAAAGCTTGTTCAGAAGTAGATTTTTACTTTTCAGTTTCATTAAAAGCAAGCTTTTAAATGTTTATTTACATATTTTATTTATATTAAGAAAATAGAACATTTACGTGAACATACTATCTATTTTTGAACAGTTTCCTCAACGTAGACTTCTTTCCATAACCACATATCGTTAAAAATCTCGCCAACTGTGGGAGGGAGTTCTTATTTTAGATGTGATTTTGTGGTTAACCACTAAGAAATAAATATTTTACTTGCCGATTACAATACTGAGTTCAATACTTTTTAAATTTACACTAAAAAAACGCTGAAAATATATAATTTCATACTGGTTAGCACATTTAGAGCAAAAGACTGTCTACAAATTAAAAATTAAAATTATTACACCGGTGATTGCGATGAAGAGAAAGAAACACTGAGATAATTGACTGCAACAGGTTCGATAATTGAAACGGGAGCCTGACTCATTATTGATAAGACCTGACAAATATTTACACAAACTCGGCAATGCGGAAAATGAGGAGGCCACCCGCAGAGGGATTTACCTGTGCCAGCTTTTAAATATTCAAAATTCTGACCCCAAGAACTAAAGTATTTTTACGCTTAAAAATGGAATATCGTTCCTCTGGAATAGTTAAATTTTATGACGAAATGTCTCTTCCATACATAATTAGATTATTAATAAATTCTGAACGATGCGCGATGGTAGAAAATTATAGAATGCGAATAATTACGCGACTTAATAATAACTCAAAAATAAGAAATTAAACTTTTGGAAATGCTATTATCTCTTGTATTACTCAGTCTTAAGAAAAGTTGTTGGCATATTATTGAATAAAATATCTATCAAATAGTCGCACAATTCCCACAAATTAAGACTGTAATGCATTATCTAAAAAGGTTGTGAAGAAAGAGAGCCCGATGACACCTTTGTAAAGACTACATCAAACAGTAACTTTTTATTGATACAATGGTGTTTCAACTAAGACTTCTTTGTGTCACAGTACCGGTAACTCTATTAGATGAAGTGAATGCCTACAAAGATGGCTGTGCCAACCAAGAACACCAATCACCAATAGAAAGGTTTCATAATGGAACAGATACCTTACAGAACTTAGAAACAGCACGAATATTATTCAATTGATCAAAACTACCAAATATTGTAGTACACAGACGTCGTTCAGATCGTACAAAAGATTCTGCTAGAGGATCGATGAAAGTTCACAAACATGTGTCATGTCTACTACGTGTGGGTGTGACTGCTTTTTCATCTTGCCTCCATCTTAAGTTAAAGAAGCTCATTCTTAATATTGGATTTCTGCAATGCACAAGTAGAATCCGATACCGTTGGACCGGTTAACTCAAATTCAGTATACAGATTCTATAGGTCCAGAAAAGTTGGTCACTCAGAGCAAGGAGAAAGAGCAACCAATGAGGATTGGAGGAGGCTGGCAATTATGTTTATACTGGTAGTATCGAAATGGACTGATTCTTTGAAGCATTTAAACAAAGCGAAAACAAAATTATTCTAGTCCTGCTACGAGATATACCTTTGTTAAAACGTAAATCTGACATGCGTATACCAAAGGCTGTGAAACTGAAAAGTTTACAGTCAAAAGCACAGCATCCCATCTTTTCCACTTAAAATCATGGAAGAAGGTACAGGCACCATTGAAGATGGTGCCTTTCAGAGACACGCACAACGCCCACACAATAATATGTCTGACGCAAAGGTAAAAATTACCCTGCATTTTTCACCTGGTGTACGTCTCTAAAAGCTCTGAAAGACAAAGGAACTGTCCTATGTACGTTTGTATATATTGAAGAGGTTCTTTAACAACACCCCCAGTGAGATTTTATGCAATACTGCAACACGGTGAATGGTTGACGTAACCAGTCAAAAGTGGATGGAATCGCTGCTTGCCAATTTAAAAATGAATTATTTTTTGGTTGCTTATAATTGTATTGTAATAAAGATAATTTTTCTGTTCTTACTTCTAATAGATAACTTTTTCCTGCTGTTTGCGAAATCCTATAAAGAATATGTTTTATTACTGCTTGCCAACTTATACATTAAAACATCCCTATTTCATTACAATATAATAGTTAAAGTCCACCGAGGCTGTCCACAAGGAAGTGTATTATCTATCTCTGATCAATTGTCATTGATTTACTGCTAGATACTTTCCATGAGTCGAACTTCAATGTAATATAGTATGCTGATCATGTAGCTATTATGATACCCAGCATAGGCTGAAAATTGTCTCTCGGTGAACACCATTAAGAAGATTATAATTCCATTTATGATGAAAAGGAATCAAGATCAACAGAACATTTCTCGTAGTTTTTCAGATGATACATCGGTTATGGAACTAAAAATCTTGTCCTTTATCTTATAGTGATGCCCAGAATTACTCTATGCTGCATCAGTCTGGTAGTCTTATAGTACACTCAGCACCGATTTTTTTTCTTTTTGTAAAACATCACATAGGAAAAATAAGTTCATAGTGGCTTTGTATTTCAATTTACACTCTTTCAAATCTACCCACCAACCACCGCTTGGGATATCCAAGCAAACTATCACAACAGAGAAACCAACAGCTAAACTGCCTTCAAACGCCTTTTCCTCATCTCATATTAATTCTAGACTGGTATCGAAAAGCACAAATACACTAAAGACATTTTGGATTTGAAGAAAATGAAAAAACTGATGGCAAAGATCTCAGCTGAAAACACCTTAATATGCTTAACCACTCGCATTCTATGGACTATCTAAATGCACAATCAAGAATAATTCAAAATTATGGATGCTGCAATAAATGCAGTAATACTGAATGGTAATTCCGGAATAACAATAATCAGCAAAAAGTTTATAGGGAAACATTCACAATTGGAAAGAAGCAGTTGAAAATCGTATCAAGAATTTATACAGTACATTGCCCATCAATAAGCACATGTCAAATATGTCGTGTAGATCTTGGCACATGAAGAAAAAAAAATAGCAAGCCATTGTTTGCAACTGAAAAATTCTTTCTACCCGCAGACATCTTCACATGGGTTGATCCACTCTCGATCCGGGTGACATAGAACATGCTCCTTAACCCGAGTTGGTAGTTTATTAAATCCATTAAATCCATTATCCATTAAATCCATTATAGACAAACGCAGGTATTATAGATACTATTTCGTAGTACAAAGATGGCTACTATAGCCCGCTTCCATTCCAAGTGAATTGAATCTTTTACAACTCAATGAGTTATAATAATACTTCAAATAAGGAGATGATTTTAAGTCTTTATTCAACAAATTAAAGATTAAATATTAGGCTCCTAAATTTATTAAAAATTTAATTGTAACGTATTTTTTTTAATTAAATAAATAAAGTACTGAAATAAAATTAATATTTTTTAACATTTTATCTATGGTCGAAACCTTCAAATTGAGTAGCTCTTCACATTGCACATATGATTTCCAAAAAAGAGAAACAAATTTCATAGCGAAATATTTATTATTTCCTAACATATATTACGACAAAACTATAGAACTACCTAAGTAAAACTATGAAAACTACAACAATAATTCTGTTATGAATTTTCAAGTTCTTTAATTTTAGTAGTTGCAAAATCAGTAGATTCAAATATCAAAATTCAATCTTCTATTTCTGGGGAATGGCCACCCCACCTTAACGGATCTCTCTATCTCTCATTTCGTCGTCCTGGTCAAGTGGTGGAATAGCATTAGCTAAACTTCGCCAGGACGTTAAAATAAATAAGACGTTAAAATAAATAAATAAATGTAACATAGGCTTAAATTACTGTATTCATTAATGATCCACTGTAAACATTTCAGTTACGAATCAATTTTTCAACTAGCCAAGTCTGTGTCTAAATCAAGAAAGAGACGTAACGGATTATAAACCCAAACGCCAAGACGTCAACAGACCATAAATTCCATGTTGGTTATTGAACAAACAATACCTGAACCCTGAACCATTATTAGATGCCGTTTAACATATTTACGCCACGATAACTGAGAAAGGTGCGTGGGCACGAGAAGGGCGATTACAGTCCGTAAAAAGTTCAACATTTTGCTATAATAATCACCTAGCCGGTTTTCTGTTCGCACGCCGGTCAACAGACACGCATGATAAAAATGGTTTTTTTATGTGGAGCCTAATTTTTTTGACAGGATATTTACAGAATCACATGATATTTAACAAAGTGGAAATGTTAATTATAGTTGTTAATTAATCATTATACAAAGACAAAAATTCCAACACAACCCGGACTAACTTTTCGATATAAGAGTAAGTTAAATTTATCTCCGAATTTTCTAGGAGTAACTAGTCATACCATCTCATACTGCTACTAAGGGATTATCCACAAGTTATATTTGATCGGAAAAAAATTATGTTTTATTCTTTTACCTATTTTAGTATGGACAATAACTATATAAAAGAAAATGAGAAGTTATTTTGCTAAAATTAACAAGTTTAAAGGTCCCCCATACAATTAACATTGAAAAACCGCTGCCTGTGAAATCACTACTTCCACATCCAGATTTCTCATCCAAGTCACTTTAAAGGAAATATCTTAACTAGATTTGCACTCTAATATGTGGAAATTATTGGTCATAGAATTTTAATAATATTTCGGGCAGATGTGATAGAAAAGTTTGAGGTGTTGATTTCTACCATATACGTCAAAAATTAAGTTTCTAGTTTACTCTACTTATTTTCCCCTATTCTCAACCTACCACGTCCCACCCCTTCAATGGAATCATCTCAATCGGATGTCATTACAATACATATGTGTACTAACTTTCAAGTGAATATCTCAATTTTATGTTATCAATCCCATTAATAATGGAGAGAAGGTGGTGGGGTTTGAAAAATATTAGAAAGAAATCTGAGGCCTTGGTTTCTAGTATGTACACCAAATGCCAAATTTCTGTACTCTTACCAGCTAGATTTACTTATTTGTCCCTATTTACTACTATTTAACCCCCGACCCTTCAACGGAATCATCTCAAAACATAATCCAGTTCCAGATGTCGTTATAATACATACGTCTACCAAATTTCAAGTAAATATCTCAATTTTATTTTATCAATTCCTTTAATAATGGAGTAGGGGTGGTGAGGGGTTGAAACATATTATTATAAGACATGAGGCCTTGCTTCTAGTACACACCGAATTTCAAGTTTCTGTACTCATACCAGCTTGCTTTACTTATTTGCCCATATTTAATCCCCAACCCTTCACCGGATATCTTCAAAAAACAGTCCAGTTCCAGATCTCGTTATAATATATACGTGTACAAAATTTCAAGTCAATATTTTAAACCGTTCCGGAGAAGACGTGCGGACCAAAAAGTTACAGACAGACAGACCCACAGATAGACAGAAACATTTTTTTCGCTCAAATTTAAAATCTCGACGTTTCATGACATTCTAAACCTATTTCAAGAAAAATAAAATTTGAAATTCTTTTTACGATTACTATACTTCCAATCCACTACGTGGATGTGGAAGTAAAATTATTATGGTGGATATTCTTAAAACTTTGGGAATGTGTAACTCAAGGTTTCCCGAACAAGAGATGTTATGTGAAAAAAACAGCCTTAATGACTTCCCTGCAGAATTACGATACCTCGAAAGTGAAAAAAGTTTTTTTTAAATAAAATATCAAACTTATATCATCAATTGAATATGAAAAGAGTTTTAATAACACCATAAAATAAAATTGGTTTCAATACAAAAATAATAAAAATTAAATCAAATAAAGCTTACAAATATTCTGCGATTATATTAAAAGATACCAGTTTTCATAATCAGATCATAACAGCAATTTTGACGCCGGCATTTTAAATTGTCAAATTTGGACCATATAATTGTAATCTACAACCTCGATAACCCTCAGATACCAATTTTCAGTAGAATCCGACGATAAATCATAAAACCTATTCACCATATTGATGCCACCATTTTGAATTTTTGAGTTTTGATCACATATTTAGAATCTGCGATCTCAAAAATCCCCAGATGCAAATTTTTCGTAAAATCGGATATTAAATGACAATAGACTGTTGCAAAGTTTAAAACGCAATCTTGAATTTTTCTATAAAAAATGACAAATTGTCTTATCATGTGAACCACATACACATGCCAAATTTCAAGTCAACACGACATCTGGAAGTGGGTGAAAAGTGTATCTATACTTTAATTTCCTTGTTAGAACTAAAACATTAATTAAACTTCTTTTAATGCTGTTATTGTTACATGTTGAACTCCGTTACTCCATCACTAATTTTGCCAAAGCTATCACTATTATCTTTTATTAATTGTACATATATAAATACATCTTTATGTTACTACAATATATCACAATAAAAATAATTTATTGCTTTGTTAGTTTAGGGTGTAATTAAGAAAAATCGCGTGTAGAAAAAGATGTGCGTTAATTAAGCCATTTGCATAATTCCAACATAAGAATTGATAAAGCAGCATAAGCACCATGAAACTCGGTTTCGTGACAGCTGATGTTCGCTTGATTTATTGCTTTAGATACTTATTATTTATATTGTATTATCAATTATATTCAGAATAATTATACACTTACGCTTTACATATAGGTCGATGTTATCGTGTAACAATACATCAAAATGCAAGATAAATAAATGGTTACGGAGAACACAAGTGAAGTCAACAGTATTTATTCAATTAATGTATGAACATAATTATTTCATTACACTAATATTTACAATTCAAGTTAAAGTGTTATGACCACTCTTTCAGTAACGGTTATTAATTTCTTAACCCTCATCCTAGAGTAATAGTCCTATTACTTTAGGATGAATTTAACGTATCTCATAGTCAGACATACGACCGCACACACGAAAAAATCTCACATTTAGTTGGACAAAAATAAAATTTCGAATTGTTACCAATTGACGGAAGATGCATTTATAAACATTCATATATACAGGGTGTAATTAGTTTCGTGTCATTAGAAAAAACTGGTAATAGGGACCAACTAGACAAACAATAAAATCTATATGACTTTTTCTCTAGGGGCACTTTGAAAAAAACTGACCTAGATTTAAAAATTTAATGTTAAGGTAGGAAACATTTGAGAACCGCTGTTTTTCTATCGTCGAGGAAACTTTCTGTTCAAAAAAATTCGAACAGCCAGACTAAAATGGACTGGCGCGCCATCGTGCAAATACATTCTTTTGCGAGTAGCCAAGGGTACATCTTCCAGCAAATTTGGCAATGTTTGTTGCAAAAAATTTAAGTATACATCACCATTTAATCTAGCGGATAATTGTATAGGTCCAATTATTTTATTACCGCAAATTCCTGCCCACAAATTAACGCTGAACCGTCGTTGAAACTGCGCCCTTATTACACGTGAATTTTTGTCTGCCCAATAGTGTATATTTTTAAAATTAAACACTCCATTGCTGGTAAAACACGACTCATCGGATAAACACAGAACGTTTAAAAAATCCTCATTTGCCGTGTGTTTTCTTAAAATCTACCTACAAAATTGCATTTGCTCTACAAAATCTTGAGGTTCTTGTGCTTGGACCCGTTGATAGTGATAGGGATGTAAGTTCATATCTTTCAATGTCCTCCATACCACAAAATGGGATACTCCCACAACACGGTTCGCGATATCGTGGGTGCTTAAAGTTGGATCCTCTTCTACAAGTTCCAAAATTTGAACCTCTGCGTCAATTACCGTTTCTTCGCGTTGTGGACCTCGTTCTCATCGACATGTTTCTCGACATGTTTCTCGAAGACGCTGGTCAATACTAACAAATGTACGAGCACATGGATGACGTCGATTAGGAAACCTTAAACGATAAAGCTCTTCCGCACCAGCTGCATTTCCACCACTTTCTCCATACACCAAGTGCATATCCGCGAGCTCTAGATAAGTGTAATCTCCCATAATGTCCAAAATCTGCGTTTTAAAACACCAGCTAAACTGTGAATTAACGTTATCCATAAAGAAAACAAAAAGAAAAACTTAGTCCAAAATCCAAAAAGTAACACAAAAAGCACGAACGAGAAGTAGTGTCTTACGTAACCAAGTACTAACAACTTGAACGATAATAATAAAATTAATCTTAACATAAGCGGCACAAAATTCAAAAAGAACAAAAGTAATAGACAAAACCAAGGAACGGGTAGGTCGCGTCGTGTGTACGTTGTTTACCAAGTAAGGACACAAACTGAAATTATTAATTGAGAATATTAGAAGGGAGATTATAGCACGCATAATAAGATAATTTGGCCGCGACGAAGCAAAAAACATGGCGGTGTCCTCTGTCGGTCGCTTTTAACTGCTTTGTCGGCATGCTTTTCGATGACCCCCGTCGCGGCATAATTACCTTTTACCCTCACCATACTTAATTTGCACGAATGTCAGAGTATCATATGCGACAAGACGCGAGGCAATACATCCTACCCCAATATGCCAGTAGTTCTCAAACTATGTTATTAAGTATTTTGGAAATTTTTGTTTATTTTTTTTCTTCAAAACTATGAGCTTTAGATCCCGTGTTATATAAGGTTTTTTTGTTTGTCTTGTCGTTCCCTACCACCAGTTTTTTTAATGGCATGAAACTAATTACACCCTGTAGATAACCATTATTTGCGTATAAATAAAATGAACCCGAGCGCTGCCGAAGTTAGCTTATTACTCGGTACAAAACGCGTGCAGTCAGTCGCGCGAAATTTTGTATTAAATAACAATGTGCATTTTTGTGTTTACAATCTGATTTGCGGAGACGTTTAGAGATGGAGTGCATAGTTTATATCAACATAGTTTTACAAACCTTTCTTTAAATACATTAACGGTTACGCAACATTTTGATTATAACCTCAAGAAAATCTTATATTGAGTCATATAATAAAAGTACCACTTAGTACCGCTTTCTTTCTTTGTTAATACAAACCTTATTACTCAGTAATGTTTCAGCAAAAAAATAGCTATCACTATGAATCACTTTCTGAAATAAAATATATTGTTTACAGGTAGCCATTTCAAAGGAGTTACAGTGACTTCGAAAAATGAACTATTCTTAATATTAAAATATGTATTTTTTTTAGTTTCAGCAATTCTAAGTGTACTCAAAGGCTTCTTGAGTACAGGGTGGTCCATCTAAGCGGAAACGTTGACATAGCTGCTTTACGGATGAAGTAGGAAAAAAATTTAACGCTGTAAAGATGATATTTTTCCCTGGCATTCCAATTCTGAGGTCAAGGAAACAATAGAACATCAAATCGTGAAAATATTCGCGATAAATATGTTTCGAAAAAAAAACTGGTATATTTCTACTGGAAATGAAATGTTGTCATGTTATCAATGATAATAAGTATTCAAATTCAACATTTGGGTTCCAATTGGTCGCAAAATCGCAATGTATTTCGTATTCTCTGATCAACCCTGTATAATTTTGAAAAAATCAGATTTAGATTTTTTCTGATTTCAACGACACTATATTTGATATACTTGCTACAGATGGTTCCTGAGATATTCGAACTATGAGAAACATTGGTGTTGAAGCATTTCTTGCATTTCTACTACTCTATGAACAGTATGCATCGAGTTGGCTTTGGAAATTAAACATGAATATCAGCATTAATTTTTTTTTCCTGCTACAACCGTAAAGACGCTATGTCAACGTTTCCGCTTAATGGACCACCCTGTACCTTCTAGACAAATACAGTGTACATAATCTGGCTATAGACTCTAAGACGAGCGTAAAAGTTCATTCTAAAATGTTTTGCCTCAAAATTAATTTCGAAGTGGAAAGACAGTCGCCTTTACGAAAAGTGACTTGATTTTTCATTATATCTGTCATCCTGGTGCCGACTACTCCTACGGTTACGCAACAACGGTTCAGCCCAAAATGAACCAAGAAAATAATAGGCAGGCCGAAGAAACTATTTTCAGAAGGTTGTGAAGAAGCAAAAGATGTGACGTCAACTCCTTCGTGCCTGGAATAGAACACGAAAAATTAGGTTTTGTCATGCAGAGGAGTCTAATCAAGAGTCAAAAACGGACAGCTGCCGATGTAGTCAAGCTTTGGACACAATTAAGTCGAATGGAAAATGAAAACAGCACACGAATCCATCCCAACAGTCACTACTTACTGCCCAAGAGAAGCTATTGTAATTATTATTGTAAATATGTACCTACTTATTTGATTACCTTTTGGACGATTTTCAAATGTGAGATAAATATATTATGTAAGAAAAATAAATAAATTGGCTATTTTTTTGTAAAAGAAGTGTTTTTAAGAATTTCTACTTATTCAGAAATCCAACATTTCTTGCTAATTATATATAGAAATGATGCACAAGATCAAACAACATGCAATGTAATGGTTATTGAAATTTGAGTATTTTTGTCCAACTAAATGTGAGATTTTTCCGCGTGTGGTCCAAACGACCTATTTTTTTAAAGAACGAAACTTTTAGAAAATATAGTATATATGGCCATAGTAGTCACTCGTCACGGTTATCCTACGAAAACCTAATCTGACGGGAGACAAAAACCTCACTTCCGATACTAATTTTGACATAGTTACTGACCTTAAGAAGTTAAAACTGCAAACTAATATCAAATTATAGATCTCAAAGAGCTTTAGGTATATATTGTTCTATATTCTGATATCTATTTTATTTTTTATACGTTCGAAATTACTTTTTGAAAGTAAATTGAAATGATTTTATTGAGCGCCAAACAGTTTCTTAAAAGCTGTTAATATTATAGACTATAGAACACCATTAGCATGACCATCTACAATCTATAGAATGACTCTTACTCAGGGTCCAACGAAGTCGGTTCAATAAATGCTCATCGATCAAGATAACAATCTAAATAAATCAAACTCAGTATTGAACGAACAAAGTATTAATTTATTAACAAATTTGAACTTGGAATGTAATTAACAAATTTAAATAACAAAATCTAACTTAACTAAAATGATAAATATGGCCTTTATTTAAAATAAATATGTACCATGGATTTCTGATATAGTAAAGCTTTACCTTGTCTTTCTTTCGACTCGAGTAATGTTATATTATAACCTCTAACTGGTTATTATGATCCTTGAAATATTATGTCACTTGACTGACTTTTTAACCTCTCAAGGCTTCTTCTTCTTCTTCTTTACTGGATTGACGTTTGTTTCTAACCTCCAATTTATTTTCAAGATTTCCTTGAAGTATTTCTATCACTTGCTTGACGTTTGAAATTTCTTCACCATATAAATTTGCTAACTGGATTAACAAATACTTCCCTCTTCTAAATCTGCTTTCCGGATAATCTACTTCGTAATACTTTCAAAGTATACTCACTTCTTATAGTTAATCAACTTTTACAATTTATTCTTGATATCAATATATCTGGATTGTAATTTTCTAACCTTCAACTTATTCACCACTTTTATTTTCAATTTACTATTTATTCTTGGATGAATATATTTCGCAGCTCGCTGTTCAGCGGTGTATGATCAACTGATTTGTTATTTTTAGTCGTTTCAATGGGTTAATTTCCAATATTTCAATTGTTTTTTTCTATTTTGATCTAATATTTCAAAATTTAATTTTAATTTAAAATTTAAACTATTCAGTTTTGTTTGTTCTTTACCTTAAGTGAATACTGTTTTTAATTCTTTATTTTTCCTGATAAGTTTCTTATTCTACTTTTCAGGATTAAGTGAATAATTATAATTACTCGAAATATATTGACATATTACATACACTTTCTTAAAATCTACTTATAACTACAATTAACAATTCCAATCTCAAATAAATACTAATTCATACATTTAGATGAATAGCAATGATAAACACAAAATGCTAGTAGTTAAAAACGTACTGCAGTTTCCATACTGACAGAATACTTATATTATAAACTAAAACAAGAAATTGATACGCCAACAAACATTTAACATCATACTATTAGTCCTTTCTTTCTGCATGATGTGAAATATCATTTACAAAACACCTTTCTGCAATGATATTTGAAAATATCTGAAAACTTAAAATGTCATTCAGTGTTTTGTAATATATGGACTTACTATTTCTAAAATAATTACGCTGCACTGCAACTACTGTTGATAGTCTTTCATTCAATATTCATTTTGTGTAGATTTACAGTGTTTCTACACAAAATATGATTTTCAGCCCTAAAGTTTGACATGCATGTCAGATTTTATAAAATTTACTTTTTTGTTTTCCAATTTCATTCTAAATCATTTTAAATGAGATTGTGATTCTCTATCAGTTCATGTTTTATTATATACTATTTAGAATAACCTTGTTAAACTAAAATAACTTCATTTTATGTTTATTTAAATATTTTGTTCGTATTCAATATCAAGTTTCATTCTCTGCATCCTACTCGATGAGAATAAGTGAACTTGAATCAATTAAATAAACCACAGATACTCCTGCTTCTGTATGATCCGTTAAAGTAAAACTGTTATGATTAATTCCTAAAATACATACAAATTTGTGAATTTTATTTATGATTTCAAACACGACACTTAGGTAGTGTTCCACAGTGTGGATATACAGCAATATAGTTGCTTTAGTAAATTTTCATCGAAGCTGTTGGCAAGCCATATTTTCTTTTTTTTATGTAATTACCATGCTCGAGTTTGGCATGAAAAATTAGCCCATCAAAATCTTCCAGATGTAAGGGATTCTTTGAGAAAGGGGACACTGATTTTGAGGATCCATAAGACGTTTCCTTTGACGCCTGTCATGAGGATGCCGAGGAAGTGAATATTCAGGATCAATCTGTAGGTCAAAATATTATTAATAAATCTAAACTGACTCGAGAGAATTCTTCAGAGGCATAAGGTTTACGGGATCGAAGAGGTGATATTGCCTTCAGTACTGGTTGTTCCGAATCCTACACATATGAAAGAGCCCTTGACTGTGAGAATCAGAGTAAACGGGAAAAGGCCACGAATGAAGAAATCGAGTCATTCAAGGAAAATGACACACTGAGCTTAAATATTTTACAGAAGAGCGAAGCACTAGTTGATACACAGCCCCACAAAAAAAAATGTTCTGACCTAGCAATGAGACGAGTATATCCTTATGTATTTTTGATCGCTGATTCCGATTCTGTGGTCAAAGAAAGTCGTACACCCCCCAAAAAAAATGTTAGAGCCAAAAAACACCACCTGATAGGGTATATTTATTTATTTATTTATTTATTTATTTTAACGTCCTGGCGAAGTTTAGCTCTGAAAATGATGTTATCAGTTTAATCAATTGTTTTGTTGAATATTTTCGGGAAAAATTGAATGTATTACGATAAAAATAAAGGTGAATTGCAGCGTTCACCCTATCGGTATGAAACGCACCCCCAATGATGTCATCATTTTAATCAATCGTTTTGTTTAATATTTTCGGGAAAAATTGAATGTATTACGATAAAAATAATGGTGAATTGCAGCGGTGACCGTATCGGTATGAAACTCACCCCCATAGAGGGCGAGAACCACCCTCATCTGCCATCAAACCAATTGATAACGACAATGACTGAAAAACATCTAAAAATGTTTAAGTTTCGTTAGGTTTGCAATAAACCTCGCAATAAACTGAAGTAGAATTCACGTAATACCCCAAAACTATCCCTATAGCGTTATGAACAACAACCCTTAACTTCAATTACAGAAAAAAGAAAGGAAAAAACATAAAATTTGATAACGATTTCGTTATATGGATGTTCTTATCTGCAGAGATCCTTATGGCTAGGATATTAGCAGTCATTTGTCACCAATCTTAACACCATTTGGGTATAAAACGCCTCCGTGAAGGGGGTGAGAAGTACTCTTACGTTAGTAGCTTTTAATTTTTCTTTTTTTAATCTTTTTTTTATGGTATGGTTCTTTGCAAACCTAACGAAATTGTTATCAAATTTCATGTTTTTTCCTTTCTATTTTCTGTAATTAAAGTTAAGGGTTGTTTTTCATAACGCTATAGGGGTAGTTATCAAACCAATTGATAACGACAATGACTGAAAAACATCTAAAAATGTTTAAGTTTCGTTAGGTTTGCAATAAACTGACGTAGAATTCACGTAATACCCCAAAACTATGCCTATAGCGTTATGAAAAACAATCCTTAACTTCAATTACAGAAAAAAGAAAGGAAAAACATAAAATTTGATAACGATTACATTACATGGACGTTCTTATTTGCAGAGATCCTTATGGCTAGGATATTAGCAGTCATTTGTCACCGATCTTAACACCATTGGGGTATAAAACGCATCCCTGAAGGGGGTGAGAAGTACTCTTACGTTAGTAGCTTTTAATTCTTCTTTTTTTAATCTTGTTTTTTATGGTTTTTTCCTTTCTATTTTCTGTAATTGAAGTTAAGGGTCGTTTTTCATAACGCTATAGGGGTAGTTATCAAACCAATTGATAACGACAATGACTGAAAAACATCTAAAAATGTTTAAGTTTCGTTAGGTTTGCAATAAACTGACGTAGAATTCACGTAATACCTCAAAACTATCCCTATAGCGTTATGAAAAACAACCCTTAACTTCAATTACAGAAAAAAGAAAGGAAAGAACATAAAATTTGATAACGATTTCATTATATGGATGTTCTTATCTGCAGAGATCCTTATGGCTAGGATATTAGCAGTCATTTGTCACCAATCTTAACACCATTTGGGTATAAAACGCATCCCTGAAGGGGGTGAGAAGTACTCTTACGTTAGTAGCTTTTAATTCTTCTTTTTTTAATATTTTTTTTATGGTATGGTTCTTTGCAAACCTAACGAAATTGTTATCAAGTTTCATGTTTTTTCCTTTCTATTTTCTGTAATTGAAGTTAAGGGTTGTTTTTCATAACGCTATAGGGGTAGTTATCAAACCAATTGACAACGACAATGACTGAAAACCATCTAAAAATGTTTAAGTTTCGTTAGGTTTGCAATAAACTGACGTAGAATTCACGTAATACCCCAAAACTATCCCTATAGCGTTATGAAAAACAACCCTTAACTTCAATTACAGAAAAATGAAAGGAAAAAACATAAAATTTGTTAACGATTTCATTATATGGACGTTCTTATTTGCAGAGATCCTTATGGCTAGGATATTAGCAGTCATTTGTCACCAATCTTAACACCATTTGGGTATAAAACGCATCCCTGAAGGGGGTGAGAAGTACTCTTACGTTGGTAGCTTTTAATTCTTCTTTTTTAATCCTTTTTTTATGGTATGGTTCTTTGCAAACCTAACGAAGTTGTTATCAAATTTCATGTTTTTTCCTTTCTATTTTCTGTAATTGAAGTTAAGGGTTGTTTTTCATAACGCTATAGGGATAGTTTTGGGGTATTATGTGAATTCTACGTCAGTTTATTGCAAACCTAACGAAACTTAAACATTTAGATGTTTTTCAGTCATTGTCGTTATCAATTGGTGTGATGGCAGGATGAGGATGGTTCTCACCCTCTATGGGGGTGCGTTTCATACCGAGGGTGAGCGCTGCAATTCACCTTTATTTTTATCGTAATACATTCAATTTTTTCCGAAAATATTAAACAAAACGATTGATTAAAATGATAACATCATTTTCAGAGCGTTGTCTCATATATACCCTATCAGGTGGTATTTTTTGGCTCTAAATTTTTTTTTTTGGGGGTGTACGACTTTTTTTGACCCCGGAATCGGAATCAGCGATTAAAAATACATAAGGATATACTCGTCTCATTGCTAGGTCAGAACATTTTTTTTGTGGGGCTGTGTAATAAATGGATATTCAATTCAAACAAAAGCAAGGTAAAAATCATTATGCGATATTCAGTCATGTAGTACGATTTGATTTTTCAGTTTCAAAGGGAATGAGACTCCGCCAATTCGATGCCAAGAAGTTCTCCCTATCGTCTGCGTAAAATATTGCAAGTGTATTCAGATCATTGAAAATAACTTATAGTTAGTTATAGTTAAGTCTAAACTGTAATTGTTAATTAAGTTGCAGTTGTTGATTAAAGATAATTGTAAAGGGAAAGAAAATCATAAATTATTAACAATGAAAAACTGTATTGATTGTTTATTCAAAGTGATTGTTTCATCTGGTAACTATTATAATGGTTATTCATGTAAGAGTTTCAGACTGTGTACGTTACATATTGCAAAAGCGTTTCTGGTAATGTAGAGAGGTGGAAAATACTTTGAAAATATATATTAATATCTAAACACCGTTGCTTTTATTAAAAACTCAACACAAACATAAAAAAGCGTTTTTTAAATCAAAGGGGGACTGGAGCTCGGTGGTTTAACGCCTCTAGCTTACATACTGGCATACCTAGCGAAGCAGATTCAATCCCTGCTCACCGCAAAATAATTTCAATTATAAACATTATTCTCAAGATGTGGTTCGGACTCCACTATAAACTGTAGGGCTTCATTTTTCCTTACCGAACACAAAATCATTCTGAATTTTCAAGGAGTCACCGAGGTAGGTGACTTGAGAAGCGGTTAAGAAAACATTTTTGAAAATCATTAAAAAAAACATCACTATTGCATCATTTTGAAAATTCACGTTATACCTGCCAACCATCTTAAACTGTAATTAGAATTTACTGTACGATCAAACATTTCAAATGAATAAGACATTTTATATTAATCTGGGCATGATATGAAGCATGTAAAGTCTATTCGGCCACAACGGCCAATAAAGCATAGGCCCGGCAATCGCGTGAGCTCGTTTTGAGACGCGCTTACTTTGTTTATTCTGGTAAATATTCAATTTCACCGCAATCGATTTTACGTTACATATGGCACGCCCTGGTTCATGAATTTTAAGTAGGTTTACAGTATAATGTTCAATTTCACAACAAAGATTCTGGTAGAAATTAGTTATTGGGAAGAATAAGAACAAAATCCACGAGTAACAGTTCGATAATTATACCGTTACAGAACATTGTTTATTAAAGTAAAAAAACTTACAATGTTGGCTGCATAAAAATGAACTAAAAAAAATATTGATAGTGAAATTAAATACTGTTACACACTGAATAGTAACATAGTTTTAGCTTCATACTCTGCATTTTTTCCTTTTTTGTTATGAAATTCGCACCTTCACAGCCATTTATAATGGAAATTTTATGGTTAATTTCGAAACTGTCCAAGCTTTTTTTTAAAAATCAATAAACGAGTTCATTAGGTGCAAAACTCTCTATATGCGCGTAGGTTACTTTTGAGATAAATAGTAAAAACATACAGGGTGTAATCAGTTTCATGCCATTAAAAAAACTGGTAATGGGGACCGACTAGATAAACAAGAAACCTTTATGGCTTTTCCCTCCAGGGGCACTTTGAAAAACACGGATCTAGGTTAACATATTTAATATTATGGTAGACTATTGAGAACCACTGCCTTTCTTGGTCGATGGACTTGTACTTCCGAATTATACAACTTTTAAATTGTCATAAAAAAGTGCTGGCCGGCACACGCGGTGTCAAAGGATCATCGACCGCCTTTGATGTACCGCCTCAACTGAAGTACTGAACTGAGGCAAGTATAAAGATGTAAATAATTCTTTCTCTCTTCGTGCACAATTGCAAGCAAATAATGGCCATAAAGGATTAAACAGAGCATTTCTTTACATGTGTGTTTTTTAATTTGGATCAAAATATTGGATTGTTTATAATTTAGAAAATTTAAATGTGGTTTATTAATATTTGTAACATAAATGAGTGTCGTGGGTTAAAAGCTTACTACCTACCTAAATGATTCAAAATCTCTGCATCTGTATCAATACACAGTTCGGTACGTCGAATTAAGTATATACGCACTTCGTTCAACACTAAACATTAAACTATCAATTAACGTTGTCAATAAAGAAAAATAAAATAAAAACTTGGTACAAAAGCCAAAAAGGAATACAAAAAGAACGAACAAGTAAGTTGTGTCTGTACGTAATCAAGAATTTGACAACTTGAACGGTAAGTCAATAAAATAAATCTTAACTATAAATACACAATGACGCGAAATTCAAAAATAACAAAAACAACGAACGGGGAGGGTTGGACGTGTGTACAATGTGTACATAACGAAACACCGAGAGTAACTAAAATATTGCACAAGGGAGAGTTAGAGTATAGTTTTCTTCAGATCAGATCTAGATCTAAACCTACCTCAATATTCCAACAGTTCTCAAAAAATGTTATTGAAAATTTGCGAAATTTTTGTTTATTTTTTTTCTCCAAAACTATGAGCTTTAGACCCCATGTTATATAAGGTTTTCTTGTTTGTCTTGTCGTTCCCTACCACCAGTTTTTTTAATACATTTTTCTGTCTATTGTATCATACCTAAACATAATAAGCTTAAAATAATTTTAATCCAATTTATCATAGTTTAGTTTTAGTTTTAGATAAAAGAAATCATATAGAGAGAGAGTTTTGCACCGGGCTTATGCAGAAAGTGAGTTTTGAACTGTCGTATGCACACAAAAAGACAGTATTGCCAAATGAAATAACAAATTATAAAATAAATTATTTTGTATTGCTAATAATAATAATAGAAACATTAAAATAATAATTATATTGGAAATTCAGAAGAAAAGAATAAGGTTTTGTTAGTATTGAAGACATGACTAACACACGTGACCTTCATAAAGCGTCGCCATTGGCCAGCATGTAGAAAGAGAGTTTTGCATCTAAATTTGTTCTTCATAAAGCGAGTTTTGCAACGAAATGTATATTTTAGATAGGATTTTCAACGTTATAAAGAGATATTTGAACTAACCACAATTATTTAAATGATGGATTATAAACAGACCAATGCAATGGTGTATTTAACTCATTTCTGGACTCTTTGTCGAAAGGCGAGTTTTGCACCTAACGGACGCATTAACGAAAGGCTGTTTTTACTATTATTGAATCAAAATGTATAGTTTTTCTTACTTTACGTTGGGTATTTTGCCACTGTAAAATATTTAAAATTTTTAATGAAAAACGGATCAGACAGAGGTTGGTTCTGAAATACTTGACTGTTTTTTCATTAAAAATGTTTAAATATCTTCAGTGGCAAAATACCCAACAAAAAGTAAGAAAATCTGAATATGCCTCAAATAGACAATTATAGACAAAATATATAGTATTAAGAATGCAACCTAACAAGAATTATATATTTTGTTCCATTTTTAAAGATAGGACATTTTAGTTAAAAATGTGTCTTTGTCCGTAAAGTACAATTTTTAAACTCATGTACAGAATTCAAGAGTGATATCTTTAAATAAATAATCAATGCTTCTTCTTTACGACTTTTTAAAATATATTATTTAGGTTCATTTTTGACGGAGATATAACACTTTTTATAAACTTGCGTCTATGAAATTTATAAATAGGTATTTAGTACCTCGCACAAATGCAGAGTCGCAAAATCAAAGCGCTCTTTAACTTCATTTTACACACAAAATATTATCCCGAGAACTCACGACACCGAAAGTGCAAGAGCTTTGTACAGTCTATTATTTATTTAATAGTTAATTTATTTATTAGTTTATTCGGAAATAATGGTCAGCCTGCGCGCTGATAGAACAGCGCGTGATAGCTCTCATTTTCGTAGCGGACCCGTGTCGCTGGAGAAGCGAAATCCTCTTACTTTGACGCCCGCCATCTCACTTAAAAATGACCGGAACATATCGTGCCCCATATCATTGGTTTGGAAATTTAATTTTCAATCGATAAAGCACAAAATAGGGGGATCAATTTTGTTTAGAAGAAGTTAGAGCGGTTTATGCGAACAGATGTCGAAATCGCATACATGTTTTAATGGTTTTTCCAAAAAAATGAAAGTGCCGGCAAAATCTAAAAAAAATCAGGGGTACGTAGGAAGGCGAGAGAAATCGAATTGCGCCAACCGCAGCTTTATATCTCATTTCGTTTTCGAGATTGAGCCATCGAAAGTAGGTAAAAATCGATCTTTTTTCTTTCGAAAATGAGAGCTGACTGCGCACTGTTCTATCAGCGCGCAGGCAGGCCATTATTTTTGAGTAAACTAATAAATAAATAAACCAACAAATAAATATTAGATTTTACAACAAACGTCTAGCCGTCACCCCGGAGCACTCACGAAAGTAGCCGAAGTCAACTGCGTTCTCCGAGTGTGACAGCAACTAGTAGTCTATAACCTTAACATCACCTCGGAGCACTTAGCGGGAAATTAGGCTAATAACATAAAAAATTATCACAGAACAAAACTGTATTTCGTCTATTTAAAACAAAATTAAAAAATATGTATTCATTATAAAATATTTCTAAAATTATACTTCATCAAAAACCACATTATTATCAACTAGTAAATTCGTTGCAATTATATCTTTTCTTCCTGTGTAGGGAGGCTGTGGCGATTGTTTGAGGATTTTTTTTCTTTTCTTTTTTGTCGATATGAAGCTTTTTTGTGGCTTTATTGGCAACTTTCTGGATACGTTCTAAAGTATCTCTGGATATGCTATCTCTTACCGTATTTAAAATTTCGTCAAATGGAATTTTTTGGCTTATTTTTGCAGCGATTTCTTCTTGTTCGCTTTTGGAAAGTGTCATTCTCCCAAGACCCATTCCATAGCCTACATGAGTACTCGTAAAATTGACTTAAATGTATCCAGTTTCTCTGTTCTCACATACATTTAATTTAGCCGGGCAGTAACCATTTATTTTATTACTGCCTAACAACTTTAAATGCCGAATATTTTTTCCAGACTTTCTGTACAACCCATCACTGTGACATAATAATAGGTAGAGAGCCTGCTGTATAGATTTTCTATGAATAAGATACATGAAAAACTTTGTATGAGTGAGTAAGTACTACCACAGACCTACAGGGAGCCATTTTTCATATAAGCAAATTTTGCCCGTGTCATGGGATTTTACCGGAAGTGACGTCAAAATGGGAGGATGCGGGCAAATAATAAGAGGTAGCCTATTTTTTTTAATAACTAGAAGGCTTGTACTTTAACTTAAAAAAATAATGATTTATGTATTCGATGACTTAAGAAAACAGAAAAAAAATACTTTAATCGAGGGTGTCTCAGGGTTGCGGGCAAATTAAGCCTGGCAGCCTACTACAATCTCATTGTATTGTATACAGCCGGCTCTCCACCTATAATGAGTAACTGCGTTGTTAGTCTGTTTTGTCCGATACATGGACAGAATGATAATGATCTATCATATTTTTTTTCTCGCAATGATAACTGCACATTACACATTTATTCTGAGGTAAAGTTTTGTTAACAGCCGTATGTTTCCTACTAATGTGGCGAGTTAAATTAAATTTCTTTTTAAAGTTCTCGCCACATTCAAAACAAGTAAATTGAAATGTTTCAATATGAACTTCCTTTGAGTGTTTCGACAAATTGCACTTTAATGTAAATTGTTTTAAACAAATATTGCACTTTATTGCACAGTCACCCATTTTCGCAAACTTAACTAATAAAAACAAACGATAGAAACTAAGGTTATAGAAGTCAGTTCTCCGAGTGTAATGCGTAGACAAAACAAATAGACTAAAATAAACGTCACACTCGGAGAACTCACTCGTCTTCGTTTGCTTTCGTGAGTGCTCCGGGGTGACGGCTAGACATTTGTGATTTTACAAAGCTCTTTCACCATCGGTGTCGGGAGCTCTCGGGCTATATCAGCTTTATGAAAAAAAAAATCATATCAGCTTTTTTTGTCTAAATGTCCTCTTCGTTAAAAAATATTCAAATAATATTTTTATTTGTTGAATAGTACCCCTTGAAAAATATTGTGTGCCAAAAACTGCATATTAACTGGGCTACCAGTTAATGCACAGGTTACAAATTTATTTTTGATTCATTTCTCTGGAGACTGACTTAAATTTACTAACAGGAAATTCATATTTTGCAAACTAATCTTATTTCGCATTTGCAAAATGTTCAAGTTAAACAACGAACCCACGAATTACCCTTGAGTAACTACAGCTCGCAGCACTTATTACAAGTTTCGCGTCCATAAATAAAGCGCGTTCCCTTGATAAGCGCGAACATCGATCAGGTGGCTGGGGACGTGGAGCCCAACCCCGTGTAATCGAGTGCAAGATAATCACTAGAATTAGTGAGGTCCGTCTCGGTGGTCTACGGCAAGGACTACCGAAGTCCCACGCACCATCATAACACCCTGTCACAATCGCCGTATAATTATGTTATAAATAATGGCCGATAATCGTTCGGACGGAGAGAGGCCGCCGGCTATTTGGTTTTCTTTGGTGACTGCTAATTGAAATCGACGCTCGGATGTTATGGTAAGGAGTGATTTAGCCGTTTTGATGCTAAGTGCTTCAGAAGATGATATACTTTGTGTTCGCTACATAAGAAGAAAACGAACTTCGACTCTGAATACGAATAGCCACTTTCATCAAGATTGTTCTCTCTGTAGAGCCCAAATTGTCAACAATAAAGCTATTGCAATATGTAAATTATCAAAATTTTATTAAGAAGCCGAAGAGGTATTGATCATTACGTACAGGTAAAAGTTGAGTGGATTTAGTGTTCATAGATAGTCTTACGCCAAAAATCAAATATTTATATATTTTGTTTAACTCTAACTCTAACTTAAAAATAGTTACTAATATTTTCTCGGTAAATTATACACATGAAAATCGCCGCCTAAGGAATCATTACTTCCACATCCAGATTTTCCATTTGTCTCTTTAAAGAAAAATATCTTGACTATAATGGCACTTTAGTATGTGGAAATCATAGAGATTTAATAATACTTGAGGCAGACACCATAAAAAAATTTAAGGTCGTTTCTGAAATCTTATTAGCTTGCTCTACTCATTTTCCTCAGTTTACAAAACCCCCACCGACTCATTTAGTGGTATCATCTCAAACAGATGTAATTACAATACATAAGTATACCAGATTTCAAGTGAATATCTCAATTTTATTTTATCAACCTCTTTAATAATGTAGTAGAGGTGGTCGGGGGTTGAAAAATATTATAAAAAAATCTGAGACCCTTCTAGTATATACACCAAATCTCAAGTTTCTGTACTCTTACCAGCTTGCTTTCTTCATTTTCCCCTATTTACCTCTACTTACCCCCCACCCCTTCAACGGAATTATTTCAAAATATAATCTAGTTCCAGATGTAGTTATAATACATACGTGTACCAAATTTCACGTAAATATCTCAATTTAATTTTATCATCCCCTTGGCGGAGGGGTTGAAAAACGTTATAAAAAAATATGAAGCTTTGCTTTCTAGTATTGAGACCAAATCCAAGTTTCTGTACTCTTATAAATTGCTTTACTTATTTTACATGCAGTCGTGTTAGTGAAAATTGGTATGAAGGAAAAAATTAGAAAAGAAGCAAATGAAGTTTGTTTAAACTTACTACTTATAAGAAATCCAAATTTTTGTGACAAGGAATTCAGCGAATATAACCCCCGAAAGGGGTGAACCACGTATCCGCCGTCTCCTACCAGCCAAACCTGTTTTACCCCCATTTTCGAGGATACTGAGCACGATGGTGATGTCGAGACCCCTCCCCGACCCCCTCCAACCCCCCAAACGTCCAAGACCACCCCCGAAAGGGGTGAAACGCGGATAGTCCGTCTTCTCTCGGCTAAACCAGGGCTATCCCCCGTTTTCGAGGATACTGAGCACGATAGTGATGTCTAGACTCGTCCCAACGGCCAAAAACCACCTCCGAAAGGGGTAATCCGCGGATAGGCCGTCTCCTACCAGCCAAACCTGTGTTACCCCCCGTTTTCGAGGATGCTGAGCTCGATGGTGATATTGGATCTTCTCCCCGAGGCGAACCGACTTCTCAAACGCACAACTCGACATCACCATCGTGATCAGCATCCTCGAAAACGGGGGTAGCAAAGGTTTGGCTGGTAGGAGACGGCGGATACGCCGCGGGTTACCCCTTTCGGAGGTAGTTTTTGGCCGTTTGGGGGGTGGGGTGACCTCGGAGAGAGATTTTACTACCACCATCGTGCTGAGCATCCTCGAAAACAGTGGAGACATAGTCTCGTTAGGCTAGAAGAAATTCATGCTCCTGCCCGACTTACAGAATGCACTAAGAAGTGAAGAGTAAAGGCTGGCTTATTTTCTTGGCGTACAGAAAAAGTGTTTAGCTTCTTCAATGTGGAAAGAGTATTCAATGCTGAAGGCAACATTAAAGGTTTATAAAAATATTGATATTTCTAATTTAGAAAGTGAGTCATGAACTGACAAACCAAATAGAGCCATTTCACTAGTAACTTTTTGATTATTCTCTCACTAGTGAGCAATGCATCACAATCTATATGTAAAATCACCATAGTAATAGCCATACTAGAATGGGCTATCGCCCATTCTAGCTCCTCCGGAGGGGTGACAGCTAAAGCTGTCAATGCGAGTGCTCCGCACTCGATTAGGTAACGCTTGAATCATTGTAGAAAGCTTGATTTTTCGTTTTCAATTTTCACTTTTTTTGGGTTTTTTAAATTTTAAGTTTTCAGTTTTTTAATTTTCAGTTTTTTAGTTTTTCGGTTTTTCATCTTTCAGTGTTTCGGTTTTTAAGTTTTCAATTTTTAAATTTTTCAGTTTTTCAGTATAGTTTTTCAGTTTTCAGTTTTTCAGTCTTCAGTTTTTAGTTTTTCAGTTTTTCAATTTTTCAATTTTCAGTTTTTCAATTTTTTAGTTTTCAGTTTTTCAATTTTTCAGTTTTTCAATTTTTCAGTTTTCAGTTTTTGAGGTTTTCAGTTTTCAGTTTCATTTTTCAGTTTATCAGTTTTTCAGTATTTCAGTTTATCAGTCTTTCAGTCCTTTAGTCTTTCAGTTTTTCAGTTTCTCAATTTCTCAGTTTCCCAGTTTTTCAGTTTCAGTTTAAAAGTTTTAAAGTTTTAAAGTTTGTAAGTTTTTAATTTTCTAAGTTTTTAAGTTTCTAAGTTTTTAAGTTTTTAGGTTTATAAGTTTTTAAGTTTTGAAGATTTGAATTTTGAAGTTTTTAAGTTGTTTTTCAGGTTTTCAGGTTTTCAGTGTTTCAGTGTTTAAGTGTTTCAGTTTTTTAGTTTTTCAGTATTTCAGTTTTTCATTGTTCAGTTTTTCATTTTTCAGACTTTTATTTCAGTTTTTCAGTTTTCAGATTTTCAGTTTCTAGTTTTTCACCTTTCAATTTTTTAGTTTTCAAGTTTTCAAGATTTCAAGTTTGCAAGTTTGCAAGTTTTCAAGATTTCAAGTATTCAAGTTTTCAAGTTGTCAAGATTTCAAGTTTTCAAGTTTTCAATTTTTCAAGTTTGCAAGTTTTCAAGTTTTCAAGTCAAGTCTTCAAGTTTTCAAGTTTATCAGTTTTTCAGTATTTCAGTTTTTCAGTTTTTCACTTTCATATTCGTAATTAGGTACTTCAGTAACCTTCACATTCCGAGTTTCAGCTGAATCGGACGGCAAATAAGAAAGTTACAATAAATAGCGGATATTGGGCTATGGGGACGCCGCCATTTTGAAGTTTTCAATTTCACAATCAGCTACTTAAGTAACTTCAAGATATCGAGTTTCATTTGAATCGGACGATAAATAAGGAAGTTACAGTAAATGATGAATATTATGCTATGGAGACGCCGCCATTTTGAATTTTTGAGTTACGATAACATATTCGTGATCTGTGACCTCGATAACATATACATACCTATTTTCAGACGAATGGCACCATAAATGGTAAAATGGGTCCTGCAACTCCGCCACCATTTTGAATTTTTAAATTTCGACGTCATATTCACAGTCAGCTACTTCAGTTACTTCAACATACCGAGTTTCATTTGAATCGATTGGAAAATATAGAAGTTACAATAAATGATAAATATTAGGCTATGGGGACGCCGCCATTTTGAATTTTTTAGTTACGATAACATATTCGTGATCTGTGATCTCGATAACATATACATACCTATTTTCAGACGAATGGCACCGTAAATGATAAAATGGGTCCTGCAACTCCGCCGCCATTTTGAATTTTTCAATTTCGACGTCATATTCACAGTCAGCTACTTCAGTAACTTGAACATACCGAGTTTCATTTGAATCGATTGGAAAATATAGAAGTTACAGTAAATGATGAATATTAGGCTATGGGGATGCCGCCATTTTGAATTTTTGAGTTACGATAACATATTCGTGATCTGTGACCTCGGTAACACATACGCACTTATTTTCAGTCAAATGGCATCGTAAATGGCAAAATGTGTCCTGCAGCTCCGCCGCCATCTTGAATTTTTCAATTTCGATTTCGGATTCGTAATCGGCGACCTCGAAAACCCTCACATACCGATTTTGAGCGGTGTGACGCCATAATCGACAAACATCGTCCGCCATTTTGGCGCCGCCATTTTGAATTTTGCGATTCCGACGTCACATTCGTGAGCACCGTGGTAGATAATCCCCGAGTACCAAATTTCAGGCCAATCGGACGACAAATAAATTTAATTGCGATTTTCGAGATTTGTTTTGCGCACCCGTACTATTGGCATTCTATTTAATTTGTAAAAATGTAAAAATTTGACATCAAAACTTATTTCCGCGTTGCTGGCAACGCTTCCGCGTAGCTGTCAACGCCTAACTTCACACACATAATTTTTACCACCTATTTCAGAAATTTATGTCGGAATGGAAAACATGGATTTTAAAAACTGTGATTTTTCAGGAAATAATAGGAGTTGAGAGGCTTTCTAGGTCTCAAATTAATCGGAAAGGACGATATTTTGTTGTGATAGTGGAGTGTGCGGGCCAAAACGGAAATTCGGCCCGACACGGGCGTGTGAAAGTTGGTTTTTTTGTGAGAAAGTGTAAAACGTCTACGTACAAAAAAATTCATAATTAAGCAAGTACATAGAATAGAAGCTCGTTCTGTGTCTCGATGGAAAGGGAGAGCTTGGCCCTTTCCCGTGATACCAAATTTTACAGGGAAAATCGAAAATTCGGCCTCACAGGGGCGAGACAAATGTGACAAATTTGAGTGTGTTAAAACGTAACCTAGAAAATTGTAAAACATGAAATTTTAAAACACTCATATTTTAGTTAATACTTGACGTAAAAGCTCGATCTTAGTCTCTATTTGAACACGGAGATTGGCATTTTATTCGTGCAGTACGTGCCCTGGGTTAATTAAAAAAATTAGTGTAGTTCTGTGCGAAATAAGAATGGACATTTTCGTAAAAATCGAAAACCGTAAGTACTTTAAAAATACATAAGTGAATAAAAATCGGGAGTGGAACGGCGTTCGACGTCACTCTGGAAAAAAGAGGAACGTAGCTTTCTGGCGATACCGAGTTTGACCGGAAAAATGGAAAATTAGGCCCGTGGCGAGCGCGACAAAAGTAGCTTTTCTGGGATATTTTAAATTTAAAATATCACATAATTTCGAAAAATTCTTCCACTTTGACCGCCCGTATCTCGTTAATTTTTGAAGCTGGAAAAAAACAAAAAAAAAGACTTTTAGATAATTCATTTTTCTACATTTTCGTTAGGGCGAAGTATTTTGCTCTAGGAGGCCCCGTTTAGAAGTTATGGAGGTTTAAAGGTAAAAACGTCAAATTTTTCGCCTTTTTGCACCGCCGCACCTTTCGGCCGATATCTCCGAAACGAAGCGACGTACGGAATTTTTGAAGATACCGGAGGAAGCGGAAAGAAACGCTCTTGTCCTTTGAGATTTTTTTATTTTGAGCTAGCTCCAGCTGTTTTCGAGTTATAGGCGAAAAACCGGAAAAATGAGTCTCGCTTCGGATTCGAAACAGCGCAAAAACGTGCAATCTTAAAACGTCCGTATTTTTGGAAATACATATTTTGGAGCGCCGTACGGCATCGCGGCGGAACGGGGAGAGATTCTAGTTATAGCTAGCCGCAAACTGTGAGGTCGAAATCGAAAATTAAGCCCGGCAGGAGCGAAAGGAAATCGTACATTTTTGACGTTTACGAAATACCAAATCGCCTTCCCCTATTTTCTCTTTTACCCCTCGACTCCTCATTCCCCAAAAAAGCGGGCGAGAGAGATAGGTGACTTTCGTTCGATTATAACGGAAAAACCCGGAAAAATACCGGAACCGAGTATAGCCTAAGCACTGTAGGATTCCGTCCCGAACACTTTCGAGCCGGGCACGGACCGGCGAAATGAAGCGCGTCTCGACGGCATGTACCTTAAGATCGCAAAGAGGAAGGGGCTCGCACCAACTGCTCTTTAATATTATGATTGCATAACTCAGTCAAACTTTATGAATGCCCGGATACAGCGATGTGGAGGGCAACGAAGAAGCAGACCGTCTGGCGGGAGCAGGAGCAAACACTCCCTTTCATGGTACTGAGCCAGCCTTCGGCTTGCCAAGAAGTCGGATTCAATGAGAGCTGCGAGACTGGACACAGTTCAACAACTATCGGCATAAAGTCCCCGCAATGAGGCAGTCAAAGCTGCAAGAAGGGGTCTTCAGCTGACTCAACCGTAAAGTGTTTACTTGGATAGCGAAAGATTGAATGGATGGTAGGCTTGACAACAGGACACTGTTTTCTGAATAAGCATGTTCATACAATGGAGTTGAGGAACAAGCGTATTTGTCTGATCCGTCGAGTGGAGGATGACATCATCACTCATATTCTATGCAATTGCAAACCACTAGGTGCGTCAAGATATTATTTTTCCAAAGGCAATTTTTACATCCGGAGGAGCTATGGGATCTACCCTGGAGTGGACTCCTATACTTCGTGGAGAGCACTAGTCTTTTCTAGAAGATTCTACACTTTGCGAATGTACAATGAGTCGATAGGTTTAAGTACTGAGGATAAAATCTTCTCGCATTTTTAATAATAAATAAAGAAGAAGACTGACGTCGGACTCATGGGAGTCCATTTATGGGAAATTAGAATTAGATTATTTAGTTTAATTCGTACTTTAAAGTTTTGATATATCTGTATGTAATAATAATACACCTACTAGCCGTCCAGTATCCATAGCAGAACTTCAACAGCATTATTACGGAGTGGTAGACTCTAAGGTTTGGAAAATAATTTCTATAATTAATTAAGACCATATTTATAACTGTTCTTTTTTTTGTAGATAGAATCGTCCTGTGTCGTATTCACGTTGTAGATATATACGGGTATTCATTGAACGTGTAGGTGTCCCACATGGTTGTTGAGAAAAAACTAGCAAAATTACCGAGTACACTATCTAATAAATTAGCAAATACAATACGTTAAGCCTATTAAAGAGTCCGCATTTAGTTTAGTGAATAGGCTGAATTATTTAACGTGACGTCTCCCGATGTGTACGCATTTACATTCGGTTTATGTTTAATATGGCCGATAACGTCTATCGCAATGCCTGCCTTTATAATAACTTATAATAAATATAGTACAACTCTAATCCTATATAATCAGTGCTCGTAACAATGACTGACCTGTGATTTACCATGTTCCGTATGCAACAAGTAACGGCGGGGGTTTGTGCATGCTCGTGTTCGGTTATTTCTTCAAGATCAAGGACAGAATTCTCATTAATGTCACTTGACCCCGGCTAACGCCATATAATTATTTCCGTATATGGTTTTACTTGTATCTATCAATTACCACTGTTGTCCGAGTATAACATGAAAATAGAAAAAAATTTAAATGTGTAAATTTCATTTTTTATAATATGAGATCAACATCATGACTGATTTATTTAGCCTTAACGCGGGTATAAAGTTACGATCAAGAATACCCATTTCAGATCATTTTAAAACTAGATACCTCAAAGAAGACGAAATAAATCAAGTGACTTACTCTGAAGATTTTTTAACTTTTTGTATTAACAGCGGCTGTAAAAGGATCATCACACGATAGAAGTGTGTTAGAATTTATCTATAGTAAGTAAAACAGAAAATAGTCTAAAACACAGCTTAGGGGCGGATCCAGGGACTTGCCCCCCCCCCCCCCCTCCTTCAATATCCTCGGATATCGAATTTCAATTAAATATTTTATTATTTTCTTTATTCCCACCCCTAAATGTTTCCTTATTCCTTAAAGTGCCTCTGAAAGTACTTGTACTGCAATAAATTGTATATCTTAATCAGGGGCCGTTCAAGACGGTGGGTAGAGTGGGCGGCCGCCCAGGGCGCCAGTGGGGACGGTATTTTCGGCGTAGCGGTACGAATATTTTAGGAATCGCAAATTAGTGGGCGCCAAATGCCATGTCGTCTCGACAGGCCCGTCGAGAGGGGGGGGGGGGGGTGTTTCCCCCCGGGCCCGGCGGTTTTTGAGGGGACGCGGTGGTTTTGAGGGGGCCCGGGTTTCACCTGAAGTTGAAGATTAGCATTTGTATTAGGTAAATAGGTAAAACGACAGAGGTATACTTTTTACGACTAGTAATAATAACGAGTTCCGAATGACTCGTATTGTATATAATGACATTCCCGCTTTCGCTTTTTAAAATTTTGATCTTGTGATAAATATTTAATCCTAAGGAATACCTACCACCCCTGCTCTTTAAAATTTTGATCGAGGTAAATATTGAAACTTAAGGAATATCACCCTCCGCTTTTCAGAATTTCGATTGAGATTGATATTCAATTTGAGGAATATTACCCTCCGCTCTTCAAAATTTCGTTTGAGATAGATATTCAATTTTTTAATTTTAAGGAATCTCACCCCTCGCTTTTCAAAATTTCGACCGAGAAAAATATTCAATTCTAGGGAATACTCCCCCCGCTCTTCGAAATTGTTGTAGAGATAAATTGCTTATTATTATTATTATGAATGCCACCCCCCGCTCTTCGAGAAATTTATATAGAAGGTTGGTGGGAGTCGTATGTTACTACCCCCCAAGCCCCGATTTTCTCTCGACGGCTCTGCGTCTCGAATCCCCCCCCCCCCCCGCGTTCCAGAAGAGAAGTATTTATATTAAAATATATTAAAAAAGTGACTATTTATGAAATCTACTGAAAAATTTCGACCTATTCTACCGAAATCGCCGGGAAGGCTGTGGCAACACTATTTTGCCCAGGGCGCCAGAAATATAAGAGCGGCATTTTCGGCGAATATTTTAAGAATCGCAGGGAGGGGTGTGGCAAAATGCCATCTCGCCCAGGGCGGCAAAAGAGCTACAGCGGCCCCTGACCTTCATTTAATATGTCTTATAATATAAACTATCGGTTTACCATTCATTCCTTCATTGCGATATTCTATCGATGAAAAGAAAATGATTGTTTTAAATATCTGTTTATACAGATTGGATCTTCATTTAAAGTGGAAATAATAGTTAGATTTGTTTAAAACGATAATCTCGTATTTCAACAATTTCTCCTACATCCCCAAACCGATTCAAACATTTTTTACGAACTTTTTTGAACAAACTTTTTTCTCAAAGCCTGAGACAAAAATTGTATGGATCAGTTTAAAGATGTAGAAGTTGTCGTATTACGAGGTCACTTTTTTTTTAATTACTAACCATTATTTCCACCCACCTCAAATAAATTTAATACGGAAACGCTTTGTAGAATGGTAGAATGTGTAACATGAAATTTCTATGGTAAGCTATTACGCAAAATATCGTTAATATTAAAGAAGAAAGAATTACTAAATGAAGGTTTAAACAATGTCAAACACTTACAGTTACACGATTTAAAAAAGAATCGTATATTTGTAAAAAATGAAATGAGTAACTAAAATGAATCCAATTTTTTAATATTAATTAAACTCCGACCAAAAATAAATCAAAATTTGACAAAGCTAAAATATAATTAGGTGAAAAATACATTTTCTTATTTTAGTAAACCATTCTCCAATGTTAAGGTACTGTCATTAATGATTGATACAAATTTTCAAAATATTCACCTTAAGTGGTTAAACATCTCTGGCATCTACGAATTCAATTTTCATGAATCCGCTGGAAAATAAAAGAAAAAATTAAAGGATTGAGCTCCAGTGACAGAGCAGGCCATATCTATCTATCCCCTTATTTTCGAAAATTTTCTTTAGTAATTCCACTAATATACGATTCAAATGTATTGACCCCTCACTTTAACCACGAATATCTCAGAAACGGAGGAGCAGAAAAAAATAGAAAAAATTATGTGTTCATTATGAGTCTATTCTAAATCAAGCACAGAAATTTGAATAATGTACATTGAACACTTTTGATGTTCTGCTAAGTTATATTGAAAAATGTCCTACTTTTTAAGGACATTTTGACCATACCAATTTTAAATCCATTATATCTTGGAAAATATGCCTACTATGTAAATTATATTTTGGACACTGATAAATCACGGCATTTTTTGTACGAGGAAATTTTTTCATAATTTTTTATTCTAAAATTTTGCAGTTATTCTCAAAAACGTGATATCCTGTTTATTCGGTTTTTTATCAATGTATTTAAAAATGTTTTGTTAAAATAGTTAATTATGTAAAACGTAAGAATTTTCAGAAAAAATAATTGGTATATATCAAATATTAATTTAGTTATGAAACGTAATAGATAATATTAGTGCAAAGTTGGAATGATATTATCCTTTACGCTTGATAACTAAATTAATATTTGATATTAGCAATTCTTTTTCTGAAAATGACTGCATTTTACATAATTAACTATTTTAACAAAAAAAAAAAAAAATTAATTGATAAATAACCGAATAAACATGACGTCTCGTTTTTGAGAACAACTGCAAAATTTTCGAATAAAAATTACGATCTTTATCGATGTTTAAAATATTATTTACATAATATGCATATTTTCCAAGATATAATGGATTTAAAACTGGTATGGTCAAGATTTCCTTAAAAAGTAGGACATTTTTCAATATAACTGATTTAGAATAGACTCATAATAAACACATAATTTTTCCAAGTTTCTCTGCTCCTCCGTTTCTGAGATATTCGGAGTTAAAGTGAGGGGTCAATACATTTGAATCGTATATTAGTACATGCAAATTACGATACTCGCTTGATGGATACTATCTCTAACATTTTTGATAAATTGTTTACCAGAAAGACTAAAAATTCTTGATCATTTAATATTCGTGATAAAATGAAAAGTTTTATAACAAAATCGCCTATTATGACGGCCTTCAGTTTAGTAGAAGTGATAATATTTCTTTGCACACAAGTATGGGATTTTCTTCTGCCCAATTATTGTGATTTGTGAAAATTCTAAATAAAGTTGAACGTGAAACAAGCTTCATCTTCATCCGTAAAAAAAATATCCGATATCAAATTCGGATATCTTTGGCTTTAAGTAATAAACCATCTGCATCTCTTGTTCTAGTTTATATAATGAAGGTAGAAAGAGTGTAAATATTTAGTGTAAAGGCGAGATTACCTCTCCCCCCTCCGTTCTCAAAGGCGCTGAACATGATTCAAGTGGTGGGAGAAGTTTTTGGCCTCCGCAACCCCCTGAAACGGCCAAAAACCACCTTTTATGGATGATCCCTGTATGTTTTCATATATAAAAGGGACTGGGGAGTGATTTATCGATGGGTTATATTTGAAATAACATGGGAGGGTCTTATAAAGTAAGTGGAATCCAGACAGCGGGCCCAAGGGGGTTGATTAAACCCTTCCGAGGGGTTGAAAAATTTGTTTTCCAATGATTCGATTCAAACGTATACTCCCCCGTTTTCGGAGTCGCTGATCAGGGGGAAATATTCTTTGTAGCTCCCCTTCTCATCCCTCAAATGGGCAGAAACCGCCCCTCACAAACCAGAAAGCATGCTATCCAGGATTTACAAGTTCTTCGGCACAAGATCGTTATTCCTTTGTATATCCCGTCAGTCTTCATGGAAGAGAAGGAGGTAGCGGCCTCGGGGGTTGCCTCAACCGTTCCAAAGGGTGTAAAATTCATTAATTACACTTTAGAATGTCAATACACCCCTCCCCCATTTTCGCAGGCGCTGATCAAAAAGGTCAGGAGCCCCATATTTTTTTTTTTATAAATAGGTACCAAACTTGGCGATATTACTTGATTTCAAATATTTTTGGAGATAACATCACATTTTCCCATTGTATGTTTCTGTAGAAATGAACGTTATATTTTTTAACATAGTGTACTTGGCGATATTTTTTACAGAGAATCTATTTTTATGCACACTATTTATTACTATAATAAAATTTAACGAAAATATTCGTTAAAATAGTTATTCCATGGTATTGAAACGTGCGATTCCCGATTTCGCTTATGTTTTTCTATAGCAGCCACTTTCGACATACTTAGTTCACATTAATCATTTTTTGTGTAATTTCTTGAGAGTGCAGTTATCTTTGGTTATACTGTATGTAAGTCTACTCAAGACTGAATAGAATTACAGTCGACTGTCATCGTGTTAATCGCCATGTACAAATTACCATGATAAATTACTAGTACAAGCGTCATGAAAACAAAAAGCTTTTACAATGCCAGGCATAATGACGCCTTATCAACTTTTATAATAAAAAAAAGTTTACCTAAATATTTATTTATATAAATTGCATTTTCTACTTAGCAGATGCATAAAAGGCAACCCACGTCGAATGTTTTCGAGTAATAAAAGTATCAACTAGCATGGAACAGTGGATTCACAGGCCCAAAAGCAATTTATATCAGAATAAAAGGAATCTGACGCTTAAACTGGTACTAAAGGCCAAAACAAACAGAAATTTGCATAATGTTAGCGGTCATTAATTCAACTCGACGATTATACTAAACGGGTTTTGGACATTTTTAAAACAGTTCCATACCGACCACTGCAGCCTACGAACCTTTTTGGGTGGTTGTGGGACATTTTATATGGACAGTACAGTTTATGTGTTTTATACTTTATAACTGCACGCAGTAAATATATACTAAAAAATATTGCTACACAGTCATACGGCCACATGCACAAACTATGGATATTAATTTGTGAGTAACTTTAGATAAGTGACTGTGGCTACTACTAAGTCTTTTATATGCTTGAAAATGTTTGACAACCAATTTTACTTCCACATCCAAGAGTGGAGGTGGGAGGTCTTAAAATTTCTTATGATATCCGCTACCCCCACCACTCTCACTCCATTATTAAAGGGGTTAACAAAAAAAAAAAAATACTGACTCCACACTTCGTGCACGTATGGATCATAACGAGATCTGGAATTATTCCGTTGAAGGGTTGGGGGTAAATAGGGGTAAATAAGTAATGTAAGCTGGTTAAAAATCCAGAAACTTGGGATTTCGTTTGTATACTGAAAGTCAAGGTCTCAAATTTTTATTACTTTTTTAGGCATCAGCCTATTACCACCTTGGTGCAGAAGATTTCAAATAATAAATTATTAAAATTCTATGAGCAACTATTCGTCATACTCATACTTGGATGGGAAAACTGAATGCGGAAGTAGTGATTCCTTGCGCATCATTAGTCAGTCCCTATTATAGTAGCGCCAAAAAGTCTTGGCAGTAGAGCAAAAAATCTGCGGCATTCTGGTCAAAGGATAGTAGCTGTTGTATAATACTTAAGCGGCACCTCGTTCTATTATATAATCTCCATTGAGTTAGAAGATAGGGAGAAGCAGTCACGTGATCAAAAACATCACCATTTCGCCATCTTGTTACTACTTTTCCGTCAAATAGTGACAGTTTGTTTTCCGTGCGATTTATTGTGATTTTTACTGATAGTTTGTTAACTTTTAGACAATAAACATTTACAGCCGGTTTTACAATCGCAAGTTAACTTTCATGTTAGCTGACTTTTACTTGCAGGTTAACTATAACTTTACCGACACATGCGTTTTTCAATATAAAGTTAAGTGATGATTTGTAAACGAGAGGTTGTGAATAAAATTTATAATGTTGGTACTGGAAAAATGGGTAATATACATAAAATGTATGAATTTTGGTCCAAAGTCACGTCACCTGCTATCAAATATAAATGTCAGAAGCAATTTATGAGTTAGTGGTCTATTACTAAGTAAGTAGCTAGTATTGTCTCGATCTATTTAAAAAATCTCTTCCATCGTATTTTTCGAAAAAGTTAGGTCTATACAGGATTACCTTGGCTACTCATCACTGCTATATGCATTTACTTCTTACTTATCCATTTTTAGGCAAAATATCAAAAAATTATTTTGTGACAGTTATCTATAAAAACCTGAAAGTTAACTCTGACTGGAAGTTAACTAGCGATTGTAAAACCGGCTGTAAAAGGACTATGGTGTCGTGTGCTAAAAGAAGTTGCTCTTTTAGAGATGGTGTTTACAAGAAGAAATTAGAGTGTAAACAACAAACAGAGCCGTATTTAAAAAAAACAGCTAATTAAATGTTTTTTAATATAGGTACTCAGGTTATATATTTGGTAGAAAAGAAAAAAATAGTTTATTTTAGGATAACACTGCACATTCTATATATCAAGATGAATAAAAACTGTTACATATTTTGCCTATAATTTTTTAAATATTAGTTATATCAAAAAATGTTTTACTTTAATTAGTCCGGGTCTGGCAAAACCACCATATTGTTACTACATTTAGCCACGCCTACTGATGCTGTTTCTGTATAGGAAATTTGTATAGGATGTCGTCTCCCTACCTTCTAACTCAATGATAATCTCACATAATCGAGAGAAATATTTTAAGTTTTATCCGCCTACCAAAAATGAAAACCACGACTAGGTCATTATGAGTAATTGGTACAATCGACCAAATAGAATTAACGTTTGAATGTGGTACCTTTATACCTAATAATTTCTTCAACTACTCGTGAAATTCTGATAAACAAACTTCACGAAGCTCACCTAAGCATTCAGTGGCGCCACATATATATTTACAACAGTAACGGTTTCAATGGGACGGCCAAATATTGGCGGCTGCGCTGCTATTATACGTGGAGATAATGTTGCCAGATTTAAGTGTAATATTTTAAATTTAAGACAAATGGTAGCTCATGCATAATTAACACAATCCGAGTGCTTTCATTTCTCAGAATTACGTATCAGTTCATCATCTGTATGAAAATAGCAGCCCTGTTCGCCAACGCCACATTTTTATCTGTAGTACCTTTTAACACTCCGTCTATTAACAACTTCTCAGGATTAGGCAAATGAAGTTTATTCACCCTCTATAAAACCACTAATTGAACAGAATTAAAATACCATAGGAAATTAAATGAGAATTGGTCGTTATAATATAGTAATTGTAAAAAAAAATCAAAAATTGTTACAGTTGAAATAGGTTTAAAATGTCATGAAACATCGAAATTTTAAATTTGACTGAAAAACTTTTTCTGTCTATCTGTCTGGCGGTCTGTCGGTCGGTCTGTCTGCCTCTTTCTTTGTGCGCACGTTTTGTCTGGAACGGTTTAAGAAATTGACTTGAAATTTTGTACATGTATGTATTACAACGAAGTCTGGAACTGGATTGTTTTTGAACATATCCGGTGAAGGGCAGCGGGGTAAATTGGGGTAAATAAGGGAAAATAAGTAAAGCAAGCTGGTAAGAGTACAGAAACTTGAGATTTGTTGTAAGTGCTAGTAGTAAAGGTCTCAGATTTTTTTATAACATTTTCAACTCCTCCACCACCCCCACTCCATTATTAAAGAGGCTGATAAAATTAAATTGAGATACTTGGAATTTTGTGAACTTGTGTATTATAACGATATATGGAACTAGGTTATATTTTGAGATGATTCCGTTGAGTGGGGAGGAAAGTAGAGGTAAATAGGGAAAAATGAGAAAATCAAGCTGGTAAGACACAGAAACTTGAGATTCGATAAATATACTAGAAGCCAGGGCTTCAATTTTTTTACAATATTTTTCAACCCCCCGCCACCCCCACTGCATTAATAAAGGGGTTGATAAAATAAAGTTGAGATATTCATCTGAAACTTGGTACACGTATGTATTGTAAATACATCTGATTGAGATGACTTCGTTGAAAGGGTATGGTGTGGAGGGCAAATTGAGGGAAATAAGTAGAGTAAACTAATAAGAGTCAAGTAACTTTATTTTTGGGGTATATGCTGGAAACCAACACTTCAATTTTTCTATTATTAAAATTCTATGACCAATTATTTCCACAATCTAGAGTGCAAATATAGTCCAGATGTTTTCCATTAAAGAGACTTGGATCAAAAATCTGGATGTGGAAGTAGTGATTCCTTATGCAGTGATTTTTTATTTAACTTCATAGATCTATAACATGATTTAATCTGCACCTCATTTTCGTTTTGAATAATTATAAATATGATTGAATTACTTTATATAAATCATTTAAATCAAACCTGCTGTCGAGATATTTTAATAATTTGAATGGCGTTCAATATTTCTTGACTAAATTACCCTAAAGTAAAACAGAGTTCTTTAGGATATCCTGAAGAAGTTCTATTTATTACACACTTACAAATTAGGCGTTCTTTAAATTGCAATCTAGTTTATATATTATTCTAAAGTTACTCGAGTTGTTCCTCAATACGTAAACAGACACTTTTCCAAAACTGGAATTTCGTATACGGTTTTAAGTAATCTGAACATAGTTTGTGTTTTGAGCCATAGACAGTTTTCAGAAAATGTTCAAAATGATGTTAAAAATACTGAATATTTTATTACAAAAAAATAGGGATCTTCCTATATATGTCGGCGCCACCGAAAATAATTTCTGTACACCTGTGATTCTTAAGAACCCAGGACTAGTACTTGTGACTGTTTATTATTTTTGTTAATATAAACATTGTGGTTGACTTACCTACCCCAACCAATAACAGTTTGAGATTCGATGCATTTCCTTATATGGGCATGGGAACACGCTTAGGGGATCTTAAGCGAACGAAACGGGATCGGCTAGCCCGGGGAAAAACCTGTGCAAGAGGTAAGATTTGATTATCGCAGGCTAGCGGGTAACGGATCGTTAGTGCCTTTGTTTTACTAGATTTATCCGATGGTGTTGAGATTGTTCTGCTTACTTGTATTATTCGTGTGGACAATTATAGTTTGTTATTAAGTTTTGTATTAAATGAAATATCAGTGTCGTACTTGTTAACATGTCCAAGCGGTCTAACCCTAAACGTGCCCCCGTGGTATCTGACATATATCTACAGTGTTATCACACCAATGTATTGACCAAACTTCAACACGTTATCGTACTTACAAGAAACGTGACGGGCGGACGGACGTACATATTGAAAATAGTTCAAAATTCGATCACCAACACAATTATATGATTTTTTCTCCCTGCGATTGATATTTAAGGTTTTAGAAATGTGCCGATCAAATGCAACACACTCTTCATTTTCGTAGTTCGAAGAGTGTAATAATTCAAGACAACCCAACTGCTATAAGATATTCGAGAACCAAGCAAGATTACCTTTGATATAAATATTTAATGTTCACTGACTACAGTCAGAGGTCCATTAAGTCATACAAAGTCATTAATTTACTCCATTTAGTCCCAAAGGTCTCGAGTGGTACACAGACGGATCTAACACTCAGGAGGGAACTGGTGCTGGCATACACGACTGCAAACCAAGGGCTCGTATATCGGTGCCACTTGGAAGGTATCCTAGTGTATTCCAAGCAGAAGTATATGCCATATTGGTGTGTGCAAGCGAGAATCTCAGGAGAGGTATCGCCAACAAACATATTTATATATGTAGCGACAGCCAAGCAGCCTTGAGGGCTCTTGTGTCAAACAAAGTGACCTCAAGACTAGTTTTAAACTGTCGGAATATTTTGACAGAACTGTGCGAACACAACTCTGTCAAAATCATATGGGTGCCCGGTCACAGAGGTGTGGAGGGCAACGAAGAAGCAGACCGATTGGCGGGAGAACGAGCAATAACTCCGTTCCCTGGCCCTGAGCCAGCCTTCGGTTTGCCAAGAAGTCTGATTCAATCAGAGTTACGAGACTGGGCCACTGCAAGGTTCAGCAACTATTAGACTCAGGCCCCTGGAATGAGGTAGTCGAGGCTCCATATAAAGGGGCCCTCGACTGACTCAACCATTAAGTGGCTGCTTGGGCTCGATAGAGAAAAAATGAGACGGATAGTAGGCTTGTTAACAGGACACTGTCCTCTGAACAAACATCTTCACACAATGGGGTTGAAAAACAGCCCTATTTGTAGGATGTGTGGAGTGGAGGATGAAACCACCACTCATATACTATACAATTGCGCACCCTTAGGAGCGTTAAGGTATAGGGATCTCCAAAGGCAATTTTTACAGCCGGAGGAGTTACGCGATCAACCATGGAATAGACTGCTATCCTTTGCGGAGAGCATTGGTCTCTTCTAGAAGATCCCACATGACGCGAATGCACAATGGGCCGACAGGCCTGAGTGCTGCGGATTTCACAGATCTGCTCGCGCGATAATAATAATACTCCACAGGAATGGTGTTATAGTTGGTACGTAATAAAATAACAGTAATGACTAGTGAAGTGAGTATAATATTTGTACTAGTAGGACTCCGAGTCGTTAAGGTGGCCATTCCCTAGAAAGAGACAACCGAGAGGGAAATATTTATTATTTTTGGCCATAACTTTTTTCTCGTAGTACGTATATTTAAAAAAACTATAAGAGTACCTAAGTAGAATCATAATATGACTATTACTATGAATTTTCACTCAATAATTTCAGTGGTTTGCAAAATAACTAGATTCAAATTTAAAAATTATGTTATTCTTCCTATATATATATATATCGTAGTTTTAAATCTAGCTATTTTGCAAATCTCTAAAATTATTGAGTGAAAATTCATAGTAATAGTATTTTTATGGTTCTACTTAAGTACTCTTATAGTTTTCTTAAATACATGTACTAAGAAAAAAAAGTTATGGGCAAAAATAATAAATATTTCCCTATCGAATGTCTCTTTTTAGGGAATGGCCACCTTAAGCATACAATTTTTATAGTGACAATAATCTTGTTTAGTTTCATTTAGTTCGTACTTTCTTTTTCACGTTCGGGTTTTTTATTTTTTGAAATTATTTATTTAATGCATTGATCTCGCGATATTTTATATTTGTTTGTTAAACGACTATTTCACTAAACAATTTATAATGTTATAAGTAATAACTTTTCGAGTACTATTTAAATCGTATATATTTTATATCCGCAATATGTAATGAAAATTATAAATTTTTGTTAAAAACTGTTACCTGGCATACCAGTCAAACCGGTGCGTGGCATCGTCAAATGGCAAAAGTTGCTATCTCTCTGGACATACACAAGACACAAGCGTCTTGGGCTACGTTGATTGCATAAATGAATATTCAAATTAACGTTTCAACGTAAAATGTAAATAATAGGTAATTTCCTTAAAATTATGTAGTATAATTTTGTAATTAATAATCCTCGTTGACTCATCTTTCATTATAAAACCCATTAATTATTATTTATTGCAATTATTAAAATATTATGATACATACAACATATTATAACTCTTAAAATTGACTAGAACAAGAACTAGCTTCCTTCAAATAGATTTTTTTTATATAAAATATTGTTGTTATTTATGGCCCTGTTATACAGAATAATGTCAACTTCAAAAAGAAAAAACATTCCTAACACATCCGATAGCAGGAAATTGTATTTATCAAATGCTCTTGAAATAAGATATTAATCTGGAAATATACATTAATCTTCAAAAGCTTCTAAGTGTACGCTAAATGCATTTAATGCAGAGCAAATATTATATGATACTAGAATACGTGTAGTAAACTAGATGTAAACGTTACACTCTTCGCCGGATTATTGAATGTTCCACATAATTGTTGAATCTTCCATGGTATATTCTTCGCCGTTTTTGGAAATACATGAATTACGTATGCTTTACGTATTCCTATATTTGTAATTTCAATCATCTTCCAATTTCTGATTAGCGAAACGCTCGAGAGTACACTATGCAATATGTTAGTGTTTGTGGAATCTCATCTTAGGTTACGACACTTTTGATGTATATTTATTTCCTTAAAATGTTTCATTACTTCTATATGATCTACTCGATTTTTTTTTTAAACATTTTGGAAATGCATAGTTCATGTTGCATATTTAACACTTTTTAACATTCTTTTTACTTTTCGAGATATTTGCAAAAAACCGTTTTGTAACACCTTCCCCTACCTCCTGCCGATTTTGGTCGACTTGAGTTTTCTGCAATAATATTTTCAAGTCAAAATTTAAACGTACTTCGCTATTACTAGGTGACATACTCGTCAGTATAAAATAAAGTAGCTACATTCAACTTATTTGTATCTGGAGCCGCGTCCCTTCAGTATTATATAATCATAATTAAATTAGCATACTCCACTTGCTTATTTGTACATTATTTATTTCTGAGGGTGTTACACTCGCGTGTGCGTGAAACAGAGCTGGGCAGAGTACCGCACTAAAGGACTTACACAACGAGTGTACTTTTAAAAAGTACTCGTGGAAGCTTGAGTACGAGTACTCGTTTTTGAAGTACTCTAAAAAATGAGTTCTCTTGTAAAATTTGGAGAGTACTCTTCTGAAAATGAGTAACAAGTACGAGGTACTTCGAAAGATACTAAATTGAAATAGATTATAGACAAAAAATTAGAAGACCACAGCATTACTAGTAAATACAAGTATCAAAATCATTACTACTCCACCTTTTGTAAGGCAAGGGCCGTTTTTTGTCCCTACCGACTAGGTTAAATGAATTATCGTATTGAAAGTTAAACAAGTTGTTATTTATATTTATTATTAAAAAAAAACCTATTTTTGATTTCCCAATTTCTTGAATGTAAGTTTCATATACCTACTGATTTCTTTGCTGATTTTACAAATATTTCATTTTTTTCCAAAAAATGTGTAAGGAAAAGAAGTGAGTTGATCTACTTAAATTTTAAATAAAAACAGCATTTTATTACCAATATTTCGATAAAAAATATATTTTAGTTTATATACAGGATGTTTTAATGGTATATGCAAAAATATTTCTTGGCGCGTCAAAATACTTCAGAAATGTTAGATCAGAACCTTCGAACAAGACCTTCTTTTGCTCTTTTTAGTGGATAAAAGGGGTGGTAGACAAAAACTGATGTGGTAGATTTTTTTTAATATCAAACTCGAAAAGACAAGCTGAGACTTGCCTCTGTTGCACGTCGGTACTCGTACTCATTACTCGCCAGTTGTGGCCGCCAAAAGTACACGAGTACCTTCAGGGTTCAGACTATGCAAAGCTGGAAAAATTTCCTGAATTTTCCAGGTTTTCAGTGAAGTAATTTTTTATTTGACATAAAACAATTCCTTGAATTGAATTGGATCTGTGAAAATTATTATGATCTCTATAGTTTTCCATATCGAGATACAGAATTACCTACCTGATTTCTTATACAATTTATAAAATTCCATATTTCCATTTTTTTTAAAGATTTTTAAATTCCCTGAGTTTTCCATACGAGTACGACCCATGACCTAATAATGTAAAGTACTTACTTGAACATTTCGAGTACAAAGAGTTGCCTCGTTATTACATTTTGAAAAAAAAATGTAATATAGGTTTTGCATTTTCCGGTGGACCAACGAAACCCGAAAAAAAAACGTCGGATCGAAATGAAAGTCGATATCGACTCGAGAGCGAATTTAGAAAATTTCGTCCGTCGGTCAGTCAGTCTGTCGGTCCGTCGGTCTGTCTGTCACGCCCAGCCCTCCTAATCCGTTTTCAGATTTCGATGAAACTTGGGTGGTTAATAGGAGGTATTTAGAAAACGTTAACGCCGGAGGCTTGGTTCCGTTCGGAAACCGGAAGTACCCGATATAGACGTTTCGAGTTTTTCGGGAAAAATTGAATAACTCGGTAACGGGTAGTCGGATCGAGATATTTCAAAAAGAAATGGTGCCGCTGGCAAATCTCTACAAATAAGTATACCAGAGACTATGTCGAAAAACAAATGAAAATTGAATTTTTTTGCAAAGAACTGGTTTTCTTGAAATTGGGTTAGGAAACAGGATTACTGTCCAGAATATTGTTCGATTTCGATGAGACTTCTTCTTCTTCTAGCGGGGCGACGAAAGGTCGCCGCATTTAGGCCTTGTGGCCCATTGTGCAACCGCTAACTAAATTTATTGAAAACCCCCATTCAGGCCGACTTCTAGCCCAAAGGCCAAAATCCTCATTATGGGGGAATTTCTTATTTCCTCCAGCACTGGAAAGTCAATGCCGAGGTGTTTGTACCTCAGGTTCATCAACCTAGAGCAGGAAGTCAGGACGTGGATGGAAGTTTCCTCCTTGTCCTCGCAAAACCTGCAGTCGGAGTGGTCCACCACTCCCATGGTGTGCAGGTGTTTCCTGAAAGAGCCGTGTCCGGTCAACAGACCTATCACGACTCTGACTCGTTTCCTGCTTAGTCGCAGAATTTGTTTTGTTCTCTCCGGCATGGGCCCTGAGATGAGGAGCTTCGCTTGTCGGAGTCCTGGGTAGGAAGCCCAATAGTCAATGAACTGGGAACGGGTCCAGTCTTCTATTAATCTCGTGGCGTTGGATCTAGGGTAACCTAGGGCCGGCTCCGGACCCAGTAGAGGCCTCCGAGAGCCCCCTCTGGCCAGAGCGCCTGCCCGCTCGTTACCCTCAATGTTGCTGTGTCCAGGCACCCAAAGAAGCCTGACCCAGTTAGATGAGCCAAGTTCGCAGAGAGCCTGTTTACAGTTTTGAACCAATTTTGATTTGGTTCTTGTCGATGCAAGGGCCTTGAGGGCCGCTTGACTGTCACTGCATATATGTATGTGTTTGTTGGAGTATTCCCTTCGGATATTCTCCTGTGCTCAGACCAAGTTAGCGAAGGTCTCTGTCTGGAATACCGTGACGAATTTGCCCAGGGCATAGGAAAGCTCAGCCCTGGGCCTTTCCCCATATATTCCCGCTCCAGTACCTTCCTCTAGCCTCGATCCGTCTGTAAACAAGACGATATCGGCAGGCCCGAGTGTGTCCTCGAGTGGGTTCCAGTCTTCCCTTTTGAGGATGACCACCTCAAAGGGTTGTGCGAAGGAGAAGGAAGGCACCACATCGTCACTCCTGGCCTCCAGGAGTGGATGGGCCACTATCGCGTCAGATAGGGCCGTTGTGTGACCTAATTGCTCTCCTCCGAACTTCTCGATGAGACTTGATGGGATCAAAGTTACACGGCCACAAATGAAGCCTATTGCTGGCGGCCTAAATCCGTTGACCGCAAGTATTTTTTCCAGGGCCGAGTATGATTTTTCAAAGATACTAATAACTCCCGAACCGAGTCCGATTTTAATTTTCAAAAATGGCAATTGCAGGGCTCGATTAGGTCTATTAGTTGGCGTTTGTGAGAAAGCTGATAAATCAAAAGCGAATCTACAAATCCTGAAAAACTTGATTTTTTTGATAAATTCTACAAATTCCGAACAGTTTCCTAATAAAAATCGAAAATTAACTATTCCGTCGATCAATCTCTTTAACAAGTATAAGGCACGTACCTTTTTGGACAAAAAATCTGAAATAGAGTTTTTTCGAAAAATTTAAAATAAACGAGTTATTTACGAAAATGCATTCCATAGAATTATTTAAAAAAATATTACAAATTGATAAATTCTCCGTGCGATATGGGTGCAAAAAATAATGTAATGTTATGTTTAAAATATCATCATTTATTTCCTTATTTTCATTTACTAAATAAAAACAGAACTGATGCCCTTTCTGTGTTTCAAAATGTAGTTAGACTTTACTTAGTCAATGCAAAAAGAAAAAAGAAGAAAAATTAAACATGTCAAATTGATTCATGTTGCGACCCTTTGCTGAAAATGTACTGAATCATCTCAACAGGGATAAAAAGCGTATCAAAATGTAGTATTTTTTGGTTGTTGATTTATTTGCGTTATTCCTGCAGCGCTATTCTTGACCGCACGCAATTTTTAAGGTTACTCGCGTTTCACTAAAATTCGAATAAAAATTCATCGTAGACATTCTTGACCGTTCGCAAAGTATTCGAGTGTTCGCATTTAACAACGAGCGGTTTTTGGCAGTCGGTAAATATGCGAATGATGATACATAGCCTAATATTTTATTTTGTATGTTTTTAAAGTCTTCAAATTACGATAATTTAAGAATGTTTATTGTATTGTTGTATTTATTGATAATGGCAGTATATTGCGAACATTGAAAATCTACAAAATGCAGAAAATCTCATACAGAGGTACGACAAGTTTAATAATGTAGATTAGTTTGAAGTTTTAAGTGAAAAAGAGTTCATAGGTACAAATATTTAGAATGTCTAAGGTATTATGTAGATTTCTCATTGAAACTGTAGAACCATTTATGAGACCACAGAAAAGATCTATGGGTTTGAGCGTAAACACAACAGTAAGGTTTTAATATGAATTTGTAGCAATCAGGTGTTTTTTTAAATTTAATAGTAAGTTCTTGCCATATACACTGACCATCCTTCTGCGTAAATTCATTAGAAAATTTCTCAGAAGTGATTTTTGGAAGTTCATTTATGAATTCTAGAATGATCAGCTTTTGTCAGTAGAGGCATTGCCATTTCGGCGTAGAGTCTCCATTACATAATAAAGTCTTAGTGAAATAAAAAAGAATCTCTATTCTTCAATACAAACAATTTGTGGCTATACGGGCTACGTTCCCAAAACCATTTTCTTAGGGGAAAAAATATCTATTCTTTTATTTCCTTTTCTTTAAAAGAATAAAAACATCAGTCAAGATACGTCATCTGTCATTTCAAACGCAGTGAAGTTAGGTATTTTTCAAAAATTGCCATGATGCCAAGTGCATTTTTACGAGTGATTGCTATCGTTCGTGTACATAAACGAAACGCAGTCAAGAATACCGTATACAGAAAGTGTTCGCAAATATGCCGTTCGCATCAATACGTATACGTACATTGCCAAGCATGTCAAGAATAAGGCTGCTGGGCTTATGAATGTCCATTTGATGCATTTTGTTCAAGTTTTGTATGGATTATTTTACTTTTACAAAAAAAAAAATATTTAAAGAACATGGTTTAGAGAATTGTAAGTTTAGTCAACTTCTAAAAATACAAATCATTAGTGTAACCACTAGACCACCATTCATCACTTTTACAAGCGTTAATGTCTATTATATGTCTAGGTTAAGATCATATTTCGACGGTTTTACTTTTTTTAAATGGTAATGATTATTAACTTTTATTTGCTGACCGATTTTGTTAAAAAATAAACAACAGGGTTCTTTTTCTGGTTAAAACTAACTTAGTATCCTTTCAATACGCATTTCTTAATTCATCGTGCTTACAATAAACTAGACAAACAGGAAGACAGACAGATAAACATACAGATATACAGACGAACATTTTGTTCGGAATCAAATGCAATATACTCTTCGTTTTCGTATTTGCAAAGAGGGCAATAAATTATAGGGGTCCAAAGCATTGACATTGTTGCTCATGTATCTGTGTAACGCGTATTATGTTTGGTTATAAATAGTAACTGCGATTAACAATAGTTCGTCAGTAAACCAATTGGAGAGGGACGGAACATTTGTAGCTTTGGTATGATATTTCCTATGAAGTAGGTAGTTTCCACGAACACCAAAACACCTCAACGCGACACTAAATATCACTCGAAGCGCCCTTCGCTAACTATGATGGTATCATCTAGAGATTATTAAACCCGTTTTAATCAATCCTAAACAATACCAATATGCTTGGCAACACGTGCGGTGAATATTATTTGTGTTGAAAAGTGTGTTGGTGTTTGTGAAACATATTTCATAGGCAGTAGTTTTTCAAGTTTTTCCGAGTCCAATGAAAGATAGCATATTAGATCGTCATTAATGACATGGATGTTAAGAAACTGAATAATATCATTAGAGCCGTTTTTGAGAGTACCGCAGTTTCGCAAGTCCATTGTTTCATCAAGAAACAAATAATTTGTTATGGAATTAGTACGGCATTAGTACTTAACTTCTTTATTTTATTGATCCATTATGTTCAAAATATTTCAAATTTCGAGATTAAAATCAGTGTAAATGGATGTATGTTTTGATATTAGCTTACAGATGATCTTTCTATATTTTTGCCATTCGGGCTGGCTATAGGACTACATATTGTTTTTTTATAATAGTTCGGCAGATTTTTTCCACGTGCTTACTTTTTCAAGACCTATGTGGTGATTTCCGAATTTACTTACTTTGAGTTTAATGAATGCTTGATGTTTCAACCATTTTGCAAATTATCAGATACGTAAAAGCCTTAGCACTAAAATATTATATTAGGTAATTTCAATTATACATGAACTATACCAAAATTTACTAGAACTCTTTTACTTCTAGTATGGTTGCCTCTACTTCTGGTTTCAATATCGCAGGGTCGCATTTCGCATTTGTAGTCCTGCTAGAAGTCTTCTTCAAACTCAGAATTGTCACTTCCAGAAAGCTTTGCGCAGTTTCACTTGGTGTGCTTTAGAACAACTTTTTCAGATAAAAGGTCCCTAGTAGCACAACATATTGGACCAATACAGAATCCATATAGGACCAATATATGAATATTGGTCCTATATAGGACCAATATGGAGCATATATTGGTGCAATATTGGTGCTGCTAGGGATGTTATACATGATTTTATTAAATTTACTATGATATATGAATTTCTATTCATTGTAGAGGGTTGTTTTGGTCCAGGAGTTGACATTTTTCGCTTTAAACCTTCATAACTTCTAAACGGACTTCTAAACTAGAACGAAAAACTTCGACCTTAACGAAATCGTAGAAAATTCAATTATCTAAAAATTGTTTTTTTTTTTATTTTCGTCCTGCTCCAAAAATAAATGAGCAAGGAGCGGTCAAAGTAGAGGCCTATTTTTCATCCCTGGCAATGATGACAATTTACCGGAAATTGATTTAAATTTCCTTATTGGTCGTCCGATTACGGTGAAAACGGATATATAATCTGCATCGAAAACAATCATTGAGTTTGCGTGTATTGTTTTAATAATCTTCCGGGCAATTCGGAAAAATCGGTATATTTCTAAACATCATCATTACAAGTCACTCAGTTTAATTTTATAGGTTATATTACCATCGTTTAAGAAAAATCAATTATTTCATCATATACCTACACGGTGTGTGAACAATTTAAATTAAATTTCCTTATTTGTCGTCTGATTCGGCTAAAATTCGGTACTTGGAGGTTATCGATGACGCTGATCGCAAAATTCAAAACGGCGGGCAATTTTTGTCATTTATGGTCCAATCCCGCTGAAAATCGGGTTTTCGACTTAGCTCATGTCGAATCCGACATCGAAATTGAAAAATTCAAAATGGCAACAGGAGTTGGAGGACACATTTTGTCATTTATGGACCGGTTCGTCTGAAACTCGGTATTTGTGGTCCGATTCCGCTGAAATTCGGTCATTCGTTTTTTTAATTTTGGTCCTGCTCCAAAAATAAATAGTCTATTTTCCATCCAATATTTTAAGTTTAAGTCATTTTATTTTAATGTGACATTTACACTTTGTCAGTTCTGACAGGGAGTTTATTTTCATAGCTTTTTAAACATTTATTTGACATTTTAAGTCGGTCAGCTTAATTTTGTAGGTTATATGTAGTGTTGACATTTAATAGACCATTTTCGATTGACGTCATGCTGGTGGCGTGGAGGACACATAACTCATTGTTTTGTTCTCTAGAGATGGGTAAAAGCTGTTATTTCTTAATAACAGGTTTAAATTGCTTCTGCTAGCAACTCATCTCTAATTGTTTTCATATGAATTCCTTTGTGATTTGATCATTGAGTTAGAAGGTAGGGAGAAGACATCCTATACAAATTTCCTATACAGAAATGGCATCAGTGGGCGTGGCTAAATGTAGTAGCAATATGGTGGTTTTGCCAGACCGGACTTATTAAAATAATAAGAACTTTGTACCCCGACGAGACCGTTTATCTGGATAACATAAATAAATGTTCAATTCAATAAATGCAAGAGTTTTAACAGTTTTTATTTACCTTGATATACAAAATGTGCAATGTAATCCTAAAATAAACCATTTGTTTCTATTCTACGAAATATATAACCTGAGTACCTATATTAAAAAAATATTTAATTAGCTGTTTTTTTAATACGGCTCTGTTTGTTGTTTACACTACCTATGAAATGTTATTCCCGTTAATTTATTCTTGTCAACACCATCTCTAGAAGAGCAATTTCTTTTAGCACACGACACCATAGTCCTTTTAATGTTTATTTAATTTAAGAAACTATCAGTAAAAATCACAATAAATCGCACGGAAAACAAACCGTCACTATTTGACGGAAAAGTAGTAACAAGATGGCGAAATGATGCCGTTTTTGATCACGTGACAGCTTCTCCCTACCTTCTAACTCAATGGATTTGATGCAGTTTGTGTGCCCTCCAGACTGTGTCAAATCTGGTGTCAAAATCAGGTGATCGAACAGGGTCAATTCTGTCATTAATTTGAAGATGTCGGGTTTAGACATTCATCTGAAAATACGTATGCGAGTGTTATCGAGGTCACAAATCATGAATATGTGACCGTCGCTCAGATATTCAAAATGAAGGCGTCAGCACAGCGGAATATTCATCATTTACTATAATTTCCTTATTTGTCGTCCGATTCCGCTGAAATTCGGTATGTGGGCATTTTCGAGGTAGCTGATGATGAAACTGAAATCTAAATTGAATTGGTGTTTTTCAAACATGATCTAGTCTGATATATAGGCGAAGTTAGCAACACATTGCCAGCAGGAAGAGTGAAATTGAAAAATATTAAAGCCTGAACAACCGAAGGGTAGGAGGTAGATAAATTGCAGATTTTTCTAGTTATTGAAAATAAGACTGGCTTTTTAATAATGATACTATAGGTGAACTTCTGGATGAAAATTCAATTGCAAACACTAGTCTTATAATCAAATTTTAATACATTTTTTATGTTCTAATATTCGGGTTTTAATATATTTACTGTCTTATATAACACGTGTTACTTCAATAATCATTATAATAACATTTACGAAATCATTAGATGTGATATAATTTTCATAGATATTTTGAATTATTATACACTAAACAACCTATTTATTAAAACAGACAATTTTTATATTATATCAATAAAACTGTAAAATGCTTCGCCTCCGAACGCAAAGAGAAAATAAATATTCTGCTTCCAAGAGAATTCAATTGATTAGCATTTATTTTGTAAATACTGGGTGGTAGAGGATAATAAGCAGTGACTGCGCCCTACAGTGCAGGTGCTCTTTTAGGGACGCCCAATTATTCGGCTACCTGCCGCGAATAGATTACATTTGAATGTCTTGCTTTCGTTTATTTTTTATTTTGGGAATATATTTACATAACCACGGAACCTCATATTATAGAGATGGCCTTCATTATATCAAACGGTATTCATATTAAGGAGAGCCCATTCTTATATGTCACTTATTAAAGAAAAAGCATCTAAATATTGTGAAGAATGGCGAACAACGTTAACGAGAAAATAAAATGATAAAACTAAAAACTATATTAGATTTAATTTCTCAGCGGTATAGTTACCAATATGTTGTAATCATTTGTAATATTTGTTTACTAACTAATATAAATAATCATACCAGAAAAACAATTTTCTACTCATCACAATTTTACCAATAGTTCAGTCGATAAAGTAAAAAATACACCAGAACCTCGCAAAAAATGTTATCTGAGATTTTCTTTCAGTAACTGTTAGTGGAAGGATTAAACATCACAAAACCACAAAAATCAGGTCTGGGGGTGCCGCGCAACCCCCCCAAAAAACACCCCTTCGGTGAAAAGAGCCCAATTTTACTGATAACTCGATAACTGTTGAAGATATAAAAACGTTATCATCATAAAAAAGAAAGCTTGACTAATTGCCTAAAAAAAGTCCTCTTGTAATTTTCTTGTATATGCCAGGTTTTCGAGAAAATCGATATTGACAAAAATTGCAAAATTTGTATTTTTAATGCGCGCGAATTTTCGTTTAACATTTTTTTGCGCGCGGCCTATAGAAAAAGTTGAATTTCTCGAAAGCCAAACAAGCTAGGAAGAAAAATCAAAATGGGTTTTAAAAAGGATATAAAATACTCTCTTTTGTTTCCATTTTTGATGGCTATTGAAATCTATTAGTATATTAAAATAACAATATAGTATAATTATCTCTTGATTTTTTGCGCTTCTAACTATTCACAGGCCCATAAAAAATAACTTACTTTAATATAAGTTATAAATCATAATCTTTTCGTTCAAGGTAGTAGTACTTCAATGTAGAAAAATTTAGGAATAAAAATATTCACGTTTACAAATTTACCAGCATGTTGAAGTTAGCCAAAAAAAATCCAAAAGAGGCTGCACATTCAATTTTTTTATGATATTTTTAATGCAATTTTTTAACCATTGAATAATTAGAAACAATAGTTATATGATATATAAACTGAAAAAAAAATGTTTGAGCAAAATTTTCAAGATGTTTGGGTCTTTTTTTTTACTTTTAGGAAACAATAAAAAATTAACCAAAACTTGGCTAACTTCAACATGCTGATAAATTTGTAAATGTTAATATTTTTTCTGCATTGAAGTACTACCTTAAAACTAAAAGATAATGGATTAATAACTTATATTAAAGTCAGTTATTTTTTATGGACCTGAGAATAGTTAAAAGTGCAAAAAATCAAGAGGTAACTATATTACATTGTTATTTTTATATAATAATAGATTTCAATAGCCATCAAAATTTTTTTTTCCTTCTTCAATTCTTTGGGAATTTCACTGCCACATGTATGTTTTCTTTCTAAGCGGTGCTAGGGGAATCTACAAAATATATCACAATTAACCAGTATTACTGGTAAAAAAACCTCTACGCCCGTGACGTTGTGTATATATACACAGCAAAAAAGATTTTTCAAAAAAAAGCCTTGAGAAAGGAAACAGATTAGATTTCCGAAACGTCGGCGAAATATTTAATTTCAAGCTTTTATACTTATTTGTGTTGTTTAGTTATCAAAACCAACCTTTAACTGATCCTTTGACGTAAACGTCACGGGCGTAGAGGTTTTTTTTACCAGTAATACTGGTTAATTGTGATATATTTTGTAGATTCCCCTAGCACCGCTTAGAAAGAAAACATACATGTGGCAGTGAAATTCCCAAAGAATTGAAGAAGGAAAAAAATTAAGATAATGCCACAAATAACATTTAGACAACCATCAAAAATGGAAACACAAGAGAGTATTTTACATCCCCTTTAAAACCCACTTTGATTTTTCTTCCTAGTTTATTTGGTTTTCGTGAAATTCAACTTTTTTTTTAGACTGTGCGCAAAAAATTTTAAGTAAACGAAAATTCGTACGGATTAAAAATTTTACAATTTTTTTCAATATCGATTTTCTCGAAGATTATGGCATATACAAGAAAATTACAAGAAGACTTTTTTTAGTAAATTAGTTCAGCTTTCTTTTTTATGACGAACATTTTTTTATATATTTAACGGTTAACGTGTTATCAATACAATAAGGCTTTTTTCACCGAAGGCGTGTTTTTTTGGGGAGGTTGCGCGGCACCCCCAGCACTGATTTTTTTGGTTTTGTGATGTATAATCCATCCACAAACAGCTACTGAAGGAAAATCTCAGACAACATTTTTTGTTATGGAAATTTTCATAATTATTGGACTACTAAATCTTTCCAGTTTTAAACTTATTTTGTCGATTTGAAGATTTTCTTTTAATATCTTAATTTTTACAAATATGGTCGCTATTTTGACAATGGACTAATACACCAATTTCCATTGACTACGTTTTCAGATAGTATTTGATAAAAGAGACTTGCGGATTTTTTTTCGATTTTTTTTTCTTTACCGTTTAGCCGGAAAAAAATAATAAAGCTGAAAAACTTTCCACTCTGACGTCAATTTGCCCGTGACGTCACGATATGAAGCCGGCAACAGTGCATTGTCCTGATACCTAAATTTGTATTTTAGTTTAATTTGTCAGTAGTTCAATCAGAGATTTATAATAAGTCTCTCAGAGTTCTGTCAGTGTTAACGAGGTTATGATAGTCAGTAAAATTTTTCGATTTTTTTCGTGTTAAAATACACTAACTTTGGGTCTGTATTAATTCAATTCAAATTTCAAAATATGGAAATAAAATCATGTTTTGTGCCATGTGCCATTCTTTTACGCAAAAATTGGAAAGACAAAACTAAATATTAAAATGCAAGGTTATATTAAAGTAGTTCAAATAGTTCAATGTCACAGAATCTATTGCAATGTTGTCAATTCTTGTAATTGATAAAAATTTAATAATTTAAAACCCAATTATTTGCCTTATTTGTACATTATTTTGATATCAATAGAAAGTAAATGCATACAAACTTCATAAAGATTATGTTTATTATAGGATAATTGTAATTAAAGGGCAATTTAATGCAGGTAGGATTACCGGGGATAATGACGTCACTACCACCAATTTATTTAATTTTTATCTAATCCAGGTATTAAAAAATTGGGGTAATAATTATTTTGGTATTATTTTGACCTTACCAATGGGTTCATATAAATAAAATATTTAAAAACTCTTAAGTGTATTAGTCCATTGCTCTAGTCCGCTCTACTTGGTAAAAGGACATGGACTTTACTAGATTCTGGAAAAGTTTTACATTTCAATACTAAGATATTACCTTTCCTAGCAAGTGCGGAAATAACATTTTTGCACGAACAGAGTCGTAAATCAATGTTCTTATACTTCTCTTCATATCTTCAAGGCAAATAAAAAATGTCGGGGTATTTGATCTTTGCCGCAAAGTCAAAGGCGGCGACACTGTTTATGTACCTCAAATATATACAGAGAACTATACAAGAAAATCCACTAATGTGGAAGCACTTAAACAAACTACAAAAATACAAAAAAATTACAAATGATAAAATCCATTAAAACCCATCTTACTTCGAATTTAAATTATTGATAATGCTAAATGGACATGATATGATAATAAGTACAAAAGAAGAAAATATATATTTTTTAAATGTTTAACACTTTAATAGTGGGGTTGGACAATTACATTTGTTTAGTTGTAATTTGTGGAAATTGGATAATTTTGTTAATATTATAGTAGTTACACCGAAAAATAATTAATTGTTTCTCCAAATAGAGAAATAATTAAAATAGGTAATATCATTTCTGGTTTGATATACGATAGGAGTTTCACGGAATATTTATTTATTTTTAGTGAACGTGATTGCGGAGCGAAAATTTTTGAAATAATAGCCTTGTTTTAGTTGAAAAATTCTGTATATTTAATTTTCACGCGCATGCTTCTCTGGCACTCAGGATTCCCGGACTTGACACCAATGGACTTTTGCGTGTGGGTTACGATTAAAAAACTTGTCTACATTGAGATAATTGAGAGCCGTGCTCAAATGATATTTTTAATTTAAGTTTCGATGAAACGAAACATTATTTCCCATTGATAATGTTTGGTATTTTTTCACTAACTGATGAGCCTTGATAGTTATATATCATATAAAGAGGATGAAGTTTTCAAAATAATTGTAACATTTATAAACGATCATTTTTAAAATAATTTATTAGACTTTCATATTCAGTGCATCAAATTACCATTACATGTTTCCCCTTTCCCAGTTTTTATTTATTTTCTAGAAAATAGAAATTTTTAATTTTCTTGAAAGTTTGTTTATTTCATATATATAATATAATAGGTATAAAAGAAGAAAATAATTTTATTTAAAAATATTTAACACTTTTTAATAGTGGGGTTCAATAACTGCATTTGTTTAGTTGTAATTTCTGGAAATTGATAATTTTCTTAATATTATAGAAGTTACACCGAAACATAATTAATTGTTTCTTAATGTCATTTCTGGTGTGATATACGAGGAGTTTCACGGAATATTTCAAAAATATACAATATAAACAAATAAATTTAACGGTTCTTTTAAAATCATAGAAATATTCCAAAATTCTGCTACCTTTCTAAATCTTGAAACAAATCAAGAAACTAAAGTAAATTTCGATAGAATGAAACCATATACTGAAAATTAAATTTATTTTCAGGTTTATCCTGCTGTTCGGATCAGCACTCGCACAATACAAAATAATACCAATAAATAACACTGTTGGTGTATTTTATCACAAAGACACGGACATCGTAGTGACAAACGAAAAATGGACATTATTGGTACATAAAAACATATCATCCCTTAAGCTAGCCTTCGATAAGAACCAACGAATTTTAGATACGACATATGAGCTCCGTCAAGAGTATTCAAAAGAATGCTCATACCACAGTAATAAACTACGAAACATACTGCAATACGCCAAATTACCTTAAAAGCACAATATATTATAAAATGTTATGGCCGGATAGCACGCAAATGTATTTTATTATTTTATTTCACCAACGACTATATAAATATACAGGGTGTTTGGTAAACGATGCCGATCCTGAACAATAAAGTATAGGAGGTCATTTCGCATCTATTATGATCAAACACAGTTTTAGAAAAAATTCTACGGTTTTTTCTATAATGCCGATTTTATACTTTTTTTTAAATCTCCATTTATTATTATTTATATACGTATTTCGCACTTAGTTTGACTCTTGGTATTCTGAAATTATTTTTGCTTAACAGAAATCAGTAACTTGAAATTCAGTGTATATACTAGAAGCCAAAGCCTCAAATTTTTTTATATTTTTCACCCCACTCACCATCCCTACTCCATTATTAAAGGGATTGATAAAATAAAATTGAGATATTCATGTGACATTTTATTATAGCGGCATCTGGAACTAGATTATATTCTGAGATATTCGTTGAAGGGTTGAGGGATATTTAGGGGTAAATAAGGGAATATAAGTAAAGCAAGTTGGTAAGAGTACAGAAACTTGAAATTCGATGTATGTACTAGAAGCCAAGGTCTCAGATTATTTATAATATTTTTCAACCCCCTACCACCCCTACTCCATTTTTTATATTTATATTTGTCTCTCTCATCATCCTGCATTCTAACTATTACTTCCATGTCCACGTAGTGGATTGGAAGTATAGCAATCGTAAAAAAAATTCCCAATTTTTTTTTCTTGAAATAGGTTTAGAATGTCATGAAACATCGAAATTTTAAATTTGAGAGAAAAAAAATTCTGTCTGTCTGTGGGTCTGTCTGTAACTTTTTTTTTTGTCCGCATGTTTTCCCCGGAACGGTTTAAGATATTCACTTGAAATATTGTACACGTATATATTATAACGAGATCTGAAACTGGATTGTTTTTTAAACATATCCGGCGAAGCGTTGGGGGGAAAATAGGGGTAAATAGGGGGAAATAAGTAACGCAAGCTGATAAGACTACAGAAATTTAAAATTTGGTACATGCACTAAAAGCCAAGACCTCAATTTTTTTTAAATATTTTCCATCCTCCTCACCACGCCCTACTCCATTATTAAAGGGGTGGATAAAATAAAATTGAGATATTCACTTGGAATTTGGTATACGTATATATTATAATGACATCAGGCACTAGATTATATCTTGGGATTATTCCCATGAAGAGTTGGGGGTTAAATAGGGGTAAATAGGGGAAAATAAGTAAAGAAAGCTAGTAAGAGTACCTACAGAAACTTGAAATTAGTTGTATGTACTAGAAGCCAAGGCCACATTTTTTTTTGTAATATTTTCCATCCTCCCCACCACCTACACTCCCTTATTAAAAGATTTGATAAAATTATATTGAGATTTTCACTTGAAATTTGGTATAAGTATGTATTACAACAACATCTGGAACTAGATTATATTTTGACATGATTCCGTTGAAAGAGTGGGGGCGGGGTAAGTAGACGTAAATAGGCAAAAATAAGTAAAGCTGTAAGAATACAGAAACTTGGAATTTGGTGTATATACTAGAAACCAAGATCTCAGATTTCTTTCTAATATTTCTATGAATTCTTGTTATTTATTATTGTAACATTGCTTATATAATAATAACAATAAGTAAATATAAATTAAATAATAAAATGAAACTAACAGAAAATATAGTAACAAGAACACATATGGTATTACTGGGATAAGTATTGCCCGTGGATATTACATTAGACAGCTCTCCGTCTATAATAAATGCCTAAAATTATATTAAGTACCTCTTCCACTGGAATCTATTGTTATTAAAATGACGAATCATAAATTTCCATAACGTGCACTGTTTAGTTTTTTTTAGACTATTAAACAACTATTCTTGTTTTTATAAATAAAACAAATGACTTGGTCAAGTTGTACATAATATATCACATTAAATTTAATATGATATATGTAAATTGAGTGTTACTCCAAATAAATTTTCGGTGTTTTATAAATAGTTCTGATAGCAATTAATTAGCAGCTATTTGTATTCAAAACACAGGTTGTCTATAGCTGTTTCTGACTAGTAATTTTCGATCTTTAATTTATATCTATAAACTGTCAATAAATTAATTCAATTTCGATACAAGTTTGTTCACTGAAATATACTCTATCACTTATCCACGTGAAAATCGAAACAAGACCTATTTTACATATTGTGATTTGAACTTGTTTTATTTTTCATTCAGGAAATTTTTATTTTATTTTTATTTTATTGCTTTAGTGATTTTATTAACAACATGAGTTACAAATTTATTTACAAACTGGTTTAGGTATGGATGAATAAAGTTTAAAATACACTAATTTGTCGATGTTCTTGCCTTCTCTCCGAATCTTCGCAACGCTATATGTAGAACCCGTAACTCAGCGAGCGCTTTGATAAACGTATTGCCTTTGTTGAATCGCATCGTAGGAGTGAAGGTCGCGCTTGCCACTGTTTCTTTCACAACACAGACGATTACTTGTAGGTACAGAGATGAGAAAAGAGGTTTTGCTCGTTTAGAGTTACAAAAACGACCCCTTCAAAAAGGATACCATGACAAAATAACCTTACTTTGGAATGCTTGCCATGGGATGCTCTCGAAAGACGGTCAGGCGTGGTCAACTTCCTGTGGTTCGTCGTTCGCTATAAGTAAGCAGTTATTTTAGCATTGAGTAACTCGACGGTGCGTAAAAATACCCCGAAATAACGGTCGATTTACAATTGAGAAGCTTGGGTTATGTTTATCAAAGTAAAAACATGCATACACACGCATCTGAGTACACCTCTCATAAATTGTGAAATGGCGCTCTAACATACGGACCATGTTTCTAACATAAAAACGTCATCTTTAAAAACAAATAGACATTTAAGTAATTTATTTTCTTCAAGAATTGGTGTTACGTATTCTCTATTTATTTTAATTACAACTGTTAACCATTATACTGCATTATACTGCAGACAGGAAAGTCTGATCAAATTCTCTAAGCATCTATTTAAAACCGTGGAGTTGTCAAATTAATCTATTAGTTGCTAGGTGGAATTTTTAATTTAATATCGCCGATAATAATTATTTTTGAAATGATTGCTGCTGCTGCTTTAATCGTTTGCCTTAGTAAGGACTGCCAATAAAAAAAAACGTTCATATTATATTATTCGTATTATTATCTCCTGAAACATATTTTAATTATTTATAAAACTATCACAGTTTTTTCAAAATTCGTGTGCATCTAAAAACAGTTTTCCATTTTTCTCAATGTGTCCGTTATCCGGTAGTCGGGAAATACTAATCGTCGACCCATCAAATGTGACCCACGTCAGTTAAAAGGCCTATTATTAAAGTTCAACTTATAACATTTTAAGCATGTTTACATAAGCTTGTCAGTCGGTCACGCCCATACCGCTATGATTTATTATTTTTCCGATGAATATGCAATCCACACAACTAATTTCAATAAACCCTGGCCTTTGATAAATGGTTTCTCTAAAAAACAAAGATATTTAACTACTCCTAAATAACACTGGGTGAAATTGAAACTGCTTCACTAATTATACCTGATATTTATTAACTGGATGGATGTTTTAAGGAAGACCAAAAAAAGTTATTCAGTACCACCAATTAATTATTAATTCATGGTCTTAGGATAGTCGCTTCAGGAAATTGATTCGGAGACATTTTTATTGTTAATATTGTTGTAAAATAAACTTTTAAAATACAAATATTTTCAGAACATTTCATGAGGTTGAAATTAAGTGTTAACATTGGTTACACGGACACACAAAAGTCCATTTTTCCCAAGTATTTTGAACAGCTGAACGCGAGTTTGAAATCCCAATTGCTAAATTTCGCACAATTTTTTTAAATCGCGACAAATTGCAAAAAATGGCTCAAGGTCATGTTTTTGAGGAAAAAAAATGGTGCGAAATTTCGGAATTTAGGCCTCAAATTTGTGTTCAGTACGTCAAAACACGTGGGAAATATGGTATTCTTATTTCTGAAAATGCTTTCTTTGTGTGGCTGTCAGGTATTTATACATGTTAAAATAATCATCTATCAACTATATTGAAATATCTCTATCAGAACACCTTTTCAATAAACTAAATATTAATCAATTAATATTAATACTTGATTGATTACTTATTTCAGCATCCCTAAAACCATGTTACCATACCGGGTGTAAAGGATCATGGTATACCCCCCTTTTCTCCTTTAGTTTTGAAGATAATTGATTGAAATTCAGGATATACTACATACATAATAAGCGGCACTTTTTGACATACAATTGATTTTTTTTTTTATTTCCGGTTTCGCCGGAAGTCACACTAACTTTCAATTTTTAAATGGAATACCCTATATATTATTGCATTTTTGAATTCTGCATAATTTTCTGAATCCAACGATGCCAAATAAGTGATATTTCAAACATCATTTTTTGGCATAGTATAATTTTTAGTTTTCCAATTAAGTGTGCCATGACGGTTCCAATTTATTCTAAATGACCCGTGTAATGCTGCAAAATCCCGTTAAAAACACTAAATTACGTGATTTACGAGCAAATAAAATTGAACAAAATTGTTTTTGGGGCAAAACTCAATTTTTTCAAATGGAACCATATCGTTACCGTGGTACCATTTATTACTATTAATAAGGAATATATTCATATGTCGTATTAAAACGTGCGATAAATACAAACAAGATTTCAGAAAATACAATTCTATTCTAATTAAATGTTAAGAAGTAACTAAGGTGGCTTTGAAAACAATGAAATATTTAGCCTGTCATACACATTTGTCGGTTTAACGGTGTTTTTATTGTGTCTTTAAAAATTGTTTAAAATTCTTGTTAATTGTGTTCAAAATGCCGCAAATTTATACAAAAGAAGAAAAAGTGGACATGTTAATTATTTATGGAGAAAGCAAAAAAAATGCAATCGCAGCTATGGACCCTTATGGCCGACGATATCCTGATAGACAATGTCCAGCAAAAAATTATTTTAAACGTGTTGAAAACCAATTCCGAAGAGAGCCCAACAATGATCCCGAAGAAAACTTCATTGTTGACGAAGGAACGGAAATTAATGTTTTGGCTCGAATAGAAGTTGATAAGACTGTTTCTTTAGGGTTTGAATTGAATATCAGTCACCAAACAGTAAACCGAATTTTGCACAAATACCACTATAAATCTTTTAAATACCAATTGCACCAGCATTTGTACGAAAGTGATTACGAACGTAGGATGGAATACTGCAATTGGATTTTGTATAATAACGTGAAACAATGATTTTATGAGCCTGATTTTATTTGAAGGATCTCGGACTGGTACCAGATACTTGAGATTCCTGGAAAATGAGATTGAGGACATTTTAGATGTCCTTTAGATTTAGGACAGGGAATGCCTTTCCAACAAGATGGCGCTCCTCCCCATAATTCAAGGATAGAAATTGATTACCTTCAACGGAGATTTGGAGAAAATGTAATTTCGACGAATGGTCCTGTGAGGTGGCCTCCAAGATCACCTGATTTAACGCGATTTCTTTGTTTGGGGTCATTTAAAAAATATTGTCTATACAACCGCCGTTACAACCCGTGAAGACCTGGTGCTACGAGTAAGACGAGCAATTAATAGCATAACGGCCCAGCAATTGGCGAACGTTCTTTGAGAAACAGCTATGAGAGTTCAGACGCGCATTGATGTTAATGGACATTATTTTGAACAACTGTTGTAATGTTTGTATTCCAAAACCACCTTACGTGTAACAAGGTAATTAGAATAAAATTGTATTTTCTTATTTTCCTTTAGCTGTAATTTTGTCTGTATTTGAAATATATTCTTTATAGAATTTTGCAAACAGCGGAAAGGAAAACTATCTATGAGAAATTGTCTGTATTTATGGCACATTTTAACACGACATGTGAATAAATTCCATATTAATAGTACTAATAAATGGTACTACGGTACCGATATGGTTCCATTTGAAAAAAGTTTTGCCCCAAAAACTATTTTGGTGAATTTTATTTGCTCATAAATCACGTAATTTAGTGATTTTAACAGGATTTCGATTTTTGTAGCATTACACGGGTCATTTAGAATAAATTGTAACCGTCATGGCACACTTAAATGGAAAACTAAATATTATATTATAAAAAAAATGATGTTTGAAATGTCACATATATTTGGCATCGTTGGATTCAGAAAATTATGCAGAATTCAAAAATGGAATAATATATAGGGTGTTCCATTTAAAAATCGAGAGTCAGTTTTATGTCAAAAGTGCCGCTTATTATGTATGTAGTATATCCTAAATTTCAACCAGTTATCTTCAAAACTAAAGGAGAAAAGGGGGGTGTACCATGATCCTGTTACACCCTGTATATTACTACCATATGTACCTATTTAAATATGAACATTGGTTTTGAATGTTGTAATAAAGTAATTTATAGTCATCTGATATTTATGGCATCGGATCTATAATTAATGTTGAAAAAAATACAATAAAATGAAATATGCTCACGGCCGTGAAAACATACGAATAAGAAATAGGAATATTAGACACCGAAGTACACAAACAAACCATAACATAAAATTACTGATTGAAACATCTATATATTCTCCCGAACGAAAAAATTATAAATAACTGATAACAATTACTGTTAAACCAAGCTCAGAACACCAAACCCAGAAAGCAAAACGGTTCCAAATTAAGTTCAAAATTGACAATACCTAGATAGAGAATTAGGAGTCAAATATAAATATATCAAAAAATGTTTGGTGTTCTATTTAAAAAATTCAAGTATTAGCTTAGCACCGCTATGTAAAACACCCTGTACATTAAAAAATAATTTTATAGTATGCCGCTCTTCATCTCCTACATTTCTTATCTAAGACATTATTTCAAATGGAAGTTCAAAGTGTGTTGAATTCGGTGACAGACGCGTGTTTCGTGGCTCCTGCGGGATCTCGAGATAAATCCGGATAAAATGGCAACAAGGCGTCGAAATTGTATTGAATTAAAGCGTGAACGATTCTGCATTCATTGATATAAATTAGCGCGGGTCTGGCTATTTCATATAGTTGATATTTGATTGAATTATGTTGGTTGAATAAAGCAACACAAAATAGTGTAGATAAACAACCCGAGAAAATGTAATACTTGACTGTGGAATCTATACCTGGATCCGCCCTTTCTTGAAGTGGGTGATATAAAATACGCAACAGCCAGCCAGACATGTGAATAAAACAGATAAGTTTTTGTTTATGTAGCATTAGCATTGGTTTATTTATTTGTCTTTATTAAATTTGAAACAAAAAATGGAGATCAAAATTGAAAAGGTATTAAACATAATATATAGGTATTCAACAGAACATATAGGTGATGGAATGGAAAAACTGCCTGAAATTGAAACCGATTGTTTCAAGGAAACGACATATAGGGTGAGCAAACTATCCCTTCGGACCTCTTTTCTCATAAAGCGAAAAAACAAATATTGTTACCGCGAGATAGGGCCCTTCCCAGCAACTCCACTGTAAACGGATATTTACCTGTGGAGCGATTAATAAATAAAAACAAAAAACAAAAATCAAATAAAAAATAAAAGCTGCCAGATTCAGAACAGAAAAATAAGGAGATGACGATAGATGGAAACTTAAAAGAAGCATCTCACAAACACCTACACTTCCCATCCTATATTCCCACCCCATGCGTCATGCGGCTCTCGCTGCTAATAACAAGCATGTCCAATGTCCAACCCGGCGTATGCAGCCGGTCCGGCGGTATATAAAACATCCAAGATTTGATTCCGGCACGCAATTTGGCCGTCCGTTGGGCGTGTTCGACGGACGACCAAGCTGCGTGTTGGAACGAACCTCCATGGATGCCCGGAATCGGCAGCAATGCCCACCTTACGCTGGCAAATCAATCAAGACGTTATTTCAAATGGAATTTTCTAGGCACCTTTTATGTCATCTTATCGCTACGAATTAATTTCATTAAAAATACTTTGGTCACACAATTTTCAAAAGTCTAGCACCAGATCGGTGTTTACCAGCATATTTGCTACCACAATTTATAAATTCTATGAAGATATTCTACGTGGCAGGTTTTAGTGTCGTGGCGTCGGACTATTACATCATGATGATTTTTGACAAACACATTTAGAAAAACATTTTTTAAAAACCTGTATGAAATCTACAGTATGTAAAAAGACAACGTGCCTAAATTGGTTAATGCTAGTTTCAACAGATAGGTACATATTTTACGAGTTTTCTTGTAAGCCTAGTTAAATAAGATGACATACAGAAAAAAATGGGCAATCAGTGAGAATTTGGGAATATTTTCATTGTTACTTTTTCTTAAAAAAACGGACGAGTCTCTAGCTGAAATGAGAGCAATTGTTTTGGGGAGAGGGAAATGATCGAGGATCACGTTTTTTTTTTAAATATTCTGAAAAAAAATTGTTTATTCCTTTTATTTATATCCTTCTACAGCACAAATTAAACATACTGTGACCTGAAATGCGCAAAAAAGCCCCCACAATGTTGGTCTGTTTACTAAATTTTAATAGTTCTAATGAAAAAGTAAATAGGACTCTTTCATAAAAATTTAATGAAGGCAATTAAACCACATTAAACTTCCTTTTTGCCCCTTTGTAAAATAGATAAAAACTCATTGCTTTTCATAAGAGAAAGTAAATATGAAGAATTTCCCAAATTTTCACTGATCTCAATTTTTTCCCCATTATATGGGAAATTTATTACTAATTTTATAGACTATAGTATACTACTACTCTACAATTTGCCAATGAAGCACAACCTAATTTCCCATCTGAACATAAGAGGAAATATAATAGGAAATGGTGCATTCGTACCGCATTATGGCATGCAAAATACGACGCTTAATATTCAATTATTCACGACGAAACTAACATGTAATCGCGAACACGTCGTAACAGAATGTTAACGAAATGATTGCCTTATTATAATTCTGAAAACTTTTAAAGTACTCATCAAAGACAAAGTGAAGTTTTAGCAGTATCTGAAAACAGGAAACATACAGAGTGTATAAGATATGCAGTCATTAATTTTCAGAAATGATTCTACATAAAATGTAAAAAAGAATAATATTACGCAGGCAATGTGACTTCTTTAGGAAAATTCACCAGTGGCGTCCCTGAAAACATGTCCCCCCATATTTTTTAACAAAAAAGTGGTACGCCACTGACATTTTTCCATGTGGATATGTTTTCTGATTAGCCTGGTTAATTCCACCCGAGAATGGTCTCTTGCGTTTTTCTTGTAGATGCACAGTTCTTGACTGAAATAACTAAATTCAAAGTAAGTACTTCATTTAGCATTCGGCTAATGATGATAATCGTTTTTGAACACATAAATCTAGTTATCTTGGAATAAATGCCGTTTTTCAAAACAAGTTGTTGGTATTGTCTAAATGTTATTTGTGGCATTATCTTAATTTTTTTCCTTCTTCAATTCTTTGGGATTTCCTGCCACATGTATGTTTTCTTTTTAAGCGGTGCTCGGGGAATCTACAAAATATCACAATTAACCAGTATGTTACTGGTAAATAACCTCTACGCCTGTGACTTTTACGTCAAAGGATCAGTTAAAGGTTGCTTTTTTTAAAATAAACAACACAAATAAGTAACATACTGGTTAATTGTGATATTTTGTAGATTCCCCGAGCACCACTTAAAAAAACATACATGTGGCAGGAAGTCCCAAAGAATTGAAGAAGGAAAAAAACTATCTCATCTTATTATTTCTTCGATTTTTAGTGTTTCATTGAACTTATTTTATTTATTCGTTATTTTTATTCGAATATCTTAGTAAATATGATGAATTATTATAGGAATGCGGAAATAGCGACATACATGGTCAAGGAGAACCTCGGCAATAGCCTGCAACACCCCCTGATCTCAATAGTTTGGATTCCTTTTCGTGGAGTCATCTTAAAACCCTGGTGTATAATACTCCCATTAACACTTAAGAAGATTTAAGGCAGCGAATAGTTGCCTCGTAGGAAACAATACGGAATACGCCGGGAATATTTGAATGAGTGTGCAATTCAATGCGAAGACGGGCAGAAGCATGCCTATTAAATGAAGGTAGCCATTTCCAACAATTTTTATAAAACAACATTATCAGTGTTAATAATTAATTTCAATTTAAAGTTAATAGTTTTAGTCAAGAACTGTGCGTCTGACGAGAGAAACGCAAGAGACTGCCTTCATGTAGAATTAACCAGGCTAATCAGAAAAAAATATCTACATATAAAATAACTTTTCTATCTCAAACATGTGGTTTTATATTCTATTAACACATACTAAAATTGAAAATAATATCTAAAGTATTTTTTGCGATATCAAAAAATAACGATAAAAAAAATTCAATAACCTGTATAATTATTACGCAATTATTATTATTATTTCTTTTCACTATGCTCTTGTTACACGTTAATATTACATTTCTTAGGAACCTTTAAGTAAAACTCAAACACCAGAACCATTCTTATTAAAATCTCCTATAGTACAATAATTTAATTTTCGGGCGACTGTAGTGACTAAACTAACCATAGCAGAGAATTGTGCCCATTGAGACATTTAATCAGCATGGCATGAACTATAATATACCAAAATTTCAGCCAATTCAATAGGGACTGCTTTTCCATAAGATTAGTCCTTTGAGTAAGTAAAATCGTTAGGGTCGTTTTCGACCATGTAAATTTTCCGGGAAAACTAATAATGGCATATTTTTAAGTTTGTAATGTGCATTATTAATGTATAGAATTTCAACAAGATCATTTTTTTTTTTTGTGAATTATTCTTAATTGTAAGTATATACGAACACTTTTTAAAAGTCTAAAGATATTTGTGAAAAATTCTAATTCCTTAATTTAAACAAGATCGGTTAATTGCGTCAAGAATTATGCTAAGAGACACCCACATGCACGCATTACTTACCTTATCAGTAAACTTTTGTGAGTCGTATTTGCTGTTCGAAGCTGGTAGGTGAGAATGCAGCATTAACAACTTATTATACTTTATTGAATTCAGTACTAGATTATGGTATGGTTAATATGGGGATATGCCGCCCTCTAATGGGCATACATTCGATACATGTAATTCAAACAATATTATACAACCTTAAACGTGACTACAACTAAATACAGTACTCAGAATAAAATTATGTAATTTTTTATAATTTTATAATTTTTTAAGATCTAAGGGATGCATCATAGTAGGTTTAAATCTTTGACTTGTCCATTTTCTCCTTTTATAAATTTTAAAAAGGAGCTAATAAAGTATTATTGTTTCTATATAGAGTAAAAATTCGGCATTAACTCGAGATCGAATTTTCTATCAATTACAATACAGTACAGGAGCAGGGTGGCTTTTTCAGCAGATCATCGTTTTATCTATCAAATATTTTATGAATGATAAAGATTCATAAAATCGACCTATGATATATTTTTTACAAAAAATATAAAAACCCATATACAGGGTGTAATCAATTTCATGTCATTAAAAAAACTGGTAATGGGGACCGACTAGACAAACAAAAAATCTTTATGACTTTTCCCTCTAGGGGCACTTTGAAAAAAACTGATCTAGGTCAATATTTTTAATATTATGGTAGACAACTATTGAGAACCACTGCTTTTCTTGGTCAATGGACTTGTACTTCCCAATTATACAACTTTTAAATTGTCATAAAAAAGTGCTCGCCGGCACACGCGGTATCAAAGGATCATCGACCGCCTTTGATGGACCGCCTCAACTGAACTGAGGCAAGTATAAAGAGGTAAATAATTCGTTCTCTCTTCGTGCACAATTGCAAGCAAATAATGGCCATAGAGGTTTAAACAGAGCATTTCTTTACACATGCGTTTGTTAATTTGGAACAAAATATTAGATTGTTTATAATTTAGAAAATTTAAATGTGGTTTATTAACATTTGTAACATAAATGATGAATAGATTTACCGCTACCAGCGGTACCCCTCAAGGCAGTAACCTCGCTCCTCTGCTCTTCTCCCTATTCATCAACGATATCGGCAGACAAATTAGTAGCAATATGCTTCTATTCGCTGATGATCTAAAAATCTATAGGTCTATCCAGTCATTGGCTGACTGTCTGGATCTACAGGAGGATCTGTACCGAGTTGATAAATGGTGTCTAGAAAATAGACTACCCCTCAACATTGAAAAATGTAAGGTTATAACCTTTAGCCTAAAGCACAACAAAATTTTATTCAACTATACAATTCAGTCGATAAGCCTTGAGCGCTGCACAGTGCTTAAGGATCTTGGTATCACCATTGACTCCAAGCTATCATTCAATATGCACGTAGAAACTGTTACCAAATCCGCACTAAAAATGTTAGGTTTTATCTTCAGAACCTGTCGATACTTTTCTAATGTTGCTTCACTTAAAACTTTATACTACTGTTATGTAAGATCTAAGCTGGAGTATGGTTCAACAGTATGGAGTCCTATATATAATGAGTACACATCTAAACTAGAGCAAATCCAAAGAAAATTCTTGAAATTCCTAGCTATGAAATTGGATGGGGTTTATCCTCATCAAGGTACAGATCAATCAGCTCTCCTCAGCAGATTTAACATTCCCTCACTTGAAGCTAGAAGAAAATATCTTTCTCTACAATTTTTATACAAGTTGTGTAACAATCTGATGGACTGTGCTGAGCTGACTGCTCAACTTAACCTACTGGTTCCCAGATTTAATACTAGGTCCACCTCACTATTTTACCTTACTAGGGCTAATACAAATCTGGGCTTTAGGTCCCCCCTCTATCGCATGTGCTCACTTTATAATCACCTATCAATCCATTTAGACATTTACCACAATGATCATCGTCAATATTCTAATAAAGTCAAAGAATTGCTTTTATCTCATCAATAACGAGCCTCTCATAATCAAGAATTATGGTTAGTAATGCGTGCCGTATGCATCCAGATGACAGTTGGGCTATTAATAATCTTTTATTTTTAATTTTTAAACTGATTGTAACATTCAATTATTATGTTCTTATTTGTACTGTTCTCCTTAATTGTCTTGTAAATGGGATTCTCCTGTTAGTCAATAAAGCTTATTATTATTATTATTATTATTATTATTAAATGAATGTCCTGGGATAAAAGCTTACTACCTACCTAAATGATTCAAAATCTCTGCATCCGCATCAATACTCAGTTCGGTACGTCGAATTAAGGACATATGCACTTCGTTCAACACTAAACACTAAACTATCAACTAATGTTGTCAATAAAGAAAAATAAAATAAAAACTTGGTACAAAAGCCAAAAAGGAATACAAAAAGAACGAACAAGTAAAGTTGTGTCTGTACGTAATCCAGAATTTGACAACTTGAACGGTAAGTCAATAAAATAAATCTTAACTATAAATACACAATGACGCGAAATTCAAAAATAACAAAAACAACGAACGGCGGCGGGTTGGATGTGTGTACATAACAAAATACCCACAGTAACTAAAATATTGCACAAGGGAGAGTCAGAGTATAAGGCAGACCCGCGCGACGATCTAAACCTACCTCAATATTCCAGCAGTTCTCAAAAAATTTTATTGAAAATTTGCGAAATTTTTGTTTATTTTTTTTCTCCAAAACTATGAGCTTTAGACCCCCATGTTATATAAGGTTTTTTTGTTTCTCTTGTCGTTCCCTACCACCAGTTTTTTTTAATGACATGAAACTAATTACACCCTGTATTAAAATACAATTTTTTATTAAAATAAAAAATTGTAAAATGCATCGTAAAGTATTACATGTAACAAACTCATTTATTATTAAAGTTAGACCGGTGGTGAAACGAAGTAAAGTTGGGTTTAAACTTCAATGAAACTGTTTCATTTGGAACATATTTTTATGTGATTCTTAGTTTTTCCACACTAGGGCTCGTAACAGAGCGCACAATGTAACACTGGTATAGCACTGTATGTTGCGGGCTATTGCAGGCAGTGAACAAGTGTTTTTACTTTTTATTAATTTATGTAGTCATGTAAAGTCACTGTATACAGTGTTAAATAGCAAATATTTAGAATCGCTTGAATCGTGGAAGATAAGCATAAGTTTTTGAAATAATGAATCTTATTATTATTATTTGATTCGAATAAATATTTATAGTCAAAAATATAGTGCCAAGACATTACAAAATGTAACGAGTGAAGCTTTTGATTTGTTAAAAGAAGCGGCAAATACAGATACAGATTCGTATTCCATAACATTAGCAAAACTAGAAAACAAACACTTATTTTTTAGTAAGAACCCCCCGTGTTTCACGCACAAATAAAACTGGACATTTTAATTTGAGACCTACAGCAATAAATATTTACATTATTATAATAAAGGTGTGTTTTCTGGGCGACAAAGGGGATCAAAGGGAAATAGGAAACTCATCCCAGTTACGTCGGCTCCACACATGCGTTATTTGTACACAAATGTTTACTATTTGTGGGAATGTACGCAAGTGTGGATGGAATGTACGAGTTGGTGCACAAATATTCGATACTTGGTCTGAACACAAACACGTTTCCGTTTCGAGTCGGTAAACAGACCCATATCAAAGGAAACGAATATTCACTGTATTGAAATTTTGCCATATACAAACAACGATGTCTACACAAATATTCATAAAAGTACCCGAATATTCGTGGACGCATGTGTGCAGCCGGCGTTACACCTTTTAATAGACAACTGCAAATTTAAAAAAGGACTAAAGTGACACAAAATAATTTATTACTAGATAAAATTCAAGGATATGGTAATACCTGTCTAAATATGATAGCTCATGAAAATATCATAAATAATAAATTGGTCATGCAATCATGACCAATTTATTAAAATTAAAATCAAGAGATTCTGCACGTAAAAGAGATGAAGAAAACTGCATTATGTTTAAATTTACGAAACTAAAATGCATCTAATAATTGATTATAATGGCCTTCACATTATTATTATACATACCAATAGTCAGAGCTTTTTATTAAGAGTGCTAAATTTTGCCTACACTTACTTAAATTATTGTCTGAGGCACTTCCTCCAACAGAAAATGCCTTTTTATATCATGCGAAAAGAGCTTTCCTCCAGATTGCAATTTATAAAACTGTCCATGAGGTTCATCCACCTCCTAATATTTCTCATTTTGGTTGGTGTAAATTAGACAACATCATGGTTCCAATAATGAGCAAATAACCAAAGCCAAAAAGTTTCAATTTACATTCATTTTGTAAATGTAAAACTTACAGCTCCAACAGTTATTGTCGTCGTGGTGCAACAAAAGTACAATGTGTAATTATAGTTGCATGTGCGAAGGAAAATGTTCCGAGACATCATTATTTGTATGAACATTATAACATTTTAAAAGTTCATATAGGTGTGGAAGCAAATACTTTTTTGCGAATGAATTTTTTTCATCAACAATAGAAAGGCGTACATAGCCGTGAAGAAATGTTAAATATATTCAATACCTCTGGCAGTGCTCGAGATACTGAGTGAGAAATAAGAAAATACACATTTTCAAGGCTTTTCCAAGTTTTGACAGAAATATGTATTTTTGTGCAATTTCGCAATTCCGAATTAACTGGCGAACTCAAAATTCTAATCCAGCAGAAAATTTTATGTAAGAATCTATTTTTAGTTTTTTATATACCCTTTAATCGATCCCTCCTCCTTTAAAATACATCGTAGCAGAACTAGATTCTCTACTATAAAGTACTCAAATAATTTAAAAAGAATACTTTGAATACTTGACTACAATTTCGAGTTCTCTTACTTTAAGTACTGAAAAACTTTGCACTTACCTCACTGTCAATCTTCCTAAACTCCTCCTCCTCCTCGTCAACTTCAAAGTATAGCTCAGCAGATGTAATAGATACCATTCCAGGGGCCACTACTCCAGGAGCAACTAACTTAGCTTTTGTACTAATATTTACAGGACCTGAAATAAAATTTTGTGTTAAACATATTGCTAAGTATAATCTTTAGCAGAGAACTGTTCAAAATATAAATATTTCCTAGGTAAACTGTTACTTCATGAAAATAATTATAAATATTAAAGTTGAATTGTGATTATACTGAGGTTGCTGAACAACTATACTGATTACTATAATTTTTCAGCAATTGGAGCATAATTCTGTAGAAATACAGTTCTGAATAAATAAGTCTTATAAGGACCATTAGTCGGACTTGCTTAATAAAAATTAGGAAACAGAAAATAAAACTTCTTTTATCAAGGTGTATTCACAGAATTCGTTTAGTCAAATATGATCTCATAAAAAAAACATTAAAGAATATATTTACCACTAAGGTCATTATCTAACTCTCTATCATCGGTTAAAAGTTCACTGTCATCCATAAGGTCATTTTGCATCTGCTGTTGACCTCGTGTTGCAGCTAGGTGGGCATGAAATTCTTCTCTGGCCTGAAAAAAAAAGAAAAACATTTAATTCAGGTGTACTCAAGTATACCTACTATATATTCCATGGATATGAACTAGAAGGATATGACATTGCAGTTCTTTCCCACAAAATGTAGTTAGCTGTGAATTCAGTGAAAGCATAGGTGAAGCAATTAAAGAAAATGTTCACAACAACAAAATATTTACCAAATATTTTATTGCAAAAATTAAATACTATAAAAGCAAATTAACAATTTTATTCATAAAAAATGTTCAAAAGAGTTAAAGTATACAATATATTAACATATTGTCATGCTCCACACACAATGGACGTGTTTAGGGAATGCATGGGTTGGCAACTTTTTAAGCAGCGGTTCCCTAAATGACAACACTAAAAATGTACTGACCATCAACTGTTGGGTGTTTTAGTCAGCGGTAAAAATGTACCCTAAATTCAGTCAGAGGTGAAACTTAACCTCGCTTTCTTTCATTCTAATCAGTCTTCGGTGTTTGTCTCCTGCCAGTAATCTAAGGTGTTTTTTTTTTTTCATAAATAAATAAATAAATAATATTACATGATCATTAATAAATAAGTAAATAAATTTCTGTGACATAACATAAACCTCAATAGGCTCATTTAATGAATTTTATTTAATAAAGTATTCAACCTCGAAATATCGAACTTTTTAAAGAGGGAATTTGAAGTGTGGTGAGACTAACATCGTGACGTCACTTAACAGGAAACTAGTCGGTCAAGCACCATATTGATAGTCATGCGTTTCGCTTAAGATTGTCGAGTCCTTTTCAGTGTTCTGTGCTTTAAATTAGGTAACATATTTTATTGTTTTTCGTGGTGTTTACGAAATGCTAAGTGAATGTTAATAACACAGACTCTTCAAATCTTCTAGAATTAAGTATTGGATTTATGATTTATTGTTCTTAAAATGTTATTTCGATTACACTGCGTTTCCCACCTTGATATCATCTTGGGATTAATATTTACCTGAACTTTGTTGGTACATTGGATTATCATCTAGATTGCAAGGGCACTTTGTTAGATTAGTTTCACACAGCAAGAATTCATTGTCACCTCGACTTATTTTTCATTAATTTCTTCAACATTGGTTTGTTGCTACTTTTTAAGAAATAGTCTGTGATGTTCTAAACTATGTGATTTTTGTGACAATCAAAAATGTACAATACAATATCACATCTCATTTTTATTTTAATATTATCCATTAATTTCTAAGACATGTAGTTTTCCATGTCTTTATCTAGTTAAAACTGAAGTAGTATGTATTTTAGATTTTTCACATTGCTGGCTTTAAAGAATTGAACAAAAATTGAATAGGGTGTACTTATTAATAACTTAAGAACAGTGGCGGCTCGTCAGGGGAGGCAGGGGAGGCTGAGCCTCCCCTTGGAAGAACCACCATAACTTCAAAAGTAATATCTTAAGAAATTTCTATTAGGTATATCTCAATTTTCAATATTTTTTATTGTTTATTATTCATTAATTAATTTTCAGTTTATATATAACATTTTTGCATTTCCTTTCCACAAACATACCTATAACGTTACAGTCCGGATAGTCTTTGTATGCATATTTATCGGTCGGCCGGTCTTTTACTGAATGAACACTGCGGTTCGCTGGAGGCTAATACGAAATAGCTTCCAACTTTACCGCATTTACTTATAACATGAATGACCTTGAATTTCTTTGCGCTGTGTAAAATAGCAACACTTGGAATAGCCAAGTATGAAGCTAGCCTCCAGATCTCAGTTCTTTATAGCGCATATGCACAGGCCATTCAAGAGTCAGGTGATTCACAAAGAAAACGAACTGACGTCTGACAGTTGCGTTTAGCCGGTTATAAGAACAACTTGACGTATAAATACATAAAACATTTGATAGGCGGGCTAGAAATAAGTGCTCTAGGTGAAAATATTCCCAACAACATGTCTTGTTGTCCAGACGTGGTAGATTATTTGTTATTAAATGGATTTACTACTCTTATTTATGACGAAAAGGTAAGAATTAAAAGAAATGCCAGGCCTACACCAGCAATGCTTTCGTTAGTTTTTAAAAGTGGTAAACAAAACAGAGGGTTTTGTGATAACAATTATAAAAAAGTTGAGTGGTTAACGGCATCAACAGTTAGAAACAAATTATATTGTTGGAGATGTTTATTATTTACTTAATGATCAATGCTTAATTTGGGGCAGGGCCGGGTTTAATAATTTGCAAAATTTGTCGCGAGGTTTAGAAAGGCACGAAAAATCCCAGGAGCACATTTCATCTTGCATTAAATTCGAAATGTTTGGTAAACAAAATATTGTAAATTTCTTGGATTCAGCACATAAGAGAGAAATAGAAAATGTTAACGAAAAGGTCCGTGAGAATAGGGAAATATTAAAGAGGTTTATAGATGCCGTTATATAGTTATCTTCACAAGAAAATTCTTTCCGAGGACGTGACGAAAAACGAGAATCGTGCAATAAAGGAAATTTCAAAGAGCTGGTAGATTTTTTAAAAACTTATGACCCAAAATTAGAGAACTTTTTGAATGACGCCACTATTTTTTGAGACAATTCTGGTAAGCTTCTGTAGAATGATCATTTTCAGCACTTAAACGCATAAGAACATTTTTACTAGAAACAAAATGAGTCAAGCCCGCCTTTCAAATGTATCGCTTATTTCAATAGAAAAACGTTTTTTGTCAGAATTGAGGAAACGCGATTCATTTTATGATGAAATAATCAACCATTTTGCTAGTTCCAAAAATCGCAGGTTACCACTCATTTATAAAAATATTCAGGCTTTAAAGCAGAGATTAATATAGGTAGTTGTTATTTTAGAAAAAATATTTATTTGTGTTATTTATTTTTTAGGAAATATTTTTTATAATTCTCCATAATATAGAGTTCCGCGGTTATATATTTTTTTATATAACTTCTTTCTCAAAACTATTTTAATTTCTATTAAAACTTATAATTTTACACGCCTGGCAGTGATAATGAATACAATTTTTTGTTTGTAGAAAAACACTTTAATTTTTTTACCAAAACTATTTTTATTTTTATTAAAAGTTATATAATTTAATTACAAGTGGGATAGTAGGACTCCTTTGGATACTGATACTCGAGTCGTAGGAACGAGAATTTCATGAGAATGATTTTTTCATCTCATCATATTTTCTATTTCCTTTTCATTCTATTCTTTTATTAGTTCTATTCTCTCAAGTCGTGAATCGGTATCCTGGCGAACAACCCACGGCAAAAAAATGTAACGCGCCGTTGTAATACCTCAGGGGTGGTGGGCAAATGTACAAATTGTAGTCATATTGCACATCAGTTGTCTTTCAGAATATCAAGCCTCCTCTGCAGACAATATCATGAGCCGCCACTGCTTAAGAAATAAGTTTTAATAACAGCATATAGAACAACCATAAAAAAGTAATATTTCTCTACAATCAAAATGTCATTATTTAAAATATATTTGCATTACCCTCTGTATAACAGTCACTCAATGTGAAATAAAAATAGTGTTTTTCTCGAATATTTTTAAACTAAAATGGAAGAATTTTCAAAAATACTGCATTTAATAACAAATAATTAACATATAGATACTTATAAGTCAACATATGTTGATTTTTCTCTCTTTTTATAATTTGATGCAATTTGTTTTGCCTTCCTCTAGAAAAAGTTATGACTGTTTCAGTAGGTGCTTTCACCATGGTATTTTGACACTCGGGAACAATAAAATATTTAGAATTTCTTTTGTCATTATTATTGTCTTTAATATAAATTGGTGGAAATATTTTTAAAAATGTAAATTCTTTACTTAAGTTTCAACGAACACTGTACTTGGGTTACTAATTTGTAATATTGTAAAACACGCTGTAGCGAGTCAATTCGGTTAGAAGGTTCCTATTAAGTGACATCACGACCGAGAATCAACAAGGCGGGTGAGATCCACGTTTGTGATTTTCTTAAGGCTATTTACAGGTCTCACAAAAGTCTAGTTTTTTACAGGGTCCTCGAATTTTAAGATCTCTCTGGTGATCAAAAAATGAGCCCGTTGTAGTGACATTTAGTAATTTGATTTACATTATTTAGGGATCTCACAGCAGTTTAAGAACACTCAGTACCTTAAATTAGATCAAGCGCGCGACTATTCTATTCATTATTTTAATTTAAATTGTAAGATACTGGTCTGAGCATTATACGCGTTTAAATTTTATTGGCTAGTCATGACAAATGCTTGACCAATAGCGTAGTAGCTTGTACAACAAAGTTTAGAGAATAGTAGACGATATACGCGCCAACTCTGGCAGAAAGGGAAGAAGGGCCGTAAGAATTAAAAGCCGCCATACATTTGTAAATATCTGTATATAGTGATTGATAACTGCGAATAGAATCAGTAAAGTAGTTATCATAGTTTACATGTTCTGTGTTATTGTGTTCCATTGCCCGCAGCTACAGCAAGACAATGTTTTCGTCGAATTAGCTGTAAATACAGTCTTTTATATTATGTACACTCTCGTGATGCAAACGTTGCTGTTTGAAGCCAATTGCGACAATGCAGAATTATTGATGGCTTCAATACCTCATTCCACGATTGGCCAGTAATATTCTTTATTGTATCCAGTGTTACCGTATGGTAAAGACTTCTCTTACCCCATGAGAAGACTATAGTGCGTGAATAATTTCAAGTGAAGGTTATGTTTGCGTAACTAATCGCCCCTTATTTTAACATCTCCAGTGTGTTTTGGGCATAAAAACATAGTGTTCAACTGCTGATCCAGTTTATGTCGAAATTATTAATTGTCGGGCCTCTTTTTGTTATTAATCTTATGTACCTACAGTCTATAGTATTTCCTTTTGTGTGTTTTCATGTAATTTAACTGAGCTTGTTTATGTCAAAGTAAGAATTCTTTGTTTTACCACTCTGGCCAGATCGTGTTTACTTTAGTTTAATTATCTACCATATACGGATTCTTATTGTACCGTTTTGCTTTGTATTTTGCTATATGTCAGATGGACTTTTAATGATTTGTTTACATGCTTATTCTGACGAAAGTTTTTGTAAAGTTTACTCACAACCCTGATGTCAATTGCTCTGCTTTGTTTGTGTATTTTTTTGTAAATCATTAAAGTAAGCTAAATTCCATGATTCATTTTATTTTCCCTTAAGAAATTATAACGTTTCAAAATCTAACAGAAATCAGGTTGCATTCCCTAAACATACCCAGTACTGTGTAACTGACAAGAACTGAGAAATGGAGCTATGGCAGAAATGTTGCACCTGCTAGATAATAGGGTTGTTGACCATTTTTTACAAATTTTATATTCAAGTAATTTATAAAATTTTATTTGACCCGTATTTTTTTATTTTACATTCCAAATTCATTTTAATAGTGAAATTAATTATTTAAGTTACGAAATTTTGAATTGGCGCCTATGGTGACGTCAGACGTGAGAGCATGCACAGTTAACAAATAGAGGAATAATCGACGGGCGTCGTTCGTTTACTGTTATAGCACAGAGTAGTGTGGTTATAGTATCGACGTGAGACATTATCATATTAATTGTCTTCAAACTATTGTTATTGTTATTAGGATTTAACTTGATTAAAATATGAACTACACTATAAGCTAAAGTAAGTATGTAAATGATTTTCTATTAATAATAATGTTGCAAATATTTTAAAATAGAAAATAAAATTTAAATAGCTACTATGATTATGATAGATGCCATGGAAAAAACCGCTGCCTAAAGAATCACTACTTCCACATCCAAATTTCCTATCCAAATCTCTTTTTGAGAACTTTTGTTCTAGTATACAAACTAAATCAAAATTTTATTTTGTTAACTCTTTTAATAATGGAGTGGGGGTGCTGGTGGGGGTGGCAGATGTTCACTCATAACAAATTATGGACTATTAAACACTTATACAGCATATAATAATGACTCTTACCTGAAGAATAGCATCTTCTGGGGCTCCATGTTCAATGGCTGCTTTAAGACTAGCCTCGGGATGTGTTGTACCAAGAGGGTTATGTACAAAACGTTTTCTTCTCCTGGCGTCATCCTCCCATGCATCTAATTTCCAAAATTCATTTAATCTAGATTCTGCTGGATCCATATAACCCCATGCACCATGTTTATTTGACATTATGTTTCTAACTTTTTCGAGAAGCCTACTTGCTGTGACATTGTCTCGCCTTCTAGCAGATGTGATTAAATGATCACACATCCGCTCCTCTTCTTTGCGGTCTAGTAAAGTTTGAGCACACTGGGACTAAAACAAATAATTTTCCAATGTATCAATAACAGTATAACAGTTAAGACAACATGCAAAAATTAATTTGTGGAAAATTTTCCATTCTAAAGCAATTTGAAATTTTTTAAAGTAATGTCTATGAATTCATTATTTAGTACTTTTTAGATTAACCCCTTAACTGTGGGTGCTTTTATGAATCGGAAACGTCCGCTTCCTGCAGCCATCCGCTATTTATGTTGGCGGATCTATTCACTTCCCGCAGCCATCCGCTATTTCTGTTCGTGGATCCATTCATTTCCCGTAGCTACATGCTATTTATATTAACGTATCTGTCATTTGATCTTGTGTATTATTATGTTATCGAGCTATTACCCCTACAAACTATGGTTTGTAAGGGTAATAGCTCGATAACATAATAATACACAAGATCAAACGACAGATACATTAAAAGGTTTATAATATCTCAGGATATAACACATGATGTTCTCCCACTACATGGTTTGTGAACAGTCATAATACGCATGAACGTAAAAAAGGCGGACACGGCCGTTTTCCGAAGTTGCTGCATTCAATTATGCGCCAATCTCGCACACGTGATTTAATTTTGGTACAGTTGTACATAAAGTATTTATAATCGTTTATAAAAATAGCGGCAATGTCCGACTGCTGCAGCAAATGCTTCCTAAGTGCCACTGGAACATTCCGTTTCCCGCGTACTGTAAATACCATCAATTTGCGGGAAAATCCGCTTCCCGCAGTTAAGGGATTAAGTATAAAAGCAATCATATTCAATTATTTAAAAATATTGAAAATGTAGTTAATCAATATATAATTATATAATCAATATGTATTTTCAATTTACAAATATTTAAATATTCGGAGAGCAATATTTCACCTACCTCAAAATCGGCATGTTTGAGCACATCATCAGCCCTCATTCTATTCAAAATGAATTCAGCCTCATTTGCGACCCTCACAATGTGATCTTTCATGGCATGGGATAATAGCCGCCCCTCATTTATTAATTCAATAAAAGCTAATCCTGCATGTTTCTGTAAAGAATTCTGCCATTCTTGTGAGCACAACAGCATAACCAACTCAACAACAGAATTGCTGTTTTTGAAAGTTGTTAAACCTTTTCCTTCCATTAAAAGTTCCTGGCCATGAGACCCGACTAAAGTTTTTGAGAGAAATGGAGCAAAATCTACCATTATTTCTCTTAAAAGGGGACATACTGAGCCCAAGGCCATTTCTAGTTTTTGTGTTAAAGAAGCCTCTCTAGAAGGAGTAGGTATAGAAATATGATCCACTAAATTATTTACTGGTAAATCATCAGGTCTAATCTGTGTAGGAGCTTGTAAAACACCATCTGGCACACGTACAACTGATATTTCTGGATGATGTTTCTCACCTCTTTCGGAGGATATGTTGCCCTCCAAATCCATAAGACTCGAATGGGAATGAGACATATTCTGTAAGTTCCTAGCCTCCTCTTTACTGTCGCCTTCTTCATTTAAGTTTATATCAGTCCAGTTTTCGTCAGTGCTTAATACCTTTTCGTTATCGTCGAGTGGTATTTCACTGTTTGAGCCAAGATTGTTTGTTTCAGCAGAATTAACAGAATTTATTTCTTCTATTGAGTCGCTGCTCTGTGAAATGTACAAACATTTTGATTTTCTTACTAGCATTCTATATAAGGGAAACTTTAAAAATGAAAGGGAAATACGAAACATAAAGCATTGAATAAGAAGGTTTTTAATAGCATAAAAATGTTTCATTTATGTTTTTAAATCAGCATGAGTAATAATTCTGCCATGACATATAAAATTGCGAAACAGAGGTTGAGAATAATAAGTTACTATTATTCTACTATTAATATAATCTATTCTTCAGTTCTGTACATGAAATTATGTGTTCTGTATACGTAAACGGTTAGGAATGAGTATACATGTTTCTTAATACCTACAGAATAAAGCAAAAATTTACTATTTCATTTTAAATATTTTTTGGAAAAAATAAATATTCACTAATTACATTTATATAATTTTCTTTTCTTGTGAATAATGCAAGAATATGTAAATATCATTAATTTTCCAAAAATATAGACATTCTAGTAACTCAAACATTGGATTTATTGAATAGAATCTAGTAGTTGCAAACTTTAGATTTTTGAAAATATCGATAGAACTTAAAATGTTATATTATTGCCACATTTAAACAATTTAACTTTAAATAATTACTAATAATATACAATAAAACTAACTTAGGTCTTACAAGAATATTAAGTTTGTTACATTTAATTACATTTAAAAAATAAAAGTTGAAGGTAACAATTCGGTACCTTAAAATGACAATGTTTTATTTTAAGCAATTTTGTCAGTTTTGACATTATCAGTTCCATTTGATGGATAGTTTCGGATGGGTAGTACAGAGTTATATCCGAATAATTTTCGTGATATTGGTGGACGTGTGTATAGCAATGTTCTAACTAATATAATATATTACGTATCATAAACAGTGTTACTGATACTTTTTCGAAAACCTGAAAAGTCACTTACTATTTTTGGTTAGTTTAGATATAATGATCAAGTAACATGTCTTATCAAAATTCGCAAGGCGACAAGGTTCTAATACTTAGAAGCTTGTTTCACTAGAAAAGAATGTAAAAAGTTTGGACAAATTTTTATCTGCATTTTGTATAGTATTATTTCTCAGAATAAATATGGGTGATGACTAAATTCAATATAAAATAAAGTAGCAATTTATAATAATTTAAGTGTTTATTTGATAATAGGGAAGAAAACTCTACAGTAAATATTTGCCAGCCATTTTCTCTAAACAGTTATTTACACAAACAGAACTTTGTTATCCCAAGGTACCGAAGTAATTTGTGTAAAAAATTATAAATCAAACGGGTATAAACAAATATTAAAAGACGGAAATGGGCAAATAATACGTTTGCTTTTGCGCAATACTGACTTCATGGTTACCAATAGTATATCTTAAGAGATTCTCTAAGTGTTTAAACCAAATAAGCTTGATCCGACAGCATACAACAGAACACAGGCTTATTAGTAAATCATCTACTATCTCAAATCATATGGCCAAAGGTTTAACTCACTATGATACTACCCACCGTTAAATACAAGACAAATTTTCCTTCAATCATAATTGATACAATAGGGTGTGGCAATAGAATTATATGATTTCATTAATTTGCTGTTGGGGGATACTTTTTAAAAATAAATAGAACAGCATCATTCAATATATTAATATGATATTTATTTCTTGAAAATTACTTTGACAATAGTATCTTCGACAGTGAATCCATTCTTGTAATCTGGACACAAAATTCTGTCACTCATCGGTAAACCTCCAATAATAAATTATTTGCCTTAGGCCTCTGCCCTCCCTATCCTATAAAATCTACTTTTAGAATTTAATTATTGGAGCCTTAAATTTAAACTTCCGCTTTCATCCAATAGATAGCAAGGATCTTTGACAAAAGAAATGAAACTCGATACATATTTTTTAGTTTGAATATGCGTGTACTACTCATCTCTGAAGCACCATGCATTGGAAATTTAATCTTGATTATGTAACCTAGGCAAAGAGTGATTTTGAACAAGTTCTGCGAAAGAAAATTACCAAATCCACCAAGTTTATGGAAAAATGATATCTGCTTGCTTATAAAAATGTATTTCCTTTAAAAGTTGAATATATGATTGGAAAACGCATCTCAGTATCATATGAAAGGTTTCAACTTCAAGATACAGTTACGCTTTATTTCAACCCCATGCTTACAATTTAAACTTTAGGTATCGCAAGTAGTTGGCAGGAGTCAGATCACGGAACCTGGATGGCTCCTGCAACAGCCATATAAGTATTGTGAAATAGTGCACCCAGGAATCATGGATCACGAAAAGTTCATTGATTCATAAGCTGTTCGTGTTGTGGTGTAATTCTGTTTGAATCAATTTCATCATATCACTTGAGAAGCATTTCTTGGTATTACTGTGAGAAAGCACTATCTCCACTTAGACTTTGACAAAAATATTGTTGATAATAATTCTTACATCAATGTCTTATCATACAGTGGCATTTGTTCAGTATAGTAAAATTTGTTTATTCACCTATGCAAGTCCTGAGATTACAAGTATGTATTCATCGTTAAGAAAACCACTTACTTACAAAATGTAATTTATAAGAAATAATTCCATATTAATAAATTGCATGGAAATACCGTTTTTTAAATAAAGATATCTTACTTTTATTCAACATGGGTAAATGCCATGAAAATCATCACACTCTTTGCAGCATCCTGTAGAATCAAATAAATTTCGTTGGATTTTATGATCTTGTACATATTTATTAAATTACCTGTTAAACATAAATGAAACATATTTATTTATCATATTATTTTTTCCCCTATTCATTCCTTACACTGAATAAAATAAAAAATTATATTAAAAATGTTCAAAGGGATATTAATTCTAGTTGGAAATCAGTATTTCTTAATATATTCACAGTAGGGTAACTAGGCAAGTTTTTCATTTAACTATTAGTCATGCACATGCTATACTGTACAAGTTTATAAGATTTTGAGTTGGATAAAGACATAGCCAAGAAAGGAAGAAAGGAAGTAAATAAATATATATCTGTCGACATGTTGACTTCTACTCAAATTTTTAAATGTTACATACAGTAAACGAAGGAGAAAATGGTGGCTGATTTTGAAAATGTTCATCTTGTGACAAATATGTACCTAGGTACTTATATGTAAAAAAATGCGCTAATTACCTATAATTTCATATATATGTGATGTTTAGCACTAAAATTGAAATATTTCGTTATTTAAGCATTTGTTCAAAAGAAACCACAAGAATTAAAGTTCTTAAAATAATATTTTCCGTGCTAAATTACTGATAAAAAATTAATTTTCCTCATCGCTTTTCCGAAAAGTGGAAAATTATATATGGATAAAATGATTAATATCTCATTACCCGTGCATTTTTCTGAAAAGATTATAAGACAAAATGCCAAAAATGGCATTTTCCTACGAAATTACTTTTGGAAAATAAAACTTCCACTGTACTTTATCTGACAATTTTCCATTTTTCGGGAAAGCGATGAGGAAAATTTATTTAATAGTAATTCCCCATGGAAAACATCATTTTTTATTCTGGTGGTTCAAGCTAACTGTTCTACCCTTCGTCGATTTACTGCCCTTTTTATACAATTGTTGCACATTCTATAGAATACTCTTCGCAGTTTTTTTTTGTAAATAATAATAGTCTTAGATATATTTTGTTTTTTAGATATTTTTTGTTTAACACCTTGAGCCCCAGGTGGCATCTAAGCGATGCCGCGCTATACCACACTCTTCAGGGACCGCGAGGTAGCAACGTAATGCCACACAGCTTATATGTTTTTGGGACCGCGTGAGATTAATGTGATGCCTCTCAGCAATTAAATCTAAATGGGAATAGAAAGCGGTCCAACAAAAACACTGCTAGTTGCGGGTTAGGTATAGCTACATTTATATGGAATATATTACATTGCAAATTTGTGAAACTTAAAAATATGACACAATTGTAAAAAAAATGATTATATTTCTCAAACAATAGACAGTCTTCGTACATTTCAGTTTATAGGAGTAGCCTTATGTTGTTAAAAAAAACAAGATATGCAATAATTATGTTTACAAATATTACACTGGTATTTGGGTCTAGATGACTTGTTTTGGGATTGTTTTCTATCATACTCTTCCTTCATTTTTGCGTAACACACCACACACCTATTTTTCTTTGTTTCTGTCAAAATATGAGGTTCGGGATCATGATTATCGAGTTGTAACAGGAATAGACCGGATTGTTATGAGGTAATACATTAATACCACGCTGTCCACAAGAAACAATTTCCTTTTTCAGTCCGCGAGGCATCAACGCCTCATTTTTTTTTCTCAAAAATAGTAAAAGATTTTATATTTAAAAACATAGAAATAAGGACCGTTACAAATATTAACATTTAATAAGAAAATCAAGAACCGGTCCGAATGAACCAAGAAAATTTTATACAGCGGGGCTCAACGTATTAATTACAAAACACAATTTTTTTTATTTAAATAATTAATAACTCGATCGATTCTGTTCAAAATCAATAAGGTTCTTCCTCTAACTAACACTAACTTACTGTCCAAATTTCAATACAATTGGACTTTCAGTTCTTAAGTTATCGTGCTTAGAAGAAACGTGACGGATGGACAGACAGACAGATGGACAGACATTTTGAAAGTTGTTCAGAATTCGATCGCCAAAACAGTGATACGAAAATTTTTTCTATAAGAGCATTATTACCAGTTTTAGATATGTGCCGATCGAATGCAATATACTCTTCATTTTGTATTTGTGAAGAGTATAATAATGAGATATTTCAATTTCTATGCTAAAAAATCACACAACAGGTGTGTTCCGGCAACTGTAAAAAAAAAAAATATGTTAATCGTAATCATCGCATTTTTTAAATATAAGTACACATTTATTCCAAGGTGAACAAAATTGTCCAAGTCCGTCACCATTTTGTCCTTCGATTACTGTACTAATAACCCAAAATTAATATTTAAGACACAAAGATTTTGAATCTTTGATTTAAAATATAGCAAGCCAGTTTTAGTGCAGTAAAAACTCTAATGAATCTACATATTGTAATCTATACTGAATATTAACTGTTCAGATTAAGAGCAGTTCCGTTAATTTAGAATACTGACTAAAAATGCATGTCTAGTATTGGTTTCAACACAAAATTTCACTATCTTGATCAACTATTGCATAAGTTTATAGAATACACACCAAATGTAATTAAATATTTATAAATGTAGAATTTGTACAGTGTATTTCATATTAGATGTGAACATTATCGTGTTTTCTTTATTTTTGAAAAAATAATATCAAATCATCAAAATCGAAATAATTTTAAATTGAACTCCAAATTAAATTTCTTTAATTCATCAACAAATAATTATAATTTGGTAATTTATGACTTGCTACATGGTACTGTGGCAAAAACAAAACAAAAAATGACGAATTTTCAATCTTTTGATAAAAACAAAATGAATATGAAGAATAAAATGTTCATTCAATTCACACAATTTTCTGATGTTATGTGATAACATTTCGACTACGGACACTCTGATAAGAGATAAAACACCTAGTTAGAGCGCCGCTATATGTACAGAAGTGAATTTAATTAAAAATAGGCAATAGGAAATAAAAATTATTTCCTCCTTGTTCGTAACAAAACAGTTTACCTCTGATTTGTTAGAAATGTGATCAACAGTAAAGTAATCGTTTTATTATAGATGGCAATCAGCACAGTGAGAGAAGTCAACATCTTAACATAATCTAAGTGCGAAGAGAAATACTGCTATGTCTGCTTGAAAATTAATAACATATCATCAGGAGTATTTATAATTCTTCTACTAAATATAGCAAATAAGGTTTGCTGATTTTTCTTTATATTCTTTGCATCAGTTATCAAATACTAACTAAAATATAAACTATTTATTTTAAATATCTTCAAATCACTAAACAATGTTCCACTACATAATGGTAATTATAATATAGTGATAAAATGATGCACGGAATACTACCTAGTATTGGGCAAGAAAAATTAATCCAAGTCAAGCAAAATGCATTACCTTCTTAACACGAGCACTGTCACAACCTCGAGCATGCCTAATCCCATCCAAAGTGTAATTAACAGAGAACCCGTGTCCCAGAGAGGGGCGCTGCCTGGCGTTTACCTGTTGAGAGGCACGCCGCAACAGCAAAGGAAAGTTAGTAGAAAAATCTAACCTATGTTTCATTCTCACATGTACTATTCTTCCATTTTAGCTCTGTTATTTATTTGATTAGCATAGCTTTATATATTTACAAATACATACAAGACATACCATTTGGAGGGTAAATCGTATCTAACTCTTTTATATAAAAGAACTAAATAATACCCAATAAACAAAGTAGTTAAGTTTTCAGAGATATCTGAATCAATTTTCATGAAATTTTACAAATATATTAAGTAGGTACTACAATTATTTGCTGATTATTCAAGGTCATTTAATAAATGGACTGCATTCAAGGACTGAATGGACTGCATCTTAATTTACCCCGCCTTAGACTGCATTACTTTCAATGTTCTATAATTATGCAACTCATGTAAAACTATTGACTCACTGGTTGCCTATCACCCACGCTGAAATTTGAGTTTTAAGATAGTTATATCGCAATTCAAGTTATTCAAGAAAGTCACGAAACTTGCTGCAAATTTAATTCACATATCAACAAACATTCTGGCAAAATATGAATTCCATGTACCATTCTGTTTCCGAGATTCATTTGCTCTAAGTTAGCAGTTTTTATCAACATTTGAGATTGCATGGACGCCACGTGAAATAAATTGATGTCGTGATGCTATTTTCCCTCTTACGACTGATCCTTATTTAAGAATGATCTCAAAAGCAAGGCAAATTGAAATTAATTCCTGACAAATCACATGTATAAATATTGAGATGATTCGCTGTAAAATAACGTAATGGCAGCTACCCGAAAATTATAGAATGGAGGACATGAGTAGTAGACGTGGCAACGTCGCACTATTTGTAATAGTTAGCGCCCAGGCAACACCGTCAAGTCTAATAGACGTTGTAGGTTGGTCTATTTCGTCTATTTACCATCTTCGTCTAAAATAAAATTTAATATAGATGTATATTATAGACCGTTTTTCTACCATTTGCAATATAAATGTTTAATAGACGTCTATTTATTCATTTTTCTATTTTTCATCTAGTGAATTACATACAGTATACAAATAAAAACGACTTCGAAAAAGACACAAAAATTCGAAATAAAATTTTCTTTTAAAGGTAGCATAAAAATTGATTTATGGTAATCTGCATATGTTAGGTTTCGATATGTAGTCTTAATTACATTTTTTAATGGGTTCCATAATTTAAATTGCCGTCTCATCTAAAATGAATTTTAATATAGATGTATATTATAGACCTTTTTTGTATCATGTGCAAGATAAATGTTTAATAGTCGTCTATTTATTCATTTTTCTATTTTTCATCTAGCGAATTACATATAGTATATAAATAAAAATGACTTCGAAAAAGACGCAAAAATTCGAAATAAAATTTTCTTTTAAAGGTAGCATAAAAATTAGTTTATGGTAATCTGCGTATGTTAGGTTTGGATATGTAGTCTTAATTAAATTTTTTAATGGGTTCCTTAATTTAAATTTCCGTCTCATCTAAAATGAATTTTAATATAGATGTAATATTATAGACCTTTTTTGTAGCATGTGCAAGATAAATGTTTGATAGACATCTATTTATTCATTTGTTTATTTTTCATCTAGTGAATTACATACAGTATACAAATAAAAACGACTTCGAAAAAGACACAAAAATTCGAAATAAAATTTTTCTTTAAAGGTAGCATAAAAATTAGTTTATGGTAATCTACGTATGTTAGGTATGGATATGTAGTCTTACTTAATTTTTTTATTAGGTTCCTAAATTTAAATTGCTTTCTCATCTAAAATGAATTTTAATATAGATACTTATTGTAGGTAGATTTATTTCTACCAATTGCGAGATAAATGTTTAATAGATATCCATTTATTCAATTTTTATAATTTTCATCTCGTGAGTTACGTCTTTTATATATATAAAAGATCTCAAAAATACATAATTAAAAATAAAATTTTCATTTAGAAGACATAAACTTTAGTTTACGGTAATCTACGTATAAAGAATATGCATGCGTAATGTTAATTAAATTTTATAATAGTTTCCCAACTTTAAATTGTCACATTGTCTAAAATTAATTTTAATATACATATATTTCAGATCTTTCATAGATCTTTTTATACCATAAGCAACATATTCAATAGTCATCTGTTAATTAGTTCAATTTTTGTCTAATGAGTTAAATCTATTATATGGAACAAGACAGTGCATTCAAAATGACTTATTTGTTAAATGAAATATAATAAGCATTAGGTAGTTAACAGTGTTCTACGTACGTATATGCATGGATATGTAAGATTAATAAAATTTTTAAATAGGTTCCCAAATTTAAATTCCTATCTCTACTAAAATGAATTTTAATATACCTAGATGAATTTTATACCCCTTTTCCATCATTTGCAACAAAAATGTTTAATAGATGTCTATTAATTTAATATTTCTAAAAGTTTCATTTAGCGAGAGTTATGTCACGTCTATTGTATTTATAAAAACGATCTTAAAAATACGTAATAATGGAAAATAAAATTTCTGTTTAAAATAACCAAACCACTTTGTGGCTCAGTGTCTGTGTGGTAAGGGGTCCCGGGTTCAAATCCTGGTTAATATATACGTCTAGTGCGAAATGGCAGTAATGAGCTATTTAGATACGGCGGTTGTGTGACAGACATGATTATCAGTTTTATAATTTTCGTTCAGCAAGTTTCGTCTATTATATTTATAAAAACAATCTCGAATAAATAAGGCACAACTAGGTACATAAATTCAAAATTATCCTTTAAAAGAAATATAAACTATTTACGGCACTATAGGTACCTATGCCACTGAATATGTAGATAATATAATGCGAACTAAATGTATTAATTTATTAAAGTTCCGAAACTTAATATTAATTAGTTTCATTTTTCTAATTTACATATTGAAATTAAATAGTTAAAAAAGTATATACCTCTATTATTGTAATCAATAAATTCCAATTTCAAGTTTTCCGCTTCCTCCCAAAATAAGTAAAAATAATCGTTGCTGCTAAACAGACGTAAGAAAAACGATTTTTTTACTTTATTGTTTTCTAGGTATTCGTGTGATACGGCGAAAATAATTTTATCTGTCAATTTGTCTGTAATACCCAATAAAAAATAGGCTGGTTTTGGTTTAAAAAAAAACGGTTCAGAACAGTTCCCATTATGTGCAATAAAGAAACAGTCAATACGTATTAAATATCAGCAATAATTTATTAAATTATTATTAAATTATAATTCAGCTTTATTTTTGTATTGGTAACTAGGTTTCAATAATTAAATATGAAAAATAATGTAGTAATCCTTATATACATTTGTAAGTAATTTATCTTGACACTTAAAACACGTGTACAGGAGGCATGCCCCAAAAACTACAAGCAAAGCAAATCAAATTTACCGCCTAGTGCACGACGTCACAACTATTTTGGTCCATTAAAATGTATCCCTTACTTTGGGTAGGTACTACTTATTTATCGCGTAAGTGACACCGCACTACCCTCCTGACCAATGATCATGCATAGACAGCCATTCCTACGCCTTGTCCACCACTCCACCTGTGCCCTGTGCTGCACTCGTCTTCCTCATTTCTTGTTTAAATATATTTCGGTTTGGAACGTTTGGGTTGGCTTGCTTATTTTGTGAATTATAAAATACAAAGCGTAAGAAGTGTGGTAAATCATCAGAAATTTTAATGTAGAGGTAAGTAGGTATTCTGTTGTATTTTTTATTAATGTACCTACTTGAGGAGTTCCTTATTGCACAACACTATGCAAAGCCAAAACATGTAGGCTGAGATATTTATTATTTATTTTATATCGCTCAGTTTGTTAGAGCTGCGGTGCTAGGTGTCGTTGATAATTTTAGGTTTATGTTTAAATTTTGCAATTACAATATATCATAATCGAGAATATACGTAATTTTAAACAATTGAGATCTTTTCTTTTGGTATTCGAATTTTTACTATAAATATGCAGAAAACAATCAATTTAATATGCAGTGATTCTTAATTAATGTAAGATAGGTAATTTAATCGCATCCAGCGGCAAAAAAAATTAAAGATACCTATGTAAGTATTTTTTTACTTTTTTAGTAAACATTTTTCAATCTGTAAGGTAAGTAATAAGCGTTATAAAGATTCCGTCGCGTGATACCGAAGTCGGGTTTTCTGTAATATTTCAACGAATATTTTGATCACAAATTTGGCACATAACATTAGACATTTTTATTTTAATTCAATTAAGTTAAATTTTAGTTGCCATAGGGCGTCGCCGAATGTACTCATTATTAAACATAGATAGTCCGCCATATTAATATCGACATTTTGTGAAAGTTTTGTAATTTTAGTTTCTAATCGTCTATAACAATAAGATGAAGAGTATCTTATTTTTTTTGTAATTTTTTCCAGTTAATTCTTTCATTAAAATTTTAGTTAATTATATTTTTCAACTTCAATTATACGAAAAAAATAAGAATATCATATTAGACAGTCTTTTATCTGAAAATCTTGATAATGGAAGTTGTTCAGAATTGTCTGAGAACCTAAAGTCCACAATTTCATCAAAATTAAGAAATATTGAAATTTTGTTTAAGATAATGTCAGTCCGAAAATACCGTTTAAAAACTTACAAATTAGGTACTTGACAAATAGGCCAGTCGGAATAGGAAAATAAACATGGTTTTTTTAGAAAAACAAAGAAACAGCACTTTTACATAGAGTTGTAGATGTCGACCTCCTGAACATGGTGTTAGGTCGCGGCAAAATTTTAGGTGGGGGAAGTCACTTTTTTTACATATATATGTGTTTTTTCGAAAATTTTGACCGAAAGCCAAGAATATCTTGAAACTCGTGCACCTTATCAAAAAAATCAAAAGGAAAAAAATGTTCGTAATTAAATTTTTTACAAAGTTTGTGTAAGAAAAATTCTGTTTTTTCCAACCGCTTTTCCGCAGTAAATGAAAAACAAATATCTATTTACAAACACTTTATAAAAATCGCTTATATCACGAAAACTACGCATTTTTTTTTGAAAAATGGCGTAGAACAAAACATGCTCAGTTCAACGTTTTCTATGAGAGAATAAAACAAAAATCCATCATTTTTCATCCGTTTTTTAGCAATCAAGAAAAAACGCGTATTACATAAATAAAAAGTCGATGATATCTCAAAAACTATGCACTTAATCAAAAAATATCAAGGAATAAAAAGCGTTTAAATAGACGTTTTCTACTAGAAAACAAAGAAAAAACTCATATATTTTCCACCCGCTTTTCCGCGATTCCGGAAAAACGCGTAAAATTGTGGAAAATATATGTTTTTTCTTTGTTTTCTAGTAGAAAACGTCTTTTTAAACTCTTTTTATTTATTGATATTTTTTTATTAAGTGCATAGTTTTTGAGATATCATCGATTTTTTATTTATGTAATACGCGTTTTTCCTTGATTGCGGAAAAATTGATGAGAAATGACGGATTTTTGTTTTATTCTCTTATAGAAAACGTCGATCTGAGCATGTTTTGTTCTATGCCATTTTTCAAAAAAATGCGTAGTTTTCGTGGTATAAGCGATTTTTATAAAGTTTTTGTAAATATATATTTGTTTTTCATTTACTGCGGAGAAGCAGTTGGAAAAAACAGAATTTTTCTTACACAAACTTTGTAGAAAATTTAATTACAAACAGTTTTTTCCTTTTGATTTTTTTGATAAGGTGCACGAGTTTCGAGATATTCTTGGCTTTCGGTCAAAATTTTCGAAAAAACACATATATATGTAAAAAAAAGTGACTTCCCCCACCTAAAATTTTGCCGCAACCTAACACCATGTTCAGGAGGTCGACACCTACAACTCTATGTAAAAAAGTGCTGTTTCTTTACTTTTCTTGGAAAAAACCCCATTCCGACTGGCCTAAAATACCCGACAGCTTGTGTTTAATTTAAAACAAAATTGTCATAGCACAACTTTCTAGACAAAAAAACACATTAAAATTATATTTTCGGGGTTGTAAATTATTTTAGAGAAAATTTTAATATTTTTTAATTTTGATGGAATTTTGGACAATTTTGAACAACCATTAAAAAAAATCCGATAAAATGTAATTAATATGATTTTCGGATTTTTACTTTTATTTTGGTATCGCATGTTATTTTGGAGATGTTATTATGTGGATCCTACTTTGTTCTATATTTGAGTAAGATTCGGCTCAAATCGGAAAAAAAGAAGTTATAAAGGTGTGTTATACACTCTTATGTTCTACACACTGTATATACGTATCAAGAAAAGTTGATATATTGTTCATGTATGGAAAAAAATTGGAAATACATGCAAAATTACAGAATTTTGGGCACACTAAAAAAAAAAAGAGTTGCTGAAAAAATATATTTTGTGATGTAGCGACGTCGATCCCAAGATCCATAATATGTCATTTTAATAAACACATTGTAGCTTAATAATATTAATGTTATCTAGGTAACATATTTTTTCACTCATTTGTTACCTCCTAATAGAATATATGGGTACTGTAGGTACTATGGGTATGGACACATGCAGTGTCCAATTTGTACAGGGTGTGGCATATATAAGTAAACAGGATGTTTGTACAGGAAATATTAAAATATTTAAATTCTTTTAGGTAAATCTCAAGTCTCCTCGTGGAAGGACTCTTAATACAAATGGCGTCCTAAACTCCCACTTCTTCTAATCCTAAACAAATAACTATATTTAAAGGGGACTTTGAACACTTAGAAAGACTGCTGACGAATCATACAGAGGCATATAATTTCTTGGTAAGAAATAATTAACCATAAATATTTTTTTTACAGTAATATTATGTATTCCAGAAAAATCGCTTAGCGTGTCTTGGAGGAAATGCCGTTCGAGGAGCCACTATGAATATGATTAAGTTTGTATTTTCGGACAGATTAGGGAGGAAGTTCAACTGGGCGGGCAACAACGGGAAGATACCATTTAAATGCTCTAAATTACTAGAAGTGATAAAAGGTAAACCTGGGTTACTTTTTATAAATTACGTAACCATATACCGATATTATTTTCCTTTCAGAAGCAGTATACTTAGCCTTCTCAACAAGCGACAGCAGAATTTCGGACTTAAATGACACCACAATTGCAACTGCTCTAAAAGATTGGTTGAGACTGGCAAATCAACGTTACGGATATAAAAGGAACCCCCAATAGTTTGTAGAAATGAAATTCACATACATTTACATAACCTATTTTTTCTTTTGTGAATACTTAATAAAATTTTTAAATCAATCTAATTGTAGTATTAGTATAACCTATTATAATATATAAAACGTTTAATTGGATAAAATTATATAGTATATTTATGTCTTTAAACAGTCAATGAAAAAACGTCAAATAAAGACGTCTACATCTAGTTTCAAGCTTGGACTGAAATTAGATGTATATAAGATATTTCAAGAAAACATTAGTTGTAGACATTTACTTTTACTTCAATTCAGATAAAAGTTAGATGTACATAAATGCCATCAAAAATATGTTGCCTAAGACGTCTGTCTAGTTTCGAGCGTAGACTGATATTAGATGTATACAAAATGTATCAAAAAGACGTTGATGAAAGTCGCTTACATTTAGTCTAACTTACATAAAATTTATACATACATAAATGTGATCATAAAGACGTTAATTGAAGACGTATTATTTAGTTTCATGCTTAGACTGTATTTAGATATATAAAAGGTAACAAAAGGTGCCGATTAAAGACTTCGACGTTTAGTCTAATTAAGATGAAATTTATAAGTATATAAATGATATGAAAAATTTGACGATCGAAGATGTCTATTTAATTTCATGCTTAGACTTAGAATTAGACGTATACAAAAGCTATCAAAAAGATATTTATTAAAACCATCTATTTATACTCTAATTTTGATAAAATTTATACATTTATCTCGGGGACATTTAGTCGTTGATAATTGGTCTACTAAATACCATCTATAGAGTCCCGTCTAGTCGTAATATTAACGTCTATTATACGATTGTGTGTTGCCTGGGCGTGGATATTTAAAAATACTCTGCCTTTATTTTAAATGCAGTATTATATAAGATGGTAGAAGATTTACAAATTTTCATTCCGATTTTATTTACTGTACTAATAATAATATATTTTTCCATTAATTTATTAAAAAGGGTAAAAATATATTGACATTAGTGGCGAGTCGATCAGCTGGTGTCAGAACATATATGCAGTGTTGCCAAATCTTTCCCTACTCTCTCTCTCTCTCTCTCGCATCTCAAGTTTATCGATTCGGTAACAGATGTTGCACCTCTCGCGATATAACTACCTTAATGCATTTATGTTTGTGAAGGTATCTTCAAGGATTGAAACCCAACATCCTTCCTTGGAAGAAATATTTAAGTACTTCCATTTACACCATATACTCAACATGCATAAAGTAAGTTAAAACATGGACAAGTACTAAGAAACTTCATAAAGTAAAGTTTTTTGCTATATTATGTATATGCGTAAAGTTTATTAAATGTTTAAAAATGGAAAACCTGTACCTTAAATAGCAAAATTTTGGACTTAGGGCTGCATGGTTCTAGACTCACCCGCTGTGGGTATTTTGTAATTTAACTATTACATGAACTACTTTCATTTGACACCTCTAAGTAATTAAATTAATATGCAGTGAGATAGTAATCTATAAACATGAAAATTTGTTAGCAAAAAATGTTCCTGATTCTACTTTCCGATAAACAAATGAAAATGCAAAAATGGTGAAGTATTATTGTGATTGAAAATGTTTCCTTGTTTTGAAAATATGTTAAAAATATTCTCTATTATTTTTATTAACTGTGGTACGAGTCATGTTTGTCTCATGTTGCACTGTTCTTCTGCACTGTGTGTGATTTCACACTAATGCAGTTCTGCATGAATGCAATATATTCATCAATTTTAGCTCTGCTTAACACTTTGACTGCTGATGACGTCTGGAGGCGTCATCTCCCTACTACCTTTCAATGCTCTTGACGTCTTCAGGCGTCATAATGCCTAAGCATGTCATGAGCAAAAAAGTGTAGATTTCATAACGAGTGCGCATGACGTGACGCCTTTGGACGTCATGTTTTTTTATTAATTTATTTTGCTTCCATTTTTTTTAAGATTATATTTTTGGCAATATCTTGCCAAAATCAGTACATGAACAGAAGACAAAAAGCAAGTTTGATTAGGTTAGCCACCAGGTCACAAGAGCCACAAGACATATTTATTTCACACAACTGGTTCACACCAAGACTGTTGTTCTTATAGAGTTCTCAATGTCACAGTATTTCATACATTATAACCATCACAATGAAACATATATGACTCATATCACCAAATAGAAAAAGAAGCATATAACTTTTTCTGTCAATAAGAAAACGGTACCACAGTTAAGATGTTAAGTTAGATAAACTAGCCACTGAGCTAAAGGCCCCCATTAATACATTATATAAAGTAAAAGAAATATTAGTAAATGATTAAATACAGTGAACACCCCAAATGGAACGTCTGTATATATAATATTAGTGTTTTCCCATGTCAAAACTAATAAACAAACATACAAAAAGGCATAACCAATTAATAAATTGGTGCAACCTACGCACATTTCTCATACAAGGTGCTTGTAAAAAAATTCTGAATGCTAGAGTTAGTGAGTTACATAGAATTATTGAAAACTATAAATGACAAGTCTCATGAAAAGTTTTGGCAAAGAACAAAAATAGGCTACATACAAGAATTTCTATGCTCCTATAGAAAATGTTTACCCATTATTATATTTACACACAAAAACTATAATGTTTAACTCAATGCGATCATATTGAAATGCCTACAGATCCGACTTAGAAAAAAATGCGTTATATATATTTATATGTTCATCATAAAACTTTTGTTTGAACGTTTATATTTTCATTGAAAATTTAAATCATGCAAATGGTGATTTGTCGAAATTTTATACAAGTCTTAAGTAAAATATGTAATAACCGAGTGTGTGAAGACGGCAAATTAAAATTGAGACTAGCATCTCTCAGATGTTTCAGTTAGTGCCTCATTTGTGGTGAGAGAAACAAAAATTATAATTAGTATGTATTCATTCTATTGTGAAGCGTTAGTGCTAATTACGATAATTGTTTTATTATTAAAAATCATCAACCGTATGCTACTATCGGCTGCCCCAAATTTCTCATTTTATATTTTCAGTCAAAATTGTCTCTGGTCTTAATCTTTTGTCTTGAAGTCACTCTAAAGTTTTAACAAGTAGTAGTTCAATTTGTAATTTAGGAATACAGGAGAATTCACCACTTCTGAGGTCACAAACATTAAGTTATCATCACTGTTACACAATACATTATTAGAAAAACAAATTACGTCTATAGTCTATATGCACCTGAGGTTGTCTTATGATTTATCCTCTGCCCTTACTACAACTCGTGTTCCCGGTTCCCAAATTTAATAGCATTTTTGGAAAGAGAATCACAGGAAGTTTTTAGAAAGTGAAATATGAAAGTTTTCTGCATGAAGCCAGATGCAATGATGACCAGTTTTGTAATAATATAGGTAATTATTTTGTTAGTTCATACATTAGAACCACTTCAGAATTTGTGATATATACTTAGATCACACACCAAAATGGCAAGCTCCTATCCAACTAATTGGTACAGTTAAATTTGAGCATTCCCAAGGGTATATAGCTCAGTTTCTGAGACTTCAAAATCCCGAATGTGCACCAGCCACTGTTTGAAAAATCTTCAGCGTTAGATGCAGATGAGGACATTAGACCCTGAAGCACTACAGGTATTACAGAAATATACATAGAAAACTCTAACCAGAACAAGGGAATATTGCTATGAAAATTCTTCCTGCCGAAAATATTACAGTCAAAACTTCTAGATACAAAAATTATCGTCAGATCTTAATTTAACTGGATATAATAGTTGTAGCATATATATTTACAATAAACTGGTACAATAATTTCTTGAGAATAAGATATAGTGAAGTTTTATTTCCAAATATTGCAGTCATTAAACCAGCCTGAAAAAAAAAACTATCTGAAACGAGTGAGAAGAATAGACGAATGACCCTAGAAAAATATATCTCGTTTTTGTTATTTTTTAAAAGAAATTACCTCAAATACTTTCCTACATTACATAACACTGCATGGTGATAGAATTAGAAGAGCGTTTCAATTTATTCACCAAGTGTTTCACTATCTTAGAAGACCACAAGAAAAAAATCAATATTGGAAAACACAACACAAACACAAGTGTCTGTACTGTTGAGAATGTGGAATTTTATATCCAAATGATCTGCTGACAATGCTGAAATGGGAATTGAATGTGATATCTCTTTACTTATTGTATTCTCTTTTAAGGTTCAGTATACAAACGAAATTTATTTCTCTAATAATTTTCATAACATTCGTAATAACAAAATTCTAATTTTCAATTATTTTACTTTATAATTTTGACCCATCAATAGGGATGTTTCCCAGTCACCAACCATTTAAAACGTTAGAAAACTGACCAGCAAAAAAATCTAACTCACCAACTCTGACACTACATTAATATTAATAACTATCTAAAATGCAAATTCAGTCCACACACATCATATATAATTTAGTTACACAGAAAAGAAAAATTAATCGTTCGGTATTTACAGTTAAGTAAATAAAAGTAAAATTATGATCAGTAAGCTAGCTAAAATACAATATCTTTAATTTCTAGATTACCCATAATAATGTTAGTTAACAATTAAAAGATATATTATTAATATAAAATCACATAAAAATGGTTAATCTTTCTTTTTTTCTAAAACAATCAAAAACTGCATTCAATCTAGTGTAAATATGAAGTAAAACATACCTTTATTGATGGTGGCCCGGATTGTAGTTCATTTTCCTGATGAAGCGAGTTATTGTCTTCGACATATGCTGTTATAATGTCATAGTCACTGTCTTCCTGAGTCTGGTTCTGAATTGACCTCGTAGCTAGTAGAAGTAGACAAACAAATAAATTAAGCAATTGTCAAACATGTACTTCAAGTAGAAAATATGTAAAATGTAAAATCATGCATGAAAGCGATAAATTTATGATCGAATATATATTTCAAATGTGTCAAACAGATATAAAATACGATATAATATTTTTAAGGCAAATTAAAAATGAACATAATTGCAAGCAAGGGCCCTATCTATATTAATTTCAAAGTATAAAATAGAGATAATGCTTTTTTTTGTATTAAAAAAATAGGAATATTTAAAGATAATAATAATATACACTATGGACTGTTAAAAATTAGAAAGTAAGAAAATATATATAATGGATTTTCATTGTGTAATAATATAGAATATGATATCTGCCGCATTAGAGTTGGGCTATAATGTTTATTTTTTGTTAGATAGATTACACTCTTAATAGATCAGTAACATTTTATTTAAAATAAGTAGTAATATTGTCAATATTAGGAGTCCACCACTACTAATAATAAGTAAGTAAGTAAAATCTTTATTACCAACTTTGCTATTAGAAAGAGGATTCAGAAAGAAACAACATCAAGTAGCCGATGCAAATGAAAATATAGGGCTTAAATTGATCTGTTGACAATTCTACAGTTTAGTGGTTACATATATTAGAGCAATGACACACACAGCGGTTTTGGCCGAGTCAGCACATCTTTATGTACTTTGGTATTACCAAAATCACACAGAATGGTGGATTCTGTTACAGTGTGTTGAAACCGACTCGACACATCATCTGATGGCAAGAGATTTTAGTTATTTGGTATATTGTATAAAAATGAATGGCAAAATTGATGTCAAATTAATAATAAATGCAGTTAAATCTTGACCAGTATTATGGGACAAGGAGTACTGGGAACAACTCACAAACATGTCTGCTCATGAGAATATGTCAACAAACAATAAAAAGAAATAATTGTTAATATTGATTAGTCCTCGTCACGATGTTTTCAGCAAATAGTCAGCTAATTTATTTCGTGTAGTTAGTACCACTAAATTCTCTCTATTCCTTTTAACTGGTATTAAATTTTGCACATTACTATACGGAATGTCGTTATCAAGAAATGACTCTTCATGCGTCCCATCCCTTACTTTGGCTTCATCACTTAGAACGCAGGCAGCTTTGATAATAGTTTCAACAAAATCTATGTATACACCGACCAATAGGTCGGTGAACTTTTCGCCAATTGTTTATCAAAATGCACAGTCAATGTATCTTTGTGCTCGTGACAATCTATAATCGAATGTTTCTTTAATATCATTTCATTGTTTGCCTCCACCAGGTCTAAAGTAGATGTTTTTACAAAACAAAAGTTTCGTCATCCATTGTTACACAAGGCTACTTTCTGCTTGAATTTCCAATAATAGGTATAGGGTGAAAGAATTCCTAAAGAATTATTGCATATCATCCCAAAAAGTGTTGAATTGCTAAATATTCCACCATTCTTGAATTTTCATTATGATCTGATGTCTACATAAGTAAAACAATAATTTGCATCTCATATTGCAAAAAGTACAGTGGAGAAGTAATTTTTGTAATTGTAATACATGGAGCCACTATTAGAAGTTTATTTAATACTGATGTGTTTGCCTTCGATGGCGTCAATGCAGTTGGGACACAGCAAATTTTTTAAATCCCTCTGCTATTTCTATCCATTTCACCACAGTAAGTTGAAGTACTGTAGCCTCAGATAAGCAAAACCATATTGCTTCACAAACTCCTTTAAGGTTAGCACTACCAGTAGATCTTCCCACTTGAAAGGAAAGTATATGTATGTTGGATATCCAGTAGGTAGCCAGATACTTCAAATAAAAAAATATATAATTCATTCTAATTAAATAACAATTATTAGTCAATTAAAAGGGCCAACTTAAGGTAAAATAATGTTATAATTTATATATTTATAATTTTATTTACAGAACAGTTACTACATAAAAAGTGAAATATTAGAAACAGGTTTGCACGAGAACTACAAGACACAAAAGGAAAGTCAGGGAACGGAGGACATAAATATATCTATACACATCAATTACGGTTTTCTAACAGATACATTGGCACCAAACAAAACTGTTAGTTCTTAAAAACATGAAAGTAGAAAAAACATCTGAAGAGAGACCTTTAATATCCAGCTCATCCACACCTTCCACATCAGCGATACCAAACACTAACCATTCACAGGTTAGTAAATAGAACTACATCCCATTGAACATTTTAAATTTGTTAGAACAATGTGAAATAATGAGAAATATGAAAAATTCAAACGAAGATGATAATAGACAATTTTTCACAATTTAGTAACAACAGGCTCTTCATTCACAGCAAATTTTACTACCACATCAGATACAACTGAAGGCCCAACTCAACATCCACAATATTATTTTTTACCAAATTCAGAACAGAATCCATCAGGAATTGCAACATTCACAACGACATCTATCACAAAAGAACTGAAAATGCAGTAAGATCAAAGGCCTATAGTAATTTCTATATCATCAGCGGAATCTGTTCATACATCATATGTTTCTACGGCTCTTACCCCGGATTGGTATTTTTTAGTTTATGCCATTTTCATGCAATGAAACTGATTTCAATATTTTCTATGCCTGCATCTTACCTAAGAGTAATTACCACTTTTTCTTCTGGGAGTATGCTACTCCATTTTTTAGTTATGTCTTCTTTTATAATATGACCCAATTCATTAAGAGACCAAAACACATTCGGGTAGAATTTAAAAATTTTATTTCGTCTTTATGTGCTTGTTCAAATAAAATAGTCCTCTCATAGTCTCTTCTCAAAGTTCTACAATAGGATGTATCCACATTTTCCTATTTCTTTTCTTTATTTTTTCCAATGGAGGTAAAGCATTGACAAAAGAATAACATACTCATGATCTAAATCCATATTAAAAAATTGTTTCGAAACTTTATTTCAAGTGGTAAAATGGGCAGGCCAGCACAGTTGAACTTGTTGATTGTTCTGAAGCTTTCTTTACAATAGGGTGTTTTACTATTTATTAGTTGCTGTGAGTATTATCGCTCTTAGGTTTGATACCAAGTTATCCCGGGTTTAAGAGGAATGCCCTTAGTAGTTCCCCTGCGAAGTTTCAAGGATTACCGTTTAGTTTACCCCCGGCAACACCATTTGTAGGAGAAATAACTTTACATTTTATTTGCTAGTGAAGAGAGAACGGATACGTCTTCTCTTTCAACCGCAGGCGCAGTGAGAAGAGGGCAAGAGATTTATTTCATAGCATTATTACCTGAGAACCTATAATTTATATGAAATGGATCACATTTGAAGTGAAAACCGTGTAAACAGATAACTACTGGACATGAACAGGTGATGGGTCCGATGTAGCATCAGACTTTCAATCGCGGGGTTCTGGGTTCAAAACCTAGAGCCTTCTGCTTTTTTTTTATTTGTTTGTAGAAAAGTTATAGGCATTTATATATAAAAAAAACATTATGGGTATTTATGTAAGATATAAAATACTATAAAGAATTTTTTTAGTAAATTTGACGAAAGTTTACCGTATTGCCAGATACTAACTTTTATATTTTATTCAGTAGGTATCCTGAAATACATCATTCTATAAATATTTGTTTGTTTTATACCTATTATTGAACAAAAACCAGAATTGAGTGGCATTCCCCCATTTAAATATTTTATTGCATGAATATCAAAATTTTTACAAATTACCCGGAAATTTGCTTTTATAGTTATGAAAAAGAATGTTAACATTTTCCTACCAACATATTATACAGTTATACACCTACCAGGACAGGTGGCAGCAAAAACAGGGACGTCCTCACTTATGCATTTATTTTTTAAGAAATTACGTACAGGACGTATTTGATTTAAACATTAATTTTTTCGTAATCTTGTTAAAAAAAAAGTGTAATATGTACTTAGCAAATGTCCAGTATTTTTATCCCAAATGTATTTTTAAATTCTTTTTACCCAAAACAAATGTCAGTTTTCGCAATTTAATTAATTTATTACCGTTTTCTTAAATGTTTTTTATATTTCAAATAAGCCGCCGGACATTACTTAAATTGCCAAAGCTCACATTTGCATTTAGTGAAAAATATTAAAAAATATCTCTCAAAAAAAATACTGCCTTAACATATTTTATTCAATAATTAAAATATACAACATTGCCGGAGCCAACCGCACAACCACGTCGCGCAGCGTCGTAGTGTTAATGCGGTTGGGCGGTGACTAATTATATTCCATTGCATTTTTCTAAGGTTATTTCTAGTTTGATTTTCATTAAAATGAAAGTATTGGTAAATCAAACAAGGTAGTCTTGTTGTCACATGGTATTTAATATATCCATACCTATTGTTATTAAAATTAGAATATTACAGAAACGACGCTAGACGTCGGTCGACGTCGAAACGAAAAAATGAAAGAATATGATTCTCAGTATTAAAATTTATCAAATTCAGAAGGTTCACAACAATGACGTTAGGCGTCGGTCGGCGCTGAGACGTAAAAATGCAAGAAAATGAATCTAGGAATCGAAATTTGTCAAATACACGAGTTTTACAAAAACGACGCTAGGAGTCGGTCGGTGTCGAGACGTAAAAATGCAAGAACATAGATTTAGATACACAAGTTTTACAACAACGACGTTAGGCATCAGTCAGCGTCGAGACGTAAAAATATAAATGTAGGAATTAAAATTTATCAAATACACGAGTTTTACAAAAATGACGCTAGGCGTCGGTCGGCGTCGAGGCGTAAAAATGCGAGAACATAGATTTAGATATCAGATGAAAAATATAAAGAAATCTGAGGGCTTGGCTTCCCGTATAGGTGCGCACCAAACCTCAAGTATTTATACTCTACACAGCTTGCTTTTACACATTTTCCCCTATTCATATACCTATACTTACATCGCCACCCCTTCAACGGAATCATCTCAAAATATGATTTAATTCCAATTGTCGTTATAATACAGATGTACCAAATTTCAAGCGAATATCTCAATTTTATTGTATCAACCTCTTTAATAATGGAGTAGGGGGGTGGGGGGTTAAAAAATATTATAAAAAAATCTCAGGCCTTGGCTCCAAATACATACACCGTACTTCAAGTTTCTGTACTCTTATCAGCTTGCTTTAATTATTTTCCCCTATTTACCCCTATTTAACCCCCAACCCTTCAACGGAATAAACTAAAAATATAATTTAGTTCCAGATGTCATTATAATATATACGTGTACCAAATTTCAAATGAATAAGTCAATTTTATTTTATCAACCCCTTTAATAATGGAGTAGGGGTGGTGGGGGGGTTGAAATTTGTTATTAAAAAATCTGAGGCCTCGGCTTCTAAATATAAAAAATTGGAGGCCTTGGCTGCTAGTATACATACACCAAATTTCAAGTTTCTGTACTCTTACCAGCTTGCTTTACCTATTTCCCCCCATTTATCCCTAATTATCCCCAACCCTTCATCGGATATGTTCAAAAAACAATCCAGTCCAGATCTCGTTATAATATATAGGTGTACAAAATTTCAAGACAATGTCTTAAACCGTTCCGGAGAAAATGTGCTGACAAAAAAAAAATTACAGACAGACAGACCGACAAACAGAAATTTTTTTTTCGCTGAAATTTAAAATCTCGACGTTTCATGAAGTTCTAAACCTATTTCAAGAAATAAAATTTGATTTTTTTTACGATTGCTGTACTTCCAATCCACTACGTGGATGTGGAAGTATTTCCTCTTTTTTTTCTTGTACCATTTTGATACACTTTGCGCCTTTAACTATTGTTTATACCCATTACGCGATTAAATGTGTTCCGGTAAAAATTGAATTAAAATAGGTACGCAACAAGCTCAGTTTATATATTTCTCTACTGTAGTAAGAATCAAAGCCTAGAGAATGAGAAGTCTCAAGTTAGACAAAGAGCCAATGCGTATATGATCCGCCTCTCTGGCTAGGTGGAGATGGAAAACATGCCTAAACAATTATTAAATTACATGCGTAATTGCCCTGAAGTATAACTCATTAAAAAATTGACATTTTTGAATTATTTTTAAACGAATGTGTAAACAAAAGATGATAGAATTATCTGACCGATGCTTTTTTGAGAATGATATCTAGAAGTATGTGAAAATTAAATAAATATCAGACAATCAAATGATAAAAGTTTGTGATTTTTTTTCTTAAGATTGGTTCACCGGATTTGAAAAAGCAATGGTCACATTGTAGAACTAGTAGCTAACTTCTTCTAAAAAAAAAATGAGTGTGATACTTGTAAAAATAAAGCTGCTAGAGCTCAGCGCGTTTGTTATATATCACGTATATTTCCCGCATGCGAGGATTCCTCTTAAACCTTGGCTATAGGGTACAGACATTTAATGACATTATCAATGTGTTACTGAGATGGTAGTAGTGAGCTAAACTCTGGTTGAATGCAACAAAATGGTTACTTGCTATGTTATCGCAGAATTTTAAGGTTTCGTTTTGGTATCTTGAAACATTTGCATCACTTATATACAATCTGGCAATAATATTTTGAATAAACAGACTGAAATCTATCAATTATCATGGTCAACTCTAATGCATTGCAATTCATACTCTTTGATCTATTTTATTTAACCAACAAACCTCTTAATGTATATCTAAAGTAACATTTGTTAAAAATAATAGAAAACCAAGCTACATAAAAACAGCAATGACAATGAATAAGTGAGGACTGGCGTGCTAGGAAACAAGAAATAAAAATACCATTAAACGGTTCCCAATTACCTGCACGGCTTGCAATGGAGTTTCTGTGGTAGCGGTGGTCAATTTTATGGTTATGGTGATGGGAGTGGTGATTATTGTTAAGGTTATAGTGGTGTTTGGCATAGGAATGCCTGTGCCGCACGTAATTATTGTGCGAGACGGCATTAGGATGTGATCCAGGTAGGAATTGAGGGTAGACATGGTGAGACCACTGCGGAAAGAGAGGTCTTGCACTCCCCTCTGCATGTTAGTAATAGGAAAAACAACAAAATTATTATTACAAGTAACGAAATGATTTTACACTGTCTAAATTATGAATTTTGCTGTTATGAATATGATAAATGCACCTTCTTCTCTGAATACAATAACATGATTTAAGAGTGACATTTTCTCTAAAAGTATTGTGGTTTTACTTTAAACGTTTATTTTACACTATTAAACCTAAAATTTCTCTATCTTACAGAACTTATCTGATTAATATAACTAAAAATTAAAATGTAAATATATCAAAGTCTAGCTTTTGACATTTTATCTGACCATAACAATATAAAAACGCCATAGGAAAAATATGAATTTATTTAAAATTTTAATCCAAATAATTAAATTTCTCATAAATATGACTTAAATCTAATGAAATAAAGCCTTTTACTTTATTATACAAACTGGGCGGACTAGTTACAATACTCATTGCATATTTATTGAGCAGTGTGCATATTCCAAATAAATTAATATTTCATCCATTAAAGAAAAATCATGAATCTATGCAACCAAAAGGCAATGCTCACTCTTGTATGTAATCTTTTATGTTTATATTCATACAGGTAGGTACATAATTAATAAAAAGATTAAAATTATTTTAAATATTCAGGTTCAGATAAAGAGAAAATGTAAGCAAATATCTGAGGGAATAGCATGAATCTTATCAAATTTGTAGTTTTATTTACTTATTTACGTTTCATCAAATGGTTCTTAATTCACTGAATATTTAAGTTAGCAGTGCACTGTGGGAAGCGTGAATGTGATTTTCAGCTTGCACAAAATGACATCAATTTCATTTTGTGTAAGAATTAAGAATGTAACTATGTAAATCACCCAATCATACACTTTTACTGAGTATTATTACGACTACTGTTCGAGTTGTAAAATGACAAAAATTGAGTACAGGCTTTAGAATATCACATATATGATTTGGTGAGTACTTACTAATTCTAACCAACAACACATTGTCAAACATTACATAATAGAGTTATAGTTCACAGAAATTTAAAAAAAGAAGAAATCATTATAAACAGTTTGTAATTTAGGGATATATTCTCAACAGGGGTACGAATAGTTCTCACATGTACAGTGGCGTATTCACCCCTTTTCCAAGCATAAAACTACTCCCAGCAGAAACCCAGGGCTATTTCTCTTTTATATCTCCCAAACATTTCATCTAACGATAATATTAAATTGTTAAAGCTCCTCTGCTCTTCATGCAAGTCATACAAGCAATAGATAATAAAAAAAAGTGACATGGTCAATGGTCATTGCATGATAGAATTCATTAACTTCTGATGTAGTGAAAGTATTTGCTACTTATACAATTATTATTTCTGATTAGATCAATCTATCAGTTTCCTAACTGTTTAACTCTTCTGTAAAGATTTCTGCAATGCTTTTAATTTTCGTTACCTTTGAACTCTCATATTTTCAATAAAAAGGACATATTTGAAAGGGTAATTAAGATTTCTATTAGTATATGAATATTTAACAATGTTCGCAATATTAAAGCCAACCTAAATTTTAGAAAATTTGAAACTCTCACCTTGCGGACTGCCTGAATGGTGTGAAGAAGCCCCACTGCTCCTTACTGCAGGCACTGGACTAGGTACTCTTATCGAAACAGGTGGCTCTAAAATATCCCTATACTTGGAAACCATAAGCACTGATATGAAATAGACGATGGCTAGAGATAAGAATTGGGCTTGCTTAGTTTCCTCCTGTAAAAGAAAGCGTTAGACATTTATTTAGTATGAACCTCAAACATTAGTGCCTGGATAAACGTTCTCACCACATCTCTATATATTACTGCCCGAAGCCGGTTGACGTCCATGTCCTGTAGCAGTTTTTCTGGATCTTTTACAGGACTTGAGTTGTTCGACAAGTTGTCAGCTATATTCTAAGACAGAATAAGAAAAATATATTAATGCACACATAGACTTTTTCCTAGAACTATAAGTTTTCAAAACTTATTGACTTATCAACATTGAGATATAATTATAACTTTGTAAAGCCCCAATAGAAACGAAAATGTAAAAATAAATCAGCAATCTTAAAAAATCTGAAATCAAAAATTATATACATTCTCTTGAGGGTAGTTAAAAGATAGAAAGAAATAAAAGATACTTGTGGTTGCAAAAGCAGAGCTAGTGGAGTAATTTGCATGATTTATAAATTGCAGTGGGCAATGGCACCTACATTATACTTTTAAAACTGCCAACTGAAATGTATGCATCTTTATTTTCGGCAATTATACGAATAATACATGAATAAACACACCGCACATAATAGACACCCTTCAAATTCAAAACCACAGCTATCTGGAAAGGATTACATATTTGAAAAAATGCAGACAGCATCCATTACCCCATTGCCACTGTCGGCGCTGGGAATCAAACCAAATACACAACAGAGAGTATAACCAAACATGCCCACCACTGACATGCTGTAGCCCATAGCTCCTACCGAGCCGTTACTTGTTTAAACATTTTGTGGTAAATATGCTTAAAAAACATGGACCATATTTATGTTAAATTAGAGAATGGCTTATGACAAAACAACAAAAGTAACATCGTCAACTCAACAGCAGAGTACTTTATACATACTAGTTTGTGAAATCACCCTTACTACATAATTTTCTATACTTGCAAGATTATACTACACACTAATATCTAAAGCAGTTTTTGCAAATAAAGTTCTAATAATCTTTAGATGATACCAACTTAGTCAACAGAACTTGCATCAGGATAGTTTTCATAATTCTGGTGAATTTGAAACAGACACATTGATTATGCAAGTATAGCATGATGATGATTTTATTGTTTACACTAAACATTTTTCTATATTCACGTTTTTATCCAATAGTTGAGAGTTAAGCGCTTATGATCATAGGAACAGGTCAAGCTGAAGTTTTAGAACGTTATTCAGCAATACCTTTAGATTATCAGGAAGTTTCACCTAATATGCCTGGTCTAAAATTCATAGTTCCAAATCTATAGACAGCAAAGCATACCATACCGAAGCATACCAATTGTATATAATTTGTTTGATTCTACAAACTAGTAGTAAGTTTTCATGATGTAGCTGACAATGGCACTTTTATAAGTATAAATCAAGTATGATACAGTAATGCAGCAGGCTAATCATGTTGCAAGCATGCGTGGTTACCCTCTCTCTTATGTACTGGATTTGATTATTAGCTGCGACACTGGCTATGTCTGTAAGTAATACACATCGACATTTTTTCAAATGTGTGACCCTCTTTCAGACAGCTATAGCTTTAGATTTGGGGGCTGCATAAAATATGTACATAATGTTATGAATAGAGTTACTCGCACGGAGGGACAAAAACCCGGTCTACAAATTTTCGTCCATTCTTATATATATTATAACCCAACAATACAGTATTTACCTTTATTTTCAAATAACTTTGATTCTACATACCTTAGGGGAGTTTTGAACTCCTCTTATGAAAGACTGCAAGTGTGCCGCCTTGTGACTAGCATTTAATGTTGATGGTGCAATGGTGTGGTGCGGGCGGCTTCTTTCTTTGCACTCCAAACAGTTGCGAACTGCGCAAGTGCACACCTAGCACACGCACAAATAACAACAACAATATATTACAGAACATAAAAATATACAGATCATGCAACCATTTTTTTTTTTTTTACAGAAGAAAATAAAACAATTTTTTACAATTAAAATGGTAATGTAATAAATGGATGAAATATGATAGCCCAGTTGTCAGAGACAGAAATTGATAAAAACCTAAATGTTATATGGCTGAATTTTTCAGAATAAGTATTTCTGTTAGTGTAGAATACGATAAAAAAAAGTTTACAGCTGTAAGGTGCCGACAACCCCTAGAAAAATCTAAAATATTCGTCGAAATTCGGTTTTTGGCCAATAACTCGAAAAATAAAAAAAATATGTAAAAAAATTAATACCACTAGGCGATAGAGGGGGTAATTTCACATCAAAAACATATATGAAGTTTTTTTGTACGATCAAAAATGTAGGCTCCAGATTTTTTTGCATAACGCACGAGAATGGAACCTGGCGACACATAAGTACGGAGCGCGAAGTGTGCGCGGTCTCGAGCGCACTACACTAAATTTGTTGTAACTTTTGATCTTACTAATGAAATTGAGCTTAATAAAGCTTAAATGAAAGAAGAAACGGGTGAGTATTGGATTATTGTTCTCAAATATAAAAATTAATGTATGTAGAAATAGCATATATATGAAGTCGGAACATGAAGAAATTTCCGGTGAAATCGGTAAAAGCTGTACATTCTTCAAGCTTCTACTATTTCTACAATTTTAAAGAGAGAAATCTGATACTTTCACGTATTACTCTTGAAGTAATGTATAAAAAGATCCGATGGATAGGTATGCCAAATGATTATTTTAATAACAGTTATTAACGTTTATTTTACCCCTAGTTTCACGAAATTTGGAGCAAAAAAATTTTCTCCTTTATTTTCGTAAAATAAAGAGGGTTGATTTAATTTTTAAGGTGAATCCCCTTGAAGCACCTTAAAGTACTCATTTCAAGCTTTAAGAATCGTACCTTCAGAAATCTAATAACACAATTCAAACCAGAGTAATAGGTGTTTAAAGTAAGTTAGACATCAAATTTTATAACTTTCTCAAGATTTTGAAATTTTGGAAATGTACATCTTCAAAAATAAATTTTTGATTTTTTTTCACTCATCGGATCATATTATACATTACTTCAAGAGTAATATATGAAAGTTCCAGGTTTACATCTTAAAAATTGTAGAGCTTTTATCGACTTCATTGAAAATCTCTTCATGTTCCGACTTTATACAGGGTGTCCCAGATTTAAATGGACATACTGTAGTGGAAGGTAGACCCCTATACTTACTGTTGAATGTGAACCGTTTTTGAGATACGGGGTTTTTGACCAGAACTTTAGTCCGCCATATTTTTGAAATGACTGCACATATGTAGAAAAAATTTGGTATACATGTTATACTCTTTTAGGTTAATGAACAGTTTAAGTAATTTTGGAAAATTCCAGGACCGACCTCTATTTTTTTAATATGGCTCTTAGAGTCGTTAACATCACACTGTATATTATTTTTTGGTTAATGTTAGTAAACTTTTAAAAAGCCTATGGACCAGTTTATAAAATAATGTCATAAAATTTGATGGCACGTTTATGGTTATTTTTCAATAAATTTTCAAAAGTATTGAAAGACCACATTCTATACAATCCAGTTGCTAACATCATTATGTTATTAATTTTAGCTAAATACCCCGAAATGGGAAAGCTGCAAAAAGCGAATATCAAAGGTGTTTTTCAAATCACCGTGTACCAAATCATAAAACGTTTTCAGAGGTATACCAATTTAGTAGGGCACATGGACAATTTCCGTCAATGACAAAGCATGAACATGTTTCCAGAGCTTTTCCACAAGAAGAGCAAATATTACAGGTTGCGGAAAATAATCCATCCATAAGTGTTAGAAAAATAAGTAATGAGTTGGCAGTACCTAAGACAATAAGAGTATGGCGAACATTAAAGAAGGAAAATTTGTATCCATTTCATGTTGAAACAGTTCAAAGTCTAGAAGACGGCGACGAAGTTCCCCGTTTAACATTTTGGAGGTGGATTTTGGGTCCAGAAGAACAATATTGAGATTTCTATTCACGGATGAAGCCCAATTCACACGTGACGGAATTAACAACTGTAGAAATCAGCATGTTTGGGCAACCGAAAATCCACATGCAGAGATTCAGAAACATTCCTAATACAGATTTAATATTAATGTGTGGTGTAGTATTTACAACAATCATCTAATAGGGCCCCACATTTTTGAAGAAAGGCTAACTGGTGAAGTTTATTTAAACTTTCTTAGAGATATCTGGCCAGATTTATTAGAAGGCATCAATACTATGTGGTCTCAGCACAATGGTGCTGGACCCCATTTTTCTGTACCGGTCCGGGATCATCTGAACCAGCATTGCCCCAACAGATGGATTGGTCGTGGAGGTCTCGTAAACTGGCCACCGAGGTCTCCTGATCTTACACCTCTAGATTATTTTTTATGGGGTCATCTCAAGTCAGAGGTGTACGCAATGAAGAGTTGAATACACGAGAACAACTTCTAGAATAAATTATTACTGTATGTGATAACATTAGAAATAACCCAGAAGTGATTGATAGGTCAGTGAAAAACATATTAAAACATTCTCGAAAATGTATTGACGCTGGGGGCATTCATTTTAAAAACTTGTTTTAATTATTTGCACTGGTTTTAATTTTTTTTTTTCAATTATTTAAAGTTCTAAATAAATTTATTTTATCAAAATAAAATTGCAAACTTTTGTCTTTAATCTTTTCAAGTTATTCTCAAAAGGTGTTTAATATTTTTTTAAATTATGCTTGTTAATTCAAGCCTCTTCACAAACACTGTTTTTCTTTCATGAAAGAAATGAAATGTGTATTATTTTGGATGAAATTTAAACTATAAAAAGCTAAGAAACACTGAATGTCAAAACAAAAACAAATAACAACCCCTTCTACGGGGTATTTAGCTAAAATTAATAAAATAATGATGTTACCAACTGGATTGTATTATATGTAGAATGTCAAATTTGATCTTTCAATATTTTTGAAAATTTATTGAAAAATAACCATAAACGTGCCATCAAATATTATGACATTATTTTATAAACTGGCCCATAGGCTTTTTAAAAATTTATTAACATTTACCAAAAAATAATATACGTGTGATGTTAATGTCCCTAAGGGTCATATTAAAAAAATTTAGGTCGGTCCTGGAATTTTTTCAAAATCACTTAAGCTATTCATTAACCTAAAAGAGTATAATATGTATACCAAATTTCACCTAAATATGTCCAGTCATTTCAAAAATATGGCGGACTAAAGTTCTGGTCAAAAACCATAAAACATCCTGTATCTCAAAAACGGTTCACATTCAATGGTAAGTATAACGGTGTTTTGAACTCAGCTGAGTGTGCTCTACCTTCCACTAGAGTATGTCCGTTTAAATCTGGGACACCCTGTATATATGCTGTTTCTACATACTTTTATTTTTAAATTTGAAAATATAATAATCCAATAGTTGCATGTTTTTTCTTTCATTTAAGCTTTGTTGAGCTCAATTTCATTAAGATCAAAAGTTACAACAATTTAGTGTAGCACGTTCATGACCGCACACGCTTCGCACTCCATATTTATGTGTCACCACGGTCCATTCTCGAGCGTTAAACAAAAAAATCTGGAGCCTACATTTTTGATTGTACAAAAATACTTCATATATGTTTTTGATGTGAAATGTTCCCCTCTATCGTCTAGTGCTAATAGGTTTTTTATATGTTTTTTTTATTTTTCGAGTTATTGTCCAAAAAGCGAATTTCGACCAACATTTTCAATTTTATTAGAGGTAGCCGGCACCTGACAGCTATAAACTTTTTTTTATCATATTCCACACAAAAAAATACTTATCCTGAAAAATTACCTATAGATATATAATAATTTCAAGAGCTTCAACACAATAAATAAATATAATGCTTATGAAAATTGTATTTACTTTGTAAGAAATTTTATGTACTGATGATTAATAACAATTGCTAAAGGAAACAATGTGTTTTTTATTCAAGAAGCATAAAAAAACAAATTGATGCAGAGAACACAATACAAAAGTCACTGCACAACTATGTGGAAAAATTTTGCATGCAGCACTAGTAGATTTTCTCCCAATAGTTTACAGCAATTCAAAATTTCAGGTTTGATGAACTTAGTGTCTGTAAAAACAAAAAAGGTGCAGCATGATACTTTACGCAAAATGCTGAGAGAACTCAAACAGATACACCCAAATTTTATGGGACCAAAGTTGTAGAGCATAGAATTCTCAATTAACTTTTAGTTTAGAGTTTAGCTTTCTGTTACAATCAATGTGGCATGTCCAAGACCGTTTAATTATTTATTTACATAAAATCTATTGGCTGTGAACCAGCGACAAATCAGGAATATCAAAATACATTATTCACTAAACAGATATTGGATTAGTCCACGGGTTAGAACTTTAATTTTCCAGAAATTAAAATATTGTGAACACTTGTACTAGTTGTAATCAAATTAAAAAAAAAAAAACATACTTAATAATATTACATATTTTTAAAGCAAACAATCAAGTGTAGGCACAATCATTTTGATTCTAACTCATTTTACATATGATACAAAATATATGAAGGATACAAAATTAACATTTCTTACCAGTCTAAGACATTGGCGAAGTATTCCACCACTGGACATATTCTTTTCAGCTTCTAATTCGCCAAAATTCAATGAACTTGCAAAAATAAGTACATCTGCCATATTAACCAACCTTTGTAGGAAACTCACAGCCACTTCGATTGGCATTCCCTGTGTTGGTTCAATTACATCTAATTCACTCTATAAATAAAAAAAAATGGCTTACATTGTGAGTTATTACCATAACTATGGTTTATATTGTAGAGGTTATTCAACAAATAGCTTCTCAAAAGTGGATCATTGGATGCGTTTAGACAATGCAACTGTTGGCATGTCTTGAAGAAGCAGTTCTCTAAACGACAATGCTGAAAATAAGCTGGCTACCAGTTCTTGAGTGTCTTGGTCAGGAGAAAAATTTCAGGCTGAGTTTAGTCAGCGCTGAAGCTTAACTTAACTTTCCTTCATTACTATACTATTTCCAAATACAAAACGAAGAGTATATTCCATTCGATGGGCACATTTCTAAAACGGTAATATTGCTCCCAGAGAAAAAAATTCATATCACTGTGTTGGTGATCGAATTCTGAACAACTTTCAAAATGTCCATCTGTCTGTCTGCCTGTCTGTTCGTCCGTCCGTCGTCCGTTTGTCTATCCATTCGTCACGTTTCTTGTAAGCACGATAACTTAAGAATGAAAGGTCTGATTGTATTGAAACTTGGGCAGTAAGTTAGTGTTAGCTAGTTTGGTATTTGTCATTACCATTTGGTAATCTATGGTGCTTATTTTTTATAAAGTACAGAATAAAGAAGTATTACTATTAAATTATTACATGATTATTATACTCTTTGTAAATACAAAACGAAGAGTATATTGCATTCGATCGGCACATTTCTAAAACCGGTAATATTGGTTGTAGAGAAAAAATTTTCATATCACTGTATTGGTGATCGAATTCTTAACAAGTTTCAAAATGTCCGTGCGTCCGTCTGTCTGTTCGGCACATTTCTTGTAAGCACGATAACTTAAGAACGAAAAGTCCGATTATATTGAAATTTGGACAGTAAGTTAGTGTTAGCTAGATGAAGAACCCTATTGTTTTTTAACAAAATCGATCAATAAATAAAAAAGTTATAAATTTTTGAAATGAAAACAAAATTTTTACATATTGTTTTTTATGTTTTGTAATTAAATTAAAAATGTCTGAAACTAATACTATTTACAAAAAAACTGCGAAGAGTATCCTATAGAATGTGCAACATGTACAACTATATAAAAAGTGCAGTAGATCGGCGAAGAGAATAACGGTTTATTATTAAAATCAAACAGTAATCATGTTGTGTGACTACTCTCAGTAGTGATGTCAATATAATACCTACCCGGTACTAAATACCCGTTACTGGAAGAAGTACCTATTAACGGATAGTCAATATAAAAAGTCTCCGGTATTATCTTAGAAGTGGTGTGTTCACGGTATCATCTGCTTTGCAAATACAGTCTGTGGTGGTTGTCGGCATCAGTATGAGTAATGAACTAATGAATGAGAAACTATAGCAACAATGGTATAGGTAAATCCAAATTGATATTGGTATTAGTACGAGTTTTTTTCAGGGTTCTGTGCTTTAAATTAGGTAATATCTTTTGTGGTGATTAAGAAATGTGCGAAGTTAATTTTAATAAATATTCCAGAAGTGGATTTATTTTCCTTAAAATGTTTCTCCGATTACACTGCATTTCCTTTGATAGTAATGATAGAATGAGTCAATGTCTATTTTTTGTAATAATTCATGTTCTATTGACACCATGGCTCTGGTTCTTGATCAACTTCAATTTTGAAAGTGCTGCTGCTGATGCAACACCAACTGGAAGTGTGGGAGCAATTCATAGAACTATGGGAACGTTGTCACTTAGATTGTTGGTTGTAATATAGGATAATATTTCTCGTACTTCATGCACACATGGACTGGGCTCAGGCAATAAAGAAAGCAGCACCAGAAGTTCTTGATAAAGTTGGTCACCTTCATTGTCACAGTGGTCTCTGTCTGTTAGTGCCAACAGTAAATCAAAGCAGTTTCTTAGCAAAATGAACCAGAATGCTTTTTTCTTTCAGACACATTTACTAGAATTTACTAATATCGCATCACAAACGGCAATGAATGTATGCCCTGGTGCGCATCTCTATAAAAACAAAAACTCCTTATCACAAGAGGACAACAATTCCTGTGTAGCTGCATACACTCGAAATGACACTGACGTGGCACGTCATGATACAAGTAAAGAAATACAACACAGCACACAGCATATGTGGACGTGTCTAGTAAGTGGACGTGTCTAGTAAGTGGACGAGTCTATTTAGTTTTGGGGCACTGCACATTATATGATAAAATAATCATTCTAATAGTAGATTCCCCAAAAATGCACCTTTATTTTTATTAGTGTGAATTTCTATTTCATTCGTCAACTGTGCATCCCTCACAGAGTGGCGCCCCAGGCAGTCGCTCGGACCTTAAGCCGCCTCTGGCCATCACTATTGTTCATTATTAATACAGATCGGTGAAAATAGCTTTAAAAACCTAAATTCTTCATAAACACAAGTTTCATTGCACACTGTGCTTGGGTTAACAATTTATATTGGAAAACAGTAATAACACATTGTAGTTAACCACTTCTGTTAGCGGGTTCCTATTAAGTGATGTCACGACTGAGATTCGACAAGGTGGATGCAGTCCATATTTATTATTTTTTCTAAAGCCATTTAAAGATCTCAAAATATTGTAGTATTTTACACAGGTTCTTAAAATTTTAAGATCTCTCCGATGATCAAGAGATCAAGATATTCCGAAATGGTTGAACTACATATCGATCAAATCAATGCAACATACTTACATTTGGTGAGGTAGCTGAGGCGAGCAATGGTAACAGTCCTCCACAGGCGATTATCAGGTTGTCAGCCAACTGTGATATCAAATGAACAGTATTTACAACGAATATAGCATTATCACTGCTGTTGACAAAATCAAGAACTGACTTTGTAGAGTGACTTCTCCACACTTGTATATCGGTTTCCAATGAGAAGAGTACGTCAGATAACAGTCTCTGGTGTATGTAGGACCATTTGAATTCTGGTATTCTAAATGGGGGCCTCGTTGGGCCTGGGCTGAACATTGGCCTTGAAGAAGAGCCCGATTTGGCATTTTTTGGTTCTGCACAGATAAGGAATTTTTTCAAGATTTCTATAGTGAAAAATATGTAAAAAAATTATAACATAGATAATAAAATAGTTATTGACTTTGCCTTTACACAATAATTACACTATGCTATCATTATTGTGCTTACCAAATAGATTAGGATCAACTTGAGTTGAGGTTGAGGCACTTCTTGGCCTTTTTTGAGGTGAAATAGGATGCACACTAGGATCGTGACTAAAATCACTTGTCTGGCTCTCCATGTGATTGCTTGGAAGGCTAACCCTTCTCTTCATCACTTCAACAGGTTTATGAGGAGCCTCAACTTGACTACTTGCAACAGTATCTTTATCGACATTAACACTTTTAACAATAACATCAGTAGTAGTAGTATTAGTAGTAGAATCATAATGACTAGGATCACAGAATTGTGAAATCGTTGGTATATTTTCAACGGGAGGCACTTCAGCTTCACTGTCGACAGCAGCGCCCTCATTTTCTAAATTAGAAACGGTATCACTAGATTGAACGTTTTTATCGTCTAGACTAGATTCAGTATTGGACGGCTCTAATTCTACAGACACAGCACTATTTTCAACAATTGGCACAGCTTCAGATTTTTTTATAACAGTTTCACTATCACTAATATTTTCTTTAATGTTCACATCACCCTGACCTTCCTCTCTTAAAACTATTTTTATGCTACTGGAGTTCGTTACACCATCCCCATATTCACTCGCAACACTTTCAATTGTTTTAGATTCTTCCTGATCACTTATTTCAGTCTTTTCCATACTCTCATCAGCGTCCTTCTTTTCTATGATTTCCTCGGTTGGAGTGAGATACCTGTAAAACATATTAAGGAATTGTTAGTTAGTGTTAATTATTTACATTACATTTTTAAATTACGTTACAAAAGACAAAGAATAAATTCCATAGACTGAATGCAACAATATAAATAAAAACTAGGTAATTGATTTAGTATGTATATAAAAAATATGAAAGATATATACAGCACGTAGGAAAAAGATCGAGACTGTAGAATATCTCAAGAAATACACTCGCAATCAAAAAATAAAATACACCTGGTTAGTATTTTCAAAAAAGGTATCTAAATATACTAAACTGAAGCCACCCCCTGTGGGTGGGGCGGGAATAACTCTGAAATTTTAAATGGGAACCCTAATTTTTTATTGTAGATTCAAATTATATAGGAAAAAATACGGAACTTTTATGTGAAACTTTTTTTTCGATTCGTGACTGTGATCGCAAAAATGAGATTATTTGCACCTTTGAGAGAATTCAATTATGTTGAACTGGAGCCGCCTCCATGTCTCCATGTGGGTGGACCCGCATGCAACTTTAATATTTTAAGTAAAAACCTATGTTCTATGACAGATACCGATCCTACGAGAAAAATTACACAACTTTTATGCGAGACATTTGATTCGTAACAGATGCTGCCATAAGAAATAACTGTTGCAAATATGGAATTATGAATTTCACGATGCTTTACACTTCCCGCTTCCTCAAAGTGCTTCAATGTGCGCTCGACAGTGGATTTTGAAATGAAATTGTTTGAACCGCAAAAAACCTTCAGCGTACGATTTTCGGCGATTGCTCCATCCTCGCATCATCAGAAGAGATATTCTCTCATTCTAGCAGATTTCACAATTTCAGATTTTAAATTTATATCGTTATAGAACTCAAGGAAGTTTTGTAATACTTCCTTTTTTTTTCTATTCTACTTTAAATGAATACTTACAACAGTTCTTGAGGTTGGCATTTTAGAAGTACTGAAAAATAATTATCTTTATACCGATTAATTTTAAATTTTATTAAAGCATGAATCAGGCGTAGTCTCTCTGGCTGTGGAATTTTTAAAATTTCATGTTTTGTTTTAAAATGATCTGAACATTATAACTTTATAAATGTATGACTGAGATGCAGTGTTATCATTACACTATAAAAATGAGTTCTGAATAGAATACTAAATTGTACTAATTTACTCCATTTGCTTTAGTCAGCGGGTTAACTATAAACTAATCTGCTGAGCAATTAATTGATTATAAAAACCCTTGATTCAATACTTATGAATAGACTCTGAGACATTTACAAATTTCAAAAGTTGATTAAATTAAGCAGAGTGTTTAAAATAGCTTAAATCGATATTTTTATTAAACTACCTTTCAGATAAATCACTATCCGGCACTTCCTTTTCAGGACTTGTGACTTCCTGTATGGGACTTGACTGTTCCTCCAATATGATTGACTTAACCTTTTCAACATCTGGTACATTATTTACAACTTCTTTTACAGCTTGAGCTATTTCCTGGTCTTGAACAACAGGCGAAATCGTCCTAGAGTTGGAATCTGAGCAAATATCTACATGTTCTTCTAATAATTTTTCTGACTTGGACAAAATTTCCTGTACAATCTCCTCAATTATTTCACTTTTCTGTATTTCATCACTAATTTTAGCAGGACTACCAAAACTAGGACTGCTTTCTGTATGTATCCCATTGCAAATTGGTGAATCTGTGGCAATATCCATGGTGTCCTCAACAATTTGCGACTTTGCAGGGGAATCTTGAGAGAATGGAGACTCTTTACTCATTTTACCGTCACTAAATAAATCACTAGTCCTTGAATCTAACGATACACCTTCACTGTCCTCATGTTTCGCTACATATGACACTGGACTGCCTTCTGAGAGTGTGGAATTATAATCACAACTACAGACTTGTTCCGACTTGTCATTTTCATTCAGTTCAATTTCTTGAAGGGATGATCTGGAATTCTGCCATCTTTCTGCATCTGGATGACAACCATTGGATACATTTTGTGGTGCTTCGTGCCACCCAGAAATAGTACTGATTGGATGTTGTTGTCTTAAAAGGGGATCGGTGATGTTGTCGGCACGGTGCATTTCATAGTGCTCATACATCTGAGCAAACTGAAGCTTAAATTCTTCATATGACACCTGAAATGTTATACAATACGTTAATAACTTATTTCATACTAAAGGTTTAATGGAAAATATTGTCTAATATGGATATAAAGTGCTTTAGCAATTTTTCTGTTGTTCATAGAAAACAATCAGTGAGAAAACAAATAAGCTACAGGGCGATTTCGGTTCTATTTTAGGACTCCGCAAGGCACTATTGTTCTCACTCTTTCATTCATCTATAACCACTTTCTAACTACAAATACTGGATACATGAAGTTCCCACCAATTGCAATTAGAAAAACATCAATCCAAAGCCAGAGCCAGTGTTATTTTGTAACAAAAATTACAAGTGACTCCAGTTTATGTAAAATTTAGAGAGAAAAAACATATACACAACTATGTATTAATTTTCAATGAAATCCTGGGTAAAGACTCATATTTGACTGAATTTTTATGATCACAATATGTGTACCTGTACCCCAAGATCGGAAAAGGAAAAGTTACCGTCCAGGTTAAATATATCAAGATGTCCACATAAAAATCAGTTTTCATTATTTCAATTAATCTTTTGAATAAAAGTTTAGCATTTAGTAAAACATATTATTTTACTTTGTTCACACTTGAATTTTCTGGAACGGATGTATTGGTACGGGAATTAGGACTGACTGTAAAACCCAGTTTGTGACTTTGAATGTGTTGAAATGGTCTATTCGTTGCAAAATTAAAAAATCAAGCATGAGAACTTATAATTATCGCAAAATAAATGATTGGTACTTATAATACATATATGCAACTTTAATTTGATCACCTATAAAGTGCCGTTACCCCTTTTCAAAACTTTAATATTAACGATCAAAGTTGAGATACTCATGACGGAAAACTGCTTTTTTCGAAAATTGACAAACTTGGCCTGGATTTTGTGAAATAAATTTTTCTAATTTTTTTGATCAAAGGCGTATTTTAGATAATCCCTTTAAATATGCCAGCCAAGTATTTATTTTTTCTTTTTCAACAAATTATTCATATTTTGACGAATTTTATGAAATAATCGAGAATTCATGCAATGCTCCACTTTAAAATGATATATGCAATAATTATAGTATTCAAAAAATTATTGCAATACACGTAACACTTCGAGAAAATGTTACTTTTTAATATCCAATTGGTTTTATACCATTTACTTTTGGCAATCAAAAGTTATAGCCACTTATGTACACCGTGCGCGCCCCTGCAAGCCTATTCCAGCGTAAATGGATGGCCTACACAGCATGACTTGGAGCGTTAGTTAACAAATTACTGGTTGCTCTACTTGAATTTGACAAACATATGTCTTACATGTTTCTTTCGTAAAATTTTCTGTTCTTTGCAACGGTGCTGTCAGTTTTTTCATATATATTGAATTTAAAAAGTTATTCATGAAATATTGCATTTTTGCACTTAAATTGTCTAATAACAAATTTTCCACACAATTTTTCGCGGTGGCATTTTTGTTCTCCACACCTTTCTAAACACGTTCCAACAAAAATCATCGATCGGGGAATTTGTCCGAAGTTTGGGTCCTTTTTTATCTAATTTGACTCCCCTATTAACAAATAGGAAGAAAATTTCGTATAAACATTAGGGTGTCCCTTATTTTATACTTGATGAAAAAAAATGTTCGATTTTTTTGGTCTCACCCCCCAAAATGTTTACATTTCATATAAAAATCACACACTCAAGATTTCAAACTTCCAGACATGTTCTTTCCCGTGCCGACAGGAACTAGAAGATTGGAAAAATTGCTTTTCACCAAACTTATAACTCCCGTCGGCACGGGAAAGAATATGTATGGAGGTCTGAAATTCTGTGTGTGCGATTCTTATACGAAATGTAAACTTTTTGGGGGGCGAGACCGAAAGAATTCAAAATTTTTTTTCCATCGAGTATAAAATAAGGGACACCCTAATAAACATATGTCCGGAAATATTTCCTTAGGGAGCTATGGTTCTCTAAGAATGGCGCCAAAATATATGTTTCTATGTATTATCTGGAAATATTTTGGGCCAACTTTATAAGACTTAGTTAACGATTTTGCATTGGTATGGCTTATTTCTTGAATAGTACTAACCAAAATTAATTCTATTCATAGGAAAAAGAAAGAGGAATAGCTTATTTACTCTTTGTTTCTATATTTCTTTAGTGTACATTTTTAGTTTAGTTCGGTTTTGTTTAAAACTTAATTATAATATCCCGGCTAACATTAGAGGTCTTTTGACAATTATTACTAAGGCAAACCATTTTCGAGGAGAAACAGTTTAAACAAAATATTAATAATTCGTTTCATACGCGTTATGGTTTTTCAAAGCAGGCTTATGTTATTATTAATTTACGTGACACACCTTTAGAGCAACTTTTCTCATTATTTTTGCACAACTCATCTGAAAATATTTACAGGGTAATTAGTACAAATACATAAATTAGGTGACATTCGCAGAGCTCCGTAGCTCCCTGATTCCCTATTTCAGACGCATTTTTATAGGAAGTTTTCTTAATAGTTTAGCATGTAGAATCAGCACCTAAAGGAAATTTTGGGACACTTTATATTATTGCATTAAATTAATTTAAAAAATGTGAGATATATTTTATCAATTAATATTTTATTTCCATAAGTAATGCTGTTTTTTATTACTATTAATCAATTTTATCAAATCAATTAAATAAAAGTTTAATTTTAACAATGAAATCATTCAAGTTCAACAATATTTTAATTTTGTGCAGTTGATAGTTGCATATGGCCACCCATACACAAAAAAGAAATCAAACCATAACTTTGCTATGTATTTTGATATGTTGAAATTAAATCTGATGTCCAAATTACTTGATTGTGTCTATCTTTCTTGATTGGTAAAAATGGTGTTCACCTTGTCATTTACCTGCGATATTTTTCGTGATTCAAGACAAACTGAGACGAAATTCGTTTTTAACACAAAGCATTCTTTTTGTGATGCTATGTACAGAAATACGTATCAAGAAAACAAATTTGATTCCAGCATATTAAGGTATTAATAATAATAATGAGCTCTATTCAATAAAAACATACAAGTCATAGAGTACGTCAAAAGGTGCAGTGTATTCTGATCGGTTATATTGCAGTACAAAATATAAAACACTTCAAAAACCATAAGTCTAATAAACATTAAAATAAGAAGTAAAAAAAAACTGACGATTACACATTACACAATAAATTTGGGGCGAGAAAAATATTCATACACCACTTCCATCCAGCATTTTCTAAATAAAATACATTTCCAATCTTTTTTAAATTTACATAAAGGTAACCTTTATAATCTGTCTGTCAAATGATCATATACATTAATCACCGAGGTCATTACCACCTTTTTGTACTTCTGTAAGATTCGTATTATATGGCACTAATAGGTCTCTATGGTGAGTTTCATATGTGTGTATTTGTTCACATTATTCAACGAATATATAGATTTTCTTATAAAATACTGTATTAGACATGAATCTGTGTTATACCTGAATACGTAGTAATTGTCATATGCGTTTTTTAAATTAAGGTTGAAAGTACCATCTTAGGTGGTTAATTAATCAAAATATATACCTTGGAATGCACAATAGCTAAAGTATCAACCCACACCCTCCACCCTCCATATTCATATTTGATAGCATGATGAAGGAGCATTCGAAACAGTGAATAAACCATGTCAGATAATTTCTGCTCTTCTGTATTTTTGGGGTGAATATATGCCATTGCTATCAGCCATTCTTGCCATACAGACATCTGTAGGACCGTTCTGCGGTTTTCTCTATTATTATTACACAACAATGTCATGTCTGATAAAAATAACTTCTTAACATCCAGTAGCTGTTCGGTTTGCTTTGACTGCCTCACAAGTGTAGCCACCACCTTCAGTATCACTAGAAAACAAAAAGAATAGGAAGTGTTACAATCTTATATTTTATATTAAGCTAATTAAGTAAATGTTATTAATGTCTAAGTAGAACATATAATATGTAATAGAGAACACCTCCTACATAACAGCACATTCTTTTATGAATGCTTGTATATTGTATTTAGTAGGTGGTATTAAATACATATTACTATTTTTACAAAAAACTATTCAAATGTTTAATGCAAACCATTGTTATAAATTTTCATGAAATATGTAACTTTCACATCAGTTTGCTTTAAAAATCTATTAGAAATATAATTTAAAGTTTACTGTGGCGCCACAAGTATAGGCGAGCGGTGGGCACTATAGGGGAACATAGTTGACCTATCGGAGAACAACACGATCACATACTATAATAATTACACGCCATTGGCAGTAATTCCAAATCATACTACACCAATCATGATAGCGATGCATACGCCGTTTCTATACCACTCTCCACATACAGATTCCATTACCCTCGCCAACACTCGTGACGGATACAGTACATCTAACTACAACAATTGGTTTTTGATTTTCCGTAAGAGGAAGAACTTTGATATTATTTTTACTTAAAAGTAAAAAGTCAACTTGGTTTATGTTACAGAAAGAAAAAGTTTCCAAAAAATATATTGCTATAGACAAAATGACAACAAACAACATTCCAATGAAATGAAAAATATGGCACATACTTACTTGGATTTTCTAATCTAAAATGTGATTCTGGCTCAGGGTGTCTAGTGTATAAAATTTGTTGGCTAATATGTTCAGTCATTATTTCATATAAAACATTATAAGTGGGCAGGGATAGAGTGTCTTCATTTAACAAGAGCCTCTCTGCTAGTAATGTGTACAAATTATGGGGACTCATAACATCATACTTCCTTTTGTGTGTGCTGCGACTCAAGAAAAATCCTAGGAGTTTCAAAGCTTGCAGTCGAATCAATTGACTTTCCGAGGCTAGCAATTTAAAAATCGTTCTAACCCCGAATTTGGCATCAAACGCTGGTACCATTGATGAAGGGTGTTCTGACATCAGTGAAATAAGCATCTGAAGGACGTCGTGTAGGTTATCGTCTTCGTGAATTGTTGTGAGGTAGTTTAGGATGCTTTGTAACTCATCGTCTTTTACACCATTTCCTATCATAATCAATTGTTTTAGAAAAAGCAAGATATATGACCGGATAGCCAGAATATCCTTTTGAGGTGGCCTGGGACCATCTGCATGAAAAAGAGAGAATTATAAAAATATGGTCTGAATATCTATTAGATATTATTTATTATATTTTGTAAAAGTGCAAACCAATGAAATCTATATTCACATTTCTGTTTCTTAATGCATACAACAAACATGATGCAATATACCTTTATCAAACAATTATATACGCTTAAAATATGATTTTATTTCAATAAGTAAAAGCAATGAGAACAATTTTATTTTGTTGTTACTATCAGTGCTTATGTTATCAGAGTGGCTCAAATTTGTACAAATTTGTATTTTTTCTGTCTTTTCCTCTCTGTTCGAAATTCCAAAAGAATGATCTCCTCCAAAGAGCAAAATGGGTTAATATTAACACATGCTCCCAAGACCATAAAGTTTCTCATTTATTTCTTATGGGAAAAAGATATTTTTTCATAAATTATATTATATAGAATCATGAAAATATAGTGAAATAAAGATCTCAAACAAGAATTGTCCTTTTTAAATAATAAGGCTCTTTTATAGAATAACAAGAATTGATTCCATAGAGGCAAAAATAGAGTATTGGGTTTTTTTGTATTTTATTATTGTTCATTCGCAATTTTCTTTGCTCAAATTATTAATTAGTCAGACTCTAGTTTGTATTATCTTTATGTTTTTCAAATTGTTTCAAGAATTATAATTTACTTTAATGCTATAACAGAGCAACACAATTATTATTGTTTATTCAGCATTTCTTTTTCTGAATAAAGCTAGTTGTAACTTTTTAAAACTTTTCACTGATTAATAAAAAGAAATGATACAGAATACTTATCTGATTAACAACTAACAATTGTTTAAATGGTAATAATTATCAAAAGTCTGCGATATGCTACATCATTTTAGGGCTCTATAAAAGGGTGATATGAAGGTTTAAAATGAACAGGAATTATTAATTCGTATTCTCTGGACAATTCTTAAGAGGGGATTTCTGTAGATTTTAAGGATTCTATAATTTTACAAAAAAATTACCTTTACCCATAAGTAATACATGGAAAACTTCGTGGTCTTGCAGGCACTTGTTAACATTATTCGATTTTGGTTAAATGGTGAGTAACTTTTTTTCAGGATTTCGAACAACTCTGGAGGATAAAAAATATTGATTTTTTCAGCCACTCTAAGGTTCATACTGCTGTCCTTTACTAATTTCTGCCTTATTAATAAAACCAAAAATTGAGATGTACCTGATCTTGTTATAGATACGGTATTATTATCTGTAAGCCAGTTAATTACTAACTTCTAAAAAATTTCTTACATCAAAATGTAATCAAAACTACACTAACCCATTTTGCCAAAAAACGCCAAAAACTGACAAAATTATACTATGACTTCAGTGTTTACGAAGTTTAAAAGAGGAAACATGTTTTTAGGGATAAGAATGTATAAGAATTTTTCAATTTTAAAATCATTTTTGGCCTACAACCCCCTGTTAAGGCTATATAAGAGGTTGAAGGTGTAAAAATAAGCAAAAAGTGCTGTATTTAATGCCAAAAACTGATTGTAAAAAATTAAGTTTCTCATTTTTTTGGTCTGAAAATTTGGTTTTCTTACATAAATTTTCTGTTCTTGACGGTCGTCATGGTAAAAAAGAACATGCTAAGGGTTGTAACAAATATCAAAGGAGTTGAAAGGGTAAAAACCGAAATTTCCTAAGAGATAATTTCTTTAAAGGAGGGTATCACCCTTTTCAACCTCAAAGCAACTCGATTTTTATCCCCTAGGGCATTTTTTCGACATGAAAGATATCGATATTTGAAAAGAGCATCCTAAAAGAACCCGCCCCTCTCTATAGCCTTTTTTCAAAAAGAAACAAATTTTTTTTGAATTTTCAATCCCTTTGGTATTCGTTTACAAACCTTATGGTATTTTTATAAAACATGACGACTGTGTAAAGAATGGAAAATTTGAGTAAGAGAACCAACTTTTAGGACAAAAAAAAAATTAATTTTTTACGATTTCTTGTCAGTATCTGGCTTTAAAAACCGTATTTTTTTCTCATTTTTACAACTTCAAACCCTTATATAGCTTAACTGGGGTTGTATGCCAACAATGACTTTAAAAACATAAAGTTTCACAGATTTTTACCCCTAAAAATACATTTATTCTTTAAGTTTTGCAAAAATTGAAGCCATAGTATAATTTTGTTAATTCTTGAGGTTCTGGGCCAAAATTTGCTAATTTCTTTTAAATACTACAAAAATTGAGTTTGGAAAAGTGACCTTAACTTTTCTATTTGTCATGTAATGTTTACATTCTTGCAACTTTCAGAAAATTCTGGCTTTGAAGAAACTATTACTAATTAAACCCATTTGATCGTTTTAAATTCAGTTTTCTTTCTTAAACTTGTCTTGTTTGGCTCAAATGAACTGATATTAACTCAAATAATCTAGGTAAGTCGAGAAAAATTAAAATAGCGTGCCATACCATGGTAACTATCAAAAAAAAATTTCAAAAGTACATATTTCTTACATCTCAATACAAAAACAAAACAAAACTTTGGTTTATAAACATTTATGAACAATTTGTACTTACCGATTCCTTTTGGTGATATTCCGCTTTTGGATCTTGGATTGACAACCCAGTAATAGTATTTGAGTGTATGTACAGTTTGGAGCACCGTGGAAACCCTTCGTACGTTGGAGTAGATCTGGGTGTCAGAGAGAAACTCTGTTGCCAAGTACGAGTAAAGCCTCGTCTGAACAGAGGCAGGAGTGTATATCCAAAGTGCTGGGTTGAAGAGGACGTGGTCCAGTAACTGCCATGTCAAGAATGAAAAGCAAAATAACTAAATCAAAATAGTTCACACTGCTCCTCGTACTTACCCATTCACATGTATCATTTAAATATTAGAACAGTTTTAATAGCGGCAAATGTTGGAACAAAGTTCAAGAATTTTGACAATTTCACAGATCAGAATTATTGTAAAACTCTACTGCTTTCAAATGGCATTAAAACTATATACAATTTATCCACGGATGGGATTACAAGAGGTGTAATTGTAAAAATATTCTTTTTTCTAAGAAAAAATAATTTTACACAAAAATTATTGCTTTTCTAGAAAATACAAATGAGAAAGATTTACAAAAATTTAAATAAATTAATCAATTTGGAACAATATGTTAAATAAAGAAATCATTTTACATTTCATAGTGAATAAAAATCCAAAATATTGAATATTGAAATATTTGTCAAATAAAAGAATTTTTAGTAAAATACCTTATTCAGTCAGTTTCTGCCACCTTCTCTTTTTAGTTAATTGTATAGGAATTTAAAAAAAAAGATTTATTTCTAGAATATTATGAAGATAATACAAATGTTTTCGTCTAAGTAACATTTTACAAAATTATTCTATTTTGTGATACCTCCTCAATATTTTGAATCATACATTTTCAACGATATTTTTAAAATAGGATTATAGTGCCTAAATCAAATATTGCCAAAGTAAACTGGTTCCAAGTGTTGGTTGTTGGTAGTATTTTACAGAGAACACACCTACTAAAAGCACAAAAAACGTATTTACATTAGGACTAAGTCAGTTACTGTTTTCGTCTAAATGTATATCTGCGCGTGTGTGTGTGTGTGTGTCTGTGGGTGACATATTTTCTCGAACACGGCTCAACATGGAAATCAGAAATTTTAGACACAAGAACCGGATGTTCCAAGGTAGAACGGTATTGAATGTTAGTGAAATTGTTGCCCCAAATACGGCTCTAGGAAGGGCCCCAAACCAAAAATTTATCATTGAATTAAAAGATGTTTCATAAAAATTATTTAGGAGGCAAAATTGTATTAAAAAGGTTGTTGTAAAATTTTCGTTCTACCAAAAATATTTTCAGGATATTAAAGCATATGTTAAAAAAATATGAAAGCATTATCAATTAGGGGCCGTTCATAAAATACGTTCGCAAATAAGGGGGAGGGAGGGGTATTGCTTAGTGTGATGAAATGTGACAAGGGGGAAGGGGGATCTAAGAAAATGTGACGTTCGCAGTCAATTTTATTTTAATTTTTCTCTTAACTTGGCAGTGTTTTAAACTTTTTCATTACGATAGAAAGTCATTCCCAAGTACAAAAAGCCTGTAAATACGCCCAGTAAGAGGTGGGGGCGGGGGTATTTCCCCTTGGGCAAGGAGGTTTTTGAGGGGCCCGGGTATCATTTGAAGTTAGAGAAGCATTTGCATTAGGTGAAATGAGAAGGGTATAATTTTAAATGGGTAGTGTGATGTAAATAACAATGAGTTTTGAATGATTAAATTTGAAACTGCTGTCCCCCCCCATTTTTCAGAACTACGACCGAGATAAATATTTAATTCCAAGGAATATCACCCCCTGACCGAGGAAAATATTCAATTTTAAGGAGTATCACTCCCCCCCCTTCTCTTCAAAATTTCGGCCGAGGTAAACTTTTAATCTTAGGGAATATCCCCCTCTTGACCGCCCTGCCCGTAAATCAACATATGGATAGTTAAATATTAATGTATCAGACATTGTATACACTTATTTACTTACTTATGTGGTCATAAGAAATATTTTAAATTATTCATCTGCATGCTATTTTTAATTACAAGAAATCGTTTATGGGTGGCTAGCTTTTGTGACGTAATATTTGTTAGGGGGGTCGCTGAAAGTGTGACTTAGCATGATGAAGGGGGAGGGAGGGAGGGGTCCAAAAAGGTGAAATTCTGAGTGACGTATCTTATGGCCCTTTACAAAAAAATCTTCAAACTACAATTACCATTTTAATGCAATTATTATTTTATATAAATTCATCACTTTATACTTTTTAAATTTTAAGTTTCAAATATCCAAAGTATATATGAATTGACAAAAAAATTAAATTTCATTATTAGCTAAAAATGATTATGAGTAAAATATGGACATGAAAATGAAGAAATAAGTAGATCTATAATAAAATATAACTACTAATCTTGAAAGTTACAATGACCATATAATAAAATTAATAAATATGATTTATGAAATTGCCAAATATCCCATTAAAAAGCATAATTCTTCTACACAGCCGCTATCAAAATTTTAAATGTATAAAGAATTGAAAGAAGCAAAGGGCCAAAAATAATAAATTTTCAACATGCTTGGATAAGTACAAGTTTTAAAACATATAAAAAGCTTAATTATCATTTATCTGGCACACAGAAAATAAATTAATTAGACAATTTGAAATAGGAAGAGAAAAGTGTTTATACAAGAATATTTATATAGTGGTAATAATTGTGCATTTAGAGTATTTTTAGAAATAAATTAACAAAAACAGTCATACGCAAAAATGTACTTTTTATAACACAAAATAATAATATTTTAAGCAAATTTACAAGAAACAAATGATAAATTAAATTCTGCGATATTCCAGGATATCATTCCCAATATTTCACTTCATAAAAAGAGAAAAGAAAACTTGTTCTAATATAAGCGATATCCATATACAAGGTATGGTAGTAGAAATATAAAAACAATCAGTTTAATAGTTTATTTTTGTAAAAATTTGTTAATTATAAAAGTTCGTTTTTTTTTTAAATATCATTCCATATAACGTTAAGTCTGTGTCGACACTAAAGCAATTTTAACAAAAAACATCAAACGCTAATAACATTATGTATATTACTACCTACTACACCCGATGATGCCACCTATAATAAAAAACCTATTTTGGAAACCCATCTCAATTAATACGTACAATTAAATCTCAATTTGTGCAACATACTTACAAACAGAAAGTTAATACAGAAACATGCACTTCTATGAGGGAGGTAATACAGGTAACAACAAGTCTCTTTAAATTACTTGTTTTCAAATATCAATATTCTTAAGTGGAGCAGTTTTGAATAGAGAGGAAACGTATTAAAGGAAAAATATAGAGTAGTGTAATAATCTACTGACTACCCACAATTACAAACATAATTTTTTAAAATTTATTTATGTTCTTAGCATGACTTTTTTAAATATTCCATCTTACTATGCTCTTTCTGTGAAGGAAGTAAGAATATATTCTTAAATTTTTATCACTATGTGTAAACAATATTTTTTAATAGCAAATTGTAAAGACTATTTTAAATTCTTAATTAAAAACAGGGACCTGAACTGGGCTGCAATTTTTTTAAGAATCGGACCTAATCCCTTATATTTTTTTGCACCGGTACCATACCGGAACCCTTATTTTATCTTACAAATACCGAATCCAAACCTAAACCCCTAAAAACAATTTCAGTTCTTGGGGTTTTTTGCAGTTCCATTTAAAAGCACAGGTAGGGTGTGTGTGTACTATGTGCCGTACTCTATCTAGCCTATTATGAACTCCTGAAAGAATGTATAATATGTTTGTATAATAAAATTTAACAAATAGTACATTTTCACTCAATCAATATTTTTTTGTCTATTTTTAAAGGGACCTCCGATTTTCAAATTCTAAATAGAGATTACAGAAATAAAGTGAAAGCTTTATTTCAAGATGAGTATTTTTTCTACTTCAACTACATTTAGATCAATAGAGATAGATATAGAAAGATATGTTGTACAGAAATTAATTTTAGAGGTCTCTATTTCCTAGTATGATATTTAGATTAAGAAAAATACAAAAAATAGAAATTCACATCTTAATTAATAGTTTTAGTTTCTTGATAAGTTTCTACTTCCATGTGTTTCCGCAGATGCTTGAATTTACAGCTAGCACCAAAATATGCAAAGCATTAAAAGTATGGTCATTGCTTTGCCTGATAAAATTAATCAATCGTGAAAAAACAAAAAACAAGAACAAAAAATTCGGGGTGTTACTCCTAATACCCAGTCTAAACTATAATGGAAAAATAAGCTAAGGGTCAACTGAGTGGTGTAAGCCATACTGAAGCAACATTATCATAAGCTCATTTGTAAGAACTAATGATGAATATAGAACATACAAATTTTTATCATGGAGAACATTCAACTCACAACGAATTTTAGAATATTTTTTATTTACTTCCTAAAACAATAACTTTCTTATCTTACAATTGTGGAACAATAATTTCTTCAATAACTAAATTTTAAATATTAAAGTTAACTTATTTTATGTGGCAACAGGTACTCCTCTATTTGGACACCTATTGTATAAGACTTTTTTTATTCCCTTTCCTTCAATATATCTCTCCTGTTAGAGCAATTAAGTTAGAATAATTTTTGCCTTATGTACCCATGTAATAGTTAATTTTGAAGAACACTATACGTATACATATATGATTTTTTACCATTTACCATATACAATAGTTTCTAACCACAAAAAAATCATTTTCTAGTTCCTCTCCCATTTAGAAATCATGGAATTTAAAGAGAAACGTCTGCAATTCTTTTTTTTATCAACAAATTAAGACTAAATAAAAAAATGTACCTATATAATTCTATTACTATTTTGGAGGACGCATGCAAATATAAAGTGCAAAAACATTCATACACTCTGTGCAAATTATTTTCAAGCAAAGGACTAGCACAATTCTTAACGAAATTGAATTTCAGTTGAATTGGCAATATTAATTATAAAATATGCAAGACTCTGTCTTTAGTACTATCTGATTATTATTAAACACGCTGGTAAAATTATTGATTCTATTACATAACATATATTTTATTTTGTAAATTAAAAATAAATTAAGTACCTAATTAATTAACATACAATTACTGAAAAGAAGATACTTATGCTTAGTATTCAGTGCCAACTTCCACACTTATTGATATCTAATATTAGGCCGACAGTTAAAGAAATAATCTAGTAGAGTTAGATCTGGAGTTCTACCTTTATCAGAGATCTATAGTCTCCACCTACCGATCCATCTGTTAGGGAAAATATTATTTATGTAACCTTGATTTTTAAATATATTTTTCTATTAGTCAGAGATCGAGCTTTCTGTAGGTTGCATTTTAAAAGTGGGGTATACGACTCGCGAACTTAAAAAAACTGAATGTATATTTTTTCGCGTCTGAAACTGAATCTTGAGTTTGCCCATCGATTTTGGATTGCAAAATCAGTTAAATCGTCGATTTTTTGAGAAATATGACAATTCTTTGATATTGACAAGTTTTTTTGATATTTTAACTTAACACCCATATCTCCGTTATTTTTTTCTTAAGTCAAGTTAAAATGTTTGTACAATAAACTTTTGATATTGTTTAGTGAAATGGTATAAGCCAATGTGGCAAACGATGGTTTTAAATAGATCAAATTAATTATTTACTTTCAAATATCAAAAATTATTTAAAATTTGCAGGGCATATTAGTGAATCAACAAAACTTTTTTATTACTGAAATTAGATATACATAATATAAGCAAGTGAAATACGCCTTAGGTGTAAATTTAATTTTTAGAATACAAAATATATGATTGCTTATCATTTTAGCCATTTACGGGGTGATTTATTAGGGAGTTGAATACATTGCGCTCCATTTTCCAAACACCGACTATGGCACTATGCTATCACACACATAAGTGCCGACCACGCCACTATAATAAGCAGACTACCATTATAATACTTAATAATAATAATAATAATAATAATAATAATTTTAACTAAACCTAAATATTTCGTTTTTTTCTCAGAAAAAAACTTATAAACTGCATTTGCCTTTACACATGCAACTTATAGTACATTGCACATTAGCTTTTGTATACCGGCAATTCACTGTACAATGAAATAATTTTTGCAAAACAGAGTCGATTTATTAAATGTGGGCCTTCGATCTATCGACATCCAAAATTTAGTAAGTCGGGAATTTTGGGTTTTATTATGAGCTATTTTATAAACAGCAATGTCAATGTAAAAACCGTAGACATTTCGGTCCCATTTACTTCTTATCTTCTGAGGAAGCTATCAATCGAAGGAATCAAAATAACAATAATCTGAATTTGAATACGATCGAAACCATCGAAAATCTATTGATAAACGTAAATCCTTTTGCCGACACATATATTCATTTACGTCATTGGTACAATTTCGAAGTTCAGAGAATTGAAAGACTTCGAGAAGATGCTACAAGAATGGACGCAGTCGCTCCACTGCAAATGCCCTTGGTAACTTTGGAACTGTTAACAGTTCGTGGAACCCATAATAGACAATACTATATGCCAGCTATTCTAAAAGTAGCTGCGGTATATAATGTGGACCCCTCCACTCCAAATTTCAAGGTATACATTCGGGACAATCTACCACTTTTCACAATGTGACTCAGGAGAGCGAAGTGTTAGATCCTATGGTATTTCCCCTTCTTCTCCTATTAGGTGATCGAGGCTGGTACATTCATATGCCACATGCTCGAGGAACTCACTATGCGAGTACTACGCTTATCGACTTATTAGAGATGGTGACCAACGTTTCTAGTATGGGGGTCTTTTAACTCAGCAATACATCGTCTCCACCTTTACTAGGATTGAAGCCAATAACTTGAAATTTATTCATGCAAATCAGAACAAACTGAGGGCAGATCATTACGTCGGTCTTGATGATTATTTGAACCATAGGATAAGAGACGACGACGAAGCCGCCACCTTGGGTAGAATGGTGATTCTACCATCGACATTTATAGGAAGTCCACTTCATCAACAGCAACTTTGTCAAAATGCAATGTGCGTCGTGGCACGGTGCGGCACTCCCAGTCTTTTCATTACCACGACTACAAATCCTAAATGACCTGAAATCACCGAAAATATTCCTATAGGTACAAAGGCAAGTGATCGTCCGATGTTGACAGCACGTGTATTCTATGCTAAGGCAGAAGAGTTCATGAACGAGATTTTAACTAAATATATTTTCGGAGTAGCAGTTGCTGCTCCTTATGTGTATGAATTTCAGAAGCGTAGGTTACCGCACCTGCATTTGGTTTTAATACTTGAAGATAACGATAGGCTGGTTGATCCTGAAAGAGTGGACCTACTTGTAAACACTGAAATACGAGATCCGATTTTGGAAATCAAATCAGCATCTCTATGTATTGCATATTAGGCGGATTGACCAATGATCGCACACTATGATTACATATAAGATTTACGTGAGCATTTTTGCCTGCCCTTACTGGTTCTTTATCTCGATAACAAATAAAAATATCAAAAAAAGTTTTTAGTAAAAGATTTTCTACGTACGTTAAGGAACATTTCATCCGCTTATATTTAGTAGGCCTCTAATATTAATATTAAATAAGTTTTGTCGATTTCATGAATTTCGCAATTCCAAATTGACGTCCGAACTCAAAATTCGAATCCGGTATGTGATTTTACATAAAATGACATATTCAGTTTTTTTATGTTCGTAGTCGTATAGTGAGTGTTGAATTCGAGTATCTTGATCTCCGACATGTTCAATAAAAAACTTTTTCATTGGCAGATGGCGGCTAATAAGAGTGACCAGCTATAGATTACCTGAATGTAATAAGAAATTCCTACTGGTATAGCCGATTAAATCGACCTATCCGAGCGTTTTTTTGTCACTCATTTTGTAATAATATTATTAAATTAATTTTTTTCATTATGAACTCACTATAGCTTTGTACCTTGTAGTTCAGATTTGAAATATTTTATTGCCGTTTTACGCACCACCTCCACAATAACGTCGCTACTTAGTATCGGCAGACGGGCGGTTTAAGTATCCTAATATAACTACTTTGGATAAAGTTAAACCTTCTGTACCTTAAGGTCTTGTTGCGTGTTCACTAACCGCTGATCTATATAAAAACTAATGCAGGTATTTCATATGAGATTTGTGTAAGAAAATATTTAAATCATTTCTATATAATCAGGTTCAAGAATGCGTAGTAAGATTGTTCATTGACCCACCCCTCTCTACACCACAGTATTTTTAAAATACAAATATATACAACAGCGAGTATTGGAATAGCAAGTATTACAGTCTCAAGTAAATTTCAAAACGATATAAGTAATTCTTTTTGCCGAGTTCAAGACATTTAAATTAATGTTCAATCTTGTTTGAAGGCTTTGAGCAAAATTCATGTTTAATTAAAATGTCGAAAAAATGACGAAGTATTTTATTTCAAAAGTCCCTTGCATACTAAGGAACACATTTAATAAAAATCCATTTAAGCCACCAAATAACAAATAAAATAAATAAATATCTCTGCATGAAAACTCCCTCGTCATATTTGTTAATAATTAGATTAGATTATATATCTTATATCAAATAAAAACAAGGTTCACAATAAGCATACCTGCTTTAGCAGCAATTCACTGTTGGCACTTAGACAAGTAACGAGATATTTGGTTAAGCTGAGAAAAGATCCCAACACATCTATGGTCAGATGGTCTCTTGATGAGCGTTGGAGCATAAAGCTGATCACTAAAAACCCTCGATTCTGGATCATGTGCTGTTGCACCGTTTGGGATGTCTCCACTAATTCACAGATAAATCCTAGGAGTTTTGAGCTGAAATAATAAAAAATGTCAATAATAGTTTAAATATTTAAAGATTCCGTTCTACCTCTAGTAGTTTTTTTTAGAGCGCATTTAAATAATGGTACATTGTTGTAATATATATTAAATTATGCATGTTATTTTAAAATGCACAATACAAAATAAATTGATTACAATAATAAGCCTTGACAGAAAAAAATATCCTGTGTAGCAAATATTATACCATTCATATACTGTTTCCAGTTTCTTGGCTTTCACCATTATGGACTAGGTACCTATATAATTTTATCTCACCTCAGGCAAGTTGAGTAAAAGTTATTAACACAACTTGCAAAGAGAGACATCTACCAACCACTTATTGCAATCTATCAACGATTAAATACTTTAAAATGCCTATAATCCACGCAAATTATGGACAGGATTCTTGAGGTTTACATATATTAAATACACAAAGAATTTTTTCTCTAACCCTTCAATGATAAATTATCTTAAAGGCAACGGGGCCCCCATCAAAACGGGGCCTTCACCAAAGTGACTTGAAATCTTCGAAAAATCAAGTCTGTGATTTTATTTTAGTATTGATTGAGAAACTTGTATCTGCTTATTAACATATTTACTAAGTAATATCTATATAATAAATACGTTTCTAAATAAAAGGCAGTCCATCACTAAATTCATTAAGAACCCTCCATTTGCCTCAAATTCTACAATTTTTGTGGACCATAATTAGTTAATAACGCCAGTAGGCCTGTTTCATTCATGTTTTATTTTCACAATAAAAGAAAAATACGTACATACCCAGGGCCGGATTTTCTTTTTAACTTTAACTTTTATTCCCAAGAACTATACAGTTTATACAGGGATTAACATAATAACATATACATAAATTTTTAAATGACAGTATGTGAATAAATACTACAAAAAATGCTTATGGATAAAAAATAATAACGATAACAGAAAGTATTTATAAACACATATACACAATACATACATACATATACACACATATATACATACATACATGCACACATTCATATACACACATGCATATATGCATATATACACACACATATACACATACATTATACATAATAACTTAATAATAAAATGCATAGTACAATCAATATACAAATAACTTTAAGTTAAGAACATATTTTTTACATATGTTCTAAATTTGTTTAAATTTTTGTCTGTAGTTATTCATACTATCTTTTTTTCCATTTTTAAATATTGCTGTTACTTTGGCAATTTTCATTTTAGTTGGAATAAGACCGGTTTCAAAAGATTTATTTACTAATTTACATAATACTGGGGCCAGACAAGATTTAACCAACTTCACTATATTAACACTTATGTTATCATAACCACTTTGCTTTTTTATTGCCTAGTTGAGAGATAATTTCTTCAACTTTTTCAACTGTTGTTGGAAACAGAAACATAGATGAAGCTCTATTTTCCTGTGGAATGTTGTCTTCATTCAACCAGTGGATCTTAGCAGCCAGTTCTGCACCAATATTTACAAAATGACCATTTAAACATTCACATATTTCTTCTCGATTTTCAATTTTCCTGTTATCGATATTCAAGTTTTTTATTATTTCTCTGCTGGGTGATTTATTATATAAAGTATCATTAATAGTCTTCCATATTGATTTTGATGTTGCATTTGAGAATTCTTTTTCATAGTGTGTTCGTTTTGTTTCTTTAATTGTCTTCTTTACTAATTTATTGTGGTATTCATACAAATTCATATAATAATTAGAATTTATATTTTGTTTCTTTTTATAGAAATATGAACCTCTCAATTTAATTAATTTTGCAATGTTTTCATTGAACTAAGGCTTCGAAAATGTTTTAATTTTAATTGTTCCGTCCTCAGTTATTTAGTAGTTTTATTTTTAATTATTTTAGGTATTATATTACTTTAATTTTATCTTTCATTAACTCTATGTAACGCTAGCTTTAAGTAGATATAAAATGCACTCCTGCGTCGTTCATTTTGGCTCACCCTGTATCTTTGCGCGCTAACAAAAAGAGATTTTTTGTGATACCTAACGATTCATTCGCTGTCTAACCTCGTGTCACTGTAGACGAGTGTCGTATACCGCAAAAATTATTATTAATTATTAACTTCGCTTTTGTGTATATATATTACCGCTTGTGTGTGTGTACAAGGGTCATTTTGATCTTTGAAGATTAACAACATCTTGGGATTCCCTATCTGGAGGCCTCCGAAAGCTGGACCACTGGATTCTGGAAGGAGTAAAGGTAGGATCCATATAAATCTCTTTTTCCGCAACAGTCCACTGTCTCTTTCTTTTTTTTAATACATTAAAATCATTTTTATTCACCGCACGTTAGCGGCTTACTCTCAATTCCCTAACATTTTTTTTGGTCCATCGAGCCAAGGATTACGTTTTTTTTGCTCTTCTAGCATATTTCATTCATATATTGTTTTTTCACTTTCAAATTTAGTTTTTTTTATTTTGTTTTAAATTACATTTCTTTTAAATCATTTAAATTCATTATCGTTATCAGTTTCACGTTATTTACTATATCTTTTCGACCATAAGTGTATTTTATTTCGGCTTAAAGTTACTTTATTAAATTAGCATAATTTCCTTAACATCAAATCTCGCCATTTTTATATTTGATATAAGTACGATTTAGAATTATCAAGGCATCGCGTAAAATATAAAATTTATATCGATAGCGGCTCGAACGTGTTCACGGGCTCTTATCAGTTAGGGCAGTTTTTGTGACGCTAAAAATATTGAATACCTTTTATTTCCTATTTACTTTTGCATTTGTTAACGAATTAAGTTTCTTGCAATGGAGGACAAATTAAAGAAATTACGCACTTTTCGACAAAACGAAATTACCAAAATGCACGAATTATACAATATTGCACAAATGGCCATCGATAGTCAGGCTTCACGTCGATCTTTTAAGGTTCGCTACGCAGTTATGGAACCGATTAAAAAAGAGTTTGATAGAAATCATAATTCTATTCTCGCCCTGTTAGATGTTATAGATGGATCTGATTTGGAAGTTGAGGCTCAAGTTCGTGAATCATTTGACAATGAATACTTTGATATTAAAGTAATTTATTTCGATTTATTTGAGAATGTGGCCAATTATGTAAACACGGACGTTCAAGCGCCCGTTATTAACAATTTTTCGCATATTAATTTACCTCAAGTTGAATTGCCTAAATTTAAGGGGGATTTGAAAACTTTTCCATCATTCATAGATATGTATAATTCTAGGGTACACAATAATCAAAATTTAAATGACATTGATAAATTCAACTATTTACTTACCTCTTTAACAGGCCCTCCGCTTAATATCGTAAAATGCGTTCCTATGACCGCAAATAATTATAAAATTGCTTATGACCGTTTAGTGCAACGCTATTCGAATAAACGTTTACTCACTACTGCCCATTGGGTAGAAATTGAAAATGCTAAAAAATTACATTCGGAAAATTTTCGGGCTTTGAGATATCTGCTAGACATTTTTCAGGAAAATTTATCCGCTTTGGAAAATTTAGGACTCCCCGTAGAGCACTGGGATTTTATTTTGATGCATATGCTTTTGAGCCGACTTGATACAACGACCATATCACGTTTTGAATTACATTTTAATTCTAATGAAATACCCACTTTTAAGATTTTAATGGATTTTTTAGAAAATCATTGTAATGCTTTAGAAACCTTAAGTTTTTCTGCTTCGCAAAATAAACTAACAAAATCATTAACACCATCTCGGCCATCTACTTCGTCATTTTTTGCCAATACTAATAATTCGATAGTTTGCCCTCTATGCAAGAAAGGTCACGTACTATATAAATGTCAGGAATTTCATAATAAATCCCCTCAGAATAGATATCATTTTTCAAAACAGAATCGATTGTGTGTAAATTGTTTAAGTTCGTCGCATACTTTTAAAACGTGCCATTCTACATCTACCTGTCGCAAATGTCAGCAGAGACATCATACTCTGTTGCATTTAGAAAAAACCGATACTCATATACCGGCTGTCTCAGCTGATACGCCTACGCAACAAGTAGCTAGTATCTCACCTAATGATGAGACTGCGGTTGTCGTTACTTCGACACATTCTTTCTCAGGTTTCACACCACAAACCATCCCAGTTTTACTTTCAACCGCTTTAATAGAAATATCCGATAAATACGGTAATTTTCATAAATGTAGGGCACTTATAGATTCAGGTTCCCAAACAAGTTTTATTTCGCAAAAGTGTGTTCATAGGTTAGGCCTAACACATTTTAATACATCTCTATCAATCCAAGGTTTGGGCCCCATGCATACTTTTACTAGTTCTAGTGGAGTGTCTCTTAAAATCCGCCCGCTCGGAAAATCAACTTATTTAGATTTGATGGCTATAGTACTTCCGAAAATTTGTAATAATTTGCCAACTATTAGTTTTTCTTCAGCAACTTGGTCTCATATTAAACATTTGCAATTAGCTGATCCTACTTTTAATATACCAGGGGCGATTGATGTTTTACTTGGAGCTGACGTCTTTCCTAATATCATCGAAACTGGTCGAATTGTTGGAAATGACGATCATCCTATAGCTTTAAATACAATATTTGGCTATGTTTTAATGGGAAAACTGCCTATCACAGCTTTGACTGTGATTAAATCTTTTTTTTGTTCTCTTTCCACACCCCCCGTAGAAGACGTTCTAAAAAAATTTTGGGAAGTTGAAACTGTTCCGGAAGTTAAGTCTCTGTCTCCTGACGATACACTCTGCGAACAAAAATTTACAACAACCTTTTCTCGAAATGAAACGGGTAGATTTATTGTCTCACTTCCTTTTCGTAGTAATGAACCCATTTTTCCCAACTCTCGTAATTTAGTTCTAAAATATTTTCTTTCTTTAGAGCGTAGACTACGTAGAGACCCCGCTTTACATAAACAGTATTCGGATTTCATGCAAGAACCATTAGATCTTGGTCACATGGAGCTTCTCACATCTCCTTCCGATTCTCAAAAAACTTATTATATCCCGCATCATTGTGTTCTTAAACCTTCAAGCAGTACTACGAAACTACGAGTAGTATTTAATGCTTCCGCTAAAATTTCGCCTTATTCTTCACTTAATGATACCCTTTTAACCGGTCCCAAGTTACAAAGAGATATCGTCACCATTTTGTTAAATTTTCGGCTTCATAAAATCGCATTTACCGCAGATATCAAACAAATGTACAGACAAATTTTAATTAATTCCGCTCATACAGATTATCAGAGAATATTGTGGCGCTTCACATCTGATGGTCCTGTGCAAGATTTTCGTTTGAAAACCGTTACTTACGGTATTTCTTCGGCCCCCTACCTTGCTATACGTACTTTATTGCAGTTAGCTGAGGAGGGAAAATCTGATTTTCCTTCAGCCGCTAATATTCTTAATTCTGACACTTATATCGATGATGTAGTGACAGGAAGCTCATCACTGGAGGATGCTTGTCATTTAAAAAAATGAACTAGTTGAACTTCTAAAGAGAGGTGGTTTCGAGCTAAGAAAGTGGGCTAGTAATGACCCCAATTTATTAAGTGATTTACCTGCCTCTCACTTGTCTAGTAGTCCCCTTTCTTTGGACGACGAGTGTATTTTAAAAATCTTAGGTTTACTTGGTATCCAGCTTTGGATACATTTTCATACAACGTAGAACCTATAGAAAGATCATGTACTAAACGTCATATCTTATCAGAGTTAGCCAGAATTTTCGATCCACTAGGTTTTTTAGCTCCCATTACATTCTTTACTAAATATATTATTCAATTATTGTGGTCTTTAGGTATAAATTGGGATGAAACACCGCCAGATGATGTGCTCTCTCTTTGGTCACGATTCAAATCTAAATTTCCTCTGTTGTCTCGTGTTGCCATTCCCCGTCACTTACGCATACTTGACAGTTTATCTTGTGAAGCACATGGTTTTTGTGATGCATCCATGAAAGGCTACAGTGCAGTAGTATATTTTAAAGTGCTTAATGAAAACGGCGATATTACTACCCTTTTAGTTTGTGCAAAGTCTAAGATAGCGCCACTGCGCCGCATTTCAATACCGCGCCTTGAACTTTGTGGTGCTGTACTTCTTGCCGATTTGTTTTCTTTTGTTTTACGTACGTACCATGATAAGATACATTTCAGTAAGATTTGTGCCTGGACTGATTCCACTATTACTTTATCATGGATAAAGTCCTCTCCACACAGATGGAAAACATTTGTCAGTAATCGTATTACTTTTATACAAGACAAAATTGCATCCGAAAATTGGTTTCACATTTCTTCTGGTGATAATCCAGCAGATCTTGCCTCTAGAGGTTTATTTCCATCCGAGTTACTTAATAACGCTTTATGGTGGGCGGGACCTATTTTTTTGTCTGACCCACAAGCCTCCTGGCCCTCTCATGTTTCTGACGTTGCGTTATCTTCTGAAGCACTCGCAGAGGAAAGAAAAATTACTTTACATTCTGCAGTTTCTTTAAATATTTTTGATCCTCTTTTAAATAACTACTCTTCCCTTAGCAAACTACAACGCGTGGTCGCGTATGTTCAACGCTTTATATTTAATATAAAAAATCCCACTGTTAAAAAAAATTCTTCTTTTTCCTTTCATGAATTACATCAAGCTCTATTAATGTTAGTTAAACGCACCCAACATTTGGTATTTTCTGATATTTTAAATCAACTCAAAGTTGGGAAACCGCTTTCTAAACCTTTTCGAAAACTCAGCGTTTTTCTTGATGATCAAGGTATCATAAGAGTAGGAGGTCGATTACACCATTCTTCATTGTCTTACGATAAAAAACATCCTGTTTTATTGCCACGTTCTGGTCGTCTTACGGAATTAATTATTGAATATTTTCATAAAAAATACTTGCACGCAGGCTTACAATCTGTTCAATTTCTGATTATGCAACAGTTTTGGATAATGTCCTCAAAAAAAGCAATACGTGGCGTCTTATCTAAGTGTCATAATTGTTGGCGACTTCACCCTCTCCCCTGTCAACCTGTAATGGGAAATTTGCCTTCCCCACGCATCTCACAGGTCAAACCATTTTTGCACACTGGTCTGGACTTTGGCGGTCCGTTTCAGATTACTTTGGGTAAACGACGAGGTACTAAGTCCCAGAAGGCATACTTATGTCTATTTGTTTGCTGCGCCACAAAAGCTTTGCACCTAGAGCTTGTGTCCGACCTGACAGCTGATGCATTTCTTGCCGCATTGCGACGTTTTATTGCTCGTCGCGGACGATGCAACCATCTTTATAGTGATTGTGGCACCAATTTTGTCGGCGCTTATAATCAGCTTTCCGCACTCTTAAAATCCGCTGCTGAATCTGAGTCCATTGAATGGCATTTTAACCCTCCTTCCGCTCCGCATTTCGGGGGACTTTGGGAAGCCGGAATTAAGTCGGTTAAGACACACTTAAACCGCGTTATTGGCCAACAAATTCTGACATACGAAGAATTATACACATTACTGGTTCAAATTGAGGCATTTTTAAATTCGCGTCCCTTAACTCCAATAAGCACTGATCCTAATGATCTCTCTGTTTTAACGCCCGGACATTTTTTAACGCTTGAGCCTCTAACTGCCCTCCCGGAAACTGACCTGACTGCGGTGCCCGTGGGACGTCTAACTCGCTGGCAAATGCTACAACGTTTGCACCAGGATTTTTGGTCGCGGTGGCATTCTGAGTATCTACATACTCTGCTACAAAAAAGTAAGTGGACTTCATCCTCTGATTCTGTTATACCGGGATCCATGGTTTTGATAAAAAACTCACTGGCTCGCCCTTTACAATGGCAACTGGGTCGCATTGAATCGGTACATCCTGGTGCAGACGGCGTTGTTCGCGTTGCCACTGTGCGTACAACTAATGGACTCCTAAAGCGCCCTGTTGTTAAATTATGCTTATTGCCCTATTCTAAATCGTAAAATACGTTGTATTTTAGGTGGGCGGTATGTTCCGTCCTCAGTTATTTAGTAGTTTTATTTTTAATTATTTTAGGTATTATATTACTTTAATTTTATCTTTCATTAACTCTATGTAACGCTAGCTTTAAGTAGATATAAAATGCACTCCTGCGTCGTTCATTTTGGCTCACCCTGTATCTTTGCGCGCTAACAAAAAGAGATTTTTTGTGATACCTAACGATTCATTCGCTGTCTAACCTCGTGTCACTGTAGACGAGTGTCGTATACCGCAAAAATTATTATTAATTATTAACTTCGCTTTTGTGTATATATATTACCGCTTGTGTGTGTGTACAAGGGTCATTTTGATCTTTGAAGATTAACAACATCTTGGGATTCCCTATCTGGAGGCCTCCGAAAGCTGGACCACTGGATTCTGGAAGGAGTAAAGGTAGGATCCATATAAATCTCTTTTTCCGCAACAGTCCACTGTCTCTTTCTTTTTTTTAATACATTAAAATCATTTTTATTCACCGCACGTTAGCGGCTTACTCTCAATTCCCTAACATTAATTTTCTTCTCAAAGCAACATGAATTAAATATTTGTAAAATTAGTTCATATATTTCATTTGGCTCTTTATTCTCATATTTTAAAGCCCTTAATGATTCATTTATTCCATCAACATCAAATTTCTTAAAGATTTTGTAAGTATATTTGGTTTTATTTTACGTTTGAGAGGCCCCTGGGCACTTTTCATGTGGGGGCCTCTTGTAAGGCGGCCGATTTTGACAATTAAAATATAAATGTGTAAGCATTAAACCCAAGTAAGCTTTGACCATTTATGTTTAAGGGTCATTTGTAGGCTGTGAATTCATAACAAATTAAAAAATTTTTCATAATTTTTTGAAAATGTTAATTTTATTATAATTTCATATCAACAAAATATTTTTTTTTAAACTTAGAAATATTTCTTGGTATAAAGGATGTTTTTGACACTCAGAGTGCGAAGTAAGTGCTTTACATTTCCTTTCTTTGACATTAAAAAAAAAAAAATGTTTTCTTAAAATGTTTTCTTACACACACTTACATTACATTGGTTATTTTAACTGTCTACTTTGTTTTTTTTTAAATTTTATATTAGTAATTAAGTACTTTCATACATATTTAATTGCAAATTATAAAACTCGTAATGTACGTTAAAACTATCGGAATTAAATCATATTGCAACAAAATAAACATTGATTTATAACTCATTTACTGTTGCACCTTTCTATATCTAAACTCATTTATCTCACTCTTTCTCTGCTTACTCTATTTAGTTTTCGATTACTTTTAATCACGCGTTTTTAAACACTTTACTTTTTTCCAAAAAGAACTTTCTACCTACACAAAAACTGTTCTAGTATTTTCTTCGGCTGTTCCGCAGAAAAAACAAAGTATTGGTTTGAAACATTAATTTGGTATAAAATTATTTGAGACTTAGATTTTACTCGAATATAAAGTTTAATTTTTTAATTTATAAATTAATATTTTCTTACGTCTTCGTCTGCTTCTTTTCATTTGTACTTTTTCGTTTATTTCTCAATTTTTTTTACCATTCTTATGCATTCGGGGGCACCAATTTCGTGGTAGAGCCTGGGCACGTGCCCTAAGTGCCCTTATGTAAATTCGGCCCTGTACATTGTACATACCTAATTCAAATAAATTGTATATTTTTCCTGCAAATTTAAAAAACAATTTGTTGCATTGAAGAAATACCTAGATAATTTGATACATATCTGATTAGAGTAAAAAATGTTTGATGTGTGGGTCCAGCATACAGTTGTTTTCTTTTATCAAAGTAAAGACATGGATGAGGATTTACAAAAATTTTTACTTCGGTCCTGAGACAATAGGGTCATCCCGAATAGATTAGAGGTTCTAATTAGTAAATACAGTGAAAAAGTTTTAATTTATCTATTACTATTTCATTTCAACGTTTCCAGTTTGATTTCCCGCGCAGTAAAGTATGTAGTATAATTTTCAAATATCGCGCATGAGTTGATTTGATGTTAATGGCCGACGTTTGTTTGTCAACCAGGATTGATTCCAAATTCCAAGTAATGTGTCGAATGCTTTCATGCATCTATAAGAATATTTATATCACCTTGTACATTTTTTTGGCAGAACATTCAAAGTTAATACAATACTAGCAATAAAGGGTATAGCAGAATAAGCATGGTAAAATGGCCCCAGAAGTGTTTGGACCTAATTCGGCGTCAGTAGATCGGCAATGGGAAAAGAAATGTTTTCCTAGAGTTGTAGCCCCCTGTCGCTACTGGTAATCCCTGTACCCTAATAATTATAATTTTTCGTTTTCATTTTTTATCTTTTCAAGTTGTGCGTTAATTATTATGAAAAAAAAATGAAGAAAGTAGATATGATTTAAGAACATCTTAGAAAAAAAATTGCGCTGATTTTGTTGCCCCTTTCATATTAAAAAAAAAATATTGAAAAAATCAAATAATAATTTATTCACGAAAATAATGATTTGCGTACACAGAATTTTTACCAAAACTGCTATGAGTAGTTTATTGTCAAATTTTTTCAAATGTTTTAGAATCGGTGCGCCATACAAAAAAAAACCTGTTACGACGCAATGTTTAGTGATGCTCACCATTAAAACTTTAAGTATCAATTTTTTACGTTTTATTCGTTCGGATACTGCTACTGTGGAAGAGGTTGACAATCCCCAAAAAGTTGATCAAGTAATCGTAATATAAACATCACCATCTAATTATGATTGTTTGTCTTATTATTCATTGAAACGTAAATTGCTGACACAAGAAATTGCACAAGACAATTTTTTTTAATTTTCACTTTTACTACCACCTGCATACGCTATTTACGTTGATACTAAATTAACTATGGAAATAAAAAAGAAAGTTTAGGTAAATGTACAGGATGTCTCTCTTAAACTCCCGGGGCCATTTTCTTAATAACTAAAACATATATTTGAATTTTGTAAAAAGTGTTCACTAGAATATATGTGTTTTTAGTAAAAACTATTTTTCTATAAATTGAGGTATAGGTGACGTTGGGAAGCAAAAACATTTTTCGATAGCAGGAATCTTGAAAAGGGACGCATACGATGATTGTAAACAATTTTTGTAATACACTCAATTTTCGGAAAATCATCGGTTTTCAAAATATCTCACTGAAATACAATTTGTTAAATAACAAAATTCGTCACAACTTTTTTAAAGTAAATAAATTTAAATTATATACATAATTGTTTTATTAACTACTAGCAATTTGAAAAAATGGTAAAAATTACATTTTCTCTAATTTTTCATGAAAAAGTACTTATTTTCTAAAATGTATGTTTAAAAAGTATTTCAAAAAGGCATTTTTATTACTAAAAAAATTATATTCAAGTTCAAAAATCTTGAAGCCCTCTGATTTTTCGAAAATTATTATAAGAGGCACTTACAATGTATTGTTTCAATGCACCTCTTTTTCAAGTTTCCTGGGGGCCCTATTCTTGACGGCGAGAGAAAGGAGCGTTCCCCGGGGAACAATCCCTCATCGCATTCTCTCGGGAGAATTATTTGTTGGTATTCTTGAACACAAGTGAACATGGCGAAACTCAAGTGCACCATGAAAACAACAGTCAAAAAAATTATAGTAAATTTTGACAACTTAAATTCAACAATTGTCATTGATAATTCATGTTTATTCTTTGCATTTATTTTTAACAAGTTGAGCGGTAGTGAAATAATTTCTAATAATTTTCCATTTCTTGTATATTTTCTGGAAAATGTACCAATCTATTTAAAATTTTTGGGGAGGAAAGTGCAGAACATAAGTCACTTACATTACGGCTCACGCTTAACTGATAGGCCAGTGCAGATACCTTTTAAAAAGGCAAAAAATCATAAAAATGAATAACAGCATGAAAACTATCTATCGAAAAAAGTTAAATTTAAAAGTTGTAGGTAATGAAAAGGTCTATAACTTTTGTATGAACCAGTTTTTCACATAACCTACAATTTTCCGATAAACATCGAAAAAACCGGTTCTTTCATTTTTGATTTTTATCTCCCACCAATTTTTTTTTCTTTTCACGAAATTTGGTGAAAACTTACCTTTTTAAGTTCCAAACACGCTGTAATCTTTTTGAATCAAAATATTTATTTTTTCCTATTATTGTGATTCTAAACCAAAAAGGAGACCTCATTTTCATCCGAAAATACCCATGTGCTGGAAACAGTTTATTAAAAAAAAACAGTGGTCTTTATTTTAGTTGAAATGTCTACTTTTAGATGGTGTGAAAAAAAAACATTACTATGGGAAGATTTGCCAGGAAATGCGAAAAACTGAAAAAACTAGATTTTAAAAAGTTATTTTTCAATCATTGTTTAAAATTATTCATTATATATTAAAATCCTTAAAAAATGTAAGATAGAAAATAAGAAATGAAAACAAAAAACAACAGTAAAATCATTAGTAGCCGATAAAAACTTGTCAAGTTGGGCCAATATTTTTTATAAAAAGATGCAGACAAAAAAGATATCACTGAAAATGGATTTCAATTAATAAAGTCAATTTATAAATGCAAAAATAAAAATGTGACTTTGAATTAATTAAGATTCCAGAAGTATCAAGTAGTAACAACAAAATCATTTTTTAAATCGGAAAAACTTCCACCAACTGAAGACGCAGCAGAACAACATTGTTACAGGGCATATTATCAGCTTCAAACTTAGCTCGGTAACAAACTAACAGTAACCACAGATTGGGGTTGGAAGTAACACCAACATGGAATTGAATAGTATAAATAAAGAATAAAGAATTATGCCCAAATTGACAGATAAAGAATTGATTCCTGAAAAATATTTAAAACTATTTGTTGCAACTGTGAAAGTGTGTGTAACAGTCAAAAATGCGGCTGTCGAAAACACGGTTTGAAATGCACAAATTTATGTTAAAACTGCTATTCGGAAAAATGCTCTAATATTGAAAAAGAAATCTACGAGGAAGTAAGTGTTTCAGAAGAAATCAAAGACGATCAGCCGATAAATATTAGGCAAAATATTGGATCTGAAGACGATGGCGGTACTGAAGATTTCAAAGATCCACCAGAATCCTAAAGTTTTATCGAATCTGACTATGAAGAACTGCCATCAAAGAGGCAAAGAATAATGGACAATTTATTGTATTTCTAATTAGTGTGATAAATGTAAATAAAAATATTGTAAAAATGATAGCAATAATTTTCATGAATATTTAATTTGTATAGTTTACAATCCTAGGTATAAATTTCTAGGTACATTTAAATGTAAACACTGTACAAATACATTTTTTTATTATAAAATTTGCTATTCCATAAATGCCACTTGAATCTAATTAATCAACTTTCTTATATTAAAAAACATGGTAGTAATTACTTTTTTCTGGCTGAAACAATTTCACACCTAACATTTAATAATTGGAAAATACCATTTTTGTATGTTTTTTGCCAACCCCATACTTCAACGATTTCTAATTACTTAATTTATTAACGTAACAATATATCTCACATTTTTCAAGGATTTCAACTGTGAATTTTAATAAATAATGAAAAATTTTAAACAATGATTGAAAAATAATTTCTTAAAATCTAGTTTTTTTAGTTCTTCGCATTTCCTAGCAAATTTTCCTATAGCAATGCTTATTTTCTTACACCATCTAAAAGTAGACATTTCAACGAAAATAAAGACCACCGGGTGAAAATGAGGTCTCTTTTTTGGTTTGGATTCACAATAATATGTAAAAATAAATATATCGATTCAAAAAAATTACAATGTGTTTGGGACTTAAAAAGGTAAATTTCCACTAAATTTCGTAAGAAAAATTTTTTTGTGGGAGATAAAAATCAAAAACGAAAAAACAGGATTTTTCGATTTTTCTCGAAATATTTTAGGTTATGTGAAAGCATGGTTCATACAAAGTTATAGACCTTTTCACTACCTACAACTTTTGCATTTAACTTTTTTCGATAGAAGGTCTAGTTTCGCTGGAAATGGTGAAAAACCATTTTCCGCCCCTAAAGTTCACCCTATTTCACCCTCGTAACTCGGATCGACTTTAATTTATTTTTTCCGTTGGTTGCGCGCTATATTTCCTTCCTTTTCCAACAATTCTCATGCTGTTAATATTTTTTTCTCCGAAAATTATTTGCACGGGTCTATGACTTATACCAACAAAATTATTCGATCCTGTAATTTATTGGTAACTACCAAACTCAAGAATCTAAGGGTGGCGAAAACCTTAAATAAGCCTATTTTAAAAAAGATATTTATGATACCCATCTACTATGTACTTTTGTTTGAACAGTTAAAGCCTATCTACGGGTCGATGCGCGGTGGTTGTAAATGTGGAGTAAGCATTTCACTTAATTCTCGAACTAATGGTACATTAATACATACGTGTATAAATTTATAAATTTGTATCTGCATCCTCTATCCTCTATATCATGCAGAATTTGGTCTGCTAACAAAATTTCATGCACGTCCATTTAAAAAAAAAAACTTTACTAATTAATTAAACAACGAATTTAACAACAAATCGCCTGCACAAAAATTAAAGATCTCATGTCAAAACGGATGTGATAGATAAAATAGTCTAATTCAGTCAGGGAGTGACTGTTCCCTTGCAAATTTGCAAGAGATGAAACCGGGGAGCGCGTTCTCCTACCTACCGAGAGAAAGAAGCATTATTTAAAAATACGATTCTCTATTCCTCAAGAGAACCACGCCCACTTTCTCTCGGCTGTTCTACTCCCCGGAATTCAAGAATAGAGTCCCTGAATAAAATTTTCTATTCCCCAAGAGAACCACGCCCACTTTCTCTTGGCCGTTCTACTCCCCGGAATTCAAGAATAGGGTCCCTGGGATCGAAAAATGTTTTTGCATTGCAACGCCACCTATATCTTTCAATTTATAGAAATATCATTTTTACTAAAAACTAATTACAGTGAACACTTTTTACAAAATTCAAATATCTGTTTTAGTTTTCAAGAAAATGGCTCCGGGAGTATTAAGTGAGACATCCTGTACATTTACCTAAACTTTCTTTTTTATTTCTATAGATAATTTAGTATCAACGTAAATAACATATGCAGAGAAATTTTAAAAAAAATTTCTTGTACGATTTCTTGTGTCAACAATTTACGTTTCAGTGAATAATAAGACAAACAATCATAATTGGGTGATGTTTATATTACGGATTACTTGATCAACTTTTTGGGGATTGTCAACCTCTTCCACAGTAGCAGTATCTGAACGAGTGAAACGTAAAAATGGATGCTTAAAGTTTTAATGGTGAGCATCATTAAACATTGCGTCGTAACAGTTTTAATTTTTTTAAGTATGGCGCACCGCTCCTAAAAATTTGAAAAAAATTGACAATAAACTACTCATAGCAGTGTATTTCTGGTAAAAATTCTGTATACGCGAATCATTATTTTCTAGAATAAATAATTATTTGATTTCTTCAATATTCTTTTTAATATGAAAGGGGCAACAAAATCAGCACATTTTTTCCCCTAAGAAATCATATCTTCATTCTCCATTTTTTTCATAATAGTTAATTATTGCAAAGATAAAAAATGAAAACGAAACATAATAATTATTAGGGTACAATGGTTACTAGTGGCGACAGGGGGCTCTAACTCTAGGACAACATTTCTTTTCCCATTGCCGATCTACTAACACCGAATTAGGTCCAAACGTTTCTGGGGCCGTTTTACCATGCTCATTCTGCCATACCTTCTTTTGTACCAACTCTATAACGCGCGAAAACAAGTCAGCCTGACATTAATGGCGGGTGTTTGTTTGGGTTTAATTGCGCTTGATCTATTTTTTTCAATTAATAGTCTATACTAGTAAATAGTAACATACAAAACAGCAACGCCTCGACATATCACGCAACAGATCTCGGGAACTTAAAAAAATGCAAGCTGGCTTTAAACCGTAAAAATTCGGTTATGGAATGAGAACTAATTATATTGAATTGACTAAATAAAACCAAATTCTTGTTCAAATTAAGAACAATATTTCGTATTGCTTCATATTTTTTTAACTTTTGTTTACTTGTATAGTTATTTAGTTGATTCTTGAGTCGCGTTTTTTGTAATTTATAATTTAATTTATATATATGTTAGGTTCAGACTTACCATAAAGTGGGATCCCTCTTGACATCCGAAGAACCGATGGATTCATAAGGCAAGTCCAGCTGAGAAAATAAAGGGAACAAAACCTGGATTCCACCAACAGAATTCAAAGTGCTATGGATGGAGTGAGTTATCACTGCTTTCACATCCTGTGTAAGAAATGAGAGTTACATAACAACATACAACGAAAGCAGTCAATGTTAAATAAAAATAATATCAATAACTTAATACTTGATACTTCTTCCTTAGGAAGTTGAATTTTCTTTATAGTTCAGTCCGAAAAGGGGGCTTATTTTCAAATAATTCTTTTATGATTGATCTAATTATATTGGCGATAGAAATCTATGGTAATAAAATGGTTATTTTTTATACCAAGGCTGTGAAATTTCTTTTTGCCTACAGAGAGAAATTATCGCCGAGGCCGCTTGCGGCCATGGTATAAACACTATTTTTTGTGCAACCGTAAATTATAGTCAAATGGTGAAAATGACACCTGTTTATGCTATATTTAGCGGTGGCATGTCACAGCGTTTCTATGAAAATCGTAAATTCTGTATGTATACAAAACATTTTGACAGTTCCTGAAAAACTGCAAAAATGTTTGACAGCGATTATAATATTTTAATTTCTTGCACTCCTCCAGAGCTTAAAGGTATCGTAAATTCGGCGCTTTCTGATTTAATGCCTGATCTAAACAGCAACACAAACATGTTACAGCGACTAATTACTAATTCTGTTTAATAAAAAAATAACAATTTTTAGTTGTCATATTTTAGAAATGCCAATTTTGAAGCGACTTAAACATCAATTATAAAAGTCACTTAGTTTAACGGCCGTGAAATTAAATTTCGCGGACTGTTTTGAGAATGCGAAATACTACGCGTATGGCTGCACAAAAAAATAACTTTGTTTCCCTGGAAACAAGATCTACAAATATGTATCAAAATTATTGTGGCGTGAAAATGTTCTTTAAGTCGTTAAATTAGTATCATTTCAACAGATAAATTCATGCCCTACCAAAAAAATATGTATAGCTTTTTACCCCATTTTGTTTACTTTTCGACAAATCGTAAAAATCTCTTTTATATTCATAAAATTATCAACTCATTATTTTTGGTTATAAAATCCGGTAGACCGATTTTTAACCAACTTTTTCAGTTTTTAAAAAGGAGGAGGTTTTTCAACTAGACTTGTATGTATGTTTTTTTATGTTTGTACAATGATTATTCTGGAATACGATTTACTTTGGAATATGATATCTATGTAAATTTTTGTAAACTGTAGAGCATGGCTTGGCGGTGGCCCCATATTAGATTTATTAAGCTTTATCTAGTATAAGGTGATCCAAACTCGGAAAAAAAGTTTTTCTATTCCAGAAGGTGGCGCATCCGTCAAAATTGCAAGTTAGATGTTTCCAGGGCTTGGTACTGAATCTCTTGTCAAAAATAAAAATCCAAATTGTCAAATCTAATAAGGCTGCCATAATTGTCAACTTTTGCAGATCGACATGAAATTTGTCACATGGTGACATTTCTTTTACTTTGTAGAAATTACTTACATTAAAAAGGGCGAAAAAAAATTTTGGCCGTTCGATTAATTAAACCCAGTTAGTAAAGCGGATCTGGATTTGGAAGTCGCCAATAGAACTAGAATTTTTTTTGCTATTCTCTAAGTTTGCGGCAAGCAATTATTCTCTGAAAGTCTCATTCATATTTGCGCGGGGGGGGGAGGGAGATATTTGCACACAAAGTTTGCAAAAACTATTTTTTTCGGCTATAACTCGGAAAATAATAACTGCATGAAAAAAAATTCAATTCAAAGTTCAAGGGAATTTGAAAATATGCGATCTGAGACTTGTCCAAAAACATTAATTAGATCTCGAGTTATACAGATTCGGAAAATGCAGTTTAGGGTATAGGAATAACGATGTAATTGACCACGCCCCGCTAGTTCCATAAATCGTGAAAGCAGAGGTACACAATGAATTGAATTTAGTACGGCATGAACTAAGGATGGATGCGGACGTAGGTAATAATTTCTATACGAAACGAGAAAATATCTCTTCGTCAAAAGCGAAGAAGTTATTTGTCATATTTTTGACAAATAATTTCTTCTATTGAAAACATTTCTGCAGTTTCTTTTTTAGCCGTAAATGCTATGGGAATAAAACAATAATTCTTATTAAAACCGAAATGAAAATAGAACATTAAAATAAAATTAAACACTCGGAAACTGAAATCAACTAATAATTATCAAAAAATAAATTATTCTTATTAAACTACAAAAATAGAACATTAAAATAAAATGAAATAACCCTCAGAAACTAAAATCAACTAATAATTATCAAACAATAAATTAATGAAGTAAGGATTCAAACAAACCACCTTCTTGTGCCAAACAATAGCCAAACCGATTATACAATGAACCTCTCATATCATTGAGTTGATTTGGAGTAATGCTTGCACAAAGTTGGATAAGTTTTTACCGTAATTCAACTAAATTATTGGCTCGTTCAAACGCATGTTTGTACGCGGTTTCCTTTAAAAAGCCCCATAGAAAGAAATCATGGGGTGCTTGATCAGGTGACCTGGGGGGCCATTTTATCATTCCCCTCGTAGCTATTAAACGATTGGGAAATGTTCTTTCAAAAAATTAATAACAGTTAAGGTATTGTGACTTGGGCAGCCGTCTTGTTGAAACCAAATGTCGTCAAAGTTGACAGGAAGATTTTGAACTGCAGGAATTATTTGATTTTGTAAAAGCTCTAAATATTTATTGCCATTTAAATTGTCATCGATTAGCAGTGGGCCTATAATATGATTGTCTAAAATTCCCGTCCAAACGTTCAACTTTTGAGGATACCGAGTTCGCACAGCAACACTCAAATGTTTATTTTTTCGAGACCAATATCGTACTACGGATGGATTGTGTTTCCTATGTAATGAAAAGGATGATTCAACTGTAAACAATATATCCTTTAAGAAGTTTTCATTCTCATTCACTTTATTTATCATTTCACAAAATTCCATCCGTTTGAAATTGTCCTCGGGAAATATTTCTTGCGTCGTTTGAACTTTAAAACAACTGTACCCATTTCTTTTCAAAATATTTCTTACAGTTCTTTCCTTCATATCAACTTCATCAGCAATTTGCGCTAGTGCTGTTCTCAACTCGCGGTCAAGCGATGGTGCTATTGTTTTATACCAATGCCCTGCATTGTTCTACGACAAGGCGTGGTTTATCTGCGCAGAAACAAGTTTACGTATCTTAAACTAAATTTGCTGAATCTGTATATGGGCAATTGAAGAATTCTCGGAAAAGTCTTTTTGCCGGTGGTTTCAAGTGTTTAACCAATGATTTCTCCAGGAAAGAGGGATGATAGGGACCTGAAATTTTTGGTGGATGTAGAGAAAGTGTAAAGCTTAGTTCTGGTCAAGGTGGGAAATTGGTGGGGGAATTAGGGAGGGAGGGAAAGAGGGATAACTTAAAAATTTTCGGAGCTACGTACTTCGCCCAAAATTCGACAAATTAATGGATATTTGCTCATTGTATGTATTATCCCATCAACTTCCATAAGTGAAAATAGTTTCTGATTTTTGATAAAATTATGAGGCTACACCCGAAAAACGAGTTTGCATTTTTCTTAAATCGCGTTTTTTGCATGAAAAAATTGTTGTATTCAAATAATTTTTGTAGCACATGGAGGGAATTTTTTCTCTTTAATTTGAAAAAATTGAGATGTCAGGACGAGAATTAAAGCTGATAACGCCTTCGACTCTGTGGAGGGGGAACCAAAAGGGTTATCGACTTCGGACTAGGCTCATTTTCAAATTCAATTCTCTATTCAACTTGTGTTAAAAGAGCGCGATCAAATCAGAGAATATTTTCGAGCTGAAACGGCGAGTTATAAAAGAATTAATTTATCGATAAGCGTGAGGCGCCGCCGTGCAACCGAAGTGAAGGGATGTGGCTTCTTCGTGCCTTGTTTTGTTTCTGCCCATGTGACCTTCTGCCGGCAAGCTGTTGCTGCACGTAAGAGCTTCATTTCCTCGGCTAATAATGCAGCTTTTTTCGATGCTTTTTTTGCCGATTAATAGTTACCATTCAGCGAATGATTTACAATTATCTTGAGGATATATTTCGAGTTCCTTTAAAGCTACGGGAGAGGGGGGTTCTGTCTGTCAGCCACCGCGGGTGGGGGGTCTTTCTTGTGGGAGTGGGTTTGCTCCAGAGTGGTCTGGCGCGACTTATGGGTCTGGGAAACCACACCTCTCGCTTTGGTGAGCGTCACCCGCCGCGTCTTACGCGTATCGACAAATTTATTATTTTATAACTCGCCATTTTCGCCCGAAAATATTCACCAGTTGAACACAGAGTTTAACTAGAAGATGAGCATAGTCCGAACTCGATAACCCTGTTTGCTCCCCCTCCACAGAAGCAAAAGCGTTATCAGCTCTAACTCCCGTCCTGATCATCCTATTGCCATGATTTTTTTTCAAATTAAAGACAAAGAAAGTCCCTTTATGCGCAAAAAAAATATTTAAATATAATCTTTTTTTCGTACAAGAAACGAGATTTGGAGAAAAATGCAAAATCGTTTTTCGGATATTTTTTCAAAAAATCAAAAACCATTTTCATCTATGGAAGTTGATGGGATTATACATACGATGAGCAAGGACATGCTAATTTGTCGAGTTTTTGGACGAACATTTTTACCGTCTCCCTTTCTTAATTTCATCACTACCTTCCCAACTTGACTAGAACTAAACTTTACACTTTCCCTATATCCGCCAAAAATTTCAGGTCGCTATCATCCTTCCTTCTTGGAGAAATCATCGGTATAATACTTGAAACCACCGACTATCTCCGAGAACTTTTTTTAATACAGGCATTATTTACCGAGTTATCGCCGAAAAAGTAGTTTTTGCAAACTTTGTATGCAAATATCTCCCCACCTCTCGAGTATGAGACTTGTGATTTTCAGAGAATATAATTGCATGACTCAAATTTATAGAATGGTAAAAAGTTTATTTCAAATTAAATTGTCGGCTTGCGCTCCTTTTTCCTGCCAGATTAGCTCTACTAAATTAATAGTCAGATCGATAAAAAAATCAATTAAAACCAAAGCTCGACCTCAACATATCGATATTAGCGACGGTGACATTTTATTTCGTAATTTTGGGAGAACCGTTCCCTTAGAGACGGTTAAGTTTTTGTCAATTTTTTTGAATCAGATATTGTTGTGCACCAGATATGATTTATTCATAGTGGTACAGCCTGCTGGAGCTAATTGGACGCATGAATGTCTAATATTATGATTGAACGCGTCGCCACTATGGTTTCTGAGAATGGATTTCTTGGCCAAAATCCCATTTTCCAATGGGCTTGTTCCATGATATTCTTTTTATATGGTTTTTATACTTTTTCATATAGTACTCGATATTCTCATTATACACTTAAAATTTCGTATTATTAACTTTTTCCGTTCTCGAGATATAAGGAGTTGAAATTAGTAATAGTTGCAAAAACCGAGCGCTCATTTGTGACGTCACTATACGCAAGTGACGTAAGAAAAATGGCTTCCTGGGACCTTTCAAATTTAACCTGAAAAGTCGAAAAACATGGAATTTTTAAACGCTGGTAACTAAATAAATACGTCGAGTGGAAGTTCGTTCTATGTGTCTACGGAAAGGAGAAGGTCGGCGATGAATTATAATCGTAAATTGCAGGGTCAAAATCGAAAATTCGTTTTGGCAGGAGCGAGAGAAAATTGTAATTTTTTGACATTTCACCAAATTGTACTCCCCTACTGTCAAGTAATAAGCAAAACAAACAATACTTCGAAAACACTTATAATTATAACCAATAAGGAGCATCAAGTCTGTTGAGATCGCCGAGTCTTTGCGTATAGTGACGTAGCGCCTGGCCACGCCCCATTTTCGCGAGATGGAAATTTGTAATAGTTTTTAAGATACTAAACGTGCGAATAAGATTCTGAATTTTTGCAGATCCATTAATTTATACTTGCACTTTCGATTTATGAAATAAAAAAAAAATGCCGAACAAGCCCATTTTCAGGAACAACCTCTTTGTACGCAAATGTCGATAATGAACACCCCACTGGACAAGGTTCTCTACCTGTGCGTCTGTTACATCTGCCTTTTTATATAACTAGGGCAATATAATTTGCTGTTTAGAATAAAGGTTTCAGTTATCGAGCGTAAGCCATTGTGTAAATGACAAGTGGGAAAGTGTGCTATTGTTGTGTTTTTCAATACTTTTGTGTGTCGTATTTTTTTTATTGTCCGTCAGGTATGTAGTATTTATAAATTTAATAGAAAAATCCCAAGTCTTTCATTAGTGGTTACAGTAAAATTACAATGATGTTTCTGAAATTTCTTATGGTGAAATTTAAATATAAAAATTTGAATTGACTTGGTGGCGTTTGGCCGTGATATATTTTACGCCAATGTAATCAGTCCTAATCAGTGTTTATTACGAGAAAAATTACGCCGTTTGTGCCGGAATGTCGATGAACGGTGGACTCAAGCTTCTCGGCGCAAGGATTATTGTAAAAACAAAAATGCTACTTGGCTAAAAGGACATTTCGTTTTTGAAATAGACTAGCCAACGCCATCATCTTTTCTGGTCGGCCGAGTCTATCAATCTTTGAAAAATCATTCAGATCGCAAAGAAGGAAAGCTGCGCAATTATCACATGAAAAGAAAGACGAAACATCTTTAATTGTACAAGCTGCGAGTAAAGCTGCACGTCAACAAGGAAAACACGATATAGCAGCAGTTTTGAAAGAAGTAAATAAAAGTCCAACCCGACCAGCTACAACAGAAAATTCCTTTTTTCTCCAGAAAAAAAAATGTAATTACTGGAGCTATTTCAAGAAATTGTAAAATGTACCCCGACTACTAAGAAGTTTGGAAGGCTAAACAAAAATGTAGTCCAACTGGGATCAAAATTTCCTATACTGTGGCAGATGTACCGTTAAGCAATTTACTGGAATATACGACAAAAAGAATAGTACACTTGCAAGAAGAGCCAATTATACAGTACATGGAATTATTACAACTTACTGAAATTAATGGTGAAATAATTTTCAGTTACGGCTTCTATGGAAGTTCAGGTCATTCAACATATAAACAAAAATTCACCACTTCTCGTACCCATTCTGATGCATATTTGTTTGCAACTACCGTAATGCCTCTTCGCTTGCAGTCACACGAAACTATTTTGTGGAAAAATCGACCTCCGTATTCTGTGAGATTTTGCAGGCCTCTTAAATTGGAGTGCGTTAAAAAGTCAGCGGAGCATATATTAAAAGAAAAGCAAACTATCGATCTGCGAATTGAGAATCTTAAGGAGCTGACAATTTCTTTACCGAATGACAGAGCAATTGATATAAAGTTTAATCTTTTCGTGACCCTAATTGACGGAAAAGTATTGAATACTCTGACCGGTACAAAGTCAAGTCAAGCTTGTTCGATATGTGGTGCCACACCCCGTGATTTTTTGCGAATTGAGGATTTGAAAACGACAAACGTATTTGATCCAAAACCAAACACTTTGTAGTTTGGAATAAGTCCATTACATTGTTGGATTCGATTTTTTGAGTATATCTTCCACTTCTCCTATCTCCTATCGATATGATATACGTGAATGGCAAGTCCGAGGCCAGAAAAATTAAGAATTGTTGCCAAAAGGAAAGAAATTATACAAGAACGATTTTTAGAAAAATTTCATTTACATGTGAACAAATCAAAAGCCGGGTTTGGTGGTACAAACGATGGTAATACTGCATCTAATGACACTAAAAAATTTTCTGAAATTACCGATGTCTGGAGAAGAAGGATCTGAAGCTAGAAATAAATTGTACAAACATGACCGATAATTTCATGCTAGGAAAACTAGTAGGCAAAATAATACGGAAGACATTTTCAACAAAGCTATGGATACATCAGATCCTATCATTTCTAGCATTAGCTTACAAAAACGCATAAACCGTCAACGTAGACTGTAACTTCCTTTTGAAGTAATTAGTATGCTGCTGGAACCGAAACCTGAAATTTTACAATCTGAGACAGCAGCGAGGTCGATGACGTCGAGGATGATGTACAGAACGTCCTAGAAGATATATTGCCTATTGACCAATTAGATTTATTAGAATTGGAAGACGATATTTATAATATACAATTTTTTTGTTACGTAAATCAATAAAACTTTGCCAAACAAGCGTTTGTTATTATTTTTTTTTACGTTAAATACCCCTTAATTTATATCCTTTTGTTATTAACTATCACAGGAAATAGTTATGCCACTTAATTTTTCCATAATATAATTTAATTAATTTTGGCCAGATAATTTGGGTTCAGAAACTTTAGTGCGTCGCCCGGTTAACTGAACCTTATTTCTGTCAAAATTAAGATCGTTTAAGAATAAGTTTAATTTTGTCACTTGTTCATTTTTATACTGACCTTAATATCGATATTAGGTTAAACGGGCGAAGGTGAATTTTTGTTTAATAATTTCTAGTGAAGATTTCCTTGAAGGCCTATCAGCTTTAGTGGTTTTTTACAAAGTAACAGAAAATATCCGTAGTTATGAAATTTTCAGCTTTGACATTAAGCTCGTTATCAGAAAATTCTAATATTCCCACATACGATACTTCATGGAAATCTGCAAAAGTTTTGCAATTATTGCATTCGCCATTTTGAATTTTTAACTTTTGATATTAGATTCAATATCATCTATTCCGAAAATACCTCTTATACTAATATTAATGCAATTCCGACAAAAGACAAAATTTGAATTTTGTCTAGTTTTTGATAAACCGGCCTAATATGTACACCAGTCGCAGCTTCCCGAAAAAACTACAATGGAACCACGGCCGAGGAATAATACACAATAGTTTTCAAGACACATTATAGTTTCTCGTTTCACTGGCGCATCCGCCATATTTTCGATTAAGACTTCCCATTTTTGCTCACATTATATTAGAACATAACTTTATAAAACTAATGAAACTACTGCCGAATCATACTCTACGAGTTGCAAAATAATTTATAGAATTCGTTTAAACCAATCCAGAGCATTGATTGAATATCAAAAAAACCATACGAGGTAAAGCTCATTTTCAAAATGTTTCTGAAGATGGTTAAATCGTCCGTCGAAAGATTTACAAAAACTGGGTCAGCCATTCTCGAATTATGCGCGGACAAATATACGTACAGATAAAATTGGAGTCGCTTAAAAACTCCATAGTTAACCTCCATAGGTTGTCCGAACATTATTGTAATTCTGGAATAAACAGTTTTTTAGTAATTATGCGTCAACTTTGCGAAGCATACGTTTTTCCACATTAAATAAATAATTACACTTCCACCACTAAAAATAATGTGGACTGTATTGTATGTAGTATAACATGTATCATTTCGCAAGATAAATAGACGCCGACTATGTACGTATCAATAAAAACAATATAGGGATCTCCCTACAAATTACTTGTCTATGTCGGAATATAATAAACGACAGCGAGGTGCAAAAACAAGTAATGGGTCCATAGTTTTTGTTTGCCAAATCAAACTCGGGTAGCCAAATATCGCTATATATAACCACCCGGTGCGGGTGAAACATAAATCGGTTTTCTCCTTTATCTTTACTATATTCTTGTATTCCTTCGTGATATATACCGGGTAATAAACAAACACAGAGTAATAACCTCTATATTTAGTAGTAGGAACACGGTAAAAATTAAAATTACAGATAAAAAATAGGGTACAAGGTGTCTCAGCCTCCCGTATAGATCAAATAACTGGCACTCTTATAAAAGATATCGAAAATATTTTAGAACGGAGTGGTAGAGGTCACAAAGGTATATAGTTAAAAAATATACAGGGTGATCCATTTAGGCATGGCCTGTTACTACATCACATACGTTTTTTTTTTATGGAACAATCGGCATATCATTCATACTTGGAATCGCCTTCTAGACATTTCTAATGATATCCTATTTGATGGAGCTGCGATGGGTCGGTCCCATGAGGTACGTTTGCATCAAGAATGAATCTGCTTTGTGAGCTCACTGTGATGTAACAGAACAACATGTTTTCATCTAATTGATGCTAAGAATTGCCAAGCTTACGTTACTGTTAAGAAGTCTGATGCAATCGGCCATTTTACACTTAGTAAGGAAGCGGCATTTTTATTTGAACTTAACACCATTTATGGTAGAGTATTTTGAAACAGCTTTCCTACGACATAACGTATCATCGGTGTATCTGTCATAGGTGCCAGGATATTGTATGACAAAATTGCACGATTTGAGATTTTTTTTAAATAACGATCAATCTAATTGAATATGCTTTTAACTTTATTCTTGGTATTTGTTACGTAGTACACGCCATTTCCGTTAACAATCGAGTATCTACAAGGGATCCAAAATTTCCAATCGTCATAATTATGTCAATTTTTTTTGTACAAGGACATTAAATATATGCTTCAAAAAACAAACTTTTTAGCTAAAGCTGTTATTTAATGAGTTAGTGATGATTTATTTAAAGACAACATAATTATAGTCCCTAGCTCCAATCCCAATTTTTCATTGATCCCCATTTCTCCCTATATACTCCAGTTATATTAGGCCAGAAAAAGCAGTATCTGCTAAAAAAATCCAAGTGAGGGTAAATTTTGCTTACACCTTTATTTTAGCTTTGGAAGCCATGTCTAAAAAGCCCCCATCAATATCGTGCTTGCAATTTTAGTTATTTAAGATCAAAGATCAATAAAACTCTTATTTTCTCAAATATCTCGCTTTTCGTGAGACGTATAACTTTTTGTGTTATTACGAAAAATTAAGAACAAGAAATTCTCTACAAAAAACTCGCTGTGTTTCCCTGGAGAGGTTTACCCATCCAAGTACTAACCGCGCCCGACTTTGCTGCATTTGCGTATCGAAATACGAATATAGAGACGTCTGCATATATTCGCATTTCGATATGCAAATGCAGCAACGTCGGGCGCGATTAGTACTTGGATGGGTAAGCCTCTCCAGGGAAACATATCGTTCTCGCTCCATCTTCTAACGGCTTGTAGATCAGCGCATGCGTAGAAGGTATGTAACTTTAGGCGGGGGTTACATAGCGGATATACCATCCTTCGGAGGGGATGCAAAGCAGTCGGTCCCTTGTTTATTAAATGTTAGGCAAGTAAAAGATCCCTACTCTTCGATAGAGAAGAGGTTCGGCAAAATTTCCAGGTTGGGGGTAGCTCGTCTCCTGGCGTTGGTGATTGGCCTTAGTAGCGGAAATAGGCCGACGTTAAATAAGTGAAAAAAGAGAAAAAAAGTTATATAAGTCTTTTACGTACAACCAACGATTTATTAAATAACACACAGCTAAATTATGCTGCAAGGCCCGCAAGGCAATATGTCTCGACAAAAAAGTGGTGCCGCTGTTGTACAGTAGAGATGATTTTAGAAAATGGATTATTCATTCTTCTGGCAATCTATGGAGCTCTTAAATCAGAATTATCCATTGAAAATTATCGGTACATGACATTTGCGAAATGAAATTGTCGTCATTTCCACTAATTGCCGCAGCCGCACGCCATCATCTAAGTCGAGTGTATTATCAAGTACAGAATTGGCTCGGTAATGATTTAAATCCTGAACAATGGGGATCGAAGATAAAGAATAATGATTTGGAGCCCATTAAGACTTTATTGCCATGTGCACCAGATGTACTTTTAAATACCGTTTTCTTGCAATTGCACTAAAGGATGTAACCTGTCCTGTTCAATACTTTGCGGTCATTGTCACGGTCAATCATGTCTCAACGCAAATGTCGATAGCACTACCGAAGGAAATATTCAGAATGAAGAGCATAATGAGTTTGATCCCGTTGACCTCTTGACACAAAATATAACAGAAGGAAAAGAAAATGTAGGGGAAGAAAGTAACCACGACATAGAAGAGAACGACAGGTATTTGAGGGAACAGACGATGAGAACTTGGAGGAGGGGATGGAGGACGAGAATTTGGAGGAGATGACAGGGAACGAAGACGTGGAAGAGGAGACAGAGAACGAAAATGAGGATAAGCTGCAGAAATCACTAAAACAAGCAAAATCATGGATTAGGCCTACTGAGGAAACCATGTAAAAAAAAACGCGCCTCTGAGGTGGTGTGGAAATGGATGCACCGCTACCCTGTGCTTTCCTGGCGTATAGTGTGAAAACGATTGGTTTTACGTAAAATTTTTTGAAGAGCATTTTTTAATCTTTATTTTCTATAATAACCAAAAAAGTCATAGAACATACAGGAAGCAAAATATTTGCGAAAAAACGATTACTGTGACATTTGACCTTGAATAACTTGAAACGCAAGCAAAGTATCGGTGGGGACTTTTGACACGTTTATTAGTAATACAAAGTAAAGGTATATGAAAAATTCCCGCTCACTTCGATTTTTTAGTAGATTTCAGCAAGGTTCAAGTAAGTTTTTTTCTCCGAGTATAAATTTCATTATTTTCGAAGTTTTGTCACTGATTTCACCGAAAACACATAAAACAATGAGGGATTAATATAAACTTAGCTTTGAATAATAATAAATATGCAAACTAGTTCCACCTAGGTAATGTTAGAGTTGCCTCACGGGGTGCGTTATCCCCTGGCACCCCCCTGGCTACAGGCCTGATCTTATATCAATGAAAAGCTTTCACAAAGGACTATTTTTTGTTGTCATGTCATACAAGATACTCTATTTGAAAAAAAACAGTAAAGTAGATTTGGCGTTTTAATGACTCACCCGGTAAAAAAAGACCGATTTCATTAGATTTGATATTAGCAACGTAAACTAGATATTTTTTCACAATTTTTACCATAAGCTATATTTCAAAATGTCATTCTATTACGTCTCAGGTAGTTTAAAAAGTTGTCATGCTTTTGGTACAGACTTATTCACATCACGGTCATCGCAGACAAATGGCATATAGTTTGAACTGGATTTAATGGATGAATCCAAATATGCAATAATATACTGAGTGTTTTATTTAGAGAAAAACAAATTTATGACGTCACGACTAAAAGTATCACTCTGTGTATCCGACAAAACTCAGACAATTTTTCGATTGTCGAGCTAAAGAAGTAAAGTGTTAGGATGAACCGTTCTCTAACATTTTCGATTTCCGATGACACTATCGTACTGAAATAGTTCCACACTTTCCAGAGTGTGCAGAGATACAGGAAGATTCAAATTAATTCGCAAATGTCACGCCTTCCTCTCCAAAGTAGGTAGGAAAGATACACATGTCTATTCAGGAGCACACCTGGCTACGCTATATTAAGTAAAATGCGAAGCGCGTGCCGATCGAGGCTGTAGTAAATTTTACGCAGAATATTTTTTGCCAAATATCAAAAAAAAGCGAAAAAATGCGGCGTGGCTTGTTATGGGCGAAGCTCTCTTGCATCTTGAGAACTCTTTAGCTTCTGAAAACTAACCATCTTTCGCGAATGATTTTCAAATGGCAAAATACTATAATTTACTTCTTCTATGTTTCTTAACGTCAATGAATGCGAAGCGCATGTCGATCGAGGATCAACCCCCTAGTTTGATCCGTCATTGCTCGAAAACCATCGCGTCTATCAGCAATATGCAAATATGCATACCTTATTTTAGTAAATCTTGTACAAAATTCTTTCAGTGAGTAAAACATTTTCTGTGGGACCCTTCACGGGAAAATGCGAACAACCGCGACACGGTGTATTAGAGGTATCTTTCGCGAATGATTTTCAAATGGCAAAATACTATAATTTACTTCTTCTATGTTTCTTAACGTCAATGAATGCGAAGCGCATGTCGATCGAGGATCAACCCCCTAGTTTGATCCGTCATTGCTCGAAAACCATCGCGTCTATCAGCAATATGCAAATATGCATACCTTATTTTAGTAAATCTTGTACAAAATTCTTTCAGTGAGTAAAACATTTTCTGTGGGACCCTTCACGGGAAAATGCGAACAACCGCGACACGGTGTATTAGAGGTATCTTTCGCGAATGATTTTCAAATGGCAAAATACTATAATTTACTTCTTCTATGTTTCTTAACGTCAATGAATGCGAAGCGCATGTCGATCGAGGATCAACCCCCTAGTTTGATCCGTCATTGCTCGAAAACCATCGCGCCTATCAGCAATATGCAACTATGCATACCTTATTTTAGTAAATCTTGTACAAAATTCTTTCAGTGAGTAAAACATTTTCTGTGGGACCCTTCACGGGAAAATGCGAACAACCGCGACACGGTGTATTAGAGGTGGTTGTTAAGGATGAAGCGACCATTTCCGACTTGGAAAGTCTTTAGCTTCCGAAAACTAGTCATCTTGTGCCTATAATTTCCAAACGATAGTCGATTATATTTTTCCTCTATTTTTCCTAATTGCAATGGACTATGAGAGTAAGAGTAGCTCTAGAGAACAACTAAACTCTGTGAGAATACAAATACATAATTATACAGGGTCTTTGGCGGTTGGTTTACCAAACAAAAATGCTGGATAAGTGAGGCCATTTGGATCATATTTAGCTTTCACGGTATTTTTATGTTATTTTTGAAAAGGACCCCGTACCAAATGCATGGGTAATTTTGTTGACACGGAATCATTGCAAATTCAAGGCATATAATCCTTAGGTCATTCTCAATGGAAACTGTTATGAATAAAGTTCCAAAATGTCTTTATTTTAGAAATATAGCAGGTCGAAGCTCCAAAATTTAAAATTTTAAAAACGCGATTTTACGTAATTTTTTTGAATTATTTATTAAACTGTTTATTGATTACAAATAAAGCATAATAATCTATTTTGATAAGCCATCCTGAATAATTGAAAGATATACATAATATAACTCAGATTTTTATTTTATATTTCAATAACTCATTTTTACTAAGAAGCCATATAAATTAAATAATATTATTATGCTTTATTTATATTGCTAGAGCAACCTGATGTGAATTTGTCCTGTTTTTTAATTATTATGCAATAAAAATGTCAATTTTATTACAAAATGCCGAAATCGTATTTTATATGGATATTAGAATAATGTATTTTCCTATTTTACACTGTACATCAGTATTATATTGTTATGCATTACAAAACCCTATGATACGCCTATGCCTAATAGTGACTGGAAACTTGTAGAAAGAGATAGTTTTCTAGAGTGTGGTGGGAGAAGATTCTTGATTGTGTTCTGGATGGATCTAGAGGCAATTTCAGAGTATATAAGCCGCGATTACCGGCGCAGGAGGAGAACTTTACTAAAGTGAAGTTAATAACGAAAGTGAGGTTATAAATTTGAAGGGTAAAAGTTAGTTTGTATAATCAGTAAATTATTAAATAAAGTGTTAGTGGTTTACCCTTTGTTAAAATTATTTAGAACCCACGGATTCAAACAGGGTGTTTCCTAAAGGGTGAAAACACGTAACAACATTCTTAACTTAAATTAAATATTAAAAGTATTTACCGTTTCGATAAAAAATACGTAAAATCGCGTTTTTAAAAATTTTGAGTTGTGGAGCTTTGACCTGCTGTATTTTTAAAATAAAGACAATTTGGAACTTTATCCATAACAATTTGTTTGAGAATGACCTAAGGATTGTATGCCTTGAATTTGCAACGATTCCGTCGACAACAAAATTACCAATGCATTTGGTGTGGGGTCCTTTCTCAAAATTCAGTCTTTCAACTGCTATAAATATTTTTTTTATGATTCTAACAGCCAAAAATAATTTTAATCTGTCTCTTTAATGTACCTTTGTACCCATGAAATAGAAAATTAACGATGATAAAGAACAAACAAAAACATATGAACTATAACAGTCCCGATAATGGGTACAAATTGCTTTGAAATAAATATTTGCATTGCATTCAAAAAGAAAACCAAAATAAGAGCGATCAAGATGGAATGCTTTTAAATTGTTCTCTAGTTTATGTTCTTTGTAACATTTCAGAAAAAAATTTATATAACTTGAGAATATCGGTGATAATTGTTTACAAGGAAGTGTGAGCTACATGGGGGAAAAATTAATAGGACTAAAGAAAACAACAAATTATTGGAAAAAATCATTACCTATAATGTGCATAAAATAGAGAATATTTTAAAAGCAGACTTTATGTTGCTACTAATATTAATCAAATTCGCTCAAGATGATTTAGTTACAATTCTACTTATAGCCACAGTTATAATTTAGCTTTATTATTTTCTGTATCATGTGCGTGAGTGGTATAATTATTATATCAATTTGGATTGTGTACCACTCGCCACATTTCAACAAATATCTGCAACTGGGAATTCATATTCTGTAAACATGTTTAAACAAATAAATAAATAAAACACAATACTATTATAAAATCGATTGGTTACTGATTATATTGAATGTGTACAACTAAATAACTTACTTGCAACATGAGAGCGTGGGGTGTGTGGACGAAGTAAGACATATTTCCTCTGGGAGCTGATTGCAGACACAGCTGAGTGTCAGTTGCCACTGGATTATACATGAACACGATGGCACTCGACAGCTTGCCATCGTATAACACCTAGATTAACAAGTTTAGTATTAGTTTAACTCGGTTGTACTATGTTTTGTCGTTTTATTTCAACGGAACATTCTCAAAAACCGCATAAACTGGAGACAAGCTAGTATATGGGATGTTCAGTGCTAAACTTACATGTAATAACTTCATATTTGTAACATTTCAGCTACCAAACAATTTTACTGAAGAAGAAAATTTTATTATAAAGGTCTCTTTAAACAACTTAAGTTTCAGGTGATAAATAAGAAAGCGCTGAACAGTTAAATTTATGTACATGACATTTACATAACGTGTATGCCGACAGGCTTAAATTATCTAAAAATATCACAACATCCTAACTGGTGGCAAAATATTTTTCACGGAAGGATGAATAGGAAATGGTGGAAATATAAATTCACTTAAATGTTGATCATCACTGAAATTAAACTGCTTCAGCAAGCAGAGATATATATAGGAAGTCATAAAAAATGTTGCACGTTCTCAAGGCACTACTCACAAGATCACACCAATATATAAATCTGGCGATATTTTAGAAGCAACAAAAATGTACAAAAATTTGACTTCTAGAACTCCTTACCAAATATATATTTCGCCAATTCTGTATGTATTTAGCGAGAAACTACCGACATTGAGAAATGAGATTTATAATGCAGCAAACTGTGATCAGATGCCTTTAGTAATCTTTTAGATCTCACAAAAGCTTCTGATATCGTGTCTCACTTTAAATTGTTGGAGGAGCTGGAAAAATATGACATTCGAGACGTAAGTAATAAATTATTCAAGATATACTTGACAAACAGGGAATAATCGATTCAAATGATGGTAAAAATAGTGAAGAAAAATTCATGAAATATGGAATTCCCCAAGGATCAGTTATAGGTCCAATTTTATTTCAAAGGTATCTAAACAATTTGTTGAAATTGAAGACCTCAGAAAATTTGTTACTTATACTGGGGTTCTATCTAGTAAAAAATGGGTTAAATTATATTTATTAACTTTATGCAAGAACAAAACCAAACTCGTAACCTTTCTGTTGTACAAAACTAATAAATCCAATATAAATACATTAACATATCATTAATGTCAAAATTTACATAAGTAATTTGACAGACTTTATAGATTCGGTACAGTATACAACATATTTAGGTTTATACATCGATGAGTCTATGAAATGGGACGTGCTATCCAAAAAATAATGGGATAAATTACGAACATTACTTAATAAATTTTATATACGTCCGAACATTTTAAATATAAAAACTCTTGCCAATATCTATAAATAATTTTTTGTTAAATGAATCATAAATTATTCAATTGAAATTTGGGATGGCACGTATAAAAATTAATTTTCTCGGCATATCCTAATTTTTTTTCTTGATAAGAGTTTGATGTGATTTTCGGCTTAGCATGCAAAGAAATAGGTAGGTACATGGATCGAAAACAAGTCGGAACAGAACATATATTTCTTTCATTATTGTGAAATATTTGCAACAATTTCTTAAAAATTACTTCATTGAATTGACCAAAAAAATAATGGCATTTAGAGAGGAAATGTTGACTCTTATGCCAACTTACTTTTGGTGACAATTTTCCTTTTTAATGATAGTGAGTGTCAATACTGCACACGTTAGTCAGAGGAGTGCTGTTACCAATAAACCAACAAGAAATTTAGGAATTTTTAGTTTGCCTGTGTCCAAGTGCCCTTATTTTTCCTTAAATATAAGTACACGTGAACAGAATAACAGTAACATTAATGAAGGAAGAAATAAATATGGAGACGATAATGTATTTTGCACAAATTCTCCGAAAGGCCGTCAAACATTTTGGAGACATGAATACACCTATGAAAACTTTTATTAAAGAAGGCATTTTTTCTTACTAGAACAACTTCTGAAACAAAGCAGAATCGGGATCACACATGAGAAATTAACTGCAACTTTCTTTTAATCTTTATTTAAGTACCTATAATATTATGTTCCTAGAAAAATATTTCGTGATGTATGTAAATTTAGCACTGTTTCTCCTATGTATATAAAATTACTTCTTACACACAAAAATATGAAAAAATGTATAAATTCTTAATGAAATTTATTTAATTTCATATTGAAATGTTAATGGTTCCTAACTATAATAAAAACAACATATATCATTTTTTACCCTTAAGAAAATGCGGTCACAACTTTTACTTTTAGCAAAGGAATAGAAGTGCCAGTATATCAAAGATACCAAATCTTGTCACATGTACGGCCGTGACATTTTTTGCAACTAAATTTTGCATTGTTAACAACGCGCTGCCAGCTATATGTGACAGCGCAGGTGATTTTATAGGACTGGAATGGGACGTACGTGAGGAATTAGTGTTGCTATGGGAACATCACACGATGTCACATTAAGTTAGTGCAACTTTTACGTAGCTAGGGTGTTTGTTACGAAAGGGCATTTTTTGCTGCTCCGCGGTTTTGTTTTATTTCAGAATAAGAGAATTTCCATAGAGGTGAAAATATAAAATGAAAATAAATACTGGGTACAATATAGTAAACTATTTAACAAGTAAAGTGGAAGTTTTCTAGCGAGTGTAAAAGTATAATGCTCGAGCGTAGTGAGTGCATAAAATGTATACTTTCACGTTGAACATTTTACTTCCACATCCACGTAGTAGGGTGAAAGTATAGTAATTGTAAAAATAAAATTCTAAACTTATTTTTGTTGAAAAAGGATTAGAACCTCACGAAACGTCGACATTTAAAGTTTGATGGGGGGAAAAATGTTGTCTAACCCATCTTTCTACCAAAAATCATGCTGACGTGCCGGTTTTCGTCGAAAAAATCTAATTCCCCCGGACTATATTGAGAATAAAGTAAAAACTTCAAGCAAAGTTGTGGACACTTCCATGTCAGTTTCTAATATTCAGTTCGTGGTATCATTTGGCACAATATTTAATAACTTGCATAGTAGTACATTTAACATTTATACTTATAGTTGAATGAATAAAGTGTGGTCCCGGCTAGTGGCTATGTAGAAAATTGTTTCTATGCAGGAAGGGGTTGCCAAACGGAAGTGTCGCACTGTTCTGTTTTCTAAATAAAAAAAGACGATATTTTCTGTTAAGTACACGAAAAACAAATTAATGTCCGACTTTTACAGTTTGCTCTGTAACTGCGATAAACTAAATTGTGCTTAACATCTAGTTTCTGAACTGTATGCGCTACAGAGAAACATTTGATGTACTCTAAATAGGTAATAAAGTAGAAACATGGTAAGCAGCAAACGAATAAAAAGAGTTATTCACATCACATAAGAACAACCAACACACTCGAGAAGCAGAGCCGTCGTGAAAGGGGGTTAGGCTTATAAACGTAGATACACAGTGGTCACCGGCCGTCTGCAAGAGTTGAATATTCTACAATTATGACTTCAGCATGATCTGTCTTTGCAAATATCTTGAGCCTGCAGACTTTAATACCAGCAGTACTAGATACAAAACCATGATCCAAACACTCATGGTTTGCTGATTCCTCTGAAACCTCTTAAACTGCGTGATCGCTGTGCGTGACACCACTCAAAATTCTTGCTTATCACGCTACACTCTGTGCAGCAGTAAGCAATCTGTACGTATGGGCGTGGCGGCGTATTAGTATGGGAGTCCATCGACAAAAGTGATTTGACGCACCGCAGTTGCCGCCGCTTGGTGGAGATGTTGTAGGCATCTTTAGCTACCATTTCCCCCCGACGGCAAGTCACGTGAACTCGCTCCTTTTGAGAGAGAGGGAAAAGCAAAGGGCTGCTTAAATGTTGCCAAAAAATTCAGGCACTTTTTTTGGGCAAAAATAAATCTTTTATGGTGTTTTTTTCCAAAGTGCTTCCTTCTCCAGGAAAAAATACTAAAATATTGGGATTCCACTCCTTAATTTTTTTGGGAGAAGGAAGCGTTTTAGCGAAAAAGTCCAGGAGATAAACATTGTTTATTTTTGTCTAAATAATGTGCCTGCATTTTTCAACATTTTTCTGAAGAAGAAAATAAATTCTAGAGGAATTCTTGGCCGAAATGATTTTTTGGCAGGCGTGTTCTTTGGACAAACATAAGTAACTTTTGACTCTTGGAGTTTTTCTCAAAACCGCGTCTTTCACCCTAAACTAATTAATAAAGGTCTATGAAATCTTTTTTTTGTTATTTTTTTCCTGGAGAAGGAAGCACTTTGGAAAAAAATACCAAGAGACAAAAGATGCTTATTTTTTATCGAAAATGTGGCTGAATTTGTTCAAAATTTTTTGGCAACGTTTAAGCAGCCCTTTGTTTCTTGCTTCATCTCTAAGAGAGCGAGGTCACGTAAATCTGCCATTGGGGGAAATGGCAGTTACAGCTGCCACTTTTGTCGATGGTCTCCCGTACTACATAGGAAAAGTTGCAAGAAACGAACGAGCGCGCATCTTGCATCAAAAGATCACGTATGTAAGGATGATGCAAACAAAATAGTGACTTATTTATGGTACGCTAACGCCGTTTGTCACTGGCTCAAAAGTTACGTACGACTGTTCGATATGTCCAACTTTCATGTTAATGGTATCGTTGCGGGGTCTCTAATGAAAGCGCATGATTAATTGATAAAATTTTGTTCCTTTTCATATGTCAATTAATTGTAAATATTTTTTCCACTTAATACACAGAATCACAGAAATACAATAAATATAAGCAAAAATACCATAAACACTTCGTTTTGACAATTTTGCGTAAAATTTAAAAAATGACTTCAAATGGGGACGGCGATGATTGGGTGTTAGGCTTTTTGATAATGTAGAATGGGGCAAATTCTATTAGTGATATCTCAGGCATCTGGTCTTCATTGTTCGCCAATTATATTGCTTTGATGAAAATCGCCAACACCAAATCTGACAAATAAATGTTGGTAAAGGCATCAGAGTAGGGTGTCTTTGTCACCAATCCTCTTTAACATACAGGATCATATAGGGAGATAACTTTCGCCCTTACAAGAGATAATTCTATACGCAAAGTAGTAAGAAAAGTTCCCAAGAATATGTGTTTAGAGATGCTTCCCAAGGAAGCTACGGCTCCTTAAGGATGGCGCGTAATTTTTGGAATTTACTGATTACACAAGAAAGATTATGGCAGATAGTCAGTGTCCGCTCTATACAATTTGGCGATATAAGCAAACATTTAAAAACGCACCCCACATATTGAGAAAAACAGAAAAAACACTTATTTCATACCAATAAAAAATAATAACTACACACATTTTAAACAAATAAACAATATAAAGACTAAGAAATTTGGATTAAAACATATTAGTACTTACATTTTAAAAAAGTTCGAAATGATAATTTGAGGGCAGTTTAAAAAATATAGCAGAGTTATATAAAGTGGTCACGATCAAAGCCCTCTTTGTACTTGATTTGGACTTGAATTTGGTGATGGGTCTTATAGACCGAGCGTTAGCATCACAAAATGTGTACTATTTGTAAATGGACAGAATGTGTCTTAATAGGTTATGGACGATTCATTGAATACACGCCCATCAGGCAGCCAGGCTGGTAGCCGTACGTTGAGCAGCGAGGGAGGAGTGGGTGTGTAAATTATTTTTTTTATACTATTTTTAAATGAATGAAACTTGGTCAGCAATTAATTTGAGGTATAATAAACGTAACTGAATCAGTCAGCTACCTTGGTGGTGATGCACTGTCAGTCAGTCAAGCGTATGATCCTGTCATTTTGAATAGGTTCTTGAACAATTAGGCCAAATTCAAATTCAAATTCAAATATTTATTGGTCCTTGTTGATCATGTACATGATATAGGACAGGTCATTTAGGCACAATTTTAGGTTACATAATATAAAAAAAAACTTATACTAATGGCCAATATAGTATTATACACTAAAACACACAATTGTATAAGACAAAACACTGGGGAGAGATGAACAATGTAACATTCGGAAACAAATTAAAAGTTTAGTAAACAAAGTTTATAAATACATGTTAATTTGTTGATTAAACGTTATATATAAAAATAAATTCAGATACAGAATAGTAGATTTAAGTTCAAATTCGAGTGTATTTATTCTTAAAGACAAATATGTGTATAAGAAAAGGCACAGTTTTAAACTTGCCATTAAAACGAAAACAAACAAAAAGTTTTCACTATATGCAAATTAGCTTTCTCGACATTATTAAAATGAAGTACTTAATGTATTAAAGCATTTCCCTGCATTTAAAAAGCAATCATTAGTCTATTAAATTAATATTTCAACAAATAACATATAAAATTTGAAAATTTGAACAGCTACGCGAAACACGCCATTATTGGCGGTGACACTGGTGACGTCATCCCTTACAACAAACAGTAATATCGCATGTATGTAGTACATCAACATAGCATATTAAAGGCTTTTTGTACGTTTTTACCTGTGATTTAATTCGAAATGGCTAATGCAGGATTCGTAAGAGCTACTTCAGGAAATTTACCGGCAGTGGATGAATTCATGATCGCGGGATTTATGAAGAAAGATGAAGGTTTCAACATAGCAGAAGTGAGGGGCTCTAAAGCTGAAACATAAGTACTAAACTTTTTTATTCTCTTTGTATTTATCTATCATTACTTTAATGTAGTCTATTGATTCCTATATTATGATTATTGTACATAGTTGCTCAATATAATATACATATAAGGTTGATATTATATAAACATAACCTATAAATGTTGCTCATAAACTTGTAATGTAAACAGGGTTAGATAGCTAGTTAGTTACTCATTATTTAAAAAGAAAGATTGGCATTTTGTCGGTATCGTAAATTGCAACGGCGAAATCGGATATTCGGCTTTTTTGACATTTATGACAGGTACTGCACTTAAGCCCTCCCTCGCTGCTCAAAGCACCGTTACAAGTCTGGCTGACTGATGGGCAGGTATTCAATGGATCATCAACCACCAATTAAGGCACATTATGTCCACTTACAAATAGTGTACATTTTTTTGACACCAGCTCTCGGGGTAATAGTAGTGAAAATAGGTAGACGTTAAATAATTTAGTAAAAAATAATAATAATAATAATAACAATCACGTTTAAAACCTAAGTGGAAGAATTATAAATTATTTGTTAAAGAATGATCAAAATCGGTTAGTCATTCTCGAACGCGGACAAAAATGACATTAATATTTCTTTTTAGTTTTAAGTAGAATTTGATCTTCTTTTATTATGACTGAACTCATTTTTACCACGAATGAACTTCAAAGGTGTTATTTTCAAAAACTGAAATCCTGTGAAACAAGCTACAAAAACGATAAAAAATGGTCCATTTTTAGAGGCCATAACTTGCGACTCATTCGAGTTAGATATTTTTCTTTGGCATTGTGGGAAATTGAGCATACCTGAATTTATCTTTGGATCACTTTCAGGTGTAATCATCAGAAACAACATTATTTCAAGAAATCTGAAAATACTATTTTTAGATTTCATATATTTTGGAAACTAGTAGAATTAGAACATTATATATTTTTAAAATATATATGCAAAATTTAAGAGCTTTTAACGTAGGATGCTAAAGAACCGAACAATCTAGAATTTTGCAATTTTTTTGTACTTTTTTTTCGAATTCCTGACTGAGTTAGTATTCACAAATTTAAAACAAAACATTAAGGAACAAACATCAATTCCTGAGTTAGTTCCCTACAAGAATACCTGACGCCTATTTTAAAGATACGATGTGATAATACTTACCAGGAAGGGGTTTTATCTAGTATCATCTAAATATAAAACATTATACTGGCAATTTAGATGGTAGAAATGATATTCTAATAAGAATAATGAACATTGTTTAGAATATTATACATTTTTTCATAAATAGTATCCAAACACACAAAAACCGTGCATAAAATAAAAATAAAAACTGATATGCTTACGGAACGTGCATCTGTTGCAGTCAGAGGCAGAGGCATGCTAGGAGCTGTTAATTGTTCATTATCACTCACCCTTTTGTGATTGTCAGGTAAATTTATATTACATTCGTTATCAAATCGGAACTGACTCTGAAAATAAAAAACAAAATAAGTCAATAATCATTCTCTGTTTGCCTATAATTTTAATAAAACATATTATTTATAGGATTTGGCAAACAGCAGAAAAAACTATCTATGAGAGCTAAAAACAAACTATCTATAAAAATATTACTTTCCAATCTGTGCATTCTTTCGATAACCTGCATTCTGGTTATACCAGCAATTAAAACTCTAAAATGAATTTGTCTATTTCTTATTTGACAATTCTCATTGTAACACTGGTATCCACATACTCCCCTACGGCCATGCAAAGTATACTCTGGATGGTCAAACAGGAATAGAGCAGTGATTAAAGTGATACACTACGAACGCCATATATCGAGAGTGTAGTTAATTTATAAAAAAAAATATTTAAAATAAAGAACCATCTAAAAAAAAACAGTAATTAAAATAAAATTTCACCTAGTGACCCAAAGTCCCCTTTAAACGATCAACGATTTTAATTCGTCTACGTACCGAAATTCTGTACCATTACATTATAAGTATTCCAACTCCCAAAGTCTTATCCTCAGTTAGTTCGTTTACATATTATTTATTAAGATTCTTTAACATTTGTAATTTTACTTATCTTTACATTAGAACCCTTTTTAGAATAAATAGCATTCGTTAATCTTATTTCGTCCTTATTTGGGAAATGCGAACTAATTTCCTTTTGTTCTTATTTTTCATCTAATACTTGCTACTATTAAGAGTAATGTATAGAAAATCAAAACTTTAATACGTCCCATTCCGCAGTGGCTAATGTTATGCTAGTAATTCCGGGTTGTCAGTTGAAGAAACATTCCAAAACTCAAGCCTTACCTAACAGGAGCCTCAGTCTGCTTTGCAGAGCAGAACTAACTTTAAAGACAATATAAGAATATGTTATCATAAAATTTACTTAAAGTAATCAATTGTCTATATTTATGAAACCAGCCTCAAGAATATTTGGACTAACGTATATTTCTAAAAAATGGCGGAGGATCCGGTGTTAGGGAGTTAGAGTGGAAGTGTAGTAATTGTAAAAAAATGTCCATCTTTGTTTCTTTGTTGAAATAGGTATAAAATTCCATGAACCGTGGAGATTTTAAATTTGAGCAAAAAATGTGTCTGTAACTTTTTTTGTGCATACGTTTTCTCTGAAACGGTTTAAGGTACTGACTTGAAACTGGGTGCACTTATATTATAACGAGATCTGGAACTGGATTATATTTTGAGCTTACTGTAGTGAAGGGTTGGGGGATAAATAGGGGAAAATAAGTAATATAATATGGTAGAAATTCAGAAACTTGGGATTGGGTGTATACAGGGTGTCCTAGAAGTCGTGGTCCAAACGAAAGTGGGCGATAGGTGAGGTTATTTACAATCAAAATAACCATATATGTTGTTATCCAATTGTTAGTCGTTTAAAAGTTACAGCATTTTTTTCGTTTTTTTTAAAGAAATGCCGACTCCGTCTTCTAAAAAATTCATAAAAAAATAGCGACAAGTTGTTTAGGTTTTTTTTTGTTTGTTGTGCTTACTACTGATGTGTTCTTATAATGAAAGTGTTTTAATGAACTTTTCTTTCATATTAAAATAATAAAACAAGTTTTTTGTAAATTTTTTATTTCTTCAAAAATAAAACAAAAATTTGAATGAAGTTTACTGAAAAAAAATTACCACTGAAAAGCGAACCAGCATACTAAAAACTTCTACAGTTCACGCCGATTCCAGCAAGGTATAGTTCATTGGCATTCTTTAATTGAATCATAGTTGTTGGTAGTATTTCATGTAGAAAGGAGCTGGTTAACAATAAAAAGGCAAATAATGTATTAATGTGGCCATTCCCTAGAAAGAGACATCCGATAGGGAAATATTTAATATTTTTGCCCAAAACTTTTTTTTTAGTACGCATATTTAAAAAACCTATACGAGTACCTAAGTAGAACCATAACATGACAATTACTATGAATTTTCACTCACTGATTTCAGTGGTTTGCAAAATAGCTAGATTTAAAACTAGTTTTTTAAAAATATATGTACTAAGAAAAAAAGTTATGGCCAAAAATAATAAATATTTCCCTATCAGATGTCTCTTTCTAGGCAATGGCCACCTTAAGCATTTGTTGCCTATTTTCTTAACAGATGTTCAAAATGTCTTCCGTCGGTCATAATACGTAAACGACATCTCCTTAGGAAGTTTCTTCTTACATTTATCATGGCACGATAGTTGTTCCGAACAGTCACTGCTGCAGTTTGCAACTTATCTCGTAGCTGTTGTTCGTTTTGGCTTTCTTTGCTGTAGACGATATCTTTATAATGTCCCCATACGAAGTAGTCCAGGGGATTGAGATCTAGCGAGCGTGCTGGCCAGCGAATCGTCCCCCCTCTTCCTATCCAGCGATTGGGGTAAACATTATTGAGGTGCTGTCGTACAAGAAGGGCATAATGCGCTGGTGCACCATCGTTCTGCAGACACATTGTAGCCCGTAACTCAAGTGGGACATTTTCTAGAAGCCCGTTTAGGTAATGCTACAGGAACTGCAAGTATCGTTGACCATTGAGCGTTGGCGGCAGTTCAAACGGTTCAATGAGCCTTCCGCCGAGTATGCCCGCCCACAGGTTCACTCCGAACTGATGTTGGAAGCGGTGATTCCGTATTACTTTTGGATTTTGTAACGCCCAAGAGTGAAGATTGTGTGTATTAAATATCCCAACCCTGTTGAACGTTGATTCGTCGGTCCACAGAATTTTATTGAAAAAATGTGGATCCTCCCGTGAAAGTCGGAGCATTTCTCTCCAAAACGCTACCCTAGGAGCATAGTCGTTGGGCAGGAGCGCTTGCACGCGTTGCACGTGATAGGCATGTAACTTATATCGTGGCAATATTCTTTGCACAGAGGACTTGGAAACGCCAGAATCTCGCGTGATGCAACGAATACTTGTAGAAGGTTCTTCCAGTGCCATGCCGTGGCGACTACGTCTTCGTCGTGATCATCGTTCCTATGCCTTCCGTCTCTGCGTACAGCACCAGGTATATCACCACGTATGTAAGCGTTGTGTACTCGTATGAACATATTATGATCCGGAAAACGGTGTGTAGTTCATTTTTCAAAGTAGCCTTCAAATAAAGCACTATTCAAATTAAAATCACAATCAGAAGCCAAGTAACAAGCAGTTGTCAAAAACACAGACTGTCTGTCAAAGTCAGAAACAGAAGCCAACTCGTATTTTCTTAAGAAAAAATGGGAATATGCGTAGTTACAGGAAACTAGGTTGTTGTAGTTTCATATTTTTACAGCTCTGATGTAGGTATGTGAAGCAAATAGTGCCTACTATTTAACATGTGCACACCTCAGAACTGTACAAATACGGAACAGACAACGCTTCTCTTCTCAGAATCATACATCATTGTATATCAAGATTCAGGGTTAGTTTTATGCTATTCATTCTAAAAAATATGATTCAATTAAAGAATACCAATGAACTATACCTTGCTGGAAATTTTTTTTCCCGTAAACTTCATTGAAATTTTTGTTCTATTTTTGAAGAAATAAAAAAATTTAAAAAAAACTTGTTTTATTATTTTAATATGAAAGAAAATTTCATGAAAACACTTTCATTATAAGAACACATCAGTAGTAAGCACAACAACAAAAACAAAAACCTAAACAACATGTCAATATTTTTTTATGAATTTTTTAGAAGACGGAGTCGGCATTTCTTAAAAAAACGGAGAAAATGCTGTAACTTTTAAACGACTAACAATTGGATAACAACATATGGGGTTATTTTGATTGTAAATGACTTCGCCTATCGCCCACTTTCGTTTAGACCACGACTTCTGGGACACCCTGTATACTAGAAACAAGGGCATCACACTTTTTATAACATTTTCCACCCTCCACCATCTCCCTCGCTCCATTATTTAAGAAAGGGGTAAATAAAATAAAATTGAGATATTCACCTGAAATTTGGTTCAGGTATGTGTTAAAACGACATATGGAACTAGATTATATTTTGAGACGATTCCGTTGGAGGGTGGAGTAATTTTTTTTGACATTTTCCACCGCCACCGCAAACCCCACTGTAATGTTAAAGGGGTTAACAAAATAAAATAAAGATATACAAGTTTTTATTTTTTTTTAATATTTTCCACCCCTATCACCAACCCTACTCTATTATTAAGAGATTAACAAAATGAAATTAAGATCTTGACTTGCAATTTGGTAAATATATTCATGATAACGAGATCGGACACTAAACTATATTTTGATTGTATTCTGTTGAATGGTTGGGGGTTAATAGGGGTATATAAGTAAAGAACGCTAATAAGAGTTCAGAAACTTGAGATTTGTTGTATATACTAGAAACCAAGGTCTTAAATTTTTTATGACATCTGCCTATATTGTGCTTTATTGGAGTTTAACTACCACCTCAAAGATGGCGCCGGTAGTACGGTTTCTAGAAAAAGGATCGAGATGTTTGGACCAAATTTCAAGTTTTGGTCCATTTTTCGCCACTTTGATGGCATATTGCTCAGAAACCGCCCGATAGAAATGTCTACCCTACATTAGTACAGTACTGTACGTGCCAAAACAAACATTTTGCTCTAATCTGATCCAGTAACTAAACTTTTTTTTTCAATTTCCGGTTACCGTGCACCGACCGGAAGTTCGTCTGCCAGCGTAATTGAGGTATGTGATGTACATATACTAACTACCTATACGGAAAGATATCAGTAACCATTTGATTAAAAATATGATACTTCTGGAAAATTGCTGCAATTCTGAAAGTGCTGTTTTCCTTTTCATTATTTTATTATATTGATATTTTACCTATAAATGTAATAGCCCGAGAGCTCACGACACCGAGGGTGAAAGAGCTTTGTAAAATCTAACATTTATTTATTAGTTTTATTCAAACATAATGGTGAGTCTGCGCGATGATAGAACAGCGCGCAGTCAGCTCTCATTTTCGAAGCAGACCCGTGTCGCCGGAGAAGCGAAAGAGCCTCGGACCTATTTGGCGGCCGCTATCTCACTTAAAAACCGCTGCCTAAGGAATCACTACACCCACATCCAGATTATTCATCCAAGTCACTTTAAAGGAAACATCTAGACTAGATTTGCACTCTAGTATGTGTAAATTATTGGTCATAGAATTTTAATAATATTTGGGGCAGATGTCATAGAAAAGTTTGAGGCGTTAGTTTGTACCATATACGTTAAAAACGAAATTTCTAGTTTACTCTAATTATTTTCTCCTATTCACAACCTACCACCTTTCACCCCTTCAATGGAATTATCTCAATCAGATATCATTACAATACGTACATGTACTATTTCAAGTGAATGTCTCAATTTTATGTTATCAATCCCAGTAATAATGGAGCGGTGATGGTGGGGTTTGAAAAATATTAGAAAGAAATCTGAGGCCTTGGTTTCTAGTATATCCACCGAATCCCAAATTTCTGTACTCTTACCAGCTTGATTTACTTATTTTCCCATATTTACTACTATTTAATCCCCAACCCTTCAACGGAATCATTTCAAAATACAATCTAGTCCCAGATGTCGTTATAATACATACGTCTACCAAATATCAAGTGAACATCTCAATTTTATTTTATAAACCCCTTTAATAATGGAGTAAGGATGGTGGTAGGTTGAAAAGTATTATTAAAATATCTGAGGCCTTGACTTCTAGGACATACACCGAATTTCAAGTTTCGGTACTCTTACCAGCTTGCTTTACTTATTTGTCCCTATTTACCTCCACTTACCACCACTCCTACAACGCAATCATGTCAAAATATAATCTACTTTCAGATATCGTTATAATACAAACGTGTACCAAAGTGAAAATCTAAATTTAATTTTATCAACTCTTTTAATAAGGGAGTGGGGGTGGTAGGGGGATGGAAAATATTACAAAAAAAGCCTGATGCCTTTGCTTCTAGTATCTACACCAAATCCCAAATTATGTACCCTCACCAGTTTGCTTTACCTATCTTCCCATATTGATCCCTATTTAACCACCAACCCTTCAACGGAATCATCTCAAAATATAATCTAGTTCCAGATGTCGTTATAATACATACATACATTTCAAGTGAATATCTCAATTTTATTTTACCAACCCCTTCAATAATGGAGTAGGGGTAGGTGGTGGGGGGATGAAAAATATTATGCAAATTTTTTAGGCCTTGGATTGTAGTACATACATCAAATTTCAAGTTTCTGTACTCTTACCAGCTTGCTTTAAATATTTACCCCTATTTACCCCCCAACTTTTCACCGGATATCTTCAAAAAACAATCCAGTTCCAGATCTTGTTATAATATGTACGTGTACAAAATTTCAAGTCGATATCTTAAGCCGTTCTGGAGAAAACGTGCGAACAAAAAAAAAAAAGGAAAAAAGTTACAGACAGACAGACCGACAGACAGACAGAATTTTTTTTCACTCAAATTTAAAATCTCTATGTTTCATGACATTCTAAACCTATTTCACGAAAACAAAATTTTGAAAATTTTTCTACGATTACTAGACATCCAATCCACTACGTGGATGTGGAAGTAATTACCGGAACATATCGTGCTCCACATCATCCGTTTGGAAATTTAATTTCCAATCGATCAAGGGGGGGGGTCAATTTTGTCTAGAAAAAGTTTATACAAAAGATATGTCGAAATTGCATAAATTTAATGGTTTTTTCCAATAAAATGAAAGCAACCGCAAAAATCTGAAAAAATTCAGGCGTACGTAGGAAGGTGGAAAAAATCGAATGGCGTAAACCGCAGCTCTATATCTCGTTTTGTTTTCGAGATTGAGCCATCGGAAGTAGGAACAGAGACCGATTTTTACCTACTTCCTATGGCTTAATTTCGAAAACGAAACGAGATACATACCTTCGGTTTGCGCCATTCGATTTTTCTTGCCTTCCTACGTACCCATGATTTTTTTTAGATTTTTGCGGGCACTTTCATTTTTATGTAAAACCATTAAAAAATTTTGACATCTTTTTGCATAAACCGCTCTAACTTTTTCTAGAAAAATTGACCCCCTTTTTTTGCTTGATCGATTGGAAAATAAATTTCCAATCCGATCATAACGGGCACGATATGTTGCGATAATTTTTAGGTGAGATAGCGGCCGCCAAAGTAAAAGGTCCGAGGATTTCGCTTCTCCAGCGACACGGGTCCGCTTCGAAAATGAGAGCTGACTGCACGCTGTTCTATCAGCGCGTTGGCTGACTGTTATTTTTAAATAGACTGATAAATAAATATTAGATTTTACAAAGCCCTTTCACCCTTGGTGTCGTGAGCTCTCGGACTATAATGTATACACATTTTTAAAAATATTTTATACCCCCATGGCATTTAGTTTATAGTACAAAAAACTGCTGAAAACATATATCTCTAATTCGTAAACTCATTTTATGTTGTCATTAAAGGATCCATTTGGAAAGTTTTAGTGCTGATACGTGCACTGGTTGAAAATAAAATTATTTCCAGCTCTCCTATCCGCGACGCAAGTTTCAGCCAACAAAAGAATGACAACAGATACACGATATTTAAGCTGACTGTAATGTCATCGACAAAAATCCCATTTATAATTTCACACAGTACTCCTATAATAATAACTCTTAACTATGTTTTTTTGTAATAATTTTTCTATTAATATACTGTTATCCCAAGAAACCGAACCGGTGACAGCCATACTTCAAGTTGATGCAGTATGAGACTCTCTTAACTTTAGTCGATAATGTCTCGAAATTCTTAATTTAGATTATGAATCTCTCGGAAGTGAAAGATTGTACTATAAGAAATAAATTAATATAGTACACCTCTTTAAAATAAAACCCTTATTATTTAAAAGCAATAGAATAGAAGTCCAACGCTTTGTTATATTTAATTCTAGAAAACGGAATTTATAATAGAATTTAAAATTCATGTATTAAATTTTTTATAATATATACAGGGTAGGGTAATAGTGCGTCGGAGATCGATATCTCGAATTCTACGATAGCTAAAAATTTTTAAAAAAATTGCAAGTAAACTAGATAAAAAAGTCTATAAGTCTATAACTGGAAATTATTTTCGAACATACATACAAGACCAAGTACCTATTTCTAAAAAAGGAATGAATGTTATATATATCAGTACATTTTTTGAAGCCTCTTTCTAGACTCTATTCATTCCCATATTGGCATTGATAGACTACAAGCCCAGGCAAATTTTTAGGGGGTGATTTTATACACAACGAATCATATAATCTTGAAGTACTGGTCGAGAAACAAAGTTTAGGCACTATGCCGTCAATTTTCTGCGGTACAGGTGAGTGCACAGGTGAGTTGAAATGTAGAAAAAAAGGGGGTACTTTTCGATTAATTTATACATGACGGCACTATTCTCGTTAAAGAGGCAATGAAAAAAGAATGCTCTTAAACCCAGTGCCGTCAAAAAATAGGGGTACCGGAAGTCAGAAATTTTTTTTGAAATCGGCGAATTTACCCCCCCTCCCCAGTTAATCGAATACTTGACGGCGTTGATTTAGTTACCTTTGCATTTCCTTTAAAAGCTATAATACATCTATGCCGTCAGAAAAGGGTAGTACATGGGGTCAGAAATCGCGAATCAAAACCGGATTTTTACCCCTTGGGGGGGGGGGGTGGTCATTTTATACAACCTAAAATTTAGCTGTTTCAATGCTATATCCTTCAAAGATAACATATTTTACTATGCCGTCAATTTTACATGGTACTATACGCTGGAAAATGTGTTTTTCATGTCAAAAAAATACCGTTCAGGCTATCCTATGGTTCTAAATATGGATATATTAATAAAGGTAATTTTATTTTTCACGGAATTCATTCGATTTGAAATAGGAATGTGTAAAGTTACATTATTTAATAATACCATTGATACTTTGAAAACTAAGCGTAAAAAAACTCTGTGCAACTACCTTTTTTGCTGCCAGTTTTGGAGCACCATTGTTCCGAAAACGGAGCGTGGTCCCTGTGCGCATATATATCCCCCCCTTGAAATATATTTTTCATTCTCTTAGTTTGGAGGGGAGAGAGAGGAAAGAGAGAAAGGCAGTTGAAAAAAAAAAGGCATTTATATTACCTTCCTGTGCGTCTATAGTAAAGCATCGATCGAGCTGTCAAAACAGTAAATGAGGCAAGATCTGTCATTTTCAATAGAGTGTATAGACCTAAATTCGAAAATGAAAAATTCAGAAAAACAACGGCAAAGTTGGAAGCAACCTCTTTTCCTCCTTGTTTTTCTGAATTAGAGCAGCAATTTCGAAGATCGATATATATATATCGCAAATTTGGTGTAATTATCATTTAAAAAATCCCACCTCAATCAGCCCACTCAACTGTGGATGGACATTAAATGACAATAAATATATTTTCAACTGGTTCGATGGCGATGAAGTCCCAGCAAGCGTGCAGGACATTATTGTACAGGATGAGAGAACTGAGGCAGAAGATGATATTACAGGTATGAAACAGATTTCTTGTAAAATTAATTAATTAATTTTTTGTAATTTTTTCCCAATGATATATTGTATTAATATTTTAGATCTGGAGGAAGATAATGAAACTGTCTCTGCAAGTAATTCAGAAATAGACAGCGAGAGTTCTGATGAAGAATCATGAATATTATCAAGTATATTCTATGTTTTGAACATTTTTTTATCTATTTATTATGAATTTCAATAATAATAAAAATACTATAAACATTGATTATTGCTTTTAAAACTTTATGAAAGACTAATGCCTTTTTTATGAAAATTAATAAGTTATTTAGTTTATAATCTTTCATAAAATTTTAAAGATTTATACATTGTTATTCAAATCCTTAAAACACTTATTTTATAAAAATTAATATTTTTTATAAAAATTTAAATATATACTGCTTTTTTTGATGATAAATCACATATCTGTGAATGAAAGTTCGATAACGAATATTCTAAGATTGTCGTTTAAAATTTTTAAATTCTCATATTACGTAAAGTTTCCGTTTAATGTTGACGGCACCACAATTTTTAATTACTATTTAATGTGGTCAATATTTTATTGTTAATGCCGTCTTGTAATTTTTGACCAAAATCATGACCAAAATGGTAGGTTAAGTAAGCAAAAAAAGGCATGAGATTTTTAACGTGAAATGCATAAAATATAACAAGAGAAAATTGACGGCACCGATTTTTCTATGTTTTTTTATGTTTAAAGAAGTGCTATCCACAATAACATTTCAAAAATAAGCTCTTATAAATTTGTATGAATTTTTCAAAATTTTCAAGATTTTTAAATTTGTTCATTTTTATTTTTATTTTGTATTTACATTGGGTACCACGAATTATTGACGGCATCATTATAAAACCGTAATAATTCGCTTCTACTTTATAAAAAACCATATGCCGTCCTGAAATAAATGACCTTATACGAAACATTAATGTTTTGCTCTAAAATTTTAGTAATTTTTTTATTTATTTTTGTATGAACCATCATTTTTTGACGGCACACTGTTTAGAAGACTTAATAAATGTTAACTCAAAGTTAGAAATCGGTGCCGTCAAATTCTGAATGACCACCCCCCCAAGGGGTAAAAATCCGGTTTTGATTCGCGATTTCTGACCCCATGTACCACCCTTTACTGACGGCATAGATGTATTATAGCTTTTAAAGGAAATGCAAAGGTAACTAAATCAACGCCGTCAAGTATTCGATTAACTGGGGAGGGGGGGTAAATTCGCCGGTTTCAAAATTTTTTTCTGACTTCCGGTACCGCTATTTTTTGACGGCACTGGGTTTAAGAGCATTCTTTTTTCATTGCCTCTTTAACGAGAATAGTGCCGTCATGTATAAATTAATCGAAAAGTACCCCCTTTTTTTCTACATTTCAACTCACCTGTGCACTCACCTGTACCGCGGAAAATTGACGGCATAGTGCCTAAACTTTGTTTCTCGACCAGTACTTCAAGATTATATATGATTCGTTGTGTATAAAATCACCCCCTAAAAATTTGCCTGGGCTTGTAGTCTATGAATATCTCCCAACCACTTGGATGTAATGAATTTTTTTGTTGAAATAATGCAATCTGCAGATGAATATTAAAAAAATCACCACAGTCACAATTATGGGTTTTAAGAAAAACTTATGTGAACACCAGTTTCGAGACATCTAATTAATGTTTTTGAATCATTTTCATTTCCTAAAACTGTACAGGGTGGCCGAAAATTATTTTCCAATTAAGAACTTTTTTAATTGAATTTTCTCAATTTTTTCAAATGGAACACCCTGTATATTTTTCAACGATGTGATGTAGAAATGAAAAACGAACATTTTTGTAAGTACTTCCCTATGGCTAATTGCAACCAATTTCGTTTAATTGCGCAATAATGACAAATATCAAAAATAAACTTAAAAAAAGAGGTTTCTTCAAATAACTCAGTAGATAAAATTGTAATAAATGTTCCACAGGTTGCCCATTTTAATTGACACACATCTCTATGCGCTTTTGAAATGAGGTTCCTACTGTTCCTAAAACTGCCGGTGTGATAGATCTAAAAGCAGTTATTATTCTTACCTTCATATTTTGTACTGTTTTTGGTGTGTCTCTATAAACAATTTCTTTCACATATCCCCATAAAAAGAAATCCATTTTTGAAAGATCTGGGGATCTAGCAGGCCATTTAGTGACTCCATTTCTTCCAATCCATTGATGAGGGTAAGTATTATTTAAGTGGTCTCTAACTGCATTTAAATATATGTGGTGGAGCACCATCTTGTTGAAACCACATCCTATTCCGAATTCTTTCAGGGAGATTTACCAATAATTGTGGCAGATAGTTTTCCAAAAAATGAAGATGTACCATGTACCATCAAAGAAATGTGGCGCTATTACATGTTCTCCAATAATTCCTCTCCAAACGTTTATAGACCATCTGTGTTGGTTATCAACTTGCATAAAAAAGTGAGGATTTTCCGAAGCATAATAATGGAAATTGTGCCTATTAACAAATCCATTTTTATTTAAAGTTGCCTCATCAGTGAATAATATATTATTGAAGAAGTTGACATCATCTTGCATTTTACCTCTGGGCCAATTACAAAGTTGTGAGAGCTTTTGAAAATCGTCATCAGATAATTCCTGGTGCATTTGAATACGATATGCATGCAACTTGTTTGTTTTTAAGATTCGACCCGCAGACCGTCTACGTATTCCTACTAATGAGCTCACTTCTCTTTGACTAACATGGGGATTCTCATCCGCTGCCAGCACCACAGAAAACTCATTTTCTTCGTTCACAACACGTTTTATTCTTTCACTTTTTTTATGTTCACATTTCCAGTTTCCAGAAATCTATCGAGAACGTTTTGGAAGCTGCTAACATCAGGAATCCTTCTTTCAGGATAACGTTGGTGATAAATTCTATTGGCAAGTAAACAATTTCTGTCTGACTCGTCCAAAACAAAATTCATGTCTACAAGTTCCACTTTATTAAAGTTCATATTATGAAATTCCAAATATTTTAAATTCAGTAAAAATTGTGACTAACGACCGATAAGTGTGATAAATGTTCGTTTTACACGATAATTTATACCAAACTGAGGTTTCATTGCTTGTCGAATAACGAAAACGACAAAAACATTTACAAAAAAAACATTATAGTAAAGGACCTGTTAAATACTATTTATTCATTTCAATGGTTTGGAAGAAATGGTCCCACTAAACGGCCTCATTTCAAAATTGCATAAAGACGTGTGTTAATCAAAATGGGCAACACGTCGAACACCTATTTTAAATTTTTCTAAAGAATTATTTGAGGGAACCCCTTTTTTAAAGTTTGTTCTTGAATTTGACACTTATTTATTTATGAAACGAAAATGGTTGCAATTAGCCATCGTTTTTCATTTCTACATCACATCATTGAAAAATATACAGGGTGTTCCATTTGAAAAAATTGTGAAAATTCAATTTAAAAAGTCCTTAATTGAAAAATAATTTTTGGTACAGTGTTAGGAAATGAAAATGATTCAAAGACATGAATTAGATGTCTCGTAACTGGTATTCATATAATTTTTTCTTAAAACCCATAATTGTGACTGTGGTGATTCTTTTAATATCCATCTGCAGATTGCATTATTTCAACAAAAAAATTTATTACATCCAAGGGGTTGGGAGATATTCAATGCTAATATAGGAATGAATAGAGCCTAGAAAATGGCTTCAAAAAATGTACTGATATACATAACATTCCATTTAAAAAAGGCACTTGGTTCTGTAATTTCGTCTTGGCTCGCCCTGTATGTTCGAAAATAATTTCCAGTTATAGACTTTTTTTATCTAGTTTACTAGAAATTTTTAAAAAAATTTATAGCTATATCGTAGAACTCGAGATATTGAGGTCCGACGCACTATTGCCCCACCCTGTATAATAAACATACACAGATATTGATTCGTTTTGAGAATAGAAACGACAATACCACTGACTGGTATCAATATACCTTTTGCAACGAGAAATTTAATAATTTACGATATTTCGATAATATTAGAAAATAAAGGTTTGAAGCTAACTCTGATAATCTTTTGAAACTAGTAAGTTAAAAACTCGGGCATAATCTTAATAATCGATGCTAGTCTCTCACCATTATCAACCCTATTTTTTAAATTACAATTTTCTATTTTGTTACATTTTGTGATTTTGCTTCGTGATTTACAAATGGAGAAACTATTAGGGCTTTGCACGAATCCAAATTCCAAATTATGTTGAAAAGGGACGTTATGAAGCACGAAAATAGCAAATATATTCGTATCAGTATGCAGTATGCATGTGTGTGTGCATGTAGCTCAACGTGGAAACATGAAATTTTAGACATAAGATCTAAAAAGTCCAAGGTAGAATGCTACTATACTTGGTGTTTGGTGAAGCGATGCAGACCCTGAACAGGAAAGTATATAAAGGTACCTACTCACGTTCAGTAGGCCGGCCGATATTTACCGGAAAGGCCGGCCGTTTGTCGCTATACACACAAAGTTAAATGACAAGTCAGTACCTGCTTGCCGAATTACGATGCCCCCTTTTATAATATACGGTTTTATTACATTTAGTAAATATTCAAAACAATTATCATCCATTCTGAGAAATTTTTTAAAATCATTTGCACTCGATTCTCAGAGTTCTCGTACAAGCTCCATGTAACATAAAGTGATACGTCTTTTTAACCACTCTTTCATCCAAACTGTTTTCCTTTTTCTCTTTCTCTGCTCGTGTAATATAACAACAATTGCCGCTGCGCACTCTTCTTGTGACATGTTTCAACTGTAGATAAACAACTGCGTGAAATATTAACAAATGTGATAGTGCGAGGCCGGTCCAGGTCTACAGCGATGATTGGGGAAAATAGCTCAAGCTCGACCCCTAATCATCCGAGACCGTCATCTTTAGTGAAGAATATTGGCGCTAGGCCACTATCGAAACCGGCAGGACACTGTCGGATGCAATCGGTGAACAAAATTGTAGGTGTAGTTTGAGTAACGTCGGTCAGGAGGGACAGTCCGCGGACTGCCGGCCGACTGAACGTGAAATGTGAATAGACTACTGGCAGAAAGGCGGAGCTTATCTGTACATGACAGCTAGCGCTCGTAGTGGCCAAGTACAAAGTTAATTCCTGTGTCGTTTACACGTTCGTGAATAGGAGAAGCCTTGTTTTTAATAAATATTTTATTATAAGCTTTTTAAAAAAGAGCAAATCTCTGGATTTACTTTAATTCCACCAAAGTGGGAAGTGTTGGGAACGCCGCAGCTACAATTGACATTGTCAAAATCAGCAGTTTAGTGTTTGTTATTGTGTAACATAATCTCCGGCTAATCAAAAAATCATGCGGAGATGTTTGTTGCGTGGTTAACTGTGGAAATAGATCGAATAATACTAAAAATATAAAGTGTTATTCTTTTCCCACATAGGGGAATCAAATTAGATACAAAAAGGACCCAAACTTCGGCAAAATTCCCCGATCGATGATTTTTGTTGGAATGTGTTCACAAAGATGTGGAGACAAAAAAGCAAAATGCCACCGCGAGAAATTGTGTGGAAAATTCTTTATTAAACAATTTAGGTGCAATACGATACTTCATGAATAACTTTTTGAATTAAATATGCATGAAAGAACTAATAAAACCATTGGAAAGAACACAAAATTTTATGAAAGAAATATATATATGTGCAGTAATTTGTTGATTAAAGCTCCAACTCGCGCTACGTCGGCCCACCGTTCACGCTGGAAATGCTGCATAATTTCCCGCGGTGGCATTTTGATATTTTCTTCTCCACACCTTTCTGAACACGTTTCAACAAAAATCATCGATGGGGCAATTTTTCCGAAATGAAAATCTCCTTTAACAAGTCTGTATAAACTGGAGCAGAGGGAAAAGTGGATCAAAGCATGAAATACAAGATATGTGTGTAGTTAACAATTCAAAATATTCTGAGAAAATACTAATTTTGTTAATTAATTTTATAGCTCAGGGGGATCCTTATGGCAACCGAATAAGTACTCAAAAATGTGCACATTTTATAGATAATACAAAATTGGAAAATCCATTTAGCCCTAGTTTCGCGAAATCAATTTTTCCATCTTGTTACTCAAAGAAGGGCCCGACAGAAAAGTCAATGTTAAAATCTAAACAACGGTAAATTTTCATTGAGTATTAATAATTAATTGTTTAGTCACATACACAATATATTACAAAACATGAAATGTCATCTCACCTACGCAAAAAATGTTTTAACATAACAAAAAAATAATATTTATTCGAACATTACATTTATTCACTACGGAATTTTTTGCACTTACAGTCGCGGCAACAAACAATTATTAAATTTTTGTAAAATCAGGAAAAAAACAAATCGACGCATACACATAAATATAAAAGCCACAGGAATTAATTCGGAAATGCTCCACTGAAGCGCTAGTAGTCATTCTGCCGCTACTAGGCACTTGGCATCTATATGAAAAAATGCTGCGGTTTTTATCCGACTACGGTAAAGCCAAAAAGGAAGGGTTGTGATTTTGGCAGTGTATGCATGTGGGTGAGTATGTATGTTCCATCATAGAGGCTAAACTGCAGGACCGATTCCTATAAATGAGGTGTTGTTGGATTTGTCTCAATGTCAAGAGTGACATAGATTGGAAACATTTATAGGGAAAAGATGTAGTGGTAATTTAAGGCGTCCATTTGAAAGGCGTCTAGGTGTTACAATTATTTTGAATACTTCTCTATTTATTTTATCCTCTTTATGTGGTATTATCACACATACGTTCAAGGTTTAAAACATACTACAAAAAGACAAAAGAATATCAATGGAAAATAATTGTTCATTTAACCGAAACTTAAAAACCCTATCATTTCAAATATTGTATTTAAGTCACAAAATTAAAATTCTTTATTACTTCTTCTTCTATTAGTTGAGTACGGCTGTGAATTTTTCTAATGGAGACAAGTTATTTCATCACACTCCACGTAAAAGCTCATTGGTGTCAAATCTGGTGACCTTGACAGTTACAGAAGCGATTCGCAGAAGCAACTAAAGTCTAGCAACCAGTTAGGAAATGAGTTACGCATTAAATGCCAGCAAAACTATCCGAATCACGTGCTCTTTATGAGTGTCTGAATACGTACAAAAATTTCGGGTGGCTACGTCCGAACCCGCTGTACACGCCGATGATATATACCACTTCATTGTCCTTTTGTTAGACGATAATAAACAAACTACTCGTTCTGAATTGCTTTATATTGAGAGGTGAAAGATTTTGTTAAATGTCCCATATATTTAGGTTTCGATTAAATGAAAAATTATTGCCTATTGATATTCTGTTAAATCTTACAGTAACTGATACATCCAGATTTTCCATCCAAGTCTCTTGAAAGGAAAACATCTAAACTATATTTGCACTCATCATAAAATTTTAATAATATTTGAGGCAGATGTCCTAAAAAAATTTGAGGTGTGTGTTTCTAGCATACAGGTCAAAAATGAAGTTTCTGGACTACTTTTCACAATTTATAACCCCCTCCCTTTAACGGAATCATCTCAATAAGATATTATTACAATACATATGTGCACCAAATTTCAAGTGAATATTTCAATTTTATTTTATGAACCCCTAAGGGAGAAATACTATAAAACTATGTGAGGCTTTGGTTTCTAATATACACTAAATTTCAACTTTCAGCTGGCTTTACTCATTTTATTTTATTTATCTTTACTTACCCCCCCCCACCCCTTCAACGGAATCGTCTCAAAATATAATCTAGTTCCAGATGTCTTTACAATACATACGTATACCAAGTTTCAAGCGAATATCTCAAATATATTTTATTAACCCCTTTAATAATGGAGTGGGGGTAGTGGAGGGGTTGATATATGTTATAAAAATTTGATTCCTTGGCTTTTGCTATACATCAAATTCCAAGTTTCTGTACTCTTACCAGCTTGCTTTACTTATTTTCCCATATTTGCCCCTAGTTAACCCCAACCCCTCAACGAAATTATCTCAAAATGTAATCTAAATACAGATGTCATTATAATACATATAATTTCAAGTGAAAATATCAATTTTATTTTGTCAACCCTTCTAATAATGGAAAAATATTATAAAAAAATCTGAGGCCTTGACTTCCAGTATTTACAGCAAGTCTCAAGTTGCCTGTACTTTTACCAGCCTGCTTTACTTATTTTTCTATATTCACCCCTATTAAACCCTAAACGATTGGAGTTTTGGGGGGGGGGGGTAGTGGGGGGAGTTGAAAAATGTTATACAAATATCTAAGGCCTGTCTTCTAGTATACACACCATATTCCAAGTTTCTGTACTCTTGCCAGCTTGCTTTACTTATTTTCCAATATTTACCTATTTAACCCCCAACCTTTCAACGGATTCATCTCAAATTATAATCAGTTCCTGTTGTCGTTATAATATGTATATGTACTAAATTTCAAGTGAACATCTCAATTTTATTTTATCAACCCCTTTAATAATAAAGTGGGAGTGATATGGAGGGGGGAGGCGGGAACAGATCTGAGGCCTCCACTTCTGGTAGATCCACTAGATCCCAAATTTTTGTACTCTTACCAGCTTGTTTTATTTATTTTTGCTTATTTACCCCTAGTTACCCCCCAACCCTTCACCGGATAAATTCAAAAAACAATCCAGTTCCAGATCTCATAATAGTACATACGTGTATAAAATTTCAAGTCAATATCTTGAACCGTTCCAGAGATATCGTGTGCACAAAAAAAGTTACAGACCGACAGACAGACCAGACCGACAGACAGAATTTTTTTTTCACTCAGATTTAAAATTTCGACGTTTTCTGACATTCTAAACCTATTTGAACAAAAAAAAGATTTTTTTTTACGATTACTATACTTCCACTCTACTATGTGGATGTGGAAGTAATAGAGAAGTGTTCAAAATAATTGTAACACCCAGACAAGTTTTTTTACAACTTTTACAAGACTTTGAAATTTGACGCTTTAAATTATAATTACAATTTTTTCCTTATAAATGTATTTTGATTTTTTCTCCAATCAACATTTTTTTTGTTGGAAATTTATTTATTTCGAATAACGAAAAATAATACTTCAGATTATCAAAAGGATACAGGAGAACAATAATTGGAATGTAGTTTTATCACTACTGCTTCAAAGAAAAACCCGATAATTCTTAGTTTAAAAAATTGACAGAGTGGTCATACGACAGAAAAAATACATAATATATAAAAGGTGCCAAATATTGAAGGTTTGTGTTAATCCCATTTCCACCATAGATTAATTATTTCTTAGGATGAGTAGCCTGTATGTTCTTCATTAAAAGTATAACAGGTTTCTTCCTTGTCAACTGTGTTAACTATATGTCAAATATTATTGTCGATTGTCATATTTTTTCCATTATTTATTCTCTTTAGGTGATCCACCCTGTATATTTTCCAGTTAATGTCTTCCCATTTCTTCGCTGGCAGTAGCGTCAACTACCTACCAAATTGGACTGTTCTCCGTCAAATAGTTTTCTAGATATAGCGCTAACGTACAGACAAACAGACAGATGTAATTAGAAAACCGTAGTATTTCTCATATAGGTATGTAAGTTTAGTCAGGTGCCAAATGACCTCCTGTCCTCGGCATCATTTTACCAAACATCCTGTATGTTACTCAATATTTTATAACAAATTCAGAATTTTTTCCGAGCCTCAGTGAAGGGTTCGGAGAGGACTCAAACAGTCGAATCAAAAAATATTTCAAACAAAAAAGTTTTATATAAAGAATATCGTTGTCGCTACGGCTGCATTATTCGCGGGTTAAATAACAGGATTATTACAAAACATTCACATGTAATAAAGGTAATAAACTTACTTTGTATCCAGGACCTAACCTATGCATTGCACATATTTGATGCGTCGTTAAGGCTTCACTAAACAAGTATATTGCTGACATTTGTCCACAAAATACCCTTTCTTCGTCCAACTCTGGGGTTGCGCCTATGTAGCATTTATCAAAAACCTGGAGGCAAAATTTTGCTTAGCAGATGCTTAGAATAAATAATGACTTAATACAGATAAATGGGGGAGGTTTCACGATTTCTATAAAATTAGTATTCGTAGTGTGAGCTTTATTTTGAATTCATTGAATTTTATATAAATTCATTAGATTTCTCTATAGAGAAAATTTGTATTATATTTTTGCGTCACCAAAACTGAATTTGAGGATTGTATACATTGTGTATGACAAAGATATATAGATACAATGATGAAATACTAAATAACAAGAAACTTTGCTGGGAGAAGTTTATTAAATATTGAATACACATTTAACAATCAGGTATTCGACTTGCTATGGCTCTAGTTTTTCCATTTTTATTTACGCCTCTGAGACATGGACCGTTAGGGAAGCAGTTAAATGTCGCCGTATTGATGATTTTGAAATATGAGTTCGGAGACGATTGCTACCAATTCTCTGAGTAGCCAATCGCATTAGTAGCCCAATTCTGCAAGAAATATTGACAGTTCAGGGAATATCTGATGAAAGGAGGTGAAGATGATGTGCTCCAAAACGTTTGGCTGATGCCACCAAGGAGCTAATAAGGAAGAGCTCTAGTGAGGCTGTGCACCTAACAGGCAACCGCGGCAGATGACGGAATGCCGTCAGACAAGCAAACGGAAGCCAACTAGGATACCTCATGGATCACACAATATCCGGCGAAAAGGTGGACATTTCCTAGAAAGAGACCTCCGATAGGGAAATATTTATTATTTTTGGCCATAACTTTTTTTTCTTAGTACGTATATTTAAAAAAAACTATAAGACAACCTAAGTAGAACCAAAGCAAGACTATTACTATGAATTTTCACTCAATAATGTCAGTGGTTTGCAAAGTACTTAGATTTAAATTTGAAGATTATGCCAATCTCCTTATTTCGTAGTTTTAAATGTAACTATTTTGGAAACAACTGGAATTATTGAGTGAAAATTCATAGTAGGTAATTAGTTTTGTTATGGTTCTACTTAGGTAGCATTATAGTTTTTTTAATATACGTACTAAGAAAATAAAGTTATGGCCTAAAATATAATAAATATTTCCCTATCGGATGTCTCTTTCTAGTAAATGGCCACCTTAACAAAAACAAATCACGAACAAAATTGAAAGAACAGTATATGTTCCTTGTGAGTTGTTATAATAAACATTATATGCGTGCGCCATGTCGACGTTTCGGCTTAAAATTTGGTAAGCACAAAATTTTCCCAGATTAGAGAGAATGAAGTCCAAATATTAAAAATTACTTGGGAAAGAGGACATAAAATAAACTGGAATTCCGTAAAAAAATTGATAAAAAAGGCAGATAGTCAAAAATGTCAATAAAAAATCGGCAACAATATTATTAAATGAAGATAAAGGCAATGAATGATTTTGGTAGAAGCTTTTAGTATTAAAAGAATAACTTAACAAACTTAATATTATTAAAAATTAATATATCAATAATTATATAAATACATCTTACAATAAATAAATCTTTACAATGTATTTTGTTTTGATATACACTGCACATATATATGGACTGGATTTCGGACCAAACACCCAATTCATATAGACCCATAAGCCTGTCCTCTTCCCTGCTTAAAACCCTGGAAAGATTACTGGACAGGTACATTAGAGACGAAATTCTAAGAGAAAATCCTGTTAGTGAACGTCAGTATGCATACCAGCCGGGAAACTCAACAGAGCTCGCGCTGGATGATAATTTAAATAGGCTACTGGCAAAGTTATTAAATGACAAAGAAATTGCAGTAGCCACTTTTACAGATATAAAAGGAGCGTTTAACAACGCTACAACGCACTCGTTAACGAATGCGTTGTTAACCAGAGGAGTCCCAACAGTGCTCTGCGAGTGGATCAAGGCCAGCCTAGAGAAAAGGATAATAGTATCCACTTTAGGCGAGGCTACCATTGAGGCAAAGGTGAGTACAGGTTGCCCCCAAGGAGGGGTACTATCTCCACTACTGTGGGCAACCCTTGTTGACGACCTCCTCCGAAAAATTTCTGCGGAAGGCTTTTACTGCCTAGGATATGCTGACGATATAGTAATAGCTGTCAGGGGGCGATTTGCGAACACGATATCAGAGCGTTCACAAAGAGCCCTAAATATTGTCGAAAGTTGGTGTAATGAGGAAGGACTCTCCATTAACCCCCACAAAACCACAGTCGTCACTTTCACAAGAAAAAGAGTCTTGGAAGGCCTAAAGCCCCTAGTGCTCAACGGTGTGGAAATTCCATTTCTCAGTGAAGTGCAATATCTAGGAGTCATTTTTGACCAAAAACTGACATGGAATTCACACATCGAAAAAGTCACACAGAAAGCAACAATAGCCCTCGGAAGGTGCAGGCAGATGTGTGGAAAAAATTGGGGATTAAATCCCAAAATGACTCTATGGTTATACACTAGGGTAGTAAGATCCATGATAACCTACGGATCGGTAGCATGGTGGACTAAGACAGTGCGGGTGGGAGCTGTAAGGCTGTTAAGTGGCGTACAAAGGTTTGCTTGCCTGTGCGCCACGGGAGTCATAAAAACTGCTCCAACGACTGCACTGGAAGTCCTGCTGGACTTGCCACCACTACACATATTTATTCAAGTAGAAGCTCGTTCAGTGCTACATAGGCTAATGCAAGGCCCTACACCAATAAGGCAGCAGCATGGAACAGAGCACCAAAATTTATACTTAGAACTGAAGGCGGACTCCATTCTAGGAATGTCCACGGACATTATAGTCCCAAAGTATAACTTTAATAAATCATAATACCAGACAGGGAAGACTAGTTAAACGGTACAAACAGTCTGGTAAACAGGCGGCTCTAAGACAGAACAGGGAGTTGGAGCTGGGATTTATGGGATAAGGTCAAAAACGAAAATCCCAATAAGTCTAGGAAAATACGCCACAGTATTTCAGGCTAAAGTGGCCGCAATACAGTGGTGCGCAAAGGAAATTATAAGGCAAGGAACTGCAAATCAGTCGATTGCCATTTTTTCCGATAGCCAGGCTGCGCTAAAAGCAATCGGTTCCATGCAAGTTGAATCGAGACTTGTATGGGACTATATAAATACCCTTATAGACTTAGGAAGTCAGAAAAAAGTGACCGTGGCGTGGGTACCAGGACAGGGACACAAGGGAAATTAAAAGGCTGATGAACTGGCCAGAGAAGGCGCGGATAGCGCCCTCATAGCACCCGAACTTTTGTGGCGTGGCCAAGCCATGCATACGAGCATCCATTAACAAATGGGTGCAAACCAAATCTCTGGAATGGTGGAAAAATTTTCCACGACAGAGACAGGCTAAAGAGTTCATTAAAGAACGATCGGCCAAATTTACGGAGGACCTATTATGCCAAAATAGAAAGGCCGTTAGAATAACAGTGGGTCTTCTAACCGGCCACTGCCGACTCAATAGACATTTGAGTCTAATGGGTCTGGCAGAGGACGCAAGATGCAGATTCTGCCAAGAGGCAGAGGAAATTTCAGTCTACGTATTGTGCCATTGCGAAGGCCTTACTAGACTGAGATTCCAACTACTTGGGGAGGAAAAATCAGGAGCTGATAGCTACACTAAGGGGCCCTTATCAAGGCTGTGGAGTCTGATACAAAGGACAAAACTGGATAAGGAGCTCTAAGGAAAACAATCAGGAGCACCACAATAGATCCATGGGGGTCGCGGTGGTCAAGGCCAATCAGCCAGCTTCTCCTTCCTAATCTAATCATGTTACCTTGCTTTGACATTAAAATTGTTTTTTAAATATTTTGATTTTATCAGTGAATTGAACCAAACATGATTAATTCATTATAAATTTAAATTATTTATAGCAATGTTATCTAACAACATTCATTGTTATTTATCAAGCCATGCTTAACAGCGTATGATTTGTCAGAAATATGTGCATTGCATTGAAAAATTGGTGCAATCCAATATCCATGTTCACAGACGTCTACAAAAAAAACTGTTAACATCTGTTTTATCAGCGCCACTGCACTGGAAAACTGGCAATTATATCAGTTACAACGTTTAATTTAGATCAAAAAAAAAATCGTGAAACTTCCCATTATTGGAAATGTAATTTGTGCTGATTATATTTCGTTTTTTAACTGCCCAAACGTAATACTCACGTCATTTGTAGAAACGAACCATGCCATTTCCGTGCTGGATGCTAATTGACCATTAACTAAACATTTAATTTCGCTTTTCGTCCACCTGTTGTATATATACACAACGGCTAACATATACCACTGAAATAAAAGGAGAGGACTAAATTAAACCCATCAAATTGCATGACGTTAATTTACCTTCCTCGGTTGAAACTCATACTTTACACAATGCTGGAAGCCCTTGCCTTTAATTTTCATTGATGTAAGTACCAAACAGTTTCCTACGAAATGCGCAGTGTATCCTACGCCCTTGCTAGTTTTAAAGCTGAAATAAAAGAATATAAGGTCAGTATTATATATTTTTAGAATTACTATTTATGTGAGAAACACAGAAAGAACTATAGCGGAGCGGGTTTGGGTTGAAACCGTTCAAAAATTTTTTTCGGAGTAGTTAGATATGGGACCTAGGCCATCTGATAGAGATATAAATAATGTATTATATTCCCGGTTGTCGACCTTTTTCTTTGGTCGAGACCAAATTTGTGAGCATTTAATTTTAGGGATCACAATTTTTTTCTATACCGCTCGTCTACAAGTGTGTTTTTAACACATATTACTCGGAAACTGCTACACTTCGGTGAATGATTCCAACTTTAATTGATAGAGCTTATTCCATATAATAACTCTACATTAGAAAAGTGTCGTAATTCGACTTATTACATTTTGAAAAACGAAACAAATTTCGCAAAAATTAATTAAAATGCTCTGTATGTACTGTACTGCTTTCACACAGGCATAACTATTTATTTCACGATATCAATTTCCAATTTCTTTATAACAACCTATTGCCTGATGTTTAAGGAACATTTTCTGTCATATAACACATTGTCGCGTTTCATAAGTAACGGCTATATATAGATATTTGAACACGGGCGTGTACCACTAGTCAAGCAGCATTAGTCGCATCATTTTGGCATTTTACTTCTAAAATTAAAAGTACAGGGTCAATTGACTTTATTTTTGTTGCAAAGAGTTCAAAAATATATTTAGAAAAAACGTACATTTATTTTTTGGCGGAAATGTTTGGTTTCATTTTTACTTCCCTCGCATACCGAAGGGAAGTATTGCATTCGAGAAAAAATTACCCTCCGAGATTTTTTCGGATTTTGACGTTTCAGATCACGTAGATTACGAAAATATAGGTTTTTCAATTCCGTCTGTCTGTCTGTCTGTTGATGCATTAACTAAAGAACTACTTGACGGACAGCAGTCAAATTTTATAGGTAGTTGACGCGCCTGTCAGCGAAGAAATGGTTAAACTTTCACTGAAAAATATACAAGATGGATCATCTAAAGGGAATACATAATGAAAACATTTTTTTTTGCTCAAATTTAAAATTTCCACGTTTCATGACACGCTAAACCTATTTCAGAAAAAAAAAATTAAAATATTTTTCACATTCTAAAGCTATTTAAAAACAAAAAATTGAAATTTTTTTTACCATGTTTGAAAAAATTTTACCACTAAAATAGATGGAAATTTTTTTCTTTGTACAAATTTAAAATTTCCACGTTTCCATGGCATTCAAAACCTATTCAAACAAATTTAAATTTTTTTAAACATATTATAGAATAGATGAAAAATTTTTTCTTGCTCAAATTTAAAATCTCCACGTTTCATGACATTCCAAACCCACTTCGGAAAAAAAATTGCAGCATTTTACCATTTTGGATAAAAAATTTACCACTAGAATAGACGGAAAAATTTTTGTTTGCTCAAATTTAAAATTGTCACGTTTCATGACATTCTAAACCCATTTCAGAAAAAAAGAATTGAAAATTTCTGAAAAATTTCTTACCACTAAAACAGATGGAAATTTTTTTTCCTTGTTCAAATTTAAAATTTTCACGTTTCATGGCATTCTAAACCCATGTAAAAAAAAAACAATTTATCACTACTATAGAATAGAAGGAACCTTTCCTTTTTGCTCAAATTTAAAACTTCCGCGTTTCATGACATTCTAAACGTATTTCGGAAGAAAAAAAAATTAAAATTTTTTTACCAACATTTTTAAAAATAAAAAAAAAAATGACATTTTTTTACCACCACTATACTTCCACTTCACTACGTGAATGTGGAATTGAAAATGTGACAGATGGCAATAATATTTGGCATATGCACCTATTACACTTTTATCGAAAAATGTACATGGTCGTAATCCCAAGAAATAATTCAGTCATGGTGGATATTTATAAAGGTATTTACGCAAGCCTTCCATATGTAGCACCTGTTATTTAGTATTGAACTTTTGCTGTTGGATGAGCACTCTGTATATTTTTTTGACCAAAACTTATCAGGTTTTCTTTGTAATAATATTGATAACTATATTCCGATTATTATTTTCAATGTCATTTCGTAATTATTAATTTTTTAGAGTGACCGCCATGCACAAATAAAGAGGGAAGTTCTGTATAAATACCTTTACCGATTTTTTTCCGAATAATTGGCCAATTTTAACAGGCAATTTAATTAAATTGAATTAAAAATTTGTTATCATACACAAAATTCCATAAAATTAAACGAATTTGGTGAGTTCAAAATGGCGGAAAGGGAAGTAGAGTCAATTTCTCAGGAATAACTCGTATTTTTCTCGTTTTTGGGCTGAAAATGAGCATTCGGAGGTTCTTGAGGACGCTGATCACTAATCCGTGGTCCAATTTACGAAATTTAAAATGGCGCATCGGAAGATCAGTCAATTTTTCCGGAAAAACTCGTATTTTTCTCTTTCTTGGGCTGAAAGTGGGAACACAGAGATTTTCGTTATCGCTGATAACGAATCTGATGTCCAATTAAGGAAAATTCAAACTGGCGGACCGGAAGTAGTATATTTTGCTGGAAAAACTCATATTTTTCATACTTTCAGCCCAAAGAAGAAAAAATATACGGAGTTTTCCTGAGAATTTGGCTCTACTTCCGGTCCGCCATTTTGAATCTTCTCTAATTGGACATCGGATTCGTTATCAGCGACCACAAAAACCCCCGAGTTGCCACTTTCAGCCCAGAGCATTTCTATCAATTATTGCAAAATATTTTTTGTTTTTTCAAAATGAAAAAGACGGATTACGACACGTTTCTAATGAAGAGTTATTATATGGAATAAACTCTATCAATCAAAGCTAGAATCATTCACCTAAGTGTAGCGGTTTTCGAGTAATACGTGTTTTTACTTGTAGACGGTATAAAAAAAATGTGATCTCTGGTGTTAAAATGCTCACAAGTTTGGTTTCGACCAAGGGAAGAGGTCGTCCACCGATAATACAATACATTATTTATTTCTTTATCGGCTGGTCTAGGTCCCATATCTTTCTACTTCGAAAAAAACATCTCCGTAAATAAGGGTGCTACGCTCGGAATTCTGCTCCACTATACTATGACAGTCATTCAAGAAACGAGGTTCACATACAAGGTACATATTGTACATGTTTGATTTGATATAATATGTTAAATCACGTGTATTTTGACCCTGTTTTTATGTGATATTTTAATGATGCTCTAATACAAATCAGTGATTAGTAAAGTTTAGGTTGGCGGTGCTAGAAGTATCGTTTAATTTGGCAAAAGGAGTTCTGGTGCTTCTCGCAGAGCAGAGAGAAGGGGGTGTATGATTCTCGTGTTTATAACTCATGTACTTTTCTGAAAACTTCGTAGTTATAATATCTTCGCAAATACAAAATGAAGGGTATTATTTCATTTAATCGGTTCATGTCTAAATCCGGTAATATCGCTCTTAGAGGAAAAATGTTCATATCACTGTGTGGGCGATCGAATTCTGAACAACTTTCAAGATGTCCGTCCGTCTGTACGTCCGTTTATTCATCCGTCTGTCTATCTGTCTGTCCATCCGTCTATCTAACTGCCCGTGCGTCCGTCTGTATGTCCGCCCGTCACGTTTCTTGTAAGCACGATAATTTAAAAATGAAAAGTTCGATTTATTGAAATTTGATTAAGTCAGTGTTAGCTAGAGGAAGAACCCTATTGTTTTCGAACAAAATTGATAATGAATAAGAGTATATTAATTACTTAAATTAAAAAAAAAAAAATAGAATTTTCTGTCCTTAATTAAACAAAAAATATATAAAACTAATTTTATTCACAATAAACTGCGAAAAGCATCCAATAGAATATGTAACAATTATATATAAAGTGCAGTAAATCAGCGAATAATACAATGGTTAGCTTGTTGTATATTATATTATATACTTTTGATATAGCTTTTACCGCCCTTCCCGCACAAAGAAGAAATATTGTATACCTTCCACTGTTGATGATTTTGAAACGCATCTACCTAGCTGTGGGTCAAAAATTATAAATTTTTCATTTTATACATAAATAAACCACTTTATAAAATAAAATATTAGTATCTTTTCCGGTTCAAATACTGTTCGTGCCTCTCAATACACAGACAGCAATTGAATTAAGAACGGAAAGCACCTCATTGTCACCCGGAAGAGTAAGTTAACGTGCGACACTCCACATCGTCATGACAATTCGCGTTTGAATTACACACATCATTTAATCTGCAATCGTTTGAAAATATGAAATAAAAAAAAAAAGTTACATTTTTTATTGAAAACCCTGATTGGTCCACATTTTCGATTTCAAAATCAGACGACTTAGAATAACACTAAACCACAAATGGAAAAATCTCAACTCAACAATTGGCGATTTGAATTTTTTGCTCTACTCCTTCATCTCGGCCGTGGCACCCCTATTTTCTTACACGTCACTTTAAAAGGCACAATAATTCTATACTTCTACCAAAAAGGTAATTCGCAAATTTTTTTCAGTTCCACATATTTTATTGTTCTCGTACCATTTCTGAACCAGATGATTCGTTTGATACGAAATGCTGACACGCTGGTGTTTCTGTATGTGCTAATGACAATAAATTCAAGCATATTTGGAGATTAACGCTGCCAAGAATTGGTGTCCGCCATGTAATAATAAACTTTTGTTGGAGGTATACGATATGTTGATTAATTATGTTCAGGCTGTATTAATCAAATCGGGAGTAGCATCTGGATCCTTGGATATTTTAAAGGTTCTCCACACATTCTGGTTCTTCAGAACTATACTTATGAAAAAAGAGTACTTACGTGATCTGCTATCTCATCAAGATGTTTATAGATTATAGTTGAGTGAATTATGTGCAAAGTCTTCGCTTTTCTTGACTTCAACAAAATAGGCAGAAAAACAGCCCAAAAGGCTGTCAACAATACCAGTAGGCATTGTAGGCAGTATCACATCGTGTGAATGATCAAAGATTCAGGACCTTGATAACCTAGTTTCACATAATAATAACACAAAATACCTTTATTTAGAAGTAAATGTACAGATTCCTAAACTAAGGTGAGGTCTAGCTTAACAGCCAAGCAATATTTTCCGTGCTCAACATAACCGTGTCAAATGTGAGCTGCCAGAGCTGCAAAAATATAAACTGTAGGGAAAAATTCTCAGGAACCATTTTGTAGAGAATTTTACAAGATTTAACATGGAATAGCCAAGAAACGTGCGTCGAGTATTGGAATGCAATATTTAACGATTGAACGACTGGGGGTCTTGTGGAAGTAATTCAGAGGCAGTGTCACAGCAAAGATTATAACCCCCTCCAGAACTGTTAGATAAACTACAGAAAAAATAACCAAACTAAAACAAAAATAGAAACTACCATTTGCTTACTTCGTTGCTTCTTCTATAACGTCCTCTGTGAAATGGGGCATTTTCTAACAGCAAGTATACATATTTTTAAATCTAGATACAGATGCATTTAATACTTGAAAAATCATAAAAACTATCCATTATCTCTTGGTACATTCTGTTTTGGATATTTCGTCAAGTAAATAATGATAATCACTTATAATCATTTTACTATATTGATAAAATTGTTTTCCACTTACCAGTATAAATAAGGCTTCTCTCTTTCTATATTTACAGAATTTATTGGATCTAATCGAAACCACGTCGTGAAGGTGAACCCGTTTTCGTAAGGCCATTTGGCCAAGGGTGGTAATACTATCGCCTGTAAAAAATAAATGAAGTTAGTGATAATAGATTATAGTATACTATACAACGGTATTTGATCCTATAAAAAAATTGCAAAAAACTAAAATGCACCATTAAATCGTGCTTATATAATTACTACTAAGGATTGAATTTGTGCTTTTTCAATTTTACGATGAAACTTATTTTAAATATGACTTTTTGCAATTTTTTAAGTATATCACCCCTTTCATGCATTGCAGTGTAATTTAATGTATTCAGAATTAAAAGTATAGTACTGAACAGTAATCTAATTTCCTGCCATCGTTTGTTACTCAGCGTCATGTGGTCAGTAGAGTAAAACTGCAGTAGACAACAACGTCTGGCTTTTGTATTCTACACCAAATAATAACTCCAATAAATGTCTACAGATTTAAAACAATATTATTGGTTTTAAATTATTGGCCTGGAAGTTTTAAATACCCTTATATATAATTTAGGAACAAAACACGTGTAACCATCTTAAATTGTCTTAGTGTACCTATGAAGTTCTAGATTCTCTTTAGACTGGGAGGCTGACCTTTAAAAAACTTCTACACTGCTCAAACAATTTAGAAGAACGCATTGCGATTTAGCTAATCTACCTAGTCCAAAACTTGACACAGAGTTAAAGCCAATACATATTTTAAATTTTCTCACATGATTTTTGAAGTTCAAATATTGGTATGGGAATTGGAGAATAGGGTCTTTTTAAGATGAGGAATTTATGTCTGCTCGCATTTTTTTATATAGATCCTAGAGGGTGCTACATATGCAATGCTTGTGATGTAATTGTACGCTTAACTTTCTTCCTATAATGGTATCGCTATAAACAATCCTAAACCTACATCATTTTGGCCGAACGAGATGTACTTCTCAATAGCCTTAGAAATTGATTGGTTTCGGAACAATTGCATTTTATCAATCGGCCGCATAATTTATTATCAATAATATTAACATAGTAGGCGCCAACAATACCATTTATTATTAAAGATTCTAATTTTTGACACTCTAACAAAAGAGTTAAAACACAAATTATCAAGTTAGTATCATTTATTTGGGAAACAAATGAGGAGAAAATGTAACTATACAAAATTATGTTTTAAACGACGACGCGCGACGCTTCAATAAATAAAGAACAGAATGGGTATAAGGAAATTTGAAAAAAAGAAATATTATTTCATAATAAATGTTCAATATAATAATAATAATAATAATAATAACCATCATATGCCGGTTAAAACAAGAACCGAGAAAAAGATTAGGAATAATAATAATAATAATAATATAATAATAAATTGACTTTATTTTTTAAATTTGCAAATTTAAAAAAACGGCGGAGTTCAGCTACGCTGCTCTTACACTCATATGATATGTCTATCAATCACCTCGATACACTTACCCATACGTTTCATGAAAGATCGCCTCATATTAAATACTATTATTCGATAAAAAAAAGGCTGCTGCTGTACTGATTTTTTGCCACAGTTGGGCGGTAATTTTAGTATTCCTGTAAACAAGTTATTTAATTGCGCCCCACATATCGAAGTCCAAAGGGTTAAAATCTGAATTATGTGGCGTCCAAGGAAACAGACTAACACGACCAATTCCAAGTTGATCGTGGTAGTCTCTTTCCTTGGACGCCACGTAATTCAGATTTTAACCCTTTGGATTTCGGCAGATGTTTAAATAGATTCGCACTTGTTAAAATGTGGCGGGGCACCATCCTCCATGATCAACTTTGCCGCAAATTTAGTGGTAATGCATCCAGCATATCAACAAAATCGTTTTTTAGTAAATGTAAATGATTGTTACCGTTTAAGTTTCTTGGCAACTTGGTGTCATCCTAGAGAATGGTTCCCAATAATTCCACATCAAACATTGATTTTGAACTCATGTTGGAACTATCCTTGTCGTGTTACAATATTTCTTAAGTTGAAGTTTACTTCGACGAGTAAATGTAGCTTCATCCGTAAATAATATTCTATTGGCGAATGAGTGGTCAATATTTTGTTTGTCCCAATATTATTTGCAAACTGATACCTTAAGGAAAGATCGGAAGGCAATACATTTTGCACTGATGTAAAATTGTATGGATGGTATTTTTTTTGTATGCAACATTTTTAAAGTGGAAGACGTGGTGGAAGATTCCTGTAGCTACAGAAAGTCGTCTTGAACTAGTTTGTGGATCACCTACAATGCAAACTAATATTTCGTCTTCCTGGTCAAACGTAACAATTTTAGATCGCCTTAAACTATCGCGTTTAGAACCAAATGAACCACGTTCGCCTAAATTATTGAACAGATTTTGAAATAATTTATAACCAGTTTCAATTTGTTTGGAAATTTTCGCAAATATTCATGCTGCGCAGCAAGTTTGTATCAGTTTTTGATATCTAAATATTAAAAAGGCTTCACCTGTGCGAACGGCAGCTAGCTTTTCTTGGAGAGCATAGGGCCGTGGATTTAGAGTGTGGACGTTCAAAGGGCGCCACCTGCTGTATACTAAATGCTGTGATTTATATAATTTCGCCAGCCAGGAACAAAATTAAGTTACTAGCAATCATGAGATGGAATTCACAAGATATATCGATATTATCAAAACTTACACTTTACTATGAAATCTCAAAACCTAAGCTAATATCAGGTGCACTAGTGCAAATAACAAGAACATGTAGACATTAGACATTTATTACGACACAAGCGAGATGTACAACAAAAACTAAATTAAAAACTTCAGATTTTACCTAAACGTGGTTCATACGCATTAAAGAAATTCTGTACTTGATCTAATAAAACTTCACTGGAAATCAAACTTTACTCTCACCACTAAAATATTACGTAATAAAAAAGATTTCATGAACTAAGAGCTGTAATATTTGCTGCTCACACTTAGATGGTAATGAATGTTCTAAAATAAGCATATTCTATTAAAAATACCTCATGTGTAACATATTAGAAGGTAAATTAGCCTCACATGGTACCATACGTTGCTTCACAGTAAAAATCTTAAATATTTCATTACTTTGTAAATAAACCTAGAGCTCAATTTATAGTTGCAAGATTGTGGTATAATTTACTTTAATGTTCAAACTAAAAAAAAATCACTGAATAAATCTATAATACTTTCCTATAAAAATAATATAACCAAAATGAAACTAAAAAACCTGTTTAGAGCCTTGGCATTCTCATTGACTACTGCAGCGTGACCTGTCACCACTTCATAGACGTTCTCGATGTTGCTTACAACTACGACTCCGTGCTGCACCAAAATTTCTGCATAAATCTCCTGGAGACTGCTGCGAACAACTCTCCAAGCCCAAAACTTCTTCAAATGTCACCAGGACCCACATATAACCAATATCTGAGTAATAGACTTCCTCCTATTACTCCTTCAAATACTAGGCCCCCTTACATAACCAAAATTACTGTACCAACCAGCTTGACCCATACATTAACTACTCTGCTTTATAGCCTAACCCATACATGTGCCTATCCAAACATAGGCCTACCCAAATATATGACTCCCAAATATGAGCCTCTCCAAATACTCTCATATAGAGAGTATTACATAACCTCACGAAACACGTGGCGACAAAATTACGGCAACCAACATAATTCCTTCCTGGAATTTACAAAATGCTCACAGCAAGGCGGTGAAGGTTATTGGGTGCATCAATTAAATCCTTATCAGTGTAAGCGATGTAAAACCCAAATTTTTCAACACAAATCGGGACCGCCGCCGTTCGCTATCGTGGCTGTCGAACAACGAGCTAACCAGACCGGAAATCTCTCCAGCCCTCAGTGTTGCCAACTTGAGCACCTAGAGAACACTTTCTCTAGCCAATGAAAATGCGCCAACGAAGAACTTTACAATCAAAAGACTGAATTACACAATTATGTAATATCTCAACTACAAAAATATACGACTGACACCATCACTCTAACCATTCTTAAAGAAAACATGTTTACTTTCTGGATATTAAGATTTTTACAGATATACGACACGCTATGTCCTTCAAAGTATGAGTGGCTGCATACCTCTCCACTCCAATAAATAAATTAATTAGGGTCAATTCACTGTAAATAAACTGAAATTAGTCATGCAGCTTTTTCAAATGCGACAGGTTCATTGCAACTGATTTGACAAAGATAGAAAGCATTTCTCTCATATCTGAGTTCGAAAAATTATTATGCCTGTTCTGATTTTTGTTAATTAACTAACATTAATCAATAACGGATAAACAGAACTTGAATAAAATATTAGCTCTCCTAAAGAGTGAGTACGTTTAATTGTAATACCTTAATATTTCTTATAATAGATTATACGGCCTAGTGATAAAATGCGCTTAACTCCAAAACGGTCAATTTCTAAGGCCAATGACACACTTACCTTCGACCAAAATGCGGTAGGATTAGGATTGTTTAATAAAAAAGCGACAACATTACGGGAAATAAAGTTAAGCGTATATTTACATAACAAATATTGCTTATGTGGCGCCCTCTAGGATTTACACCAAAAATGCGAGCAGATTTGAATTTGTCAACTTAAAATGTCCCTATTTACGGACCACCCTGTGTTTATCAACTTCCCAGTTGAATTTTCAAGATCTTAACAAACGATCAATAAAAAAATTGTTATGATAGGCGTCACAATCTATGAGCGTAAGTATCACGTTCCAGGACCTAAATTACATTCTGGATACCGCTTTCATTCATATGAAAATCGTTTGTTATCCAATGTTTTCTTTATCGATTCTATGCACACATTACTCTTGTATCGCGCGACATATCTTTCCTTTGTTTGTCTTTCACTACTTCAAGGAAAGCCTCCATCTTCAATAAAAACACACTAAGAAAGAGGCGGTTTCTTTACACACTTTCATATATACTTCATTCTTAAACAGGCCTGTTTGGCCAACTAAAAGTTTATCGTTGTTTTTTGTTTGTTTTTCTCTACTTACTAATTCTCAATGTAAACGAAAAAACTGGGGATATAAACAAAGGGCTTACTGAAACGATTCTTTAGTATTTTTATTCCTATCACAATAGTAAGGGGTATCCGCCGTTTATGTATTTTACTACCTTTATAAAAGAGCTGAGTTATTTATGAAGATAACAGACGATGGGCTAGGAGGGATATGTAGGCAGACTACTATTATAGACCGAACTCCCATGACAAAAAATTTGTTAATTGTTATTTTTTATGAATTTTTGAATTTAGCTAAAAAAATGACTACTTTTCGAAACACGTGCTTGAAATTTACTCAATTTGTGGTAAATAATGAACCATTTTCGAAAAAATGTGTCGGTCTGTCTGACAATTTTTGTTAATTAATATTGAATGCGCAGCATCACTGCATCAGGATCAATCACTGGCATCTCATAACACCTACTTAAAAAACAGCTGAAGTTTAAGATCTCCTCTATGCATACAAATTTGTCTATCATTGAAAAAAATGTTCTTCTCCATGTCAGACTTAATTACTTCCACATCCAGGTAGTGGATTGGAAGTATAGTAATCGTATAAAAATTTTTATTTTTTTTTTCTCGAAATAGGTTTAGAATGTCATGAAACGTCGAGATTTTAAATTTGAGCGAAAAAAATTTTTGTCTGTCCGTCGGTCTGTCTGTGTAACTTTTCCGCACGTTTTCTCCGGAACGGTTTAAGATATTGACTTGATATTTTGTACACGTATATATTATAACGAGATCTAGAACTGGATTGTTTTTTTAACATATCCGGTGAAGGGTTGGGGGTAAATAGGGGTAAATAAGGGGATATAAGTAAAGTAAGAGTGCATAAACTTAAATTCGGTGTATGTACTAGAAGTCAAGGCCTCAAAATTTTTCATAATATTTTCCATCCACCCACCAACCCTCACTTCATTACTAAAGGGGTTGATAAAATAAAATAGAGATATTCACTTGAAATTTGGTAAACGCATATATTATAATGACATCAGGAACTAGATTATATTTTGGTATTATTCCGTTGAAGGGTTGGGGGGTAAATAGGGGAAAATAAGGAAAGCAAGCTGGTATGAGTACAGAAACTTGAAATTCGGTGTATGTACTAGAAGCTAACGCATTAGATTTTTTTATAATATTTTTCAACCCCCCACCGACCCCTACTCCATTGTTAAAGGGGTTGATAAAATAAAATTGAGATACTCAATTTGGTACATGTATGTATTATAACGACATCTGGAACTAGATTATATTTTGAGACAATTCCGTTGAAATGTTGGGGGTTAAATAGGGGTAAGTAAGGGAAAATAAGTACAGAAACTTGAAATTTGGTGTATGTACTAGAAGCCAAGGCCTCAATTTTTTTTATAATATTACTATATAGGGTGAATTAGAGATACAGGTCAATATTTTAACTTATAGTTCATTATAGTTTAAATAATTTATTCGCAATTTCAAAATTATGTAAATGATGTTCCAACAAAGAAAACCTTAATTCCATCTCACACGGTAGACACTGACTAAATCTCACAGACTCTTGCACCCATTATACCTATTATGCAGGGTGTTCCAGAGTAGAGGCATTAAAGTAAAACTTTACTACCTTTTCGGTCATGCATTTAAAATGCAATTAAGAGTCTGAAAAAAATCATGTCACGTGTAAACTAAAAAAAAAACAGTTTTCATGCATTTCAGATTTTTTAGTCCTTTTGTTTATATTATTGCTATATAAATAAAAACAAATAACTTTTTTGTATTCTCACAGTTTTTTGCGGTTTTCGGGTCTCAGATAGTCTTCGTGATATGGATCTTATTTGTTACACAATTTTCATAATAATTGTTATTGTTGTAGAACGAACGTTAATTTTTTTATTTAAGCGAGAAAAAATTATAAACTGCGGCTGAGAAAATAAATGTGCATTTTACTACAAAAAATATGTTTGCATTATAATTTGAGCAATGAGTATATTTCTGAATTATATTAAATGCGTTATTAACAGTACATCTTATTTTCTACTTATTATCTAATAAATTATCCTTTTAGAAATCAAATTATTAACTAATATATACAAATTGAAGAGTACCTAATGTTAAAAATGCATTCAATATGATTTGAAAATGTAAGCATTGTACCCAAAAAAACCCTCATCAAATTATAATGCAAAACTATTTATTTCCGTAAAATGTGCAGTTCCTGCCTCATTAATTGACTAAAGAATCAGCGTTCGTTCGCAAAGCGCAAATCTTGATAATTAATATCCATATTACGAAATTTGTCTCAGATAATATCTAGGACTCGAAAACCGCAAATAACCTATGACAATACAAAAAATAGTCATTAATTTATACTTATATAGCAACAATATAAACATAGAAAAGTCGTAAACAAATCCGTTGTGCCATGAAAGGTATTTTTTGGAGTCCACATCATTTTTTTGAGATTCTTAAATTTAATGCCATTTTAAATGACTGAGGAAAATTGTAAGACTATAAAACAAAGACGAAAGATAAGCTCTTAGAACTCCATTATGAGACTTTGGGAGCCTGTACAACTTAACTATCATCTGTACCGTTGTTTTTGTCATAACAATTATTTTCAAAAAATATATGCTCTACCAAGAATATATGTATAGTATTTTATTCCACCTCGCTGATTTTTCAAGATATTGACGAAATCGCATAAAAAGTAGCCAATTTTTACCTACATTTGTTGCTATTATGGTTAATAACTATTTTATCCCGAAAAAAAAAAGGGGATGCATACCACACAATAAAGATGGTACTTTAAAACCATTTTTTATGACGGCAGCTTATAAGGACTAACGGCATACACAAGTACAGTAGGACCGAGAATGGTTTGTGCCGTCGGTAACACGACGGCAATTATGGCCGCGTTTTGTAAATCACAAGAAACAAATGGGTCATTTTATGTATTGCCGCCCGTTTCACTTGCCGTCGCGTTTTGAAAAACATGCCGTCGCGTTTTACAAAACGCTAACGACAAAAAGCCGCCCGACGCGCGACGTTTCTGAAGTACACGGCGCCTTATGGGTTCGTTTATGCAACCCCGGCGTTTTGTGTCGACCGCTGCACAATGTGAATGTAAGAACAGTGTGTTTTAAATATAGATGGATTATTAGTAGTTAATACTGAAAATTTTATAGAAGAAGAGCGATTTGTGATACCACATCCGAGGAATACAAAAATTATTATTATTTTTTAAATCTGTGTTATCGAAGTACCGACGGCGCACAGATAAAAATAATGTTTAGATTCAAGAATCCATTGTTTCATATATACGCAAATAAATAAATTCTTCATATAAACCAAAGACTTTGTTTCAAAACTAATTGAAGAAGTAAAAAGCTTATAGTAAATAAATTATTTTTAAAACAAAAATATTTGTTTCATGCGAAGAATTTATTTATTTGCGATATATGAAACAATGGATTCTTGAATCAAAACATTATTTCTAAGTGTGCAAGGAAACAAATTCAAAGTAATTGCCAACTATTTGTGTGGTAGCACTGACATGATATTTCTGCCGACGCCTTACCGACGGCACAAAACGCCTGCACAAAAGAGCCCTTAATAGACCTATTAAAACACAACCGCAATTTGACGTCGCGTTTAACGACGGCACAAAACGCCTGCATAAAAGGACCCTTAGAGTTTGCATATACAGAGACAGACCCTTACATGACATAGTAATCGCGGTGATGCTGCAACGAATCAGCTGTAAATAAGGAATTCTTAGAACCTATAGACGTCGTGGATATTTTAGGAGAAAATATTACAATTTATTTCTTCCTTGTATTTCACATATTTGACTAATGGCTAATTTTTGGCAATCATAACGCTCATTATCTTCAAATATTTAGTCATATTTCAACTCCCTTCTGCCTTGTTTTATAGTAATATGACAAACTTATTTCTTCTACAGCTGTTTCTAGAAGCTCTTGTCATTTTAGTTTCAAAATTATATACCTTCTCACACTAGTGAGAAAAATTACAATGGCATTATTATTATTAGTACAAGTTGTTCAATCCTTAGTAATAATCGTCGGCACATTATTTTCAAGTAGCGCAATAGTTATTGACAATAATAGAAAGGAATGATTCATAACTACCAGAAATACGATTTTATGAAAAAGTATGTAATTTTATGCATTTACTACGTAAGCTACATATTATAAAAGGTAGCGTGAATTTATCATATCTGCAACAGAGTCTAGAATATCTGCCAACTTCAGGGTGTGTATACTGTATATAGAGACCATTCCAATTGTCATAAAATGTATACTTACGGATCCTTTTCGTCCTGGAAAACTAAAGAAAACGTCCGGACCCGTCCTCTGAGGCATTTGGCGAAGGACATTTAGAAGTTTAGCAGAATGACGAGGCTGTAAAAGAGGATTTATTTTATTAGTAAACGAGCGAGTACGACGTAAGCAACGGTGATATTTGTAGAATAGAACGTATACCAACATAAAATACTGAACGGAACAAATCGGCCATGTGGAAGTATATTTAACGACTAAGAAGCTGCAGTCGGACGTGGCCTACTGCGAATACCTATTCCATTAACATTTGGATTAAATACGGCACAATTTAGTTTTACGTTGTTCTACTGACATTAAGTACATGGTCAATATCTCTTTTAATTTTATTGTTCAAATAGGTCTTCAGAGTCCGCAATATCTGTCTGCAACTTTCATTCGTTTCTTAATAGTCTTAATATAAATAATTTAATAACATCTTAATATACAGGGTGTTTCAGGGGAATGCAGCGCTCCTAGGAGGGATTTCCGGACCCATGTCTACATGAATTTTTTTAAATATTTTTTTATGTAGAATTATCCCTAGAAATTAGTACACGCATACCTGAAACATACTGTATAATTAATTAATTATCAAATCTACGTTAACGTTCGTTGAATGTCATAAAAAATTTCGGTATAGTTGTGTCCATTCGTTTAATGCACATAAAAAAGGCAATAGAAATCAGTCATCCAAATTCCAAAGACAGCGCTATTGCCTGCCGACAACGTACTACAGAGTTGTATTTCAAAATATTGCGTAGGTATTAGAATGAACAAAATATTATGCTAGAGGTTTAAAAATCGTCCTTCACGACACTGACAGATAAGTTCAAAGTACGTCTCTGTTTATCTGTTCCTTAGGTATGACTTTTTAGTTAGGGGTGATTCGAGTAACTATAATCACAACAGTTGGAAATCTTAATTAAAAGATGCATGTATTTAATCTAGTCCAGAAAAATTCAGTATGCCCCGGTCTCCCTATATATATATATTAGCTCAGTCGGCAGCTTTGAGTTTATTATGTGCAGTGAGAATATGGAGTGAACTATAACAATTATTTGCTATAGAATTGTAATAAATCAATTTATATAGAACATGACAGTTTACAACCCTCTGGAGAACACCCTGTAAGATGAGTATGACGTATTCTGCCGTGTTATTTGACACGTTCCTAATGGAAAATACAAATGCTTAAGTTTGACTTAAATTATTGTGCTTAATTGCGATTAATGTTTTTGCAGCTGGCAACGCCCGACAGCAACTTCCATTCGCTTCGTATTGATTTTATTAAATATACTTTAATTACGTTTTAAAATAAACTTGATATATCGCACAATCTACGCAGTTCATTAGACCTTGAGACACATACTGTATACTACAGTATCGATATCTTACACATTTTCATATTTTTGTATATTTAATCAATAACTTTAGTAAGATATTGTTCTATAATTATAATAAAACAATTTAGATGAATCACTGTATGACAGATATTGTTCAGACAACACAACTATGCGATATTTTGTTTTGTTTCTGTAACTAAGTTTTTTGTTTGTTTTCATAGCAACAACATATTGATTAAAAAAACTTCAATAATACATAATTCAATTCAATATATATAAAAAACCGCGAGTTAGGAACATTTAATAGTGCTACATTTAGAATAAAAAACGTTATTCCCACGTTGTTGGAGATTGTTGGGCTCAACTAGAAGAAAACCAGCATCAGTGAAGGTCTGCAGTTCCACAAAAGGTAGTTAATTTTGTTTAATTTTGTTTTCCGCTTAACTAATCCATTTTTGTCAGTGCATTAGGCTGACTGGTTCTTCTTCAATATTTTAATCCGCGTTCATAAACATTTTTGGTCCTTCGAGCCGGATATTAATTTAAAAAATAGATACGGTTCAATTTATATAAGGAGTATTCTACGATGCTTTTCTATATGTCCTAAATTGAAATAAAATTTGATTCATTGATACTAATATTACTCAACAGTAGGATTTAAAATTTTAGGAAAAAGTGTAATTATAGTGAAGAAATATGGTAGACTTAATATAGTAGTGAACACTTGCTTTCAAGTACATATATAAAACTTCCCAGTTTAATATATAGTGGAGCACAGCAAGTGATCAATGGAGTTATTCATAATCCGCAACGCCAAGGCGTTGGTGAGGCGGGCGTATTTCCTGAAGAATCGAGAATTATCCATACGTCTCCTAAAACGACTCTCCAGTGTCGCATTTTCTCGAATCCTCTTTATCAACCTTCCGTGGCCACATCAACGGGAAAGAGATGACAATATAGAACGGTTGATTACCCAGGGAAAATCAGATGGCAAGAGGTGAAGACGACCACCAAAACGATGGTCTGATAACACCAAAGACCTAATGGAAAAGAGCTTCAGTGAGGCCACACTCCTAACAAGTAGTCATGATATATGTCGAACATGCTACGACCAAAATTGCGAGCGGGCGGTGATTTTGGTTACTTTCGTGATCATTTTCCCGTGGCTCAGAAAATCCCAGCTGATCCCCCTTCGAGAACGCGCAATTTTTTGTCAACTCCCGGTTTATATCATAAATACCGCATTAATAGTACAACATTCCGCCGCTTACCTGTGCGGTGCTGGTGCCTACCTAGAATATGAAGTTGTTTGTCTGAACACAGAAGTTTCTGTTACCGTGTAGGCCTATATAGCAACATATTGACGAGCAACTCTCCATTCTTTCCTTAACGTAGTCCCACCTTCTGCATACGTTTTTCTCTTCTTCTCTGGTACCCAGTGTCTTTCTACATAATTTTCTATATCCATTTCCACAGTATAATCGTATTTTGATGAGTAATTCTCTGGGATAATACTCATTGAAATTGTGAAGATCTTCCCTCCATCCGCCATCACTTTAACGATATAATTTCCGGTGATTTGTCGCTTGGTCAATGCAGCTTCCAGAAGTTGCTCAGCATCCGCCCAAATCACAAGTCTCTTGTGCTTGTCGTTTGATTTTCCAATATCAAATTCATAAAATCCACCGGTAATATCTTACAAAGCTTTAGACCTATCTGAAACTGTTATTATTGCATGACATGGTACAGCTTTTCTACCTGCAGTACTTCGTAAGAAATTAGATAACTTTTTATTCCGTTTATATCGATGTTCCGGTGTTTGATTGATTGATTGATTGATTTGCCAGCGTAAGGTGGGCATTGCTGCCGATTCCGGGCATCCATGGAAGTCCGCTTAAACACGCAGTCTGGTTGTCCGCCGAACACGCCCAACGGACTGTCAAACTGCGTGCCGGAACCAAATCTCGGATGTTTTATATACCGCGGTACCGACTGCATACGCTGGATTGGTCATTGGACATGCTTGTTATCAGCAGCGAGAGCCGCACGACGCATGGGGTAGGAATATAGGATGGGAAGTGTAGGTGTTTGTGAGGTGCTTCTTTTAAGTTTCCATGCTTCTCTTTTAGTTTCCATCTATCATCATCGGATGTAAGATGCTTCTTTTTAGTTTCCATGCTTCTTTTAACTTTCCATCGATCATGATCTCCTTATTTATTCTTCCACCAAGTCTTCTATTTCTGAATCGAGCAGTGTGTATCTCCTCCTGCCCGCCTATGTTCACTTCGTTTGTCTGCCCAGACATACATGCATTCGCTCGCCGCAGGAAGCTTTTTTAAATTAACCGTTCCACAGGTAAATATTCATTTACAGTGGAGGTGCCCTACCTGGAGATAAAAAGCATTTTATGGCGGGGTGGTTATGAGAAAGAGGCCCGAGAGAATACTTTGCACACCCTGTATATTAGTGTGTTTCCACAGTAATTACTGTCAACTGCCGCTTTCCAATTTCGGATAGTTTCTATTTCACTACCTAGATTTAATACTTTTGCACCTTTACTTTCAAATTTTTCTCTGTTGTGTAATAAATTGTACTGTGACAACGAATAAATAGAAATTAAAAATAAAACTTATCCTTTCATTCTTTTATTATGTTATTACTTCCACTCGTTAGAAACCAGTCCGTTACCTTTCTCTGCTGATGTATTATGTTGCAAATGTTTACATTGACGCACTAACCACTTGAGAAAGGGTCGGCCGTCTTGCATAGGTCTAGGCACTTACACTTGCTTTATTTGATATTATTAAAAAACTGTACGCGTAATTATTAATTCCATATGAACTTTGTTTTTCTATTATGGCGTTTCACTTTGCGCAGAATTCCTTGATGTATCGATGGCTTAAATTTTTTTGAGTTTAACGTGGTGTTTACCGCTTTCTTTATTGTAAATTAATAGATTGGGAGCGTCCCGCGGCACATCCACCCTAGACGCCAGCCACTCTCGTTCTCCCCGTTTATATCGATGTTCCTGTGTTAATATTAATTAATACTATCTTACTTCTCTATATCAAAGACAATCTCCTTAGAAGCATCGGGATTCATAATCACTTTGGTTTTCTTGCCTTTTGAATTTGCCAGACACATTTCAATATCGCATCTGGGCATTCAAGTTTCTGCCTTAAAATTTTAGTAATGACTTGATCCTTCCGAGCCTCAGATAATTTTTGGCTGATTATATTCGTAATATTATCAACAACAGCAGTTTTCGAATAACACTGATGATTCAGTTCATTATCAATTTTTTGGAAACAGGTTTCACAATGCTTATTAATGGCATCTGTTTTTTATTTCTTTCTGCTGCTGCTGGCAACTTTTCCACTGTTGAACAGCCACACAAACTATTTTTTGGGGTGATTGTTACAAATTTGGCGCCTTTTACCTCGTCCTCTTATGGCTTAAAAAAAAAAACTTATGCTCGAAACCACAGAAAATTTTTCTCATAGTCATGGGAACTTAATTTTTGAGATATTTGACTCAGTCACATATGCAACCTCATTGCAGAGATACGCGCCGATATATTATGCTTAATGCGATAATTTATAATTTAAACGGGGAATTTAGAAAAAATTGCGGTTTCTCGTATAGGGGACCAGTTGGGATTTTTGAACCACAGGAAAATGATCACCCCGCCTCATCCCCTGTTGGAAATTTTTGTCGGGATTTTTTTGTAATAATCTTTTGCTTCAAGCTCAGTGTGGATATACATCAAAGGAAGGCCAACTAAAGCATTGCATGAATCACAAAACTTCTGTTAAGACGTTGTGAATAAGGAGTTGAGCGGCGCGATCGCTGTAAATTGATCGTTTGCGTCTAAATAAAACTTTATTGTTGATTGTACATAGCATAGGAAATTATCCGGAGTATTATTGAATTATATTGACAATTAATTAGGAACCTTGTCATATAACATACAATGTAAACCCGAGAACGTATAACCGGGAACTACACGCCCAAGGCTCTAGGAGACACAGGTGCAGAACATTATTTCATTCGAATATCGAAAATTGAAATATTCTAGTCTAATTGGGAGGGTAGATATTGCTTATTGTTGGCACCAGTCTAAATACTCGTATTGTATGGACCTGCTTTGCGGAACTGTGATCAATTAATTAATTAAATTGAAATTAAACCATTAGCGTTGACAAATTTGCCAGGAGACGATGTACAATGTGATAATGTGTAAGTGCCTTATCGAACTTCATCACTTGATTTGTCACTTACCAACAATATTTCAAAACTACATCTAATCTTTTTTTTAGAAATCCGACTTCAAAATGAAAAAACAGCGTAAAAAATGGCAAAAAAGTGAGACGAAAAAATATATATTTATGTATTAATGTGAAAATCGACAAGTAACATTCCACTGATTATAAATGTGTAACACAAACGTCCCTGTTTAACCGAAAATTAGCTCAACATTTTAATATTAAGTGTATATTTAGTTTAGCTTAAAGACAACTTTTTGAATTCAGCAATATATAACATACAAGCGACCCGCCTTTGGATTTGCTCAGTGTCAGACCCTCTGTGACGGGCGTAAAGGACTTCTTTGTAGAGAACAGCAATTTTTTCACCGATTAACTGCACGCTTGTGTTCACTGCTCGGGCACCTAAATACACAACGTGTACACATCTAAACCTTTCTCAAAGATAAGCAGAATGGCGAAATCCACATCAGAATCGGTTCAGTGGTTCTTGAGGTTAGGTCGTTCATACACTCAAACTAGCACATACTTTTTTTGCATGCAACACACATAAAATATATACTTTAAAACTAAATCACCTACGAGAACAAATACAAATATTTAAACAATTTATTTATTCTAGTATTACGGGTTGATTTCCCGTAAAGTAATATTGTATATTAAGTGTATAGGTTGCTTAATTACTGAATCTTAATTTAATAGCTGTCAGCAGGTAGTTCACTCTTTAGAATTAGACCAATTTCTTTAGTATAATAGATAACGAAAAGAGGGCGATCGTAGACCAGTGCTTTGCTTTGGGGTTTTTATTAAAGTATATGAAAAGATTCTAGAAACTCGGGAGGTAGCTTCTTTCTGATGGTTGACTAGTGTGCATAATTTTTCTATGGTGTATAAATTAGTGAAGTCTAATTTCCTGAATGGGATTTGGCCTAAGAAAAGTATTTGATGGTTGGAGAAACTTTCAGTTGGGGGTGTAATTTTATTCTATTGTTTTTCCCGACAACTTACCAGTTTCTTGGGATAACAGCTAATAACTAGTCAAATCACGCTTATCAAGACTCTCGAAATATATTCAGTTCTTCAAAATTTAACGAAAAACCCTCCGCATATGAGGTAACTATTTGCATTTGTTATGACTGGTCTGGATATAAAAATGGATATATTAATCATTTCCAGGGTGTTATTTTTTACCCCCTTTTCTTCAGTCAATTATATCTGGGACCCATTGCGAAACGTAAGACTACCCCCTGATTAACCAAGCCGTCGTTGTAGCCCTCAGCGGACGCACAATTTCTCGCAGGTACAACGCTGGATACAGGGTATGAAAGTTAAATTTGTAGATTTTGAACGTGAATTATTAGTGAACAGTTGCGTAAATGAACAGCAAGTATTGCAACTATAATTATCATAATTAATTATTATAATTATTATAGATGTACCAATGTATGTCATTGTCATATTTGTGCACATGTTTTTATTAATTTTACTAACTCGATTATTTCGACAATTCTCTAGTGATTATTTTTTCTGCCCGAACAGACGATATAGTACTATATAACCGGTTTACCTATATTCATGTTTTTTATAATTGGTTATAATTTGCTAATGTGTGAAATGAGGTTTAATTACTATAATTAGATAATTTAGAGTTATGTAATCACTCGCATCCCTATCTGTCAGTAAATTGTATTTCAAAGAAAAAATTGTTATTTTTTTTCTCATTACAACCAATAGTCACAATTTGACAGCAACAACCTCAGGAAAAACATGTATTTTCTTTTTGTTGTTTTTTTTAATCACAGAGAATAGCGAACTACACCCATAAGCAGAGTGTGGTTATGTTAACCACAGATTTAATAAAATAAAATAAAATATCTTGAATTATCATATATTGCAAATGTATAATACAATAATATAATATTGTTTCAAGTTAAAACAAACAGTAAATTAAATCTTATTAATTTTTTTGTCAGAATATTATTCTTGAAGTATTTCTTATTTTCTTTCTTGGTTACCGCTTTTCATTTCTTTTTGGGGAGCTCTATATGAAATGTAGTACATGTAGCTTCTATCTTAAAATGAGTACGCTACATATACCCCTCTGCCAAAAGAAAAATCACCGCAAGCAATCAATAACAAAACGAACACGTTTAGGTAAAGAAGTAAAAGTTTGATCCACCACATCAGTCAACAAATAAGCGGGTTTAACTCTGTCAAGACTGACAGTGACAGCTTTACCCCGTTTAAGGATAGTCATAATCTTATCAGTTCGAGAAACTACCTCAAAAGGCCCATCAAATAAAGGTGAAAACTTAGATTTCAATCGAGCTTCTCGAAGGAAAACGTATGTACAATTGTTAATATCAGAGCTGATAAAAGATTTTTGACAAAATTGACGTTTTGAGGCAGTAAATTGTAAATTATCAAAATATTCACGTAATTTAACAATAAAATTAGAAACTTGTGGGTCAAAATTTGATTTAATGAAATATTCTCCGGGGAGGCGTAACGTTTGACCATAAACTAGTTCTGCTGATGAGTAACGCAAATCATGTCTAAAATGTTTAATTGAAGTGAAAAGTGACAGTAACTCTCTGTCAAAAACAGAATATCGTTTTTGCGCATCTGTCAGTTTTCGAGAAAAGAAACCTAACGGAGAAGTAGAATTATGAAATGTCTGTTCTAACACCGAACCCATTGATACACTAGAACAATCCACAGTTAATGAAAGTGTCACTCCTTCCAAACAACTAGGGTGAGCTAAAACTGTGGCATTTATTAAAGCTTGCTTAGCTTTCTCAAAACTAGCAGAACAATCCAATGGCCAGAAATTAATAACTTTACTTTTATCACGCAACATTCTAGCATTCAACAAATGTAAAGGATTCAAAATTTCTGAAAAATTAGGGACAAATCTATGATAAAAATTAATCATACCGATGAAACGTTGAAGTTGTTTAATAGTAGATGGTTGAGGAAAATTAATAATAACTTCAACTCTCTCTTTAGATGGCACAATACCTTCTGGACTAATATAGTGTCCCAAAAAGGTCAAACCACTAGTGCCAAAAACACATTTAGTTGGTTTGATATTGATTCCATAGTCATTAAGGCGTTCAAAGATTAAGCGTAAATGTTCCAAATGTTGTGTATGATCCGAGCTCGCTACAAGAATATCATCAAGATACACGAAAACAAATTTCAAGTTAGAAAAAATTTCATTCATAAATCTTTGGAATGTCTGACCAGCATTTCTCAAACCAAAGGGCATTCGCATAAATTCGAATAAGCCGAAAGGGGTTGTGATTGCTGTCTTATAAATGTCACATTCGGCGACAGGTATCTGATGATAAGCACGAATCAAATCGATTTTCGAAAATACTTTACAACCAAATAAATGAGCATTAAAATCTTGTATGTGTGGTAAGGGGTACCTATCAGGAACTGTTACAGCGTTTAACTGTCGGTAGTCACCACACGGACGCCAGTCATTGGGTTCCTTTTTTGCAACCATATGTAGTGGAGTAGCGACAGATGAAGAAGATGCTCTACAAATCCCTAATTCTACCATATGGGCGAATTCCTCCTTAGCAATATCAAATTTCACTGCATCCAATCTACGTGGACGGTTAAAAGGTAAATGACCCTCAGTCACAATAAAATATTGAGCAGTATGTTTTACAGGTAAAAAATAATCTGGTGTTCCCACCAATTGCGGAAAATCATGCAATAATGCCGTATATTGGTCTTCAAAAGAAAATAACCTCGTGGAAATGACAGAACTAGTTTCAGCGTAACAATTCACTGACAAACTTGTCTTGTTATCGATCAAAATATTGTTCTTCAAGTCCACAATTAAACCAAAATGTGCCAAAAAATCTGCACCAATAATCGGGATCTGTATGTCAGCTATATTAAATATGAAAGTAAACACACGACGTAATCCCAAATTAACTTTCAAAAGTTTCTTACCGTAGGTGTAAACAATTCCACCGTTAGCCGTGGTAAGAACTAAATCCTTGTTTACCTTTAAATCTGTAAAAGCATTTCTCGGTATAACCGACAAATCTACTCCGGTATCAATCAAAAAGCGAAAATTATTTGATACATCAAAAATAAAAAGGCGACGTCTGCTGTCAAGCTCTCTAGTGTCAGCAGACATGACAATAGAACTGTCTAGTTTTTTTGAATTATTCGATTTATTTGATTTATTATCAAATAATGGAACGTTATAAAAAGTACACCAAGGACCGCCGCACATATATGCTCGGTCTTTATATACTTGATGATAATAGCAAATTGTGTTGCATGAAGGATCAAAATTATTTCGATTATTAGAAAATCGTGAATGTGAACGACGTCGGTTATGACAATTAGTACAACGTGTCTCATTTAGAGACGTGGAAGGACGAATCGTATCATTCGAAGATTGTAAAGTAGACAATTGTGATTCAAGTGATTGTTGTCTTTGTAAAACTTGATTTAAAGTCAATTGGAAACTTGTAGAAAAGTTATTAAAAGTAGTTAAAAGGTCTGATAATGTTGTGGGCGGAAACGTGTCACTGATTGAAACAGGCAAAGCAGAAAAATTAGATTGAACTGGAGTCTGACAAGATTCCCAAACTTTATCAGCTATGTCGAGAACTACTTGCAAATCTGACTTTCCCCAAGCAGTCAAGGCAATATAAACTGTTTTCGGTAAACGTCGTTTCCACAAATTCATTAGCAAATCCTGACTCACCATGTGCGAACCGCCAACAACACCTAACATAGAACGATAAAAATCTGAAGGCTTCCTGGTTCCAATTTCTGAACCGGTTAATAAATCTTCAAGCCTTTTCTCTTCACTGGAGGAAAGGCGTGAAATTACAATAGTTTTCAAATTACCATACAAATCTCGTTCTGGAGGATTAATGATAACATCGTAAATATTATTGATTATCTCCAAGGGTAAATGGGCAACAATTAGGTCGTATTTTTTACGATCAGAGGTTATTCTCGAAACATTAAATTGTGCCTCAACTTGCATGAACCATATCAATGGATTTGACATCCAAAAAGGGGGTAATTTGTCAGACGTTACACATTGTTGATTAACAGGCAGGGATTCGATTAACTCGACAGTTGTCTGAGGTGGATTAACCATTATTAATATCACAAATTGACAGACGTAGGAAAAAAAAAAATTGATTGCTTAGCAAATCTTTAAGTAATGGTGAGTAATATATGCAACGTACTCACTTGGCCTCGCAAATAACACTTAGCATCAATGCTAATAAAAACAACTCTCAGACTGCCAATTCGGAGGGATCCAAAACCATAAATTCAGCTATAAATTTCAGACGAGACTTCCTCTGCGCCGGGCACCAAAATGCTCCAACTGGTCAATGTCTAGACGAAACCACGCCAATTGTATCACGTCGGGGTCACCAATTGTGGTTATGTTAACCACAGATTTAATAAAATAAAATTAAATATCTTGAATTATCATATATTGCAAATGTATAATACAATAATATAATATTGTTTCAAGTTAAAACAAACAGTAAATTAAATCTTATTAATTTTTTTGTCAGAATATTATTCTTGAAGTATTTCTTATTTTCTTTCTTGGTTACCGCTTTTCATTTCTTTTTGGGGAGCTCTATATTAAATGTACATGTAGCTTCTATCTTAAAATGAGTACGCTACACAGAGCTAGCTGAAGTGTGCCCTCAGCTGCATTATTATGAGTGCACTCTATAATATTTATTATCATTTCCAGTATGGCCACCTCATCCATATTGAGAACAATTATATAATAAAGATAAAGGTAATAAATTGGCGCCCAACGTGGGGCTCGAACCCACGGCCCTGAGATTAAGAGTCTCATGCTCTACCAACTGAGCTAGTCGGGCCTGAATATTAAGAGCGCCTATTGGCAGGTTCCCATAGCGCCAGATAACAAACCAATAAAGGCATTTACCATTTATTTACAATAAATTTTCGAAAACATTAAATTCATTCTCGATCTGCTTAAAATTCTGGTGTTGTTAATTAAGTTCATTGTTAAACATTTCATTAAATATCGTGAATATTATTTGCTTAATTTTTATAAACTTTATTTTTTAACCTGCTTCATAGAAAACGACTACTAAAGGAATGCATGTTGCAGTGGGGCGTTGCCTACACTAAATATCTATTAAAGACAATAACTCTCTCATGGTGTAGGAAGCCAATGTGTAGTTACTTGGTACATTTGTAACAGATGGAGGCATGATTAATCCTTTGCTAAAGCACGCTCTAAGGAGCGTGGCCAAGATGAAAAGTGATATGAGATTTTTTTTACTGGGGCAAACTTAATTTGTAAATGAAATTAAGTATTTAAAAAAACACCTTGGCATATATACCTTCAAGGTATCTTGAAGGTCACGTCGATTTTTTCAAACGGAAGTCCCTACTTTTAACCCCGGAAATGAAACAAGCGGAATATTTTACGTTCGGATATGACCTTCCGTAAGTGCCGAAGGTCATCTCCAGACGTAACATTTTTCGCTCGTCATTTCAGGGGTTAAAAGTAAGGGGTCTGATTTGAAAAATATCGACTTGACCTTAAAATGACATTGAAGGGTCTGACAAGGTCAAATCCAAGGTCACCGTCCGATAGCTAGGGAAATTTCCTACAACTTTAAAGTTTTCTCCAGGATTCGTATTTTTCAAGTTATCTTGCTGTTCCCGTACTTATCTTGTTATTGCAGCAGATGTTCAAATTGTTCGCCATTGGCAATTTGACAGTGAGCTAGACGAATATAAAAACTATCAATTGAAATTCTTATCATTTCTGGTGTAATCTCAGCGCACAGATCTATTATTGACCGTTAAAAATTGAAGCTCAAGAATAAATTGAAGTTCAAGATGATCTTTAGAAGTCAATTTTGTAAGTGCCGAGGGTCATATCCGATCGTAAAATTTTCCGCTCGTTTCATTTCCGAGGTTAAAGTAGGAGGGGTTTCATTTGAAACATTCGAAGTCACCGTCACCGTCAGACAGCCAGGGAAATTTTCTACAACTGTTGTATTTAAAGTTTTTTCTAGGATTCGTATTTGTCAAATTATCCTGCTGTTCCCATACTTTATATCACTCAGTATGTATATAAAATACCACGGTAATACTTCCTATCGATATTCGGCCATACAGTCATACAGGGTGGTCGCCTAAAGAGTGTAAATTGTCATGTTTTACATAAACTATATATTATTATATTATATATTATTAGTATAATATAAACATAATTAACAAGGTTCTTGATTACGTCCACAAATATCGGAACTGTAATAAACAGTGTGCCTCTCAGGCTTGAATGAACTTTACGTAGATTAGGAGATATATCGATTTTACACTAAAATGTTATTTTTGATTTTCCCGAATACTAGATAGTTGCAATCGTCATGCGTCAGTGAGTTGTAAACCCATCCAGCCTACTGTAACCTTGCGAATAGGATCAATTCTTGATATGTTGCTTCTTGTGGGAGATACAGAACAAAATTTTCTAAATCCAATTTTGACCCCATGTACAGAATTTTGCGCATTTTGATTTTCTTAGTAATGTTACGCAAAACTTCCCGCCAGTCCAACTTTTAATTTTCAGTTTTGACTCGCGTGAACATATTTTTGACAAGTTCTTATGTTTTTCTCACAATAAAAATACTTTTCCACTGGGCATTAAGACATACTGGTTTACATATTAAAAGAATTTACAATTTATTCATAATGTTTTTCAGTTCTATTGAATTTGAATATAAAATTTTTGTGACAATAATAATCCTATTGAATTGAGACGAAAGCCTCATTAAGAAATAATAGTACTTACCCACTTTCCATTAATGGCTTTCATGGCACCAAATAAGAGTTTTAGCTCTTTAACTGTTATGCTGTAGCTCGCCAGGACGCCGAGCATTTCTATCAGCAAGTCTGAAAAGATAAAAATTGAACCATTAACAAACTGCTAGATTACATCTAATAAAAAGACTACTTTTTTTACTTTTGCTCTCAGACTGGAGCATATTCTCGCGATGGAAAACTATCTAGATAATTGCAGTGAATCGAGTATTTAAGGGTGCAAATGCTCGGAGGAGGATAATATTTTGGCGACGCCAATTACAGCAGTCTCCGAAAACATGATTATAAAGTTAGCAATAGTCCATTGTAGTGACGTATGCGGCTGGAGTGGTACGATATACCTAATAATATTAATTCATTTTAGAAAACATTACTAATGTAAAATGGAAAATATGTTTTAAAATATTGACTTAGTTTACTTAGCATTTTATATTTGTTATTAAAAAAAAAGACAGAAAATGTATTTTTATTAATTGAAATTCTTCAATTTAAAAACAGTACTCTATTCAACCTTTTATTCATTTCTTGTAATTACTTAGTCCAATATTTCGGATTGTATTTTTAACATCGCAACCGTTAAAAAGTCTACGTTTAGCAGTGTTTATATAAAAAATAATTTTCTCAAATATTACAGTACTTTTAAGTTTGTATTACTATAAGAAAAGATTGGGAGAAAGATTTTACAAAATAATGAGCTATTTATCGAAAAGTTACGTGAAAGAAACGTGAAATTTTATAATTACCGCTGCACGCTTGTATTTTTACTCGTAGTACCCTAAAGGATAAGCGCGCACGGGTGACTTTTGTCACGCAACTATTTTGTCACCTAGCTTGGAGTCCATCGAGTCTTATGGAGATGCGCTCACGAAGCGACGCGCGACGTGACAGTCACGTCGCTCTTGAGCGCATCTCCATAAGGCTAGGCGCGCACGGGTGACTTTTGTCACGCAACTGTTTTGTCACCTACCTCGGAGTCCATGGAGTCTTATGGAGATGCGCTCACGAGCGACGTAACAGTCACGTCGCTTCGTGAGCGCATCTCCATAAGACTCCATGGACTCCGAGGTAGATGACAAAACAGTTGCGTGACAAAAGTCACCCGTGCGCGCCTAGCCTAAGGCTCGATAGACTCCGAGCTAGGTGACAAAACAGTTGCGTGACAAATGTCACCCGTACGCGCCTAGCCTAAGAATACTGTGGTTGCTGTAAAAAATATTATTAATTTTTAGTGCATTTTTTATAGAAGGCGTGCTTTTAAAAAAATATGTTTACATATTTTTGTTTATATATAACTCGTCGTATTTGAAAATAATGCAAATGTGGTATGTATACATTATTGCTACGAATTTAGCCCCCTGGGGGCTGATAGCATAAGTAGCATGTCACTACACATAAATTCATTTCCTTCATAGAAACCTGTAATATGTTGTCTCTGTACGGCATCTCTGAGGCACTAGTAGTATGACTTTTCTAGAAATTGTAGAAAGCGGATCGAGTCTGTTAGATGGTTCTAGAAATATTGGTTCACGATTTTACTAGAAATGTATGGAAGATTGCTGGAAAGCTTCTAGATGCATTTTGTAGTATTTAAGGTGATGATTCAACGGCGGAAAGTCAGTTTTTAAATGAATTGAGGTTGGATTAATCCGAAGTGATACAAAGTGAATAATAGAGTGAAAATGTCAATTAATAAACATTGTTAAAGGTTATTTGAGTTAGTAAACCTGTGTTGTAAGTAAACGTATTGTGAGATTAAATTTTCAGTAAGTTATTCAATAAACAGTGTATTAGTGTTTCTCTTGTTATGATTTTTGAACCCACGGAATCTAAGGGTGGTTTCCAGAGGGCGAAATTCGTGACATTATTATATCTTTTATATTCTGTCGAAATTTCAGCAAATTTGGATTACTCCTGAGGCAAAAATAGACCATCAATAGGGTGGAGTGAAAAATCTGACATTATAGTTTCTGAACGCCTATATGCGGAAAAGTGGTGTGCTAAGAAATATTAATTCCCTACAAAACCTGGAGTCGATTGGATGACGTTTAGCGGTGCCCACACCATTTTCAAAATTTGTCGCCAACTGCCAGAAACAAAGCCGATCCAATTATTTCCCCAGCGACTGTCGGTAAGTGAGTGTGCGTTTAAGCTGCCAATATTCATTCAAAATAGTTTTACAACCGCATAATTGTATCTCGTTTACTTTGGTTGTTATTTAGTGAATTTTGATATTCGAGTTTTTTTGTGAAATATGCCAAAAACTAGAAAAGATATTGACTGCCCTGTATTTGGGGCTCCTTCCGTGTTTAGGAAAAATACGTTATCTACATATGCGGATGTGATGAAAAACTATGCATATATACGTCAAACCTAAATTAATTCAGCTCAAAATAAATCAGAACCGACCTTAAGTAACATTGCAGAGATTTTGATTGCAGAGCTGAAACTTGTTTGGTCTAAGGTGTCTATTCTCGTGGTGACAGATCAACAAATTTTACATATGATAAGACAATATCACGAAAAATTGAGAAACCTTAAGAAACCTTTAAAATCCCGATTGAATGATGCTCTTAGACAAAAAGTGAAAAATTTAGAGAAATTGCAGAAACAAAACTTTTCGATATTTCGTCCTGCAAGTGCGCGAACTTTTCATTGTGTAAGTGTAAAAACAAAGTGCCAATTAGAGAAAGAGAATTTCTAGTAGACCAGAGAGCTGAGAGAAAAATGTTTATTGGCACAATTGATCCAGTAGCTACGCGAAACATTCAGCGATCCTTACATCGGAGAGTGTTGGAAACAAGATCGCTACCTTCATCTTCTACTTTCAATGTGCTGGATATGGAACTGTCAGATGGTGAAGAGACAGATGATATTGATGGCAGTTCTAATGCAAAGCAGGAGGCTAGCCAAAAATTACAACGCCAACGATCTAAACAAATGCGTATTAACTTGCCAAGTCTCGCACAAGCCTGCGATCGCACAGGTGTTTCTGATAGATCCGCTGCTATTATTACGTCTGCTGTATTAAAAGATATTGCACTGGTAACCAAAGAAGAAACTTGTAAAATAATTGATAGAAGTAAGATAAGAAGAGAGAGAAAAAGAAGACGAAACATTTTAAGAACCAAGCAAGACAAGGATTTTTTACAAGCCATTTATTTCGATGGATGAAAAGATAATACCCTCTTTCAGCATTCAATTGGTAATAAAAATCACAGAAGTACAATTAGCGAAGAACATATTGTGATTGTTTCAGAACCCGGATCTAAATATTTTGGACATATCACTGTTCCATGTGGCACAGCAGAGGCAATTTCCGAAAATTTGATATAGTTTCTGCAACATATGGATTTGACGAACTTAGTGGCTATTGGATGAGATGGGACCTTTGTCAATACGGGAATTCATAATGGTGTAAATAGAAAGCTAGAAATGCATATCGGAAGGCCCCTAAAGTGGTTCATTTGTATGTTACAAGCAAATGATTGCGTCATTTAATAAAACATTTAGATGGGGAAACTACTGGCCCTTCTGGGTTTTCTGGCGAAATCAGAAGAGCATTACAATCTTGCGAATCTATACCAGTCACAGAGTTTCAAAAGATTACCACAGAACTTCCCGAAATTGACTTACAAATGTTAAGCACAGACCAAAAATATTTGTATAACATAAATTTGTCTTTATCGAAGGGTAACATATCGGAGGATTTGGCCATGCAGCCACCTGCACGTGATGAGTTCTTGGTTGTTTTATATTAAAACACGCGAAGAGCTGCATAAATCATAAGTTTCACGTATTTAGAAAAAAGTCATAAATTTGAAGAGCGTGGGGCACCGGAAAACATAATCGTATGAGGCTCAGTTTTCTCACAGTAAATTGACCCTACATGTAGCCACTTTTCCACATATAGGAGAAATTAAATTCGAAAAACACATTTTTTTCGTCATTTTCGCTCCAACCTAACCATCAATCTACCATTTAATGAAAAAATATAGCTGATAGTAGCTTTTTTGATAAGCACAATAGAAAATTATTTAAAGATGCTTTTCCTAAAACATTCATCTTGATTTTTAATTTAAAACAAATATAACTTACCCGCCACAACGACGTCTGCATTTCGTAACCTCTTCAAGACATGCTCTATGAGACCAACGTCTGTGCAGGCTTGCAGATTGCGGACGCTTTTTCTCAGAATTGCGATGAACACGCTCCATATCTCCGCCTGGAAAGGAAAAGACAAGAATAAGCTAAGTCTCTACAGGTACTTTGCACTTTTATTACAGATAAATCACTTTCTTCCCTTAACAATTACATGTGTAAAAAGGCAATGAAAACAATACAAAGAATAGAAGGGAAAGATTTATTTTTTGTAGAGAGTTACACTTAAATTAATTACATCGACCTTCTCTACGCTTGTGCGTTCAAAGGCTCACGCGAATCTTAGCTGTCATGTTACAGAAAAAAGCCGAAAATAAAACAAATGAATGGTTCAGTTATTTCAACGTACAACAACTGATTTATGATATCCATTTGGACTTCAGCAGCAAAAAGATTATTCTTTCCCAAAAAAATATATATAAGTTAGTAGAAATGACCAGGAATTTCCTAACACTCTTTCTTTTTAAAACAATTGCCTCGATATTATTAGAGCCATGTCATAAGTCAATTGAGTATATCATCCTTACATATTAAAATCTTGTTAATTTCTGGGTTTTCTAGTTTACTTCAAGAATTAAACCGATTAACAATATATAATTGTTCGTTCCTTTTTCCATTCTGGTCATGATATTATACAGGGTGGGTCACTAGTGCGTGGATGGTCCATATCTCCTCAATCGTTTGAAATTTGCAGAAATGTTAAGACCAAAATTTGCAAAAAAAGTATTTTCATTAAGGACCTCGCACCATTAATTAGTATTGGTAAAATCATTTTGGGGGAATTTTCTTCAAACTTTGGGAATAGGTAGTTCAAGGTCCTGGGATCAAAAAATGTCATGAAAAAATTGACTAAATGCCTTCCCTGCAGAATTACAGTGTCTGGAAGTTAAAAATCTTTGAATTTTCAAATATTTTTAACTTCCAGTTACTTTAATTCTGGAGGGAAGGCATTAAATCAATTTTTTATATGACATTTTTTGTTCGTAAACCCTTGAACTATCTATTGCCAAAGTTTGAAGAAATTGCTAATACGGTATGGGGTTTTTTGACCGTTGCACGCCGCAGTGTGGCAGAATGGACAAAAGTCGATCTAAGGCTCAATTTTTGAGATGCCGTTTTGATTTTTTTTAATACTCGGAAAGGAGTTTGGAATAGTGAGTCACTGGTTTTTTTTAAATTTTTTGTTTGCATGGAAGAGTTAATGTCATTCACGGTCAAACTCGGTATTTTAGATAGGAAACCCTGCTTTCTATATTGCAAATTCGGACTGTCTGACTAAAAATAGACTATTTTCGTTCGAATTTTTTTTTCTGAAATTCTCGTGTTTTTACATCCGGCGAGGAAAAATCCAGGGTTGATAAAAATCATGATTTTTAAATAAAAATAAAAAACAATTTTGTTTTTTATGAAATTTATTAATTTTTTTACATAAACATCCTAATAATTGATATTAACAATGTATTTAGTACTTATATTAACAAATACAGTTTTTGTTTAAACTTACAAATGGAATAAATTGTGTATCTTGTATCTATAATTGTAAAATAAGCATGAAAATTCCTGTCAGAACTTGAAAACCCTCTTTACTGTCTTTATAATGCGGGGATGATGCTAATTCCCATTATTTGCTAATCTGCCGCGTAACAAGTCAGAAAACTAGTCTGAGTGATTATATTTATACCATTTAAATATTAAATAATTTTTTAACATGTCCTCTAATAGAAGCGAAAGGAAAAAAGATCCTATTTGGCAATGTTTTATTGAAAAATCAAGTAAGCTTGATGGAAAAAGTGGTAGTAGAACATCTAAAAAGTGTAAAGTAGAAATGCAATGGCTTGTGGACTGACTGAAAGTCCACTGGAAAAAATGTGCTTCGCGTAATGTTGAAAGTGTAGAAACAAATAATGAAGGTCCCTCTACTTCAGGAACAGTGCCAATGTAAGTATAGTGTTATTTTATTTATATTTATAACTTCTTAGTAAGATAATGCTACCAATATAAATGCTATGAGAAACCAAATTAAAGAGTCAACAGAACTAAATGTTATTACTTACGGTTGTGCTCCACACATTTTAAACTTGTTATGTAAGGATTTGGAAATAAGTGAAATTCAGGAACACGTTACGTTCGTTGCGAAATACTTCCGAAACAATCATTTTGCCTCTGCGACATACGCAAAAGAAGGAGGAACAAAACTTACTTTACCTTCTGACGTAAGATGGAACTCACTTACCGAGTGCTTAGAGGGTTATGTTAATTCATGGCCCACACTTTTTAAAATTAGCGAGGAACATAAAAATGAAATTGACAGCCTAGTAAGACAGAAAATTTCAAACATTTATTTAAAAAGAACTACTGAAAATTACTTATCACTACTAAAACCTATATCTGTTACACTTCATAGGCTTCAAAGAAATGATGCAATTTTATCAGACGTCGTAGAACAATTTAAAATAATTGAGTCGTATTTTGATGACACTGAAATTACCTTAATGCAAATGCAAATATTTACGACCAGTGTATCACCTCATACCATTTACTAGCCTTCATTCTAGACCCTACGAAAACAAAGCATAAATTAACAGAAAGCGAAAAGAATCGTGCTTTAGAGGCAGCTAATGAATTATATCCCGAAAGTGGTTACTGCCACTGATTATTAAATTTCTGGCAAAATCTGAGCCTTTTGACGATACTGTGTTTCACGAAGAAATTCTTAAAAACACAAAACCCTTGGATTGGTGGAAATCCCAAAGAAATATTGATATTATTGACAAATTATTCCCGATTATCCAGAAATTGTTTTCTGCTGCAGCTAGTTCAGCCTCGGTTGAGAGAATATTTTCAACATTTGGTCTGATTCATTCTAAGATTTGAAATCGTTTGGAGACCGAAAAAGCAGCTAAATTAGTTTTTTTGTAGAAACAATAATTAACTTAATTTAAAATTTTTGTTTTGAAGTAAATCATGTTTTACTTTCTTTTAGAGTTGGTTCTGTATAATTTGTTTACTTTATGTTTCTGCTTTTAAGTAGGCGCCTAATTTATAATGTACATTTAAGAAGGTAACTTTTGTTTTATATGTATCACCTAACTGTCCTTTTCTTCTTTTTGTTTGAATTTTTTATAATTTGTATCTAGCTTTTAAATAAACTGTACTTTTTATTTGGATTTTCTGAACTTTGATTTACTTGGATTATTGACTTTACACGACTTGATTTAAATCATGATTTAAATTTAAAAAATCATGATTTAAATCATATTGATTTAAATCGTCGCAACTCTGGAAAAATCAAAATTTTAGAACTTTTCGATTACTTTGCTCGAAAAAGAACAAGTTTGGACAAAGATTGCAAAAGACAACAAGAGTTTGGATTCATCCCGGAAATATTCTCACATTTTTTCGGAATTGTCCAATTCTCTTTGCAGAGAAGAGCATTTTGGAGCTTTGAACTGCTTCAAAAAGGGTATTGGACGAATCCGAAAAAATGAGAATATTTCCGGGATAATTCCAAACTCTTCTTGCCTCTTACAATTTTTGTCCAAATTTCTGTTTCGAATATAAAAATCGCAAAGTTCTATACTTTTTATTTTCTTACCGGACAACTAAAAAGAAATGCCAATTTCAGAAAAAGTTTTATTTATAGTCAGATATTCCGAATTTGTAATAAAGAATAGGGGTTCCCATTTAAAAACGAATTTGACCTGGAATGACCTTAACCCTTCCACGCAAACAAAAATTTCAAAAAAGCCGCAGGGACCTATTGTACCAGACTCCTTTCCGAGTATTTTAAAAAAAATTCAAGTTGATATCTCAAAAATTGAGCCTTAGAGCGAATCTTATCCATTCTGTGTGCCGCTTCACTGTAAATAGTCAAAATCATGTACTAACTTTCAAACCTCTCATAGTCGACCCTAATTCTACAGGGTGTTCTCCACGAGAATTTAAATTTTTAGTCTCAAACTGTCATAACCAAATTTTTTCAAACGGAACATCCTATATGTTCGTATTTAAAATGTTTCAGCCATCAATTACTTATACATTGATATACATAGTGACCACTTCTTTTTGGCTAAAATTTTTCAAAAACCGTCGGCAAAAAGTTGACACTGTGAGGTATATGTAATGTGAAATGACAGTCAAAATAAAAATGCGTTTTTACAGGTTTTACTCTTAACTGGTGCAAAGGCATTTTTTCTCGGAAAAAGTAAAATAACGTGGCAACGCCGCAATGAAATACAAAAAATGATATATACCTGGAAACGAATTAGGAATATAAGTACATAAAAAATTTTCCGTCTTTTATTTAAAAATTTTATGTATGAGCTTGGCACCGCTATGTGAAACACCATGTATATTTAAATATAATTTTAAATGTGCCGCTCTTGATCTCCTGCAATTTTTATTTCAGACATTTTTTTAAATTTAAAACGGTTGAGGTGATATTGAACATCCACACACTAGTGACATCCAGTATGTTGAAATTTTTGATAATGAAAGTATTCTGATAATTTCATAGCCTACATTTCAAATGTCTCTGGAGACGCTGTTTCTACAAACAAGAAAACTTGACCACAACACTCGGCGCGAGCTTCGTTCATCACGTTAGCATCACTGGGGATAACTAAAACTGGAAATGTGGTTCTAATCACCTCTCGATGATGCTCACGTGGTTACCACACGTCATGTGTTGGCATTCGAGTACTGTGTTCAAGAGTTCTGGTGTTGTGAAAACTGCGTTGCGACGCCAGAGGCAGCGTCACTAGGCTTGTGTCACATTAGTTCCTTGAAGGGAGCGCTCTTTTTAGTTCACTTGTCACAATTGAACTAGTTCCTTGAATTAGTTCACTAGTTCAGGCATAAGACAATTCTCAGATTGGGAACGTAAACAAAAATGATAAAAGAATAAAATATTTTAAGAAATAAATAGAGTCATTTATATAGGTTATATTTACGTACTACTGTGTATAAATATTAATTTGGAAACTTTGTTAGATTTTAATAAAGTACTTCTTGCGCTTAAAATGTCTCCTGTGCTTGAAAATATTCTTTCGCATGGTACAGACGTGGCTACAATACAAAATCTTTTTAAGACAAACGCATGAAAATGTGGATATACGTTTTTTCTTTCTTTCCACCATTCCAATGGATCCTTTTTTCTGTCTAAATAATCTTCGTTTATGACGTTTATGTATTCTATTCCATGGTTCAAACGTGTGTCAATTGTCAAATATTCAAAGGAACTTTACTGGCGCTGAGATCGTCGCCATTTCACGTATCTGATAGTGAGAGAGAAAAGAAGCGAATCTGCGGACAACTCGAATATGGGCGTACTGTTCGTGTCGGGAGCCAGGAACCGGGAACTGTTCTTCTCGGAGAATGGAAACTAGTTCCTTTACTTCATTTGCTGAGCCGGTTCTTTGAATTAGTTCGCTCATGAACTACACAAGCCTAAGCGTCACATCGAAGGTCCCAGCCCTCTCCAGCACATTTCAAATGTGGGAAGCATGTTTTTTATTGTCAGAAATAACATCCCTTGCGTAGGCCTAAATGTATTAACTACTGAATAGAGTGCCACAGAATATAACTATGTTTAGGGAGTACATTATTTGAACACCCGTTTTAGTTCACGTTTAATTCTCCCGTAATTCATCATACTTGCAGATTGCGATGACGAGGTGAACAACGTCCGTGGATTATGAATGGGAACAACTTGTGTTGTAGACGGATGCGACGCATTTTCGCGGAGAAAGCTGTAATTTTCGGTACGCTATAAATATCGGTTTGTAGCCAGGAGCAGGGTAGAAATAAGCCAAACGTAATGCATCATATTCAAAAGTTTTGAAACTTAGTACGCACTTAATAATCATCTTTTAACTAATAAACTTTCACAGATCATGTTAAAATTTAGCTCGTTTTGGCATACACGGTTAAAAATGCGATTTTTATCCGACTTTAAAAAAAATAATAAAACATAAGTAAAAGGTTAGTTCAATAAGTGGAGCCAGTGCGGATGAGTCGATGTTATCAAATGTTAGTAAAACATTATTGAATCAAACAAGTAACATCATTTTATCAATGTTGATGACCTGACTTCTAAAAACTTGTCGCGAAAAGTTCAGTATTTAGTTCAACAGAAAAAGATTATTTTAATGTATATCTCGCGCCAAGCTTTGTTGTTAACATCCACTCATCCACACTGGGTCCTCGTGTTAGTACATTTTAATAAAAGCTTGTTTCTAAAGGTTTTCTAAAAACTATATTTTACTACTTCTACTTTAGTCACGGTATGCCTACTACTGACTATTGCGGTGTTGTATATTGAGCTCATGGTCGTGATCAACACAATTGCATTGTCATCGGTACCATATATGTATGCAAAATTTCAACGCAATAGATCAAGTAGAAGTGGTTCAAAATTGACTTGCAAGATCTGACCTAAATTAAATGACAAACATGTGAAGTTGAACAAAAATCTGTAAGAAAGAGGCAGGTTCTCTAGTTACATGTATATTTTCTTTAATATGATTAATGATTAATGTGGCGTATCTGAAGTGATTTCTATCAAATTAGTTGCCAAGTGGAGGGTATAGTGGAGTGGTGGTTCCATTATAGTTGCATCAAGCTACGTCTAGTGTAAGGTGAGCGGAAATAAGTTTTTTTTATATTACCAGCATATTCGCATATTTGCCAAATGCTCTAACGATTCCAATTAAACGGTTAGTTTTAGAATTACAATAAGGACCATTTTTTATAAACCATAGGGAATTATTGCTGGGCGGTAGTCCCACTGTAGTTTTCTCATCAAATTTCATCCACTGTACAGTGGGCGAAGTAAAATTGGTGGATTGTATGAGTGTGCGACGTGTGCACGTTAAAAATTTCTACTTTTCGACAAATGTGAGGTTTGGCAAAATTTCAAGGCAAGGGGTGCCAGTGTTTAGTCAAGCTAGGCTTTCTTCTAGCGGCGATGAGTACCTTTGATTGATTAATTGATTTGCCAGGGTAAGGTGAGCGTTGTTGCCGATTCCAGACATTCAAACTGGAGGTTCGTTCCAACACGCCGCTCGTTCGCCCGCCGAACGGCCAAATGCAGTCGCTCAGTCGATATTATAGACATTTTCTTATTCACCAATAATGGATACATATTTCGTACATTTGGCAAGTCAACACATGTATAAATAAAAATGTATACTCACAAACCGAAACCTTTACTCGCGGTGACATATTCATGCCATGAATGGGTGGCTCCATTCGACCACCCAACGGACGAAGACTAAACTGCGTGCTGGAACGAACCTTGGATGGTTTGATATACCGCCGGACGCATGGGGTGGGAATATAGGATAGTACGTGTAGGTGTTTGTGAGATGCTTCTTTTAAGTTTCCATGCTTCTTTTAAACTTCAGGTGTTTGTAAGATTATTCTTTTTAGTTTCCGTCAGTGATCATCTTCTCACCTATTCTTCTTCTGAGTTTTCTGTTTCTCAATCTGGCAGTGTTGTGTTCTCGTTTCAACGTCCTGCATTAGTGTGTCCATTTTATTTGTTTTTCAAGACCAATATTAATTTGCTGTAAGAGATTTTTTATACTATTGTTATCTGTCTCGCGGTAAAGCAACTCTTTACGGCGAGTTGCAAATGAGAAAGAGACCCGAGGTAATATTTTGTATATCCTGTATGCTATTTTTTGCAGTAATTTGTTTCAGTTGCCGTTTTCCAATTCCGAGCACTTCTCTATTTTATTACCTGCCTTATGTTTAGCACGGGTTTATTTTTGAGATTAACGATAAAGTCTTTAAAACATTAGGTTTTAGTTAATAAATTAAGTTAATAGAAATTGACAAAGTTATTAAAGCAGTCAGATAAATTAAAATAAAATAAATTAGTATATAGCTTAGCTTTCTGTAGGGCTTGTGATTGCTGGTTCTATTTTTATCTTCTTTTTTGAGTTGATTTGGTATACTTGAAAACTTTCCACTGCACACAGAATTTATTATATTTACACTTTTCCAGCTAGTATGCCTATATCGCTTTTTTTAAACACGTGTGGCTCATTTGGCACTTGGAATTAAATATTTATTGCACAGCTTTCTTTACAGCAATAAACCACTCGTTAGAGTCTTGGCGGTAGAAATAGGTCTAGTTCCTTCGACTAAACCAACTAAGGCACAGCCTTGCATTTGTTTACTATTAAAAATAATAGTCTAAAAAACTAAAAAAACACGCTTTAATAGCAGACCGAACTAAAAAGTAAAAAATAATAAAATACAATACAAAAAAATCGTGGGGTGCTTATTAATACGAAATATTTATACCAGTTGATATCAAGCACCCCACGTTTTTTTGTATTGTGTTGTATTATTTTTTACTTTTTAGTTCGGTTTGCATTTAAAGCGGATTTTTTTAGTTTTTCTAAACTATCATTAATTTTTAATTTCTTAGTCTTAAAAATTTGGACCAACATAATTATTCTAATCTGGAACCTCGATAACCCATTGGAACCTCGATAACCCATAGGTACCGATTTGCAGTTGAATCCGATGATAATTGATAAAACCTATCCGCCATGTTGACGCCGCCATTTTGAATTTTTAAGTTTTGATGACATATTTGTTTTATATTTGTCAAGCCCTTTCCTTTGATACCCATATCAAGGGGGTTGTAAAGAAAATGATAATCCGGCATCTTGGGGTGGCGGCAATTTTGAACATATTATAAAATTGAGTATACTTTATTGTATTGTGATCGGAGCTACATAAAACAGTCAAGTTTCATGATGATACAGCAATTAGAAGTGGGTGAAAATTACGTTAAAAGAAGCGTGTTAAAAAAGCCACTGTACTAGTAATCTTAAATTTTTAATTCCATCTGAACTTTGTTTTTCTATTATGACGCGTCACTTTATGCAGAATTTCTTGACCCACCGGTGGCTTAAATTTTATTGATTTACCGAGGTTTTAACCGATTTTTAGCACTTTTTTCGGGAGTCGGGAGTCAACTCTCGACTCATGAGTACCCTTGATAGCAGAAATAGGGAAACTTAAATTAGAGGTGAAAAGATCATAATAATAAATTCATTGCTCTACGAGATTTTAAGTGACAAACTATTGTAAAATTTTCCCAATGATGTATGTATGACCGTCAGCAATTAGTCTGTCTGTGTATATGTCTGTTTCTCGAAATGTATCCACAATAACTCGCAGTGTAATACACATTAAATTTTGCATGTCTTCTTCTTTTGGCATCATAACCCAGGGTGGGTCTTTGCCTGTCTGGCTATTTTCTTCCATTCTGATCTCTCTTCAGTTTTCCTTCTCCAGTTTCTAATACTCATAGCTCTCAGGCCATCTTCTACACCCTCTATCCATCTCATCCTAGGTCTTCCTCTTCTTGGTCTTTTTTAAAATTTTACATATAGTAAGAAAACGGCCTGATTTTTTCCGACAAACATCAGATGGTTTATATATACCGTCTAAATTCCAAATTACCAAAGCTAGGTACTTAGTACATCCAGTAAAGCTACTTAGATTTCTTTTAAAACTACAAGATTTTACTGCAAATATTTGAGGAAATGAGTACTTGGTACTTAATACTTGTTAAACAAAATTATAATAATTGAAGTACTTGCCACTCATTTGAAGCACTATTAATCTACTAACTATTTTCAATCTACTTTAAGCAGTTTTAAGTCTTTTCAGGTGAATTCGAGGCAAGTTCAAACACAAATGTAGCCAAAATTATTTTATTTATCTCAAATATATATTTATACTAATATTTTGTATTTACTATTTTGTAATTATCGTTTTGGAATACTTTACAAATATCTTATTTTGAGGGTTTACGGCAGATTGTGCGTTCTATTTTCACACACCTGCAGCTGCATTTCAGTATTGTATAAATCGAGTCTGTAGATAAAATTATCAAGAAGGGCCCGCAGTTGGTTATGCCTTCAAGACAAGACCACAATCATCTAGAGTCCTGGATACGATCGTATCTTCATTGAGACATTAGAACAGAAACTGGCTCTCATAGCAAAAACATCATCATGTAAGAATTGTATTCTATGAATTTTAATAGACAGTTACAGATAGATGCAAAAAAGAAACGAAAGATTAATGCAAAATGCGGTGGGCTGGAGTACTCGCATTACTATCTCATAGAAGATAGTTATGTATTGGATACGTCACATATTTCCAATTCATTCAAGTATGAAAATATGTGTTCTCTATAAGCTGGGGCATATTTTATACAAAATCTTAATAAGGCAACGATGTAATAAGGCAATTACAACTTCTTCGTGTAACTTCTCGCTATTTGACAAAAAATATCGTTATATAGGGTATATACTATTCACTAACAGATGCAATGATTGTCGCCACACAGCACAGCACTCCAACTTCTCATAATAAATTGTGCAAATAATAACTTGAGCATTCAGTGATTTATGCTAAAATAAAAATAACTATTATTCTATTATTATACTCTTCACAACTACGAAAACGAAGAGTATATTGCATTGATATTTACTGTTTTAGAAATGTTGATCGCACATTTCTAAAACGGTAAATATGAATTGCAGAAAAAAAATTTCATATCACTGTGTTAGTGATAGAATTCTGAACAACTTTAAAAAAATGCGAGTCCGTCTGTCGGTCCATGTTTTTTGTAAGCACGATAACTTAAGAATTGTATTGAAATTTGGACAGAAAATTAATGTTAGCTAGAGAGGAAGAGCCTCATTGTTTTTAAACAAAATCGATCGGTAAATAAAGAAATCATTTAAATCTTTTAGAAAATCAATTTTCTATATCTTGTAATTAAACAAAAAATGTCTGAAACGAAAATAATCCCATCGCTCTGGGGAGGGTTGTTAAAACAATTTATAAAAAAGCACAAAAAAAATAATGATAGAATATTGAAAAGTTTAGATATCAATATTGTTACAGTGTAAAACCTACTACGCATGAGTTCCAATGGTCCCAATGTTTATAAACTTAAAAGTAATAAGTGTTTCGCAAATGCGATGCGATTATGGACCAGGATTGGGAACTGAATACATTTAGTATTAGACAAGGCCAACAGAAACTAACATTATTTACGATAAAACTGCGACGAATATCCCATTGTAGGTGAGTCTGTCTGGGGTAAAAAAGAGGTGATTTTACAAATTTTGTATACCGTTAGAGTTATCAACGGATTCTTATAGGAAAAATTCCGCTGAACAAGATTTTCATATGAAACATTTTCCTAAACCGCGAGCGAGTCAAATAATTGTTGAAACAATTTTTTTTTCGTTTTTATTTAATAAAATGAGGACAGTTTGACGGATCCGAAAGAATCTTGATTCAATCGAAGGATATTTTCAATACGCGTCGTTTGGCGCCAGGCACAACTCATTTTGTCAACCCGTTCATCTGTTATAGCCAATATCTTAACTAACAAATTGATTACTCCGAAACTAATGAGGTCAGGATATTGTTTTTTTCGAAATACATGCCTTTTATAATAAAGAATATACTATCTTTTTTGGGCCCGATATCTTCAATACTTTTTGATTGTTTAAACAATTTGCATAATTTGTTAATTTGCAAATAATTTTTTTTTCGAAAATTTGATCGACTTCAAACCAAGTTTAAACGATAAATATTGATGTCGGGCATAACCCCCATAGAAGCCTACACGAATGCAACTTTTTGCTTTTGTTTATTTAAAGTTTAAATTAATCTTGCAAATTAACAAATGGAATATCTCGGCTCTGGGTAAGCGTATCGAAATGGGGTTTTGTGCATATGAAAGTGCTTGGAAAAAGGAAAATTTTGAGATCAGGAAGAACTTGATCGGATAACCGGAACCGGAAATAAAAGTGATATTGCGAGAGAGACTCTAATTTGTTTATTAACAACTTTTGGGACACGAGGTTCGGCGCAAATGAAAGCTAACAAGAATTCTATCAGCTACAAAAAGTTCTACAAAAATATTCAATCCCTGAAGAGTTATGCGCGTTTTGACCCTTATAGACCAAGCAAATGGGTAGGTTAAGTCGCAAAATGTGTCCGGAGGGAGATCTCTACGGGAAAAGTTGTATTGAGCTGAGATGTAAAAAAAAAGCCTAATACACTACTAGCCCCACCCTTTCCTTAAGGGCAGAAAAAGGATGAAATAGTTTATTTTTGCGTATAAATAAGTAAGAAAACGAAAACGATGGTAGATATGGAAAAAGGTTTTAGATAAAAATTGTAGAGCTTAAAATTCTGCTTAAAAAAGGCCATATGCATTTATACCGTATTTGTGATGGTTTGGCTGTTAAACCTGTATGACGCTTAGGGGCTGAATGGAATGTTAAAAAAAATCGTAAAAAATCGAAAAGTTGATATTTTTAATTATTTTCTTTTTGAATCTCCTTAGAAAAATCCTCAACTTTCTTTCCAGAGATAAAGTATCCTTGTCTACTTGTTTATATAAAAGTTATGAATATCTGAATTTTTAAATTCACGATTAATCAGGGTTGAACGTAGCGAAAAATATTTTTTTAAGCAACACTGTCTTCTTCGTGAAATTTCCTTACAAAAAGTCCTTTACAGTTTTTTTTATCTCACATACCAACGTTGATATCTAAATAAAATTACTATAATTCCTACAATTTTTATTTCACTCGACGCCACTGGAATATAGTCTAAGAGCTACTGGCCTCGGCAACCCATTGTCCCAATGCTGGAAATATGTTAAAATGTTAGGTTAGGTCTCCCCCGATATTTATTTATTCACTTCTACAAACTTTTGAGTTACAGACCTCAAATAGAGTAGCGGCAACAGAAATACTTAGCACGCTAGAGGTCAAGAGTTCAAATCCTATGTAGCGCCAAAAATATTTTTTGCTTTTTTTTTAATTTTTCGACCCAAATCTCTTGCTCGAATATTATGTTACCTATAGTTCACTTCTATAAATGTTTCTTTGTCATAATATTTTGTATTAGTGACAGAAAGTGTTTTCGATTAATGAAGTATTTTTGAAATCTACAATTATACATTGAAAAAGGCAAGAAAAGTTCATACATTATTTTCATTTTACGTTTTCTCACACTGAAAAAAAATTAAATGTGTAATAAAATAAATTCAATATCTCACACAATCAAAAATGAAACCAGGATTTTTCAAAAACTCAACATATTGACATATCATACCTAGTGGAGTCAATGAGGCTGAAAATATGCATTACTTAATAATTCCGGGAAGCGGTAACTTTTGAAAATACATCTCTGACATGTCGGGAACAACATACCAAAAGTTACCAATAATAGTCCTTGAGCGTCATTTGTTATTGAACAAAATAGTTGCCAAATACCAGTTATTGTCAAATATCTCTTGAAATATGTTTCTCTTATAAAAACTAATAGCGCCGTTCGAAAGTACGGGAAATTTTACATAAAAATGTATATGAAGTTATTTTTTACAATGAAAAATGTAGGCTTCAGATCGCACGAAAATGGAACGTGGCGATGCGTAAGGCGCGCGAAGCGAGCGGTGTCTTGGGCGCGCTACACCAAATTTGTTGTAACTTTTGAACTAATTGAGCTCAACAAGATCTAATTGAAAGAAGAAACATATTATACTTATAATTAAAAAAATGAATGTATGTAGGAATAGTACATATATGAAATCGGAACATAAAGAGATTTCCGATGAACTCTGTACTTAGAAGGTCAACCATTTTTACATTGTTTAAGATAAGAACCTAGAACTGTCTCATATTACTCTTGAAGTAATATATAAAAAGATCCGGAGAGTGAAAAAAATTCAAAAAATTTATTTTTGAAGATGTACACTCCAAAATTTCAAAATTTTGAGAAAATGATAAAATTTGATATGTATAACTAACTTCAACCATCGATTACTCTGGTTTCAATTACGTTATTCGATTTCTGTAGGCGATTTTTAAAGCTTGAAATATGACCTTTACGAAGCTTCAAAGTAATTTACCTTACAAATTATATTAACCCTCTTAATTTTAACAGAATAAAAAAAGTATTTTTTGTTCTAAAATTCGTGAAATTAGGGATAAGATAAACATTAATAACTTTAAAAAAAAATTATTTAGCATACCTAATTACAGCGATTTCTTATACATTACTTCAAGAGTAATATGTGAAAGTTCCAAGTTCTTATCTTAAAAATTGTAGAAATCGTAGAGCTTATACCGATTTCATCGGAAATCTCTTTATGCTCCGACCTCAATATACATGTACCATTCCTACATACATTCATTTTTTATTTGAAAATATAATAATCCAATAATCACATAGTGGAGCGAAAAAGGACATTGATGTGTATAGTTTTGTAACACCAAAATTATATCATACCTTCTGGGGTATCACCAGGAGTATATATCTGAGTTTTGGACTTCCAAAGCCTATTGCGTTTTTTTTATAAACAATTTTGTTTTTCGAACAGCGTTTATTTAGGCAAAGAGGTGAATATCTCCGATTCTAGAGGTCCGATCGGGACAAACAAAAAATCAAAACAAGAAATCTGCGTTGGTTTTGGGTCATTTAAGTATGTATATATCATGCAAAATTAAATAAACTGGCTAAAAAGCCATTTTTCATTTTAACGCCCAGGGACGTCAAGAATTGCGATCGGCTTCAAACTTTCAGAAAATATACCTTTTGTTGAAAACAACAAATTTTTTAGGACACTTTGAAATTTTTTTTATCAGAAAAGAGAGAGAATTGCGAGAACTTTGATTTAAAATAAAGTTAATTTTCATCTATATGAACTCGAGATAGTTAACTTTTAGCATCTTGTAAAAAGATAAATAGCAATAAATATACACACACATACACATAGAAATATCCTGGGAGGCAGCGACCGTTTTCGTGAAATCATTTCTATAAAGCTAATTTTTTTCCAAAGAGAGTTTAGATAGTATCTATAATGAAGGCTCAATTCTACCAAACTCTTAGTGGTGCATAAATGAGTAAAAAATTAAACATGTAAAAAAATAGATGGACGTAAATTTCAATTTTCGAATTGTCACGAATTGTCAAAAAATGACGATTCGCCTTCGCTCCTGCCGGCCTCAATTTTCGATTTTCACCTCGCGACTCACGTTGTACGGTCATTGTCGACCTTCTCCTCGCCATAGAGACATAGAACGGGTCTCCGATCGCCGTATTTATTGAGTTCTGATGTTTGAAAAATTGACTTGCGTTCTTGCTAATCGGCGACTATTTTTAAGTGGTTTCTCGAGTTCGAATCCCGTCCGGGGATACTGTTTTTTTTTCGTTTTCAATTTTTTGGCGGATATTTTTGATTCTATAATTGCTATTCGCTCCGTTCTATTGCATTTCTCGGAAAAGATTTGCATTTTCCGCCGCGGAATATTAATTTGCACTATTTCAATTAAAGATTAGAAATTTCCTTACCGAAACATGTAATGAAAGCTTATTAACAGATCTATAAAAACTGCCTGTTCATTAGTACTAATGAGGAATATAATTGGCATGATTTGACTACGTATTGCCGTTTTTGCAACGTCTACCAAAGATTTATCCACCCAATAGCGGGGGTAGAATGTGATTCTTAATCGAAATAATGCAGATTAATATTTCGCGACGAAAAATGCAAAACTTCTCCGAGAAATGCAATAGAACGGAGCGAATGGCAATTATAGAATCAAAAATATCCGCCAAAAAATTGAAAACGAAAAAAAAAAGTATCCCCGGGCGGGATTCGAACTCGGGAAACCACTTAAAAATAGTCACCGATTAGCATGACCGCAAGTCAATTTTTCAAACGTAAGAACTGAACAAATACGGTGATATTGGATACCCGTTCTATGTCTCGATGACGAGGAGAAGGTCGGCAATGACCGTACAACATGAATCGCGAGGTGAAAATCGAAAATTGGGGCCGGCAGAAGCGAAGGTGAATTGTCATTTTTTGACAATTCGAAAAACGATATTTTCGTCCATTTATTTTTTTGCAACATGTTGTTTAATTCGTTACTCTTTTATGCACCATTAAGAGTTTGGTAGAATTGCACTTTCATTATAGATACTATATAAACTCTCTTTGGAAAAAAAATCTAGCTTTATTGATATTAACGCGAAAAATCTGTCGCTGCCTCCCGAGCTAAAACAGAGTTGTCTCTGAACAGAACAAATATTTGACATTAGCCAAGAAAAATAAGGTTATAATTTTATAAAGATAAGTTAGGAGAATATTAAATTCCCCTAAATACATTCGTTAACTACTAACTACTAACTTAAGTAAGCCGGAAACAATTGAGCACAGTGCAACAAAACAAGAGGTAATCTCGATATATAAATTTGAAAAAAGCTATTCAGGCTAACAGCAATGAAATGTAAATGTTCGAAAAACAGTTTTTATAAGTTTAAAATGTTTTTGGACGTTTCATATGAAGTATAAATATGTTTCAAAATGATACAGTTCGAATATTAGCCATTTGTTAATTAACAATAATTGGCCAAAATACTGAAAGTAAAATAACTCAAGTTCAAAATGGCCCAAAAAATCAATTTGTTGTTATTTGGTTTATATATAAATTTCAAGAAAGTGGCCAATATGACTTTAAAAATAAATGTTTAATGTCATCGGAAAGCTGGCATCGAGATCTACATTTGAAACAAAATGATCCATTTTCGAATTAATGGCACAAAATATATTAAATATAATCTCGGCGGAAAAGGTACAAACTCACAAACATCACATTTTCAAACCTTAATATCTAAAAAGATACGTCGAGTGGAGTTCGTATAATGCCTCTATGGAAAAAATATGATTGGTGATTGACGTTTTGTGGGCATCATAAATTGCGTCAGCGAAATCAGAAATTCAGTTCGGCACGAGTGAATCAAAAACGGCTCTTTTTGACATTTGCGATAAGCATGAATTATTGACTAGACCGCCGCGACCGCTAGCAGTAAGCTCCGCCTTTCTGTCGATAGTTTATACAAAACTATCTAGAGTTGTCCCTAAAAAGTCAACTTGCGTTACGTTTCTTCGTATAAAGAATATCAAATACTCAATAAAATAAATTCATAAACTGAAACACGAAAAGACAACTAGGATTTTTCAAAAACTGGACATGTTATCACTTTCAAATTTTTGAACTCGATAGTACACACAATTATAAAGATTTTGCGTTAAAGAATCAACTCGTAGTACGGTACTTCATACCGAAATCAAATCTTCGTTTATATTTTTATTGTTTCAGATATTGAATGAATTTTTTTGAATATTTAATTTTTTCTCAATATGAAGAACCATAGAGCGAGTTAACTTAAAAAAAAAACTCTATAGTTTTGTATACCATCTACTGCCAAAATTTTAAAGTGATATGTGTAAATATGTCAAGTTTTTGAAGATCCTTGGTTGAATATTCATTTTTTTTTGAATGCGAAGGAACGTAAAATGAAAACAATATTTGAACTTTGCTTAAACCTTTTGCAATGTATAATTACAGATTTTAAGAATACTTCATTTTAATCAGAAACACTTTCTTTCACTAATACAAAATATTATGGGCATCACGCTACTCCAAAATGGAAGCATTCCGACGGAGGCGCTTAAACAGTCCTCTGTTGAATTTTTTTTATGAAGACCATATTGAGCATTTTGACAATATTTAATTTTTTGCTGAAAAATGTACAATTCTGTTAAAAATAACACGTTCTACTATTTTAGAAATAGTTGACAAAAGCCACGGGCCTGTGATTCTCAGGTAATGTTTTATCTAATTTTTTGTGTAGAGAAAAAACTTTGGCTATCTTTAAAATAGATGGAAATGTTCCAGTTATGGAGTTCAATAAACTAACTTATTTATTATAAATGAATAATGTAGTGGTTTGATTTTGGGCCCGGGGCCATGAAATAAATATTTTTGGACCGAATGAATACCCTTCAACCCTTTAACTCAGCTCAAAATTTGTTTAAAAATGTACCTATGCACAGTTGTTTTAGTAATGTAACTGTATTGGCAGATAAAAATAGTGGTGCCTAAACGAAGGCAGAAAAAAAACATTTTTTTAAAGATTATGAGATCTGCTTTAAGTTCACCATTTGAGGTCTCCAAGTAATAAACTTTGTGGAATTCTATTTTATAGAATTCTTCCTCATTCCAAAATACTGTTATACATTTGCTTCTAAAATGATCTCTAAATATATAATCAATTATTGTAATTTAAAACATATTCGACATTGTAAGATTTTTTTGTAAAGTTCAACTTTTCTCATTCAAAACATTTCCGTTTATATAATTAAAGTATGAATTACATCCTGTTCGTGCTTTCAATGTGAATTTTTATAGTTAAAAAATATATTTTTCAATAAATTGGATGAAAAAACTAATAGTGTTTTTTCACAAGCCTATTTCTGAATAGCTATCCAGGTCACTTAACACAGTTCTTATCTTGCATTATCTCATTTTCAAGACATCACCTAACCTGTATCGATATCGACATTCGGGAGCCTTCCTGCTGGTGCATTTACTTAGTTATATCCATTTAAAAATTTCATGTTTTGCATTCTCCAACGAGACTGAAATTTCAAATCCATCCCGGCCGTAAGGCAGTATTACACGATCCAATAAATCGACCGATTTTTTGTCCTTCAATTTATTGGTGTGTGTAATGCATAAAAATCTGCGGATTTATTGGTCAAGTAAAATCGGTCAATAAATCGCGCAATGAAAAATAGAACATGTTCTATGTTCTATTTTTCCTCGATTTTATAGCGATTTTCTAGTAACATTTTTTATTTCACTGCATTACCAACATTCAGAATTGTAAGGTTAGTTTGATTTGTTTTTAGTTCTCATTCTTGCTTATAAACAAAGTTGTGATATACCGAAAAATCCAAAAATCCATCTCTTATGACAAACACTTAAAAAGTTTTATCTGCTGTCCTTGTTATTAATGTACTGTGTTAAAACTTTGTACTTTGTTTTTTGCAAAAATGGGACGTCTACGTAATTTACGTTGTCTTTCAAATCGCCAGAAGAGAATACGAAAGCTAAAATACATTGTTTATGTTCTGATGATCATGTTAAAAATAAAAAATAGGAAACCTCGCAGATGGTGGGTGCGACCATGGATTGATCAAAATAGAGGAAATTTACACCTAGTATATAACGAATTTATGTGTACAGACCCAGAGCAATTTCAGACTTTCTTAAGAATGAATAAAGAAGCTTTTGATAAACTTTTAACTTTGATATCGCCAATGATAAAAAAAGCAGGATACTCTAATGAGGACTCCCTTATCTATTATTTGTCAAACAACAAAACTATCAAAAGTCAAAACATTGAAATCAGGGCGACAACCAAACGGCAACCGTCCAGGGAGTAACTAAACGGAGGATTGACATACCTGATTTAACAACAATAAATCGAATAAATATTGCTGCGTGTAATACAGTTTCTTTTTTTCAATTAATTGATCGATTTTTTGACCAATTAATTGGCCGATTTCTTGATCAATTAATCGTTTCGTGTAATACTGCCTGTAGCAAATCGCGTTAAGCGACGACTTTCATAGCGGATTTCTCGGTTCGAATCCTGTACAGGTGTACTTTTTAAATTTGTTTTGAACTTTTTAAAATTTATGTTGAACTTTTTGGCGGATATTTATTATCCTATATTCATCGCATTTATGCGATTGACGTTTAAAAACTATAAAAAAAAATAGAAATAATCCATATCTAAGTTAATGAATTTGTTCACCACTTCAGAGTCGTATATCACTATATTCGACACCATTATTTTTCTACTTGTAGAATATAAATGAATTAATAAAAAAAAAACAGCTTGTTACAAATCTGTCATGCAGATGAACAGTTTTTGCCTCTAGATAGGCACTAACCGATATGTATGCTAATCGTATTTTCGTAATTACCGAATGGTAATTAATCGATACAGAAAAAATCAGCTTGTTATAAATCTGCCATCCACAGTGAAATATCTCGCAGGTTAACAGTTTCTGCTTCTGGAAACCCACCAACCGATATGCATGTCAATCATATTTTTGTACTCATTGTGACACAAGTAATCGATAAAAAATATCAGCTCCATACAAAAACTTCCACCAACCACGAAAAGCATGTAGACTTTCAACAGTCATCTAGTGAAGAAATTTCTCTTATCACTATTTTGTCTGCCTAGCTCTAAGGAACAGGATTAATAATGTCTCTAGCTTTTATAAATATGTTGGGTGATTGCACGCTGGCTTCCTATGTGATATCTGAAAATGCAAACTTTGTAGAAGTAAAAAATAAACATCAACTTAAACGGCAACCAATTTCAAAAAATGCAAGAGTGCTCACTGCTCACCCCGTCGACATCCTTCCGCCACACCGGCCATTCCTTCTTTGGGAAGCCTTAAACTAACATCTTGGCATATTTCCAGCCTTGTGAAAATGGGTATGGTTTCGAGGCCAGTAGCTCTTAGACTATATTCCAGTGGCGTCGAGTGAAATAAAAATTGTAGGAATTATAGTAATTTTATTTAGATATCAACGTTGGTATGTGAGATAAAAAAAAACTGTAAAGGACTTTTTGTAAGGAAATTTCACGAAGAGGACAGTGTTGCTTAAAAAAATATTTTTCGCTACGTTCAACCCTGATTAATCGTGAATTTAAAAATTCAGATGTTTATAACTTTTATATAAACAAGTAGACAAGGATACCTTATCTCTGGAAAGAAAGTTGAGGATTTTTCTAAGGAGATTCAAAAAGAAAATAATTAAAAATATCAACTTTTCGATTTTTTACGATTTTTTTTAACATTCCATTCAGCCCCTAAGCGTCATACAGGTTTTACAGCCAAACCATCAGAAATACGGTATAAATGCATATGGCCTTTTTTAAGCAGAATTTTAAGCTCTACAATTTTTATCTGAAACCTTTTTCCATATCTACCATCGTTTTCGATTTATATGCAAAAATAAACTATTTCATCCTTTTTCTGCCCTTAAGGAAAGGGTGGGGCTAGTAGTGTATTAGGCTTTTTTTTTACATCTCGGCTCAATACAACTTTTCCCGTAGAGATCTCCCTCCGGACACATTTTGCGACTTAACCTACCCATTTGCTTGGTCTATTAAGAAAATCTTAATTTAAACTTTAAATAAACAAAAGCAAAAAGTTGCATTCGTGCAGACTTCTATAGGGGTTATGCCCGACATCAATATTTATCGTTTAAAATTGGTTTGAAGTCGATCAAACTTTCGAAAAAAAAGTTATTTGCTAATTAACAAATTATGCCAATTGTTTAAACAATCAAAAAGTATTGATGATATCCGGCCAAAAAATATATAAGTATATTCTTTGGTACAAAAGGCATGCTTTTTTAAAAAACAATGCGCTGACGTTATTAGTTTCGGAGTAATCAATTTGTTAATCAAGAAATTTATTTTGGCTATAACAAATGAACGGGTTGACAAAATGAGTCGTGCCTGGCGCCAAACGACGCGTATTGAAAATATGTTTCAATTGAATCGAGATTTTTTCGGATCCGTGAAACCGTTTTCATTTTATTAAATAAAAACGAATAAAAAAAGAATTATCTGACCATGAAGCTCGCGGTTTAGGAAATTTTTTCGTAAGAAAATCTTGTTCAGCGGAATTTTTCCTGTAAGAATAAGTGACTAAATCAAATGGAATAAAAAAATTTTGGGAAAAATCCCAGGCAGACTCGCCCATTGAATGTGCAACAATTATATGAAATGTTCAATAAACCAGCGAAGGGTATAATGTATTTTGTTTCGTTTAATCTAATTTTATATTAATGCAATAAAAATAACATATCAAAATGCCATTTCGTGCATATTTTCGCTGTATTTCTCGTTTAATAATAAAAAGGGGTACCAAATAATCTGAGCTTCACATTTAATTTGAGATAGGAAAATAAATTACTTTTTTATTGGCAAGAACTCTCATGTAATATGAAATTGAAAATGCTATTCATTCATATTCCATTTGATATTCATTTGGAGGAAAAGTATCATCTTCTACGAGAGCATTTCATATTACAAGAGATAATAAGATGCAGTTGGTAGCACTGCAAGTACGTGGCATATTATGCAAAGAGATGAAAAATGTGAACACGGGGATGTATGCTATTTCCCGTGATCTTACGTCAAGGAATTTGTGTTATACTTTGTAATTTTATAATTTAATGCACAATTTGTAATTCCACAATTATCTAAATAGGTACATAAGTAGTCAGGACCGTTATGAATTCATTATACACCGAGGCAGTTTCTTATGTCGGCATTATAAAAGCGTGAATATTTTAATTAAAATTGCAATGCTTTTCTTACAAATTATGAATATTCAGCACTAAGTATGAAACAAAATGGGATTCCTTGTAATCCGCGCAAATTAGATAAAAAAATGCAAATAGAAGAAAACAATTGTATTCAGTTGTGGATATGTGTCAATACTAGTTCAAATATTTTAATAACACAGGCGCCATTTTGGCCTGAATACTACACTTAGTCCAGTGTATGACGGTTTTTGGCTTCGATTTCCATCAAGAAACATAAATTTGCTTGAAATTTGAACTGTAAGTAGGGAATGTCTTAAAAAGCAAACCCTGCCCTATGCGAATGTGCGCATTTACTCTAGAGGTGGATACCACACCAACTCGGGGGGTGGGAATTCTAATATTGAAAATATCCTCAGAAATCGATAGGAACACATTCTAAGCAAAAAATGTTCTAGAGTTTTTTCGAAAAATCAATACTTTTTGAGTTATCCGTGATCAAAAGTTAAAATTTTTCTTAAAAATCATGTTTTCAAACAGTTTTTCTCGAATAATTCAAAAACTCTATATTTTATCAAAAAAAGTGTAAGGAGCAAAAATGTAGCTTATAAGAAAATAAAGAGATTGGTTCTGTTTATTGCTGTAGGCCCAATACAAACCGAGTTATGGCTTATTGAAGGTGGGCCTTATATATTGAACGAAACATTTAAAAAATTCAGGAAAACGGTCAATTTTACGGGGAGAATGCATAATACCTTTTTTAAAGTACTTAAAAATACCTTTAAAATGAGACGTTGCAGAACTCTCTAGCATAAAAATTAAGGGAGTTATGAGGAAAATAAGGTCAATTCCTATTTTTTTTGTTGAGAGAACAACAATGCTACCCTTGGCATTACTACCCTAATTAAAATTAAACGTAATTCATTTACAGTTCACTTTATTTAAGCACTAGTAGTGTGATCCGGTAGTTTGACCGGTTTAGAATGCCTAATTTTGAAAAAGAAATAGGGCTATAGTGGAAAAAGCATTTTTGAAATTTTTAAAGAAATCGTCTTATTTCAAAATACCTAACTACAAAACTATCGAAGATACGGAGAAATTGCTAGAAAACAAAAAGTTAGGATTTCTTTAACTGAAAATTTTGTTTTTCTTTTATTGTCGTAGCTTACACATTAACCGAGATGGCCTTTCAAAATTCGCATTAGCGTGTGACTGGTACTGTTTTGCAGCCCTTTAAACGTTGCCTTTTAAAAATAAACGGCTTAAGAAATTTGAAACCTTTATGAGCTGGTAGGTGTGAAATTTTTTACAAAATGATTTTTTGATAGGCCTTCTAGCGTAAAAATGAAGTGAGTTATTGTTTAAAGACAAACGCACTTTTTTTAAATTTCGGAGTAGGTAGATTTTGGAGCATAGATGAATGCATATATATCATAAATACGTACAATTTTTTCAAAATAAAGGGTGATTTTTAAGGGTTGAAAAGTTGGGATGAAAAATATATGAAGTATGAAAAAGTCAATAAATTGCTTTTTTCCAGTTTTATCAGTTTTTAGATTCAAACTCCATTAACGTGGATGAAATGCTTAAATTCATTATTTTATTAAGTTTTTGCAATAAGAGGTAGTTTTCACCCCTAAGAATAATTTGCACATATCGGCATAGGGTAGGAATGAAGTGGAGGGTAAGTAAAGCTTAATTCCAAAATTTCATGTAAATGTTTCTTGATAGAATTCGGGGTAGGTAATACCACATTTTTACCGTCGCATCGTACACTGGACTAACTAGTGTATCCCTATGTGTTTTGAGTCGCTGAAACCCAATCTGAGTTCACAATTAGTCAACATAATCTCAAATGGAGTTAGACATTAGAAAGAACAGACACTTATGCATATTTACATACTAAGACAGTGACAAAGACTTGTTTACAAATGTTTGCTTGTGTTCTTTCATCAACTAAATCTAAAGCCAAGAATGGTTGCGCCGCGCAGTGGTCGGAGAGAGTAAATAAATCCGGTTTAGGTAGGTCAATTAATCGTCTAACTGATGTAGTATTTCTATAATAGAAATTTAGGAGAAACATACCTCAAAAGATTTTTAATATACCTAATGTGTAATATTATAGGAGTATCATGACATCAAAGCAAAGCTACGAAGCACTTGCAATTTTACAATAGAAAAAATGCTCTTTTCAAATACAAAGTATTCGCTACTTACTTCGTGTTCCCAGAACGTTTTATTTATTTTTGTTTAGGTTAAATATAGACTATCAAAATATATAGAAAACATGTAGATATTTATTATTAACTAAGTCAAAAAACGAGTCAAAAAGCAATTTCAAGGAAATGTAGAATTGTACTACTAGTTTCTACCAAACCAAGGATCGATAGTTATTTCCGCTGTCGACCGCTATCTTCTAACATACTTTAAAATATTCTATGAAATCTCAGGAATCACTTAAACTTATGACCTCCTTATTGTAAGAAACATGCATACAGTTATATAAGTAGGTATATAGATAATTTAATAATACAAAATACTTGCAAAAAAGTTTAAAGGAGACTATATTACATGTAGTCATTAAACCTTCGATTAAAAAAAAATATTTGTACTTCTTTCAGCAATATAATTTTATAGAATTAATCATCAACAGGTTTTTCATTTAACGAGACATTTATGTATTGTAATGAAGCATCCTAAAGTCATACCTCATTACTAAGAAGTTTCAGTGTAGTGCCGTGTGCACATTTGCCACACGACGGCGATTCATACTCGATATACTAAATTTGCACACCGCCCGACTCCGACCGTCTCAAAAAGGAGGGATAGTTTCGTGTATAAAAGCCCAGCCGCGGATCGAGAAGAGCACTGGGTACATCTCTCCGTAGACTGCCGACGGCGCGCTGAGCCGAAGACAATTTGCGGATTTATGCACCAAGTGACGTGACTCTCCGGACCGAATATATCTTGACCTAGAGAAGTCTTACGGCGCGCTGAGCCGGGGACAGAACTCGTGCCAAATGTTATTTAGTCCAGTGATGTCCCGACGAAACCGACACGGAGCAAATATAAATTAACAGAGGAGTGACCCGGCGAGTTGAGCCGATAGCTTGCTCGAGTTGATAGTTATTAGCCCGCCGCCGTTTCCGCCGTCAAAACCCCTACTCGCCGCATCACTGCATTACACTCTCGTCGTCTCTCTCACTCATACGATTTAAATATCACCTGATTACCAATAACCGTAAAAGATACGGACCTGAAAACCGATAACCTGTAACTATTGTATATTATGTAAACCTGCATATTTTACCTGTTGAAGATAATAAAATTGTTAATTTTGATTGGGTTGTCTTATTAAACTAATCTGGATCCTGAACAAATCTCCGACTCCAGCTACCCAGAGCAAAACACCGTTACATAATTTGGCGCCCGAGCAGATTCCGTTACATAATTTGGCGCCCGAGCAGATTCCGTTACATAATTTGACGCCCGAGCAGATTCCGTTACATAATTTGGCGCCCGAGCAGATATAGAAAACATCCGTTACATAATTTGGCGCCCGAGCAGATTTTAAGACATTAGTTCATTCCGGATAACCCAAACGGTGACATTTACAAACGAGAGATAGACAAATAGAAAGAGTGTAACATAATTTAACACCCGAAACAGATTTTAAAAGGTAGATTTACTCCAGACAACCCAAAAGGATACATTTATACTAAGAGAGAGATATTAAAATATTTAGAGGGAGACACAAAATATTCCAAGCCATAGTATTGAGTTTGTCAGACACAGATGGTGCTTATGGACTAGAAGTCGCAGATACCACAGTAGGATGGATATATGAATTAAAGAAAGATGAGCTACTAGTAGAATTATCCAAGTAAATATCAAAATAAATTTCACTACAGAACAGAAGTTATACCGAGTATACTCAAATTTAAAACCAGGATACCAGAATACCAGAATACCAGAATACCAGATTACCAGAATAGCAGAATACCAGAATACCAGAATACCAGAATACCAGAATACCAGAATACCAGAATACCAGATTACCAGAATACCAGAATACCAGCATACCAGAATACCAGAATACCAGAATACCAGAATACCAGAATACCAGATTACCAGAATACCAGAATACCAGAATACCTGAATACCAGAATACCGTCCAGACATGAATCCACGGGATTCACACCGGCAATGCTTACGAAAAATTCAGACCAAGATGTGGCCACGAACTCCAAGTTTACCACCCTGGTACCCTGAGTCAGACGACCCGACGCCGTCTCCTCCACCACGCCCGATGTCACCGCCCGGACCAGGTTTGGAAAACCTGTACATATTCTTTGATCCTCCCAGGACAATCAACCCTGAGACGCCGCCACTCTCAAAAATTAGGGCAGAAACCCAGATACCAGCCCTACTATCACCCCTACCCCCGACGCCGGAAGCCAAAAGCCTCCCCAGCCAGGGAAACGCCAGAATACCATCGTCGCCGCCGAGGTTAGACATGCCGTCCCTGCTGCCGTCCCCGAGGTGTCCCTCAACCTCCAGAGCTGAGCCGTCCCCCTCACCGCCAGTTAAATATGTGCCATCCCCGATACCGTCCCCTGGGCTACAAGCGATATCTCCACTGTCCAGGTCAATGGAAAGGAAGCTCAGGGAGTTATTTGGTGAAAGCCCCAGTCCCCCAAAGCCGCCGACCCCAGGTAGGTCAATTCCCTGCCTTCGGGCCTTGTTTCAGATAGACGACACAAAGCCGCCTCCTGCAGTACCAAATCGGAGACGAAAGTTCAGGCACCGCAGCAGCGACGGAACGACCACCCGAATCCCAGGAATCACCGCCCTGTCCAGCATCAAGCCCTGTGCGTCAATACCCTTGCCGCAGACGTCCACTAACGCAACCCCAGGAGTGCGCGGGAACGTCTAAGTGCGCGGCAAACGAGTGCGCGGAAAACTTTATCAGGCCGAATTTGTTATTACATTTTCCGATATGTAAATTTTGTTAATTTTGCTTTAGAATCCATTTGTTTTATCTTTTATACCAATGTTTTCTTACGATTTATTTCGATTTATGCCATACCTAGTTTAGTTATTTTTTGCATAGTACATTTTATTTTCCCTGTTATCTCTTCCGTTGTTTTACAGATAGATTCCTGTTGACAAAACTTCAAATTTTATATTCACATGTTTATACAGGATGTCTACGAAAATTTTTTACCATGTTTTCGTTAGTTGGATAAAAATGTATAATAGGTTAGGATTTGTTTTCAAATGTTTAAAAATTGTATATTCACATGTTTATACAGGGTGTTTACGAAATTTTACCATGTTTTCGTTAGTTGGATAAAAATGTTTAATAGGTTAGAGTTATTTTAAAATGTTTTAAAATTGTTTATTCACATGTTTATACAGGGTGTTTACGAAATTTTACCATGTTTTCGTTAGTTAGATAAAAATGTTAGAGTTGTTTTAAATTGTTTAAAAATTATTCCTGATGTCAATTTTTTTTTCACCCGACGAACGAGGGGAGTGTAATGAAGCATCCTAAAGTCATACCTCATTACTAAGAAGTTTCAGTGTAGTGCCGTGTGCACATTTGCCACACGACGGCGATTCATACTCGATATACTAAATTTGCACACCGCCCGACTCCGACCGTCTCAAAAAGGAGGGATAGTTTCGTGTATAAAAGCCCAGCCGCGGATCGAGAAGAGCACTGGGTACATCTCTCCGTAGACTGCCGACGGCGCGCTGAGCCGAAGACAATTTGCGGATTTATGCACCAAGTGACGTGACTCTCCGGACCGAATATATCTTGACCTAGAGAAGTCTTACGGCGCGCTGAGCCGGGGACAGAACTCGTGCCAAATGTTATTTAGTCCAGTGATGTCCCGACGAAACCGACACGGAGCAAATATAAATTAACAGAGGAGTGACCCGGCGAGTTGAGCCGATAGCTTGCTCGAGTTGATAGTTATTAGCCCGCCGCCGTTTCCGCCGTCAAAACCCCTACTCGCCGCATCACTGCATTACACTCTCGTCGTCTCTCTCACTCATACGATTTAAATATCACCTGATTACCAATAACCGTAAAAGATACGGACCTGAAAACCGATAACCTGTAACTATTGTATATTATGTAAACCTGCATATTTTACCTGTTGAAGATAATAAAATTGTTAATTTTGATTGGGTTGTCTTATTAAACTAATCTGGATCCTGAACAAATCTCCGACTCCAGCTACCCAGAGCAAAACACCGTTACATAATTTGGCGCCCGAGCAGATTCCGTTACATAATTTGGCGCCCGAGCAGATTCCGTTACAGTATAGTATATATGATCTCAATTGGGGCAGCATAAAAACGAAAACTTGGGGTAAAGTCGGCATCTCCTTCATGGGACATAGGCGGCGACGATAGAAACGTAAAAATGCTTTAAATACTAAATAATTCTTTTTTAATTGTTAAAGGAAGGGATTTCAATAATACCTTTATTCAATAGAAGTGGTTAATGAAAAAATATGTTTATCACATTTGGTAAGTCACATAAATGATATATTAATGCTACGTCTATTGTCTAGTGACCTACCTCTATCTTCTAGTGGCAAAGTTATGTACTTAGGCGGGAGTTGCATAGATAGTATATAATCCTTCCGAAGGGGTGTAAAGCAGCGACTGTCTTGTTTATTAAATGTTAGGCCATGATACTTTGCAGTATCATGATGTTAGGCAGGTAGAAATTTTCTACTATTCCATAAAGAAGAGACTCGGCAAAATTTTAAAGGGGGAACTCGTTTCCTAGCATCGGTAATTGGTCTCAGTAGAGGAAACAGGTCGGCGTCAAATAAAAAAAATTCAAAAAAGCTTTGCCTATGAACTTTAAATAAACAAGATTTCATTCGTCACTATCCGAGTTTTCAAAACTTGAATCGGTATTTACATAAATAATAATTGGATTGATAGGTGGTAATATAGAATATTAATTTTCCTTTTTTATCACATGAGATACACACTTTCTCCATATACCGCTTTTGCCTATTTCGTCTACTATTATCTTTATATTCTTTAAGACAAACTCACTTAATTGTGGAGATTGATTATATTGACGTAGTCTTGTTTTTACATTAGCCCACACCATTTCAATGGGGTTGAAAACGCAATAATATGGAGGCAGACGTAAGATAGTATGATCGTGATTTTTTAAAGGCATATTCCTTTTGAAAATTTTGCTTTCCAATCAGTTCTAATAAAGTCCTTTTTATGTTTTTTCTGGTATTTCTAAGCCTTTACCTTTCATAAATTCAATGATATCGCCTTTTCTTGTGTTGGTGTTCGGAATTTTTGTGCGTTGCCGCGAATGGTATGACGCATTGTCCATAATAATTAGAATTTGGTGGGATATTTGGTAACAGCTGTTTCTTTGCCCACTTCTCAAATAATTCGACTGTCATATCCTCGTGGTAATCGGTAGAAGATTGCTTGATAGTTTTAGCAGAAAACAACAATGCTTTTGAAATAAAACCGTATTGAACTACATCATGGGTGTCAACCCATGTTTCGTCAAGATAAATTATGCCTCTATTTGCATCTCGGTATTCTTTTATTTTACGCAGGTACTCGTGTCGATGATCAACGATGCGTGCTGATTCTATAACTACCATTCGTTTGTCCAATTCTTGTACCTAAAACAGCAATCGAGCAAAACGTTTCGCAAAGTATCTATAATGATTTATAATTATAATCTGGATAGTCACGTAACTCCCTAATCATATCTAATGTGGCCACGTTATGTTCATTGTAAAAGTCATACACAAATCGACGAATGACATCTTTGGACGCGTTATCAAGTTTCCTAAGTTTTTGTCCAATTCTTTACCGTTTAATAGAATGATCAACTACATCCCCGGCTCTAATAACCCTATAAATTGTAGTACGGCTAAATTTGGTTAATTCACAAATCCTCTTCACAATTTGATTATATAAATAATCAATTTTTCGCCTTTTAAACACGAGTAAATATTCAAAATAATCCTTTGAGTTTGAACGCGTAAGTCTTTATTTTCAAATTCCGCTTGTATAAGGCTCTGTATCAAAATCGTCCATTTCGTTGTCATTTCTATCGAAAGGCCTCCAAAATGCCATTTTATTTTATTTTTTATTTATTTTATTTTATTTAATCGTTTTATTTATATTAACGTCCTGGCGGAGTTTAGCTAATGCTATTCCACCAATCAACCAGGACACGTACATATAGACATCAACACACTGACCATTCCCTCCGATATTGCCATCTACCGCAGCTGAGACTCGAACTCAGGATAGATATCAGGGACTAGACATGTTGTGCGACCCAACAGCGGTCTAGTACACTGCCACCGAGCCGATAAACAATTAATTGCAAAAAATCACTCAAACACAGTAATAAAACTAATAATTTGTTCAAACATTCACTAGAATTAAGTAATTTATAGCGCTGCCTGGTTGTACTGCACTACCTCGTACAGATCATACGATACAAATAGTTCATACGTATTTTTTGTTTTATATATTATGGCATGCAAAAACTCTGAACAAGGTTGGTGTTGACAAATCTAATTCGCTAAGCATCTAATCCCACCTATATTTATGTGACTGGCGGATCAAGTCCACGTGGACTGTAGACGATTAGTGGTGAATATAAATCTGTAAAATTCTGTGCTTTCTCATTCAATGTGAAGCGATATATTGACAATACCCCGTAAGATCCACTAGTTCCGTGTGGTTCCAATTGACTTTGTAAATACTATACATGTAGTCATTAAGCCTTCGATTTTTAAAAATAAATTTATTTGTACTTCTTTCTGCAATATAATTTTATATAATTAATCAACAACAATTTTTTTCATTTAAAGAGACATTTATGTACTGTATCCCCATTCCAAAAATACCATTTATTTTTATATATAATACTTTGAAATACTTAATGAAATACATTTAGGGTGATTAGATAATTATTTCTGCGATCCCATACTACTCCGGCCACTGTGCGCCGGTCTCAGGACAACTCTAACCCTAACCCCAAAAAAAAAACACACAAAGCCCCTATAAAATGGGACTTATCCGTAAAGTACCCTGGACTTGTGGAACGTGAACGATACAGTAAACATTTTTCATTCTCTGATCAAGTGTATTTGAAAATCAGGCCAAAAATCCCAGGATTAATCCTGGTGGTTCAAAAAGGGAAAAGTCAAATTTTTTATTTACTAATGTTTCAAGTTAACGAAAGCTATATTTTTATCAGCAAGTTATACAGAACCTGATGGAAAACTTGAATGGATTTGAGTTTCCTTTCAAGCACGATAGTATGGATGTCAAAGCGGAAGTATAATACGAAAATGATAATGCAATGGATAACGTTGGAAGTAACAATAGGAAAGATGAGTACATGGTGTATGACAATTCGAAAAGGGAGACAGCAGAATATTTCTCAAGAATACTGGAATGATTATGGCCTAAAATTTCGGATTACGTAAAGATGGTGTATATTATTAAATGATCTGTACTTAAATTAAAATCTTCATACAATCGTGACAAAGAAAAAAACTAGAAAATATTTTAATTAAGATAAAGATCGTTCATTGCTTTAATTTGTGGTTTAGAAGACCAAAGATTTTTTATAACATTCATATGTCCAGGTTGTAATAATTTCTTCTTCTTTGGTCTTACTTTTAGTGCAGTGATCTTTACTGCTATACACACACACACACGAAGCACGGTCTTTTGATATAACTTATTTGTTGTCCCAATATATTATCGATAAAATTTTACTACATTTACTTTTGGTTAAATATCATCGAAAAAAAAATTGTTTATAAGTATACATTTTTTGTAATTCCCTAAACAATATAAATACTTGAGTCGGAATGTGTCTGTTTTCTAATAATGTAATATAACAAATATTTTAACAAAACTTCATCAAAATCGGATCTGTTGTGAGTTCCGAGCATTGACAATGTTTTTACTTCGTAGACTCCAGTAATAACTGATTGAGATATTCTTACTTATTTTCCAAATTGCTCAGAAGTACCTGGTCAGTATAGAAATTATAGATTCATGTTTGATGTGAATCGAAACAATAGAATACGTCCAGCATTTTAGTCGTTTCTACAACAACTAGTTTTTTTGTGTCAAACTTTTGGAAATCATATTTCATTGATTAGGTATATAAAAAAAAACTATATATGTTACACATCAATATTAATAACTCCGATATATTTCGAAAACAAAATTGCAACATACCATTTTCTATTCCAATTATACTAAAACAGCACATACATATGTGCAGCGGAAATATTCATTAATTATTACTGTCGAAAACGGGAAAATTTTAATAATTGCAACGAGTTTTCAATATGTGAAACCGTAATTATAAACGACTAGTGTAATGAATAAATGCGCGCCGAAGGCAAAAACATATTTTTTACACCATTTGAAATATTGATTAGTCTACTAGAAAACTCTATTTCGGATAATCCTTATCTCAATCTACGTTTGTCAATAGCGACTGCGATTCTGCAGTAAAGGATTTTAATTTCAGAATTATCTTCATTGAGTTTTACATCTATCAAGTCAGTTAGAAATTCTAAATCTATTACTAGATTCTTTTCTGAATTATAAAGGGAACTTTAAGACTCGCTAGGTGCAGTCATTTTTAGTAATTAAATACATCCCCTCCTTGCGGGTTTGCAGTACTTCTCAAATATTCATAATAAGATAGAATGTTGATTTGTACCAAAATGGCGCATGTAGCATATTTTTTTAAACGAACGAAAAAAAAACACAAAATTATTTGTACATTCTAGCTTTGTGTCAATAATTATACATTTAATTTATTATTACCCTTTGTTAGTACATTCTCCTTCACATTTTCACTACCAGTTTTACAACTGCATTTATCTAATTCTCGGCTGTATATATCCACTGTGCGGATATAACTGATGTGGCCCAATTCTCAGCCATATTTATTACTACTCGCTATCAGCACGTAGCTAGGAACGAGAATAGCTCTACATTATTGGAAGAGTTATTAAAAAAAAATACTTCAGTAATGTGGTACAGTACCAGAACATTTTCAAGTGCAAATTGTATCATTATACAATTTGCACTTGAGTTATTATGTGTATTAAATAAACAAGATCTTGACCTTTTGGTAGAACCTATCTCCGAACACCTGTGCCCCTTTTATCTCGGGCCCTTTTAATACTATCAGGTGTGTAAAGATTCCACACTAAATCTAACCGTTTTACATGGAGTAATGAAGCCTGTGTTTGAATGTTCATTTTTATGTCTAGACTAAAGTAACCCTCAAATGTTTTACCGGAGCCTTGGAGGACAAAGAAGTACCGAGGGAGCCCCATGGTACACTATATAATCGGATGTGGTGGTTGTCAGAGACAGATGCGAATTTCTCTTGAAAAAAGAGGAAGTGAATTTGTAGCGACGGCTCAAATTTTTTGTTCCTCCACTACATGTTAGTCTGTAAAAACTGCATTTGGAACAGTTTCATTTACTGCAGCTGAAAAGTAAGTCTGTACATGACAAAGTTAATTTCTTTTCGACTGATTATGTAAAAATGTTATAATAAACCATATCATTTTAATTTCATTCTATATAATAGTTAACTTTTCTCAAGATATGTCCGTAGGAAATTAGTGAAAACATATTCTAACTTGATTAGAACGGAGTTTTTAGTATTGGTTCAGAACAACATATTATTCCAAAAATAATATCTTCATCGAACTATGTACCCTCAAATTAGTCAAAAATGACATATGCCACGTACTAATTTTCAATAAATAAATTACAAATTAGAATTTTTAATACCTTTGTTTTTTTAAATATGCGCCATTTTGGCACAAAACGACTTAGTATCGATTTAAAAATATTTGTTTTTTATTGTGCATACCAATTTTAGTGGAAAAAGACATATCAAACGTCAAAATCGGTATATAATTAATAAATTGAAATTTTATATCTGGCTCGAAAAATTTTTTTGCAATCGATTCCTGGGGCGATATGGATAATTCATAGCCGTTAAAACCTTATCGGTCAGCTCCTCCAACCCTTGGGGTCAAAAATGGCCGAAATTTTGCCCAATTTTTCAAAATTTTCAACTATCGAGTTCTATTTTTGGCAAAAAAGGGAAATTTCGAATATAGTATTTACAGAGTGCGAAGATGAAGATTCGCGGGAGAATTTCAATGTAGATGATCCAATTCTGAGGAATCTGACGATGAATATGATTGAACTCATTGTAAATAATCGTATATTTTGTTATTTTTATTATAATGTATTTTATGTTAAACTGTATATAAAATTATGGTATAAAAAATAAAGAAAGAGCATAGTTATAATTTGATATTATTTGTACTACTAGGAAACTTGGCGAATGGTCTTTGTAACCGTAGTCAACAAACCTGAAACACACACACACACATATTATTTGTATTGAAATATGCAATAAAATTTGAAACAGTCTATTAAAGAATGTAATAAAAAAACTAAATATCTGTTTATTTTTTTTCATAATTAATAAGCACATTATCCTACAGAGAGAGAGAGAGAGAGAGAGAGAGAGAGAGAGGAGTAGTTTCGTTGGTTTTTTGCCAAAAATGGAACTCGAGAGTTCAAAATGTTGAAAAATTGGGACAAATTTCGGCCATCTTTGGCTTCCAAGGGTTGGAGGGGGTGGCCGATAAGGTTTTAATGGCTATGAATGATCCATATCACCCCAGGAATCGAATGCAAAAAAAAATTTCCATTCGAACCTACATGTCTTTTTTATTTTATTTTCCACTTCGTTGCCTGGACTATAAAGAACAACGATGTGAAATTTCGTGTTTCTTTCACAAAACCAATGTTTAAGGGTTAACCAAGAGCTAATGAATTTAAGAGGTTGGTTGACATTCCAATTGGCTCACATAGGCTATAACCATGATGAGTAGTAAATCATAACAGGTGTACAATAATTCTGCCGCGTTGATATTAATGAGCGTATCTGCGCATCGACGCCATTTTGACTTCACAAAAAAAACATACAAAAGTGTTTTCGAGAGATCAAGAAACCGTATTCCTGTATATTTTGAACAGTGAAATTTTGCACCATTTTTTTTTGCGAAAAACATCGTATGTAGGCATTAAATAGGTGATACTTCTTTTGATTTAAAGACTATGGTGCAATTTAGACCATAACTTCGGGTTCAGCTGTGAAGAATACATAGAAGATGATATTTTGATGTCTGGAAAATACTTTTTTCTTTTATGTGACTGTGTATTTATTAAAAATTATAGCGTACGTACTGTTGGAAGTCGGAGTTCTAGCCTTAAGCTAGAGGATACAAGACCTTCGTAGTATTTGTTTCCCTATTATTTCTATGTCCGTACATTATTACCCCTATTTGTCTATTCTATTTCAATTTTTGTAGAAGATTCAGTTATTTGAAAATAGTTAATTTTCAGCATAAAACACTCTTCCTTCACATATCACGTAATAAATTTTCTAATTGAGAATTTTATGAAGTGCATGCAGGAAATATGTGATGCAAGCATTGAAAGTCATCTAATTAATCACTGTGATTTAGTGGCCGAGAATACCGAAAGGCCGTCCTATTTATAAGTGTCATGTGTTGGAGTCACGTGTCAACTGTGTTGACATGAATGGACACCAGGTGATGGCGACTGTCCCCCCACAATAGATTAACAGGGCTAGAGTGCGTCCCGACACTCTAATCCTTGTCGAAATTAATTAATTAATTAACGCATGCCTACTCTCTGGAAAACGACTAGCTATTTTCAGTTTTATTTCAGGACGAATCGAGTTTTTCCCATGTAATCCTTTAATAATAAATTTTAAAGCGATTACTCTTAGGGATTTGCTGAAATTTTCTATCGGAATTTTAGATTAATTAATGTTATAACATACTGATTAAATGTCGTAGTTTTACGTTAAATCATTTTGTTTGTAGATAATAATACGCGCATTTATTCATTAATAGTCCAATCAACGAAAACTCAATGTTAATTATGCAAAAATCGTTAATAGGATGAAAAAATATGGTCATGTAAAAACAATGTAAGGGAGATAGCGTCTTATTTCTCCAAAGTTTTAATGGCGAACTTAACCTGAAGAATTCGTAGAAGTAAAAAAAAAACGGTTTTTCGCTAATAAGGAAATTGAGCTCGAATAGAAAAAAGTTAAATGAAAAAGTTGTAGGTATTAAAATTATTTTTCAACTGATGTATAATAAGTTCTAGGTTAGTGCACAAACCATAGAGAAACATGGTTAAATCCGTTAAGACACGTTAAAATTTGTTAATTACTTTTTTTAACGCAACTTACAAATTTGTTATTTGGTAAAAATATAAATTCTCGCTACTTAAAAAGCATTTTTTTTTGTTGAAAAAACTTCCCGATAGGACAAAGAAGAACATAAATAATGACGTTTTTACAAGCTCAAATGATTTCGAAAGCGTGGTTTTAATTTCCAGAGCGCCTAAGCGACGAGTCGCCGCTCCCCCACTCCAAATCTCTCAGTTTTATTTTATCAACCCCTTTAATAATGGAGTAGGGATGGTGGAGGGTTGAAAAATATTATAAACAAATATGAGGCCTTGACTCGTAGTACATACACCGAATTTCAAGTTTCTGTACTCTTACTAGCTGGCTTTACTTATTTTCTCCTATTTACCCCTATTTAACTTCCTACCCTTCAACGGAATAATTCCAAAATATAATCTAGTTCCTGATGTCATTATAATATATACGTATACCAAATTTCAAGTGAATATCTCAATTCTATTTTATCAACCCTTTTAATAATGGAGTGGGGGTGGTGGGGGGATGGAAAATAGCATACAAAATTTTGAAGCCTTGGCTTCTAGTACATACACCAAATTTCAAGTTTCTGTACTCTTACCAGTTTGCTTTACTGATTTCCCCCCGGAAAAGCGTGCGGACAAAAAAAAGAAAAAAGTTACAGACAGACAGACCGACAGACAGACAGAAAATTTGTTTCACTCAAATTTAAAATCTCAACGTTTCATGATGTTCTAAGCCTATTTCAACAAAAAACATTTTTGAATTTTTTTTTACGATTACTACCAATCCACCATGTGGAAGTAATTATATTGAAAATAAAACTGGACATACACTAAAGCACTTAATTTGGATACGTATACAAAGTTCAATTGTTTATTGATAAAATAACAACGGGAACAGATATTTGTTTTCTAATTAAGTCCTATTTATTTAATATAGTCAAGAAAAAACGCCAGGATGAGTGGGTCAAATACTATTTCGAGCAAATGGGAGAATTAATAATAAATACAAATAAACCAAATCGAAATTCTAGATTCTCTAAGGACATATAAGTATTTTGAGGCAGGTATGGGAAGACACCATCCAACAATAAATGGAAAGCGAATAACCCTTATATATACCCAACTCAATCAATATCCATTCGGTCAGTTGGGACATAACAAAACTAGATATAATCATTATACTGTTCGATTTGTGGAAGTTTTCGTATAATTGTTGAACATTCTATAAGACATTCTTCGCAGTTAAAAAAAAAATTAATATCTGGGTATAATTGTTATATGTCTAATTTGAATCATATCCCGATTATGTCAGTTTGGTTGACGATACGCCCGCCAATAAACTGTGTGGTATTTCAGTTTTAATATTATCAAAGGTTGCAACCGCCTTCACGGTATTTCTTTATTAAAAATATTTAGGAATTCTTACATTTACTAATTGATTTCTTTCAAAAACAATACGGCTTCTTCTCTAATAATTAACACTAACTTATTGCCTAAATTTTACTTCGATTGGACCTTCATCCTTAAGGGCCGTTGTATTTACATTTTCCAGTCAGAGTTCAAATGACATAATTGCCTATAAGGGCATAGAAAGTTAGATGGCCATAAGTGAACCGATATTTCAATAGCATTTATTACCGTCAACTATATTCTACAACGAATTGAGTCTTTTTGAACGATTGTTATATTCACTCTATCGTTGTATGAGGCTGAGATTAAACATCTTCCATATGTGTCCCACTTACCATGAGTGATAGCTTTGATTCATATGCAATGAACTAGGCAGAATTCTGGTAGATATTAAATATTTTTGCCCTATACCTACAGAACTTTTAATCAATATATGCACGTATTAATCGAATTCGAATCTAATTATTAAAGTAGGCAGCTCTTTTCAAGTTTATCCTTCGTGCGATTGTGTAGTTTGGATTGGTAACCTATTTTTAAGGAATTTCATAAAGTTTCCTCACGTCCATTCAGGACACCAATTACAACACAGAAACCAGTGTGATTGTCTTCAATAGTGTTCAAGAGTGTTAGTTTTAAGGCAAATAACAGGGAAGTGCATCTATGGTATCTAACAAAAATACAACAGAGAGCAGTGATCTTGTAACAGAAGGTAAATGAAAAGTATTTTTTTCTCGTCTTTGCCGTCTTCTAGGAGTTGTAACAAATCTCCTCGAGAGTAGAACGTAACCGCCAACGAAGCACTACTAACGATGGCGTTATATTCTTTCATTATATGGCAACTAAGATCACACGTGTCTCAAAACATCCTGATATCGTACTATTATGCACAGGTCAACTCTACGCTATCATATGTAATTGTTGCCTGGGGTAACTGTAGCAGAATGAATGAAATATTAATTGCCCAAAAAAGAATAATAACAATAATATTGTTCAAAAGACCCGACTACTCCTGTAGAGAACTCTTTAAAAAACTCAATATATTTGACGGTCACCTCAATATACATATTGCAAAGTGCCCTTTATGTTAGGGAAAACATTTCAAACTTCTTAAGAGCAACGGATATGCTACATAACTATGCATTAAGAGAAATAAACAGTTTAAGATTGCCACCTCACAGATCAGTACACACAGCGAATAGCAGTTACGTAATGTCAATTAAAATATATAGTCAGCCACATCTTATTTAAGAAAAGAATTAAAGCCATGCTCTTGAAATTTGGTTTTTACCCATTGGGAGAATTCTTCTCATGCAACTTCAACTAACATAGGTCGTACCCCAGCTATCCCAGTTACCATCGTGGCTCTAATGTTGTCATTCTGGATGGATCCGGTCCAGGTATACAGCGATGATTGGGGCAAAGAGCTCAAACCTCGACCCCTAAACATCCGAGACCGTCATCAAAGTCAAGAATATTGGCTCTGGATGGATCTACCTAGTAATGGCTTGTAGAGCATATTTTAAATTTTAACTTATTTTATTGTCTATAACATTTGTTTATTGTTTAATTGTAATTAATTAGGTACTAGATTAGATTTAGATTAGTTACCAAATTGTACGAAGCTTATATCCTTGTTTGTGATCTGACAGCGAATTGTTAAATAAATAAATAAATAAAAACGCAAGAGGGTAAGATTGCACACACACATGCATGTAGATCTAGCACAGTGAATTATTCATCAGAATCTTTTTAAATATATGTACTATTTTCGAAAACAACTGTATAAGAATTATACACATATGTTAAAAATTGTTTTAAACAAAGCTGTTATGTAAGAAAATGTACTAATAAGTAAAAAATAATTTTCAAATTCATACATGTGGAAAATTAAAGCTTTGGGGGCGGTCGTATAACACTATTGTACAGTTACTTTGCTCAATGGGCTTGTTCGGCATTTTTTTTATTTCATAAATCGAAAAAAAATCGTAAGTATGAAATAATGGATCTGCAAAAAATCAGAATCTTATTCGCACGTTTAGTATCCTAAAAACTATTACAAATCTCCACCTCGCGAAAATAGGGCGTGGCCAGGCGCTACGTCACTATACGCATAGACTCGGCGATCTCAATAGACTTGATGCTCCTTAGTTGTTATAATTATAAGTGTCTCGAAGTATTGTTTGTTTTGCTTACTTCTTGACAGTAGGGGAGTACAATTTGGTGAAATGTCAAAAAATTAGAATTTTCTCTCGCTCCTGTCGGGACGAAACGATTTTGACCCTGCAATTTACGATTAGGATTCATCGTCGACCTTCTCCTTTCCGTAGAGACATAGAACGAACTTCCACTCGACATATTTATTTAGTTACCAGCATTTGAAAATTCCATGTTTTTCGACTTTTCAGGTTAAATTTGAAAGGTCCCAGAAAGCCACTTTTCTTACGTCACTTGTGTATAGTGACGCCACAAATGAGCGCGGTTTTTGCAACTATTACTAATTTCAACTCCTTATATCTCGAGAACGGAAAAAGTTAATAATACGAAGTTTTAAGTGCAAAATGAGAATATCGAGTACTGTATGAAAAACTGAAAAAGTATAAACACCTAATAAAAAGAATATCATGGAACAAGCCCATTGGCCGCCCGCACCCCCAAAGCTTTAAGTTTCTAGATGTATGAACTTAAAAATTATTTTGTACTTTTTAGTACATTCTTTTAAATAAAAGCTTTGTTTAAAAAAGATTTATATATATAATTTTATATATTATTTTACTATTTAGTCTTTACATATTTTACAGACAGACAAATAGACAGACAAAACCATTCATTTCATACCCATGTGAAGAAGATTGAGAAGAAAAAATCGGCAGCTACTGGAAGCGGCTGGAACCTCCCCACCCGGTGGTTGAAATTAGTGATGGGTTGCTAAGCAGTCTGCTACTTTTTAACTGTAATTTGATTCGTAGTAGTAGTAAATGCCGCGAGCTCTGATAGTCAATTCAAATCAGCCGTCATGACATGCCTTTAAATCAAATATATTATTGTAATATGACCCACCTATATTTATCTAATTTACGACGTCGTATGTGTTCACCGCCAAAACAGCAATAGAATTATTTATATTTCATTTAAAACTAGTGACCAATCCTCAAACTCTGAATAATTACAAACACCTAATATATGATGATATTTAATCATGTAACATTTTCCGCAATTATTATTAATAAAGTTTATAATGAAAAAAGAACGAAAAAAAAAACAGCCCAGTGTTGGGATCGAACCGTCGATCTCTTGATTTATAAGTCGACGCTTTAGCGCACTGGACCATTGACAACATATGACGTACTTTTACATATGTTAATATTATAGAGACATTGAATTTTGTTTGTTCTCTATACAATAATTTGTATAAAAAACTGTAGGTATATAAAAAAAAAGGTGCAAGTGCGATATATCGTTGAAATCAGAATTTTAACTGCTTTCCAATGATTAGATTACAAATTGTAAGTAATAATAAAATAAACAAGTTGTTGTGCCAAAATGGCACTAAACGTAATCCGATCTCAACCAAAACCTTTTCAGATCTTCTAGAGCACTAAAGAAACCCTCATGCAAAGTTTCATCCAAATCCGTCCAGTAGTTTTGCCGCTATCGTGCTAACACACACACACACACATACACAATTACACACACACAGACATTTTTCAAAAACCACTTTTTTGGATTCCTGGGACCTCAAAACGTAAAGATTTGATGTTATCTCAATTTACGATTTTGGACCAATTTTAGTAACCTACCACAATTTTATTGTGGGGAGGTTAAAATGCAATCCGCCGTATTGGATTTATAATGACATTACATAGTTTATCGTATTTTACTCGTCAAACCCTTTCACTTAATACCCATATCAAGTGGGTTGTAAAGAAAAATGTAATCCGCCATCCTGGGGAGTACGCCATATTGGATCTATAATCAAGTTACATAGTTAGTCATATTTTACGCGTCAAACACTTTCATTTGATACCCACATCAAGGATTATATTGGATTTAGAATATATACTATATTACATTGTTACAGGACCTTCATACTTCTGTAAAATTTCAAAGCTTTAGCTTAATTCGAACTAGTAGAAATTTTGATTGCAATATTTGTAGCAGATAGACAGACAGACATACAGACAGACAGACAACAAAGCAAGTTAAAAAGCTTTTAAAGAATATTACAATCATCGACCTTAATATTCCAGTCGATAAACTAAAAATTACACCAGAAGCTCGCAAAAAAATGTTATCTGAGATTTTTCTTCAGTAACTGTTAGTGGGAGGATTAAACATCACAAAACCACAAAAATCAGTTTTGGGAGTGCCGCGCAACCCTCCCAAAGAAGAAGAAGATATAAAAAAGTTGCTCATCATAAAAAAGAAAGCTTGACTAATTGCCTAAAAAAGTCCTCTTGTAATTTTCTTGTATATGCCACGGTTTTCGAGAAAATCGATATTGACACAAATTGCAAAATTTGAATTTTTAATGCGCGCGAATTTTCGTTTATTTGAAAATTTTTGTGCGGGGCCTATAGAAAAAAATTGAATTGCTCGAAAACCAAACAAGCTAGGAAGAAAAATCAAAATGAGTTTTAAAGGTGATATAAAATACTCTCTATTTATTATATATTTATTAGTATATAAAAATAACAATATAATATAGTTATCTCTTGTTTTTTTGTGCATCTAACTATTCACAGGGACATAAAAAACAAGCTAACCGTTATTCGCCTCGCCGATTTACTGCACTTTATATACAGATTCGGAAAAGGCAGTTTAGGGTATAGGAATAACGATGTAATTGACCACGCCAAGCTAGTTCCATAAATCATGAAAGCAGAGGCACACAATGAATTGAATTTAGTACGGCATGAACTAAGGATGGATGCGGACGTAGGTAATAATTTCTATACGAAACGAGAAAACATCTCTTCATCAAAAGCGAAGAAGTTATTTGTCACATTTTTGACAAATAATTCCTTCTATTAAAAGCATTTCTGCAGTTTATTTTTTAGCCGTAAATGCTATGTAGTACAGGCAATGAAGGCAAAATGTTGTAAAAACCTCGCAAAAATTAGTAAAAGAATCATTTCTGGGATTTAAGTAGTTAATAACCTGTAGAATGGAATGATGCATTCTTTGCACTTCCAAGTTCCGGGAAAATTCAAAAAAATTTGGAAAAACTTTTTGGTTTTCGGTATTTTTGCTCTAACGGCTAAAATAATGAAAATACAGAAAAATTTTTTCAACAAATTTTATAGCTCGTCTCTTTCTCTACAAAATAGGTCGTTACCAATTTTTGTCTTACTTAAGCCGTTTAGGAGATAAATCCAGTTTTCCACTTATAGTTTTGAGCCGCTCCGAAATGCGCGGAAAATGAGAATTCTCTGGGAGTTTCGTACGACCGGACATATCGATCGATAATTATTATTATTCAGAGCCGCTAAGAAAAATGAAAGCAGCGTAAAATGTAGAGAAAAGTCTCAGCTTTAATGTGGAACTAATCACAAAATTCATACAAATGTTTATCATAGATAAAAAAGTGTTAGAAGATGGCTTAGTAAACTTTATACAGTTGATTTATTCACATCTTTGAGTTTTATGCATCTTGCCTATTTCTCCCGTAACATGAGTGCTTTTTCACTGCATGGATTCGATTCCACGCACTTAAATCTATATTTTGTGAAAATTTCATTAAAGAATGTTAAGAAACAAATAAGTTGTATAAGTTTTACTGTATAATTGTGCATTTTCTGAACGTGTATGAATAATGTAGACAAATTAAAAAAGTACTGCGCGCATTTAAAAAACTCGAAAGAATATGTTTTATTGTACTTATAAGTAATCCAAAAATTAAGACTGTGCTACTAGTATTACTTAAGATATAGCGAATTGAACTCCAAAATTCGGAGGTGATTGATCGATGAGAAATATACCCTCTACTTTGATCGCAAGACATATTTTTCCAACAAAAGTAATTGCAATAAAATATTAATTGGATTAATATATCATGATATAAGAATATACAAGCAAAGTGAATTATCATTCTAACGACTCCCGGAAAAGATATGAATAAATCTGTGGATCAACTGTACAAAGTTCACTAAGCCATCTTCTGACACTTTCCTCCTTGAAATATTTTTTTATGAATTTTGTGATTAGTTCCACATTAAAGCTGAGACTTTTCTCTACATTTTATATTATTTTTGATTTTTTTTAGGGTCTCTGAATAGGAAGAATTATCGATCGATGAGCCCGGCCGTACGAAACTCCTGGAGGATTCTCATTTTTCGCGCATTTCGAAGCGGCTTAAAACTATAAGTGGAAAACTCGATTTATCTTCTAAACCGCTTAAGTAAGACAAACATTTGTAAAGACCTTTTTTGTAGAGAAAAAGACGAACTACAACTTTTGTTGGTAACTTCTTTCTCTATTTTCATTATTTTGGCCGCTAGAGCAAAAAAACCGAAAATCAAAAAGTTTTTTCAAATTTTTTTGAATTTTCCCGGAACTTGGAAGTGCAAAGAATGCATCATCTCATTCTCCAGGTTATTACCTACTCAAATCCCAGAGATGATCCTTTTATTAATTTTTGTTACCCTACATTGTTAATTTGCTTGTACTATAAGTTATAAATGCATTATCTTTTAGTTCAAGATAGTACTTCAATGCAGGAAAAGTTAGGAATAAAAATATTCACATTTACAAATTTACCAGCTTGTTGAAGTTAGTCCAAAAATCCAAAAAAGGCTGCATATTCAATTTTTTGATGATATTTTTTTATGAAATTTTTCAACTATTAAATGATTAGAAACAATAGCTATATGATCTATAAACTCAAAATAAAATGTTTGACCTAAACTTCAACATGCTGGTAAATTTGCATTGCGAATATTTTTCAGCATTCTGCATTGAAGTACTACCTTGAACTAAAAGATCTATAATTTATATTAAAATCAGTTATTTGTTATGGGCCTGTGAATAGTTAAAAGCGCAAAAAATCAAGAGGTAACTATATTATATTGTTATTTTTATATACTAATATATATCAATAGCAATCAAAAATGGAAATACAAGAGAGTATTTCATATCACCTTTAAAACCCATTTTGATTTTTCTTCCTAGCTCTTTTGGTTTTCGAGCAATTCAATTTTTCTATATGCCGCTCGTAAAAAAATTCAAATAAACGAAAGTGCGAATTTTCGTGCGGCACACCCAGAATTGATTTTTGTGGTATTGTGATGTATAATCCCTCCACTAACAGATACTGAAGAAAAATCTCAGATAACACTTTTTGTTATGTACATTTTTAAAATTATTGGACTATAAGGTATGGTATTGATTATTGAAATAAAATAAAATCTCTAATAGTGCACAAGGCACTAAGCTAAAGATTAGTTTACAAATTGAAGCCATAAATTGAGGACAATTACTAATTAAATATACAGCCGACAAAAACTCCCTCTCAGCAAAATAAAATCATTCCTTCTTTTTATGTTGACACTAATAAAAATGTCTGAATAATTTAAACTTGAAACGGAGAACTCTTAGGCAGTAATGCCTTTAACGAAGAAGCCTTAACAAATAACATTTAACAAAAGGTACACAATTTTGCAATTATTCGTGCATGCGCAAAACGTGATATCATTTATCTGACTATTTATTTCTTGCCCTAGTGGTTACCTGCAACCGGACGGTTGGCGCATAGGTAACGCTCTTGCTTATGGTGCGAAGTGCCAAATTCAAAAAAACTTGGTCAGTCACTCAAAAGTGCGAGTCCAAAAAATTTTCTGAAAGAGGCGTTCAAGAACAATTTTATTCATTTAATAAGATAGTTAACGTTATTGTGAGTGCGCGTCATTGAGGGAAACCTCCGACGTGTCTTTAAAAGCCTTGAAAAAGGTAAAAATTTGAAAGTGACACTGACAATCACCTAACTAAAATAGTAAGATTTTTTACGGTGAGTACCTTCTCTCCCATCGGAGTTGACTAAAAATCGTGAAGTTAGCAACTTTTTAGCATTTTGACAAATCAGGCATACATCATAATCTCTAAATTTACCAAATAATTCTTGACATTGTACATAACCCCTACATTTCTGACAGAAAAGATCTTTGAGAACAGATATCCCCAGCCGATTGGGCTGCAATCGGTTGAGGTTTTTTAAAATATAGACATTAACATCTCACTTAACAGAGAACTGTGCGCGAACAGATACATGCCGTCCACTTCTCATGGAGCAACGGACCCTGAAAGTGACAACTCCATTCTGTATTCAAATAGAGAAAGAAGCATAATTAAGGAGATAAAACAAATCAAAAGAAAAAATGAATCAATGGATGATTTAGAGTCAGAAACTAGTCAAGTCAGTCAGACAAGTGTCGTCGAAAAAATGGTGGAAGACGAGAAAAGCGATAATGAGATGGCAAAAGCATTCGAATTAAAAACAAAGAAGCGCAGAATCACGGACGATGGCGACAGCAGCTTCTCACACCCCGCAACTAAAGCAACAACCAAACAAACGTCAACAATAACCAGTACAAGTAATAAATTTGAAAAGGTAAACAAAATTATCACACAAGAGGATATGCACGTTACACCGAAAGAACAGGATGAAACAGCAGACAGACAAATAAAGAAACAGGCAAAAGTTAGAGCACCACCACCAATAGTAATTCATGGTTTATTCAAGGATCACAAAATTTTAAATAACTTTTTGACGTCTAAATTAAAAGCAAAATTCTTTTGGAAGCATTCAGCCCAGACTACCATACTACAAGTCACAACATATGAGGACTGGGTAGAGGCTAATAAAAAATTTGAATCGGGAAAACTAGAATTTCACACCTATACCCCTAAACAAGAAAAAACACACGCATTTGTTCTGAGAGGACTATACCACGAGGTAGATGTGGAGTTATTAAAAGAGGAATTAAGTGCTTCATATAACATCCCAATTAAAGAGATTTACACCATGAAGGGAACAAAGTTTCAGACCTTCATGGTTGTAACCAATAATGATATTACGCTAAAGCATCTTGAGCAAAATGTAAAATATCTTGACTATACGGTCGTTCGATGGGAGAGACATAGTAATACAAAAAAAATAATACAGTGTCATAGATGTCAGATGTGGGGACACGCCACATCTAACTGCCACGCCTCTCCAAGATGTTTGAAGTGTGCACAACCACATTTAACAAGTCAATGTACAAAAATCAGGGAAGATCCCGCGAAATGTGTCAACTGTGGAGAGGCACACACAGCTAATAGCGTATCCTGTAAAATATACCAAGATAAAATTTGGCAGTTAGAAAAGAAAAATATGAGAATGCACCCACCATCTGAAATGAGGTATGTAGCAGCTCCTTCTCCTTCACAGAATGCCTGGGAAGTGAGAAAAAATCACCAGCAACAGAGACAACTGCAGGGAACTCTAATACAAGATCCCACCAACTTCCCTCCATTACCACAAAGGAGAATGCAGCAAAGGGTTTCCACTCAGATATCCCAACCCGCAGCGACGCTGCTGAGATCTTCAGGAGATTCAACAGCGATGGATGAGTTGCAGAAGCAGTTCGAAAGAGTAGGAGCTCTAGTTAACATCGAGCTGATGATAGAAAGGGTAAGATTACTAGCCGATCAACTCGAGCTTTGCAGTAGTGAGAGTGCTAAATTCCAAGTTTTTTACAAATTCATGACAAATTTAGATAGTACTCATTAATTTCAAACTCTCTTCGTGGAACGCTAACGGTATTGGTAACAAAATTCCTTTTCTTATTAATTATCTTTCGAGGCATAAAATTGATATTATGCTCTTAAACGAAACCAAATTAACCCAACGTGACAAGCTAAGCGTTCGAGGGTACATTACAATCAGACGAGATAGGGTAGCACAAAACAGAGGCGGTGGTGTGGCCGTGCTCATAAAATCTAACATAGCGCACACGCATCGCACTCTGCGGAATACCTCCGTGGAGAACGTGTGTGTGACGTTAGAGGATGGCATGAACATCGTTGCCGTGTATAATAGTCCTGCGAATGGATTCACAGCGGGTTGTCTTGAGAATTTGATGAATGCTGGCCCGCGCTGTCTGATGATCGGCGACCTTAACGCTAGACATAACGCATGGAACTGCCATCACAATAACGCAAACGGTGGCACCTTGTTTCAATATGTTAATAATCATAATGTCATTCTGCAGTATCCGAATGATCCGACACACTTTCCCAGTAATGGCGGTACACCAACAACCATTGACATAGTGGTCAATAAGGGCGTGACTAACTCTACGCTACCTATTGCGTTAGAGGAACTCACGTCTGATCATAACCCAATTCAGATTGAATTAAAAAATATGTCAATGGAAGATATTACTCGAAAAATCACCTCTTATAGAGATGCGGATTGGCGCCTCTATAGGACCCACATCAATACATATCTAACACTCACTAACACGATTGACACAGCCGCTAACCTGGAGGGTGCAGTCGAGGGGTTCACAAGACTGCTGCAGAATGCCAAACAAGGTGTCGCAACTACCATAACGATAGATCCTTACAGAGACCGACTCGACGAAGCGGTCAAACAAGATATTAGGGACAAAAACAGGTTGAGACGGCGTTGGCAGCAAAATCGTGATGTCGACGCTAAGTTTGAGATGATCAGATTGCAACGGCGGATTCAAGCTGCCATAACCACCTGGAGAAACAGGAAATGGAGTGAGAAGCTAGAAGCCTTAAATTCTCGGGACAACTCGCTGTGGAAATTCACCAAGGCACTGAAAACTACACGGCAAGCCATGCCTGCTTTGACCAAGACCAACGGACAGACAGCTATGACAGACTCACAAAAGGCGAATGAATTAGCTGACAACTTTGAACGAATTCACAATTTAAACATACCCAACAATTTAGATCATGACCGCATTGAAAATGACGCCAACGATGTTATTGGCCATGACATCCAATTAACTAGACGGGAATTTTTAAAAGTCATGGTCAAACCCTCTGAACTAGCAAAGCTGATAAAGACTTTACCTAATAATAAAGCTCCGGGGAAAGATGGTATCGAATACAAGCTGCTTAAACATCTGCCAAGGAAAGGTATTGTGCAACTCACGTACATCGTTAACGCAATTCTGCGGCTGCAACACTGGCCTAGCATGTGGAAGTGTGCTGAGGTTGTTCCCATCCTCAAACCGAACAAGAATGCTAAGATCGCAGGCAGTTATCGACCAATCTCGTTGCTGTCAGTGATTTCAAAGTTGGTGGAGAAGGTCATCCTGGACCGACTAAACGCTATCCAGGATGAACTTCACATTAACGATGAGCACCAGTTCGGGTTCAGGAAGGGAAGAAGCACAGTGCAACAAGTTGTCAGAATCGTTAATGACGTGAAAGTGCAATATAACCTTGGTAAGAATACTACCATGGTACTTTTAGATGTTGAGAAAGCCTTCGATACCGTCTGGATCCCGGGGTTAATTTCAAAGATGATCAATTACCGCTTTCCACAACACATCGTTAAACTCATTCACTCGTATCTGACTGGCAGAAGGCTCCAGGTGCGAGTGAATAACAAACTGTCAACATTGCGGGACATTCGCGCGGGTGTTCCTCAGGGGTCGGTCCTTGGTCCAAAACTGTACAACTTGTACGTATCCGACTTCCCCATTTTCCCTAATACTAAACTTGCTAAGTATGCTGATGACACAGCCATGTACGCACATAGTCATAATGCGCAAGCGGCTAACATGCTTCTAAAAGCCTACATGGCTCGTGCCACAGAATATTACGACAAGTGGAAGATTCGGGTAAATGCGGAGAAGTCAGAATCTATAGTCTTCACGCGCAGATTTACAGAAAATAAGATTTTAACACCAATTTTGATAAGAGGAAACAAAATTCCAGAAAGGGAGTGCGTGAAGTATTTGGGCATACGACTGGACAAGCGACTGACGTTCAACCGACATATTAACGAAACTGTACGGACAGTCTATTCCATGTCCAGGAGTCTGTATCCGCTCCTAGCCAGGAATAGTAGACTCAGCAGACAGAATAAAAAATTAATTTACACTGTTATTGTGAGACCGGCCCTAACATATGCGGCTCCGGTATGGTGCAGTATACCGGACACGACAATGAATAAACTAAGAGTTCTGGAACATAAATTTATGCGCCTCATTTCAAATTCTTCACGATACATCTCCTTAAGAGACCTTTATGCACGTTGTCACGACATAACGCCACTAGTGGACTACATCAAAGTTACATCGGAAAAATTCTATCAATTTAAACTTGGTAATAGCCCACTAACAAACAACATCACGCGAATCAGAGAGCATAATGCACCTTTTCGCATCAAACACAAATTACCATACCAGGCGTTGCCCATCTTTAGGCAACATATCTAGCCACACCCACTTTCTCTATTCAATTATAAAAATTCTCAAACACAATTTCCGATATTTACCTTTTCTCTTCGTTTCCTTTTTGTATTTTTTGTTTATTTTGTCGCTCTAAATTATTTCTTCCAAACAATATTTATTCCTTTATTATTATTATTATTAAATTCTTTAGAAAGCAAACATTTTAAATTATAAATTATGCGGTCTGATATAGCCGCTCGCTCTTGCTGCATTGCTTGGAACGGGTTTTTTGGATAGTAATTTTCCCGTGCCGAACTATCATATATATCTGTGATATTTTATCTACACCAGCGTCTTTTGCATTGCATATATCAATTGTTTTAAGTTTAAATTTTTTTTTACATGTTCTATCTTATACACTTTTTAATTCGCCGATCCCGCGAAAGGAGATAGTGATTATTATTTAAGTTTACTTTTCGGCCAACCTAGCCTCGCTCTGTCCATCCCTTCAATTACCATGGCGATTAGTGCTGTGGATGTTTGGCTGGCTCCAGACGAGTGCCTAGGTAGGAAAATTATGTATTATTAATTTAAAATAAATTTGTTTTGATTGATTGATTGATTGATTGCTTATGGTGCGAAAAGTCCCGGAATCAAAGTCCTGCGGCCGCCGAATTTTTTTTCTTTCATATTGTAACAATTAATATATTTTTCCACAAATTCTTTTCTATGATTTATTTAGGTTGGGTTAGTAGGTTTTATTCTGTTTAAAATAATTTCATTCTTTCCTGTGATTTCTTTAGGTTATGTTAGTAGGTTTTTATTTTGACGTCTAATTGTTAATAATTATTAGCGCCGCAGGCAGTATTAGCGTGAGGGGGCTATCCTCCCACCTTTTTTTCACAAATTAACACGAAGGCGCGTACATTATGCATGCGCGAATAATTGCAAAATTGGTGTACGTAGACTCTTGTACATTTAACTAGTCTACGCAAAACAACAATAACAGTTTGCGAGATATCTTGAGCTTATGATGTATCATTTTATAAAACGGAGAGACATCCATCCAGTATTCCACGAGGAAGTAAAGCTTGTCGGAGATTTAATATTTGAATCAAATGCAGAAGACGCTCTGCTATCCTAAATTAATTAAGCATGGATGAGTAGTTAGCGAGTTTGGCGAATCAGCCGTTTTCGTATTGTCTGTTCATTAGACGCAATTGCCGAGATTACGCGGATGTCACAAATTTTATTCGTCTCGATTAAAAGGCACATAAAACAGGTGGTGGTCCTTAATTAAATTTTGTGCTTGGCTTAAAATGTTCATATCGATTTGGCGTCTCTTAAATTTAGACTTTATTTTTACAGAGTGGAAGAAATGCCTCGAGTTATTACTCTAAAACAGCTTAGCTACGACAGAAATAGGATTGAAACATTATTTTACTCAAGTACAAAGGTTTAACAACGCTATTATTGTAGTTTAAATTCTGCTGCAAATTAATGACAAATTATTAACTCAGCAAATGAATGGATGAATGCAAGTCCACTCCAATTAAAATTAACAAGACTTCATATACAGGGTTAGACAGGAATAAGGAATAATCGTCATCAGTAAATATTTTTGAAAACACATTTTAATGGGTACGATTTTATTACTTGCTCATAGTTAAATGGCATTTACACTTTTCGTTCTTGAGAAATGATGTCAGCAACTTTTGATATTTTTGTTCACATTTTCGATATAGTCTTTAATCCCCTTTTCAGCGGCATAGATAGTAAACTAGTTTAAAAAAAATAAAATAAAAAATCGCTTTATTCATTAGCAGACGCGCGATTTCACAAAATCAAAAAAGGTATTTGCTTGCTTGCTTGTCTGGGGGATTTTGAGAATATGAAAGTCCTGTGCAACGATATAGGTTAATAATCGGTTACTATCTATTAAAAATATTAATAACTAACTGTATTGGTTTAAGGTCAGATGTCTCAGACATAGAAATCTACTAAGGCAGTGGGAAAGGATATTTGATTTGGGTGGTAACTTTACCTGTACGCGTACAACATCGTTCTAGTTACTGTTCATCAAATAAGAAACATATCTGAATATAACCATATACCCTTTGGAGTTCAGTGGCGGACCGTCAGGGATGGCAGGGTAGGCAGTGCCCACCCAATTATCTAAGAGCGCGAAGGCCAAGTAGTAGTTAGTCATAGAATTTTGTCGTTAATTAATTTTAATATAAAAATTATAAAATAAATAAGTAATTTTGATTTATGATAACATTTTTAATATTTCACTACATACTAATCCGCCTCCGTCAAGTTCACATACGAATATGCTTAATTTTAATACCAGGTCGCTAATATACTGGGTAAGTCACGAATTGCGCTCGCCCCGATATTTCCTAAAATATTTGGAATAGAAAATTGAAATTTGGAGGCCTTATTACACGACTAAAATGCCATCTTTTCAATAACAAATCAAGTTTGGTGCACATCCGGTTTGACCGGAAATGCCCACAACTTTCGATTTTTAAATGGAACACCCTATATATTTTTACATTTTTGGAATCTAGAGGAAATTTTGAATACAATACATCCATTTTGGTAACCTTTTGATAAACATTAAAAATTTTATTAAAAAATCTATTTCTGAATCCAGAGTGCTGTGGTGCCCAAAATATATTTTAGTTTGTGTGCTACGTTACTATAAAAATAAAAAGAGCAATATGATTGCATTGCTTAATTCTCTAGAGGCGTTTAAAATTTTTAAATGTGACTTTTACCCACTAACTCGGTTTTTTTAAATGGGAATTTAATCGTTCACCAACATTTTTAAATACCTCATTTTCATACGAATCTAATGATACCAAAATTTTGAAAATCCGCTGAGAAATATTTGAGATTTCAGCCAAAATACAATGCAACCAAGCTTTTAGAAACATGCGGCTAATAGATAATAGATTAGTGGGCTTTGGAAACTAAAATGGCACATTTCTGTGTAAATCTGGTAACCTAATAACATTGGAAAAATCATAGTAGCCATTGAATGTAATAAAACAATATCAGCTGTCAGACAGACTTGTGTAGTTATCGGCAATCTTGAGCTATCAAACATTTAATAATTGTGAGCGCAAAGAACGTTACAATTAAGTTTAGCATAGGTATGTGGAGGTAAACACAATTACATCCAAAAGGACATTTGCAATAGAATGCGACATCAGTTCGGTTTTCAGAGTTTTATTTAAATGAACATAAATATCGGGCCTATAAATAAATAAAAATCAATTCCTTTTGAACAATTAAACTTAAACTGGGTAACAGTAGGTATCTTTAAAATAATTAATATAATTAAACCATAAATTGACATTTATAGATATTGTTCAAAATGTCCACCATTTTTTTCTATACAAAATTCGGCTCTGCGTACAGTTGCTTGAATGGCTCTACGCAATTCAGCCGGCGTTATTTCATTAAGAGCCCGTACAACTTTATTTTGCAGCTCTTCACGGGTATTTGAAGAAGTTTTATAAACTTTATTTTTGAGAGTGCCCCATACATAATAGTCGAGGGGTGTTAAGTCAGGTGACCTAGGAGGCCACCTGATATGACCTTGATTTGCGATAAGGCGTTCACCATGCAAGTTGTTTAAATATTCCATCACTCTTCTGGAATTATGTGGGGGAGCACCATCTTGTTGGAAAAACAGATTTTGTAAACAGGCAAGAGGAAATAAGTCAAGAAATTCCACTGTCTGATTTTGTAAAAAGAATAAATATCGTTCGCCAGTAAGTGTTCCATCAAAAAATATGGGTCCAATTATTCGATCTCCAAGTACTCCAAGCCAACAGTTAAACCCAAATCTTACCTGAATATTCCCCCGCCCTACCAACCTCGGATTTTCTTGAGCCCAGTACCTAGTATTATTTCTGTTAAACATACCTTGGTTCGTAAATCTACTTTCATCTGAATATAAAATATGAAAAGGAAAACCTGGGTTTTGTTGTACTGCATTTAAGAACCAGTTGCAATATACTAGCCTCCTGTCGTTATCATCTCCATAAAGATGTTGGTGTATTTGGTATTTATAAGACCGAAACTTATGTTTCTTAAAAATTCTGCAAACCGAAGACTGACTAATGTCGCATTCCATTGACAATTCCCTTATTGATGTTGTTGGGAGTACCATCACAAATCCTAACACATCAATTTCTTTGTCCTCACTTACAATAAATGTTTGATGGTCATCTTGTTGATTGGGTTCGTTTCTTAATTCTTGTTCCACTCTGGCAAACAAGTGTCTGCTTGGATGACGTCTGTTGGGATATCGTTGCTGATACAGTTCTGCAGCTGCAGTTGAATTTTTGAGACGCTCTCCATATATCAGTAACATATCGACCTTTTCATTTCTACTAAAATTATTCATTTTCTTTAATTTTTAGTCAAAGAGATTTCCGCAACGCTTTATTTTGTATCTGTCTGATAGCTGATATTGTTTTATTACATTCAATGGCTACTATGATTTTTCCAATGTTATTAGGTTACCAGATTTACACAGAAATGTGCCATTTTAGTTTCTAAAGCCCACTAATCTATTATCTATTAGCCGCATGTTTCTAAAAGCTTGGTTGCATTGTATTTTGGTTGAAATCTCAAATATTTCTGAGCGGATTTTCAAAATTTTGGTATCATTAGATTCGTATGAAAATGAGGTATTTAAAAATGTTGGTGAACGATTAAATTCCCATTTAAAAAAACCGAGTTAGTGGGTAAAAATCACATTTAAAAATTTTAAACGCCTCTAGAGAATTAAGTAATGCAATCATATGGCTCTTTTTATTTTTATAGTAACGTAGCACACAAACTAAAATATATTTTGGGCACCACAGCACTCTGGATTCAGAAATAGATTTTTTAATAAAATTTTTAATGTTTATCAAAAAGTGACCAAAATGGATGTATTGTATTCAAAATTTCCTCTAGATTCCAAAAATGTAAAAATATATAGGGTGTTCCATTTAAAAATCGAAAGTTGTGGGCATTTTCGGTCAAACCGGATGTGCACCAAACTTGATTTTCTATTGAAAAGATGGCATTTTAGTCGTGTAATAAGGCCTCCAAATTTCAATTTTCTATTCCAAATGTTTTAGGAAATATCGGGGCGAGCGCAATTCGTGACTCACCCGGTATGTGCATGAACCTACACTCTAACCGCTAGTAACCAGGGTGGGCAGTGGACACTGAAATTGTGTAATAGTACGTCTACGCATATGTTGGTCATCTTCGATCTTACGCCTGCAATACGTATCATAATGGGACGCATGCGTTTTTAGGCGATTTATATATCTAAGGAGGGCATGCCACATCTAAAGAAAACTTAATATACTTACGAATAATGAATATTGAATTTTAAATTATTGAATAGAATAGGTTATCCGCTAACCTTGAACTGTAAACAAGGAAGGTCAAAGTTAACCGATGACCTTGAAGTCTTAAAAACATTTCTGTCCACCACTAGTGCCCACCCACAGCCAACGGCCACAGGCCGCCACTGTTGGAGTCCCTGCCGAAAACAACTGAAGAGAGCGGAGAAGCTGGTCAAAGAAGGCGCAAAACCGTCTTGATGGGACTTGAAATGACCTGTGTAATATCTCACAGGGCTGCACAAGAGTTGATAAAGGAGCTACAAGAAATATTAATCGCACCAGATAGGAGGTATCAGAGCTATCAAGAGTGAATCATTCAGATCACACTAATGAACTGCTAAAGAGCTGAGCAGAAAACAGCTGAGATGCGCAGTAACTTTACAGGACACTCTACACTAAAGACACCTAACAAAGACAAAATATAATGGATGATCTGGATTTCAAAATGAAAGGCAAATTGCAAATAAGTTGACAATTTATAACTATTATATGTAGCATGAATCATAATATCAGAAATGCAATGGAAATGTTATGGCAACAACTGAATAAAAATTCAACGTTCATCGCACTGTAGCAAGGTGCAAGATGAGGGGCAATCTGAAGCTCCTAATATGATATGCTATGATATAGCTAATATGAACAGAGCACTTTACTTCAGAAATATGTTTACATGTATGGAAATGTGTAATATACAATAGTATATCATAATAATAATCTAATAGTAATAATCTAATAATAATTTAATAAAAGTCTAATAATCTTATACATACATATACATAATGAATGAATATGATATTCAGATATTGAAAAACTATATTTAGACTGCTTTCGGCTACCGAATAAACATTCTCCCAAGATTCTTCCACAAAAATCATAGCTGTGTCCTCTGCGTAAGATGTTATGTGATCCCAAAAATTTTTTAGATCAGCTATGTTATTGATGTACACAAGGAACAAGATTGGACCCAATACTGTTCCCTGTGGTACGCCCATGGTAACAGTTTGTGCTTCACTTAAACAATTTTCAATATTTACTCTTTGAGTTCGATTTGTGAGATATTTTTTTAGAATATTATAAACAATGCCTCGTACACCAATACTTTCCAGTCTCATTAATAGGATATGATGTGGTACGGTGTCAAAAGCTTTAGCTAAATCCAGAAAAACTGCCAGGCATTCTTAGTTTGTATCTAAATCAGAAACTGTTTCATATGCTAAATCCAGTACCGCATGTTCAGTACTCTTGTTTTTTTAAAACCAAATTGCCTATCCGTAATCACATCGTGTCTATCAAAAAAACTAATTAACTTATTTTTAAGGCATTGTTCAAATATTTTTGTGACGTTGTTTATAACTGATATAGGTCTGTAGATTTTTACATCTGTTTTATCGCCTGACTTGTAAGTTAGTGTAACTATCGACTCTTTCCATCGGTAGAGTAAAATACCCGTTTTAAATGCAAGATTTATCAAGTGAATTAAGGGGTTTATTATGTATTGGTGAATATATTTAATAATTTTACTAGATATGCCATCTGGGTCTGCAGCAGATTTATTTTTTAGGTTAGAGATAATAGATATAATTTCAGTTTCTGTAGTAGGGCGAAGAAATAAATTAGAATGGACTATTTTATCCTCAAAAATAGTTTCCGGGCGCTCGATATTTTTTTCGATTTTGTTTTCCATTTTGTTACCGATGTTTATAAAGTATCCATTTATATAATTAGCTTTGGCAATATTATTATTTATTCCCTTTCCACTTGCATCTTTTATATTGATGTTATTAGAAGTTTGATTTGTAATATTTTTACTGTTTGTTGCTTTGTTTATTGTTTCCCATATTTTTTTGTAATTGCCATTTGCATCTTTCAGTTCATTACTATAAAAATCATTTTTTAATTTTGTTATTAAGTTATATAATGTGTCTCTATATTGTGTGTATTGTGTTTTTAGTTCATGTGAAAAATTTCTTAATAATTGTTTCTTCATGTTGTCCCTTTTTCGAATAGAATTTATTAGTCCTAGTGTTATCCATGGTTTTATATTTTTATTTTTTTTATCTTTTACAATTACTATATTTGTGGTAAGCACATTTATGAAAGATTTTAGTTTATTAATGAAAATATTATAGCTATCTTGCATATTATTGCAGTTTATAACCTCACCCCAACTTTCTTTTCTAAACATTCTTTTAGTTTTATGTAATTTATTTTGTTATAGGTTACCATAGGAATCTAACTTTTTTGTCTATTTGCATCGAACCTTAAATTTAAACAAATTATGTAATGATCAGAAAGGTTAGTTTAAAAAATCATTGGCTTTAGATTAATATTAGAAATTCGTCTATTGCCTTTTTTATTTATAAAAATCTATTATAGTTGAGGGAATCTCTGTTGCCCTAGTAGTTTTGTTTATATAAGAAAGTTAAATGAAAACTTAATTATAATATAATGGTTATTAATTGTCCAGTGAACTATACTGAATTGTTTTTAAATAGCAGTTACTTCTGTGCGACGCAATTAAAATAAATAAATGAATAATTTTCAAACCGTTAATAACATCAACTAAAAATTAAGAAGTTACAGTCGTTACATCACTTCCTCAATTCCCAATAATGTCTGAAAGGAAAAAGTTATCTTGAATAAATCGTAGCGTATTACTGGTTGGATAAACCAAACGGCTCATTGTACCAAAGACGGAAATGTAAACGAATGTAAATTCCCTCGGGTAGAATGAAAATTTGATTAATCGGAAAAAAAAATATAAGCCGTGTTTCTCCGTCCATGCTTCGTGTCTCTGAAAGTCAGACAACACAAAAAGGCTATCAAAGATGACTTTAAATTATAACAGAATATATAATATTATCATGGGATGAAATATATATTTTTAACGTGTAGCTTTCTGAACAAAATGTTGAATTTTCTTCGCAGAATTTGTTACAAAAAGATTTTGTCTGGAGAATTTTTCGATTCAACGATTAAATCATAGCCTAAGCCACTTGTACCAAATTTAAACTTTATTTAAATGGGATTTGGTGTTTAGTAGTGGTTGAGAGCAGCCGTGTAAGAGCTCCTACGCTTGTTTCAATTTCAATATAAGGTGTAGAAGCTATAGTCAAGTTATATAAGTTGATGGTATGTATTTGTGATAATTACAGACCCAAAATTCGCTTAAATGATAAATTTATGAACAAAAAACTAAATAGTCAAAAACCTACCCCCCGAAGGCACTTTAAGACAACGACGGAAACTCTTTGTTTTATCGCGACTCCACTTACGTGGACGATGAAACAAACGGTGATAACTAGAAATCATAGACAAAATAGCTGTCTTACAGGAAATTTCATTTCAAGGGCGTCATGAGAAAAAAAATGACGCCTTTGGGCGTCATGTTTTTTTTTGTTAATTTTAGCTTCCATTTTTTTTGAAAGATTATATTTTTGGCAATATCTTGCCATGTGCAACAGAAAAACAAGTTTGATTAGGTTAGCCACCAAGTCACATAGGGCATATTACGCCAGCAGTCAAAGTGTTAACAATTTAATCCACATTTTCATGTAGAATCTTTATACAATATGCTCGGTAATTGAAGTCGACGATAATTATGCAATTTTCAAATGGACAATTTTATTAATTGTTAATATAGTTAAAAATATAACTAAATGGTATTGTAGACATTTTGCTGATGATTAAACATGGCGTTTAAAAATCTGCCTAATCTATTAAATAGATACTATCATCAGTGTTGATCCATCATACATCACTTATAACTCATAAAAACTGCTGCCTAAGGAATCACTACTTCCATATCCAGATTTTCCATCCAAGTCTCTTTAAAGGAAAACATCTTATCTATAATTGCACTCTAGTATGTGGATATAATTGATCATAGAATTTTAATAATACTTGAGTCATAAAAAAAATGGAGGCGTTGGTTCTTAGCATATACGATAAAAATGAAGTTTCTAGAATCTTATTAGCTTTCTTTCAACAGTTTATGAGCTCCCCACCCAGGTGGTGGGAGGATTTGAAAAATATTATAAAGAAATCTGAGACCCTGTCCTCCTAGTATATACACCAAATCTCAAGTTTCTGTACTCTTACCAGCTTGCTTTACACATTTTCGGAATCAGCTCAAATTATAATCTAGTTCCAGATGTCGTTATAATACATACGTGTACCAAATTTCGCGTGAATATCTCAATTTAATTTTGTCAGCGCCTTTAATAATGGAGTAGGGGTTATAAAAATGTTACAAAAAATATGAGGCCTCACCTTCTAGCATGTACACCAAATCCTAAGTTTATGTACTCTTACTAGCTTGCTTCACTCATTTTTCCCTATTTAACCCTCTTTAACCCCCAACCCTCCAACGGAATAATTTCAAAATATAATCTAGTTCCAGATGTCGTTATAATATATAATATATGTGTACCACATTTCAAGTGAATACCTCTATATTATTTTATCAACCCCTTTAATAATGGAGTGGGGGTGGTGGGGAGATGTAGAATGTTATAAAAAAATTTGAGGCCTTGGCTTCTAGTATATACACCGAATCTCAAGTTTCTGTGCTCTTACCTGCTTGCTTTACTCATTTTCCCTTATTTACCCCTATTTACCCCTCAATCCTTCGCCGGATATGTTAAAAAAACAATCCAGTTCCGGATATCGTTATAATACATATATGTATAAAATTTAATCAATCTGAAACCGTTTCAGAGAAAACGCGCGGAAAAAAAAGTTACAGACTGACAGAACGACCGACAGACAGGAAATTTCTTTTCGATCAAATTTAAAATCTCGACGTTTCATGGCATTCTAAATTTACTTCAAAAAAAAAAAAAAGATTACTATACTTCCAATCCACTACGTGGATGTGGAAGTAATTAAACAAAACTTATGAAGATGAAGGTAACTACACAAAAATAGTTATTACGACGGTTTTTTAACCTCCCCACAAAATTGTGGGAGGTTACTAAAATTGGTCCAAAATCTAAAATTGAGATAACATCAAATCTTTACGTTTGGAGGTCCCAGGAACCCAAAAAAGTGGTTTTTGAAAAATGTCCGTGTGCGTGCGTGCGTGCGTGTGTATGTGATGGTGTGTATGTGTGTTAGCACGATAGCGGCGAAAATACTAAACAGATTTGGATGAAACTATGCATGAGGGTTTCTTTAATGATTTAGAAGATCTGAAAAGGTTTTGGTTGAGATCGGATTACGTTTAGGCACAACAAGTTGTCTATTTTATAATTACTTACAATTTGTAATCGAATCATTGAAAATCAGTTAAAATTCTGATTTCAACGATATATCACACTTGCACCCTTTCCATCTTTATATATAGTCTTTGATACAAATTATTATTGTATTAAAAACAGGCAAACAGAATTCAATGTCTCTATACTATCAGCATATGTGCCATTATGGTGTAATTTTTCAGTGGTCAAGTAGGCTAAAGCGTTGACTTACAACTTCCCACAAGGCTCCATCCTGGGCCCTCTCCTATATATTATCTTTGCTAACGATCTAGTCAATTTTTTAAAGCCAACTGAGAACTTACAAATAGTATGTTATGCTGACGATACAAATTTTTTAATCATGGAAAACAACGGGACTGAAGCAATAAATTCGGCAGAAAAAATATATAAAAAATGTATTCTATGGTTTGAGAAAAATTTCATTACTTAATTTAAAAAGGCAAAAAACCAAAACCATAAGTTGATTTAAATTCTGACCTGTTCAATATTTACAACTCAGGTAAAATTCTGGGAGTCACTTTTGACTCTGAATTAAAATGGGATATTCACATCGATGAAGTATGTAATAAATTGCGCACCTGTTGCTATGCGTTACGATCACTAGTAAACCACTGCAGTCAAAACATTGTAACTAGCCTATATTATGCAAGCTTCCACTCTCAGATGCGATATGGTATTATTAACTGGGGAATAAGTAGTTACTCTCAACGCGTGTTTATTCTACAAAAGTATGCATTGCGCATATTAACGAAGATGTCAAAAAGGGAGTCTTGCAGAGCAGCATTCAAAGAATTAAAAATTCTAACAGTAATCGGCACCTATATTTACGAACTAGGTTGCTTTGTTTACAAATATTTGCCTACTTTTCAAAAATATCTGACTAACCACAATTATTCCACAAGATTTAAATACAATCTTATTCCCAATCAACATTCAACAGCACGTTATCAAAAAGGTATATACTTTAATGGTTGCAAAATATTTAATGCTTTACCAATTGAGATAAGAAATTCTCAAAACATTTTTATTTATAAAAAAAGACTTAAGGTCTTACTCATCGATAAAACCTGTTACTCTCTTGATAAATTTTTCTCCAATTAATTGTATCTGTTTGTCTTTATATGTATATACACAATATACCTGTTTGTTTGTACCACTTTATGTCAGGACGTTATATACACCCATTGTTATGTTTCGTAGTATTTTGTAGTTACATTATATTATTCATGTATTGTTTGTTTTTGACGCTTTCTTCAATTATTTGTATAATTCTTGTACACTTAATTGAGAAATAAAGGAATTATTATTATTATTATTATTATTATTATTATTACAAATCAAGAGTTCGACGGATCGATCCCAACACAGTCCAGGCTTTTCTTTTTCGTTATAAACTTTATTAACAATTGCGGAAAATGTTACATGATTAAATAGCATCATATATTAAGTGTTTATAATTATTCAGAGTTTGAGGATTGGTCACTAGTTTTAAATGAAATATAAATCATTCCATTGCTGCGTTGGTGGTGAACATATTCAACATCGTAAATTAGATAAATATAGATGGGACAATGATATATTTGATTTAAAGGCATGTCATGGCGGCTGATTTGAATTGACGGACAGATTCTTATGTAAACTATAGGTGCTACCAATTAACATATTTTACTTTTTGTAAACAAAAGATAAAATGTGTTGTAGGTTTGTTGGGATTTTACTTGCAGTGTTAGTGTCAATATAATTGACGGTGGTCGCGGTAGGCCATAGCAAAATAAACTAAACTTCGTTAACGAAGTGTGTTGATTTGCCTATGGCAGTCGGCCGGCGCGGCGGCGGCAACCGGCCTTCATCACCCTATCTAAAAAGGATTAATTTTAGAGCTGACGCTGCCTGCCTGTGTTGCTGTATGGGCGCGTTGACATATTCAGCAAGTAATTTCAACCCGCTATAAAAATAGCAACTACTCCTAGCAGTTGCTACTGCTACGAACCAAATTACAGTTAAAAAGGAGCAGATTGCTGTTTAGCAGCCCATCACTAATTTCAACCGGGTGGGGAGGTTCCAGCCGCTTCCAGTAGCTGGCGATTTTTTTAGTAAGTATTTAAACTGCGAAGTCAACTAATGCAACTTATTGCTTGATTAGAAATTTCGGTGTCCTTCATTTAAATATTCGATTATGATAGTAAGTTGATTATTCGAATATTTGAATAATCGGTTATTTGAATTAATCTAATTGAAATATATTAAACTATCCGTATTTATTGAAATTAGCAGGCTTAATGTAACGTCCTTCATCTAAAACTATCTACTTAAAATCGATATGGTGTCAACAAAATTCGGGTAATTTTTTATTTGATTTTAATAATCGCTTTCGAGAACATAGATTAAAAGTTTATTTTAATTAGACATCATTGAGAAACTAGTGATCATAGACTACGTATTCATAAAAAATGCATGTAGATATATACACGGAACTATAAAATATCTGCGACTGAATTATAACTTTGTTATATTTGTCAAGAGAAATTATCAACTACGTTCATGATATTTTTTTCTATTTCTTTGCAGCATAAGAAAATCATTTGTAACTTTACATTTACAAATAACATTGAAGAAGTTTCATCGTATTTCGATACAATTTTTCAAATGAGATTTTGAGTAAATATCCACGTATAAAAAATGGGGAAGCCGTAGCTCACGTCTTGTACACAAGATTACATTTATTATAGTCAATAAAGTCGAGCTATATGGCTCTTTCATTTGATTGAGACATATTGTTCCGAGAGGTTTTCTTTCTAAAGAATAACATCAATGTCATGTTTACCTCATTTGGGGGATTGCTTCTAAATTATAGGTGTGACCTTTCCTCTAACATTCTACAAGTAAATGATGTCCTAAATGCATGATAATCTTGAAAGATTTTCTAAAATACAATATGTCTACCGTTCTGAAATGTGTTGTATCAACAAACTACTACTACTACGTTTATGTGATGCCACATTTGCCGTAATAAGGCCCATTGGGACCTAAAGAAATTAAGGTTTAAGGTCTTCTTAAGCAACACGCTGCTACAGTGAACAATAATGAAAATTTTACAGGTTATAGAAACATACTGATAACATTATTTGTTTGAAGTTAATAAACGAATTGAAAACAAATACAATTCAATGATGTTTAACACATAGTAATGATATATCCCATATAATTATGTTTTCCATCATTAACTGAAAATGAACATTTCTCAATGAAAATTTTGTTGCTGTTTTACAGAAATATTGTATCTTTTACTAAATTTTAAAAACATATCTTTTGATTAAATAATATCTGAAAAAAAAAATGTTTATATAATTTTTTTGTAATTGTTTAAACAATATAAATACTTCCGACCCCCCGAATGTTCCCGATTTCAAAGAATGGGGACACTCTTGTAATTTTTGAAATAATTACAAACTAAGTGATATACATCTTGTGACTATTATAGTCGATTTGCTTAGGGGCCAACAACACACAGAGTAGTATCTTGCAAAAATCCTGTAATATTGTTCATAAATTTGTAATAAACTAACCCTGACAAATTTCAAATGAAAAACTTGAGCACAACTAAGCGAATGATTAATAATTGATTGACACCGTGATGAGATTTTAATCTTATTTGGATCTAGCCAGTGTAAGTAGACAGTAATTAGTCAGTCTTTTGCGCGTCATTATCTTATTACTCTTTCCCTATAGCTACAAAATTGACTTGCAATTATCGACTAATTATAATACAAGAAGGGGATGAAATTGGACCATAATAAATCAGGCGAGGCTAGCAATTATAGGAAAATTTGTCAAAGAAATTACAAAACACGTTAGATAATGAAGGGAAAATTAGATCAAAATGTTAATTATTACGACAATCAGTTTAGTACATCATATGTTCGCGAAAATTGTAATAAAATATCAATATGCAGTTTATTTCTATAACTCTCTACCTGTAAGATAAATAAGTACACAAAAGAGTAATATTTTTCTCACCTCTTAGAGGTTTGTGGTTTTATGCTATAGTTATCTAGAATCTAGTCATAATTCAGAAATTCTTGAAAGAAATATATTATGAATATGTTTCGATTTTTAGATACTGCATGTCCTATGAATTTAACGAATATATGTACCGACCGTATCTACATACGTAATTGCAAAATACGGAACGTGATTAATGATTAACTTCAATGACTGTTTACTTATCTCCATGTGTTTGGTGCACACAAAAGAGGCCATAAAAGCGGGCAATCAAAATACAATTACTACTGACAATTAATAGTACTACAGAGCCGTTCTTAAAATTCTTACGTATTAGAATGAGTAAATAGTAGAGATTTAAAAATCGTGTTTTCAACGAAAACTTAATGACACTTCCGGTAAATTAAAAAATCTTACTGTTTTGCGTCAAGATAGGTATAGCTTACGCATTGGTGGATGCACTGCCCATCCTTCGCGACACTGACAGATAAATTCAAACTACTGCTCTATTTATCTGGGTATGGCGTTCTAGTTAGGGGCGATTTACGCAACTGCATCACAAGAATTAGAAATCTTAATTAAAGGTGGCGTGTTTCCGCTTATTTCTTATTTTAATCTTGCCAGAACATACTTTACACAAGAGTAATGCGTTTTATCTATTAAGTAATACATTATCTTAATATTTAAGTGTAGAGAAATAAAGCATACCCCAGTCTCCCCTTATTATACTCCTCGCAAATACAAAACGAAGAGTATATTGCATTCGACTGTTCACTGCTAAAGCCGGTAATATTGCTCGTAGAGAAAAAAACTTCATATCACTGTGCTGGTGATCGCATGCCGAACAACTTTCAAAATGTCCGTCTGTCTATCTAACTGTCTGTCCCTTCGTCACGTTTCTTATAAGCACGATGACTGAAGAACGAAAAGTCCGATTATATTAAAATTTGGACAGTAAGTTAGTGTTAGCTAGAGGAAGAACGCTATTTGAACAAAATCGATCAATAAATAAAAAAAAAATAATTATTTAAATTTATTATGTTACAGTGCAGAACCAGGTAATTATGAAAGCGCAGTCGACTACAAGTTTTTGTAGATTAGAATTCATAATTCCGTCTTGGATATTAAGTGAATCAATTTTGGAATGAAATAATTAAGACTGATTTGAAACAAAAACATACCGATGCAATAAAATATTTAAGCCAAAACTGTTAGAAATATAAATAATTTCCAAAAGAAAAAAAACCGCTGGCTAAGGAATCATTACTTCCACATCCAGATTTTTCATCCAAGTCACTGTCGTTACAATACAAACGAGTACTAACTTTCAAGTGAATATCTTAATTTTATGTTATCAATCTCATTAATAATGAAGAGGTCCCAATCCACTTTTTTTTTGTTTTTTTTTTTGGCATCAAGGCCATTAGCCATACAGCCAGCCGCAACATATTGAAGAATACGATTATCTTATTTTTCCCAAACCTATCTCTAACCTAAACAACAAGAAACCATCACCCTACCGACGACAAAGGAAGAAAGGAAAAACAGGGGGACACACTCTTCTCGTCCAGGGGTCTTTCAGGACATTTTACATGACACACTAGATTAGACCACGGATAGGAGGTATAAATAAACAAGAGGTAAAGAACAATGGGGAAACAAAACTAATCTACAGCTTAATTTTAGTCTCATTCACGAAATTAATTAGCGTATCGAACATTTTTTTTTTGGTTTAACGTTAAGAGGTGAAGCATATTATAAGGTGTTGCAATATTACAAACTCTCTGAATATCAGTGTATAACCTATTAGTGTGTATTGCATGCTGTTTACATTCGAAAAATATATGGTCCAAGTCCTCAGTCACATCACCCACTACGTGGATGTGGAAGTAAAAAAACCGCTGCCTAAGGAATCACTACTTCCACATCCAGATTTTTCATCCAAGTCACTTTAAAGGAAACATTTTGACTAGATTTGCACTCTAGTATGTGGAAATTATTGGTCATAGAATTTCAATAATATTTGAAGCAGATGTCATAGAAAAGTTTGAGGCGTTGGTTTCTACCATATACGTTAAAAATTAAGTATTTAGTTTGCCCTATTTATTTTCCCCTACTCACAACCTACCACGTCATACCTCTTCAATGGAACCATCTCAATCAGATGTCAATACAATCCATACGTGTATTAACTTTCAAGTAAATATCTCAATTTTATGTTATCAAACCCATTAATAATGGAGCGGAGATGGTGGTGTTTGAAAAATATTAGAAAGAAATTTGAGGCCTCGGTTTCTAGTATATACACCAAATCTCACATTTCTGTACTCTTACCAGCTTGATTTACTTATTTTCCCATATTTACTCCTATTTAACCCTCAAGTGAATATCTCAATTTCATTTTATCAACTCCTTTAATGACAGATTTAGGGTGGTGGGGGGTTGAAAAATATTACTAAAAAATCTATGGCCATTATTCTAGTATATACACCAAATCTCAAATTTCTATACTCTTACCAGCTTGCTTTACTTATCTTCCCCTATCTATCACTATTCAACCCCCAACCCTTCAACGAAATCATCTCAAAATATAATGTAGTTCCAGATGTCGTTATAATACATACGTGTACCAAATTTCAAATGAATATTTCAATTTTATTTTGTCAACACCTTTAATAATGTAGGTGGCGGGGGGTTGCAAAATATAAAAAATCTGGGGCCCTGGCTTCTAGTACATGCACCGAATTTCAAGTTTCTGTACTCATACCAGGTTGCTAATTTTCCCCTATTTAACCCCATCCCTTCAACGGAAGCTTCTCAAAATATGGTCTAGCTCTAGATATCGTTATAATACATACGTGTACCAAATATCAAGTGAATATTTCAATTTTATTTTATCAACCCCTATAATAATGGAGTAGGGGTGGTGGGGGCTGAAAAATATTATAAATAGTGAGATCTTGGCTACTAGTACATACACCGAATTTCAAGTTTCTGTACTCTAACCAGCTTGCTTTACTTATTTTCCCCTATTTTGTTGCGGGGCTCCCAGATAAAAGGGGAATATGTAAAAAAATTTAACTTTAGAGGCTGATATATCAGCAATACAGCAGGGTAGGGTGGTCACGCTGTGCCCTGAACAAAATTTTTATGTTTTACGTGCAGTCCCCTCTCTGCATTTAATTGGTGGCGAAAGAGGCTCACACGGCCGACTAGTCAAGTACCTGGGGAGTGAATTCGAACAAATTGGGGCTTTAAATGTACGCTGGTGAAAATAAATACGCTTCTTACTATAACAGATTTAATAATGATATATAGGTACGCTTACAGCCAGAGATAACATTACACACAATCGATATGCTTAGATGTGTGGCCCACACTTAACCTAACACAAAACATAGGATAACTTAAAGCTAATAAAATCGTAACTAATAATAGGCAAAATATGACCCCCCAAAATATATTAGCTTAGACGATTACATTAAAATACTGGAAATAACATGAAATGAACAAAATAATGTGAACTATTTAGTGACAATAGGTTAAATTGACTGAAAAATTTGTAAGAGTGGTATTCAAAACTATTCAAAACTTAATTGGTGATATGCAAAATATGTACTGATAATTTACATTTAATGTGTACCGTAAGAAAGCTGACGGGCTCTCTACGCCTCACGTAGAAGGTGGTATGTGATATAAGGTCCCTCGTTAGGTAATTCAAAGACGCTTACCTCCAGCAGGTTTCAAAATGTAACCACTAGGCCTACCAGGGGAGCGTAGCTTCCAAGGGAACCAGGACGGAGAGTCTCACCGGTACACTCAGGATTCCAAATTCACCAATATCTTGCCAACCAAGTTTCAGTAAAACCAAATTTCACATACAGACGTACAAATCCAATAGGTAAGATGTGGGGTCAAACATACATGAGGCGATGCCAGTAAAAGTCCAAGATAAAATGAAACCAAAGGAACAAAAAGAACAAGAAAACCAAAAAGAACAAAAACCCAAAAAAAAAGCCCTGCAATAAAGAAATAACGAATATTACAAATCTATTTTCTAAAGAGATTTCAGAGGTATACCTTAGATGTTGAGTGGGCTTTCAGAATTCCTTCGCCATGTGCTTCCAGCAAGTTGATTTATCCGGAAAATTCCGTAGCAGTATTTCCCAACAGAAAATAATACAAATAGCAAAATAAAATACTGCTAATTTGTCACTACAGCACTAAATCCCATTAAAGGAGCAAATGAACAAAATGCTATCCACGTGCTCAGTGACACAACTTCTCTTCGAGCCGGCAAACGGAAAAAATCCCCAAAAATGGCCCAGACGGAAACCTCTGTCAAAATCTGAGAATTACTAGAACTTTGTCCATGGGTACGTTCCGAATGAACACTATACAACATAACCCACAAATCTGATAAATCTCCCTTAATGACGTTTATATTCCATACATAATACAGTATTTCATAATTCCATTAACAAAACAATAGGTTTAATTGATAATAACGGTCTTGAAAAGGTTATAATCGAGACGTTCGAAACTCGCTTCCTAATTAGGTACAGTTACAGTGCGTTGCTAGCAATGCGTTGCCAGCAACTCGCTGCTAACATCACTGTGCATGGCTCACATGGAGCACGAACGGTAGGCAACCAGTTATACTATATTAACATATTAAGATATTCAAATTTAAATGTACAGATACGAAAATAGACTGTAACACCCCCCCAACTTAAAGAGGATTATAATAATAATAATAATAATAATATTTATTTATTCATGTATAGCTGTAGATTATACAGATATGAAACGTCAGCATAATGAAAATGTACGTGGTACGTATGGGATATAAACGAATACAAAACAAAAATGTAAAATTACACTTTAAAATTATAGAAAACATATACATATATACACATATATACACACACACATGTATCACAGATAAAGTATATAAAACAAATTACATTGAATATGCCATGAGGCATTTCAAAAGTAAAACAAGAGTGTGAAAAAAAAAATATGTATTATATATTATCAAAGGACGCAGATAAAAATTCATCTATACTATAAAAGCATCCATTGACCAACATGGATTTTATATGTTTTTTAAATGTATTGTAATTTTGAACTTTCTTCAAATTAATGGGCAACTTATTATATAAATTGATGCAGTTATAGTTAGGTGAATGTTTATATGATGTGGTGGTATGTTTTGGAATACGCAATAATTCACCATGCCTTGTACTGTGGTCATGAATATAAGAATTGCAATTAAATAAATATAAATGTTTTTTGACAAAGGTTAAACACTTGAAGATGTAAATAGAAGGGGCTGTAAGAATTTTGTTATTTACAAACACCTGCCTACAACTTTCATTGTAATTCAAACTAAAAATTAATCTTAAAATTTTCTTCTGAGCTACGAAAATTCTCTGAAAATCTCTTCCACATCCCCAGCCGATTATATTCAGAGAAATATGTGAGTAAGCCATTGCATAGTATATGCTTAGTAGTCCTGGAACAGTTAGGGTATCCTTCATTTGTAAAATGGCATAGTACGCTTTATTTAATTTTTTACAAACACCGTCAACATGAGCATCCCAAGAAAGCCTGCTGTCAATACAAGTTCCTAGGAACATTACTGTATCCGAAAATTGAATTTCGTCATTCTGGTTATTATTAGGAATACCTCTTCTGATAAAAAAGTTTATACATTTGGTTTTAGTTTTGTTAAGGATAAGTCTATTACGTTCACACCAGGTACTTAATTCACAAATAGTATTATGAATGACATATTCTAGCTGTTGTGGTGTTTCTGCCGATAAGGATATAGTTGTGTCATCAGCAAACATTGTGACCAAGCCCCCAGTGATATAGTTCGGAAGATCATTAATAAATAACAAAAAGAGTAATGGTCCTAGCACAGATCCTTGTGGAACACCAAGTTTAACGTCATGCGCTACCGATTTAATACCATTAATATCAATGACCATACTCCGTCCCTCAAGATAGGACTGGATCCAGCTAACTATGTTACTAGGTAAGTTATAACTACTGAGTTTCGTTATTAAAAAATTTGAGCATACCGAATCAAACGCCTTAGACAAATCAAAAAGTAATGAGGCAACATATTTGCCACTATCAAGTTCTTGGTAAACGAAATTAAGTAATTCACACGTTGCTGATTCTACTGATCGATTTTTCCTAAAACCATGCTGATAAGTAGTCAGTAGTGCATTATTTTCCAGATATATAGAAAGACAATTGCTGACAATTTTTTCAAATAATTTAGACAAGGTATTTAGGATAGAAATTTGTCTATAATTATCAATGGTGTTTAAGTCACCTTTCTTATAAATTGGTAAAACCAAAGCGGTTTTGTACACATCCGGAAAGCGACCTTGCTGTAATGACTGATTGAATAAATACAACAATGGTTGCAAAATTAGATCTAAAATACTTGAAATTGTGACCAAGGACAATTCATGGGTTCCTGATGATTTATTGTTCTTCATTTTATTTAAGGTATCAATAATGTCAAGTTCAGTGATGGGACCTATATACAGATTCGGGATATTTTTGTTTGGCATTATTGTACAAGGGAGTGCTAAATTTTGTCCAAAATGATTTAATGCATTCTGTTCGGCTGCATTAGAAAAGTGGCTAGCGAAAAGATTGGCTACTTCATTGGGATTATCTATACTATCACCATGGTAATTAAGAACAAAAGTATTCATATCACATTTTGTCTTGCCTAATTTAAAATTTATTATGTTCCAAGTCTCCTTGGTTTTATTGGATGCGTTATTAATTTTTTTGTTGTAGTAATTAGATTTGGCTAACTTGATATTATGTTTGTGTTCCTTTTTTTTATTTTTATATAAGATTTTCAATTCAAGGAGACCTGTATTTGTCATTAGCCAGAATAGTCTTTTCAATTCATCACTTTCTTTGACTATGTCGTTAGTTACCCAGTTACTGTACTTACGCTGGCATCTGCGTAGTTTTTTTAAAGGACAGGACACATTGAAGCCCCAGGTTAAGCAATCAACAAATAATCTAAAACTAGCATTGATATCAAAATCAAACAAGTAGGTCCAATTTATGTTAAGCAGTCTAGTTCTAAATTCATTTAAATTAGATGGGAAAAGTTGTCTTGCAAAGATAGGAACTTCATTCTTAGACGTTTGCTTGGTGATTTGCAAATTCAGCGTAAGAATATGCGTAAAGTGATCAGCTATGTTCGGATTTAATAAATTGCAATCAAACAACGTGTGATCGAAATTGGTAACCATGTAGTCTATACAAGAAGAACTAGTATGGCCATGTCTATTGGTAAAAATTCTGGTACTGCCAGTGGAGCACATGTTCAACTCAAATGAATTAAATACGTCAACTAACAGTTTGGTGTTCATACAATTAGGCTGGTTAAAGTCGATGTTAAAATCGCCACAAAGAACAGTGTATTTAGATTTACCTGAGGCGATGCTGAGAGCTTGGGACAACGTGTAAGTGAATATATTAATATCGCCATTGGGAGGCCTATATAAAGTAATAATAGATATCCTAACAGTATCCAGTTTATAACATATGGCACATATTTCAATATGACACTCTACAGATAAGTTTCTTATTAGATTAAGTTCAGTGGCCTCTATGGTACAATGAGCTAAAATAAGAGATCCCCCGTGGATATGACTACTTCTGGAATAGGCTGAAATTAAGTTGTAGTCAGGAAAGCGTAAATAATTTATATTATCATTACAAATCCAATGTTCCGAGATACAGAGAATATTAATTTTTTGTTGTTTTACAAATAATTCAACAGAATTAAAATTATTTAAAAGACCCTGTACATTTACATGGCATATATTAAGCGTATTGTTTACTACTATATTACATTCGAAATCAGTATTGACATTCGTTGACATCACGTCGTCAAAATTATTAACTATATTTAAAGTATTACAGATATCTGCGACAGTCTCGGGTATAAAAAATCATTTTCCATATGTACAGTGTGACCGGCCCTAGTAGTACGCTCCTCAATTAATACACTGTCGTCAATTTGTGTGATGTCCTCCAATAATGAACAATCCACAACTTTGCTTGTCCTTGGCCTTGGACCCGATCCGGCGTTGTTAACTCTATGATCAGTGCAATCTTGATATGGACGCATTTCTACAGTTCGATCGCCTTTATATGGAGTAACGAATATCAAGGTTTTTGCTCTGAAGTTGTTTTTAAGAATTAGATTTGTGAGGTCCATCGAAATTACACTTTTGTTCAAGTTATAACCTTGATCATTAATTTCATAGAACTTTATGTTACCCTCAGTTACACGGTTTAATTTTGTAATAAAGTCAAACAGTTTAACGTTATATTTATAAATACGGTCATTTCGATTTCGATTTTTAGTGTAAGGTACCGAAGAGAGTATTATGTTTGTGTGGCTACATTTTTTTAGTTTTTCACAAATTAACTTGAAAGATGGATATCTATTCATTCTGAAATCGTTTTTACCTGCTATTAAAATTATTGTGTCTCTTTTTGTATAATGCACAGCTGCTTTTTCTAAGTTCTCAATAACAGCCGATAAAGGTGCGTCTGGTTTGACAAATGAAGTTATATTGAAATTTCTAAGATTACTGCGCATTCTACCACTCAAGCCTAGGCCAACGTCATCAGTGAGAAGCAGAATTTTATTTAGATCTGATGGATCGCGCGCATCGCATACACTACGAATACTAGGATCCTGAGTTGTTTTATTTCCTGGCGCTACTTGACTACTTTTAGGATATTCAGTTTGGGTACCTTGGCATTCATTGATGGTTGATGTATTTTGGGTAGAGTAGCACTGTCTAATATTTTCCAGCGATTCGGTGTTTGTAGATATATCTCTAGTCATTTTAAATATATTTGTCTGAGTACTTACACTTTTTGTTGGTTCAACTTTTTTAGAGCAGTGTTTCTTTTGAAGATTACTAATTTGTTTCTTTAGTTCATATATAAGTTTTTTCTGTTGATTGATTGTTTCTAACATTTCTTCTTCGGTCTTTAAGGCATCCTGCATAAATATGTCGTGGTCATGTTTTAATTTTGAGATGTACTTATCTTTGCAATCCCCGTAATTCTCTCAGAAAAGAAAATTAGGGGCCTAAAGACTTAAACTAATCCTGAATTTCGCTGAGCTAACCTTAAGGGACTGAAGAAACCAAAAAAATAAAAGAGATAAAACTTATATAATGACTACCTGAACAATATACCACCAGAAAGTTCGTTTTACCACTGGACAAAGTCATGAACATCACCAATTCCGAGAGTATTCATCAAGAATTCTCATATAGTCAAAAAGATATAACAAAGATGGAAGGTAATTCAACTCACACCCATTTTGCGCTAAATCAAGTTGCATGAAAAGCCTCGATAATGAGTGTTGCTATATAGCATACAAAAACTCTTGAAATCCCCACCCGGGAAAGGTAATGCTTCCCCCATTGTAAAATGGAACGAGAAAAAGAGAACAAGAGAAAGGAAAAGATAAAATGTTTTAGGGGAGGACCTCTAAGGATCAGTCCCCACAGACACTGTGGTGGAATGCCTGAGCAGCGTTATAGCGGTTGCCAGTGCTAAAATTGGAGTAGACATAAGAACATCTAAACCACGATACAGCTAGTTAATAAACTACTGCCTACCTAACAGATTCTAGACTGTTATTGGGTATTGGATATAGCTCCAAGAGGCTAAAACTAGACGTAAAAAAAAACCACGACTAGATGACAAAAAGAGACCATCGTCTGGGAATACTCCCGCTTCAGGTGCGGTGAACAGTGCCTCGTCCGGACGGTACGTTAAGGGCTGAGGTGAAAACGTGGAGGCAGACTTGTCACTATTAAGAACGTCAGGCGACCTAGGCCACTCCTGCCTAACAAGCCCCCTTACCTAGATGTCCGCTAGACCCTCCTTAACGCCCTGTCCTTTAAGACAGCCCGAAAGAAACCTGCTCACCCCCATTCCGAGGCAAGTTCCCTGATGGCATATATATAATATACCCTACAACTAGGACGACACGAAACTTACTAAACCTTAAACATATTGAAAGATACGACGGAGAGAAAAAAAAACTAGTAATCCAGAGAACAATATTTGGTAAACACAATGACTAAACGGTAACTATTACAACAATAGAAATCAATACTTATCCGTACAATATAGAGAGGAGATAAAGAGAACATAGAAAAGGACAGCAGATAGAAGATAGAGATAGAAATTGGACAACACAAAGAAGATTGACGTTCTTATGTCATAGTTGTTGCTGTCTCCCAAGTGTGTGAAAGTCCACCCAAAATGTCCTCAGAACGTAAGAGATGAAACTGTACTTCGACATCGGACCCTAACAAACAAAAAGAATCCCTATACGGTACGATAATAAATCCTTTGTCTAATACTCCACACGAAATACTTCGGTAGCCGACAGGTATCCTACTCTGAGACCAAACGTGACGAGCTTCCACTACACGGTTGACATCCAATGCATGGCATGCAGCCGCTCATGACACTACATCCAACGAAACGTGGTATGCAGACGTCCATGACGCTACACCCAGCAAAACGTGGCATGCAGACATCCATGACGCTACACCCAGCAAAACGTGGCATGCAGACATCCATGACGCTACACCCAGCAAAACGTGGCCCTCCCTACAACCCTTAGATAAAGAAACTTTATCCAGCCAAAATACATAGAGAAAAAAGTAATCGGATAAGTACGACATGAAGCGATAAAACCTACAGAAAACAAAATGCGGAAAATTGCCCTATAACCAACAGATACTGCTAAACATATCGGCCACAAGAAGTGCTATTTCTCGGCGTCGTCTCGGGGATCTAACTTCAAATCTTTTATGTGCCATTCGCCTTTCGAGTCACCGTTTGAATCCTTCAACTTGGACCGACGACAGTTTCTTTGAAATTCGGAAGGGACCTATAAATTTAGGTGCAAGTTTGGCGGCAAAATAATTGGCTGCGTTAGAAAGAGTTTCGTAACCAGACGGAGTCACCTACGGCTAATTCTATCGGTCTCCTTCGCAAGTCATAGCGTCGTTTAGCGCGATGATATGCAAGGTCCAAACGTTTACGGACATCTTTGAACAGCGGTTCAAAAGCTTCAGAGCTATTTAGATCTGACGGCTGATCGTCCCGAAGAGGATGGTTGTGTTGGTCTCCCCTCACGATATGTTCTCGGCCAAAATTTATGAAATATGGAGTGTGGCCTGTTGCCTCGTGCTTCTGGGTACGTAAAGCACACCCAACCTTTGGTAGTAGTTTGCACCATTGCCTCTGGTTGTCTTGTACATACGACCTTAACATTGTTTTCAACACACCGTGCATCCTCTCGACCGGATTGGCTTGAGGGAGGTACACAGGATTAAAAGAAATCCTACACTTGTAAGCCTCACACAGTTTCGCAAACTCTCTGCTCGTGAATTGAGGTCCATTATCACAAATTAGTACTTCCGGGACACCGAATAGCAGAAAAACGTTCTCCTCGATTTGCTTTTTGATGCTTGTCACTGTAGCTTGGCGTAGGGGGAACAACAGGGCGAACTTTGAAAAATAATCTGAGACTGTGAGGATATGGGTATAACCCCCAGAAGACCGTGGTAGTGGTCCCACCAGATCACAACTTAGGACTTGAAATGGCCTAGTGATGGGCGGTCGTTGCCCCATAAGTCCAGCTGGTGCTTGTCTCATCGGTTTACAAGAAATACACACAGTACAGTTCCGCACATATCTAGCTACGTCAGCGCGCATCTGTGGCCAATAATACCTTGATTTTAGTCTCTCGTAAGTCTTATACACGCCTGCATGACCTGACGTTTCTATGTCATGATTCTCGCGAATGATCTCCACGCTTTTACTTTTCGGAACGACCACTTTCCATGCTTCGGCTGAACCTGCCAAATCTGGATAGGCTACAGGAATATGTTTAAGTAGCTGAGAATCGCGAACGCGCCATTGTCGGTAACGTAACGGGTGTTCCTGCACAGAACGTAACATTTTTGAATACCACCTATCTGAAGCGATATGCGGTTGCACCAAAGCGACTTCCACGTACGATTCGTCTTGAGGAACGGCACGGGATAACATGTCTGGTACAACATGCTCCTTGCCTTTCCGGTGGACGAGATCGTAATCAAATTGCTGCAGGCGAACAGCCCAACGTGCTAAACGACCAGTAGGTTCTTTCAAGTTATTCAACCAAAGCAAACTCGCGTGGTCCGTCACGACAGTGAACTTAGACATCTCGAGATATGGGCGCAGCTTCTCGACGGCCCATAAAACCCCTAAGCATTCTCGCTCCGTTACGGAATAATTTCGTTCATTTCGACTGAGGAATCTACTCAAATAACAAATAACTCACTCACCATCTGGGTGCTGCTGCGAGAGCTCAGCCCCGATGGCATGTGATGACGCATCAGTTTGAACCTGAAATGGCAGCGTGAAGTCTGGACAGCTGAGAATGGGTGCAGTCACTAACGAATTCTTAATAGACTGAAACGAATGTTCACACTCATCAGTCCAGTTCCAACGGGTCTTTTTACGCAATAAATTTGTCATAGGCGCGATCACCTCAGAGAAATTTGGTATAAACCTGGAATACCAAGCGGCAGTCCCTATGATCTGTCGAACTTCCGTTACGTTACGAGGCGAAGGCAAATTGAGAATCGCGCTAACTTTGTCCGGATCCACATGTAACCCTTGACTATCCACGCGGTAGCCTAAGTATTTAAGCTCCCCCAGACAGAACTTGCATTTGTCTCGCGACAACGTCAACCCTGCCTTGAGGAGACGATCAAAGATTTCCTTCAAAGTTTGCACGTGCGTTTCGAAAGTCGGTGTGGCGACAATTATGTCGTCAAGATATACGAAGACATAAGGTTCAAGCTCTGGGCCTAAAACTCTGTCAATCAAACGCATCCAAGTAGCCGGAGCGTTAGACAAACCGAAAGGCATACACTTGAATTGGAACAACCCACGACCGGGAACCGTAAATGCCGTATATTCTCTAGAATCTTCCGCGACTGGAACCTGATGATAAGCAGATTTGATGTCTAGGGAGCTGAGATAACGGGCGTTACCTAACTTGCTCAAAATTGCAGAAACATACGGAATAGGATAGGCATCCTTCTTGGTAACTTTATTTAGACGACGGTAATCAATACAAAGGCGAAACGTGTTATCTTTCTTGGGCACCAATAGTACAGGACTTGACCATGCCGATTGAGATCTCTCAATGATATCTTCCTCGAGCATGCGTTGTACTTCTTCGTCTATGTGCTTTTGCACCGCTGGCGATACCGGATAATACCGTTGTTTGATCGGCTCAGAGTCCGTTACAATTTTATGCTCTAGTAGAGTGGTACGTCCCAATTTAGTACCTGCTCGGTCAAAATGAGCAGTTACCACTTCATCGAGTTCCAACCTCTGCTCTTTCGTCAGTGTATCCTCTGCACAAACCGAATGAACTTGTACAGACGGCGCATCACTAACGAATGTCCAGCAACTGTGCTTTAAGTTTGGTACGATACCCATCTCAACCCAGAAATCTATGCCAAGAATCAGAGTATGCGGTAGATCTGGTACAACTAATACCTCAATGACCTTGACCTTGTCTAACAATTGCATAGGCACCTGATAGCGACCTACAATTTTACATGGCTGATTATTTGCGACCGTAACTTGGCTAGTATTAGAGGTGTTCATCATTGGTAACCCTAATGTACGTAACAACGTCCAGCCGGGTTGTCCGAACACTGTTTTAGAGGCTCCAGAATCGAGAAGACCCTTGACCTCACAGCCTAAAATTTTGATGTCTAAGTATGGACGCTGATCATTGTCCACATGGCCTAAAATAAAGTCTAGTACCGACTTAGTTCGCGCAATAAAGTTTTGTTGTCGATTTTGTTGGACCGAAGCAAATCTTTCCGAGCTCACATTTCGGTCTGTCTGTGTCCCGGATGGTCGTTTCCCGAACATTTCGGACAAGTAGGAATAGTGACATTCGCGTGACCACAACGATAGCAATAACGTTGACGTGGCTGGTTGCATGTCCCGAACCACGACAATTCCAGCACAGGCCTGTAAGTCTCCGCGGTGGCGGTTCTGTAGACGTACTGACCGGACTTAATATCCCAGTAGAATTCCCTATAGTGTCGCTAGTACCAACTTCCATGGATGCGACCCTGTGGGAGAGTCTGGAATAATTGAAGGCCAGCGTAGGCTCTAACATGGCTCGATAGTTAGTTGGTGGAGGAGTAACCTGTTGGGTGTGAAGGTATGTTTCCTCGAGATTACGACACGACTCTAGTAAGATATCGATGGTGAGTATCGGTCTGTCCGCCCATTGTGAAGCTAAATGCATTTGTAAATACGGGAGAAGTCGTTCTCGAATAATCTGAACTCGTTGGCGCTCTTCAGGCTTTTGGGACAACCGGTTGAAATAATTCTCCATCGCGGCAATATATGCCATGACGGGTTCCGGATTGCCTTGGGTTCTCTTTTTAAGCTCTTCCCAAATATCCCTCTCATGATGATAAGGCAAGAACGCAGATTTAAGTTTGACCACGAGATCATCCCAAGATCCTATTCTATCCTTAACAAACGACCGATACCAAATTAATGCATCCCCTGTAAAAAGTTCTGCAGCGGCGAAAAACAATTGCTCTTTCGAAGCCCCTCTAGATACACGCAGTTCCTCTACTCTTTCTAGAAAATAAAAAACACTACTCTTCCCATCAAACCCAACATTCCATTTACTGACTGCAATCGGTTTACAAGAGTAAGACGGTTCATAACAATTACCCATATTCGAGGGTCGTGACACATTAACATCCTTAGTATTAGTATCAACCGTTAACGCTGAACTTGGAGAACTGGATATAATTTGTGGCATACTACTGAAAGTTACCCGAGGTCTATCTGTTTGCAACTCTATCAAAGCATTAGCGGCTCCCGCAAGCTCCTGCTGATTATTGTCAGTAGTTAAGACCAAAGAAGAAACCCTACGAGCTGAGTCATGTACAATTTCCGGAAGTAAAGGATTGTCCATATCTAGTAACGAGAATTCTGGATTTGTTCTATTACCACTTGTGTCCCTAGTAGCATGTGAAGGCTCCTGCGTTTGAGAATTGAGCTGAGATTCCAACAAATTTCCAACATAATCAATCATTTGCATACAACGTGCCATTAACTTTACTTTATCACGGTTTTGATTTTCGGATAAATTTATTAACCTTGATAGCCGACCATTAACATGTAGCAACCGTGTGTGAATGCGTGAATGTTCATTGGCTTTGTTATTCATATCGAAATTTGTTATGTCGGTACCAAGTTGTTGCAGTTTTTTATCACAAATATCTAATTCCGATTCAGCGTCTAAGTCCAAATCTGGAGAATTTGTTGAGAATCCCAACCGTTCACACCGCATTAACCCTCTCAAAGTACTTCGCTTCTCCGCTACTGTACCTTCTGAAGATAACCCTCTTATTGCAAGCTCATAAGTTAACTCGTCTACCAACAAACGATTGATTTCCATCGTGAAAGTAAAAGATATTAAAAGTCCCCCAAAAAAAATTCAAACCCGATATCCCGATAATTTATAGCGTCCTTCTACAGTTAGCACGAATATAAAGCAGATAACCAATTAATATTAAGCAAAAAGATGTAATCAATATATGCAACAATAAATCAGTAATCAATAAACAGTATAGGGCAATAATAATCAAATAATCAACAATTAAATAAGGCACTAATAATCAGTAATAATAATCAAATCATCCATAAACAGTAATAATAATCAAATCATCAATAATCAATATAAGGCAATAATAGTCAGTAATAATCAATATAATAATATACTAATCTCCCCCCCTCTAAGAGAGAGTGTACCTACACACGAATGAAAAAGAAAAAACACAAAATCTCTAAACACTATACCTAAAAAAAAAAATCCCACCTAAAAAGCTATTAAGTATTTCAGTAAAAAAATATATAAAGAAAGTGTGTAACAAAAATATGCTAAAGAAAGTACCTCAGCAAGTACAATTTTATTGTACTAGTACTTACTCGGTATGGCAATGATAAAAAAACTACGTATGAAGCTAACGTACCTAATTTTCACCAGTCGATACAACACCAGAAAACACCCCCAATTACCATCAAGAACGGTTGGGCGCCATTTGTTGCAGGGCTCCCAGATAAAAGGGGAATATGTAAAAAAATTTAACTTTAGAGGCTGATATATCAGCAATACAGCAGGGTAGGGTGGTCACCCTGTGCCCTGAACAAAATTTTTATGTTTTACGTGCAGTCCCCTCTCTGCATTTAATTGGTGGCGAAAGAGGCTCACACGGCCGACTAGTCAAGTACCTGGGGAGTGAATTCGAACAAATTGGGGCTTTAAATGTACGCTGGTGAAAACAAATACGCTTCTTACTATAACAGATTTAATAATGATATATAGGTACGCTTACAGCCAGAGATAATATTACACACAATCGATATGCTTAGATGTGTGGCCCACACTTAACCTAACACAAAACATAGGATAACTTAAAACTAATAAAATCGTAACTAATAATAGGCAAAATATGACCCCCCAAAATATATTAGCTTAGACGATTATATTAAAATACTGGAAATAACATGAAATGAACAAAATAATGTGAACTATTTAGTGACAATAGGTTAAATTGACTGTGAAAAATTTGTAAGAGTGGTATTCAAAACTATTCAAAACTTAATTGGTGATATGCAAAATATGTACTGATAATTTACATTTAATGTGTACCGTAAGAAAGCTGACGGGCTCTCTGCGCCTCACGTAGAAGGTGGTATGTGATATAAGGTCCCTCGTTAGGTAATTCAAAGACGCTTACCTCCAGCAGGTTTCAAAATGTAACCACTAGGCCTACCAGGGGAGCGTAGCTTCCAAGGCAACCAGGACGGAGAGTCTCACCGGTACACTCAGGATTCCAAATTCACCAATATCTTGCCAACCAAGTTTCAGTAAAACCAAATTTCACATACAGCCGTACAAATCCAATAGGTAAGATGTGGGGTCAAACATACATGAGGCGATGCCAGTAAAAGTCCAAGATAAAATGAAACCAAAGGAACAAAAAGAACAAGAAAACCAAAAAGAACAAAAACCCAAAAAAAAAGCCCTGCAATAAAGAAATAACGAATAATACAAATCTATTTTCTAAAGAGATTTCAGAGGTATACCTTAGATGTTGAGTGGGTTTTCAGAATTCCTTCGCCATGTGCTTCCAGCAAGTTGATTTATCCGGAAAATTCCGTAGCAGTATTTCCCAACAGAAAATAATACAAATAGCAAAATAAAATACTGCTAATTTGTCACTACAGCACTAAATCCCATTAAAGGAGCAAATTAACAAAATGCTATCCACGTGCTCAGTGACACAACTTCTCTTCGAGCCGGCAAACGGAAAAAATCCCCAAAAATGGCCCAGACGGTAACCTCTGTCAAAATCTGAGAATGACTAGAACTTTGTCCATGGGTACGTTCCGAATGAACACTATACAACATAACCCACAAATCTGATAAATCTCCCTTAATGACGTTTATATTCCACACATAATACAGTATTTCATAATTCCATTAACAAAACAATAGGTTTAATTGATAATAACGGTCTTGAAAAGGTTATAATCGAGACGTTCGAAACTCGCTTCCTAATTAGGTACAGTTACAGTGCGTTGCTAGCAATGCGTTGCCAGCAACTCGCTGCTAACATCACTGTGCATGGCTCACATGGAGCACGAACGGTAGGCAACCAGTTATACTATATTAACATATTAAGATATTCAAATTTAAATGTACAGATACGAAAATAGACTGTAACAATTTATCCCCCAACCCTTCAACGGAATCATCTCAAAATACAATCTAGTTCCAGATGTCGTTATAATTCAGATGAGTACCAAATTTCAAATGAATATCTTAATTTTATTTTATCAATCCCTTTAATAATGGAGAAGGGTGGTGGGGGGGTTGAAAATATAATAAAAAAAATTGAGTCTTTAGCTTCTAGTACATACAGCGAGTTTCAAGTTTCTGTACTCTTACCAACTTGCTTTACTTATATTCCTCTATTTACCCCTATTTAACCCCCAACTTTTCAACGGAATCATCTCAAAATATAATCCAGTTCCAGAAGCCGTTATAATACATACGCGTACCAAATTTCAAATGAGTATCTCAATTTTATTTTATCAACCCCTTTAATAATGGAATAGGGTGCTGGGGGTTGAAAAATATTATAAAAAAATCTGAGGCTTAGGCTTCTAGCATATACAATAAATTTCAAGTTTCTGTATTCGTACCAGCTTGCTTTACTTATTTTCTCCTATTTACCCCTAGTTAACCCCGCAACCCTTCAACGGAATCATCTCAATATCTCAAAATATAATCCAGTTCCAAAAGCCGTTATAATACATACGTGTACCAAATTTCAAATGAGTATCTCAATTTTATTTTATCAACCCCTTTAATAATGGACTAGGGGTGGTGGGGAGTTGAAAAATATTACAAAAAAATCTGAGGCCTTGGCTTGTAGTACATACATCAAATTTCAAGTTTTTGCAGTCTTACCAGCTTGCTTTACATATTTCCCCATATTTAGCCATATTTACCCCGAACCCTTCATCGGATATCTTAAAAAACAATCCAGTTTCCAGATCTCGTTATAATATATATATGTATACAAATTTCAAGTCAATATCTTACACCGTTCCGGAGAAAGCGTGCAGACAAGAAAAAAGTTACAGACAGGCAGACCGACAGACAGACAGAAATTTTTTTCGTTCAAATTTAAAATCTCAACGTTTGATGACATTCTAAACCAATATCAAGAAAAAAAAAATTGGTTTGGTTGAAATTTTTTTTACGATTACTATAACTACTTCCAATCCACTACGTGGATGTGGAAGTAATAATTGAAGTATCACTATAAGATCCCAACCCCCCCCCCCCCCAAATAGAAGCCATTTCTTTAGGAATGAATGAGGGTATTTCTCACACTTATATCTTGGTTGCAATGTCATAATGTGACATCTGTATAGATGTAGCGTGCCAAATTTCAGTTAAATGCAGAGCATTTCAAAGTTGAAAAAAAAAGTTTTTTGTCAGTGATGCATGCTCTCCAGCTTTAAACGAGGCAACTTGGAAATGAATCAACTTAGTTTGATCCCAAGAACAAATGGTAGCTACATGTACACAGAATACTGGGGCAAGCTGTACATATCAAAATAAAAAAATAAAATAAGGGTGTTTCTGATCTCGTTTACATCCAGTATAGCCGCTAACCTAGAGTCAATATGCAAAGTGCACGTTTTATGCGCATTAATTAGTTCCACTGCCATTCCCAATTTTCCCGACGCATTAACTTAATTACCTAGTTTTGATTTTTCGTTATTCTATTTTAACCTAGATTAAAAATTCTGGTTTTCCTGTTGAGAACTGAACTAGATACTGGTTTTTACAAAATTAGTATAACTACGTATAAAAAACGAGTTGAGAAAATGAAAACCCTACTTTATTTTGCGCTAGCTAGGCGTCGATGTTCTCTTATAAAATACGTACGCGAAGAAATTTATTTACATGTCGCACACAAAGAGTATATATAGTACTGGTGCTTTTACGCTAGTTGGTCGGTGGAAAAAAACATAAAACGAACTATGAATTTTGAATAAAACACTAACTTCACAATACAGAGTTGTAAAATGTTGAAATTAGAGACTCTCGTAGTGGACATGCAAACTAAATCAAGCGGAATGATACTCATTGTGACTCGGAATAGACCAGCGTCCTCGTTCGCTCATGTACGAGAGAGAACCCTTTGTGCATTTGATATGCACTTTTGTTCATCGTTTGCTAAATAAACACGGTCTTAAATTGAAATCGAAGCATCTCTTTGACTGCAACCGTGCGAAATGAATAACATACTTCACATCAAATTGAATTATAATATTTAAACATTTCTAAAAACTACATCATATCACTCCATAACTATTATTTGATATTTGGAGGACAAATTCAAACTAGAAGACATAATAAAACATACAGTAGGGAACAATATGATGTGAAATAAAGGGAAGTGAACAAAAAGCAAGTGTGAGATTGATTATGAACACTTGTAAGAAATAATTTAAAATTCTTTGAAGATGAGCAACATAATGTTCCTTTTTGTATGATACTTGAAATTGCTAACAGTAAAGCTCCATAATTTTTCTAATTTAGTTTCAGTTTGACGGCATAGGTCCATTAGAAGCGATTGTCACCGCTTATTAATTCTTCTATTAATTGCGTTTTTAATTTTACTTCCACATCCACATAGTGCAGTGGAAGTATAGTAATCGTAAAAAAAAAATCTTTTTTTTGTTTAAATAAAATAATCTGCCTGTAGTCTGTCGTAACTTTTTTTTGTGGGCGCGATTTCTCAAGAACGGTTTACGATATTGACTTGAATTTTGGTACATACAGATTCAGAAAGTATTCGTTTTGGTATGGCAATAATTGGCAATAAGTGGAAGCGAGAGCGAAGCAACTAGGCTATTCTTTTCTATCGTATGTATAACACATCATACAAAGCGCCCGCCACCTGCTATCTCCACCACATGTGTGTGGACATCCCTAGAGTTTAAATTTGTTTCCGTCTTACACACGTCAGTTCTCGTTTTGCCCTATACGATAGAAAAGAATAACCTAGTTGCTTCGCTCTCGCTTGCTCTTATTGCCAAATATTACCATGCCAAAACGAACACTTTCTGAATCTGTATATGTTTTATGACGAAATCTGGAACTAGTTTATATTTTGTGCTAACTCCGGTGATGGGTTGGGAGTTAATTGTTTTCTTAAATAAGGGAAAATAAGTAAAGCAATGGTATGGGTATGAGTACAAAAATTTGGGATTTGTTGTATATACTAGAAACCAAGGCTTCAGATTTTTTATAATATTTTTCAACCCTCTTCCACCACCCCCACTCCATTATTAAAAGAGTTGATATAATAAAAATAGGAAAAATAAGTAAAGCAAGCAGGTAAGAGAACAGAAACTTGTGATTTGGTATATATTCTAGAAGCTCAACTTTTTTAAAGGCATTTGTCACCGCCGTCATCACCCAAATCCATTATTAAAGGGATTAGCAAAATAAAATTGGGTCATTCACTTGGGTACACGCATGTATTACTAGAGTCGACATGATAAAAGCAGAAACGCTTAAAGGAATTGCGAACGATATAGCATCCCATATTACTTATTTAATAAATAAAATTTTTTACTGTGGGATTTGCCCTTTGCTGTTGTCAATCCGATTTTCAAAAGCGGCGATAAAACGGAAGTTTCTAATTATAGACCTATCTCAATTATATCAAACATTGCAAAAATATTAGAAAAACTTTTCAAAAACCGAATAAATAGTTATACAAAAAAAAATCAAATTAATATCAGAACGTCAATTTGGTTTTCAACAGAACAAATCTACGCTAAACGTAATTGAACGTTTAATTTAATATATAGATACATGGATAAAGAAACTCCTTGTATGTGCATATTTCTTGATCTTGCCAAGGCTTTTGATACTGTGAGTCATGCACAGCTATTGGAAGCATTGAGTGATATTGGGTTTCGCGGTCCTAGCATAAAGCTATTTAAAAGTTACTTGACAGATAGAAAGCAATTTGTGAAAGTAGGTAATGCCAATAGTGAACATCGCAGTGTTGAATTTGGCGTTCCACAAGGTACCGTGTTAGGTCCGCTATTATTCAAAATATATTCGAATTTATTGACAATAAAATTCATTGGAACGGTCATAAGTTTTGCTGGCGATACTGCTATTTTATATAGTAATCAGACGTGGAAAAATTTGAAATAGCAACCAGAATTTGACCTATAAAAAATAAAAGATTGGTTTCATCATAAATTATCAACTATAAATTTTAGTAAAATTAAATTTTTACCATTTGCGTGTTACAAAAATACGCTACCCAAATTTTCCTCATTCACAATTAATTCTTCAACTAAAATCGAAGGTGCAAAGACAGTGAAATGTCTAGGTATTACTACAGATCGACATCTAGGGTGGGATCAACATATCATTAATGTGTGCAATACCCTAAGAAGCCTAATATATAGAAGGAAGTGTCTTAAAAATATACTAGATTTGCCGACTCTAAAAACCATATATTATGCATTGATTGACTCTCGGCTAAAGTACAGTATTATTGAGTGCTGTAAAAAAGCACATGAAAAAATAATTCAAGATAATATAATATAAATAAGACGATTAAATAAAAATAAATAAATAAAAATATTTAAAAAATAATACTTAGTACACCGAATACTTATCCCTCAAATGATCTATTCATAGATGCTAAAATTCTAGATTTACGACAATTATATTTCTACACTATCGTCTTGTACCAGTTCCAATAATAAGGACGCTTTAACTGAATCACAACATTCCTAAACAACCAGACAGAAATTAAAATACAAAGCACCATTTTGTGACAAAGAAGTTTTATATTTCTCGCTCCCAAATTATTTAACGAACTTCCCGATAAAATTAGAAATCTAACGAATTATCATTTATTTAAGAAACATTCCAAAGCTTTCATCTCGAATTCAAATAGAACAAAAATCCATGACTTAATTGCAATGAAAATAAATAATGCAATAAAATCATGAATCGTTACCCCTAAAAATGTTTTTATTTCAAAAAAAGCTGATGAATATACATATATGAGTATATTTTATGTGCATATATACATGTAGTATATTTTGTTTAGTACAGTATATTTTTGTGCTTGTATATATTCAATGTCGAACTTATACTAGCATACTTGTTATTATATTATATTTTATAATAGGTAGGTTTTGTTCCGGTAGGTTAATATTGTTATTATATTATATTTGTAAATAAATAAGTAAATTACACCACGGACAGTCTAGGCTGTGTGGTCTTCGTTTGTTTGTGAATGAAAATGAATAATCATAAGAAAATTGTAAATTGTAATACCTTAAGCAAATAAACATTATTTTTATTATTATTATTATATTTGGAGCTGATTCCATTTAAAGCTTGAGGGTAAATATGGGAGAATAAATAAAGCAAGCTAGTAAGAGTCCAGAAATGTGGGATTTGGTGTATATATTAGAAGCCAAGGATTTTCAACCTCCACGCCCCCCCATCAGCGTCACTCCATCAGGGGTTGATAAAATAAATCTGAGATATTCACTTGAAATTTGGTACACGTATATATTGTAATGACATCTGATTGAGATTATTCCGTTGAAGAGTTTGGGGTGGGGGGGGGGTAAATAGGGGAAATAAGTAAAGCAAGTTAATCTGAGTCCAGAAAGTTAAGTATTGGCAAATATGCTAGAAGCTAAGGTCTCAATTTTTTTTGATATCTGCTTCAAATATTATATTATTAAAATTCTATGACCAATTATAGAATACTGTTGGAAACGAAGATTTGTTTACTTATTTATTTGTTGTTTGCATTGTTTTTATATATTAGTTATTGTTGTGATTGTACTAGCTCCGTAACTAAGAAAGTGTAGTTGAATAAAAATAAAATAATTTATATTTGACATCTGTTAATTTCTGGCTCTAAAAACCCACAAGTTGAGGCATATTCTGCTTCAGGTATATTCTGCTTCAGGTTATGGGCCCAGTACACCCAGTACAATAAGAAGGGTCAGTGGTTCTCTAGTAATAGAAGAAAACTAGTTTCGTGTCAAGTCACATCAAATTTAACATACCAGTTAAAGGTATTCTAAAGGTAATAAGATGGACAAGTTCAAGAATATTAATATTCAGAAATTCGATGGGAAGAATTTTTCACTGTGGAAATACCAGATGGAAATAATATTTAGAGCAGAGGGTTTGCTGGATTTAATTAATGGTAAAGCAAAACAACCAGTAATAACAGATGAAGAAAACGTAAAGAAATCATGGGAAAACTTAAATGCTAAAGGGATGATGTTAATATCTATGTCAATGGAGTTTAGTCAATTGCAGACTGTAATAACGTGTGATAATGCCGCCAGTATGTGGTCAAGGCTGAAAATAATTCACGAACAAAGGTCCTCCGCGAACAAAGTGATGATTAAACAAAAATTTTTCAGTTATAAAATGTCAGAAACCGACAGTATTGCACAGCATATTAGCAACATAGAGTCAATGTCACAAGCTCTAGCTGATGTTGAAGAAAAAGTAAGCGATATAGATAAAATAGCTAAAACTTTAGAAAGTTTACCTCACAAGTATGGATCATTCGTAACTGCATGGGACTCATACGACGAAGATAAACAAACATTTGAAAATCTTACAACAAGACTTCTCAAAGAAGAATTGAGGCTTACTCAGGCAGACGAGCTAACAACTGCGTTTGCTGCTGTTAAACTCAATAAGTATCCTCATAGTTCGAACAAAAAGAATTTTGTTTCTAATACCAAAAGTAATTTTATTCCTAATACAAAGTATTCTAAAAAAGATGTAACGTGCTACTACTGTAACAAGAAGGGGCATTTCAAATCTGAATGTAGAATAAGGCTTAGTAAACTTCAACCTGGTTACAGCAAGCAAAACTGTGATCCAAATTACAGAAATCAAGCTCTTAGTGCTGAGATGAAAAATATAGTTGCTGATGGATGTGAAGATATCTGGCTCGCTGATAGTGCAGCATCAAAGCATATGACGTCGCACAAAGAGTGGTTTTCACAAATAACACCACTAAAGAACAAAGATGTTCAAATTGGAGATAACTCTTTTATTACCGCTGAAGGAATTGGCTCAATTAGTGTAATGGCTGTTGTGAATGGTAGAAGAGTTCCTCGTACATTGGTAGAAACCTTATACGTTCCAAAGTTGAAGAAAAATCTTTTTTCAGTGGGAGCAGCCACGAGCAAAGGTTTGCAGGTCGAATTTAATAGTAGATTCATAGAAGTTAGAAATAAAAATGGTGTAGTTGCTGTTGGAAGGAAGCTGGAGAATCAATGCTATAAAATGTTATTTGAAATCCCACAAATTCAAGGAAACTCCGCAGAAACGAGTATTGTTCAGCTATGGCATGAACGGTTGGGTCATGTTAATTTTCGTACTTTGAAAGACATGTCTGACAAAGGAATGATACCTGATATCAAAATCTCAAATAAAGAAGTCACACGTATTCAGTGTGAGGGTTGTCAATATGGAAAACAACATAAGCAATCATTTAATGCTAATTTGAATAGACGAGCTGAAAAACCTGGTGAATACATTCATTCCGATGTCTGCGGTAGAATATCAAGTACTTCATTAGGAGGAGCTAATTATTTCGTTTTATTCAAGGATGATTGTACTTCATATCGTTTTGTTTATTTCATAAGACATAAAAGTGACGTTTTCACAAAATTTCTGGAATTTCAGAAAATGTCAGAAAGACAAACTGGTAATAAAATAAAAATATTCCGAAGTGATAATGGAACAGAATTTGTTAACCATCATTTTAAAGATCTTTTTAAAGAACATGGAATAATACATGAAACCAGTGCTCCATATACACCAGAGCAAAATGGAAGGGCAGAGAGAGATTTGAGATCTATAGTTGATAGTGCCAAAAGTATGTTGCATAGTACTGCTCTCCCGATGAATCTTTGGGCGGAAGCAATTAATATGGCCGTATACTTATTAAATCGTCGCCTGTGTGCACAAGATAAGCATGTTACTCCTTACGAAAAATGGACAGGAAAACAATTAAATCTTAGCCATTTACGAAGGTTTGGATCTGAAGCATTCGTACTTGTGCCTAAACAGTTCAGAAATAAGTTCGAGAGAAATTCCAAGAAACAAATATTAGTGGGATATGACGGCAACAGTTCCAATTACAGATTGTATGAATTGGCTGCCAGGAAAGTTGTCGTCGTGAAACATGTTAATTTCAATGGATGTATTTATAAAGACAGTAGAAATATGTCATGTCAAATATTAGTGGGATATGACGGCAACAGTTCCAATTACAGATTGTATGAATTGGCTGCCAGGAAAGTTGTCGTCGTGAAACATGTTAATTTCAATGGATGTATTTATAAAGACAGTAGAAATATGTCATGTCAAAACAACGTTATATTTGAGATGGAAGATGAAGATAATTTACAAGAAGAGTCCGTAAACACCAAATCAGAAGGCAGAATAGAAAACCAAACGTCAGAAAACATAGAAGTAGAAATTAATCAGCCTACGTCAGAAAACATAGAAGTAGAAATTAATCAAGAAAACCAAACGTCAGAAAACATAGAAGTAGAAATTAATCAGCCTAAGGATAAAGCTTCAGAAGAAAATGGCCATTATTTAAGACACCGTAAAGATATTAAGAAACCAATTTGGTATGAAGCATGTGCAGCAATAGTAGGTGAACCTCAGACCTACGAAGAAGCTATGGAAAGTGAAGAAAAAGAAGAATGGAAGAAAGCAATGGAAGATGAGATTAAGTCGCTGATGAAAAATGAGACGTGGTCACTACAAGTTTTACCAGCGGATCGCAAAGCAATTGGGTGCAGATGGGTGTTTAAAATAAAATATAAAGCGGATGGTAAAATTGAAAGATATAAGGCCAGACTTTGTGCAAAAGGTTATAGTCAAAAATCTGGCATAGACTATTTTGAAACATTTTCACCAGTTGTAAGGTATGATTCCGTTAGAACGTTATTATCAATTGCAACTGTCAGTGATTTAGAAATTTGTCAGTTTGACGTAAAGACGGCTTTCCTGAACGGAGATTTACAAGAAGAAATCTTTATGAAGCAGCCGGAAGGCTTTAATACAAAAGGTTGTACTCTGGTATGCAAACTCAACAAAAGCCTATATGGTTTGAAGCAGTCTCCGAGATGTTGGAATAAGAAGTTTGTGGAATTTCTTAGTTCATACAGCTTCAAGCAGTTAGATGCTGAAAAATGCATTTTTTATGCACTCTTTGAAAATTATGAACTATTCCTGGCGTTGTACGTTGATGATGGTCTAATTATGTGTAAATCTAAAAAGGTTATGGACATATTTTTGACAGAACTTGGAAAAATATTCGAGATAACCATTTGTGCTGCAGAATGTTATGTTGGATTGGAAATCAGTCGCAATAGAGAACAAAGAAGTATATTTTTGGGCCAGCAAGGGTATGTTGCCAAAATTTTGGAGAAATTTAACATGGTAAATTGTAACATCAAAGCAATTCCTGCCGATCCAAATGTTGTGCTTCATGCAAACCAAGCATCTACAAGAGATAGTAGGATGCTTAGTGTGCCCTATAGAGAAGCTGTAGGAAGTTTAATGTTTCTCGCTGTCGTCACACGCCCAGATATCATGTTCGCTGTGTCTCAAGTGAGTAAATACCTTTGTAGTCCAGCTTTGGAGCATTGGATAGCAGTAAAAAGGATATTCAAGTATTTAAAAGGAACCCAGAACTATGGAATAAAGTATTGTGGAACTGATTTAAATTTTGTTGCATATTCCGATGCTGACTTTGCAAACGATATTGATTCTAGAAAGTCAACAACTGGTTATTTGACTATGTTAGCTGGGGCACCGGTTACATGGTCGTCACAGTCTCAAAAGTGCGTTTCCCGTTCTACTACAGAGTCAGAATACGTGGCAGGTTCAGAAACAGCCAGAGAGGTTATTTGGTTGAAAACATTACTTCAGGAGCTTAATGTAGATGTATGCGAACCTACCAAGCTATTCGTAGATAATCAAAGTGCCATTCGGTTAGTCAAGAGTCAAGAACACCATAAGAGGACCAAACACATTGATATAAAATACCATTATATACGTGACCAAGTAGAAAAGGGTTTCATTGAAACTGTCTATGTTGAATCTAAAAAACAACTTGCTGATATTCTCACGAAGGCTTTACCAAAGGAACAATTCATCAGAAATAGAAGTTCACTTTGTGTACCTTTAAATCAGTAAACAAATAGGGGGAGTGTTGGAAACGAAGATTTGTTTACTTATTTATTTGTTGTTTGCATTGTTTTTATATATTAGTTATTGTTGTGATTGTACTAGCTCCGTAACTAAGAAAGTGTAGTTGAATAAAAATAAAATAATTTATATTTGACATCTGTTAATTTCTGGCTCTAAAAACCCACAAGTTGAGGCATATTCTGCTTCAGGTATATTCTGCTTCAAATACAAATATAGTCAAGATGTTTTCTTTTAAAAAGACTTGGATGGGAAATCTGGATGTGGAAGCAGTGATTTCTTAGACAGCGGATTTTCATAATAAAACCGAGGTGCGGATCACAGGGATAAATTCCAAAGACTAGCTCGTTGGAGAGAGCGCGAAAAGCCTTCTCTTTCTTGTCACACCCAACAGTGAATTATAACCAAATGAGATCTTCACCACTTATTAACACATGTTTTTTCACATATTAATCAAAGTTGACGATACTCTCCATTGGTCGAGACACGAGATATAAGAAAAAAACTACAAAGAAAAGGAATTTAGAAATTTGACTTTTGATCACGTATAACTTTGGAAATAAAACAGATAAAAATATATTTTTTTAAATTTTTACAAGTAAACCTTGGTCTTTAATTTTAGGTCTAATTTGTTGCAATAATTAAAAATCTAACATAAAAAAACTGGCGGTATCTTAAAAGATACACAAATTATCAATGTTTTTTTAATACTTAACTCGTCGTAACTCGCTTATGAGTTGAGGTATTTGAATGTTCTTGGCGCCAAAAAATGGCAAATTTAATAGGCTTCGTTTTGTCTCAATTAATGCATGATCTATTTTCTTAAATAAAAGCGCTATAACCCTCAACATACAACGAAGTCGCGTGGCTTTGTCTCTCGTTCCCAACTCCCGCGCGCGCATGAAGTCATACTGTTTACATATACAGGGTGTAATTAGTTTCATGTCATTAAAAAAAACTGCCCTCTAGGGGCACTTTGAAAAACACTGATCTAGGTTAACATATTTAATATTATGGTAGACAACTATTGAGAACCACTGCTTTTCTTGGTCGATGGACTTGTACTTCCCAATTATACAACTTTTAAATTGTCATAAAAAAGTGCTGGCCGGCACACGCGGTGTCAAAGGATCACCGACCGCCTTTGATGTACCGCCTCAACTGAACTGACGCAAGTATAAAGAGGTAAATAATTCGTTCTCTCTTCGTGCACAATTGCAAGCAAATAATGGCCGTAGAGATTTAAACAGAGCATTTCTTTACATGCTTGTTTTTTAATTTGGAACAAAATATTGGATTGTTTATAATTTAGAAAATTTAAATGTGGTTTATTAACATTTGTAACATAAATGAGTGTCCTGGGTTAAAAGCTTACTACCTACCTAAATGATTCAAAATCTCTGCATCTGTATCAAGTGTGTCGGTACGTCGAATTAAGTACATTTATTTTTTTTCTCCAAAACTATGAGCTTTAGACCGTTTTTTTGTTTGTCTTGTCGTTCCCTACCACCAGTTTTTTTTAATGACATGAAACTAATTACACCCTGTATTAGTCATTAATACATTGTCTGGCCTAGCAATCATAGAGATTTAGTTGTTCAAAAAATGATAACATTAATTGATAGCACATGGGTTAATCCTTTTGACAGCAACGATATGTCCAAAGAACTTATTCACATAGCAACAGGAAAAATTGCATCTCAAAAATCAAGAAATCTTTGACTACTTTTAAAGCAAAAGCACAATCCAGCAATCAGGTTTTTATTCGAGATCAGCTTACAACTGGGGGTCAAGTGAGTTTTTGGAAATCTGTTGCTCGTGACCCAATTATCTCATTTAGCTTTAATAATATTGGGTACAAAAAAACAGATAAGAATAGCCCCATAAATCCTGAGTTTATGTTCGAAAGAATCATTACCGCTGCCCAATTTAAAGATACGGATTTTAAAAACATTTTGTCATATGAATTAACTCCTACCCCAGCCTCGTTGTTTCATGAAGATGGTTCAATACGAGAAAGTTCCAAATGTGAATTAGCGAAGAAGTTAGAATCCTTTTGTGATCTAACAGTTGACCCGCCACACGAAATTACAGAATATTTCCTGGTTGGAATGGTAATTCTACAGGAAATAAATGAAAGATCATTCAAAACTTATAACCAATTGGCTGATGCCGTAGTAAATAACTTTTTGTTTATATTTAAAAACAACATAAATTGCTTTAAAGTGTCAATCGTATTTGATAGATATGATGTAGAAAATTCTGTAAAAGCTTTTGAAAGGCAAAGAAGGGGCCAGCATAATTTAGGTACTTATAGTATTGTGTGATCCAGGACTGTAACAGAATACAAAAGCTTTTTAAAATCAGTAGCAAAATGGCGTTAATTAAATTTGTTTCTAACAAACTATGTGAATCTTCCCACTTAATCCCCGGGGGAGAGATATAGTAATTTCACGAGGATTTCAAGATGGACATACATGTTTCAAGGTAGGTCGCAATTAAAATATTGCTTTTTGATCATGTTGCACTAAAGGGTAATTGTTTTAAAGATTTTGTGGGAGACGCTGTCGAACGCGGGAAGGAGATTGGAAGCCTCGAGACTCCGTCACCGCAGCGCGCCTCGTTGTGTTTAAAGGGTACCACAATTAGACCCAAGATTAATGAAGACAAAATAAAGTATATTAAATTTGGCAGTTTTTGGTGGGAAAAACATTCGAATACCTCAACATATAAACGAGTTCCAACAAGTTGAACATTTTTAAAAAGTTAAGAGTTTGTGTAGTTTCTAAATTAACGTAGTTTTTTTAGTTAACGTAATTATTTTTGTGACAAATTATACCTCAAACTAAAGAGAATCATTTTTACTATAAAACTAAAAAAAAATATATATATATATAATTTTACTCCTTTTTGTTTTCAAGTAATTCGCGGTTAATTTTAATTTTCTTATTTCCAATTTTTTAATTTTTTTTATTGTAACTTCGGTTTCTACCAATGGATAGTGTCGTCAAAAGTGAATTATATGTAAAAAAAAAACCTGCTAAATAAAATGGTAAATGTTTTATTAGGTTATACGTCGGTATTGGGTTTGTGAATCCGAAGGACTAGACGGCTTTTGCGAACTTATATTATATACTTATAAAATTCGCCTTATTTGTAAAGAATGGACATAACTTGGGCGTATGGTGGGCGTATGAGACACAAGTGGAGTAGTATTCAACATGCAAAAAATTAGAAAAAATGTCTAAGGACATTGTCCCAAATATTTCTGTAATAAAGAATGAACGCGGTTGGTTTCATTTGAAATAGAATTTAATAAGACTGATTTTAGAACAGAAAATTTCAGCATTTTATTTATTTAGAACTGGTTGTTTATAACAAACTCGAGAGAAATCACCCTTTCCTTAAATCGAATCTTTTTGGGTTATCTTTAATGAAAATAATATATGCCCCTTGATTTGTTTCCTTAAGAGGTACAAGAAAGTTTTTTTTTTTGTCAAGACGCAATTTAAACTACTAATTTTCACACCATTACATAAGAAGGGGAGGACAGATTATCTGCGACAACTACAGATTAAATCATACGTACGTAAAATAATGGTGCATGTTCTTCAGATTTCAGCCTTATGTTTTTGGCAAACATCTCTTATGCATACAGGCATTGTTATAGTATGCGATGTTAGAAAGTAAATATTGAATTTACGACGACTTGTCGAAAATATTGTGTACCTTTGTTTAACATTAATATTGAACACGTGATACGATGTGTGCTGGAGGACTGGCAGGGCAGTAAAGTTATAGGTGAAACCAAGATCTCTTACTTGAGATTTGCAGATGATGCCACCTTAGTTGCAGTAAGAGAGGATGAACTCGAACACGTGATGGACAGGCTACAGACGAATAAGTTCTACTTATTATTTAAATGTAAATTAAAAGAAAACGAAAGTTATGCTCGCAGACCAAGCAAATAATAACCTCCCAGGCACGTTAAGAATAAGTGACTGCGAGATAGTCCAAGATGGTAATTGGAGCACTTGTGGTGTATACTGGCAACAGAGATTGGGCATAGAATACTGATGGCAAGATCGCCAACATGCTTTTAGTATAGCAGAAATATCATGAAACGCAGAAAGAAAGATCAGACTTGCTAACGCCCTACTTGTCTCCATCTTTTTCTACGCTTTCAGACATGAACCGTTGAGGATGATGTGTTGATACTAACGAGATGTTGGTTTGGAGATGTTTGCTAGCCTGGGTAGCCTATCGCACTAATAGATTGGTTCTCCAAAAAATATGTTCCAAAAGCGATTCTTCAGCATCATATTCTCCCGAATTCTCTCAATATTTATCCGAATCGACTGGAAAGAGGACGATACAAACGATTGATCATTCAGGAAAAACTAGATGGCAAGAAGTTAGAAGGGCGCCCTCTGAAACATTAGCTGATGTCAGCAAGGAGCTGAGGGGAAAGGCTTTAATGTGCCTAGCAGCATACAAAATTAAAGACACGTGTAATAAAATTCTGAGATAGAAATAAAGGGATTTTATGCAGAAGTAACTTCCATTACGCTACGCATTTTTTAATACACTGACAGTTATGATGTCTCTTGAGATTATCTTTAAAATCATATATAACGTAGTACCTAAAGTCAGAGAGTAAGTTGGCATGTAACTTGCTAGAATGATATGAGAATTTATGTTTAAAGATGGCAGAGAAGCGTTTTGGTATTTGCAGAAAATATTGCCTACATGTGCTTACATTGTTATATTTCAATTGTGACAGTTTCTTCTTCTGTGACAGATCCGGCCACTTTTCCTTAACAAAAACTTCGTGGGCTACACTACAAAAAAGTTATTGAAGTTATCTTAGAAAACCTACTTCAGAAGATTTTTTATTTACTGGGTGAAAGTTACGAAGTCCCGCAGTAAATCGCAGCTATAAGTTTTGCAACAATAGAAGTTATGTGACTCTTTGCAGTGTCCGACAATAAATAGAATAACAGAACTTAGAAAATATTAGACTTTCATATAATTGTAGTCTTATTTGGTATCTAAAATATCTTTTTGGACAACGTGTGAAACTTTGAGATGTATAAAAATAATAACTGGGGTCCTTCAACTGATCCCCGTGAGATTTTAAAATTAACACGCAAGGAATCTGTAATTTGAGAATCTAAAGTCATGCTATATGATCGATTTGAAAGTTTACTTCGTATGAAAGAAACAGAGACATTATCGAAATCCGAAAAGGCAGAATACTAATGAACCTTATAGCCCAATCAATGGGTAGAACTGTATACCAAAATTATTACCTGGAAACAAAAAATATGGTTGAATAGAAGAGGAAATTCTAAGAAAGATTTGTTTTTCGATGGAATCGATCTGAAGTGGCGAACTTAATCTAAAAAATTTACGTTTAAATACTTGTCAACCGCAAGTATAGCTCACAGCATGACGAAAAAGCACGTTTAAAAAAAAATTAAAAATATCTTTTATTTTCGAGATATATTGATTTTCCTAAAAAAAAAGGACGTTCTCAAAAATCGGCTAGTCTTGCTCAACGGAGGATTCTACAGTAACGGTCTTGCTCTCTTTTTTTTACAAAGAGTTGTAATATCATACTTTAAAATAATTGAATCAGTTTTATTAGTTTTAAGGGTAAATAAATGGCTTTAAAATAATTGTATTTTTGTAGGTTATGTTTCGTTTAGATAATTTTGCCGAGTTTAATTTATTCTCGGCTCCAGAAAGTCGTAGGACAGACAGTTTTTTTGTAAAATAGTTAATAATTGTCAGTAATCGATTCCCGTATGCCATTTTTGTAAACTTATTAAAAAAACAGAACATAAAAAATGTAATTATTTTAAAGCCATTTATTTACCCTTAAAATTAATAAAATCGTTATAATTCTTTTACAGCATGATAGGACACCTGTTTATAAAGAATATGAGCCCAATATCGTTACTGTAGAACCCTCCGTTGAGCAACACTAGCCAATTTTCGAGAACGTCTTTGTTTCGAAATATCGATTTATCTCGAATAATAAAAGATATTTTTAACCTTTCTAAAAACTTACTTACTTACTCGGCTTGCCGTGAGCTATACACGGTTGACAATGAGTATTTAAACGTAAATTTGAAAAAGATACAGGAAAAACAAAAGAAGCCGATTTCTTACAGTTTTTTCAATATATCTCGAAAAGTGTTATCGCAATTGATACTTAAAAATACAGCAATCGATCAAAGATATTTTTAGCACCTACAACTTTTTCATTCAACTTTCGATTAGAGCCATAGTTTTTTTGTTATTTACGAGAAACTGTTTTTTTCAACTTCCCCAATTTTTTAGGTTAAAGCTCGCCACTTTAGATCAAGTTCATCGAAACACAAATCTTTCTTAGAATTTCGTCTTCTATACAACCATATTTTTTTTTTCCGGCTATTAATTTTGGTAAATTTAACATTAAACCGTGACGGGTTGGGCTGTTAGATGTAAAAGTTCAAAGGGAGAAGAAGTTTTGGCTAGTGGTAAAATATACGGAAGTTTTCTAAAGTTAAAAAAACATTTACAGCGCTCACAGTATTTAGAATAAATGCAAATGTGATCAAGTAAATATTAATTTTAAATTTTAATACACAATGGTTTAACTACTTTACCTCTCCGCTACCTATCGCAGGCACTACTGTGGTAACTAGTTACTAAAAAATTATGCCTTTATATGCGTAGAATAATCAAATACTCGAAATAGCTGTGGCGGCAAAGCCGTTTGTACAACACTAAAATATCAATTTCACTGTGTGTACTGAAAACAGGATGAACACATTTACCCATTTATTATAAACATACCTAATGCAGCAAACCTTGTTTATCTTTCACATCCCATGCGTTATTATATATTCTCTTTCTAAAAATGAATAAAAGGGGCTTGATTTTAAGTGAATTATAAAATTTTATGTTTTCTGTTAACCCTAAGCCTTTCATATTTGTGCTATATCTCATATAACGGAAATTAAAATATACATGCATGCTCAAAAATAACCCATATACCTGCAGCAGGATTTGATATCATGTAATTTTAACATAGATAGATGTCTATTTTCTTCACAGTTAGTATCAAATTAACTTGATGTATATTTTAATTAACACCATTTACAAAGCAGACTGAAATAATTCTAACACCACATATATTGGCCAAGCAAAACAGTACCCACATAATCGAATAAATACACACAAATATAATATAAAAACTTGACACCAAAATTCGATAGCACCTACCAAACATGCTTTAAACCATCATCACAGCTTTTTTCCTTGACAATACCAACATTTCATCACATGAAATGTTATAAATTAAAAGACATAACAAGGCAATAAACAGCACTAATATAAATAATTTAAGAGACAGATATTTTAGCTTATTAAAGGGGAATATTATCATACATCTTATATATTTTTAAATCTTTCCATCAAGTGCACAAGATGGTGTTTAAACTACATTACTTCACAATACTAGTCACGAATGAAAACTTAGGAGCCACCGTGTAATTACCTGACACATTTGTAACAGTTAGAGACATGATTAATTCTTTGACTCAAAACATGGCAGACAAGAAAACTGATACGAGAATTTTTCGTAGTAGTGTTTGCACTAAATTAAGTTTGCTTAATTTATAAATGAAACTATTTGAGAAAAATCAGCTCGACATTTACTAATCATAGCCTAAAAGTAGACACCTTGCAGGTTCAAAACGTGAGCTTCAGGACCACTAATCGGGATGCATGCCAATCGTATTTAATAATACCACGAAGTGGTAATTAATAAATAAGAAAGTATCAACTGGATGATTCTTTGTTATGCCGTGTGACATAGCTTGCAGGTTTAGAATGTCTGTCGAAATATTGGATGCGGTGTGGTAAACGTGTGCAAAATTAGGTGATTATGATAATGGAAAAATTAGTTTATTTGTGACAAGGGGGGGGGGAGGCGCGTCAAGTTATTATTTCTAATGGGGTGTGGAAGATTCCAGGGAAGGTGTGCAAAATTATGATGCATAATTGAGTCCGATTATTCACGTAGGTGAGGTAAACAAACCGACCTTATTATAACACGATTCATAATTGCAATTCCAAAGACGTTACTACTTTAAGATAATGAAAAGTCGTTGGTAAAACCAATAGTTCACCTCTCGCAAGTTGTTTTATTCGATAAGTTGCCTTCAACGTTACGTTTCAACGTCAAAGCAAGTACAAGTTAATTTTCAATGTTTACTAACTTTATGCCGTTCCCTGGCATTGTTTCCTCTACGAGAGCATTCCATATTTTCATATGAGATTTTTTTTAAACTACTAATCCTTGAAAGAAGTTTGAAATAAATAAGTTGCTTCATCCATTATTCAAAAATGGCGGTGTCAATATGGCGAACTTTGACGACGCCATTTTGAGTTTTTAAATTTTCTATCACATATTTATATTTATATTCTACGACTTCAAAAATTCTCAGGTGTCAATTATTAGTAGAATCTGATCGGAAACACCATTTATGAAACACTATATAACCAAATATTTTGTTTTTGCACGTTTCATAACCAATAGCGATTTACCACGTATAATAAATAACGCCTATTACTTCTGTTAGGTTTGCCATTATTATGTGATATAGTAGGTACATCGAAAACTGAAATCGTGTGGAAGAAATAATGTTTGTCATTGAGTATTTGAAGTACTCATTAAAATATTTCATATTCATTATATGCAAAAGGCCACACGATTTGTTTTATCGTTCTAATTTGTTATGCCAATTTCACATTTTTCAATGGATTTGTTATCGCAAATGTCAATTTAATATTAATTTATTACACCATACCATCTGGAATCCTAAATATATATATATATATAAAACAGGCTAACCATTATACTCTTCGCCGATTTACTGCACTTTTATATAATTGTTGCACATTCAGGATACTCTTCGCAGTTTTTTTGCAAATAATATAGGTTTTAGACATTTTTTGTTTAATTATAAAACACATATTTTTTAAATTTAAATAATTAATAACTTTGCTGTTCAAACTATAGGGTTCTTCCTCTAGCTAACACTACCCTACTGTCCCTTACGTTTTTAAGTTATTCTGCTTATAACAAACGTGGCGGATGGTCAGACGGACAGACATTTGGAAAGTCGTTCAAAATTCTATTACCAACGCAGTGATATGAACATTTTTTCTCTACGAGCGATATTACCGGTTTTAGAAATGTGTCTATCAAATGCATAGTATGAACTATAATAGGTACTTACGTAATATTTTAGACCATGTGAAAAGGTGCAACCAGTAAAACCAACAAATGTGCGACACTGGTGTAACGTACATACTTATGATATACAAAAACATATAAACATATTATGTGATACACAGAGGTACAACTATTTACTCTCATGAAAAGAAAGTCACAATATTTGATGAGAAAACCATTTAATTTACCAGGATTTCATTAGAAGTTCCTCTGTGTTGTCTTGCGTAATGTGTTCAGCTAATGCACTGTTATATTTATTATTATTCTGGCAGTTGGATCTATGTGGTTTAATACGGTTCCATAATAATTCTTTGGTCTATCCGATATATACCGGGTGGACACGACTCAATGTACGCCCCCAATATTTTGGTTGGTTTTTGTATTTAAAAATTTGGTTCTTGGTACACATAAATTAGACAATAATAGGCTACTTTTAGACTAACAGGAATGAAAATATCACTTCCGGTTGAACCGGAACATTTCTAAGTGCAACAGTTTTTTCAGATCTAAAAAATTCCAAAAAATAAGTGAGATACGAACAATTTTTTAATTTTGTCAAAATGGCCGCGTCAGATGAATGCGATGTAAGAAAATTACTAAGTAGGCTATGGAAATTATTAGTAAGGTTGTAGACTTGTCTGTAAAGAAAAAAACAGTTGTTTGAATTACTGATAGGTACCAGTATTTTTAGTTTTTAAAAAAAAAAAAAAACGGAATTCCATTTTCATTTTCATTTCCGTAGGGGTCCTACGGAATTTTTTTTAATGAAACTGTGCTATTCCTTTTATTAATCAGAAATAATGATTCATAAACTATATTTTTTTCGCCATTAATCATTTCTTAACGATATCCTTCGTAATAATAGAAGTATTTTTAAAAAGTAAGCGCCAACAAATCATTTTAATAAAGTACCTATCTACATTTAAATCCAAAATTGCAGATTGCCATGAAAATGAAATGACAGACATTCGCAACAATTGAATTAGTCTTGACTTAGTCACTAATTTTCTGAAGCAAGTGTATTAAAGTTGTTATAAACAAGAAAATTAATATAAAATGGCTGAAAATTATTCAAGAGATGAAAAAGTTGACATGATCATTATTTATGGAGATATTAGACGTAATGCAACTAGAGCACAAAGTGTGTATGTAGGAAGATATCCAGAAAGAAGACAACCTACGAGAAACTATTTCGACCGGTTGGAGCAACAGTTTAGAACTGAACCTAATGTAGAAATTGAAGGAAGATTTATTGTGGATGAAGAAACGGAAATTAATGTATTAGCTTTAGTGCATATTGGGCAATTGATAATCCTCACATTATGAGACAGGGGCGGTTTCAGGAGCGGTTTGGCTTCAATGTTTTGTTAGGAGTACTGGGCGACCATATCATAGGTCCAATAATTTTTAACGAAACTCTAACCGGACCAAGATATCTAGAATTTCTCAAAATATAATGGTTCCACAGATTAATCAAATTCCCAATACCAATATTGACGAGGTTTACTTCCAACAAGACGAGGCTGGGCCACACAATGCTATTATCGTTAGGGGTTACTTAAATCAATTATTTCCAGATCGTTAGATTGGGACCCATGGTCCAGTCAGATGGCCTGCAAGGTCACCTGACATAACCCCACTCGATTTTTTTATTTGGGTGCATTTGAAAAATAGAGTCTACATGACTGCTCCAACCACAAGGCAAGATCTGGAAGAAAGAGTTCGACACGAAATTGCACAAATAACACCTGAACAATTACAGAATGTTAGAGGTGCAACGATAAGTCGCGCTACTCTTTGTATTAATCATAACGGTGAACAGTTTGAACAATTTTTATAATGGTTTATTATAATTTAGGTTTTAAATAGTTTTGTTATTCTTGGTAATATATTCATGGTTGTAACGTTATACCTATGAAAATGATTTCTTGTTTAATCTGTGTTTACTTTTAAAAAATACTTCTATTATTACGAAGGATATCGTTAAGAAATGATTAATGGCGAAAAAATTATAGTTTATGAATCATTATTTCTTATTAATAAAAGAAATAGAACAGTTCCATTAAAAAAAAAATCCGTAGGACCCCAACGGAAATGAAAATGAAATTCGGATTTTTTGAAAAAAAAACTAAAAATACTGGTACTTATCAGTAATTCAAACTACTATTTTCTGCTTTACAGACAAGTCTACAACCTTACTAATAATTTCCATAGCCTACATAGTAATTTTCTTACATGGCATTCATCTGACGCGGCCATTTTGAAAAAATTAAAAAATTGTTCGTATCTTACTTATTTTTTGGAATTTCTTACATCTGAAAAAACTGTTACACTTAGAAATATATGCTTAATGAGAAACCATCAAAAAAATATAGTCATTCCATTTAAGAAAAAAAAGTTGATGTCACTTCCGGTTCAACCGGAAGTTATATTTTCATTCCTGTTAGTCTAAAAGTAGCTGATTATTGTCTAATTTATTTGTACCAAAAACCAAATTTTTAAATACAAAAACAACCAAAATATTGGGGACGTACATTGACTCGTGGCCACCCGGTACATATATGCCTTTACATTCCAAGTATTGGATTCTATACCCTGATCTGTAATGACGCAGAAATATTTCCGAAGCAGCTAATACTCAGAAAATAAAGCGTAATTTGTCAGACCAAGGTTCGTTGTCACATAACAAGGGACCCCTCAAGGGGGCGAATACTGCTAAACAGCTAGAAGTATCAAAGCGTAATGTTAGACAGTAATAAATTGTACTAGAACTAATATGTTGGTTATGTGCCTTATGGAATTGATATGATGGATATTTTATTAGGAGGTCCCGCCTATTGTAGTTGATATCCGACAGAATGACCCGTTTTTGAGTTACTTGATTTTTTATTCGGGCATTCTTTCACGAATACCCCATGAAAAATTTTCAAATTGGAAAATGAAATAATTTGGTACTGAAATTTTATTTTTTGAAAATGTATTGACAATAAACGTCAAATTCAGCCTTGACAAGTGACAGTACTACTGCTTTTGTCCTCGAGTGGTCGTTCTACAGTCCTAAAAAAGAGAGTTTCATGATAATTTAACTTAAAAAGGAGTTATTAATTCGGATTATCGGGACAATCCTGAAGAAGGAATTTGTGTACAATATTTTAACGTTTCTAATGTAATTCTTAAGGAGGTTGAGGCGTTACAGTCCCAACCAAAAGTAAGTCGAATTCCAAATCGGAACTTTTCCATAATAATACTACAAAAGGTTATAAGTCGATGATACCAATAAATATTGTCATAAAGGCATAAATAAATCATTTATTATTATTAATTAATTATTTAATTAGATTTAATTATCTTACTTAATGAACTAACTTTTGGATGTTTTGTCCAGGCTTATTTAAAAAAAAAAAATTATATAAATAAATGTATGTTTTACAAATTTGTTTTAGTAATTATTTTAAGAAAAGATGAGAAGCAGTATAGATTAAAATGAAATCATTAAATAATTGAAAAATCCGTAAAAATTCATTAATGAAGAGAGAAATCTAATTAAATTGGAAACAATATTAAAATATGCGTAAAACATCAATGCTTTACATAGTTAGTTTTCGGAACTGCTGACATTATTTGGTTATTTGCTATAAATAAAATATACCAAAAAATTGATTGAAGGAGCCGTTAGAGGTGTTTCAGTAACTTATGAGCCGCGAAATGCGCAAAAGCCAAAGTTCATTCTGCGTTATAACTATTTTTTGAAGACACTGGCGGCTGAATTGTTGTAAACGTAAACAAGAGCTCGGGATAAATTGTAAACAATAAATATAATAATTTTAAGAAGTGTAACTGAGTCGACAGGAGGGATTATGTCTGTGCGCATATGAAGGTCACAGCTCATGAGATTTTAAAACACCTCTACTCTGTGCATAAATAACTAAATAAAACACACTACTATGTTTTATACCACTGTGTAGTAGAAAACATAGTAGTGTGTTTTATTTGTGTTAAAATGTACCGTTTGCATGCTGGGTTGACATATTTTCCATAAGACTACATGAGTTTCCTAATGACTGGATCTTTTACAGAAAATTGTGTTATATAAAAATATACTAAAAAAACTTTATTTCAGATTTTTTCATTATTTTCGTCTAAAGCCTCAACCTCCTTAAAAGAACCATTTATTAGGTAAGTACACAATTTTTCAGAAATGCACTGTAAGTAACATAATGCTTTTAGAACCGTACAAGACCAAAAGTAATTTACTGTTTAAGTCTCAACATAATTAGGTTATCATTAAATTTTCACGATAAATGTTAAGACAGGGGAATAAGTAATGATATTACCAGGTTTACACTCTCATAATGCAATATACAGGCACTATTCCCATGGTAGCTAAGCTCGAAATTAACATATGTTGCTCCACGTCAATAAAATAAAATAATCTTATTTTACTTCCACATCCACGTAGGGGATTGGAAGTATAGTAATCGTAAAAAAGAATTATTATTATTTTTTTTAATAGGTTTAGAATGTCATGGAGCGTCGAGATATTACATTTGAGCGAAAAAATAATAATTTCTGTTTGTCTGTCGAACTGATGGTCTGTCTGTTTGTCCGACATCTGAAGCTAGATTATGTTCTGTGGGAAATAGTGGGAAATAAGTAAAGCAAGCTGGTAAGAGTACATAAACTTGAGAGACCTCAAATTTTTTTAATAATATTTTCCATCCCCCCACCACCAACCACTCCTTTATTAAAGAGGTTGATAAACTGAAATAGAGATATTCACTTGAAATTTGGTATACGCATATACTAGAATGACATGTGGAACCAGATTGTATTTTGGGATTATTCCGTTGAAGGGTTGAGGGTTCAATAGGGGTATAAATAGTGGGAAATAAGTAAAGCAAGCTGGTAAGAGTACAGAAACTTGAAATTCTGTGTATGTACAAGAAGCCAAGACTTCAGAATTTTTTACAATATTTCTCAACCCCCCACCACCCCTAGTCCGTTATTAAAGGGGTTGATAAAATAAAACTGAGATATTGACTTGAAACTTGGTACACGTGTATATTACAACGACATCTGGAAATAAATTATATTTTGAAATGGTTCCGTTGAAGCGTTGGGGGTTAAATAGGGGGAAATTAGTAAAGCAAGCTGGTAAGAGTACAGAAATTTAGGACTTAGTGTATATACTAGAAGCGAAGGCCCAAAGTTTTTTTTTATAATATTTTCCATCCCTCGACCACCCCCACTCCCCTATTGAGAGTTGATAAAATTAAATTGGGATTTTCACTTGAAATTTGGTACACATATGCATTATAATGACATCTGAAACCTGAATATATTTTGACATGATTCCTTTGAAGGAGTAGGGGAAAAGTAGAGGTAAATAGGAAAAAATAAGTAAAGTAAGCTGGTAAGAGTACAGAAACTTGGGATTTGGTATATATACTAGAAACCATGGTCTTAGATTACTTTCTAATATTTTTCAACCCCACCACTCCCACCACCTCCACTCCATTATTAAAGAGATTGATAACACAAAATTGAGATATTCACTTGAAAGTTAGTACACGTATGTATAGTCATGACATCTGATTGAGATGATTCCGTTGAAGGGGTGGGAGGTGGTAGGTTGTGAATAGCGCAAAGTAGACCCAGCAAATACTTCATTTTTAACGTATATGGTAGAAACCAAATTTCAAATTTTTCTATGTCTGCCCCAAATATTATTAACATTCTGTGACCAATAACTTCCACATACTAGAGTGCAAATATAATCAAGATGTTTCCTTTAAAGTGACGGGCGAGAAATCTGGATGTGGAAGTAGCGATTCCTTAGACAGCGGTTTTAACCGATCTGTTATGTTTAGAGCATTAACGTTTGGCGGAGATGAAACCCATAAAAAAAATTAATTAATAATGTGAAAAAATAAATGGCCCTTGATAATCTGAATCTTGGTATAGCTTTTATATACATCACATAAAACGCCAAAATATGGGAGGTAGAAGAATTTCTGAGGACCTTCATCTAGAAATGCGGAATCAATTCGTCTTCCCTATTTTTGTGTTTTACTTTTAAATGATGTAAACATGCTAGAACAAGAGTTCAAATTATCCAAGCTCATTTATTTTCTTATATTATTTTTATCTTTAAAGGGTTGCCATCCCCCAAGAGATCCGACTCTGCTGTGGCAGACGTGGATTTTAGTAATCAACAACACCAAGAATAATAAAACAAACCACAACCTAAACTCTTTAAAAACCATTTAGCAAAAAGTTATTAATTAGCTCTTGTACTGTTGCTATTTAATCTACGTATTAAAATGCACCACTAAATATGTACTAATTATTCTGTTTGCGCCGTTTATAAAACGAGTAGAACATAAATTAAGTCTGATGTTGGCAAAATATTAATATTTAATATTACTGAAATATGCACACAAAAATATGTCCACTATATAAGCCTGAGTGGACACTATTGTGCAAAGTTGGTGTCCAGTCCAATTTGCATCGTTTGTTCGTGTAACTCAATTAAGCTGCAACTGTTGGCGGGCACATTAACATGTATATTTTGATAGCGACCGCCGTCCATTGTCGCGGATAATGTAGGTGTAAATGTAAATTAACTTTACTGGCAATCAGGTGCAGCTTGGAACATAACGTTCATATACCAAATGTAACTCATTGTCTTAATTTGAATTTGATTTTGTGACGTTGGTTTCCACTGGAGTATTTTCTGTTAAAATTCCATCAGAAAGTTTTCTGAAATTACTTCTGATTATAAAACACATTTCATATTTCTATTTTCTACCTTCGATCAATTGTTGTAAAACATTTAATAAACAGCAGAAATAATCCTAGTGCAGATTAGCAAATTTTACGCTGAAGCTACAATAGATAGTTCAAACACATTTTACTGTAAGTTTGAATTAAAAAGCATCCCACACAAAGTAAATGGCCAGTGGCTTTCTGCCGATTTTGTTCAAATTTTAATATGTTGTAGTTTTGAACTTTCTGAAAAAAAGTCTCCATGGGCACAAAACATTTTTAAGCCGTAAGTTCGTCGATACTAAGACCTTCTTCGGCCATTATCTGAAATCCAGTCACTAAAATATTTTGTGACCATGAAAACTTTTGACGAGCTTGTCATGAATTACTTCTGTGCAAAATTTCAGCTTCCATTGCATTTAAAAAGCGAACTTCACATTTTTACTTCCACATCCACGTAGTGGATTGGGTATTCACTTGAAATTTGGTACACGTATGTATTTTTTGTTGAAGGGGTGGAGGGGGGAAAGTAATTGGGAAAAATCAGTACAGCAAGCTAGTAAGAGTCCAGAACTTCATTTTTGGCGTATGTGCTAAAAACCAGTGCATTAATTTTTAACATTGAAAATGTTTAACAAATCGAAGATGTAACGGTATACGGAAGTCCAGTAGCAATTTGCGTAACGCTTGGAAATTCGGTTCTTTTTTTTTGGACACGAAAGCGTTCGGTGCTGTTACATCGCATACTTTTTGAAAGATGCCAATTTGATTTTGAATTTGATAAATTTTGATACCTAGAATCATACTCTTGCATTCTTACGTCTCGACGCTGACCGACGCGACGCCTAGTGACGTTTTTGTAAAACTTGTGTATTTGATAAATTTTTATATCTAAATATATGTTCTTGCATTCTTACGTCTCGACGCCGACCGACGCCCCGCGTTGCTTTGGTATAACTTATGTATTTGATAAACTTTGATATCTAAATATGCATTTTTACGTCTCGACACCGACTGATGCCTAGCGTTCTAAATTTGACAAATTTTGATACCTAGATTCATATTGTTTCATTTTTTCATCTCGACGTCGACCGACGCCTAGCATCGTTTTTGTAAAACTTCTGAATTTGAAAAATTTTGATATCTAGACTAATATTCTTGTATATTCACGTCTCGACGCCGACTGACGTCTGGCGTCGTTTCTGTAAAACTTGTATTTGATTAATTTTAATATCTAAGTTCTTGTATTTTTACGATTTGACACCGACCAACGCCTAGCGCGCGTTATTGTAAAACTTGGGCGTTTGATAAATTTTAATACCTAGATTAATGTTCTCGCATTTTTACAAAATCCACTTTTTGTGGAATATTAATGTTAATGTAATATTAAACTTTTCTTTAAGTCTATCCCCTGTACAAAATTGTTTCTCATGGTGATTATAACAAAACCTGAAAATTTCTATTTCCAAAAAGATATGGAACGATGGATTCTGGAAATAGAATGTGATCCCTTACTGGGATCCAAAGGGAAAAGTATGGAGAAGATCAAAGTCGCACTAAAGAGTTTGGAGACCAACATCTTAGCCTCCCAACGAAATGGTGATGATAACCATAAGAGCTGGAGATTCGACAGGAGAATTACAGCAACCTGGAGTCACTAAACCACGCTTACAAAAGCCTGCGGTACACGCAAAAAGTCCAGCGAGGTACCAGAAAATCGTACCCTTCTTTACAAGGATAACACGGTGCAATTTGTATGAGGGAAGAAAAAGCTAACCCCGACCTTTTCAGCTTTTAAGAGCAGTGTAGGAATAATTAGCTGCTAGACGAAGATGAGGACTGGAAAGAACACATCGAATGTAAGGTCAGCACATAAATCCTTATGTCGGATGGCAGCTTGATCAGATTTATAACTTTAGACGAGGTGAGGGCTGATTCTAGCTGGCTAAAGATCTGAAAGTTACCGGGGATCAACGGAATAAAAAATCCGCATATAAATCTTAATGTTGGATGGCAGCTTGATCAGATTTGTAACTTTAGACGAGGTCAGTTCTGATTCTAGCTGGCTAAAGACATGAAAGTTACCGGGGATGAACGGAATAAAAAATATCGAATTCAGGAAACCGTCTCACAAAGGACTAGTAGCCCAGATAAATATGCTAGTAACTTATACTAAAATTCATGATAAACCTAATCACCGTATTTTGAGATTCAGATAATTCCCAGACAGGTGAAGAAGGCTAATGTCATGGTTTCCAAACTAGGTAAGAATATTACACATTTCTTAGTTACAGAACGATCAGCCTGCTACCAGGAATGAGCAAGATAGCCAAAGAGGTACTGCCAGTAAGACTGGGAGAAATGATAAATCATATCCGATGATCAGTTCGTGTACACTTCACACCACTGAGTTATCCATTGGGTCTTGACTGTAATGGTTTTAAGAGAAATAATGCTACCGGTGTGATTGTCTTTTGGCAAGGCTTTGACAGGAACTGGCAAAAATAATATATGTCTGCTAGCTAGCCATATTCATCAAGTTAGATATCCGATATCAAGGTAGAAGACTAACAGGCCAATGGAAGCCGAAGTACCACAAGACACCGTACTCTCTGCTTACCTACTTACCATTTACACCTCCGATCTGTTTAGAACGAACAGCAACACCCAGGCCCTAAACGTGGATGACACTGCTTTCACAGATACAGATAGATCTTGGCATGCGAGCCATCAAAAATTTAACAGTAAAATGAACCACTGTTTGTGAGAAACGTCAACATGATCACAGATTCGGAGTGCACGCCGCACGTCGGTTGATAATCCATGATACGCCACTGTCGGGAATATGTCAATTTTCTGACAACAGGCTACTAGCGCTTCTCAGCCACTGTTATTTTAATGTAAATAAATTAACACTAATTCCCAAAATTCTCAATAAAATTAATTAATAACACACTTATGAATTAACATATCTTGTCTCTGCCATTTTGGATAAAAACACAGGACATATTTTAATTAACTGGTAGGTAGGCTGACACTACTGACTAAAATTTAATACAGAAATAATTGACCTTTACTGATAATGTTTGACGTGATCTAAAATTTGTTAGTTAAGAAGATTAATGATTCCTCAGTGGTTCATAAAATTATTCGCATGGATTTTCTTCATTTGCGGTTGGAAAACGTTAGTTGGAAATATGTGGGAAACCGCAAAAAGATTGTAAGGAATCAGTAGAAGATGATTGCATTTGTAATTAATGAGACAGACGACAATCAGTATGAAAGAGAAGTTATCTGAAGGAATGAAAGATAATTGAATCACAAAGCAAGTTTGCGGTCGAGTTTCTCCCGAGCGACGCACGACGGGAGGACCACAAATATCTGTTGTTGATTAGTGTGTTTAAGAGACTGCCGAGAATGTAAAAAATCGCATTATATAACACGATGATCTAAATGAAGTAAGTATGCAGGAGTTATGAAAAGCATTGGGAATAAAAAAATTGAGCAAAAAAAAACATGTCATTATTATCGCGTTGTTTATACTTCTGTTATAAATTTTGTACTATCGAATTTAACTAAGTTTAATTTTTTGACTGTTATCCAAACCTTTCAATCGTACCATATAAATCCGAAAACACAATAATAGGTGTAATAGAAAAATATTAATAATGTACAATTTAACAACAGCCTACAAATGTCCCTTGCCTGTTTTACTTCCAGATCCACGTAGTGTGTACAGTCATCGTAAAAAAATTAGTTTTTCTTTTTGTTGAAATAGGCATAGAATGTTATGTCGATTTTAAATCTGGGCGAAAAATCCATTTCTGTCGGTCTAACTGTCTAACTTATTTTGCGTGCACGTTCAAACTTACACGTATATATTATAACGAGATCTCGAACTAGATTACATTTTAAGCTTACTCTCCCACTCAATAACGATAAAGTTGTGATTTAGTGGACGTCGAAAACAAACGTTCTCATCAGTTCTCATTTCATCTTGTCTCATGTCTCATTCTGTCTCATGCCTCAGCTTGTCTCATTTTGTCTCGCGTCTCTTTTTTTCTCATGTCTCATCTTGTCACATCTTGTTTCATTTCCTCTAATCTTGTCGCATCTTATCTCATACCCCATATTACCATATTTTATTCCACCATTCAGCAGGTATTAATTCCATTAACCAACGCCAACGCAAGTACAGAGTTAGTGACGATCTGTCGGGATACTTGGCCCGTTGGCCTAAAAACTTTCAGTATACTTAGTGTAGTCAATGGGGGGGTTTCACCTCTAAGTTGAGTGCTAGTGAACGGATTTTGATGAAATCATGTGCAATGTGCAATGTATTTGTAATGACGTTAATAAAAAAGTTGAAAAAACGATTAGAATAAGAAATGATCGAAAGGGGTAGAAAGCACCCCTTTTGTCACGGGTTTCGTAACTTGTAGAATTAGGTCGAAAATGAAAAATAAAATTGACCTTTTTGGCTCAAAATAAGATGTTTTTACTCTTGTGATTTTTTTTCGAAAAATACATATTTTTCGCGATATGACCACTCGAAAATTCCTAAAAGTGGGGCAGGGGAAAAAATCTGAAAAAATTCAAGTGAATGTATCATCGAAATGCAAGCCTTTTTTATTTGTAACTTTTCCGTAAAGTGCGTTTTCACCGAGTTTTTCCGAAAAAACATGAACAACTACCCCTTTCTTTGAAATTGTAGCACTTTAAAAATACGTAATTCATAAATTTGAAAAAATTCAGACGCATACATTGAGGCATTCTAAACATTTCTTGTAACTTGCAAATTTTCCGAGTTACAGGCAGTTTCTCACAATAAATAATGTACTACATTTTTTGCACATTTCTAATTTAAAAATTATACTGAACCTTTAAAAGCGGTATAACTACATAGATTTCATATTTTTTTTATAATAGTATATATAAATCACGCTAATTTTTCAAATTTTAATTTATTTTTTAATTGAGAATGTGCAAAAAATGTGGTACATCATTTATCATGAAAAACTGCCTTTAACTCGGAAAATTAGCAAATTACAAGAAAATTCCAAGAGACAATGTTTAGAGATCACAATACATACGTCTGAATTTTTTCAATTTTTTAAATTACATATTTTTAAAGCGCTAAAATTTCATGTTTGCAAATAAATAAAGTCTTGTATTCAGATGATACATTCACATACATTTTTTCAGATTACTTTTTACAACTTTTACATTTCCTCTCTCCACTTTTGGGAATTTTCGAGTGGCCATATCTCGAAAAATATGCAGTTTTCGAAAACATTGACAAGAATAAAAACATATTATTTTAGGCCACAAAAGGTAAATGTAATAGTTTTTTAATTTTCTACCTCTTCCGATCATTTTCCACTCCAATATTTTATTCAACCTTCATAATAACGTCATTACAAACACATTGCACATTTGTATTGCAAGTTTTCATCAAAATCCATTCACTAGCACTCAAATTAGAGATTTTAGTCATTTTAGCACTCCGTTGATTGGACTAACTTTTTTAAAAAAATCTGTAAGAAAGATAAACGCTCGGGACAGAAGATTTCAAATATTATATTGTTAAGGTTTTATGGGCGATTATTTCCACTTATTAGACTGCAAATATAGCATTAAATCGTTTTTATTTAAAGAGACTTGGATGGGAAATCTGGAGGTGGAAGTAGTGATTTTCAGCAGCGGTTTCTTAAATGCTACTAAAAATCGAAAAAAAAACCGTTTTTCCACTCTTACTATTCAGGTTGTTTAATATTTATGTTACAAAAACGTAAAAGAAAACTGAAAACGTGACTTAAGAATATTGTGCGTAATTTTGACAACATAATGCTGGTTATTATCAACATTTCTATCTTGCAGTTTGTCTTTATCTTACTTATTAATAAGTTAAATTACGGTTTGCAATTTCTTGTTGTCCTTTAAATGCTGATGATTTCTATAATACCTATGTTACGAAAAATGGTTTTATACATTTACTACTTACCGAAATCGTTTCAGACAACCAAAAACTTGAAAGACGACTCACCTGCAATAAAAAATAAACATAATAAGCATCTCATCTTAGGTTTAAAATATATTTATCTATCTAAACAATTGCCTAGTTACTTGCATGTGCTGAAGTGAAACATTCAATAGATCGGAAATGTAAGAACCTAGAATATTGTTATGATTTATTACAGTGAATAAAAAAGGATTATATAATGCTATAATACGCAAAACAGAATTCACTTTTGTTTAATATGAAATATTAAAATTAAAAACTACTAACAATTCAAGCAAATGTATAACTAAATTTAATTTTTGAAAATAATTAAACCATCTTTAAGAGCATGGCCACTAAGAAATTATAATTACAATTTCACCGTCCCATCGTCCTGTTAATTATTACGTAATATCGATTTTGAAGCTGGTTAAAAATTCGTTCAATTTTGTTATTTGTTAATTTTTACACCGATCTCAAAATCGTTATTTCATAATAAGGTTCAATTAATGGTGAAATTTTGTTTAATAACTTCCGTTGTGTGTTTTAAAGGCAGGCGTTTAAATTTTTAGAAAAAAAAAATCTCTCATTTTCACGTAAATCTGCCAGAGTAATTATGACAGCTGTACTGGATTCACGATTTTGAATCTTTAACTTTTGAAATTAGATTCACTAGCGTTTATTTCCAAACTGATAATTATTACGTTAAATCCACTGTAGCCCCAGCGCATCCAGCACAATTTCAAATGCCTCGCACACTGCGAAATATTTCACAGAAATTACGTAAGCCATTCCAGAGGGTCTATTCTCGAATCTCTACTAAAATTATCGACCACGACAAATGTCACTGATAATTGTCGCATACTTCTTAAAAATGGTATTCTCGAGCAGTAGTAGACACCGCCAATACCACTCGGCAAATATGCCGCATAGCAAAGTATGTCAACACTGTATTATGCCTCTGCATTACCGACAGAACAAGTTATCTGACTGTGTAAAATTTAGTTTAAATGTCAGCGGAACAGATCTAGACAACAATGTTTTATCCGTGCCAGTAGTTATAATAATAGTGTTTTATTTTGGTAGAATTAGTAAAACATCCCGACATTTTTTGGTACGTTTTCTGCAAAATAATGGTATCTAATTTCTTTTAGATTAAACTTATTTTATGTCAGTTTGACATGATAATAACAACTTTTACACTAGGGTCACATAAAACAGAAACTAGTTCCTGTCTTCTGTACACTTACACTTATCGCGGAAGCTTGAATTTGCAGTTGTATAAACGGTCTAAACAGTTCTATTAGACTTAACTTTACTTAACCCAGACACATTAATAAACTGCCAATCGTTGAGTTTCTACGAATTATATTTCTTGTAATACCTTCTTGTACGTTGCTGTGAGTCTTCTTGAATTTCTAAGTTTTCAACTATGTCAAGGATACTTGCACCATTCAAGTTAGCCACAGTTTTTATTGTCTTTGCTGCGTTTATTAAAATTTTGATATAAACTACTTCTTGTTCGGTGTGAAAATGTTGCCTCTGTTGAGTAGAAATAGAACATTTTTGAAAAATTTCGAAAAACAAATATGCGATTTATCGGCCATTGCCCACGATTGGGATGTCCTAGAGAATCAAACCTGCGCCTAAGTTCCTTATAAGGCATAGTAATATCATATAATTTAAGATATAAATATTTTTAGTCACTTTGTAACCTCAGAAAAAGCGAATTAATATCGTAACGTTTTTTGGTTATGTTTTTGCGAAGTATCTCTTTGAATTGCGTAATTATAAATTCCGCGTATAGTAATCGAGAGTATACACTTTTTCACATATTAAAAAAAAGAGCATCCTACGACCATTTTGGTCCGAAGTAATTCATTTTTTATTATCCTCACAACGGTAAAAGAACTACATAAATAACTGGGTTTTGTGAAAAATTTTACTTTTTTTAGGTGGACGGCAGACGTCAGTCAAAATTTTCGAACTTTGTCTCGTGTTTAATATTTGTTTTTTCTCGTAATTATAATAAATCTTAACAAAATTTTTCTGCTGTTTCTTGCCTGTTAGAAGATTTTTTTTTTATAGTATTCAAAATCCGTTTTGGCACCAGCCTATAAAGTAAATACAAAATTTTAAAAATGTAAGTATTAATCGGATGATATAATCCTGGGGAAATGGACTGCAAAGCCGGTATTTTCGCATTCATTTTAAAGTTGCCCTTTAGAGCCCATGTCAACAGAATAAAGGGATAACAGTTTCTAAGGGAACTACACAGCGCAAGGTAGATTCTTTAGAATGTTGGGCCTGTCGGTTCAATTTACACGTTCTGTAGCAAATTAGAGGTTTAACACAATAACGGGTATAATCTTTAGGATTTACATGTCAAAGCCTTCCAATATTAGCCTATTTGTATCTCATTGAAGTTTATAAAGCTATAAATTTTCGTAATACTTGAAAATTCTGACTAAATAAGGACAATTCGATTGCTTGCAAGAGCCTTATCATTTCTGATTTTTTTAAAACGTCTAGTGAGACATGAATGTTTTGGTTTTAACCCTTTCACGGCCAACAAAATTTTATGAGAAAATACTTAAGTGCCAAAATTGAAAAATTTGTCAAATATTAAGAAATTTGTTGTATGTGGCGTTTTGAGGTCGCTGATTACGAATCCGAGGTTAGATTTGTAAAGTTAATAATGGCGGATATATGGCGATCGAAAGTTCCAAAATTTTTAAAGTATTTAAATTTCCAAGATCAAAAATGTAACATGTCAAAAAAATCTTCATATTTGGTGGTTCTTACAGATTCTAATAAATTATCTAGAGCAGAAATTCGATAAAATCGAAATTCCTCACTTTTTTCTTTATTATGTTGACTTACCAAATCATTCAAATCTTTCAATACAAAAATAACTTAGAAAAAAAATAGAAAAGCAGAAAATACAAAAAAAGAAATAAGAATCAAAACAAATGGAGCGATAAATTCTTTTTACAACCTCCTCGATGGTGCACTCCGAGTTCGGCTGATATTAAGGGTACCCTGCGCAAATAGTATTTAGTTTGGTTTGCCATATTCTAAAAATGTTTGTTCACTATAAAAAAATACGTCATGTAGCTTTTAAAATTTCTTTTTAATTTTTATGCAAAAATCGTAATCAGCAACAACTTATGAATTTTGATCCAGGCCTTATAAACATCTAATTTCAAAGAAATCAATTGTATTTTGTAGATTCTCGTCAGCCATATTGGGTTGACCATTTTGAATTTTGAAAATCTGACCCAAAATTCATATTCAGTGACCTTAACAACCCTTATATATTTATTATGAGACAATTATGCATTATTTTCAGTTCGTAAGAGCAAAATTACTCATAGCAAAGTGTTTTCAACGTATTTTGAAGGGAAATATTTATTATTTTTAGCTATAACTTTCTTTTCTTAGTACGTATATTTAAAAAAACTATAAGAGTACCTAAGTAGAACCATAACAAGACTATTACTATGAATTTTCACTCAATAATTTTAGTGGTTTGGAAAATAGCTGGATTTAAATTTAAAAATTGTGTTATTCTTCCTATTTCGTAGTTTTAAATCGAGCTATTTTGCAAACCACTGAAATTATTGAGTGAAAATTCATAGTAATAATATTGTACTTAGTACTTAGGTACTCTCTTTTTTTTTTTAAATATACGTACTAAGAAAAAAAAGTTATGGGCAAAAATAATAAATATTTTCCTATCGGATGTCTCTTTCTAGGGAATGGCCACCTTAAGTCAACCCACGATTCGTTATCAGATAGAATATAGATTTTTACATGATCAAAATAAAATAAATGCCACGCATAACTCGAAGGACAAAGATTTGAGAGAGCAGAAACACCATAATTTTCTTACGATCCTACTCGGTTTAAGGCATTAGAAACCGCTGCCTAAGGAATCACTACTTTCACATCCAAATTTTCCATTCAACTCTCTTTAAAGGAAAACATCTTGACTATATTTTCACTCCAGTATGTGGAAATAATTAGTCATAGAATATTGGTCATATTTGAGGCAGATATCATAAACAAATCTGAGGCGTTGGTTTCTATCATATACTCCAAAAATGAAGTTTCTGGACTCTTAGTAGCTTGCTCTACTTATTTTCTCCAATTTACACTCATCATCTCAATCAGATGTACTGACATCTGATTGAGATGATGTGTTGTGATGACAATACATACGTGAACAAAATTTCAAGTGAATATCACAATTTCATTTAATCAATCCCTTTAATAATGAAGTGGAGGTGGGGGAGGGGGTTGAAAAATATTATAAAGTAATCTGAGTCCTTAGTCCCTAGTATATATATACACCAAATCTCTTACCAGATTGCTTTACTCGTTTTCCCCTATTTACCTCTACTTACCCCCCAACCCTGGATATGTTAAAAAACAATCGTTCCAAATCTTGTTATTACATTTTGAAAAAAAAAAAAATGTAGTATAGGTTTTGCATTTTTCCGGTGGACCATCGAAATCCGAAAAAAACGTCGGATCGAAATGAAAGTCATATCTATCGACTTGGAGAGCGAATTTAGACAATTCCGTCCGTCGGTCAGTCGGTCTGTCTGTCGGTCCGTCACGCCCAGCTCCCTTAATCCGTTTTCGGATTTTGATGAAACTTGGGTGCTTAATAGGAGATCTTTAGAAAACCTTAACGCCGGAAGCTCAGCTTCGTTCGGAAACCGGAAGTACCCGATATAGACATTTCGAGTTTTTCGGGAAAAATTGAATAACTCGGTAACGGGTAACCGGATCAAGATATTTCAAAAAAGAAATGGTGCCGCTGGCAAAGCTCTACAAATAAGTATACCAGAGATAATGTCGAAAAACAAATGAAAATTGAATTTTTTTGCAAAAGACTGGTTTTCTCGAAATCGGACTAGGGAGCACGATAACTGTCCAGAATATTGATCGATTTCGATGAGACTTGGTGGGATCAAAGGTACTCGGCCACAAATGAAGCCTATTACTGGCGGTCTGAATCCGTTGACGGCAAGTATTTTTTCCAGGGCCGAGTATTATTTTTCAAAGAAATTAATAACTTCCGAACCGAAGGTCCGAATTTGATTTTCAAAAATGGTAATTGTAGGGCTCGACTAGGTCTATTAGGTGACATTTGTGAGAAATTTGACAAAACAAAAGCGAATCTACAAATAAATTCTACAAATACCGAACGGTTTCCTAATAAAAACCGAAAATTCAGTATTCCGTCGATCAATCTCTATAACCAGTATAAGATACGGACCTTTTGGTACAAAAAATCTAAAATAAAGTTTTTTCGAAAAATTGAAAATAAACGAGTTATTTACGAAAATGCATTCCATAGAATTATAAAAACAAAAATTCAAATTGATAAATTCTCCGTGCGATATAGGTGCAAAAAAATGTTATATTTAAAATATCATTAATTTCCTTATTTTCATTTACTAAATAAAAATAGAACAGATGCCCTTTCTGTGTTTCAAAATGTAGTTAGCCTTTACTTCAGTCAATGCAAAAAAAAAGAAAATAAAACACGTCAAATCATCGTCGTCATCTTGCGACCCTCTGCTGAAAATGTACTGAATCATCCCAACAGGGATAAAAAGCATATCAAAATGTAGTTTTTTAGCTTGTTATGATACATACGTGTACAAAATTTTAAGTCAATATCTTAAGCCGTTCCAGAGAAAACGTGCGCACATAAAATATTATAGACAGACACACAGAATTTTTTTTTTTCGCTCAAATTAAAAATGTCGACGTTTCATGATATTTTTTTATACCTTTTCCAATAAGATACATTTTTGAAAACTTTTTTACGATTACTATACTTCCACTACACTACGTGGGTGTGGAAGTAATTAAGGCGAATGAACCCAGAATCGTATTCAGCACATCCAAAAAAACCGCTGCGTAAGGAATCACTACTTCCACATCCAGATTCTTCATCGAAGTCACTTTAAAGGAAACATGTTGACTCTAGTATGTGGAAATTATTGGTCATAGAATTTTAATAACATTTGGGACAGATGTCATAGAAAAGTTTGAGGAGTTGGTTTCTACCATATACGTTAAAAGTGGAGTTTCTAGTTTACCCTACTTATTTTCCACTATTCACAACCTACCACCTCCCACCCTTTCAATGGAGTCATCTCAATCAGATGTCACTACAATACATACGTGTACTAACTTTCAAGTGAATATCTCAATTTGATGTTATCAGTCCCATTAATAATGAAGCGAAGGTGGTGGAGTTTGAAAAATATTAGAAAGAAATCTGAGGCCTTGGTTTCTAGTATATACACCGAATCCCAAATTTCTGTACTCTTACCAGCTTGATTTACTTATTTTCCCCTAGTTATTCCTATTAACCCCAATCCTTCTACGGAATCATCCCAAAATATAATCTAGTTCCAGATGTCGTTATAATACATACGTCTACCAAATTACAAGTGAATATCTCAATTTTATTTTATCAACCCCTTTAATAATGTAGTAAGGGTAGTGGAAGGGTTGAAAAATATTATTAAAAAATCTGAGGCCTTGGCTTCTAGTACATACACCGAATTTCAAGTTGCAGTACTTACTAGCTTGCTTAACTTATTTTTCCCTATTTATCTCTACTTACCCCCACTCCTTCAACGCAATCGTGTCAAAATATAATCTGGTTTTAGATATAGTGATAGTACATAAATGTACCAAATTTCAATGAAAATTTTAATTTAATTTTATCAACTCTTTTAATAAGGGAGAGTGGGGGTGGTGGAGGGATGGAAAATACTAATAAAAAACCTGAGACCTCGCTTCTAGTATATACACCAAATCCAAAATGTCTGTACTCTTACCAGCTTGCTTTACGTATTTTCCCTTATATACCCCTATTTAACCCCCAACCTTTCAACGGAAAAATATAATCTAGTTCCAGATGTTGTTATAATACTGTCGCAAATTTTTCACCTTTTTAGGAAACACCCTGTATGAATCCGTGGGTTTTAAATAATTTCAACAAGAGATAAACACTACTAACACTTTATTTGATACTTTACTGACTATGCAATACTTGGAAATACACTTTGTTTACTTTAACCTCACTTTTTCCACTTTCCAACTTGTTCACTTTTATAAACTGCTCTTTAATAAACTTCTCCCTCTGCGCTGGTAATCGCGCCTTATATACTCCGAATTTGACTCTCTAGATCCATCTAGAAACAATCAAGAATCTTCAACAACATTCCAGAAAAAGTCCATTTCATTCTGACAGCTCCCAGTCACAATTAGTAGGCATAAGCGTATCATCTCCAGTTCCAAGGGGGTGTAATTCATAACAATACATATGCGTACTAAATTTCATGTGAGTATCTCAATTTTATTTTGTCAACCCCTTGGATAATGGAGTAGGGGAGGTGGGGGGCTGAAATACATTATTAAAAACTCTGAGGCCTTGGCTTCTAGTACACACACCGAATTTTAAGTTTCTGTACTCATACCAGCTTGCTTTACTTATTTCCCCCTATTTACCCCTAAATAACCCCCAACCCTTCAACGGAATCATCTCAAAGTATATTCTAGTTCCAGATGTCGTTATAATTCATACGTGTACCAAATTTCAAATGAATATCTCAATTTTATTTTATCAACCCTTTTAATAATGAAGTAGGGGTGGTGGGGGTTGAAAAATATTATGAATAATCTGAGACCTTGGCTTCCAGTACATACACCGAATTTCAAGTTTCTGTAGTCTTACCAACTTGCTTTACTTATTTTCCTCTATTTTCCCCTATTTAACCCCCAACCCTTCAATGGAATCATTTCAAAATATAACCTAGTTCCAGATGTCGTTATAGTAAATACGTGTACCAAATTTCAAATGAATATCTCAATTTTATTTTATCAACCCTTTTCATATTGGAGTAGGGATGGGGGTGGTTAAAAAATATTATTAAAAAAATCTGACGCTTTGGCTTCTAGTACATACACCGAATTTCAAGTCTCTCTACTCTTACCAACTTGTTTTACTTATATTCCCCTATTTACTCCAAATTAACCCCCAACCCTTCAACGGAATCATCTCAAAATATAATCTAATTCCAGACGTCGTGATAATACATACGTGTACGAAATTTCAAATGAATATCTCAACTTTATTTTATCAACCCCATTAATGGGGTAGGGGTGGTGGGGGTTGAAAAATATCATAAAAAAGTCTGAGGCCTTAACTTCTAGTACATACACTGAATTTCATGTTTCTGTACTCTTATAAGCTTGCTTTACTTATTTTCCCCTATTTACCCCTATTTAACCCCCAACCCTTCACCGGATATCCTCAAAAAACAATCCAGTTCCAGATCTCGTTATAATATATACGTGTACAAAATTTCAAGTCAATATCTTAAACCGTTCCGGAGAAAACGTGCGGACAAAAAAAAAAGTTACAGACAGACCGACAGACAGACAGACAGACAGACAGACAGACAGAAATTTTTTTTTCGCTCAAATTTAAAATCTCGACGTTTCATGACATTCTAAACCTATTTCACGAATAAAAATTTTTGAAAATTTTTTTGCGATTACTATACTTCCAATCCACTACGTGGATGTGGAAGTAAAATTACGAAATAAAATTTAACGTCGCCGATTAATTCAACCTTATTATCTAATATCGATATTGAAGTCGGTTAAAAGTAAATTCAATTTTGTCATTTTACACCTACCTCAATATCGATATTAGGTAACAGATTCAATTAACTAGCCCATCGGGGTACACAGGCGGAATTTAATAAAATCCTGGCCAAAACCCAAACAACTAAATCGCTCCTAACCAGAGGTATATCGTTTTCGAGAATGTCTTGTACCATCCAATGGCATAAGCGGCACTTGTCTATGAAATTATATGAACCATTTATATTAATCCAAAGTAGGAGTTGTTGGCTACTGAATGCGGTTCTGATTACGTACTGCAAAATATTACTATTTCAAACATTAATTTACTAGTTCTGTTGTGCAATCATTAGAATTTTGAAAATAGATTCACAACCTTGAGGTACGTAGCTATTTATTTCCTATAAAGAAGTTTTGTTTATTTTGTTCTTATTGTAAGACTACCAATACTCGAATTACATAACACTATAAAGTTCCGAATCCTTTGGGATCAAATAACTTTGTGGGTATCTTAATAAAGGTAGAAGGGTTAACTAAATATTTAAGCAAGTTCTAAGTGCTACCTCGTGCAACTTTCATATACAGGGTTAGAGTTTGTTCTACTTGTCATTAAAATAAAAATTAATAAAACATATACAAGCAGAATGAATTCCGGATAAGAATGGGTCGCCTAATGGATAAAGCGAAAACCTGTTTCGGAAGTACAAACGATGGAAATACCTCAAGGAAATTCTTCCATAATTATGAAGAGTTTCCTGATGTAACAGCCATAAATAAAAATATAATATATAGATTTTATATGATACTTTTAGCTCTCACAAGTACATTTCCCATTAACGCAAGACAGTTCAAGATTTTTGTCTAAAAACAGCAGTTGTATTTCTCAAATACAACCCATAGCATTCCATGTCTACAATTACATAAAGTATTATTTCGCGAGTTTAGAATTCTGCAATATGCCATAGTGCCCTTAGGCTTACTCTCATAGGAAGCCCAAGAGTCTAGGAACAAGGACATCTGAAAGATGTGGTCTAAAATCTCCTCGTTTTCTCAGATCCTTTCATTATGGTTATTTCGAGAAAAACCCAAAAGAAAGCGCAATAGTAAAGAAATATCCTAGCGAACTATAACAGTTATTTGAATTACCTACCCTCTAGTCATAACAAATGTATATAAGATATATTTTTCCGTCAAACCTCTTATCTTCATCTAGAAATTTTAAGTCGGGCACTTGTCAATTCTGTTGTACGGTAATATCCTTGTATTATAATATCAAATCCTACAAATGTATTCTCTTTAGCATTAAACGAGCAATCCAGTAGAGTCTGTTAAATCTTTCTGAGTATTACCAAACACGCTTATAAAATATTTAAACAATGTCGATGCGATAACATAAAATACATGTAATATTCAGATGGATATTTGTTTCCCTCAATATCCTATTTTCATAGCCTTTCTGGAACGTTATTACTACTGTGCAAACAGAAGCACTTCCTTCCTTTCTACTCATGTGGAAAACCTGCTTCGTCTTATATTTTCATAGCTTATCCAAGGAAGAAATTGATAACAACTAGTAAGGACACAAAGAAAACAGCAACTGTATACATAAAATGTAAACTGTATTTGTTAAAGCATATCCCCAATTTGAAATTCAGGATCCACTTTGAAGTAAAATAACAGTTCTATACGAGATACGAGTATTATGTTGGTGAGGTAGTCACGTCTGAAATGGTCACGGCATGCGGCAGGTCAACCGGGGCCATGAGAATTATTCAGGCCGGAATATTTGAAAATACTTTTAACAACGTTTCTGTTTTGTGAATCGATTCATTCTTGCTTTAATGTAAAACAGTGTCGTTACCATAATCCGTTACTCAAAAAAGTGAAAATCTTGGAGAATACAATTGATTACGTTGTAAATGACCTAATTGACCTTTTGTTCCAGAAAAAAGAGCATTTGAATGTTCACATATTTTAATGTCAAATTAAGCATGTATTGATAAAATGATAAATGTGTTGTAAATAATCGATAATCTATAATCGTTAGTAATCGATAAAATGATTGAAACACTGAGTTCGTAACACAACATTAACACATCATGCATAGTGGACAACTCCCAAATCTAAAGCCTAGGCTGCCCGGAAGGGGGTTACACATTTAAAAAACCCAGACAATATCCATTACCCACCGACATTTCCAGTGTCGGAGCTGGGGATCGAACCCAGTACACTTTAGAAAGCCTGACCAAACGCGCTTGTCGCTAACACTATTTACCATTTAAATTATTTAAGTGCCTATTAATATAGTTCCAATTTTAAACTTATGGCTAGGTATTTCATTGTGTATATAAAATATAGATATATAAAGCATCGTTTATAATTTATAGAGATATATATAAAAAGGATGGGAGTCGATGGTGAGACTGGGGACCTTGGAAAGCTTATTATAGTTGATAACTGCTATCAAACACTTCTTTTTAATTGATGTTTCCTATCTTTACTTTTTTATCGCAAGGATTAAAATTAATGCATAAAGTTTATAGTCAGGTGGTAGCGGTGCGGAACGTAAATAATCTTTATACTTGTGTAGGAAAATAAATAAATAAAATCTACTTAAGGAAATTTCAAAGTTGTTATAAGACCGGGGTTTGCGAGATTGAGTATGTGTGTACAGAAAATTATTTCTTGGAGTATCGACGGGTTAGGGGACATGATATGAGAGGAAGAAAATTGGTGGGTTTTGTCGTTTTTCGTGAGTCCAGTCATGTGCGGGCGTAGCCACACGTCTCGTATCAAGCTAAAAATTTAGTTATGTTATAGTTTACAACTAACTGATTAAAAGTTCTCAGGGTCACAGCATAAAAAGAATTCAGGTTATCGAAAGAATGCAAAGATTTCATTAATATTTTTAGACATGGTTTTTCTTTTAGCTCGCATAGATAGTTTTTTTATCAGTCAATGTCAAATATCTTTATTTCATACTTATTCATGGAAATTGCATTGGTTTTGCATGAAACATCTTTATGAGTGGCTTTATGCCTTTCTGATGAGCTCCAAAGTAAGGGCGAAAAACGTTTCAAAGGCTAAGAATTTCCAAGAAACAGAGTGATAGGTTTCATTAAAATGTAATCCATTGGAATGAAATTTTTTTAAGACAAGGTAGGTACTTAATTAAATTCATTTTAGACCTTTGTTCTCATTTTTAACTGAATCTTCATGATCGTAGGAGGTTATGTAGATACTAGTTTAATCTGCATGGCCGTAGGGGACTATTAGACAAATTCATTTTAGGATTTTAATTTGTTAGCATAACCAGAATTCGAAAAAATGCAAAGATTTCATTAATATTTTTACACATAGTTTTCCTTTTTCTCAAAGATAGTTTTTCCGCTGTTTGTAAAATCCTGTAAATATGTTTCATTAAGATAGGTTTATATTCACCAATTGATTTTTCACACAAACAATAGGGTTCTTCCTACAGGCAACACTCATATATTGACCCAATTTCAACACGATCGATCATTCCGTTCTTCAATTATCATGCTTACAAAAACCATGACGAGCGGACCGACAGACAGACAAAGTTGTTCAGAATTCGATATTCTCTTTGCGATTTATATTTACAGTTTTAGAAATGTGCCGATCAAATGCAATATCTTCATTTTAGTAGTTGCGAAGAGTATAACAAGATTAAGATTTGTTTACTGTCACTAGGCATACTTAATTACTTCCACATCCACGTAGTGGATTGGAAGTATAGTAATCGTAAAAAAAATTTCAAAGTTTTTTTTTCTAGAAATAGGTTTAGAATGTCATGAAACGTTGGGGTTTTAAATTTGAGCGAAAAAATAAAAAAATAAAAAATTTCTGTCCGTCTGTCGGTCTGTCTGTAACTTTTTTTTTGTCCGCGCGTTTTCTCCGGAACGGTCTAAGATATTGACTTGAAATTTTGTACACGTATATATTATAACGAGATCTGGAACCTGTTTTTTGAAGATATCCGATGAAAGGTTGGGGGGTAAATAGGGGCAAATATGGGGAAATATGTAAAGAAACTTGAGGTTTGATGGATGGACTACACGCCTAGGCCTCAAAATTTTTGATAATATTTTTCATCACCCCTCAGGAACTCAGGAACTAGATTATATTTTGGGCTTATTCTGATGAAGGGTTGGGGGTTAAATGGGTGGTAAATAGGGGAAAATAAGTAAAGAAAGCTGGTAAGAGTACAGAAACTTGAAATTCGTTGTATGTACTGGAAGCCAAAGTCTCATATTATTTACAATATTTTTCAACCCCCCGCCACCGGTACTCAACTATTAAAATGACTGATAAAATAAAATTGACATATTCACTTGAAATTTGATACACGTATGTATTATAACGACATCTGGAACTAGATTATATTTTGAGATGATTCCGTTGAAGGGTTGGGGGTTAAATAATGGAAAATAAGTAAAGTAAGCTGATATGAGTACAGAAACTTGAAATTCAGTGTATGTACTAGAAGCCAAGGCCTCAGATTTTTTTAATAATATTTTTCAACTCCCCACTTAAAGCGGTTGATTATATAAAATTGAGATATTTACTTGAAACTTGGTACACGTATGCATCATAACGACATCTGGAACTAGACTATATTTTGAGATGATTCCGTTGAAGGGTTGAATAGGGATAAATAGGAGAAACTAAGTAAAGCAAGCTGGTAAGAGTAGAGAAACTTCAAATTCGGTGTATGTACTAGGAAACAAGGCCTCAGAATCAAATCAAGATGTTTCCTTTAAAGTGACTCGGATGAAAAATCTGAATGTGGAAGTAGTGATTCCTTAGGCAGCGGTTTTTTGAATAATAGGTCTGCTGAATAATGAAATCAAACTGTTGGTTGCTAATTTATAGAACGGCATTGCGCATTAACTACACGTTTATTTGCACACTTTCAGTGATTTACAGTCCATAAGACAACTAAATCCAAACATAGCCACTTACGTGACTGGGGAAGGTTATTAGGTATTCCACGGTTTACATATTTTGTTCTGTTGAACTACATCAAGGAAGCATTGAACGTAATTCACTATATGATGTTCCAGATGCCCTAAATTGCATTGCACTCCGGTGGCCAACCTTACTAGAATACCCGGCCGAAGCAAGAATTCAAAGATTAATCAATAAGACCATAATAATTATTACAACATTGACGTTTCTATTGCTGATGCTTTATTTATTATTTAGATGAAATATTTAGAATGTCTAGATCCTAGAAATGCACTATATATCGAGTTTGCAATCTGTTTTCTAATTCTGGAATATCGCTTAGTAAGTACCACTGATTGAACTCAATGAAATGCTTCCATGAAAACAATTCGTAATCTTCCGCAAGTTTCAATATTTCATAATAAAAATTGATAATTTTGCTCTTGATATAAGTTTTACCCAGGTGAATTGACACTGTTTTTGTATATACAATAGACGAGTGTCTACGAAGCCAGGTGAACCCTCACATTTTTTTATTTTTCAATATATAAATTTGAAAGCAAGATTCAGGATGTTTCGCATAAAATAGCATTCTTTGACCTAACATGAACCAAAAATACCTGATATATTACTATCTTTCAAATTTTAAATGTTAACCTGTATTTGTTTTGAACTTATCTGATAAAGATTATACATATTTATGACGATTTCTGTCAAAATAGAACTGAATTACAAGAAATGACCGCGAATGGGCTTAAAACTCTTGCTTGGGGCAGTCCTTTTTTTTATAAAATATTTATTTAAAAAAAATCTCAAATTAATGAAATTGTCAAAACATGAATTCGCTTTGCACGAATAAAATTCAGTATTGTGCCGGCTGGGAAAATTTTGCTGGCCGCGGGAAATTTTCTAAAGGGCGGGTCGGCAGTTCGGCTTAACCAAAGAGGACAGATGTCACCTTCATTATTCATCCCGCCGCACCACACGGATGAAACTTGAAACGCTATATATTCATAATCTCAATAAATGTACAGCACTGAAGGAAATAATATGACAGTTTATAGAAAAGCATGCACAGTATGCTTTGAAAAAATATGGCTATTTATAAAAAATAACGCGGTTAACAACAAAATTTGACGGCCGGCGCATGCGCAGTATGACTAGAACAAACAATGGCTGCTTATAGAAAAGCAAGTGCAATAGAGCAACCAATTACTTCTTGTACAGCCTCTCTGGAGTTCTTCTATGGTCATAATTTTACATCATAACAACCGGAGATATTGAAAAAATCAGGTTCTGACTAGCAGGCATCAAATTTTTATCTTACAAAATAAGTACAAAAATGATAAGTACCTGATCTCGAGCACACCCGGTATATTTAGAAAAATATTAAATAATTCGTATAGGACATCACCTCATTTTTTAACAACATGTAGATATGTCTGTAACACATTCAGTTCAAATTGTATGGTACTTCATAAGCGAATGTGTAAAAGTAGGTAATTTTTTTGTATTTTCTATTATTTGATCAGTGTCAATACTTCAATTCATTCGATCCACAGGAGATGAAATAAAATTATTCAGTTTACTTTTTCAATAACGACGTAGAGAACGATATCATTCAACAAAACACTTTCGCTTCTTCAAATGGGTCCCCTGGGTATTGAATATGGGGCCTTTAGGAGATAACCGTATCCCAGATCAGCTGTTGCTGACAGCGGTGCAAATTTGCAAATGTTTCAAATTTATCAAATATTTATTAGATCAATGCCAACTTCATTTTGTTTACACTCTGCAAATACTCCACTTACAATCAATCAATAGTATGAACAAGAAACGTATTTTAAAAACAGCATAATTACTTTTATATCGATTCAATACGCTAACTATACGGAACAGATTTACTATATATTTAATGCCTTCCTTTTAGTAGAAATTGGCCCTCAAAAAAGGCCCAATTTCTACTAAAAACAAAATTTCCGTGTCACTAGAACATTTATAAAAATGGAAACAACACGCAATGCTGAATAAGTGAAAAAGTAAAAAAAAAATACTAGCTGACGATGTAGGGTCGTACACTTAACATGCGTACAAAAGAAATAAGGAGCTTTATGGTACAATTAAAATCGAGATTTTGATTTCCCTTTCAATAGTCTTTAAAATGTTTTTAAAAGAAAGAGGTGCTCAATTTGTAGTTTTTTTATTTTATTTTTTTTGTGAATTGATTTCTATTGGATGGTTTAAGCGATTTCTACGAAATCATTCGCAAACAATAGAGTAATAGTTTGATCTATGTCTAGGATCAGAAAAGCATAAATCGGAAAAAGGACTTTCTATTCAAGAACATGCGAGATTATGACGAAGGCGCCAGTTGGAGTCAAATTGTTAGATATTTTCGGAGTAGCTGATACTGAATCTGATGTTAAAAGTTAAAGATTCGAAATGGAAAAAAGCTGCCTAAGGAATCACTACTTCCACATCCAGATTCTTCATCCAAGTCACTTTAAAGGAAATGTCTTGACTAGATTTGCACTCTAGTATGTGGAAATTATTGGTCACAGAATTTTGATATTTGGGGCAGATGTCATAGAAAAGTTGGAGGCATCGGTTTCTACCATATACATTAAAAATTAAGTTTCTAGTTTACCCTACTTATGTTCCCCTATTCACAACCTACCACGTCCCACCCCTTCAATAAAATCATGTCAATCAGATGTCATTGTAATACATACGTGTACCAACTTTCAAGTGAATATCTCAATTTTATGTTATCATCCCCATTAATAATGGAGCGAAGGTGGTGAGGTTTGAAAAATATTACATAGAAATCTGAGGCCTTGGTCTCTAGTATATACACGGTAGTGTCTCTCGCCAAGTACACTCTACAAACATAAATAATAAATATATTCTCCCACCACCTCCTATTTTTTTATTTGAAGTTTCACAATAAATATACGGATTTAACTAAGAATGTGCTTAGTTACACTATATGAATCGATAATATTCTGTTAATTGAGACCAAAATCAATTATATTAATTACATGTGAACGAAATACGTCCTTAGCAACGTGTAGCCACGCCCCCTTCTTGTTCAAATATATTATTATGATATTACAATTTTTATAATATTATTATTTATTTATTTTTACTTAATTTATTTTGCCTGGACGCCAGTCACGCTTAACCCCGCGACAAGGTATTATTCGCTAGCTCACTTCAGAACATGAGAAACCTACCGCTCGCCTGCCTCTCACCTCAGGAGTAAGTTCTACGGTGCTCTAAAATAAAGGTTAGTCTCGATATTTTTAAAAAAGGAAAGGCCCATTCAAAATTACAAATTTAATAAATAAATATGGGAAAAGCATAAATGAAAATATGAGACAAAAACTATTCTAGGAATTAAAACTAATCGGCCTTTTGATTTGAAAAGATATTTGTTGCAACTTTTACTAAATTTAGTTTTCCCTTTTATTTGCGAATTTAAGCTTAAATTTGATCAATGTTTTTATTCTTACTCCGTCCTGGATGTAGAGATCGCTGCTTCCAACTTTCCGGCCGGCGAGATGTAGACCCGCTACTCTGTCAATACTGCAAATCTGTGAATGACTGCTTGATTTCTTGCGTTTTTGTGAGATTTGTTTTACGACGAATTATGCACTGTGTTTTAATGGATACACTTCCGAACTTTACTTTATTTGTTAAGGTAAGTACCAAATTACCAATATTGTGTGAGAAACTGCTCACTTGTATAAGATTTACATAAATTATTTATAAAAAGTAGGGTTATGTCTTTAAAATTTACGAAAGGGTATTTGATTACCTTTGGATGCTTTTTTGCACCTAATTTTATATTTGACGTATTCCACGTACTTTATGGATACTTTTAAACATTCACTTTACATTTGATTTAAGAAAATTTTATTTAAATTTAGTTTATTTTGTAAACTTTTTTGGAGCTCAATAAACGGCGTCTTTTTTTGTACCCACGCTTCAACCACTCTCTCTTTTTTTTCTTAATCCTTAAATTCTATTGGCTTAGATGTGACATTTCTAAAAACCAAAGCAATCTAGTTTTGACATATTTAAAATTTATATTTTTTATATTGAATTTTCTAGCAATTTACTGAATAAATCTGTACTCTGATTATGTTTTAATCTTTCTGACCTTCTTCTGAACATTTTGATACCCCATACATGTATCTAGGAGTCTTATTAGTAATTTCGATAACTTTTCGTAAAATTGTTCACAATTGCTTAAAACTGCTAAAAATACTTTACTTTTTCCATTTTAACTTAAAATATAATCACCTACTATCGTTTTAAATCATATAAACACCGTTTTTAACATTGTAACAATAATAATAATAATCTGGCATTTTTCAGGTATGCCTACGATGCAATGCTATGTACCAGTCCTTGGGTATGGTATTCGAAATGTGCTATTACATCAAATCAAACTACAAAGTGGTCTCTATAATTACAAAATGAATAAACTTACATAAACTCTTTATTTGAAATGTTTTATGCAACTTTTATGGAGAAAGTCCTACCAAAAGATTACTACCAACCATTTTATAAAATTTCTACTATTAAAAATCAACACATTCCAGTGCTTGATGTATGGTTACATGCACTTGGTAAGTCTTTATAATCTTATCACTGATTTTACTCATTACGAGGCTTGAAATTTGTATTTTATATAACTTTACGTTAGCTGCGGGAGAGTTTTTCACTATCTTATAAAGTCACTGAGTTTAGGTCTCCCATTTAATTTTTATAGTTATAATGTTATTAATTAAGCACTTTCATAGCCTATTACATTTATATTTTAAGTTTCTTTGTGAATACATTCTTTTTAAAATGTTTATTTTATATTTTGTAGGTTCTACGCTGAGTTCCAATTACATCTATGCACTCTGGTAGGATACTACCTATGTTTAACTACTTAATATTGTTCCATAAGCATTTTGTAAGTTAAACGATGTACCAATATCCTTTTTTAATATCAGGTATGTTAAATATTTAAAATAATAAAATTAAAATTAATTGGTATTCAGTACAATGAAATATTACTACTACGCGTTACTATTACCTATACATTTTGTATGAGCCCTTCTTTCTACCATTTCACCTTACCATAATGAAACTTAGTACCGTTGTACGAGGCCACGTGCAACATCCTCTCATGTTCTGCGATGAGGTAGTTTCTGGCTTAACCGTTCTAATTTACTATTTTTAATTTACGTTATGAGTTGCTATTTTGGCAAATCTTTAATAATGAACATTTTATTGCTGTCATTCTGAATCAATTATTTTGTAATTTAGACCTTACTGTTGCAAAGTTTAGCTTTATTATAAAATATCCCAATATCATAATAATATATAGGCAATTTGTCCCATTATCTTCGGCTTTCGCCGGTGTTATTTTACATACTTAAAATTATATAACCCGCAATCCTCAATAGTGTATTAAATATTAGATATGGTCACACTGTATAAACAAGTAATTCCATTGTGGATTGCATAACTTCAAATATCTAATAATAATGTCATGTCATTTGTAAAAGCAAAATGAGATATTGACACATTGTGTAATAAACTAGAGTGTTCATTATTCCTGAAATCCATAAAATAGAAAATAACAAACAGAAATCTGTGGAAGCATGGAAGAAAAAGTTTTATCCAGAATAAATTCGTTTATTGGTGCGAACACATTTCCCACGTAAGGAAAAGTTAGAATTAACTGCCGGCTTTGGACATCTGACAATCTCAAAAGAGATGAAAACATCGAAAAGGCGAAAGCCGAATGTATATAGTCGTTTATTATGAGAGTAATTATTGTCAAGGCAGTGGGTAATAATATATCGCGCCGAACCAGCTGAATGAAGCGAAGTTATTAGCGAAGAAGTAATCAATTTATTTTGTATATCGTATTAGGCATTTATTGAAACTAAAATCGAGTAATACTATATTAGTTTTTTAATATGTTAATTAATGCTGAAAATTAGAGAACTCGGATATCACTAATTCCAAAACACTGTTTATAAATGAGTAGAAGTTGCAATCGGGCGTGGCCAACTGCGAATACCTATTCGAATATCATTTTTCTCGAATACGGCACGATTTACTTTTACGTTGTACCACTGGAATTAAGTACACATTCAGTACACTTTTTATTACTTATCATTTTCAATCATAAGAGCATTATCAAAAATAATTTAAAGCAAAATTAATGATAGAATAGGTGATATTATATCACCTAATATACTTGAAGTTCGTGCGAATTTGAGGTACACTGTATATTGTTACCTTGTACATCTTTATATTTGCGTGATTAAATGTTTTATTAACATTTAGCATTAAGATTTATAGGAAAGCATGACAATTTACACTCCTCTGGTGATCACCCCGCATGGCGTATATGGCTCAATTTAAATGGAGTATTATATCATACTATTTTTCAAAGGTGAAACAAGAATGTTAAGTCAGAAGTTATCGTGTTTAATTGGTGCTTTCATTCGTTTCATAACAGTTTTATTCAAAAATGTATTAATAATATTTTGACCTACAATTGATATTAAATATTATTTACTCTACGTAACCCTTGTTCGAAGGCAAGTTCCAAAAAATTCTAAAATTTGGCGATGAGCTGCAAATATAGGCGCAGGTATATGGAAATATTAAAAAAAAATATCTTAAGAAAAAGTTGTGTGTAAGGGGGGAGTTTGGTTCGGTCGTCGACGAAGGCAGACGCGCTTTTAAGTAAATCCCATGAAATCTCGAAAAACTCGAGTAAAAACGGTGTGAATACGTGCAAAAATGTGTTGAATTGAGTGATAATCCTACATTAGTTGATATAAATTAGCATAAATTTGGCTATTTCATATAGCCGATATTTGATATTTGAAGCTCAACAAAGGTACAGACATCTGGCAACATAAGATAACTCTGATGAAAGAAAATAAACACGTCCAATGGGACCATGTCATAAACTCGTAAATTATCCACAAGTGCATGTACCTAAAACGACCGGGACTAGTGCGAAGCGAAAGGCAACGGACTGGCTTCTAATGAGTGGAAGTAGTAACATAAGAAATGTATGAAAGATAAGTGTTATTTTTATTTTATTTATTACTAAAATATTGGTTTACTAATCCTTCACACATGGGAACAATGCTGTGATTCAGAAATCCATTGTTTCATATATACGCAAATGAATGAATTCTTCATGTCGAACGGGTACTTTTGTTTAAGAAATAATTAATTTACTATAAACTCTTTGTTTCTTGTTGCAGAGTTATTAGTTTTATATGGGGAATTTGTTTATTTGCTTACCGTTTGAGTTAGCGGATTCTTGATTCAGAATATTGTTTTTTATCCCATCTTCAAGTGGGTAATATGGGGTGGGCAACAGCCAGCCTTCTAGATGTGAAGGAGACAGATAGGTTCTGTTTACTTTATTCTAATTTAGTTTAGCTCATTAATGAATTCTGTTTCCTTGTTTAAATTGAAAAGTCGGAAATTGGAATTGAAGAGATATTTGTTTATTGGTTTGTTGATCCTTGTCACAGGACAGTTTGGTACACAAAAGAGAAAATATATAGGTGGTGAAATGGAGGGTGCTAGGGGTTGGGGGGGCGGCAGCTGAGAATAATTACTGTAAATTAAAACCGACTGTTTAAAAGAAACGACATGCCCACAGGGTGAGCAAACTATCCCTGACTTTTGTTCTCATAATGCGCAAAAATATTACCGCGAGATAGGACCCTTCCCAGCAACTGCACTGTAAATGGATGTTTACCTGTGGAGCGGTTAATAAATACAAACAAAACAAAAATTAAATAAAAAATCAAAAGCTGCCAGATTCAGAAACAGAAGAAACAGACAACTTAAAAGAAGAAAAATAAAGAGCTGACGATGGATGGAAACTTAAAAGAAGTATGGAAACTTAAAAGAAGCATGGAAACTGAAAATAAGCATCTCGCAAACACCTGCACACCCCAGCGGATGATGACAGATGGAAACTAAATAGAAGCATGGAAACTTAAAAGAAGCATCTCACAAACACCTACACTTCCCATCCTGTATTCCCACCCCATGCGTCATGCGGATCTCGCTGCTGACAACAAGCATGTCCAATGTCCAACCCGGCGTATGCAGCCGGTCCGGCGGTATATGAAACATCCGAGATTTGGTTCCGGCACGCGGTTTGGCCTTCCGCTGGGCATGTTCGACGGACGATCAAGCGGAGTGTGTTGGAAAGAACCTTCATGGATGCCCGAAAGCGGCAGCAATGCCCACCTTACGCCGGCAAATCAATCAATCAATTAATCAAAGAAAAAGTTGTGTGTAAGGGATGGAAAAGAATTATACCAACAAAAACTGCAAAATTTTGCATTTTTATTAATTTAGTCATAATAATTGAAAAATGAGAAACATATTTTTTGAAATCTAATTTACAGAGAGGGCTGTTTCGTAAGAGTAGAAAACTGATTGAAAAATTACACAGACACACAAAAAAAAGTATGTACATTTTTTGAGTCTGATCAAATGTACATACTGGGGGTTATCATGCTCTGGCATGATAACCCCCAGTATGTTGAGCCGTTGAATCTGATGCCGCCGTCAGAACTGCTCCATCACGTTAGATATTTCTCCCTAATTCATCTCCTAATTAAGATTTTCATTGATTTTTAGCTATTTTTTGAGGTTAGGGAAAAATCCTTCTGACAGCGGCATCGGATTTAGCAGTGGGTTGGATAATTGATGAGTGGTACAATATGTTTAGTCGCTGTTATCTCTCCTGAGTCGAGTTGAGTCTCAGCTGCGGCAGATAGCAATATCGCAGGGAATATTGTTGTGTTGATGTTTATGTGTACGAGTCCAGGTTGAGTGTAGATAGTTATAGCTAAATCCATCAGGATGCAAATATAAATGAGATGAAGATTAAAATAAGTCGGTTAAACGATATTGTGCTCTAAAATACTTAGCTTAAGGATTACCGTGCAATTACCTCGCACATTTGTATCAGCTAGAGACATGATTAATTCTGTTCCTTAAATCATGGAAGAAAACAAAAATGGCACTTTCTTTATTAGTTGTAACTTGATTAATACATTAAACTAATTGGTAAAAAATCAGCTTGATACTTATTAGTCATATAATAAGAACCTTAGAGGCTCAAAATGTCTGGCTGCGTAATTACTCCCGATATATGGCACTAGCAGATTTGTCTTTTCATATCTCGCACCCTATAAAAAGCAAGTATCAAGTATTATTGACACCGAGAATCTCTATAATGCATATTGCGATTTTGTCCTTGCTGTATATAAAACATGTAAATCCAACGAGAGCACCTCTGATCTAGAACATTGAAAGACGATAAAAGGAAAATCTGATAGGAGGGCACACCTAACGACCATAATAATGCTTTTCTTTATCGATTTCAATATATGCTGAGTATTCCAAATGTAACAGAGACCTGACTGAAAAATACATTTAGGTGGAAATAGAAACTAAAGATATAATGTTCTTTTGACATGGAAATATATTTTCTTTGACCTTTGTGTATGAGATACTTTTTATATCAAAGGGAATTGTTCAATCGAACCCACATATTCCTATTTACCACAAAGGTATCAAGTTCTACTTTTCTGTTATTTCATTTACGATAAAAAATACTTATAACATTTACAATTATAAGTATGTTACTTTTAAATCTTAGCAACGCGTAAATTTTCATTATAGCGCAACCCGCTGTGTGTTGTATTAGCGGTCGATTTTTCAAGAACAGGGTTCTTCATTGAAAAGAGTCGTTGTTAATTGGTTAATTTTGGATGAAACCGATTTTAGTCATGGCATTTTGAAAGGGGAAGATTCTACTCTAACAATGGCACCGTTTTTACATTTATTTAGAAAAGGGCGACGTTTGGCAGGTCGGAAAGGCTGCACAACTTGTAATTCTTAACTGATAAACTTGAATTTAGTTTTAGTCGCTTCGCCCACTATCGGAATCGAACACTATGGAATTCCATAAGAATTCGTCGAGTTATCTAATTAATCTAAATAATAACGCAGGCACAAAAAAAAGGTCATGTACTTTTGTGCAGAGTATGATATCCCCTGTATTTTGAGCCACTGAATCCGATGCAGCCGTCAGAATTGCAACATCGCGTCAGACTTTCCCTTAATCCCCTCTTAATTATAATGGAGTAAGTTTAAGGGTCTGAATTGTCTAGAAAGGAATTGTCTTACTATAGCAATTTTTTTGCTGGAATTTGTTGAAAACGTTTCAAGAAGTGTAGTAAAAAGTTTTGGATTAAATACGTGAGGTGGAAAACATTTGTTTAAACAAAAGAATGTTCAGGGTCCTGTTTCTTCGCAGTTTTTCTTAAATATCTCTGGTTGTATAACCTGTATCGCAAAAAAGGAAGAGACACAAATTATCCAAAATAAAATTGCGAAGAGAACTAGATTTGTCCGAAACCGTTTGGTCAGTAATAAAGTCGTAAAACACGAAGACATCTTAGGGTGGACATATTCAAACAATTGATGATAACTGGAACACATATTCTAACGAAACTTTAGAAGAGCATACCCCTTGTGGAGTAGAACTACCAAGCCAAGTTTCAAGTTAAAATGTTTACAATAACTCCTAAAAACATCTGTACGATCTGTGTCGTGTTATTAGTGATTTTGACCATGTTTTCTTTTCATTTTACAAAAATAAGAGCGCTACAGATATATTTATTAAAAATATTGTCTCATGTTGCAACACTATGGCTCCATTTAACTTAGTTAATCTCCTTTCTTTTGGCACTAAGCAAATTTATCAATTTATTATCGGTTTTTTGGTAGAAAGTAAAATAAAGTTATAGGTTAGCTTTGTATTCCTCTTGTTTATACCCTCGTTCCCGTGGTCCTTCTTGTGATGTTGATTATAATTTAATGTCCTGACAGACCCCAGGGCGAGAAGCGTGTGTCCCTGTAATTCCTCATTTTGTTCATCTCTCTCTACTCTTTTTGTGTTAGGTTTTATTTTAATATTTCATATTATAAATTGCTCTTTTGTGACTGGCTGTATGGTGTATGAACCAAAGCCATAAAAAAAAAACTCCTAAAAAACAATTCCAAATTCGAGAATAGAATCGTCGATGGTTTACGGGCATCAAGTCGTATTTCAAAAATGTGTATTTCAGATTATATTTTATTTGTTTTTATGTTCTTTGTGGTGGTATGAACAAAAATAAATTTTAAAATTTTTAAAACCGAAAAAAATGTTCAATGTTCAAGTCATTATGTCTATTATGCGAGTCTGCCTGGGGTAAAAAAGAGGTGATTTTACATATTTTGTATGCCATTTGAGTTGGAAACGGATTATTATAGGAAAATTTCCGCTGAACAAGATTTCCTTATGAAAAAATTTCCTAAACCGCGAGCTTCATGGTCAAATAATTGTTCAAACAATTTTTTTTAATTTAATAAAATAAAAACGATTTGACGGAGAAATCTTGATTCATTCGAAAGATATTTTCAATACGCGTCGTTTGGCGTCAGGCACAACTCATTTTGTCAACTCGTTCATTTGTTATAGCCAAAATAAATTTCATAATTAACAAATTGATTACTCGAAAACTAATGAGGTCAGGATACTGTTTTTTTCAAAATATATATCCCTTTTATACCAAAGAATATACCAAATTTTTTTTGGCCCGATATCTTGTAACATATTTTGATACTTAAATATTAAAACATGTTATTCCGATGCGAACGGCAGCCGATTTTTGTTGGAGAGCATGGGTTAGGATTGTGTGTGGACACTCGAAAGGGCGCCACCGGCTGTATGTTACGTAATATGATTTAAATAATTTTGCCAGCACGGAACAAAATTAAGTTACTAGCAACCATGCGATGGAATTCCCAAAATATTTCTATGATATCAAAACTCTTACTTTACTCTCTCAAATCTCAAAATTTAAGCAAATATCAGGAGTACCAGTGCAAATAATAAGAACATGTAGACATTAGACATTTATTACAACACACATGAGATGTACAACAATAAAAACAATAAGTTTCACAATTATCCCCTAAACATAATCTGTATATGCAAAATAAATGCAAAATATGTGAATGACTCCTTCTAAAGTTATTTCAGTGATTTGACCCCTTTTTATAGAAATGCAACTACGGCTTCAAGTGTATTCTATTAAAAATACTTCATGTGTGACATAGTAGAAGGTAAATTAGTATCACGTGGTATCATGCGTTACTTACAGTAAAAAATCCTAAGATATTTCATCATGGTAGGCATGTAGTTGCAAAATCGTTGTGTAATTTACTTTAATATTTCAACAAAAAATCACTGAATCAAATTATGAAAATTTCTTTAAAATTATATAACTAAAATGAAACAATAAAACCTGGTTAGAGCCTTGGCGCTTTCTCTGACGACGGCAGCGTGACCTGTCACCACTTCCTAAGATGTTCTCGACGTTGCTTACGGCTACGACTCTGCGTCACTCCTAAATCTCTGCCTAAATCTCTTGGAGACTGCTGCGAACACTTCTCTAAATGTCAGCAGGACCCACATAAAACCAAATGTCTGAGTAATAGACTTCCTCCTATTACTCCTCTAGCTACTGGGCCCCCTTGCATAACCAAAATTACAGCACCAAACATGTGCTCATCCCAATTGTAAGCCTCTCCAAACATATACTTATACCAAACATAAGCCTCTCCAAAACATATGCCTCTCCAAAATACTCTCCTATAGAGAGTATTGCATAACCTGGAATTTACAAAATGCTTCTGGCAGGACGGTAAAGAAACACTGGGTACATCAAATCAAATCCCTTTTCAGTGTCAGCGATGTAAAACCCAAATTCTTCACTACAAAACCGGGACCGCCGCCATTTAGCTACCTCGTCGCTGTCGAAAAATGAAGCCCCCCCCCAGACGGAAGTGTCCTTCTCCAGTTCTCAGTGTTGCCAACTTGAGCATCTAGAGAACACTTTCTCTAGCCAATAAAAATGCGCCAACAAAAGGGCTTGTAATTTAAAGACTGAATTACACCATTGTGTAATATCCCAACAACAAGAACATGTGAGTAACACCTCTGACTCAAAAATAATACATAAAAGAAAACACGCTTTCTTTCCTTGTTGAGAATTTCAGATATGCGACCTGCTATGCCCCTTTGAAGTACGAGTGGTTGCCTACCTCTCCCCTCAAACAAATGAACTAATGGGTTAATTTACTGTATTCAAACTGAAATTATTAATGTAGATTTTTCAAATGCTACAATCTTCAATATTTTTTGATTGTTTACAAACAATTGGTATAATTTGTTAATTTGCAAATAACTTTTGTTTCGAAAACTTGATCGACTTCAAACCAACTTTAAACCATAAATATTGATGTCGGGCACAACCTCCATAGAAGTCTGGACGAATGCAACTTTTTGCTTTTCTTTTATTTAAAGTTTAAATTAATTTTGAAAATTACCAAATGGAATATCTCGGCTCTGGGTAAGAGTATCGAAATGGGGTTTGGTGCATATGAAAGTGCTTGAAAAAAGGAAAATGTTGAGACCAGAAAGACCTTGATCGGATAACCGGAACCGGAAATAAAAGTGACATTGCGTGAGAGGCTCTAATTTTTTTTATTAACAACTTTTTGGACAGGAGGTTTGGTGCAAACGAAAGCTAACAAGTTTTTCCATCAACCACAAAAAGTTCCACAAAAAATATTCATTCCCTGAAGAGTTATACGCGTTTTTGACCCTTAAAAAAATATCTCCCGCAACATGAAAATAGTAAGCTTTGACGCGCAATGGGGTGGCGGGTTCGATCCTCGGTGTGGGCAATTTTTTTGTGTTGTCAAATTCACTTTTTTTCGTGCAATGAAATATTTCCTATAATAAAATAATTTTTAAATTGTAAAAAACGCTATAAATAATTATTATACTCTTCGCAAATACAGAACGAAAAGTATATTGCATTCGATCGGCATATTTCTAAAACCAGTAATATTGCTCGTGGAGAAAAAAAATTTCACATCACTGTGTTGGTGATCGAATTCTGAACGACTTTCAAAATGTCCGTCCGTCTGTCCGTTTGTCTGTCCGTCCGTCCGTTTGTCTGTCCGTCCGTTCGTCCGTAAAGTTTCTTGTAAGCACGATAACTAACTAAGAACGAAAAGTCCGATAGTATTGAAATTTGGACAGCAAGTTAGTGTTAGTGTTAACTAGAGGAAGAACCCTATTGTCTTTTAACAAAATCGATCTAAATAAATAAATATAAAATAATATAAATAAATAAAAGTTATAAATTTTTGAAATAAAAAAAAATTGTAATTAAACAAAGAAATGTTTGAAAGTAATAGCATTTACGAAAAAAAAACTGCGAATAGTATCCTATAGAATGTGCAACAATTATATAACAAGTGTACTAAATCGGCGAAGAGTATAATGGTTAGATTGTTTATTCTTGGGAACTTCATTAAATCCGTAACTCTCGAGCTGATGCTGTGCACCTGCTTTGTATGCTCTACATTTCTTATAGTCGAAATCACTCTAATAGTTATTAGCGTTAATAATTATTAATTGTAAATATTTCTAATTAAAACAATAAAATAATAATGCCATTAAAATAGTTAAATCTTTTGATTATTTCTCATTTACAAATAACAAAGTGTGTGTTTTTTCATGAGACGTGAACTTTTTTTCATTTATATATGAAAAAAGTGAAAAAAAAATTGTTTCTTTTTTATTTTTGGTCTTTTTTCAACGGGCACCCCCCTCAAATAAAGTTAAACAAGCCTTCTATTTCACAAAAAGTAGTAAAAAAAAAAAACAAAAACTACCAACAAACTCTCGTTGGACAAGAACAATCATATGTTTGTTGCAAGATAGCCATTTATTTAATGAAAATTGCAAAAAAATATATTTACGTTTTTAAAAATTTCTCAGAAAGTAAAGACATTTATTATCATAAAAAATACTTGGTTACATGAAAAAAAGCAAATTTGACGAAAGAGAAATTTGCTCACATCGAGAATCGAACCCGCCACTCTATTGTGCGTCAAATTTTACTATTTTCACGTTGATTTTTTATGGCCTAAAACACACTAGGCGGTTTTCGCCTATTCAGCCGCCGAATCGGCAGCCGCTTGTTAGGCCCGGCGCGCACTGAAGTGGTGTTTAGGTGACGTGGTAGCTGTGTGGCAGGTGACATTTTTTAAACCCATGTAAACAAATGCGACAGCGCGCATTGAGGTGGCGTGGCGGTGGCGTGATGTTTTGCAAGTGGGGTGGTGCCATTCGGTCACCACTAGTCTCGGACATGTTTAATTTTCGAGTGGCAAGTGGTGAGTGGTGCTTGTATGTAGTATTGATTTGCCTAGAGAAGAGGTTGCATCTCCAGTGTTTTCCACGATAATCGTAAAATGCAAGACGACCAGGAATTCAATATACATTTTGTAGGCCTTGTAGAGGCGAAATGTTGTTTTCTTCATTCGATAAAAAACTTTAAAATTTATTATCGTCGAGATTTAACTCATTTTTATACACATTATATATGCCATATTCTCTATTTTTTTGCCATAAAGGATGGACCCAATGATTTTTTCTTTTATGTCGATTTTGTAAATTTACTAGTTGAACTAATGCAAGAGAATCCTCGTCATCAGATGAACATTTAAATGATAAAGCAATGGCAGGATGACGCTGCTTGCCACTTCGGTACGCGTTACATCACTTTGATATCATTTTGTCGCCATTCTACTGCCACACCACGTCTTAACCATTCCAACGCCACCACCATTCCTTTGCCATACACCACTTTGGTGCGCGCCGTGCCTTACAACACACACTAAGCGGTTAACCACTTGTCGTAGGAAGGCAACGTTGTCACTGTTTTCGGTAGTGCTGATAATACAGGGACAAAAATGAATTTGTCTGACTCAAAGAAAGAATTAATTTTGTTGGTTTATTATTCTGTCCATCAAAAATTTAAAAAAAAATCATAGGCTCATCCGGGAACATTCTATTGTTAAAGAACTCGAAACAAAAAGTTTATTTAATCCTATATTTAACGAAATTTTTCAATTTCATTAGAATGTCGAAAACATCATTTTACGAATGACTATATATTTTGGAAAATGATTTAATAAAGAAGAATACCCGAATGAGAAACAATATAATTAAACAGTATAATAACTACTTCTTCCCAGCTCTTTTCTTTTATTTCTGTCACCATAATCATTGTTTCTCGTATCCCATATACCAGGTCGCTCTTGAATTACATTTATTAATAGTTCAGTATCAGTAATGGGATCTATTTTAGGTGTGTAAATACAATACTTTTAACGTGCAATTTGGCTTCAATGCAGGCTCAAACCGCTCGACAAATAAGTGAATGTGTGAACAGGTCCATTTGTTTACATTGCAACATACGCCGCTCGAAGCAATAAAAACGATTCAGCACATGAATCGAACGACGCGACGGTACGCGCGGTGGTGGATGCCGCTTTCTCGCAGCGCGTCATAGTTTGAACAGCTCCATTTGTTTCTATGGCCTAAAACACACTAGGCGGTTTTCGCCGAATCGGCCGCCGAATCGGCAGCCGACTCGACACATGCCGCAATAGAAACAAATGGAGCTGTTCACACTATGACGCGCTGCGAGAAAGCAGCATCCACCACCGCGCGTACCGTCGTTCGATTCATGTGCCGAATCGTTTTTATTGCTTCGAGCGGCGTATGCTGCAATGTAAACAAATGGACCTGTTCACACATTCACTTATTTGTCGAGCGGTTTGAGCTTGCATTGAAGCCAAATTGCACGTTAAAAGTATTGTATTTACGCATCTAAAATAAATCCCATTGCTGATACTGAACTATTAATAAATGTAATTCAAGAACGACCTGCTATATGCATGGGATATGAGAAACAATAATTATGGTGACAGAAATAAAAGAAAAGAACTGGGAAGAAGTAGTTACTATACTGTTTTATTACATTGTTTCTCATTCGGGTACCTATTCTTCTTTATTAAATCATTTTCCAAAATATACAGTCATTCGTAAAATGATGTTTTCGACATTCTAATGAAATTGAAAAATTTCATTAAATATAGTATTAAATAAACTTTTTGTTTCGAGTTCTTTAACAATAGGATGTTCCCCGATGCGCCTATGATTTATTTTTTTTATTTTTGATGGACAGTATAATAAACCTAACAAAATTAATTCTTTCTTTGAGTCAGACAAATTCATTTTTGTCCCTGTATTATCAGCACTACTGAAAACAGTGACAACGTTGCCTTCCTACGACAAGTGGTTAACCGCTTAGCACCGCTTAGTGTGTTTTGTAACAGGCGGCTGCCGATTCGGCGGCCGAATCGGCGAAAACCGCCTAGTGTGTTTTAGGTCTATTACAGCATGTGTCGCGTCGGCTGCCGATTCGGCGGCCGAATCGGCGAAAACCGCCTAGTGTGTTTTTAGCCTAAGGCTCAAAAGCGCGTATAACTCTTCAGGGATTGAATATTTGTGGGCCCGAAGCAACGTGTCACTCGGGATTTTCTTTTCATATTTTCGGATGTGTGTAGAGCACATTTCTACAAAAATTAAAATCGTCTATCGAACATTTTTTAAAGGTATTTTACTTTTGGGGGAACAGAAAGTGACGAGAAAAAAATCCAGAAAAATTCTGATAAATGTACTATTAAAACACAACACTTTTTCCCTCTATGACTTTGTCCTAAAATGCACTCTATCCGTGTTATTCCGGAAAAAACACGAAAAAAACCCTTATCGGAAAATTGAAAATATCGTAAACTTTAAATTTAAAATCTATAAATTCAGACGTATAGGCTAATATATTCTTTAAGATTTTGGTCTCTTAAGTTTTTTGCAAAGTACATAGTTTCCGAGTTTTCAACAGTTTCTCACGATCAAAAACACATTTCTAATAGTTGTTTTCAAGTAAATGTATTTTTCTTATCGTAGAGAAACAAAGAAAAAACCAAACTAAAGACCATTTTATTAGTTTATTACACAAAACCACGATTTTATTTTGGGCACATTTATCATTATATATCCTTTAAATAAAAGAAACGGCGTTGGCTCGAACAGACTCCGGTCTAAAAATGTCTACCAGAATATTGTCAAGGACCTGACAAGTGAAATGCAATAAATTCCGGCTAAAGCATATTCTCACGTTTTTTTCCTATTCCCACTTAATGAAAGAGAAGAAACGGTCGTGGCCATTTTTCAGCATGTATAATCAAGGAGAGAGTCGAAGGCGAAAGTCCTGAAACCTTTCATGCTGAGCTTGTAGTAATCAACAAGGTTTGAGAAGTATTTCACTGTAAACGTTTTGGAGCATACAGAATTCGGGCTGTGGCGCGGGCGCAGACAAAGCATGGGTTGATTTAAATTGTTTATTCTAAGAATGAATAAATAATATGGCGGCTCGCGGCTGTGTCGGCCCAATTACCTACACCAATAAATAAAAATAATATAACAACAAACATATTTGTAACTATAAATACGCCTCAAAAAATTATTTAAACTCAAAATTTACGTAATTTAAAGCTGAACCTAATAAAATTAATTAGTAATTTAATTTTTTTTAGCTGTGAATTTGAATGTGTGGATTTGAATAGTAGTGTTTATGAAATTCTATTTAGAATAATTTCCTTCTTGGATTATATCCAGAACAGTAACATTTAATTTAGAATATTTTATTTACGTCTGTAATCTTTTCATGTTTCAAATAGTATCAAATATCCGAAAACCTTATTAATTCTCTGAAATTTCTAAACTTGCGTTAATGCAACTATGTTTTAAATAATAACAATAGACTTCTAGACTTGGGTTATACACGATGTTGAAAAATATATAGAATTGATTTCAGTGGATACGCATTCTTACGCGCTGGCGCCCCCTAGGGACTAATAGCTCATAAATGGATGCTGGAAATTGGGTGGCAATGGTGACAGGAAAGAAATTGCATGTCTATAGTGTGCTGCCTATGTACGACATCTCTGAGTCAGTGGTGCTAATAGTACAGCTTCTCGAAATTTATAGAAGGATGAAGATTTCTACATTGTTCTGAAATTGCCGCCGAGAAGATTTCTAGATGGATCTAGAGGCAACTTTATAGTATAAAAGCAAATGTAAACAGGCGGAAGGGAAACAGTAAAGTGACGAGTAAGGTTAGAAGTCAGAGGTGATACAACGTAAATACAGAGTGGAAATATCAAGTAATAAATTTTGTTAAAGGTTATTTTAAACAATAAAAGTGTATTTTAGTTAAAGAAAGTATTGTTAAGTTTCCAGCAAGTTATTAAATAAAGTGTTATAAATTATTTGGAACCCACGGATTTTCCTGAAGAGTGTTTCCTAGGGGTGGAAATACGTAACAATATCATTCTGCTCATTTTGTCAGTTCGAAGCTCAGTTTGTCAATCCGATTATGAAATTTTTGATAAAAACAACAAACTCTAACAAACTCTTTTAATTTCGGCGAGGCAAATTTTTCCTTGCAGTACGAACAACAAATGCATATTAATTCGTGGTTTGTAAGTGACTGTGATAATTTTTATATTTGCCTCGATCTATTTTATAAGAAATTAACTGAAGTTTATTCGGAAAACATACCCAAATTCAAAACCATAAAGACTAAAAGGCAGTTCCCATTTTAGTTTAACCGTGAAATTATAACAAATATAAAGCTAAAACATAAGATACTAATATCATGTAGACGCCATGTAATAGTGAACCGTTAATTGAATTTTGTAGACTTAGAGATCACAAATCATAAGTCTGAGATTAAAATTGTGCTTTACAACTGCACAAATCGGATAAAGAATAACTATCCTAATAACTTAATATACCTAATAGACCGAATGATATCGTCGATGACTTCGATGATATTGACTTGAAAGTTAGTAGGTACACGTATGTATTGTAATGACATCTGATTGAGATGATTCCGTTGAAGGGGTGGAATAGGGGAAAATAGGTAGAGCAAGAGGAAGCTAGAAACTTCATTTTTGACGTATATGGTAGAAACCAATGCCTCAAAATCTACTATGACATCTGCCCCAAATATTATTAAAATTCTATGACCAATAATCACTAACCGACAAATTTTAACTTTTATTTTGTATCGTTAACCAAAACCACTTATTTGTATTGTTTTGGTCCCAGCTACGTCTAACATAGTCCTAAAAAAATTTGTTTTTACTATTTACTATTTATAAATATTTACCACTTTGACATATATTTCAAATACATGTTATATAATATATCAGATCATGGGCACTGCAAAAACGTCCTCATCCACTTAGCCAACTGCAAAGATTGTTCGCACAATTGCTGCAATATATATGAGGTGCCCATTTTTTGTCTTCATCTCCAATTGTACAACCAAAATACAACTGGTACGCCTTCTTCATTTTGGAAGTAAAATTACGTTTTTGACGCGCAAAAGTCACTTTACCACAAATATGACAAAAGTTGTTAGGTGTATTTACACAATCTCGTGGCATATTTTCAAAATAGCACTATTTACTTTCGAAAATAAACGCTTCATGCACAAGGTACAAATACGACTACCTCAGAATGAATATTAGTTTTAGTGACAAATAAAGAGGTAGGTAGTTAGCACGGTCAGTATAGTATGGCTATTGTTCGTAGAATCCTAATTCTACCTGTCAGTTGTGATAGGATCGCCCATAAACTAGGGTTTATACCTGCGTTACATTTTATTATCTGTATTGGGTAAACAGAGCCAACTTAAACTTTTGCTTTTTATATTGTTATTTAGTATGATGAAGTTAATACGAATTTGCTATTTTTACTCCCGATACATGTAGGCTGTCGGCTAGTGATAATTTCCACATACTAGAGTGCAAATATAGTCAAGATTTTTCCATTAAAGTGTCTTGGATGAACAATCTGGATGTGGAAGTAGTGATTCCTTAGGCAGCGGTCTTCTTATTTAAGACCAGCTCTAGAAATGAATGACCGCATATCTGAAACACCCTGTATAATATTTGCATTAGTTATGAAACCGATTACAGCGATTTGGGACATACTTGCCTAGAATCCGGAAATATTCCTTACTGTATTATGGTCTAAACGCCTTCATAATTATGATTTGAATTTTTTACTTACGTTTGGTTAGGTTAAGTTAGTTTATATTTCCACTCTGTATTTACAGAGTGGAAATATAAACTAACTAACTAACTCTGTATTTACAGAGTGGAAATATAAACTAACTTAACCTAACCAAACGTAAGTAAAAAATTCAAATCATAATTACAAATTACTTACGTTTGGTTAGGTTAAGTTAGTTTATATTTCCACTCTGTAAATACAGAGTGGAAATATAAACTAACTTAACCTAACCAAACGTAAGTAAAAAATTCAAATTATAATTACAAATTACTTACGTTTGGTTAGGTTAAGTTAGTTTATATTTCCACTCTGTAAATACAGAGTGGAAATATAAACTAACTTAACCTAACCAAACGTAAGTAAAAAATTCAAATCATAATTACAAATTACTTACGTTTGGTTAGGTTAAGTTAGTTTATATTTCCACTCTGTAAATACAGAGTGGAAATATAAACTAACTTAACCTAACCAAACGTAAGTAAAAAATTCAAATCATAATTACAAATTACTTACGTTTGGTTAGGTTAAGTTAGTTTAACTAGTTTAGTTAGTTTATATTTCCACTCTGTAAATACAGAGTGGAAATATAAACTAACTTAACCTAACCAAACGTAAGTAAAAAATTCAAATCATAATTATTCAATACTACAAAGCCATTTGGCTTTGTAGTATTGAATGATGTACGATTCTAATAAAAAAACTTAAGAAGGGCAAATAAAAATTCTACTTGCAAGTCAATATGTTTAGGATAAACGTACATACGCCACTGATCTGTTGCCCAGAGAACGACATGCAATGACGGGAAAGGAGTCTGGATATAAATCCCCCGAACACAATGAGATGTTCTCTGGAGATCCGGTGGATGCTATGTTACGACAGAATACTGGCCCACACGCAGAATATAACACTGACTTTTACCCTAACCACTGAACAAAAGGGAAGTTGGCGTATACGTACTTTTCTGGTATGTCAAGGGTCGTTACCAAATATCTTTGTTGAAAAATGTGTACAATGTTATACAAGATAGGCGATTTAACTAAGGGTCAAACATTGCACAGTTACAACAGTCATGCAAAGTTTGAACATGGCTATGTGTAGTAATTTTACATAATAAATTAATTTATGAATTTTCTACTATATATAACTGAAGATTCACAAATTAAGTGTTATTACAGAGATTAATTAATTCTATAAAAACTAATGCCCAGTGGAGTGTATGGGCTCCTAATAATTATTATCAGTTGTACAGAAAAGAAAATTCTAAGAAAGATTTGTGTTTCGATTTGACAAATACTATGACTAATCGAAAAAAAAAAAAAATGAATGAGAAAACTGTAGGTGCTAAAAAGACCTTTCGATTGCAATTTTTTTAAGTATCAATCGCGATAACACTTTTCGATATATATCGAAAATACCGTCTTGTTTTCGCTGTATTTTTTTTCAAATATATTAACCGTAACTATAGCTCACGGCAAGCCGAAAAAGTATGCTTTTGAATTTGAATATATCTCTTATTTTTCGAGATGGAGTTTGGTTGAGTTTCTCAAAGTGAACAGACGCTTCGAATAAAAGCTCTCAAAAATAGCTCATAAATATAGGTTAAAACACCGCTAATTTATATGAAATTTAGACCATCGATAGGTCAAGAAATTCTGCACGTCGTAAAGTGAAATATTTAAAAAACAAACTTTATACGAAATAAATATTTGATTATTTCTAGTACAGGCCTTTCTGTAATATAAGAAATAAACAAGTGCGGCGTGTTATGATATATCCCAGAAAGACTTGAAGCGAGGGCTCTCAAGACCAGGGTAATAAATATTCAGTGTCAAGTGATATAAATGTTTGTACCTAGACGTTGGACGTTGGGGCTGAGACCCAATGCTTTCTTGGAAAGTGTAAATAAACAATTCGCATGAAGTGGAGGTTAATGAAACCAACAGACATCACCAGCAAACTACAAGAAAAAGATAAGTGAATGACTGAATGATTGATCCATAATTTGTAATTTATTGTTTCTGTTTGTATGTTTGTATTTTTTAGTATTTTTTAGTATTATTTTTACTTTACTTTATACAGGGTGTGCGGAGGTTTCTCTCGGGCCACTTTCTCATTCTCAACTCGCTGTAAAAAGTTATTTTACCGCGATACAGATAACATAATAAAAACACTCTCTTACAGCAAGCTAATATCGGTTTTGAAAAACTGGGCAAAAGATGGACACACTAATATAGGACGTTGAAACGAGAACACATCAATTACTGGTACAAAAAATCGACGGCGACGGAAACTGTCTATATGGAGCATTAAGCCACCAACTGGAGGGAGAAAATATAACATCACAGGCACATACCAATGCGACGAAAACCCTACGAAAACAAGTAGCTGATTATATCGAAAATCACTTAGACCATTTCATGCCATTCATGCAGGCATCCATCCATGAACTAGCACCCCGTTACAATAGATACAACTCTAATACGGGAAAAATAAATGCGTTCATTCGAGATCTGAGAAGAGAAGGTTTTTGGGGGGGGGGGGCAGGAAACAATTGCAGCAACAGCAAATATGAAAAACAGGACAATAATAGTACATCAAGAAGAAGGAGAACATATAATCTTCCATCCTACTAACCAACAGGGAAGAGACACCACTAGAGATAGTATATAGGAAGCACGGAAACGAAAGAAATCACTACGATAGCGTGATTATTGCACAAGAAAAACATGAAGCAGAACAACCAGAAGAAACATACGCTCGAACTGGGGCAATAACACCCCGCCCAGAATTAGAGGAAGCAACGCACATAAACATGTACCAAATATCACAAAGAACAGAGGAAGCCAACAGTCAAGAATTACAACACGATGACATCATCCTGGCGACATGGAATGTCAGAGGCTGCATAACGAGAGAGAAAAGAGAAAAAATCGATGAGGCGCTTATGATGGAACACATACACGTTGCATGCATACAAGAGACACACATGATAGACGGAACTGCAGTTACTCAAAACTACAAATGGCATCTAAGTGGAGGGGACAAAGAAAAAACCAGCAGAGGAGTCGCATGGGCAATAAGACGGAACACCCCTATCCAGATAAAGACAAGAAAAGTAAACGAAAACATAACCATGGCAGACTTACAAATTGGAAAGGAAAACATATGCATATTAGGAGTACATGTGCCCTCCGACAAACGGGCAGGACGAGTATTCAGACAGATCACCCAAGAGACTAGAAGAAATAGGAATAGAAAAATGAACATAATAATACTAGGAGACTTCAACGCGCATATAGGAAAGGACGACCAAACACATGAAGACAAGAATATCATAGGAAAAACCTTACTTCACACATGGACAAACGATAATGGAAGCTCGCTAAAAAACTTGGCACATCTGTTCGATCTAACAGTTAGAAACACATGGAGCAAGAACCTAACCTGCCTTAATACCTGGAGTAAAGGAAACATCAACTCTCAAATAGACCATATCCTAGTGGATAGAAAAATAAGGGACAGGGTCAAAAACATTAAGGCAAAACAAGCAACAAACGTCAAAACAGATCACAAAATATTATATGGAACACTAGTAATAAAGAAACAAGAAGCAAAAAAAGATACAACGAAACATCAAATGACACATGGAACATCTCACTGCTACAGAACGAAGAAATAAAAAAGAAATACCAGGAGGAGATAGAAAAACAGTTAACAGGAAAAGAACTAAATTGGTCAACAATGGGTTTAAAAATGAAAATAGCGGCGAGGAAAACGTTGAAAAGGAACAAATCCCCTATGAGCCCAACAAGAAAAGACATGAAAAGAAATTACGAAAAACTAAAGAAAATAAAGGCCACAGGAAAACAATATACACCGAACATAGACAAAAAGATAATAGAAGCGGGGAAAGAAAAAAGAGACGCAGAGAGGAGGCACGAACAGAAAAAATGCAGGGAATTCTTCGAAAACATAGAATCCACTCCAGCAGGACAGGGATTAAACCAAACTTTTAGACACCTTAAAACATACAGGAGAAACAACAATACGCAGCCAAGAAAATACATACCACTTCAGCATTGGGTCAGGAAACTAGAAGAAGGAAACGCGGAGAGAAGTCAAATAGAACCAATACAAGAAATGGACCACTGGTCACTGGGAAAGCCACCGTCAAAAGACGAACTACTAGAAATAATGGCCAGAGCTAAAAGAAACACGGCCCCGGGAATAGATAAAATAAATAACGAACTAGTATACTTTGGACCGGACAACATAAAACAGCTAACCCTAAAAATCATCACCAACGCGTGGACGGAAACCACACCCCTGCCTGAGGAGTGGAACACAACCATACAGATACCGCTCCCTAAAACCAAATCACCACAAAACGTGGACGATTACAGAAGAATAACACTCTGCAGTGTAGGGTACAAATACTACGCACAATTTCTCCTCAAAGAAATGGAAAAATACATCGGCGAACTACCAGATTATCAAACGGCATTTATCAAGGGCAGATCAACAGACGACCATATGTACACCACCAGACGGATCCTGGAAGAAAAGTGGAAAGAAGGAACAAAACTATATATAGTCTCAATTGACCTCCAAAAGGCATTTGATACCATCAGGCATGAGGCTATAGTCAACACTTTGCTCAACAGGGGAGTACCGCACTACTTAATAAACAGAATAATAAAAGCATGCCTACACGAAAACACTGCAATACAATGGTTTGGACAGACGACAGAATCAAAAATGAAGAATATAGGAGTCAAACAAGGATGTCCCCTATCCCCCCGACTATTCACCACAGTCCTGGACCAAGTGATAGAAAGCACAATAAAGGAGAATCAGAATTTCAATGGAAACGATGGAACGATAAAGCCCCCCATCGTACTTGCATACGCCGACGATATACTCATCATCACCGAGGAAGAACAAGACATCGTTAAATTTCTAAGAAACATGACACCACATCTGGATTCCTCTGGAATGAAAATAAACTTCAAGAAGAGCCTTAGAATGGTCCGAGACCCATTGACAAAAACAAGTCCAACAAGTGGGGAAGAATACAAAATAGGAGACTACACCCTGAGAACCACGAATAGAATGAAATACCTAGGAACATACCTAACGAATCAACTAAAAAGGAGGGAAATAGTAAGGGAAAGAATCAAAACAGCCTACAGAGTCACAAGAGCTCTACTACCCTTCATTGAGGACAACAAACCACCATGGTGCCTAACCAAAAAGATATACACGACCATCATAATGCCTACGATGATATATGGAGTCAAAAACGCAGCAACGACAAAGGCCAACAGAAGAAGCCTGAGAAGAGCTGAAAGGGACATTATCCAACTGCTAGCAAAAACAGGAAAACCACAAAAACGACAGAAAACGTCAACATTACTAGAGGGAAGAACAATAATCAAAAGAATAGAATCATACGCAATGAAATACTGGGGACACGTCCAAAGACGGGACTCGACACACCTACTAAAGAAAGCGCTGCGAATGAACAGCAACAAACTGAAAATAGGGAGGCCATGCTACACATGGATAACAACAATCGAGAGGATTATGAATAAGCTAGGAAAGGATTATACACACTGGGAAAAGCTGGCACAACAAAAAATGGAATACAATAAAGAAATATCAAGGATATACACACTGCCAGACTCAGAAACAGAAGAAACAGAAAACTCAGAAGTAGAATAGGAGAGAAGATGATCACAGACAGAAACTAAGAAGAAGCATATCACAAAAACCTGAAAGTAAAAAGAAGCACGAAAACCTAAAAGAAGAATCTCACAAACGACTACACTTTCCATCCGATGAAGACAGAAGGAAAACAAGAAGAAACATCTCACAAACACCTACACGCTCCATCCTATACTCCTACCCCATGCGTCATGCGGCTCTCGCTGCTGACAACAAGCATGTCCAATGTCCAATCCAGCGTATGCAGCTGGTCCGGCGGTATATAAAAGCACTGGGGGTTTGTTCTGGCACACGGTGGGATGATCGGAGGGCGATCGGGCTGCGTGGTGGAACAAATCTCCCTGCACCGGAATTGGCAGCAATGCCCACCTTACGCTGGCAAATCAATCAATCAATCAATCTCTTATTTTTCGAGATATATTCGAAAAAAGACGTTCTCGTAAATTGGCTAGACTTGCTCAATGGAGAGATCTCCAGTAACGATCTTGGGGTCATTTTCTTTATAAAGAGTTGTTCTATCATGCTGTAAAAGAATTGTAACGGTTTGGTTAATTTTAAGGGTAAATAAATGGCTTTAAAATAATTGCGCTTTTTAGGCTATGTTTTTTAAAATAATTTTACCAGTTTCAGTTTAACAGAAACGACTTATACGGGAATCGATTACTAACATTTTTTAACGAATTTACAAAAAAAAATTGTCCTACGACTTTCTGGAGCCCAGAGAGGTATAGGGCACAATGTACAACCTACAGTTAATGATGAACACCTATATTTATAAAAAAATACTAGGGTCTATTTTGTTGACTTTTAGCATTAATAATTAAATATTAAAATGAAGCATGGGAGCGTGAGCTAACTGAAAACCAAGTCCGCGCATCATAAATTGCTCGCGCTTGATTATTGGAACTTATAATAAAACGCCGCATCGTGTAGTAAATGTATAGTAAATGATTCAAGACTGATAAAATTGTTTTAAAAATCCACAACAAGAATAATTAGAGTATGCTTGTTAACTTAAAACCTTTATTATCTATCGAACGAAAATAAGTTACAGTCCTTTTTCTCTTATTGTTTATGGTTTACACAACATTTTCTAAAATAACTTATTATTAATACTGTATTTTTCTACTTTTAATGCATTATTAGAGTAATATTTCCACCCTGTAACTGGTTATCTTTTGGGTGGTTGTGTTTAAATAAATAAAACCCAAACGATATTCTCCCAAACGGCACTTAACAAATTCCTTTGAGTGTTTCTAAAAGTTTATACCCAAATGTTATATCTAAATTTTCACGTTATATAGAGAACGAGACATATCGGCAAAATCAGATTTACGTCCAGGAAGTGTTAGTTATTTCCTGCAAGGCGAACCTGTCGATGACAAATCTCTTTTCAGTTCCTCCATTTAATTGACGTCAGATGGAACCCCACACCAAGACATAACATTTGTTTGAGATACTATTACGTCAACGCTGAGATGAGAACGACATTAATTGGCCTTGCGTCACGATTAATCCTGAGCAGTCCTAACGAAAGACAAAGATTGCTATGTAATCAAGATTCATTTGTAACATAATGGCTCTAGCTTGTGTCAGCGATAACTGTATCGATTCGTTCTCATCAAATCAGGCCATCTTAATAAATGAAACGAATGACAAGTATATCCCATTTCAATTTGGCTGAATGTTATCGGATTTGAGATTTTTTATTCATGGAACTACATAATATAAGATTATACAACATTCATGTGCAACATCTAGTCATTTATCCGATTTTTGTCAAAATATTTAAATATCAATATTATACAGTACATTCACTTTTAAAATCGCCATCTTTGTGTAACAAACATATATAAGTATATAAGTATACGTGAGAAAGAAATACGCAATTCCGTCTTTTCAATCTCAGTCTTCATCGAGTGATATCTCTCATTATATGCCTGTTTCTTACACAAAGTTGTCGAATAAAAGTGTAGACGTACTATATTTATCAATCAATCAAGTCAATACAGTGTTAGAAAATATTTAACCGCGTGAGCAATAAACAGTAGATATAACATTTTGGCGACCAAGTGTATTTTGCTTCGCTTGCAATAAGGTAGTCAATGTGGAGGACGTCAGTCACTGACGCGCCTTGAGCCTGTTTGAATGTACAATAGTAATAATATTATATATGCTAAATAATCAACAGTTGTAGTAGTAGTTGTGTAGTTTTACGAAATAAAGCCAGTTACTCTCAATGGAGCCTTTATTTTCTTACATATCAGAAGTTGGGATTATACTCACTGTTCTAACCCACAAGTGTCAAAGTGAGTAGTGATTGCCTCATATCGCGCAAATCACCATGTACGTTGCCGCGTCTTTCACCTGTTTCTGGGTCGTCGATCTCGGGGATCAGGCCTTTGTTGATTTCGGGGACCATACACAATTACACAAGTCATCTAAAGGAACGCGGCTCTCGCAAGAGAAGTCGTGTAGCACCCAACGAAACAGCTGTTCACCACTGTTTCTGCACCCTCAAAACAAAAATGACTCTCGAAAGGGAAGTTGAGTCGCAAACGACGGAACAACTCAGCATCGACGTCAACTTCAACCTCTTCTAGTATTGGCGAGACACGTAGGAAAAAGAATAAACGGCGACGCGTTAAGCACAGCATGAGTTTCTCTACTCAGACCAGCCATGGTGACGATAAGTTAATTCCTATATTTGATCCGCAAAGGGCAGAACACTCAAATAATCGTGGGTCCGCCGAGTCGACGAGCTAACTGCATGTTACAAGTGGGACGATTTGACTGTAATTAAATTAGTTGCCAATAGACTAGTTGTTGGTGTAGCTAGAAAGCGGTACGAGTCCCAAGATCAGCTTGCAGTAAGCTCAAAGAAGATGAGGAAGCCACTGGTTAAATAGTTCACAAAACAATGGTCAAAACTTAAGTGAACACTGTTTTAATAAACTAGATAAGTTAAAATCTTTGCAGTTGAACATTCCGGAAAGTTATTTAGTGGACGCAATCTTAGGAGGGATACTGATAGTCGAAGCCGATAATGTATGGCTATTGTTTGAGTTGATACGTATGACGTGGCATGATGTATGTCACAAGACGTTGAGACGTGGTTAATGAGAGTCGAGGCCGATACTGTGTGGCTATTGTTTGAGTTAATACGTGTGACGTGAGAAGATGTACGTGGGTCATAAGATGTTGAGACGTGGATAATGACAGTCGAGGCCGATATTGTCTGGCTATTGTTTGAGTTGAGACGTGTGACGTGAGATGATGTATGTAAGTCACAAGACGTTGAGACCTGGATAATGATAGTCGAGGTCGATACTCTCTGGCTATTGTTTGAGTTGAGACGTTTGACGTAAGGATAAGGATATCCTGGGTTGTGAGACGTGAAGATAATAACTGAGGTTGATACTACCTACTTGTTATCTGAGCTGACACGTAGATACAACATTTAAGATAGTAAAAGGAAATAGCTGTAAGACGTGGATGGCAATGACAGAGGCCGTTACTGCTTTTTCATCATCTGAGTTGACATGTGTATGAGGTAATTGAAGTAAATTAGAACTTAGCTATGAATGCATGAATAGAAATGAAAGTAACAGGCCGACACTGCCTGTTTGTTATCATAGTTTTATGTAAGGCTCCTGTTAGAATAAATGTTTCTAACAGGTAAACAGAAGATTTTGACGACTGGCGGTCTGGGACAGACTGCATAAATAGGATGGTCGAATGTTAGAAAATATTTAACTGCGTGAGCAATAAACAGTACACATAACATTTCGGCTGTAAGATCAAGTGTACTTTGCTTGGCTTGCAATAAGGTAGATCGACGGGGAGGACCAGTCAGTCACTGAAGCGCCTTGAGCCTGTTTGAATGTACAATTATATATGCTAAATATTCAATAGTTATGTAGTTTTACGAAAAATATCCAGTTACTTTCGAAGGAGCCTTTATTTCCTTACAACAGTGTGTTCCAAAAAACTGCTCAAATGAAAATGGTAGAAAGGACACGTCAGACAGAAATATGCCAATGTTTTTATTTACGGTATTTTAGCAAGCACAATATTTAATTGAAATATTCAATCTCACTTGCCGAAAAGAAAATGGAATATCTGGCTAGTTGCCGCCGGTCACTTTTTCCACTAAACACACTGCCTTTAGAACTGCAATAATAGTATATTGCTTGTTGGTGTTACCGAAATGTATTTTACCGATTTGTCTTAAATATTCGCTCATAGATGTGGCTAGTGTACTACAAAGTGTAGTAGATAGAAACAGAACACTGTAGATGGCAATGTAACTCAACCTAGTACTGTTCTGTAATTTGAAATAAATTGAAAAGTCGTGTACACTATAGTGTACACCATGACTGAAAGTGATAAGGCTAATTATGATTCCCCTCTTAATATTACATTAAAAGCGCCCACTCGATAATTATTAACAGTACGTTAAACCATATTCTAGAAAAAGCAGTTGAAACGAAATACTGATGATTCGTTTACTAATACGAGAGGGAACATTTTTTAACTATCCCTAGTTTCTCCGCCTATGGATAAATTTGTTTTAGTCAGTACTGTACAAAAATAAGCCCTAATAATAAAAAAACCACGGACCAAGTTTCAGAAAGTTGTGTCAAATTATTTCCAAGATAATCAGTTAAAAGTTCAATTTAGGCGCCAGATTTAGGACGTCGCTCTCCCTTGGGAAGCATTTCGGGATATATTTATAAGGTTTTCTTACTATTCTTGCACATAGAATCAGCACGCGAAGGAAAATGTGACACCCTGTGTATTATAAGCACATATAATTAATACGCATTTGGAAAGCTTCCTATAGATACCTACTTATGTATTTATAAATTATCTTCTACGTTATTAGGATCGTTGCGTTGTGTTGGTTGCAATAATCCATGGTAATAGATCGCCTATCAACTTGGTTGTATAAATTTACTCATGTGAATTTTCTGGGAGAAACCACTAATGTTAGGTTTGTAAATGTACTATTAATATACAAAGTTTGAATAAAATCATTGGAATCGTTTTCAAGAATATTGATTTTATTTTTTTTTCGCATCAGTAAACTACTACTCTTTCCGAGGAAACCCACAGATAGCATATTGTTAGGCTTGTGATTTATTACTAAGGTACAAAATTTGCACAAAATCGTTATAACCGTTTCGGATAAAATTAAGATTTTCGATTTTTTCGCATCAGTAAACTACTCTTAATTTGAAACGTATGTGAAAAATAAAAAAATCATCTAGAGACATATCATGTAAAGTATCTCATATGTCACGAAAATTTTTGTCGAGCGCCTTAAAACCAGGCACCTTCGTCATAAGTGAGGTAGGGTTCTCGGGAGAGGTGTGTTAAAAAGGGCAACTTCGAGGATTTACATAGTTTTATTTAAAATACTGGTTTACGAGATAAACAATCAACAGAAATAGTATTTATTCTATTTTTACTAAAATAGAACACATAATTTGAACGATCTTACCAATATACACAGTGAGGAGGAGAGGTGTCACTTTAGACTTAACTTCACTGGTGAGCTCCGGGGCGGAGATCATTAAACTGCATGAAGTGCCCGAGTCCATCATCTCTAAGGTGAGGACCCAAAACTATGTATAGATACCGAATTTAAACAAAGTTGGTCAGATGGTTTCGGCTCTAGACCAAGGACGTGACGGTCATAACAGAGACACATACGCACACAGATATTATTTTTTCTAAATCTCTCGTTATGTGGAAGTGATATAAACTCTTAATCTGTCAAAAGCTCGAAGTCGAATTTTTGAAAGATTACAACATTTTCTTCACTCTTAGTGTCGCTCGAAAGTCAAAATTTATTCGTAAAGCGTTACTTTTCTAGTTTTTACTGACGACAGTCAAGAAGGCAGAAACTTTAGTATAGTATAGTATCCACCACACAGGATAAATATTTCTTCTAGAGCTTGTTGAAATCAAACTGTTTTGTTTTGAATTTTGAAATAAAGTGCATTATTTAAGTGTATTTTGCAATAATGTATCAATATTTAAATATACGGATAAAAACTACTGATGGTAGATATTTGAAGCATATTCTTATATTCTTAGAATACTTAAACTTGAGAAATTGGGATTTAGACACGGATGTTTTTGTGTATTTCGTAAGATTTATGACCCAATCAATACAGTAGACTGGAAAACAAGCTAAGTATCCTACCGCTATAACTTTATTTGAATTTCTCTCTCTACTCTCTCTCTATATATATGTTGTTGCCGAACTGAATTCTGTGGTATTTTTGCAAATTTTATTCGAGCAGCTAATTATCATTTCATATTTTTATATTTTTGACCTTATGGTATCTAACGTGACACCTTGTGCTCGGTCATCATTATCTTACAAGTTATCCTCTTGTGGTTCGAATTGCCCTGTAAACTAAATGGCTTTGTCTACTCATTTAAACATTTAGATCGTCCAGATTTCAAAGGATTATTAATCTAGGTGACGCCGACGTGGTAGACATTAGTCAATATTTCGAAACATTTTTGAGTCACATTTTCATTTGAAGAATAATATGAAGCTGATGTTTGATTTATGGTACAGGAGCCAGCACGCAATTGATAGTTTGAAACTTGATTAACCGCTTCTTAAGTCACCGAGGTAATTTCTTGAAAATCCAGAATGATTTTGTGTTAGGTAAAGAGAAACGAGGACCTACCACAGTTTACAGTGGAGTCAGAACCACATCTTGGGGGTAATTTTATAATTAAAATCATTTCGCGGTGAGCAGGGATTGAACCTGCTTCGCTAGGTAAGCCAGTATGTGAGCTAGACGCGCTAAACCACTGAGCTACCATCCCCCTAACAACATTCGTAACCTCTAGAGACATGATTAATCCTTTGCCTTAGAGCATAGCCGACTAGAAAAGTGATTAGAATTTTTGTTAGTAGTAGAAACTTAATTTATAAATGCAGTGAAATTTGTGATATCAACAACCACTGTCGCCATAATAGGTCGTCAACTTATTTGAGGTTGGTAAGAGCTGATAGCAATCTCAACTCTGTTGTAATGTTGGTTGTCTGGGCATAGTCGTTTTTTTACTACGTTGCCCAATACATTTTCAATAAACTTTCATATATTTCTCCAGAAATGCTACCACAATTCCTCTAACAAAACATTCTTTTGTTATTAGAGGGAGATTATTTGTCTATCAACAGCAACGCAATAATGAAATACATGGAAGTATTTTGTTTGAATTGCTACGATAATTGCTCTCAAAGGTGTTCAGATATAATAAATTATAATCACAACACTATGTTGTAATAAATAAAAGTTTTAATTAATAAATCTATATATGGTTGAAAGAAATTTGAAAATGTGAAATAGAACCAAACCTACACCACCTTGGACGCTGTGTTGCACACGTTTACTTTTCATGAATTGTAAACCATCAAATATTTGATTAGAATATAATTTATATTAAAAAAATTCTCAAGTTAAGAAGACACTTTCTTGACTTTCTTACCACTTACTAAACATGCACATTTCGTGATATGCTTAAAATGTTTCTCAAATAATGCGTTTATTTAGAAGTTTCTGTACTCTGCATTACTTTCCTCGGCCCTTTTCTACGTTCAATGTTGATTATTTATTGTGGGTAACAGGGTTTTCTGTTACCCAAGAAAATGTGACTGTTGTTTTAAGGTGACAAGTTCGACTGTACTACCTTTGGGATATATAAAAGTATTAAAATGAAAATGTGAATTACAATACATTATTATTTAAATTATAAGCAAACACTTGTCACGTGAACAAATTAGAATTTTAATTTTATTATTCCATTTTCTAAATTAAATTTAGCATAAAAATGTTTGTTTCATCAACATCCATCTACCTTATTGATGATAAATACTCATTAGTATTCTCATTAGAATATTTTCAATCGGGCAATGACTCTGAGATATGTATTGTAAAGTACGGATATGGATTTCGCCTTGGCGACCTATTCTTGTCCAGATTACTTTATGAAGTTCATCGCATCTGCCCAATTACAATACAAATTCAAGCAACAGCAATACATCAGCAGCAAATAAAATTTATACCGCTTAAGTATTGATCGTTTGTTTATTTTGGTCACTTATGGCACACTCAAGAATCGCGATTCCCAATCAAAATTTCCCTTATCTTGATATTTTTAAATATATACCCACGTCTTATTCACACAAAGTGCTATTGACGCTCTCGAGTGTTTGATGCACTTCACTTCACGTCGCACGTCAACTTACTCTCTTCTGCAACAATAAGGTACTTTGCGCTCTTAATACATAAATAGATCAACTACTCGCCATAGCAGCCTGTTTAAAATATCAATTTACTATAATTGTGTCAGTTTACTTCATGTCCCCCCTTACAGAAATCCGTGATACTTCATCATACCGTTAATTAAAAATGATATGATAATTTAGTATTGATAAAAGCGAATGAGAAATAAAGTGACTTTATTAACGGATGATAATGCTTTTGCAAGTCTATTATTCATTATTTTTTATCAATAGTTACACCACACATACGCGAAATATATGATAATATAGTGAAATATAATCGAATACATAATTTGACAGCTTATATAAATTGCATGTATAGTTTAATTAATGCATTTAGACAGAAAACACTATAAAGAGAAAATGTCGGGACTGCATCTGCTGGCTTCCGGTCGCCATCTTAGAGAACGCGAATGACGTATCTCCGTTCCTGTTCGTTTTCTCGGACAATTTATAAGAACTAAAGTTATAGAAAATCATTGTATCTTTCATTCTTTATATAACTTTCTTTTTGTAGGATTGATATTGTAAGAGTTACAGCTGTATGAGAAAAAAAAAGTTCTCGTCAATTTTTCAACTACCAAATGAAACTTCTGAACGTAAAACTTTAAATAAAAATTATAGAAAACGTAATTGCCATCAGTTTAAATGATCCACAAAGTTTCTGTGACTAATAGTTTTAAAGCTGTGGACGCACGAATTCGGCCCCGCAGATTTCAGCGCTTGCGCGTACCTCGTATTTTGCTCCGCCTGGTTCATGTATGATTGCTCATGGTAACGTGAACTAAATCTCAACTCGAAAATTGCCAGTATTATTATTCTGTATTGAGATATATTATACTACGCATGTAATTCTAACGGATTTTCAACATTCCACATATTTATGGAGTACTTTATATATTTCTTTATGTATATTGTACTATATATTTATATACAGGGTGATTTACCACAACATGCGGAAAATAAAATGGTGTACTAGTTTTCTATGTGGGAAACCCCTTCAAAATTTTAGAGTGATCCGACATAATTTAGTACATTTTTTGCATTAAAACTTATAATGATACGCTACTGAATCATAGAATTTAGCTACCCTTATGCTTCAATTGTTTACATTACGCATATGCCGCTTCGTATCTTGTTCAAGCGATCAGATGTTGTTTACAACGTTTACGTATAGTCAGTTTCTTTCCGGCTTCCACTTGGATTTTTACGTTTTGAAAATTGTATTCGTAGATCGATACCGGTCAATATGCCAGCACTTACGTGGTATGAATACTGCCATGCTATGATTTTAACTAATAGTGCAGTGAATGAAAATCTTGCAGCCGCTGAACGAGAATATGAGAGAAAATTTCCCGGCAGGCGTGTGCCAAATGAAAGAACAAGGAGCCCAGATATCACCACTATAGATTTTTTTGTGGGGTTACATGAAGAGTTTGGTGTACGCTAAGTCAATGGACTCCATAGAATAGTTACAACAAGCCATTGACAATGCCTCGAATCTAATTCGTGATGAAAGAGACAAATGTGATTGCATACCTACACAAAAATATTATTATCTGCGCTTAGAACAGTGCCATCGAGTGTCAATGGTCAAACATTCGTACATTTTCTTTAACTTTTCGTTACTTTTAAGTTTTCTGGTGTGCTGTGTTCTACAAAAATTATTTTAATATTTTGCTATTTTTGTTGTATGATTAAATCCAAAAAGTCACTTCTCACCCCGCCAGCTTCACTGTCAGTCCCAAGTTAGATTTACACCCGGACGTTTCATTAACAGTTGAAAAATTAATAAGAAAAAAATGTTTTTCAAACAGCTGTAACTTTTGCAATAACAATGCTACAAAAAAATCACAGATTTCGCAATTATTGCAACCATCGAGACATTGGAAATGATAACACCATACATAAAACATAAACGTTTTCAACTTTTTCAACTTTTTCTCAGCATGATCCACTACACCGCTGTATTCCGACCTTAAATGAAAACTGGTAACTTGACCTCCTGTGATATATGCAACCCATATTACATTTGCGTATATCAGCCGTTGCATATACGACAGTCTCACTCGACTGCGACACCGCTGTCTTTTGACCTTGAACAAAAACTGGTAACTCTACCCTCATATTCGAACATAAACATTTCCAATATTAAAAGTTAAATAAAAAGGGAAAGATAAAATGGTCTTCTACAACTTTATTTTTCAAACATTTTTCGAAATAACGAACAGGAACGAAGATACAACGTTTTTTAAGATGTCGACTGGAACCCAGGAGGTACAGTCCCGACTTTTCGATTTTAGACTCTACCCCCCTTCCACTTTCTACAAAATTCTCAATTCGTGCATTTTTTCAAAAACTAAATTCTAAATGCATTAGACTAGTAATAAATTTATTATATGCTTATCATTCATCATATTTCATATTATATGTACCTTAATACGTACAGTATACATCTATCATTAAACAATCATGTATTCATTAACAATAATTTAATTGTTGCTTAAATTATTGCCATGAATTTTTAAAAAGACAACACATGTAAAATGCATTTCAATTCATTGGCAAACGAGAAATATAAAAACTTCATGTACCTAACATGGTTTCTGCTCTAATGTACTGACACGTTTGTGGCTCGAATTGTCAGCAACAGAAACTATTGATGTCGAGCCCACGAGGAAAGACGTCACACACAGTGGCCTCAAGACAAACGGCAACTGCCCTTGATTCCGCCTCGATGGTGATGGTATCCCGGACTATTTCATACTCACTCACACTATGCCACACATCTATCGACCATCGAGAGCGACCTCGAGATCTTTGTTTCTGACAATTTCTCAGTCGGCTCTAATCCATTGTTCCAAGCTGTGCTACGAGATAAACGCGTTCTCCTCTGTTCCCATTGTGCACTTTATTGTTATCACTAATTCTATTTGTTATAAGTCATCTTTTAATACCCTATTACGGCCTTTACTTTTTAGGTGAAATTAATGCTACCGAGCTTAAAATTTATCCCACTTCTGACAGCAACAAATTAATTAAATTTTGAATTTACAAACTTCAATCTACAATAGTTTAATAAAAAAACATTTCAGCAAAAATTAATTTATATGGCTTCAGAATACTTTCTGAATATTAAATTTTTAGTCTGATATATCTGACATTATAGGATGCATTGATACACAGAGTGTTAAAAGTAGTTTAATTCTCGATTACTTATTTAAAATAAACATTAGTACAGTAGTTTTTATGTCGAGTTTACAAAAAAAAAATGTAGGTAATAATAAATCGGGACTTTGTAGTCGATCGTATATTATTCTCAAGTATTTATTTAACATTAAAATAAATGACCTTGGTTTACTACTTATAAATAATCAGGTAATCAGAAATATCTAATTTATAAAGAATAATATATTTAAATTAAAAGTTCCAGAAGAACATTTAAATATTAATTTCTTCATGTTTCAATAGGGATTGAAGTTAGCAGATATTATACTTCTATATAGTACTATACTGGGTGGCCACGAGTCAATGTATGCCCAAAATATTTTGGTTGTTTTTGTATTAAAAATTTGGTTTTTGGTACAAATAAATTAGACACTAATAGGCTATTTACAACAACAGGAATGAAATATCACTTCCGGTTGAACGGGAAGTAACATCATTTTTTTCTTAAATGGAATGACTATATTTTTTTGATGGTTTCTCATTAAGCATAAATTTCTAAGTGCAACAGTTTTTTCAGATGTAAAAGATTCCAAAAAATAAGTGAGATACGAACAATTTTTTAATTTTTTCAAAATCCCTCAGATGAATGCGATGTAAGAAAATTACTAAGTAGGCTATGGAAATTATTAGTAAGGTTGTAGACCCTTCTGTAAATCAGAAAGTAGTTGTTTGAATTACTGATAGGTACCAGTATTTTTAGTTTTTAAAAAAAAAAACGGAATTTCGTTTTCATTTTCATTTCCGTAGGGGTCCTATGGATTTTTTTTTTAATGGAACTGTGCTATTTCTTTTATTAATCAGAAATAATGATTCATACAGTATAATTTTTTCGCCATTAATCATTTCTTAACGATGTCCTTCGTAATAATAGAAGTATTTTTAAAAAGTAAACACAAATTAAACAAGAAATAATTTTAATAGGTATAACGTTACAACCATGAATAAATTACCAAGTATAACAAAACTGTTTAAAACCTAAATTATAATAAACCATTATAAAAATTGTTCAAACTGTTCACCGTTATGATTAATACATAGAGTAGCGCGACTTATCGTTGCACGTCTAACATTCGGTAATTGTTGAGGTGTTATTTGTGCAATTTCGTGTCGAACTCTTTCTTCCAGATCTTGCCTTGTGGTTGGAGCAGTCATGTAGACTCTATTTTTCAAATGCGCCCAAATAAAAAAAATCGAGTGGGGTTAAGTCAGGCGACCTTGCAGGCCATCTGACTGAACCATGGGTCCCAATCCAACGATCTGGAAATAATTGATTTAAGTAATCCCTAACGACAATAGCATTATGTGGTTCAGCCCCGTCTTGTTGGTTTACTTCCGTAAACCTCGTCAATATTGGTATTGGGAATTTGATTAATCTGTGAAACTGTCATATTTTGAAGAAATTCTAGATATCTTGGTCCAGTTAGAGTTTCGTTAAAAATTATTGGACCTATGATATGGTCGCCCAGAACGCCTAACCAAACATTGAAGCCAAATCGCTCCTGAAACCGCCCCTGTCTCATAATGTGAGGATTATCAATTGCCCAATATCGAGTGTTGTTTCGATTAAATAACCCAAGGTTTGTAAATCTCGATTCATCAGTGAACAAAATGTTTTTGATAAAATTCTCATTTCTTAATTGGCGTAACTGTACAAAAGGTTATTCTTCGTTGATAATCATTCTCATACAAAAATTGATGCAATTGATATTTATAAGAACGATAGCCGTGTTTCTTTAAAATTTTTCTGTCCGATTCTTTGGAAACTGGTAATTCATGTTCAATTTGTCTTATCGAAATGGTTGGGTCAATATGCACTAAAGCTAATACATTAATTTCCGTTTCTTCATCCACAATAAATCTTTCTTCAATTTCTACATTAGGTTCAGTTCTAAATTGTTGCTCCAACCGGGCGAAATAGTTTCTCCAATGTTGTCTTCTTTCTGGATATCTCCGTCCATACAGACTTTGTGCTCTAGTTGCATTACGTCGAGTCTCTCCATAAATAATGATCATGTCAACTTTTTCATCTCTTGAATAATATTCAGCCATTTTATATACATTTTCTTGTTTATAACAACTTTAATACACTTGCTTCCGAAAATTAGTGAGTAACTCAAGACTAATTCAACTGTTGCGAATGTCTGTCATTTTCATGGTTATCTGCAATTTTGGATTGAAATGTAGATAGGTACCTTATCAAAATGATTTGTTGGGGCTTACTTTTTAAAAATACTTATTACGTATTATTACGAAGGATATCGTTAAGAAATGATTAATGGCGAAAACATTATAGTTTATGAATCATTATTTCTGATTAATAAAAGAAATAGCACAGTTCGATTAAAAAAAATTCCATAGGACCCCCACGGAAATGAAAACGAAAACGACATACCGTTTTTTGAAAAAAAACTAAAAATACTGGTACCTATCAGTAATTCAAACAAATATTTTCTTCCTTACAGACAAGTCTACAACCTTATTAATAATTTCCATAGCCTACTTAGTAATTTTCTTACATCGCATTCATCTGACGCGGCCATTTTGAAAAAATTAAAAAAATGTTCGTATCTCACTTATTTTTTGGAATTTTTTACATCTGAAAAAACTGTTGCACTTACAAATTTATGCTCAATGAGAAACCATAAAAAAAAATATAGTCATTCCATTTCAGAAAAAAAAGATGATGTCACTTCCGGCTGAACCGGCTGAACCGGAAGTGATATTTTCATTCCTGTTAGTCTAAAAGTAGCTTATTATTGTCTAATTTATGTGTACCAAAAACCCAATTTTTAAATACAAAAACAACCAAAATATTGGGGGCGTACATTGACTCGTGGCCACCCGGTGTAGCCCAATCAATAGCTTAGAAGGGTATACCAAAATTCATACCCGGAAACAAAAAATATGGTTGCATAGAAAAAAAAATCAAAAAAATATTTATGCTTCGATTGACGCGATCTGAAGTGGCGAACTTAACCTAAAAATTTTGAAAAGTTGAAAAAAGACACACTTTTTCGCAAATAAAAAGAACTATGAGTAGTAGTAGGTAGTAGTATTTTTTTTATTATAAATATAGGTATTCATCATTAACCTCCATAATGGCTCTCACTGTACGTTGTAAATTGCGCCCTCTACAATTTAAAAAAAAACTATCTGGGCCCCAGAAAGTTATAGGACAATTTTGTTAAAAAATGTCAGCAATCGATTCTTGTATAAGGCATATCTGTAAAATTGAAATTGGCAAAATTATTTAAAAACCTAACCTAAAAAATGAAAATTATTTCAAAGCCATTTACCTACCCTTAAAATTAATAAATCCGTTACAATTCATTTGCACCATGACCGTACAACTCTTTATACAAAATATGAGCCCAATATCATTACTGTAGACCCCCGTTGCGAAAATCTAGCCAATTTTCGAAAACGTCCTTTTTTAGAAAAATCGATACAATATGTCGAAAAATAAAAGATATTTTTAAATTTTCCAAAAACGCACTTTTTCGGCTTGCCGCTATACTTACGGTTGATAGTAAGTATTTAAGCGCAAATTTGAAAAAGATCCAGCGATAACAAGAAGAGCCGATTTTTGACGGTATTTTCGATATATCTCAAAAAGTGTTATCGCAATTGATACTTAAAAAAATAGCAATCGAAAGATCTTTTTTGCACCTACAACTCTCTCATTCAACTGTTTTCGATTAGAGTCATAGTTTTTCTCATTTGCGAAAAACTGTTTCATTCAACTTTTCAAATTTTTTAGGTTAAGTTTGCCACTTTAGATTGCGTCCATCGAAACACAAATCTTTCTTAAATTTCCGGGAATGAATTTTGGTAAATTCAACATTAATTAGGCCGTGGCAAGTTGATTGGGCTAATTAACACTGACACAAATACTAGAGTAAGCGGTATACTCTTCGCTGATTTATTGGATTTTTTATATACTTAATTATTATATAGGACTCTTCGCAGTTACTTTAGTAAATACAGTAAGTTTAAACATTTTAAATTTTATATTTTTATTCAATTACAAAACATAAAAAAATGTTGTTTTTTTTTTAAATTTGGATACTTAATAACTTTTTTATTTGCTTATCGATTTTCCTAAAACACAAAAGGGTTCTTCATCTTCAGACAACACTAATTTACTGTTCAAATTTCAATACAGGCCGATTTTCCTTTCTCAAGTTATCATAGCGTAGGTAGCTTTATATTATTGCATTGTAGCTTCCACTGTACGAATATAAACAAACCAGCTTAATTAAATTTTGTAATTCACTGGAACACAGAAATATTTTTACTTTGCTTTGTCCGTTACAGAGTGCTAACTAGTAATTTCCAGTATATCTATCTGTGTTATATTAGGCGACCATTTGTAAAGATAATTTTGTGCTCTATGTACATGTACAATATCATTATAGTAGAGGACTGCCTGTATTGGTTATCTCTTAATTTTAATTAAACCAACTTAATTTGGTTGAAACCCTGATAATACCATAGACTTGATGCTACATTTAATGAACCTATAAATAGTGAGCTGAAACCCAGAAAGCAGTAATATACACGTTAAACTTTTATCATTGCTCTCTGGATGATAATTAAATTCATTACTTGGAAATATTAAATATTGCAAAATTTATTAACTGATGGTCTGCATATCTGATGTAATATTTTTATTCTATTTTATGAATGATCGTCGCTATTATTTTAGGGTTTTACAGGTCGCTTATTTATGTCGGTCTTAATCACTGCCTTCAACTATTATTAATGCTAGTTTCCCCGTCCGAAGAGATGTTTTTTCAGCTTTATGACACTGAAAATTCGAATGTATCTGTTAAGCTGTGCAAAAGAGATATAGGGACAAACCAGACAATAGACGCAGGCACAAATCATGTTTATTTTGTAGAGAAATATACATTGAGAAGAGACATCACGGTCAGTGTTATTCTTGCTACGTATGACGCTGAGCGACCATCATTTATCTCTTTTCAGCATGAATTGTATTTTAAGCATGCTAGGAATTTGTATTATATTTTGTACGTTATTTGGTAATTGCTACGGACAAGAGTGCCAATGAACAGAGTGTTAACTAGTTTAGTTGAATAGTTTATCAGGACTTAATAACACAGGTCTACAAAAAATGAAAATTGTTTGATCTGGGGATCTGACCTATGTAATCCCATGTATTTTGATGCGTTAAATCCTATATGAGCAAGAAGAAAACAATCTGACGGGACGTTTTAGTTCTACAGCCTCTCAGTGGTCCATGTGGTGGTGGGAGGTGAGAGAAATATTGGAACACAAACACTAACACCAGAGTACGTGTGTGGGGGTTTTAGAGGCCGCTGAACACGAATTCGAGGTTAGAATTTACTGATGACAACATGACAGCTGTCAAAACTCTTGGAATTGTTGAAAACTCGATAAATGGTCGGGGTCCTTAAGTTTTAGGGTATGCCAAGCACGAATTCCAGGATGACATTGGATTATCGCGTCATATGACAGCTGCCAATCAGCTGTCAACACTCGTGACAGCCTTCGAAACCCAGAGCAAGGCACAGATCCTCCAGTATTCGAGAAAGCTGAGCACGAATTCCAGGTCCAAAGTGAATTCAAGATCGCTGAACATGAACGAGGCTTTAGGATTACGTAGTGACGCGATGTCAGCTGTCAAAAGCTGTGGAAGCATCGAGTCAGCAAGATACGATCCTAACTCTTATATCTTGCCTTCCTGGAATACGATTATGTAATTGATCCCGACATTATGATACCTGTCCATTAAAAGAGAGGAGCTCTGAACCCCTTCAGGCACTGTGGTGATGAACTTGATCTCCCCAGGCTGGTAGATGCTTTGTCCCAGTCCCGGATCTCATTCTTCAAGACTGGCAGATAGTTTATATGTGATCAGGTAGAAAAACAATAAAGTTACAAGTTTGTGCCGTTTGTGGCAAACTTTTGCCAAATCAAAACGGAGTATTGATAAAATTATTCCAAATTTAAAATAACCTGAAACCTTTAATTATATCTTTAACGACTGAGATAATGCCTAAAAAATTATGAAAGCTGGCGGGAAATTAGCAATTTTCCGACGTAACCCAAACGTCAACGTCGTGCTTCGTACCTTACAAAACAAATCAAGCAAAAATATATGGTTATGGAGTACGAATTGGTATTTACTAAAGGTATGTACTAACTACATAATACATAGATTTCGGATTTGTAAAACGTGCAAGGGAAAGAAGGCACTAGTAATATAAAAAAGTATATACGGTGTCCATGGGCTTTACTTTGATGGAATAGAACAAAATAACAAATGCAAGAAATTGGAACTTGTCAACATGAAATTAAAACATAGTCAACATAGGTCTTAACCTAAAAAAAGACGCATTGAAAGGTGGATTACTTGTAAGCCTCCTGGGGACACAAGAAGGAAACAGAAAGCCTACTTTACATTAATAAATCCAGAAATTATGGTATGTAAAAATATACCGATAGATGACTACTGTCTTGCACGCGATGGAAACATATATCTTCTATTAAGTTGTCCGATGCGAGAAATAAATTGAAAACCAACTTCAAATTAATGCAGCAATCAAAAGACATGGTGAGAAAAGACATTGCAAGGTGATTTCCTGAAAAGACGACTGAGTCCTAAGTCATGGTAAACCGTTCCTGTATTTAGAAAGACAATACTTTCAAGTGATCTAAAAAGTGGAAATATAGACTTATATTATAACAGAATAATTACTAAATGCAAGAAGGAAATGGAAAACCTTCAAATTAATATAGCAATTAGAAGAAAGTAATACCAAAAAGATAATTCCCGTCTGAGGACTGAAAGCACAAATATTTAATGCAATTCGTTATTAAAAACAAGATGGAAGCCAATTTGAAATTAATACAGCAGTCAGAGAACGTGTTGGGCAAATACATCCAAAAGATGATTTCATTGCCTGATAGGGTGAAAATGTTATTGAACCCAGTAAAACAGTCCCTTTGAAAAAATATCCAGTTTACTAAGAAATTAAATTCAGACAATAAATCCCATGAAAAAATCAGCTTTGAAACATTAAAAAGAATTATCCACCTTTGGCATCATCTTTCATCGAATTCTGCGTAAAAAATTATTTCACTAAAAATGACCAAAAAATTGAAATGTTTCATCTCGAGGACGACGTCTTTGAGCTCCGTCGTTGAAATTTTCAAACGTACTCAAAAAATTTCAAGTTGCACGCGGTGGAAAACCGCTCCGCCCGACAAATTTTTCGAAACTACAACGAACTAAATTTTTCGAAAGTACCACGAATTTGGTTTTTCCAAAGTACCACGAATAAAACTGTACATGGCGGAAAACTGCTTCGTCAGACAAATTTTTCGAAAGTACAACGAATTTAATTTTTTGAAAGTACCACAATTTTGGTTTTTCGAAAGTACAATAAAGAGACTTGCACAATGCGGAAAACTGCTCCTCTAGACAAATTTTTCGAAAATACCACGAATTTGGTTTTTCGAAAATACCACGAATTTAGTGGTTCCTCAGTCAGAATGTAGCGAGTAGCTACCTTAAACATCAAAATTTAGGAAAAAATCAATGGGACGGTTCTTTCAATAAAAATCAAAATCCTCATTTAGTTATCCTCAAAGTGGGAGAGCATAATCCTTGTACAAACCACTACAACGTACATACAATCAGTCAAGAAATTTAAAGTCGGAGAGTCGATTCTGACGAACCCAAAATATTCTTAATCCAGACTCAGGCGGACATCGCCATAGTAGTCGCTCGAAGGCGAATCGACGAAAAAAAAAGTATTTGGGTTCGATGCCGTTAGTACATTTGTAAAAAAAGAAAAACCATCGAACTCATATAAATAGCTTCTTTAAGCATCCTGACAAAGATTTCAAGCATCTCTATATAATTTCAGTGCAAAATTGAAAGTGAATAATTTTCAAAAAGTTACGCATACATTTTTCTACCATAACTAACTGGGAGTATGAATCTTTTTGTACAGTCGATTGTCATAGTTCTCTCGACGCTGGATGAGTTACGATCCTACGGGAGGTTTTATGAAGTATTTCAATAAATGAGATTATATGTTGAATTCGATTTCTTATTGATCCACTAATTATAAAATTGGCGACCGACGTGCGATTCTGTGGCGTGAGTCGGATAACTACTTACTACGGGTCACCTTTGATCCCGTCACGTTGCTGTACTTATCCGAATACTCATAGAATCCATCGACGGTCTTACTTATTAAGAAGTGTTTCTGAGAAAGTGCTAATGATAAGATATACTCATTAGAAGTGCACCGCCCGACATAAGATTTCGACGGAGAGAGCAGACTGTAGCAATCACAGTAAGTATATTTTGTCTATTTTCGTCTTGGGGAGTCTGAAGGGTAACTTGAATCCCCCTTGTGAGTAGAGTTGATAGATATCGTAGCGGCGACACGGCTCCGGCCTAAATTATATAAAATCCTTGTCGTCAGACCCTACGATACTAGGTACATCTACAAAAACACATCCACATACTCAAATAAAAATTATTAAATGCATGAAGCAAATGAAATTCTAGCTTCTTAACTTAACAAAAAAATTAGAACATACAGTAACAAATGACATTGCAAGATGAATTCCTCGAAAGTTATCTAAAGGGTGAAAGTAGATTCCTATATTCTAACAAAATTATCAAATGACAGAAGGGCATTAAAAGCAAACTTCACATTAATAAAGAAGTCCGAAAACATGATAAGAAAAGATGTAGTGAAATAAGATTCCCTCTAAAGCATCCAAGTGGTGGACGCACACCTCTATAGATACTCTGGAGAATTATCAGATGCAACAAAAGAACAAAAATCCTACTTCAATTAACACACCAGACAGATAACACGATATAGTACAATACAAACACTGTTACATGATTTTTTTACAAGTCATCTAAGAGGTGTAAACAGTTTCCTATATACCGGGTGCCTATAAGACCAGGTACATTCAAGATTGACATTAAAGTGCAAGTTATTTGACATACAAATACATTTTTTGACCCAACCAGACCTACAAATACACTTCTGGTTAAACCGGTTTAATTTCAAGTAGCATTCTGAATATTTCTAATTCTATTTGATGGAGGTTTCAATCTTTCTTACAATGTTTTTTTCAAAAGCAAAGTTGAACAAAAAAAGACACTGAAAAATTCTTTATCTTCATCGTGTTATCGATGGACCGATTTTAAATTTACGTTTGAACGCAAATTTAAAGCTTTACTGGAATATGTAGGGTGTCATTTGAAACCTATTTTAAATTTAAATATTACTTTCATAATCACTAGGTAAATGCATAAAATTACATTTTTCAAGATCATTTTTACAATTTTGAGTTTAAGAAAATCATTATGAAAATAAATCGAACCTCTATAATATTAAAAAACATACGGGGTGTATTTATAATAAAATAAAGTTAGTGTAGTATTTCGTGTTAAAGCAGCAGTATATTTTTCTGCCTGATTAGGTCAAAATATGTGCTTTATACCAATGGTTCTGTACCCTAATTTCAATAGAGCAGTAGTAGCTGACGTCACAACATGGCCGCCAAAGTTGCCTGGGTGGTAATAACCTAGTTTTGCATTTGTGTGCTTTCTGATTAATTCGAGTTTTTAAAGAATTTGTAGTGCTTTTTTAAACGTTTTTTTCATGTCACATCAATTTTGGGTGTTTTTCGTCTATTATACATTTCACGATTTATTGATCTGACTTTAATTTAGTGTTTTATTTGTGTTTTTCAACCGGCGTGTTATCTTCCGTACCTGTCAAAAGTTATTAATTTTCGATATGATAAGCGAGTTTCAGTGAATTTATTATAATTTTATTCATATTCTACATTTTAGGAGTCCCCTCATTACATTTCTAAGCTGAAATGTATTAATGGAGCCAACCTATATGATTTAAAAGTGAGAGATTGAAACTATATCGTTGGATGATTTTTCAAAAATATAATATAGCATTGAATTAATGAACCGTTGTGACCCTTCTTGTAAATAAAATTTATATCTAAACTATAAGACTATTAAGATTCATACTTACCCTTATAATTATGTATAATATGTATAATTTGAAACATTCAGTGGTGGTAGACGATGCTGATAAAAGTGTGCTATTTTTTAAATTCTGTTGTGTTTTAGCTCACTTACCTTCACTGGTATTTTATTTGTGTACATTATCAATATTTTGAACCTCTGTAATTATAATTGTAAGAATCAGAACAGATACCAAACTTGGTATATAGCTATATAAAGTATTCGGAGAGTATTATGTTGCATATTTGCTCGCAATTTAAATTAAATGGAAACTGAAATGATCTCACAGTCCTATATTTTTATTAGATTTACTATTACTCCTGCATTTCATAACACAAACCTCTGATTGTTGTTATTAATGTGATAAACACTTAAACTCGTTACAAACTTTTGAGCCTAACAAAAGTAAGATATAAATCAATAAAAAGTTGAAGGGAAATATTTTAAATCGTCAAAAAACGTAGATTTTACAATAGGTTTATAAAACCATTAATATATGATTGATATATTGGCATAAATCAATGAGTATTTAGATAACTTTTAACCTAGTGTAATAATACTACCTAACCTATGTCACTGCCTAGCTGTAACTGAGCGTATATTAATTAAACATTTACTAAAACATGACTTGATATTATATATGTACAAAAAATGTAAAAAAATCCAATATAGCCTTTATTTTCACTAATTTATGGGTTCACAAAGATGTCAACGTTCTTGACACCAAAATTTACACTGGTAAAAACAACACTAATAAAGTATAAGATTTAAAAAATATATATTTATAAACATCACTACATCTATCTGATGTTAAGAAATCCTCCACTTTAATTTATATTGAACGAAAATTGACCCCAACTCAAATGTCAAATTTCTGAATTTACCACCCAGGCAACTGACAGCTGGCAATACTGTGACGTCACTGCTAGTGCTCTATTCCTTATCTTGAAAAATAGAGAAAACATTGGGGATGTATCTGGTCTCGTGGGCACCCGGTATATTATATATTTGGAAACAAAGTGGTCAATTTATTAAAATTCAATACTGATCAGAATAAATGTACCTAACCATTCTAAATATATTGAAAATAACTTTAACTACTATGAAAAACACGTATGTAAATATAATTTTTGCCTGAGGAAACATTACGAGATTAGAAGTTCCGTCTAAAATGAAATGAATGCTTTGTTCCAGACATGTTGGTAGTACATTACGGTGATCCCAGAATTGTATGATCAGATTTGAAAGAAAATGTATTGAAACTGTTAAGTTACACCGTAAACAGTGGAACTATGACAACATACGCTGGACAGACAAATTACCAAATCATAAAATGTATAAAAGCACAAATTATACATTCTTAGCATATGTACATAATGTATGTATAACACTTCAGATTACTTTGTTACTTACTCGTCAGACTCAGAAATTATGTTACATTCTTATCGGTACCAGATTTTTATTTACCAAATTTGCATATTTACCGTCTAGAGGCAACGTTCAAAAACACAAACTCAAATAAAGCATTTATGATAACAAAGTTAAATAATAGTATTTCATGAAAACTCACTTTACCAATTTTCCTTTGTAGAGTTTTTAAACCACGTTAAATATAATAAAGGATACACACATCAAAGACAATGTATTTCAGTAAAACCGTTTTTATTAAATGTATATCTGGCGCAACACGAAAGTTCTATTTAAGCTTTGTAAAAGATTGTTTTCTGAAAATACCATTCTTTACTCGTTATCTGAAATACACAAATTGCATTATGTTGTATTTCTATATCTCATAATATTACATTTGCTTTGGGATTGTATGACATTATGTTAAATTATTTCATTACGAACTCAAAAACATAACTTATAATTATGTCACGAATACAACCTCAAACGAAGTTGTTTCTGTCAAAACTGTTCATGAAATGAAAGTTTAAAATTAAAAAATTAAAGAAGGAAATAGGATGTTTTGAATTTTTTTTTCTATACAGTTACGCAAAAAAAATGTAGACATCGAATAAGTGAACACTTGTAAAGTTACTCATTTAAAATCAAGAGCGCTCATATAATTCATAATTGAACGTGATTGTATGCCTGCATAATTCGGTGTTTTCACAAATTTTAAAATCTCTTTGACTGTGAAGATAATACTTAATAATGGTTAAAAAAAAATGAATTTTCCCAAGCAATCGATTTATTCCTTAAAATAAGTCGTTTTAAATTTGAATTTAAATATTACCGCGAAAAACCGTACGTCACCGTATCCCGCACTGATGGCGTTAGAGGTTACATTATTGGTAAACAAGTATGGGTTGCGTATTATAAATACACGTTATTTTGCAAAACCTTTCAACTTTTTATAATGGAAAGTAAGTGGTGTTTTGTGCCAGGATGCAAAAATGCATCCAAGAAAGCACCTGAAAAGGTTTTTGTGACAGTACTAAACCAAAAACAATGCAAAATAAAGTAACTTAAAGCTGCTAGTCGGATCCACCTACAACACCATCAGTATTTTTCTGCTGTGAGGTCATTTCAAAGAAAGTTAAGTAGGTAGAAGTGTTTCAGAATCTTATGAGCCGCGAAATGCGCAAAAGGCAAAGTTTACTCTGCGTTATAAGTATCTCTTTGAAGACACTGGCGGATACCTTGCTGTATACGTAAACAAGAGCTCGTGATAAATTGTAAACAAAAAATATAATTTTTTAAGAAGTATAACTGAGTCAACAGGAGAGATAATGTCTCTGCGCATATGAAGGTCACAGCTCATGAGATTTTAAAACACCTCTAAAGTAAGTTTGAAACTTCATTACCATGCATGAGTATTAGTCTAAATTAATGGATAGCTAGCTACCTAACCTTGTTTACATTACAAGTTTATGAGCAACATTTATAGGTTATGTTTAAATATATCAATCTTGTATGTGTTGAGCAACTATATACAATAATCATAATATAGGATCAATAGACTACGTTAAAGTAATAATAGATAAAAAAGTTTAGTACTTATGTTGTTGCTTTAGAGCCCCTCACTTCTACTATGTTGAAACGTTCATCTTTCTTCATAAATTCCGCGATCATGAACACATCCACTGGCAGTAAATTTCCCGAAGTAGCTCTTACGAATCCTGTATTAGTCATTTCGAATTAAATCATAGGTAAAAACCCACAAAAAGTCTTTAAAATGCTATGTTTATATACTACTTACATGCGATGTTACCGTTTGATGTAATCGATGACGTCACCAGTATCACCACCAATAATGGCGTGTTTCACGTAGCTGTTCAAATATTCAAATTTTATGTTATTTATTTGTTGAAATATTAATTTAATAGACGACGGATTGCTTTTTAAATACAGGGACATGCTTTAATACATTAAGTACTTCATTTTAATAATATCGAAAAAGCTAATTTGCATATAGTGAAAACACCTAATTAATGGAAAAACAATATACTAAATCTCTGTGCTAATACCAACCGAGGTCTTGTTGATTTCTTTTCTTTGAATGTTTGTTCTTTCTTTCTCTCATGATATATAATTCATTATCTCCCTTCAGTTAATTGTCATTATTTATAAGATTTGACTTGGGGTCAATTTCTTCAAAAAATGTTCACCCTATTTGGTGCGTTCTTATGTAAGTTTCTAAAAAGTAAATGAAATATCCTCATGTAGTTTTGGCAGCCCCAACAGAATTTCCATTATGAATTTTTTACCTTTAATATTAGAATCGGTATCAGTTGCTCTGAAAATACCTAACGACAAATTTTAACATAATTTTGTTTTTTTGTTAATGGCTAAAGTTATACAGTTTTATAAAACATTCCTCCTACAATCGCATCGTCTCAAGTACTATTTGCGAGAGGTGTATATTTGAGTCATTGATCATGGCATTTGTCATATGGATCATGATATAGATCTCCATGAACAGTACAAAATTCTCAGGGGATATTTAAATTTCACATAAGAACCTCCACACAGTGGGGATGTGCCATTTTAAGGGGTAAAGCTTATGAAGTATTAACTATTTTAACAGTGGCCTTAGTCACGTGGACTTATGAAATTTTTGTTTTTTTTTTTTGGCATTGCGACTTAAGTCGATACAGCCAGATGCGAAGTTAATATGCACTTATTAATTAACTAATTGTACCATAATTATAACCTAACCTATACCACCGATCACGAATAGAGACTCTGGGATAAAACAAGGACACTCTCTCCTCGCCCAGGGGTCTGTCAGGGCATTTTATAATGGCACACACAAAGAGTAAGACCACGGAAAGGAAGGAATATATACAATGGGATAAAAACAAGGGGTGAGACATCTAACATAACCTAACCTATTTTAAATATTAAGTTTAATGGTTTTAAGAAATTCGAGAATCACATCATAGATGGGTTTTTTATTCAGCGCTAGCAAATGACAAATATTATTAGGATGGTAAGTATTTTGATCTGTTAATTTTCTGTGAAAGAGAACGCTTTCTGCTTTGTATTTTACACATTAAAAAAATATATGATCCAAATCTGCAGTGACATTACATGTATCGCATAGGTCTGAATCTAGTACTCCTATTTTCTTGAGATGCGCCGGGTAGCACCCGTGGCCGAACTTTAATCTACTGAGTGTTGTTATGTCTTTTCTAGAATACATAAAATCTGTATACCAATATCTAGTTGGAATGTCTGGTTGAATTGTTACATAGCGAGTAGGATTTGTTATACCATATTCTGTCCATAATACTGACCATGTTTTTTTTTACTTTTAAGTTTGGTAATACTTATATACTCTTGGACGTGTAGTCCGCTGTTCAAAATTTCTCCTTCATTAATACTTCTTTTTGCTATAATATCTACCTCTTCATTGTGTTCTAAATCTGTATGTGCCTTAACCCAAACAAATTTTACTAAGTTCCCTCGCTCTTTTAGGTTATTTACTAAAATTTTAATTTTAGCAATACAAGTATTGATGTTGTAAGTGAAAACTTGACTATTCTCGATAGTTTGGAGGACAGAAAGTGAATCCGATAGAATCGTAGATTGTTGATGTTTACAACCGTCGATGTATTCTAAGGCTTTGAGGATCCCATAGCCTCGGCATTGTAAATAGAGGTATTTTTGTCTAATTTGAATAGTCTTTGTATGCCTAAAGTAGGTACAATATATGCACAGCCAAATTTTTGTTCATAATGTGTTCATATTCTCTATCGTTATGCTGTTCGCAACTGCGAAATCGAAGAGTATATTGTATTTGATCGGCACATTTATAAAACCTGAAATATCATATCTCGTAAAGAAAAAAAAATCATATCGTTGTGTTAGTAATCGAATTCTGGACAACTTTCAAAATGTCCGTCCATCTGTCTGTCTGCCTGTCTTACTAGAACATAACGTATAAAATCAAATATGTACCTATATTATGTAAAATTTCGCTCTTAGTGAAAACAGTTTCATATCCAGTGGCGGACTGACAATGGTGGTGTGGTGGCGATCGCCACAGGGAAAAAATGGTATAGAGAAATCCCCCGCCCTCGCTCTTCAAAATTTGGAGTGAGGAAAAAAAAACGTTTAGAGAAATTAACCCCCCCATCCCGCTCTTCAAAATTTGTAATAAAGCACCTTCAACGAAATCTACTTGTCTTAATATTTACCGTAATCACCGGAAAGGCTGCAGTAACGTTGAATCGGACATTTTCATGACAGTCGGCGGATAATTACGTTTAACATAATTGGCAACACTGCGTCACAACTACCCAACAAGTGTCAGTTCGCTACTGAACATATCGTTGTGTTAGTGATCGAATTCTGGAAAACTTTCAAAATGTTCGTCAGTCTGTTTGTTCATCTGTCCATCAAATTTGGTTTTAAAAAACTTATTTATCCTTTTTAGTGGCCAATTTCATGGTCATTTCATGGCGAGATCTGACAAGGGGGAGGCGGAGGGTCTAAGGAAATGTGACGTTCTCAGTTCATCAATCTTTTGGCAGTTTTTAAAAATTTTTCATTACGATAGAAATTCATTATCAAGTACTTAAAAGCCTGTAAATAAACATATGAATAGTCAAAAATTAATGTTTCTGATTGTATACTCTTATTTAATTACTTATGTGGTCATAATAGGGACTTAATATATATTTTAACAAACATTTACTTATGTTCAATATGGCGTCGAAAACAGCGTTCATCGCGATCGATGACTGTGGATCTGTATGCTATATTTAATCACAAGAAATCCTTTATAGGGGGATGGCCTAGCTTTTGTGAAGTAATATTTGTGAGGGGGATCGCTGGAAGTGTGACTTAGCGTGACGAAGGGGGAGGGGGGGGTCCAATAAGGTGAAATTCTGAGTGACGTAGTTTATGGACGACCCCATATCCTGCACAGTTGAAATTTTACACGTTGATTCAGTTTCGATGAAAATTCATTATTATGATAGGCATAACCTGATTCTACACCCAGGATATACAGTGTGATCGATTAATTGTAACTTTTTTTTTTTTTAAGTTGCACAACGAAAGTTTAAATACCGCAAGTTATTGAATGTCCGATAACCACTTCAGGTGCACTTAGAATCGTTCAAGAGTAAAGCGCGCTTATGTCTGAAAAAAAAATTATATAAAAAAATATTTTTAAGAAAAAGCTTTTATTTTAAGAAACTCTACAAAAAGTATCTAAATATTGTTTTAAAATTCGTACACCTGGAAACCATTAGCTTTGGAGGCGGTCAACTGAGCAAAGTAACTATGCAATTGTGATATATGGCCGTCCCCAAAGCTTTTGGTTTCCAGGTGTATAAATTTTTACTACTCGGTACAGTTTTTTAAAACAAAAGATTTTTCTTAAAAATATTCTTTTATATATATATTTTTTAATTTATAAAGTCGATTACATTTTCTTTATACGTTTATTCTACTTGTTTTTGGCTCACACATATGCTACAAAATAATTGTCACTTTATTTAATCCTGTATTTTAGGATATTGAACTAAATATTTAGATACTTTTTGTAAATAATGTATATAAGTGATGACAAACACTTTTTTCGTTATAGTTTCTACAATTATTCAATATGACAATTATTGCAGGTTCCCAAGCTCAATATAAACTACAAAATACATTAAGACAAAAATGGTTTGCTGGTGAGGTTTCAGGTAACATCTTGCTAATTTCCTTACGCATGTTCTTCCGGCACAGCTGTATTTGCGTATTTGTATTGTATTTGCATATTCATGGCAGTTAATTTAATTTGTTCGCGGAATAGCGCGCCGAACTGCGTGGCTTGCCAGGGGCGGACTGGGAAGGGAGAGGCCTGATGGAACTTCAACCCTGAAAACCATATACATGCCTATAACCTGAGTACTTAACGTAACATCTATGAAAAAATACGACAATAGCAAAACACAGAAGTAGACTATCAAATACGTATGTCACTTGAATGCATAGTATATTAAATAAATATAAAAAAATAAACCAACAAGCTAGGACTTAGATTCCTTCCACTTGCAGTTGTGTGCATATAATTTTCTCAATTTGGGCTCAATATTGGCATAGTTGATTTGAAACCATGAGTATTGAGTTATATTTTATAGAAACGCACCAGTAATTAAGTTACTAAATACTCATTTTATTAACTCTCCAAATCCCGCATGCATCTCTTATATTTTAACTAATAACGGCCAAATTTCAAATCAATGATTACTTGGAATAATTATATTATGAAAATGCAGATAATGAAGAATTATATTTACTAAACAAGTAAAAAACATTACAGACTATCTGGAGTTGAAAGATAAAATGAGCTTTTATTAAAAAGTGACTTTCGTCGAATCGACCGCTGCTTGCTGTAGCACGCACGAAGCGGTTTACTGGTTGACGGAGAAAGCGCCAAAAAAGCTACAGCTCAGTTTGCTCTAATAGTCGTTAACTGGTAAACTGCTTGTTGTGTGCATTGACCAATGATCGATTCGTCAGTTGACTTAACAATAACCACTCTGTATACTTCTACTCTAAAATTATTACACAATTTTCGATTACAATCAATCAAATGTTTGGCTCAGTTTGATATGACTATGAGCAGTACTATAATTCGAACGACTACAATTGTAGTACAATGTACTGCAATTCAAGTGAGCAGTACTATAATTCAAAATGTAAACCGCAAATACGAATTATCGGCAGCCCAGTTGGCAACCCTGATAATTACAGACATCGTTCTTTGATCAGCGAGCTCCGTGCCCGTTTAAACAAATGGTTTAATAGAGGTAAAAGAACATATGACCGATTGCAACATAAGCGCACCCGAATACATACTAACAACGCGCAAAACGGGCACGTTGTAAGCTGCATTTAAGAAAATGCCATACAGTAAATTGCAATATTTTCTCTAGCCAGAAGAGAATGAATGTACTGATAGCCAGAAAAAAAATAGGATTATTCTGAATCCACACAAAATTTTTACGATTAGGCTATCACTCAACACCGAGCTTATGAACATTAATTTGAGTACTTACCCTCACATTGAGAACACGGACTAAATAGCCTAAAAATCCACAAGCACACCGTTCAGGATTTCCGAAAAATGTCATGTCTAACAGATCAACTAGCGGTGACATGTCATTGTAGCACACGTGGCAGTGAGAAGTGAAAGGAAAAGTAAAATTATTGCTTCCATAATTGCGTATTCATTTGTGATTCAATAATGAATAATTATCAAGATCCAGAAAATTCCCGGTTTATCGATCTGAGATTTTAAGTACCGACAATTTTTATTTGGAGACCCCGAGCAGACCCTTGAGAGCCCGGTGAGACTTTACCTCCCTATCCATCAGCCAGTCCTCCCCTGCCTTACATTTAGCACTAAATTGAAAAACGATGACTTTGTGGTAACACTGCTATTCAACATAATTATTTTTAGTAATTGACTGGTGATGATGGATGGTTGAATCAATAAAATTATTATTAATCATCTATGGTGCTTGAAAGTACTTCAGGCCGTTATTACGCGATACACATATTATACTGTTAGTTCAAACATAAATTAAAACAAATGATGGTGAGTATATAGGGGCGTAGATAGGTGTTACACTGCAGTGCTCCTATTGAACTGGATGTTTGGTATTAACTGACCAAAATAGTCATTTTGTGGAGTAGAAACATATAAAGTATATAGGGTGTAATCAGTTTCATGTCATTAAAAAAACTGGTAATGGGGACCGACTAGACAAACAAAAAACCTTTATGACTTTTCCCTCTAGGGGCACTTTGAAAAAACTGACCTAGGTCAACCTTTTTAATATATATATATATATATATATATATATATATATATATATTACTATGGTATAGGTTCACTGTGTATTGAAAAGAATTGCTGTTGCGAACAGAAAAATTTTGTTTTTGAATTAGGGGTTTGAATTGAGTTTAAATATTTACTGAAAGTTAAAATGGGCGCCAAGCAGCTTGAACACTACTAGAATATATTTCTTTTTATACGTAACCTGCTATACCATAACTAGTAAAAAAGAACATGAGTCTCTGACATACAGAGGTACTCTATCCAGGGCTCGAGTAGGTTCAAATTGTTTTATATTTCAGATATGATTCCCCCAAGCTGAGATTTCAAATCAAACATATTTTAAAGTTAACAAAGAATACAATTTTATTAAAAAAATTACCTGGATGGATAAATATTTTGATAACAATGATGATAAATTATTGAAAAGGTTGACAAAATTCTTATTCTAACAAAGAAAATTTAAAAACTAAGTAATGGCCTTTTATTTATTTGCAAATAATATGAGTCAAATGGATTTTGACATGTGATAAAATTTATTTACCATGGATTTTTAATGTAAAAAGCTTTTTACCTTTTGACGATTGACACTAATAGGATGACTTCTACTCATTTGCCTTTGTACAAATCTGGAATGACATGTCAACGAATCTTGCTGATATTACTGGCTCTCGTACAACTTGTTGTGGTCTTGATTACTTTCCAGGCCGAAAACACTTTCGAACCACGTTAAACTTAAAATTCGATGTACACAATTTGTTACAAATAACTTAAAACTGGTTGACAACTTATATTTTTTTTATTTTTATGTGACAGGAAAACTTTATTAAGCCTTTTGAAACTTAATACCATCACTCTATCCACTTGGACAATATACAACGATTAAATCACCTTTGTTCTCCGTTTTACTAGGGTTTATCTTCCCTTTAATAACTTTTTTATTCAAATATTTTTGTGTTGACGTTTTCGTATTTCAATTCATACTCATTTTTTTTAATCAAAAAACGCCAGTCCTCAAAATGACATTTTTTTCACTTCGTGTTCTTGATTTTCAGTTTTTGATGTTTGAAAATCTTGAAAATGTATTATCTTTCTTATTGTGGTTTTAAAACTTAAGTTATTATTATTTTAATGATTTTTATGATTTCCTGTTTTTTCTTTGGTATCCCACATGTTGGGCTTTACTTGAAAGTAAAAAATTTTCGTGTCACTTTAAATATACAAATGTGCCCTTAAAATTAACGTAAAACTTATTTTATCGCATCTCAGGTTAATCTTTGAATTATTTATAACAATTATAGCGCATTTGCACGTATCATATATTATTTTATCACAAAATAATATTAAGAAATATATTTAACTGTTGTCCTTTGACATGAATACGATTTACTAAAAGTTTATAACTGATGAGCTACATATCAACAAAGTAGAGTTAAACGATTCTACGCTTTATTTTCACTACGTGTGCCCCATACAGTCTATAGAGCCGGATGCAATCACGCGAGTATTTATAACTTTTGCAATACTTAATGTCTATATGATGCATTTTACTTTTAGTCACTCTAAAAGTTCATTCTGCGGTAAAGCTTACCGCTACTTTGAAAGTTTATTCTTCTTTTGTACACCACTACAAATGCGTGTTCTACATTAGTAGCCTACTTGGTCCATAAGTTCGCCTTATTTACCAAATTACACACTTCAACAGTTTATTAAACTTTAATTTTTGTTCTCTATCTCTAAAATGAATTAAATTATAAAGTTTTTAGGAATCACTACCATATAAAACCCATTAAGCCCTTGTTCTACCTGAAATCTCAGTTTACTCTCTCTCGAGTATTGAAATTAAATTAAGATTTAATCTTACGTATCAAACCCTCATGCTACTATAAATTATTGTGAGTTTTGATTCTCATAGTGAAATTTAAAATTTCTTCCCTTGTACATATTATGTTTGTGACTTTTTGTTGTCACCGCAAAATTCCCCCAAACTAATATAAAATTTTTAAGTATTGAAAATTTTTGTTAGTTTCACATCAAAGTGTGACAACTAAACTAATAAATTTATTTTATTTATTCTACCTTGGTTCGGGTTCATAAGGATATATCATCTCTATATGAAATTTTCCCCGTATTAAATTAGTTGCAATGTCTCTTAATTCATAAGTATTTTCATTCAATACACTTTCTATAATATATGGTCCCTCGTACGGATACTGTAGTTTCGCACAAATGTCGTTTTTATAATCGGATACTCTTCGTCTTTTTATGATTACCATGTCTCCTTTGTTAAATATTTTTCTTTTCTTAATTCTTTTATTCTCCCTGTTTTCATACCTTTTTGCATTTCTCTCTATTCTGTTTCTAACTATTTTGTGAACATTTTCTAAATTTAAGGTTTCACTATTGGTCCATGGTCTTTTTGGTAAAAGTCCTAACATAGTTATCACTGGAGATATTTTCGTTACCGTGTTCGGCACATTGTTTATGTAGTTCTCTACATCGGTGACTGAAAATAACCATTCGCGATGATTGTGTTGAACTACTAGTCTCATAAATCTTATAACCTCTTGTATATATCGCTCAGCTGGATTAGCTTGAGGATGCCTAATAGTCGTAAATATCAAACGTATGTCTTTCTTTCTAAAATATTCTTTTAACCTATCATTGTTGAAGTATGTCGCGTTATCGGCTAGTACTTTGTTAGGTTTTCCCACAGTTCTGCAAAAATGATTCAGTTTTTTCATTACAGTGATTGTGTTGCACCTTTTAGTTGGATACAACTTGATAAACTTGGAAAAAATGTCAATAATCACTAAAATATGTTTATATCCGTCCTCGCTCGGTATTAAATTGCTAACAAAATCGATAGCGATTAATTGTAAAGGCTTTTCAGTTCTTATGCTTTGTACCGTGTTCCTATTTTTATAATTTTTGGATTTCCCCAGACAACATTCCCGACATTTAATCAGTATTTCCTTGGCTAATGATAAATCTTTTTCACAATAGTAATTTTCCCTAAATACTAACCAAGTCTTTCTTATACCTATATGACCGTACCGATGGTGTAAATCCAATAATATCTCAGCTGCCAAACTTTGATCAATTACAAATTTTTCCTCGTTATTAATTGTTTTGATGATAAAATCATTTTTTAAGATGAAGCCTCTGTGTGATTGTGTTTGTATTTTACTTCTAAGTTCATGCAGCTGTGTCTGACTGTTTATAACTTGAGTGTATGAATATAAAATGTTGTTATGTGTTAGTGTGTTTAAAGCTACAATGAATGTGTTGGTGTTTTCTGTATTTATCTGTCGATTACGTGTAAGTGCGTCTGCTGTAATGTTTTGTTTTCCCGGTTTGTGTTTTATAGTAAATGAAAATTCCTGAATTAATAACGACCATCTGTAAATCCTATTATTTGCAAATCGGTTTTTCATTAGGTAGCACAAAGCTGAATGGTCTGTTTCGATAATGAAATGGTTTGATACGAGGTAATAAAATAATTTTGACAACGCAAAGACAATTGCAAGCATTTCTTTCTCAGAAATGGAGTACCGCGTTTCGTACGGCCTTAAAACTCTTGATATGAAACATATAGGAGTCTCTATTCCCCCTTGTACTTGTGTCAGTTCGGCTGCGACTATATTGTCTGATGCATCCGTGCGTAATGTAAATGGAATAGTAAAATCGGGACTGTGAAGCAGCAAGTTATCATGGAAACTTTTTTTAATCGTTTGAAAAGCTTTTTCCCTTCTTTCGTCCCAATGCCATTTTATATTTTTGCGCAGAAGTTCAATTAACGGTACCTCTAGTTCAGATAACTTAGGTATAAATTTTTTATAATAGTTCAAAACCCCTAGTAAACCTCTAAGCATTTTTAAGTTTGCAGGTCTAGGATAATCTTTAATTTCCTGTATCCTTTCTTCTCCGATACTAATTCCTTCTTGCTTGATTTTGTACCCTAGGTACTTTACATAAGTTCTAAAAAATTCACACTTACCTAGATTGAGTTTTAAACCAGCCTCATTTAATGCGCTTAAAATAATATCTAAATGTTCACCGTGTTTCTCTTCATTATCAGAAAAAACTAATATGTCATCAATGTAATGTATACAGAAACTATCGTATTGGTCCAGTATATTTTGCATGGCCCTAACCAATGCTGAAGAGGCTGACTGTAAGCCAAAAGGAACGACCTTAAACTGAAAAATGTGGCCGTCTATACTAAAACCAGTAAATTTACAAGAATCTGGGTGAAGAGGTATCAACCAAAAAGAGTTTTTCAAGTCTAATTTGGAGAAAATTGTATTTTTGCCTATTTTCGCCAACAAAGAATCAATGGTTTGTGGTGCATCGAACTGCGACTTAGTAATTGAATTCAAATTTCTAGCATCAAGACACATTCTTATGGTATCATCTTTTTTTTTAACTACTACAATTGGATTGATGTAATCCGTTTTTGCGGACTCAATAATATTAGCATTTATCATGTTTACTAATTCATCTTGTACTTTTTGCTTATATTTAAAAGGTATCGGGTATGTCTTGCATTTAAAAGGCTTGCTTTCATCGACTTGCAGCTTATGCACGTAGCCTTTTGCTACTCTCGGCTCAAAATTTATTAGAGAAACATGTTTTCGTAACAATTTTTGAATTACTTTATCATACTTGGTTTGACAATTTATCATTATTTCTTCGGGCTGCTTAAAAAATGTATTCATAACATACGTGGTCGTTTCCATCGTATGCTCCCCACAATTCACATTTATACTTTTGGCATCTTCACCATTTATATCACTTACTATATCGGCATATTTGCCATTTAAATTACTCATATTAAATATAGGTATTATTTCACCTTCTAATAATAGTATTTTATCCCCCAAATTAATATTTGCCCTTAAATCTGATAGTATGTCTTCACCAAGTATAATATCATAGTTCATATTTGCCACGATCACAAAATCTCCTTTATAAATCTGGTTCTCTATTTCAAAAGTAGTATTCAAAATCTTGTTACATTCTGCAAATTTTTTGCCATTAGCATTTACTAGCTTAATTTTTGATACCCGTATACATTTGTTAATATTATTAAAATGATTATTGTAAACCTTATCATTTAATAAACTGATTTCAGACCCTGTATCTAGTAATGCGTTTAATTGAATATCATTTATTTTTAATTTAATAATCGGCAATTGACTGAATTTTATATTATTTAATTTATTACCGTTATCGTCTCCTATAAACTCGCGCATATGTTCATACTTAGAATTGATGGTTAAAATCTTATTGCCTAAAAATCCTGCTTCCCCGCTCTTTCATTTACTTGAGCAATCGTTTCTATCTTATCATAATCTTCCCTTGTGTTTTTCTTTTCCATATTTTCCCTAATTATATTCGTATTTGCAACCTGTGCATAAGTTCTGTTATCCCTTTTATTATCATAATAATAGTTTCTCCCGTCTTCCCATCTAACCTGTTTCCTATCATCGTTCTGGTTATTATTATTGCTCTCCCCCATTTTGTTACTCTCCAAATTCCTATTATACCCACTCTTGTTATAAGTTCGTTCCCTATAATTATAATTATTGTACCTATTAAAAGTTTCCTTTTCATTTTTTCCATAGTCTTTTTTATTATTGTCATGCTTATTTTGACTTCCTTGATTGTTATTATAGTAATTGTTCCCGTTATTTCTACTACCAAAGTTGTTTGAATTGAATCTATTTTGATTATTGTAGCCGTTATCTCTGTTTTGATATCCCCTGTTCTCATTGTTATTATTTCTATATTGATTATTCCCACTATTATTATTATTATTATAACAATAGTTATTTTGATTTTGATTATTATTTTGGCTGAAATTTTGTCTATAGTCATCGATTTCTCGAAGATATTCTATCAATTCGTCTAAATTCCCAATACGTTGCGTTATAATTACATTTTGAATATCGCTACTAAAATGCCGGGCCAAATATCGTACCATTTCCGCTTCCGTATAACTTGGTTCAAGGTGTCTGATATTATAGACTTTCCTTAACACATAGTTTTCCCTTGATATACCACTCCTATCATTATATTTGCCGTTAAATAAATTCTGTCTTATTTTTCTCTGCGCATTTTCTCCCCAATACTGTTTCAGTACTAAGTGCTCAAATTCGTCAATATTTGTGAATTTCCCGTCTATTATGCTATACCAATACTCGGCGTCACCTTTGATCATGTTTTGTATATTACTTTTAAGATCAGCTTCGCTATGGATCGTGTCCATATATTGGCGTAACCTATTGATAAATACTTTTGGATGTGTGCGATTATCCCCATAAAAGAAAAATGGCGTCTTGTTACAATTGTAATTATGCGTCATGGTATGTCTTCCCGTAGTATTTGTTAACAGTCGCGTGTTCTCTATAATTTTCCTCTCCTGTTCTTTTAATCTGTTGTCATATGTCTCTCTATGTTCTCTGATCGTCTTTCCCATTTCCAGAATTCCCCCATCAACTATTTTTTCCACTTCTGATATTACTTCATGTCTAATGTCTTGTGTTACCTCTCTTACTTGTAAGGTTATATCTTCTTTAGTATTTTCTTTGATGTTCTCAAACTTACTTTCTAAGTCTTCAATCTTGCTCCTCAGCTCTTGATTGATTTCTTCAAATTTTCCCATTTTTTCTTCTATTTTCTTCGCAATATTAGTTTCCAATTGTGTGTTATTTGTGGTAATATTTGTTTTTAAGTTTTCCATGTTTTCTTTTATTCTTTCTTCCATTTGGGTGTTATGTGTGGTAATATTTTCTAATTTTTTATCCAATTGTGCATTGTGGATAGTGATATTTGCTTCTAGATTTCCCATATTTTCTTTTATTCTTTCTTCCATTTGAGTGTTGTGTACAGTGATTCCTGACACCATTTCCATGAGCTTTTGTAACATGGTATTCTCGTTTGCCGCTCTATCTCCACTCTGTTGCGTGGAAGACGACTCTGATGTTTGTTCGGTATCCATCTTTTTGACCGACCTCAGTTTCATAAATAAATATTACTCTTTGTTTTGAAATTTACCAAAATAAGCAATGTACAAGCTTTAAAAAAATCTGAAATTCACTTGAAATCTCGCTTTTTACAAAATCTGAACAAGCCTCACAACAATTTACTGTATTTTCTAAAAACGCTCCACGTTTTGGTCGCCAATTTACTATGGTATAGGTTCACTGTGTATTGAAAAGAATTGCTGTTGCGAACAGAAAAATTTTGTTTTTGAATTAGGGGTTTGAATTGAGTTTAAATATTTACTGAAAGTTAAAATGGGCGCCAAGCAGCTTGAACACTACTAGAATATATTTCTTTTTATACGTAACCTGCTATACCATAACTAGTAAAAAAGAACATGAGTCTCTGACATACAGAGGTACTCTATCCAGGGCTCGAGTAGGTTCAAATTGTTTTATATTTCAGATATGATTCCCCCAAGCTGAGATTTCAAATCAAACATATTTTAAAGTTAACAAAGAATACAATTTTATTAAAAAAATTACCTGGATGGATAAATATTTTGATAACAATGATGATAAATTATTGAAAAGGTTGACAAAATTCTTATTCTAACAAAGAAAATTTAAAAACTAAGTAATGGCCTTTTATTTATTTGCAAATAATATGAGTCAAATGGATTTTGACATGTGATAAAATTTATTTACCATGGATTTTTAATGTAAAAAGCTTTTTACCTTTTGACGATTGACACTAATAGGATGACTTCTACTCATTTGCCTTTGTACAAATCTGGAATGACATGTCAACGAATCTTGCTGATATTACTGGCTCTCGTACAACTTGTTGTGGTCTTGATTACTTTCCAGGCCGAAAACACTTTCGAACCACGTTAAACTTAAAATTCGATGTACACAATTTGTTACAAATAACTTAAAACTGGTTGACAACTTATATTTTTTTTATTTTTATGTGACAGGAAAACTTTATTAAGCCTTTTGAAACTTAATACCATCACTCTATCCACTTGGACAATATACAACGATTAAATCACCTTTGTTCTCCGTTTTACTAGGGTTTATCTTCCCTTTAATAACTTTTTTATTCAAATATTTTTGTGTTGACGTTTTCGTATTTCAATTCATACTCATTTTTTTTAATCAAAAAACGCCAGTCCTCAAAATGACATTTTTTTCACTTCGTGTTCTTGATTTTCAGTTTTTGATGTTTGAAAATCTTGAAAATGTATTATCTTTCTTATTGTGGTTTTAAAACTTAAGTTATTATTATTTTAATGATTTTTATGATTTCCTGTTTTTTCTTTGGTATCCCACATGTTGGGCTTTACTTGAAAGTAAAAAATTTTCGTGTCACTTTAAATATACAAATGTGCCCTTAAAATTAACGTAAAACTTATTTTATCGCATCTCAGGTTAATCTTTGAATTATTTATAACAATTATAGCGCATTTGCACGTATCATATATTATTTTATCACAAAATAATATTAAGAAATATATTTAACTGTTGTCCTTTGACATGAATACGATTTACTAAAAGTTTATAACTGATGAGCTACATATCAACAAAGTAGAGTTAAACGATTCTACGCTTTATTTTCACTACGTGTGCCCCATACAGTCTATAGAGCCGGATGCAATCACGCGAGTATTTATAACTTTTGCAATACTTAATGTCTATATGATGCATTTTACTTTTAGTCACTCTAAAAGTTCATTCTGCGGTAAAGCTTACCGCTACTTTGAAAGTTTATTCTTCTTTTGTACACCACTACAAATGCGTGTTCTACATTAGTAGCCTACTTGGTCCATAAGTTCGCCTTATTTACCAAATTACACACTTCAACAGTTTATTAAACTTTAATTTTTGTTCTCTATCTCTAAAATGAATTAAATTATAAAGTTTTTAGGAATCACTACCATATAAAACCCATTAAGCCCTTGTTCTACCTGAAATCTCAGTTTACTGTCTCTCGAGTATTGAAATTAAATTAAGATTTAATCTTACGTATCAAACCCTCATGCTACTATAAATTATTGTGAGTTTTGATTCTCATAGTGAAATTTAAAATTTCTTCCCTTGTACATATTATGTTTGTGACTTTTTGTTGTCACCGCAATATATATATATATATATATATATATATATATATATATATATATATATATATATATATATATATATATATATATATATTTTTAATATTAATGTAGAAAATAATTGAGAACCACTGCTTTTTTTGGCCAATGGACTTGTAGTTTCCAATTATACAACTTTTAAATTGTCATAAAAAAGTGCAAAGGCCTTGGATCATCGACCGCCTTTGATAGACCGCCTCAACCGAACTGATGCAATTATAAAGAGGTAAATAATTCGTTATCTTTTCCTGCACAACTGCAAGCAAATAATGGGCCGTAGAAGTTTAAACAGAGCATTTCTTTACATGTGTGTCTTTTAATTTGGAACAAAATATTGGATTAATGTTTATAATTTAGAATATTTAAATGTGACTTATTAACGTTTGTAATATAAATGAGTGTCCTGGGTTAAAAGCTTACCACCTAAGCAAATTATTTGAAATCTGCATCTGCATCAATACACAGTTCGGTACGTCGAATTAAGGACATACGTTCAACACTAAACAATAAACTATCAACTAACGTTGTTATTTATTTATTTATTGCATACACTGTTCAACAGGTAAGATACCCAATTACAGAACAGGAATAAAGGCATACAAAGCATTAATTACATAATATACAACAACATAGAAAGAAAGTAAAATGAAGAAAAAAATTACTTAAATGTACGAACTATGAATAACTAATGATACGAAGAAAGAGAAAAAAATAACATGGGAAATGTTTAAATATAAAAACTATATATACATATATACACATATGTGATTCAAAGCAAATTAAGAAAAACAAAGACACTCACTGGTTATTTAATTTAGAACATTTTGTTTTATGTCACTAAGGCTGCAATTAAAAATATCGAAGTCGTTACATAATTTGTTAGAAGTACTACAAATCGTATATAAAGGTGAATTATTTAGTACGTTGGTACGCGGCGTAGGTAAATAGAACACTTGGTGATTACGAGAGGTTAATCTGGGAACGTGAAAATTAAGCTTACTAATTATTTCGGGTGCGTCAAAATCATTGTGTAGTAATTTAAACAAAAATACTTGAGAAAAGTACGTACGCCTATCCTCAAGAGTAGTCATAGAATATCTTTCAAGCAAGTTACTGTGCGGAAAACCAATCACTGGATAGGTACCGTCGGATTTGAACCACAGTAATTTAAGAAATCTACGTTGAACTGCCTCCAAGTTATTCTTGTGAACATCATAACTGGAACTCCAAATTAGCGATGCGTACTCAAGTTTCGATCTGACGAAGGATTGATAAAGAATTTTCAGAGTATCAGTATTAGTGAATTCTCGACTAGTACGAACGATGAATCCAAGGGCTTTGGAGGCTTCGGACACAATGGTATCGATATGATCAGTGAAGGATAATTTACTATCAAAAGTTACGCCGAGGTCGCGAAATGTTATAGGTCTTTGAAGTATGACATTATCTAACCTGTAATCAAAAATAAAAGGTGATGTTTTTAAAGAAAAGGACATTACGTTACATTTACTAGGATTCATGAAGAATTTATTTACTATACACCAGGTGTTTATTTTGTCAAGGGAAGTCTGAAGTTGAAAACAGTCATCGATTTCATCAATTACTGTGAAAATTTTTAGATCGTCGGCATATAAAAGGTGAGGCAAATTAATTTCGTTCACTATGTCATTAATAAATATGTTAAAAAACAAGGGCCCCAAAATAGATCCCTGGGGAACTCCAGATGTGGCAGCAAATTCGATCGATTTGAACCCATTTAATGCAACGTACTGACTCCTATTCATTAAATAAGATTTAAACAAAAGGAGCAAAGAATATGAGAAGCCGATTTTTTCTAATTTATTAAGTAACAACTGGTGATCAAGTCTATCAAACGCTTTGGAGAAATCGGTATATATGACATCTACCTGCCCACGTTCATCTAGGGATTCAGAAATATATTGAGTTACACAGAATAAATTTGTTGTTGTTGAACGCCCTTTCATAAATCCATGTTGATTAATAGAGATTTTGGTGTTAATCGAATGATATATTCTATCATGAAGTAATATTTCTAAGACTTTACAGAAGTTACAAATTACAGAGATTGGTCTGAAGTTCTCAATATCTAGTTTGTTTCCCTTTTTGAAGATGGGACATACTTTGGAATATTTCCATATGTCAGGAAATAGGCAGTTTTTTAAGATTAAGTTAAAAATTAGAGTTAGAGGATATGCAAAGATGATAGCGCAATCCTTTAATAAAAAAGCTGGAATGGAATCAGGACCGGTCGTCATTTTGGGTTTAATTCGTTTTAGAGCCCGAATAACCTCATCTTCACTGAAAGAGTTTATGCTAACAATAGGGTTATTGTTAGGTATATCGGTCTCAAAGTGATGTTCCTCGATATCTAATGAAGACTCATTATAAGATTGACCGAAATAATTGGCAAATGCGTTTAGTATATCAGAGGGATTGTTTAGCGAAGATCCCTCGAAGAACATCTCTTCAGATACACTGGCCGACCCTTTTCTATTTTTGATGAAAGCTCAAAATTTATTGGGATCATTTTTTATATTGTCTTCAGAGTTCTGCACGAAATTTCTGTAGGCTAAATTGGTATCATATTTTATTTCCCTTCTGATGTTTTTGAGGTTATTGTGTATAAGTGGATCACTGGTTCTTGCATACTGTCTCCTAAGACGTTCTTTAAGGCTAATTTTTTTTATGATACTGCCATTAAACCACGGAGGATATCTGCCGCTACGAGAAGTCGATTTCTTAGGTACACAAGATTCAAATACAGAGTCAAGTTTGTTGTAAAAATGAGTGCATGCATCATTGACGTCATTAAAAGAAGAGAGGGAGGACCAGTCTATGTTGAGAAGGTTTTCATACAATTTGGAGAAATCACATTTGCGGAAATTATAACTAACGTCATGATTGGTTGGAAAATTATTAATAAGGTTCTTAACAGTACTTATTTCAGTTGATATGATCAGAGCAGGGTAATGAAAATCTTCATTAGTTAACGGATCAGGAGATTGAGATACATCACAGTTTTTGTTGTGTAATACTAGATCAAGAATATTGTCATTGCCATTAAATATTGAGTTGTATTGAGATAAATTATTAGTGTCTAGAAAATTATTCAAGGCTCTAATTTGGGCGTTAGATTTTGAGTCTTTTAGGTAAGATGCATATTTGGGGATATTAAAATCGCCCAAAATGACTATATCATTATCGCTATTTTGTAAATACTTCAGGGTACCTAGTGTCTCAAAAAAATATTCAAAATCGGCAACAGGTATACTCGGTGGTATGTAGATAACAAATATGTAAAGAGACTGATAATTATTTGAAATTTTTATACCTAAGATGTCGATGGCAGGTATGTTGTTAAAACCTGCAGTATCGAGGCTTAATAAAGAAGAAGTGTATTTTATATTTACTGCTAATAGTACCCCTCCACCTTTTGATCTATTAATGGCAGCAAAATCTCTATCTGAACGAAAAACATTGAATTTATTGCTGAATAGTTCGCTATTAAAAACGGAGGAATCTAGCCAGGTTTCGGTTAAAGCTATCACGGAATATTCGGAGCACGCCGATGCGTTGTAAAGTTCGACCGTCTTAGTTCTGACACCTCGCGTATTTTGATAGTAAATTAAAAACTCTCCACTACTCGTATTGCGACCTACATTCGTGAGATGAGCTTCCATTGAGGGACTTGCCGCTGATTGCTATTGAATGGTTAAAGCTAATATATCACTACGAAGTTTATCGCGTGCACGAATATACGCAGTACACTTATTAGTATCCCAAGCAGCGTGATCTGTGGGGACATTTTTTAAATTCGAGCAATTCGAGCATGTTAAAGTTTCAGAGGTGCATAAATGAACTTCATGATTTTGAGCACACCTTGGGCATGACACGGGTTTGTCGCAATTATTAGAAGAATGGTGAAATTCATTACACTTGAAACAGCGGTAAATATCTAAAGCATCGAAAACAGTGCAACTATCGTAGCCTATGAACAAATTGCCAGCCTGAATGACTTTATCGTAGGAGCTCCTATCAATTTGAAATACAGCCTGATAAATGTTTTTGTTTTTCTTTGTGGCTGTGAGTTTAATAAATTTACAGCTACAATTTTCGGAAAAGATATCATTATTTTGCTTTTTTAAATAATCCAGTAAGACTTCTTCGGAGTAGTTTTCTGTGATTCCTACGACACGGATTCTAGGACTAACACCACGTACTTCTCTAATTTCGTACGAATCTGCGAGATTTTCTTGGGCCAGTTTTTTAAGTTTTTCATTGTCTGCTTTGCTCTTGCATCCAATGAGCATACCACCATTTTTAATATTTTTAACTTTCGACAGCTGTAGTTCTGACGTCAGAGGATTGATTTTTTTGTTGATATCAGACCTTGTCTGAGCGTTAGGTTGATCCTGTTTTTTTGGCTGGATGATGACCGCAGGTTGAGACTTACTCTTAAGGATATCAGAATATTTAGGTTGGGTGATAACCTTAGATACATTAGCATTAGATATGTTATCAGCTGCGAGTTTTAGGAAATCGTTCTTAAGCGAGATAAAAGTCGAATTAAGAGTAATAAAGAAAAATAAAAGAAAAACTTGGTCCAAAATCCAAAACGGAATACAAAAAGAACGAACAAGTAAGTTGTGTCTGTACGTAATCAAGAATTTAACGACTTAAAATAAATCTTCACTATAAATACACAGCGACCCGAAATTCAAAAATGACAAAAACAACGAACGGGTTGGCCGGGTTGGACGTGTGTACATAACGAAACACCCACAGAAACTAAAATATTGCATAAGGGAGAGTCAGAGTATAGTTTTCTTCAGATGAGATCTACTAAACACTCAGAAAACGTCGACGTCTTTCACCTTATTTACCGCACCGCTAAAGACCGCCGACATTTTATAGCTATCTACACAAATATTGAATATCATAGGCAAAGACACGCGCGACGATCTAAACCTACGTCAATATTCCAGCAGTTCTGAAAAGATTTTATTGAAAATCTGCGAAATTTTTGTTTATTTTTTTTCTCCAAAACTATGAGCTTTAGACCCCATGTTATATAAGGTTTTTTTTGTTTGTCTTGTCGTTCCCTACCACCAGTTTTTTTTTAATGACATGAAACTAATTACACCCTGTAGAATAAAGAAATTATATTATCAGGCCTTATCAGTGTGCTGTATTGGACTCGGTGGTACTTAGCTTCATGAGTGGTAGCAAGAACATGGAGAGTCGATGATACACCCGCTCAATTGAGTGTAACCCCAACTTTTGTTCACCAGTACAAATTGGCAGTAAAATGGCAAGACGTGGCTCAAATGTATGAAAACATCATCAAAGTGGATAAAAGCAGAATATGTTTTACTAAAACTCGAACTCGATTTAAAACTGGTACTTTGAGCTCAACCCTAAAACTTCTATCTAAGACTGGTACGTAGAATTTCAACCTAAAATTGTCTAATCACAAAGAGCAATTGTTATCTACATAAAAAGCACGTCGACAAGATGTCCAGTGTAGGTTATGAAATGTGTTTGTTTTATTATGTATTAATAATCAAGTAAAAATTCTGAAAAAAAATATTTTGCTTTCAAGGTAATAATGTAGATTAGGAAATCAGAAAAAAAAAACAAAATGAACGGGAATGACAGCAAAATTTTTTGGAGACGCAGCAAAATTTAACTCCTTTATACATATGATTTAATAATGTTAGAATGTTCTTTTTCTCTCTTTATTCTCCATGTGTTAGTATTCTTTATATAACATAGATGTTTGTATACATCTTATTCATTACAATTTTGATATATATTTTATTTATAGGTGAGCCTGCTTTTAAATTACCGGCTTGTCACATTAAATGTATTTTCGAGATAAATTTTGGGAGTAAGTGACGTCAGAGTTTCCTGCGCATCGGTTCATGTTTAAAGTAGTATATTTCTGAAACTACTTATCAAATTGATCTGAAATTTTCCGTGTTGTACTTATTCGACCATTATCTCATATAAACGTACTGAAAAATGTAATATGAAAGAGTGACAGCAAAATTCGCCTGTTTTTGCATAATAGATAGCGGGCCAAGGAAAAAAGCAATATAAATCCTATAGGGCTCAAATTAAACTTTAAGAAATTTTAAGGTAAACATATTTTTTACTTTTTTGAAAAAAATGCAAAAGTCAGCCCTATTTAAGGGTAGAAAATATTTTAAAACAGCAGTGTATAATGAATGTTTAAAAAATAAAACAACTGTTATTAGGTACTCAAATTTTATATTGTATGAATTTTTTACGGATTATATATTATTCTGTAGCGTAAGAGTTTAGGAAATTGTCATACAACCCTCCAACACCTTATAATAATTAAAATGCAAACTTCAGAAAACGAAAAAATTAATAGGTCCTACCCACATGATACAATCGTTATGGGATTTTCAGTAGAATTATTGTTATGACTAGTCGAACCGATATCTACAGGAAAATGTTTTATTTTTTAAATATTCATTATATACTTACCGCCTTTTTAAAATATTTTCTACCCTTAAATAGGGGCATTTTTGCATTTTTTCAAAAAAGTAAAAATATGCTCACCTTAAAATTTCTCAAAGTTTCATTTGGGTCCTATAGGATTTATTTGCTCTTTCCGTCGGCCATCAACTACGCAAAAACAGGCGAATTTTAGGCCTTTTTTGCAGTCACTCTTTCACTAAATGACCCCCATTGTTTGTTTTATAGCGGACATTATTTAATATCTAAAAAGTGACTGTCGAATAACAAAAGCGTGTACTAATGTGATTATTTTGTAACACTGTTCACGACAGCCTATACTACAAGAAGTTTACAGATAAGAGAAATCTAAAAATGTCAACTGACGAACAGAAAATAAAATATCAGCATTCAGTAGAAACATCTTGAAAGCTCAGCGAACATTAAAAATTGATATATTGGAAACATGTAAAGAGGAAGAACGCATCCTACTTTCTTTATAAAACTTTCCTATATTATTATATTATCATATCATTTTCCATCTCACAGTACTCACGTACATTGATTACAAGTATTCAATAAATAATTGAAAAATTATAAGTTGATACTATGATCGGTCTCTAATATATCTGAGTACATAAATATTCTACTAAATTCAGAAAATATAAGTAATATCTACATAACGATATAGACACTTTGGATTAGACTTAGGTCTGATTAATTTATAATTAATTCTTCATGTTAATGGGGAGATCCCACTAGATTAAAAGTGGGATTTATGTGAATATGTCTGTACATTATGTGTTTATAATTACCTACAAAGCCACACAAAAAAAACTTCAGACCAAGAAACTAGACCTAACAATATTTAGGTATTTTCACCTCCTAAATTCGATGTCGCCATCAGAATTTCATTTTGTCGTTGTTTTTTTTATCGTAGATTTATCTTTGATAAAAATGCTATTTCAAAGATAAAATCTTAAGATAAAAAAAACAACGATAAAAGGAAATCCTGATAGCGGCATCGAATTCAGAAGGTCAAAATATATGATGATTGAACTTTTTTTATGTGTGGCTGTGTTATTTATTACCTCTACTTTACTTATAATTTATTGATTTTGAAAATTAAAATTCAGCATAGTTTAAATCGGCCACCAGTTAAAAAATCAATGAGATAATTTGCATTATTTGTGAAACAGCGTTGCCATATGTATTGTGTTTATGACACAGTATGTCCATATCTGAAGTTTCATCATTATACAGTGGATGTCAAAGAAAGGCTGCATGTATTGCTATTTTCGTTATTATAAAAAATAAAAAGTCTGTTAAATGGGCAAAGATTTAAAGAGTTAATTGGACATTTCAATGTTATTTTAAATTTAAACTAACTTTTAAGTTTTTGAAATAATTGACAGATATCTGTAAAGAACTAGAGTCACATGTTGATCACAACAATAGCAAGGACCTTTTCCAAACAGTGAGGGTGATTATACACAAATTTAAGCCCAAAACGTGGTCAACCAAGGACTCCACCGGTACACTAAGAACTGACAGCGTATGTGATCGCTGTTGAAGCTTGCCGTCCATTCTGCGAAAAGCTTTTCGAGTGTGACTATCCTCAGACAGAAGATGACTAGTAGCAGGATTACGAACGCAAGCCGTCAATACTAAAGGAGCAGTGGAGGTAGCCATACAAAAATGAAAAGCTAGGTTAGCTCGTGAAGACGGATTAAGAATCCTCCAAAGAAAATGACAAAAAATGTGGGAAACAGAAATCTATTCCGATGTTTGGGAATAAAACAATGTTATACACTTCTCCAGAATTCAGCATTATATATCTTAGTAAATACCTCCTGAGCAAGCAGGCTTAGTTAAGGGACATGGTATTAGAAAACAAATATTGAATTTACATCAACTTATCGGGAAGGTACGAGAATATTATGTACCCATGTATCTTTGTTTCATGGCACAGTAAGAATTTGACAATGTGGAATGGAACAAACTATGGACTATATCATTGGATGTGGGAAGGTCTCTATTATTCGTCGGCTATATGAAAAAATTTCTGATTTGGTGAAGATTGACAACACTAACTCCGACAAATGTAAGTTGGCAAAGATATCAGACACGTCTCCTCTTGAACATCTATAGTAAATACGTGATGCGTCGTGTGTTGGAAGACTGGTAGGAAGGATCAGTTAAGGGAGGAACTAAAGTTTCTAACTTACGGTTTGCGCATGGTACCATCTTTGTTACAGCGAGCGAGAGTGAATTCATGCACCTGCTGGAAAACCTCCAAGCAATAAGCTTTGACTGTAAATTACAACAAAACAGAAATTATGATTGTAAACAGACCAATGCAAACCACCCAGGTACGTTAAGGTGGTAAACAAGATGGTTTCCCTCGTCACCCTTGTGGACAACGCCAAGAACTGCGAGTATGAGATTCGACGAAGAATACAGGTGACAAAATCAGTAACTTCCTAGTTGGGTAAGATTTGGCGTGATAAAGATATCACGAGGTGAGATCCGATTTGCTAACGCTTTAGGTTTTTCTTTGTTAATTCATTTTAGAGCTCTTTATACTCTAGTTCAACCAGATGTGGGTTGTCGAGAATTAGAAACATTAGAAATTGACATTTGGATTAGATATTCCTTCTTTATAGAATAGATAGTTTCCTTATAAACAAATACGTGTTATAATTATTATTATACTCTTCGCAAATACAAAACAAAGAGTATATTGCATTCGATCGGCACATTTTTAAAACTGGTAATATTGCTTATAGAGAAAAAAAATTCGTATCACTGTGTTGGTGATTGAATTCTGAACTACATTCAAAATGTCCGTCCGTCTGTCTGTACGTCAGTCACATTTCTTGTAAGCACGATAACTTAAGAACGAAAAGCCCGATTGTATTGAAACTTGGACAGTGAGTTAGTGTTATCTAGAAGAAGAACCCTATTTTGAATAAAATCGATCAATAATTAAAAAGTTATAAATTTTTTTAATTTGAAAAAAAAAAAAATTGTTTTCTAATTAAACAAAAAATGCTTAAAACTAATATTATTTACAAAAAAAACTATGAAGAGTATCCTATAGAATGTGCAACAATTATATGTCTAGTTAATTTCTAGTATAACTAGAATGTAAGTTATCAAAAGAAGTCGAAAATTGGAAATTAATGTCTCCATACAAAGATTTTATTTCTTCATTTTTCATAGATTACTTTTCTACTCTTTGCGAAATCCTATTATAATATTTTTATTATAACAAAGCATGAACAAAGAATAATTCTCTTTAAAACACAATGTTTTGTTGTTAAACACACCTTTCAAATAAAATTAAGCATCAATTTCTACTATTTTTAAAACATGTTTCGTTTTATTTTAAAGATCCTAGTTATAATGAGCACTTCTATTAACGAAATTGCTCCGTAGTTGTATTAACAAGCACTTAAAACTTTACAAACAAATCGAATCTAGAAATAAGTTTGGTTGCATTTATCCTTATCGAGACATTGTGTTCATGAATTATACTATAAAGAGTGGCACTTTATTTCTCTTGAAAAATTTTAATCACTAGTGGATCTTAGCAAACCCGCATTCTCGTTTCCTCGAAGATTTCAATTTTCAAGAGGCAAAAAATTGTGAACTAATGAAGGCGATCGGAAAAAGGCTTGGCAATATTAAACACCTTTAATATTTAGCCTTATACTGACAGATTAACAAAACAAGTAGAATTTTCGAATGCATGTATTTGATTAGGCGAGTACTGTTATGTTTTTTTTTACTTTTTCTTGGGTACTTTGCCACTGAAAAATATTTTAAAATTTTAATGAAAAAACCTCTGCACCAAACGGATCAGACAGAGGTTGGTTCTCGAATACTTGATTGTCTCAATAAGTCTCAGACCTAAAAATATATGAACTAGAATAAAGTTATAAACTAAAAAATGAAAATGAAAGCTATAGGCAGTTAACGTTTCGGAAGAATATCTACTTCCGTTCTCAAAAACTTTTTGGCCGTCAACCATGACAGTTCGTTGTTTATGTATTTCCATAGTCACGTGAGACATTAAATTATATTTATCTTATTTTTACTAACTTCGTCTCTAAGGATGAGCAACCAACTAGTACAAAAATCTAATTTGAAACGCATCTATCCTCGTTTAATAAAATAGTCGCGGATTCTTTAAGTTCTCTTTCTCCAAAATCCTGTGATTATTATTCCACGCCTGTTCACAAATTTTGGATTTTTCAAATTCTCCCCTTCTAGTGTAATTTCTATGTTCACCAAGCCTTACGTCGAAAAGTCTAGATGAGGATTCACCTACGTAATTCCAGTACAGTTATGACTATATGACCTCGTCGTTTTATCGAATGGGAAGTTAAAGCACTTATAGTCTAGGTGCCCGCCGACATAAAATACAATTTATACATATCCTCTTATAACTTCTTATATGGCTTAATTGCGCCGAGTCTACCACATTTTTCTTCTGCGAAAATTTTCGTAAACGCGGCTTTTCCCGTCCTGTTTTTTCGAAAGACGTGCAGAGAAACATGTGGCTATCGGATTATTATATTTTCAAATATAAAAATGAATGTATGTAGAAATTGTACATAATATATGAAGTCGGAACATAAAGAGATTTCCGATGAAATCGGTAAAAGCTCTACCATTTCTACAATTTTTAAGATAAAAATTTAAAACTTTCACATGTTACTCTTGAATGCTCTCTCTATATTGAAGTAATGTATAAAAAGATCCGATGGATAAAGATGCCAAATAATTTTTTTAATAAAGGTTATTAACGTTTATTTTACCCCTAGTTTGACGAATTTTGGAGCAAGGAAAAATGTTTCTTTTATTTTCGTAAAATGAAGAGGGCTAATTTAATTTTTAAGGTAAGTCGCCTTAAAGCATCTTAAAGTACACATTTCAAGCTTTTAAAATCACACCTACAGAAATATAATAACGTGATTTAAACCAGAGTAATAGGAGGTTAAAGTTAGTTATACATATCAAATTTTATCATTTTCTGAAAATTTTGAAATTTTGGAAGTACACATCTTCAAAAATAAATTTTTGAGGTTTCTTTCAGTCTTCGAATCTTTTTATACATTACTTCAAGAGTAATGTATGAAAGTTCCAGGTTTCTATCTTCAAAATTGTAGAAATGGTATAGCTTTTACCGATTTCTTCGGAAATCTCTTTATGTTCCGACTTCATATAATATATACTATTTCTATCTACATTCATTTTTATATTTAAAAATATAATAATCCAATAGCCACATGTTTCTTCTTTCATTTCAGCTTTGTTATTTCCTGTTTTGTTTACAAAAATTTGCATAAATTTAAAACTAATAGTGCCGTACATAACTACCACACAAGAAGGGCGCCAGAAATTCATATAAAAAGTTTTAACCTCAGCAAGTATAAGAAATCACCCTATTGTGCCCATAGTTATATATACAATAAACTGACTTCAGAAATAAAGTCACAAGATTCTTTCAGCCCATTCAGAAATAAACTTAAAATATTTCTAATTCAAAATTGCTTCTATAGCATGGCGGAGTTTCTTCAGCAGTAAAGGATGATAATTTTTGTTTCTTGTTTTTTCTTCTCGTTATTTCATGGTATCACTACATAATATGTAAATTATGCATATGTACCTATATACAGTATTTTGTTTTACACATCTTTTTTTATAAGTATATGTTTGTTAGTCTATCTGTAACCCTGTTCTCGTTTTATATATTTTACTCTGACAAAACCAATTTGTTCATGTAACAAGATTTTACGGTTAATAAATTTATTATTATTATTATTATTATTATTAATATGCTATTTTATTAAATTCAAAATCCTTTAATAAAGTGGTATTTTACCACATGAAAATGTCACTTCAATACATAATAATGTCAGAGTTAATAAAAACAGTATCAGCCGGTTTTACAATCGCAAGTTAACTTTCATGTTAGTTGACTCTTACTTGCAGGTTAACTACAACTTTACCGACACTTGAGTTTTTCAATATAAAGTTAAGTCATGATTTGTAAACGAGAGGTTGTGAATAAAATTTATAATGTTGGTACTAGAAAAATGATTAATATACATAAAATGCATGAATTTTTGTCAAAGTCACGTCACATACTAACAAATATAAACATCAGAAGCAATTTATCAGTTAGTGGTTTATTATTATTTATTAAGTAAGTACCTATGTAGTATTTAATGTTTGCAATTTTGTATAAATAATATCTTTATATAATTTATTCTACATTCTATAAAACAGAAACGTTTCTTTTAACAATAAAAACGTGTTTTATTTTTTAAGTACTACATCATGGGCAATTAATTCCTCTATTTCATCTAATACAATTTCCACTGTTCTGGGTGATAGTCTGAATCGATTTAAAAAATCTCTTCCATCGTATTCTTCAAAGAAGTTGGGTCTACCGGATTATTTTGGGTCTTCTTGGCTCCTCATTACTGCTATATGCATTCACTTCATACATGTCCATTTTTGAAGGAAGTATCAAAATATTATTTTGTGACAGTTATTTTGTAGGTTATAAATTGCTGGTAAACTACCAACTTCCAGTTTACTCACACCTCATCTGCCAGTAAAGTTAACTTCCAGATAACCATCACCTTGAAAATAACCAGCTATTGTAAAACCCAATTTCTATAGTAACCTGAAAGTTAACTCTGACTGGAAGTTAACTAGCGATTGTAAAACCGGCTGTATGACTTACAAAATATTTCATATAACTTCTCGTATTTTTCCTTGGATTTTAAAGGAAGCAAGCTCGAAGATGCTTCTCGAGCGGCATTTAAAATGTCTTTAGAACTATTTTCTAAACAGTTTTTCAGCAGCAAGACTCATTTTTATAATTAACTTACAATTCGACTCACAAAAAATATACTTAACTGTTATTATAGAAAAAATAAAAGCCATGCCAGTTACTATTACTATTCAAATATGTGGTACTTCTTGTCGTTGTGAATAAGAGCCTCAATGGGCGACCTCCGAAAATGGAGAGTTTTTGAGCTACACTGTAAAAAGATAGTATGGATGATGGTGTGTATTTATTACGAGATTTGTTTAAACTGCATCGTAGCGGGGATATGGCTCAGTGGCAGAGCATGTGAAACGAACCCCGGGTAAGATCCCTGGTATCACCAGTATTTTTTTTATATACCATTCCTGTTTAATTACTATCGATTTTAAATCTGCATATATGAAAAATCGCTCTAAAATATGCATTTTTTAGATGAAAAATATCAATCGTGAATAACACGAAAAATATAAATTTATCGAAAAAACTTCATAGAACACTTTTGGCTTAGAATTCATCCCCCTATTGTTTTTTGTGGTAGTTTTGAGTTCACTAATTTCAACTCCTGACAAGGAGTGGCATCCAACCCCAGGGTAAAAGCACACCTGTGGACCATGTAGACTTTGCAATACTATCAATTACGAATCGAATGCCGTTTATTTAATAAAAATCTATCTTTCCTAACCGGTGTCTGAGGTTTTGCACTTTTTTTGTCTTTACTAACTGGCCTATTATGTTTTTTCTTTAGAGTATTACGTCACGTCTCTATAAATTACTAAAATGTTTTTAAAATAAACATACACTGAAAATATTCTTGTTATTGGTGAAGTAATTCTTATATTGATTGGCACGCGATATTTTCTTTTCGTGAGTGACTAGATGCCTCGCTAACCTCGCTTTAAGAACTTTCTTGAAACCGATCTTATATATTTCTATTCTTTAAACCCTCGCGGTACTTTTTATGAGACTTCAGGAGTAAGTCGAGAGGTGTTAGGACGTCTTACGTTTTTCAGCGTAGTTATCTCTTTTCTTTCCTCACGTGTTTTTGTTAAAAGCTTCAATAGCTAATCTACTTACAGAAGCAATTTTGATAAAGAGCACGTTTGTTTTTAGAGGATAAACATTTTTAGCGGCTCTGTAAAAGGACTGGCTTAAAGGATTTACTAGTTTTTATTGCTGAAGCGTCATTTAAATGTGGCATTTACTTTGAACACGGATGACGTGTGTGTTCATATTAAAACGGATTACAGTAGACTGACGAAATGCATGTAATAGAGATTTGAATCATACCACTTTGTTTCTGAAGCACGTTCGTAAAAGAGAATGCTAAGTTTTAATTCTGCTTTTATTTATTTCACGAAAGCGGAATTGGAACCTTTGATGTGACACTGACTGTTTACAAACATCAAAATACTGAACGTTACATTCGACGGCCGATTTGCCAAGCAAGCTGGCATCACCCAGAGTCGATATTTCAATAATTTTCAGATGATGTCAGGCTAGTTGGCCAAAGTTTAGTATAGTGTTCGGTAAATCTATCTGTGCCTTGTATTAATTTGCAAATTCGCTTCAGACTGTTGTCCATGACCACTCGAATGAGGTAGACATACCTAGCATAGTCCGATTCACAACAGTAAGTGTAAACTTTCATGTGCTGTGCGAAAACGTGGCTATAATATACAGGGTGTAATTTCATATCATTAAAAAAACTGATAATAATGACCGACTAGACAAACAGAAAATCTATATGACCTTTTTCTCTAGGGGCACTTTGAAAAAAACTGACCTGGGTTTACATTTTTAATGTTATGGTAGGAAAGATTTGAGGACCACTGTTTTTCAGGGTCAATGGATGTTATAGTTCCGAATATTAGAAATAATAAAAAACTGTAATACCCGACTTGTGTTCCCGTCGGTAGAAGTGCGGTACTTTGATGGGATTATTTGTATTGAACTTTTTATACCACTAATTATGAAAATGTAAATAATTCCTTCTCTTTCGGCACAACGCAAGCATGGCCGCAGGGGTTTAAATAGGATTTGTTTACATGTGTTTTTTAATTTGGAACAAAGCTATTGTAGATTTTATTGTCGTTTGTAAGAATTTATAAAATTTAAAAGTGGTTTATTAACATTTGTAACATTGTGTTAAAAGCTTAAAAAATTAGTAATTGTTTTATGAAATTGGAAAACGAACAGTTAGACGTCCGAGATACGATAACAGAAAATAGTTGTGTATTTTAAGTTAGGAAAAAATCTGATTTTTTTAACGAATTGGGGGGATAATTTTTCCTAATCAGGTATCGAAAACTAAAAATCAAGTCTTTGCTCTCTATGAAAATCAATGTAAACAATAATAAACAGATAAAAACCAGACAACGAATACTAATAATAATAATCATACCTTCAATGCCCAATAGGTAACACCCAATAACTGAACAATTCTTTTGATTTTTTTACAAAAATTGTTCGAAACGACCTCCATCTCCATGTATACACATTTCGGTACGTCGAACTAATAACATACTTACTCCGTTCAACACATTTGGTAAATTAGGATCATTTTTTATGGTATCTATACACATTAAAATACGTCGTTGCAATTGTTCTAAAGCTCTTCCGCACCAGCTGCATTTCCATCACTTTCTCCATGTACCAAGTCCATATCCGCGAGCTCTTGATAAGTGTAATCTCCCATAATGTCCAAAAATCTGCGTTTTAAAACACCACACTAAACTGTGAATTAACGTTATCAATAAAGAAAACAAAAAGAAAAACAGTCCAAAATCCAAAAAGTAACACAAAGAGCACGAACGAGAGGTAGTGTCTTACGTAACCATGCACTAACGACTTGAACCATAAGTCAATGAAATAAATCTTAACATAAGTGGCACAAAATTCAAAAATAAAACAGACAAAACCAAGGAAAGTGTACGTCGCGTCATGCGTGCGTTCTTTACCAAGTAAGGGCAAAACTGAAATTATTACTTGAGAATATTACAAGGGAGAGATAGCACGCCTAATAGGATAATTGGCAGCGAAGAAGCAAAAAACATGAGATGTCCTCTGTCGGTCGCTTTTAACTGCTTTGTCGGCATACTTATTTGCAGGAATGTCAGAGTATCTCGTGCAACAAGAAGCGAGGCAATAAAACCTACCCCAATATGCCAGCAGTTCTCAAACTAGGTTATTAAGTATTTTGGAAATTTTTTTAAATTTTTTTCTCCAAAACTATGAGCTTTAGACCCCATGTTATATAAGGTTTTTTTGTTTGTCTTGTCGTTTCCTACCACCAGTTTTTTTAATGACATGAAACTAATTACACCCTGTATGTACTGAAGGCAGAAAGAGTGTGAGTGTAAATATTTGGTGCAACGATGAGATTACCTCCCCCCGTTGTCGAGGGTGTTGAATTCGATACAAGTGGTGGGAGATTTTGGTCTCCGCAACCCCCTGAAACAGCCAAAAACCACCCCTTTTATGGATCCCCTTATGTTTTTATGCATAAACGTGCCTGAGGAGTGATTCATCGATGGGAAATAACATGAAAGGGGAGTTATACAGTAAGTGGAATCCAGACAGCAGGCCTCGGGAGTTAATAACCCTCCCGAGGAGTGAAAAATCTTTTTTTTTCAAATGATTCGGTTCAAACGCGTATCTCCCCCGTTTTCGGGGTCGCTGATCATGGGAAAAATATTTATTTTTAACTTCAACCCCTCCTCATCCCTCAACGGGACAGAAACCACACATCAGGATCTAGAATTTACAGGTTCTTCGGCACATGGTCATTATTCCTGTGCATACCCCTTCAGCTTTCACGGAACCTAGGTCGTTTACAAATAGCATACAAGGCCTCAAAACCATGCGTGCGCCTCCACTTGTCTCAAATCCCTGCCGATGCGCGGCGGACAATGACCAACAAGATGCTGCCTCCACTCGGTCACCAATCACCAGCATCAATTTCAAATTATCTTACGTCTGTTTTTTTCTGTTCTTTCGTTTTTTGTTTTGTTCCGATTAGGTAATTTTTCGCCTTGAAAAGCCTAATCGAAATTTTTATCGCGATCAGCGCCTGCGAAAACGGGGGAGGGCGAATTGGCGATCCAAAGTGTAATTAATGAATTTTATACCCCCTTGGCATGGTTGAAGCAACCCCCGAGGTCGCTACTACCTTTTTCCCGTGAAAACTAAAGGGCTATGCACACGAATAACGATCATGTGCCGAAAAACCTGTAAATCCAGGATAACATACTTTCTGGTGAGTGAGGAGTGGTTTTTGCCCGTTTGAGGAATGAAGAGTGGTTGAAGCTAACAATTAATATTTTTCCTGTTACTCTGTTATTTCAAGTATAATCCATCGATAAATCACTCCCCAGACCCGTTTATATATGAAAACATGAAGGTATCCATAAAAGGGGTGGTTTTTGGCCATGTCAGGGGGTTGCGGCGGTCACAAACTTCTCCCACCACTTACATCATGCTCAACATCCTCAAAAACGGGGAGGGAGGTAATCTCGTATTTGCACTAAATATTTACAAAACAGTCGTCTTATAATGCTTCATTACATAGAATATAAGGAAAGTTGTATGTATACCGTATCCAGAGGAATATTAAAAGTTACTCAGTGGCCAACTGCTCTCAGGAACATAGTATGTAGAAGTACTCCGCTGGGACAGTCATATTTATAAGTATAAATCGCGAGTACAAATCGCGAGAAATAATTCAAGTTCCAAAAGTTAGGAAGACACGAAGATAATCCGTTGATGCGCAACTGTTTAATCAGTTGCAGCAGTAGATCGAAAGTCATAAGACAGTCAGTCGTTTTCTGACGATTCCGCTGAGCTTGACGTACCGCTGCGCAAATAGATGATCTAAATGAGATTAATAAATGACAGCTTGCTACCGAGGTAGTTTAAAATCGGGTAACCTTGAGGTATATGTCGTAACTAATCACAACTTCTTTCCAGCTTTGCCTGCTGTAACTATTATAATTTTACCGTTTAGCTTTAAGGTACTGCACATTAGCCTAGTTGATAATACAAGATGATAAATTTTTAGGTGCTTTGCATGATATGTTTTTGTAATTGCTTTCTCTCTCCTGGCATCCGTACTGCACTATCTGTATTAATGTCTGTTTTTACCACTTGTGACCATTGGCCACAATGGCTACCTGCATACCGACCGCTTACCGTATTACTTATCCGCCACTTTCTCGTTTTACCATTTATGACCGCATCACTTGCATTAGATAAAGCCTCTATGCCACTTGCCATCGCCTAACAATAGCTTAAGTCATGGTTCTTGGTTGCCTGTTTGGCTTCTTAACGTTTCTTCACTGTAGTTACCCAAACCCTGCTTAACCGACTTTCGAGGGTAATGGTTCTTCCACCCTAAAGGGAACTGGCGCCAGCTCTCTATTTTTATCGCAAACCGACCGCCATCGCTTGGGTGCTAAAGTGACACTTTATCATTGTTGGGTGAAGTAACGTCACAAAAATTATGAAATCAAATTTCACCATTGAATGGGTCATTAAAAAGGCATACGGGCGCAGGCACAGTGTTGGTGCTTTTGGGATATGGGTCTGAAGACGCTTGCTACGAATTTGACGAATAGCCCTTCGTACCAATAGCGCAATTCTTCAATAAATAAGTCGCCTCCTCTCCAAAGTCAGCATCGTATTCTCTCAAATCCTTTCATTTCTGGCACATCAACCGGAGAGAGGACGATATAGAAGGGTTGCCAGTTCAAGGAAAACTAGATAGCGCGAGGCCAAGAGAATGACCACCAAGAAGTTGGTAAGATGTCACAAGAGAGCTGATGTGGAAGAGTTTTGACGAGGCCGTGCTCCTAACAGACAGCCGTGACCGATGACGTGAGGCTGTCGGACATGATATAGAGAAAATGTAGCCCAACTAGAACATAACACGAATCACAAAAAAATTGATACAGATAAAATTTTGCAAAAATATACTATATATTTACTACCATAGAAAATTCCATCTTGGGCAAAGAACTACTGAAAATTATGATTTCTCATAAATTTATTCTATTACTACGTACAGCAACATTTTTTGTTTGAGTCCTGGACTTTTAAAACCACCTTCCTTTCATTGATTCAATTAATTATAAATATTACAATATATGTAACGATATTTTACTTCCATATCCACGTAGCGGGGTAGTAGTAATAGTAAAAAAAAAATAAAATTTCTTGTTGAAATATGTTTAAAATGTCATGAAACCCCTCCACCACCCCTCTCCATTAATGAAGGAGGTGATAAAATTAAATTAAAATAGTCACTTCAAATTTGGTACACGTATGTATTATAACGACATATGGAACTAGATTATATATTGAGATGATTCAATTCAAAGGGTGGAGGTAAAATAGGGGAAAATGAGAAAAGCAAGCTGGTAAGAGTACAGAAATTTACATTTGGTGTAGATACTAGCCAAGACCTCAAACTTTTTATCGTATTTCCTAACACCACCACCCCACCACCCCACCGCCCTACCACCCCACCACCCCACTCCATTATTAAAGGGGTTAAAAAAAAACGAGACATTCCCTTGAAATTTGGTACACGTATGTATTGTCATGACATCTGATTGGTGGTGGTGGTGGGTGGGGGGGGGGGGCGGGTCCGTAAATTGAGGAAAATAAGTAGAGCAAGCTAGGAAGAGTCCAGCAACTTCATTTTTGAACTATATGGTAGAAACCAACGCTTCAAATATTTTTATGACATCCGTCTCAAATATTATTAAAATTCTGTGACCAATTATTTCCACATACTAGAGTGCAAATATAGTCAAGATGTTTTTCTTTAAAGAGAATTGGATGGAAAATCTGGATGTGGAAGTAGCGACTCCTTATTTTCAGAAAGGGATTACTCAATAGGAACTGTAGAAAATAAATGAAATATAAATGAAAATTGTGTTTAGCGCATCGAAATACACAGGGGGTTGCAAATGGAGTCACAGAAACAGATCACTTTTGTGCCTCTGTAATCAATCAAAATGATTTATTTAACAATATACATATTTTTTAATTTACATTTTTAATTATTAGGAGTATTTTATTATTCAATATTTAATAAGAGCAATATAACATCAGTTTGATGTGTTACTTAATTTAATTTAGTTTATAACCTGCCCCTGGCGTTTCTCTGTTAATATAATACAATAATTTTGAGGGATTCGGTAAACTTTCGAGTGTTTCAGTGTGAGGAAAGGAAAACAGGATCTACAACCCTACTCGAGTTACTTGTAAGTTGTAAAGTGGGAGTTCTTAAAGAACACGCATAAATCCCAAAAGGATATTTGCATGCGCTATCTGGTGGCCTCAGGATGTCCGGCCCCCATCTATCTGGATTTAGGCTGTCCGTTCGTTAGATCGTCGGCCAATTTCGCTTTCCTTTCATATCCTGACCCCTATTGCTCTCGCGGGAAACAACTCTTTAACCGCCATTGTCGACGCAATCCTTGGCTTTACGTATGTCGGTCCATAACATAATTTCCTTTACTGTAGAGAAACTGTCTTGTTTTCTTACAGATTATTTGTTAACAATTAACAGTTGAACATGTTCCTTGAAATGAGCTATTTGATAAAGAGTTGAACTCGTCTTTCACAGTTTCGAGGTGGCTTTAAGTTTTTTATCCAACGTAATTTTAAAATTGTCTCAATGTAAATTTTTATTTATCTGCACAAAGAGTGACTTTTTTAATTTTAGTAGCGTGTTCATAACAGAAGAAATCATTTTTTAAACTGAAACGCCTTTAAAAAACTCGAATCCGTATAAGAATTAATACTACAAAACAGTGGACGTCATATGTTAATTCAATACCAAATCTTGAATTTATTTTTTATTCGGCAATGGCAACATTTTATATGTCTAGACAGAAATGACTGATCGACGCTCCACGCTAATACAATTTTTCATCAAAATCCGTTGGAAATGAACTCAATCGGAAACTGGAAATCAGAGCTTTTTGTGGAAAACATTAGTCCGTCTAACTGAACAAGGCACACACAATAAATTCCGAATACAAAAAGAAAGAAAAGTATATGAGAATCATTTGTTTCTTAGGTTGTAATATATCACAATAGCTGTTCATTTTTTATTTCCATAGAAGCTTCTGTTAATTTTACGAGATAGACGATAATTATATGAAAACTCGCTAAAGCGGAGGTTCGTGTGAAGCCGCTTAATATTTTTATATATAATTATTATTTATTTCAAACCATAATACTTATAAATTGTTTTTGAAATATTTTAATGGATGTATTTTAGAATTTTTAATATTATAAGAAGTTTCGTAAGTACTAACTATAATTTAATTGAATACTTTTCTTATCGTTCACAACATATTTTTAAATTTTAGATTTACATTATACTCTATACCTACTGTTATTTTCATATAATTATTTGTGTACTGTCTGTTTATTAAACTTAGATTTGTTTCTTGCGTCGGTATTTTAACAGACAACTGTGACAGATGGCCTTAGCCGTATATCAATAACAGTTCAATTAGAATAATACAGGGTGTAATCAGTTTCATGTCATTAAAAAAAAGTGGTAATGGGGACCGACTAGACAAATAAAACACCTTTATGACTTTTCCCTCTAGGGGCACTTTGAAAAAAACTGATCTGGGTCAACATTTTTAATATTATGGTAGACAATAATTGAGAGCCACTGTTTTTCTTGGTCAATGGACCTGTAGTTCCCAATTATACAACTTTTAAATTATCATAAAAAAGTGCTCGCCGGCACACGCAAAGGCCTTGGATCATCGACCGCCTTTGATGGACCGCCTCAACTGAACTGAGGCAATTATAAAGAGGTAAATAATTCGTTCTCTCTTCGTGCACAATTGCAAGCAAATAATGGACATAGAGGTTTAAACAGAGTATTTCTTTACATGTGTGTTTTTTAATTTGGAACACAATATTGGATTGTTTATAATTTAGAAAATTTGAATGTGGTTTATTAACATTTGTAACATAAATGGGTGTCCTGGGTTAAAAGCTTACTACCTACCTAAATGATTCAAAATCTCTGCATCTGCATCAATACACAGTTCGGTACGTCGAATTAAGGACATACGCACTTCGTTCAACATTAAATACTAAACTATCAACTAACGTTGTCAATAAAGAAAAATAAAATAAAAACTTGGTACAAAAGCCAAAAAGGAACACAAAAAGAACGAACAAGTAAGTTGGGTCTGTACGTAATCAAGAATTTGACAACTTGAACGGTAAGTCAATAAAATAAATCTTAACTATAAATACACAATGACGCGAAATTCAAAAATAACAAAAATAACGAACGTTGGACGTGTTTACATAACGAAATATCCACAGTAAATAAAATATTGCACAAGGGAGAGTTAGAGTACAGTTTTCTTCAGATCAGATCTAGATCTAAACCTACCTTAATATTCCAACAGTTCTTAAAAAATTTGATTGAAAATTTGCGAAATTTTTGTTTATTTTTTTTCTCCAAAACTATGAGCTTTAGACCCCATGTTATATAAGGTTTTTTTGTTTGTCTTGTCGTTCCCTACCACCAGTTTTTTTAATGACATGAAACTAATTACACCCTGTATATGGATCATCTACTAAAGCTATTGATTTCCTCATGTAAATATAATGCCCACAAAAACAGATTTTCTGTAAAAAAATAGAGCAGAGTTTTATGCGCAAAGGGCGTGGCTACGAGTTGCTATGGACGTATTTTCTTTAATATGTAATTAATCATTGATTTTTGCCTCAAATGATATAGTCGCGTCATTTTAAATCTAAAAAAAGGTACAGGGTCAATTGACCTCATTTCTGCTGCAAAAAGTTCAGAAAGGCATTTAGAAAAAACAGTACCTTTTATTTTTTAGCGGAAATGTTTGGTATCATTTTTTGTTCAATAATTGGCCAATATTAATGGTCAATTTAATGAAATTAATTGAAAAGTTTGTTATCATACACAATACGCCATAGAATTAGACGAAAATGGTAACTCGGGGTTTTTGGGGTCGCTGATCAAGAATGTGAAGTCCAATTTACGAAATTCAAAATGACAGACCGGAATAACAGTCCGTTTCTCCGGAAAACTCGTATTATTTTCTCTTTTGGGCTGAAAGAGGGAACTCGGGGGGTTTTCGTTATCGTTGATAACGAATCTGATGTCCAATTAGGGAGAATTCAAAATGGCGGACCGGCAGTAGTATATTTCTCAGGAAATACTTGTATTTTTCATACTTCCAGCCCAAAACAGTAACAATACAAGGTCTTCCAGAGAAATTGACTACTCTTCCAGTCCACTATTTTGAATTTGGTAAATTGGACCTCTCATTCGTGATCAGTGAACTCAAAAACCCCCGAGTACTCATTTTCAGCCCAAAAACGAAAAATATACAAGTTTTCCTCATAAATTGACTCTACTTCCGGTCCGCCATTTTGAATTTGTCAATTTAGACCTCGGATTCGTAATCAGTGACCTCGAAAACTCCCGAGCACAGATTTTCAACGCCAAGATATCAATTCCCATTTCTTATGGAAAATTGCCCGATTTTCGGTCCGCCATTTTGAATATTCCAAATTGTACTTCAGATTCGTGATCAGGGACCCCAAAAACCCCCAAGTAACCATTTTCGTCTAATTCTATGGCATATTGTGTATGATAACAAAATTTTTAATTAATTTAGTTAACCTGTCCATTAAAATTGGTCAATTATTGGAAAAAATATGAAACCAAACATTTCCACCAAAAAATAAAAGGTACTGTTTTTTCTAAATGCCTTTCTGAACTCTTTACAACAAAAATGAAGTCAGTTAACCCTGTACCTTTTATTTTAGAGGTTTTCAAATTTTCATGCTAAAATGACGCGACTAATAGAGAATTATTAATTTATATAGTGTAATTAAGCACGTTCTTAGTTAAATCCGTATATTTATCGAGAATTTTCAATGCAAAAATTAGGCGGTGGTAGTGGTACTTATTATTCCTCTAAAGAGACACGGTTGCTAGCTTATTAGGGAGCGCAGAGGATATATTTATTATTTACGTTTATAATGTGAACTTGGCGCGAGGTGTCTCTTGATTCTGAATTTGTTTAGTTATAATTAAGGGGCTTCTCAAAAGTTCTGAGTACGGTACAGGTACACCCTGGGGCCGAGTATAACACAGGTTTTTGCACTTAGCAAAATTTGATACACATTCGCATATTGATAATGTTGCTAAGAGACTAAAAGTACTTTTTTTGTGGAAAATCAAACCAGTTAGACACCAACTGAATTCGATGTTTTCATTTCTCTATAAGTAAGTTAAACAAACCTAAAAATAGATTCATGTGTCATCAACAGAGTTCAGATGTCAGAGTGCCATTCACAAGGTTCGTGCTCAGATGCGTTTGTAAGAAAATTTTCATTTTGATCAACACAGACAAAACGGAAACTTCGCAATTGTAAATAATCACTCACTATTTTGTCGAGGGTAACGTTACTCAGTACTAAAGTAACTGGTTGTTCGTAGCGAACAATGAACGATAGGAGATTGGTCGCAACTGCACGCATGTCTTTCGAGAACATTACATGGCGACCGTTCTAAAGTAGCGTCATTCTGTGGTGGTACGTTTTTGATGCGGCCCCTAAACAAATAGAACCGCTTGCATTAGCCATTCTACCACCGAGTGAACGATATTTAATTTTATGTGTAAGTACAAATAATCGTCTGTGTTTGAAAACAGGGGCCAGTGGCAAACGTGACCTTCAATCAGCAAAGGAAATACATATCAAAGCATTGGCTGAGATGCGAATATACCACATATAACTTTGCAAAGACTTGGGGAAACAGCAAGAATATCGACGAATTAGTACATTTTAAAGCATAGTTGTGATGTTAATCCATACCTAAATATGTGTACTTAAAGTGAAGTAGAGCCAACATTTAACTTAAATTTAATGAAAATGATGGCCGTGAGTGATATTCCGTGGAATAAAGAGAACAGAGTCCCGCCTTTAAGAGAATTCTTGGAAAATTTTGGGCGTGGGAAATATGAAAACGTCAGCGTTCCTGCAAAACCGACAAGGGGAATAAACTATACGTCGTGGTTGCATGCAATGGTGTATTCGACATTTACAACAACTCCAATTTATCAACTTCTGTTATTGTGGCAATACAAATGAATAGTTTTGGTGTATTGTGAATATTCCACCAAGTTTTAGCATTACATTGACAAGGTATGATTACCTCAGTTTTGCGCATGAAATACATAAGTGCAAGATCAACACATTTTTATAAACGTATCTGCGTCTGACCCTTTTAAATTGTGAAATGACTCTGACATTCCAATTCTGTTTATCAATGTGAATAATTCAGGGCTATATTTTTAAGAACAATAATTATTGTGAGGTTATAAATAATCAGTAATCAAAAGAATCCCATTGTGTGTTTCTAAAAACAAACAGATTACCTAGGTCGTAAAGTAACGTCAGTTAATGAATCTGTCACTATCTTGATGGCTCAATCCGTATCTGAACGTTACGTGCCGCAGTACTAATAGAGCCACTTAGGAACATAAATTGGGCACCGAGAACTGCTACTGGATGTCTTAGGCAGCCTTTATTTATCGTCCTATATATGACATAAATTTACTGCAAATTGATAACCGTTCTCCTTTCACCTTTGGATTTGTTATTTTATTTTTAGTTGTCGTTATAGTTAAGTATTAACTTCAATTTAACTTTTATACGAAAATGCTTCCTACTCTTTAGGTCAAGAGAATTGGATACATTCTAACAAAGAGAAATGATTTCAAAATAAACTAACACACGTTGAAACCAAATGGGCTATAGCCCGCTGCAAATACCTATTTTTCGTGAATATTTTACTAGGATGTGTCGGTGTATATGATAGTAAACCAGTACCACAAACGTAAGATGATCCCGGTTCAAGTTGCGACTTGACACTTGAGGTTTCATATTAAGGAATATTTGCAAAAACTAGAACACGTTTTCATATTTACTGTGGTCTGCAATAGCGTTTATTTAATAATTATAAATTATCTCTAAAATGTAATTTCAATATAATATAAAAAACATATTTCTGTTGCTTACATATCCTGAATTTTATGGAATAATTTTTTGCATTCTATCTAATTTCAACAATCAATACAAAATACACTACTTTGAAGTTATGAAAGAAAATTTTACATAAAGCAGGGATTGTTCCACCTTCCAGTGGCTTGTATATATCAGCGTATAGGCAGAAGTTATGGAAGCTATGCAATATAAGACGAGAATTGCGTAGTAGAGAAAACGTGCGCACAAAAAAGTTACAGACAGAAATTTTTTTCGCTCAAATTTAAAATCTCGACGTTTCATGACATTCTAAGCCTATTAACAAAAAAAAAAAAAATTGAAATTTTTTTCCACTACGTGAATGTGGAAGTATATACAATATATAGTAATAGGTGCCATGATTTTAGAGAAAATAATTAAAAACATTGTGAGTTCATCATGGGATAAAAGAGAATTGACCAGCGGTATAAATTCAGTCATTAGCTTGTGAAAAGGCGCCTTCTCAGAAAGAAAATATATTTCCCCTCATAATCACCCAATTAAAATAAAATAAAAAGCAGCATTAAGAGTGGGTATGCCGTCTAAAAATCAGAAATAAATTACTCTCAAACGCCGCCCCGGCCGCGACAAATTATAATTAGACCATTGCAGTTACGAAATTTGTACAGGCGAAAAATAGAAGAAAACATATCAATCTAGGTTTGTATCTTTTTAATATTTTGAGAAAAAATGGTATTAATTAATAAGATTTGTTTTAATTAGCAGCAAATTGCTGATTTTTTTTTTAATATTTAGAATCAAAATATGAGAAAAAGGACTCGATACAAACCTTCATTCATGTTTTCTGTGTATCGCACTATTTTTATTTTTCCAAAAAACATAATACTTTTTGCAAAAACATGTATAGCACGGAACCGTGCAAAGGCACATTTTGCAACAAATGTTACACTGATACGAGCTCCCTCTGGATTTATTATTGTTTAAGCTCAGCCCTTCACCCAGAATTATTTTATGAATGAGAAAATATAACGAGGGAACGAAATAAGAAATTAAACCAAATCATTTCTAATAACACGGGGACGCCCAATAAAATACCAAATTCAATTAATTTACTATTATACTTAACAGGTACTCTACTCTTTGATTATACTACAAGTACGGAATTATAAAAATATAGTAACTAGTTATATGTAGCCACCCATGCACTAACAATAACGTGTAATTGTGTTTCAATTCTTCTTTATAAAATGGTGGTATGCTGGTATATTTGAAAACATTTATTGGACAATACAATTGATACTAAATTTTAAAGATGTGTTCTTGTCGTAAACACATGAATATAGAATTATAAGGGGCGATGCGATTTGCAATGAAAGAAGTTAGAAACACAAAAGTAAAGCGCACATTTTCCCATTTTCTCATCAAGTCACACGCATCAGTTTGTTGCATTAGACCAAGTAACAGGATTTTTTTCATAATAACTTTTATTTCTGGGAAAAATAGAAAGAAATGTTTGGGATAAAAACTGTCGGCGGTAAAGTTATCTATCGATCTGTCAAAATAATGAAATCTAGGCTCAAAATGTAAAAAGAAACAGAGAAACCAACTTACTCCTTTAAACCCGAAAATATTTTCCAGAAAAAAGCAACTTCGTGAAAATTTAACAAATCAGAGCTAAAAGTATTGTCCAGAAGGTGATGTGGACCGATGTTGAAAATATTTTCTTGTTGAGATCGCGCACCAATGTAGACGTTCTAAGACTCAAGTTGCAGGTTTTTATCTCTGCTTTCAAAATTTGTAGAGAAAACATTTTTGAATACAAATTTTAGCCATCTTTTTTACTTTCAAAATTTTGCAAATTTTTAGAATCGCTCTGACATTCGTATTTTAAAAAAATGCACTATTAAATTTCATTGATACAAATAACTGATGCTTTGGATTTTTAAAATCTAATCAGTAAAACCAGAGATATCCATATTTTTGAGAAATAACCTATTATGTCTAAAGTTATTAATGATATTTTGATGCGGGGTTTAGTTTAAAACATCCATCATTAAACTTTTGTCTACTATAAAAGCAAATTTGTAAGTTCTCCCCATCCACATATTTTTTAAGAAAATATGAATAATAATTCGTAAAACTGAGTGTACACCAGGCAAGTTATTTTATATAATATGTGCTAATATGTGATGTGTGCTAAGTATATAACACTAGTTCCTTGGTCAAATCGAGAACTACTACTCCTAGAGAGTAAAATTTCAAATAAAAGGTTGCCTCTATCCTTAATCTTTATTTATTCTCGATATATTTACTTGTTACTGACTTCGAAAAATTGGCATTTGGTTGCTACATTTACGTCTGCAAATTTCAGGTTAGGGTTATAAAGAAATTCTTATTTTATACTATATACTATCAAAACAGTACCTGAGAGGTCAACCACTTTTAGAAATTACACGAACTGCCGAGACTGCCTTGCCTGCGGCGCCTGCATAACTCCAACCAGCCGCACTTGCGGGGCTTCAATTATATGACCGCCACTGCCATGGCTGCCGACAGCCTGCCTAAAATTTGGAGAACGAGTGCCGACGGTGGTTTACCTCTCGATAAACAACTAGTGAAATTCATAATGATCCGTTGAATAGTTTAATGCTTATAAATAATTACTTATCACTGACTTTCTGCGAATCATTTCTCTTATTCTCGGCGTCTATTGGATGTATAACAATAATAATTAAAATTGTTTTTTTGTTTAACTTGCCATAATTCAAAAAACGAAAACATTAATGGATCTCAATTTTACTATGTCATCACTACATATTTATTAATGAACTGTGGTAATATGAAGGTCAAATTTTAATAATTGTAAAAAATACGTTTTTTTTTTCAAAAACCATGTCGATAAAATGTGAGTATTTGCAAGGATCAGTTAACGAACGGAAAACCCTTTAAGTCTATGCTGAGAAGAAATAAAGATGGAGACACCTTTTTTATTTGAAACTTTTTTCTGTTTAACAGTTTCTAAGAATATCGCATATAGACAAATTAGACCAATAAATAACTAATACTATACGCATAACACTTATTGGATAAAACAACTTGCGTGGTGTATATTTTTGATTTTAACAATGGTTGCTAATTTTTGTTTATTGGTAAACTACCATTATTTGAGGGAGACTACAAAATAAAAATTCAAGAAGTCCTGAGGAATCCAAGAGTTTAAATTTTGATTTGTTGAACGATGTGACAGCTACGAAAACTAAACAACATTAAAATGTTAATTTTTCCATTTAGTTATAAACAAGAATTAGCACTATAATAACAAACAAGACTGCAGCTACGGACACGTATTTCGGAGTTATTGCTCTTCATATATGGCACATGAGGTACGAAGGTACAAAATAGAGTACCTACAATATACTGTGCTTTCCTATCTTTGTTGGTCTTGCTTTTAACAATATAACAATATTATTTATGCCATGCTACGCTGATGAGGAGCAATAACTCTGAAACGTATGTCCGTAGCTGCAATATTGCATACCACTAATTTTTGTTTATAATTTTTATCGGACCTCATCAACTCTTATTCTTTTTATTTAATATTATTATTTCCTTATTGACGATTATTATTAATTAATGCAGATTAGTAATTATTGAATATCTTATCCATTATGCAAAAATATAGATATACTCGTATACTCCATATTACAAATTAAAATTCTAGGGAAGCATAATACCTAGCCGTCTAAATTATAAATACTGTAGTTATTGAAGGAATAATATGTTAAAAACGCATTTAGGTTAGAATGATAGGATAGATGTGTCGGGTGTCGGCATAACCTTTGAGCTTTGGCAGGTAGAATTTATATACAATCATGAACTAATTTCGAGCTTATACGTAAGTGGAATCGCGGTCATTCATTTCTATTTACTACTACATAGTACTATAAACACATAAAATTATATTTTATCGTTTTTAAAGGACCGCCCACTGGAGTTTCCCTTTCACCTCCCCTGTTGCAAATTTTAGCAGCTTGTCGAGGCATACCTACTCTTAAGTACTTCATATCTTTATTTTAGAAATAATATAACGTAAACGTCTTTTACCTTTAACGCCCTGCAAACTTTTAATATAACATATGCATTAGGAAAATTGTTTGTTATGAAATTCTGCAAAAAATCAGCACCGATAGAGGTCGTTAGGTGCAATTGTTAACTTGAAAATGGCTTGCAAAGCTTTCAAAACTCGCCTTTACTCGAGAACAACTGCACATAGAGGGCTAAAAATTGAAGATGGTGTTTGTGGCACTGTGTTCAAAAATTAATTAGAGAGTATTTCGTAAGTGTGTGCAATAAATTAATGTTTTAAAAATCAACTGAATGTAAACATAAGGAATTTATCTTGGAAATCTCCATTTGCTTAATGCACATAAAAAAGGCAATATAAGCCAGCCATCCAAATATCACAGACAGCTCTATTACTCATCGACAAGCTCCTACAGAGCCGTGTTTCAAATTTTTGCGTTGTAGAATGAACAAAATATTATACCAGAGGTTTAAAAAGGGGCTGTCCATAAAATACGTCACTCAGAATTTCACCTTTTTTGGAGCCCTCCCTCCTCCTTCGTCATGCTAAGTCACATTCTCAGCGACCCCCCTAACAAATATTACGTCACAAAAGTTAGCCCTTGTAAGTAAAAGCATACAAACGAATAATTTAAAATACTTCTTATGACCACATAAGTAAATAAATAAGTGTATATAATCTGAAACATTGATTTTTGACTATGGTCATTTACAGGCAGGGCCGTCGAGAGAAAATCGAGGCCCGGAGGTAGTAATAACATACAACTCCCAGCAATTTTCAATGCAAATTTCGAGAAGCGGGGGTGGCATTCCTAATAATAAATAATTTATCGCAATAAAGCTTTCGAACACGCGGGGGGAGGGGATCATATTTATTAAATATGTCACACTAATCATTTAACAGTATACCTCTCTCAATACAAATGCTTCTCTGACTTCAAATGATACCCGGGCCCGGAGGGAAACACACCCCTCCCCCGTCTCGGCGGGCCTGTTTACAGGCTTTTAGTACTTGGGAATGACTTTATATTGCAATGAAAAAATTATAAAAACTGCCAAGTTAAGAGAAAAATTGAAATAAATTTGATTAACTGCAAACGTCACATTTCCTTAGACCTCCCTCTCAGCTTTGTGACATCTCGTCACGCTAAGCAATACCCCTTATTTGCGAACCTTTTTATGAACGGCCCCAAATCGTATTTTCCGCAGAAACTTAATGACGTTTCTGGTAGCTAACTTAAAAAATCTTACTCTGTTTTGCATCAAGATAGGGGTATCTGATGCATTGGGGGGGGGGGGGCATTGCCCGTCCTTCACGACATTGACAGATAAATTCAAAGGACGTGTCTGTTTATCTGTTCCTTAGGTATGACGTTTTAGTTAGGGGTTAATCATGCCAGAACATATTTTACATGAGAATAACGATGTTTTATCTATTAAGCAATTCGTTATTTAATCTAGTCTAGAAAAATTCAGTATGCTCCGGTCTCCTTATATATTAGCTCGGTCGGCAGTTTTGAGTTTTTTATGTGCAGTATAAATATGGAGTGAACTACAGAAATGAAATTGTATGCAATTGCTCACAATTGATCACGGAAATCTTATTTAATTTTAAAATACTTAGTAAATACCCACAGCATTTTATTGAAAGTAACATTTTTTCACTTCTAATTAAATTGAAAGTGTATTTTTGGGTTTGGTTAGGTCGAAAACTATATCTTTATACCAAAAATATCCTGTACTCTAAATTTCAAATTTTTATCTTGAACGATAAAGAAAAAAGTGGTTGTGTACATGTAATTTGTATAGCGGGTGTGTCTATCTGCTATATAAATAAAAACAATTTACAAATAGCATTATTATTTTAAATGATCCGTAAATATTTTTCTCAAAATGCATTATTTTAAAACATATTTACGAAAAATAACGTTTACTCCATATCGTCACATTATTATGACCACCTTCAGACCGAAATGGCAACCTATTCTGGTATCCTTTCTTAAATTTCATTACATCTCTTCATACTAGTTAAAAACGAAAAAATATTTTGGTTAGCTAATTAATTCAGGTTTAGATGAATTTTATTCTTTGAAGAATGTACTACTGGTCGATTTTTTTACGTAAGCAACAAGTCTACTTATATTTTGTATAACGATATTATTTTATAGTAGCAAAATTCCCTTCTGCGATATTTTTCAAGGATCTTTTATAATAGCATTATATCGCTTTGAGTAGAATTATAAAACTAAAGAGAGAGAGATAAAAATAATCTCAAGTTAATGAGACCTGTCAGAAGCAGTGAAAAAAGCTTGTGGTGTCAAAAAAGCACAAAGATAAGTAATTTATAAAAGGAGCAAAATGTTAGTACCTAATAGAAAGAAACTTCATCCAGACAATTAAAACCATAAATTCAGATGAAGTATTCCATTCATTTAAGAAATACCAATTATAATACGTCTTGTCACAGTTTAGTTTTAAATGCTTTGAAGATTTATTAATTAATTTAACTTGTTATCTTTACAGTGACGGCGGATGTTGTCTACGAAAAATGAAAATTCAAATCAAAAGTAAGAAACATTTAAGGAATTTTATAAACGTAGTATATTAAAAATGTGTTAAGTGATAACAACGCAGACAGGAAAATCAGTAAATCAGTAAAATAAGATATCTTCTAAAAATCTAAGAGCAAAGTAATTGACATGTAATGTATATTATGTACTATATACAAATAAAGACTTTAAATTTAAAATAGGTAATAACGAATCTGGAGATGGTAGACACAGAGGTTATAGTCATTCCAATATCCTGGAACAAACATCTACTATCTCAGGGGTGGTAAACCACAGGAATATTCTACTAATTAAACATGAACTAACATTAACATCCTTTTTAATCCCTGGTGATATTACAGAACGTTTAATAGTTAGGGAAACGGCGTGCAAATTCTATGACGAAAAGTTACCGTCTGCCAGTCGGTAATCGAAGAGACTTTATCACTACGCAACTTTTTCGTCTCTGGAAATTTTTCGTATGGTGGGAGAATATGGAGGAGGGACATTTTTTTAAAACGAATGGTTATTGATATCTGCCCACATAGGTAGTTAGTATATGTATTTCACATACCCCAATTACAATGACAGATGAAAATTTCGCTTGATGCGCGGTAGAGGGAATTAAAAAAAAAAGAACATTTTTTCCAGTCTAAACTTAGCACACAGTTCTTCGATGGGATAATAAAACGCACAGAGCAAAAGATAAACCTGTCTCAATACATGGAGCAACGCAAACACCTAACTATAGACCCATCCTGGTGGATAGAGAAATGAGGGAGAGTTAAAAATATCAAGGCAAAAAGAACAACAAAAAGCAACACAGTCCATCAAAAACTGTTGTGAAAACTAGAGATAAAGAAACTGGAAGTACGTAAAGAATACAACACAATACCAAATAATACTTGGAACATTTTCCTACCATAGAGAGAATAATATAAGAAAGAAATACTAGGAGGATCTGGTAAACAATTAACAAGGGAAGAACTTAACTGCTCAACAATGAGTTCAAAAATAAAAATAGCGACGGGAAAAACGCTGACCTGGAACAAATCACCCATGAGCACAAGATCGCGGAAAAATAACATATACCAATAGTCCAGTACGTGGATGTCAAAAAGGAGTGTTTGAATGCAAAAGGTGGGGTAGTAGTAATTTTTTAGTATGTTGTTAGGCTTGGGGCCGTAATGAAAAATCCAAGTTTTCGACCTCGAGGCGCATGCGCTCGAGCCGCCATCTTGGATTTTAGGTACAAAAATGTGTTTTTTTGACAATAACTCAAAAACGGTGGCTTTCACGACAAAAGATGTTCTATACAAAGGTAAAGAGGACAAAATTTTCTACATTTATTGTTAAAATTATTATTTTTGTAGCACACATATGTTAGGAGTTACAGCTCTGTGAAGTTGCACTATTTGAAAAAAAAAAGTATTATATTTTGTTATTTGGCTGTTACAATACAAATACAAAGACCGCAGAAAGACTTCGTCGATCAAAAAAGCACGTGTCTGCCGATGTCCTTTTTGTGAAACAATGGTGGTGAAAGTTTCGCAGGAGCGATTTTTAGCCAATGAAAAAAATAAAGTTCGTCTTATATCGATGCTGAAGAACACATTTGAGCTGGCTGCATTTACAGTTAAACAAGCTGAAGGTGATGCCGATGTGCTAATTGTCAACACTGCAATTTCTTTATGCAGTGAATCAATATTTGTTGCTGCTTTTGTGGTCGCGGAAGATGTTGACCTTTTAGTACTTGTGACAGCCTTAGCACCAGCCGAAAGTTCTATCTACTTCCGTAAACCTGGAAGAGGAAAAACTGCTGAGAGGATATATTCAGCAAGTAGCCTCAAATACGAAGAAGCAACCAAGCACATTCTGTTCTTGCATGCCTTCAGTGGTTGTGACACAACGTCATCCCTATTCAATCAGGGAAAAACTAAATTTTGTACGCTGATAGAAAAAAACAGAGCGGTTCATGAAATAATTGAAATTTTCAACCAACAAGATGCCACGTAAGAGGAGATTGCCGAGGCCGGAGTACGCTTTCTTGTCGCTTTATATGGTGGCAACATGGATAAAGAGAGTTTGGAAAAGATTCGTTTCCAACGCTTCGCCAAATCTACGCTGACAAGCAAATTTAATCTTGCCTCTTTGCCACCTACAAAAGACGCGGCGCAATTCCACGCCTTTAGGACGTACCACCAAGTACACAAATGGAGAGGCATAGAGAAAAATCCTGAAGACTGGGGTTGGAAGCATGGCGCTTACGGGCTCACTCTCATAACAATGGCGGAAAAACCAGCTCCCGATTCCTTATTAAAATCGGTATCTTGTAACTGAAAAAAGGGGTGTGGTGGGGCATGCAGCTGCCGAAAGGCTGGACTTAAATGTTCGGTTGTATGTGGCTTCTGCAACGGAGAATCTTGCGGAAATATGCCGGAGATCTGCATTGAAAGCTAGGACGAGGATGGCGACATTTTTCAGGCTACGGACCAAAACTACGATCAGGACACCGACAATAATCAACCCGGACCATCGAAATGTACCAAAATGTAGTAGAAATTAATTTTTGTAACGCTCTAAAATCATAATTTACTATTCTTAAATTAAAAAAAAAAAATGCGATATACTTTTCGCCTTTAACTTTGTTTACGATAAGTATAATACTGTTAAATGATAATATTCAAGTGCCTTTTACTTTTTTTTATAATTATGTACAAATATAATGACATATAATAAGAATACTAAAATAAAACTCAACCAAAATGAAGTTTCCGCATTTTTTTTTCAAATAGTGCAACTTCACGGAGTTGTAACTTCTAACATATGTGTGCTACAAAAAAATTGTTTTAATAAAAAATGTAGGTGGTTTTGTCCTATTTTACTTTGTATAGAACATCTTTTGTCGTGAAAGCCACCGTTTTTGAGCTATTATCAAAAACCAAATTTTTCTACCTAAAATCCAAGATGGCGGCTCGAGCGCATGCGCCTCGAGGTCGAAAATTTGGATTTTTCATTAGGGCCCCAAGCTTAACAACATACTAAAAAATCACTACTACCCCACCTTTTGCATTCAAAAAACCCCCACGTACTGGACTACAAGTATATGAGGATAAGAACATCGTGGGAAAAATCTTAGCCCAGACATGGTCAAACGAAAACTGAATATCACTAAAGTATACAACAAAACAGCAAATAATGACACCTCAAGCATCTCCCTACTACAGAACGAAGAACTCACAAAATGGAATACAATATATAAATATCAAGGATATCTTTCTTTCTTCAATTCTTTGGGAATTTCACTGCCACATGTATGTTTTCTTTCTAAGCGGTGCTAGGGGAATCTACAAAATATATCACAATTAACCAGTATGTTACTGGTAAAAAACCTCTACGCCCGTGACGTTTACGTCAAAGGATCAGTTAAAGGTTGGTTTTGATAAATAAACAACACAAATAAGTATAAAAACTTGAAATTAAATATTTCGCCGACGTTTCGGAAATCTAATCTGTTTCCTTTCTCAAGGCTTTTTTTGAAAAATCTTTTTTGCTGTGTATGACAAATACACAGCTCTAAGAATGTTTGTTATATTCAATATCCATAGATACTTACTATTTACATAGAACTGTTGATATAGTTAACAGTTTTTTAGTTTCTATACAATGTTAAGTTTGTGAAGTTCTTCTTTTAACATTGGCAGCCAAGTTGTACAGACATCTACGGAACAATTCGACACGCAATTATCCTCATTCAATAATATTATCGCGGATTCTTTTATTTTTCTTTTTTTGCTATCTGCCTCTTTTGTTAAAATTTTTGCCGAGTCCCAGTTTATTCTATGTCCGTTCTCCCACGCGTGTTCGCAGATCTTGGACCTCTGAATTTCATTTATAGTATTCCGTGTGAGTGCAACAAACAATACGTGGGTGAGTCATCCAGACCTTTTAGTGTAAGATTGGGCGAACATCAAAATTATATCAGAAAAAATGAAATTCAGAGGTCCAAGATCTGCGAACACGCGTGGGAGAACGGACATAGAATAAACTGGGACTCGGCAAAAATTTTAACAAAAGAGGCAGATAGCAAAAAAAGAAAAATAAAAGAATCCGCGATAATATTATTGAATGAGGATAATTGCGTGTCGAATTGTTCCGTAGATGTCTGTACAACTTGGCTGCCAATGTTAAAAGAAGAACTTCACAAACTTAACATTGTATAGAAACTAAAAAACTGTTAACTATATCAACAGTTCTATGTAAATAGTAAGTATCTATGGATATTGAATATAACAAACATTCTTAGAGCTGTGTATTTGTCATACACAGCAAAAAAGATTTTTCAAAAAAAGCCTTGAGAAAGGAAACAGATTAGATTTCCGAAACGTCGGCGAAATATTTAATTTCAAGTTTTTATACTTATTTGTGTTGTTTATTTATCAAAACCAACCTTTAACTGATCCTTTGACGTAAACGTCACGGGCGTAGAGGTTTTTTTACCAGTAACATACTGGTTAATTGTGATATATTTTGTAGATTCCCCTAGCACCGCTTAGAAAGAAAACATACATGTGGCAGTGAAATTCCCAAAGAATTGAAGAAAGAAAGAAATTAAGATAATGCCACAAATAACATTTAGACAATATCAAGGATATATACACTGCTAGATTCAGAAACAGAAGACTCAGAAGATAAACAAGATGATGATAAATGGAAACATAAAAGCAGCATCTCACAAGCACCTACACTTCTCATCCTATATTTCTACACCATGCGTCATAGAGCTCTCGCTTTTAACAACAAGCATATTCTATATCCCATAGGCGTATGTAGCTGGTCCGGCGGTATATCCAGATTGGAAATCCGGAAGTGGCAGGAATGTATACCATACGCAGGCTAATCAATCAATTAATTAATCGCATATTAATTACATAAATTAATTTTAGCATCATCTCAAAAAAATGATACTTATTACATTTAAATACCTACTAAATTAAGAACCGCATTTAAAATCTATTCACAAGCACACAGCTGTTTTAAGTTTAGATTAAACCACAACAGCAGTTTACAACTTTTCAATTCCACTTTACCTTTGAGTATCAGTCATGAATCATTTTCTCAAATAATTTATTCGTATACTCATATAAAACGTGAAATTAATTGTCGCGGTTACTTATTATTTGACGCAAGGGGATGTGAAATTCATATACCGCCATTATAATGATAACTCGGTGCTATATGAATGATGTGGCCGGGTATAATTTCTATTTCCGCCTGTTTTGAAGAGCTATTTCCGCATCCCAGGCCGAGTAATTACCGTTGAGTTATGCAGGTTAGGGCCCTTCCTCCCTTTTAACTTTATTATTCTTGTCCAAGCAAATCGGCTTACTGCCGATATATTCTAGACAATTAATTTCATAGAGTAAATGGTTGGAATACGCTAATCTTAATTTAATTCAATTTATATACGGCCATCTCGTCCAGGTTCTACCTGAGGTTGACTGCGGCCAAATCCAATTTTATCGTTCGTAGGATTGCTGCATATCGATATAATCGGATCATTAAGATTATATTTTATTACAACACGATTTGAAATATTGTGTTCTACTGATAATATAAAGCATTAACTGCGAATGTGAAAAAAGATAAATGAAAAAGAGTCACAACCTTTGAGAGAAAAAATAACGAGAGCGCTTGATTCCCTATCTAATTATACCTTATTAGGGTAGTGCACATTTTCAACCTGCTGACTTTTCCCAGGACACCCTACCCCACATTTATTATAAACCAGGATCCCAGAGCCGCCAAACCTAGGTCATTTTAGCAAATCTAATATATTGACAATAAATAGTGTGACATGTAGTTAAGAACGTATGCATATTTGCTAGCTTCAAAGCGGAAGCGGGGCCCTTTTGCAGATAACAGATACAAAAGTTACAAAAAAACCTTACTAACCTACATTAAAGTGATAGCTGATTTTCATATATATTTAACAGAATACTGTTAAAAACCAATAGCCCGGGGTGCAGCGACAGTTTTCGTGAAATCATTTTTATAAAGCTAGATTTTTTTCCAAAGAGAGTTTACATAGTATCTATAATGAAGGTGCAATTCTACCAAACCCTTAGTGGTGCATAAATGAGTAAAAAATTAAACAACATGTTGCAAAAATATAGATGGACGAAAATTTCGTTTTTCGAATTATCACGAATTGTCAAAAAATGACGATTCGCCTTCGCTCCCGCGGTCCCAATTTTCGATTACGGTCATTGCCGACCTTCTCCTCGCCATCAAAACATAGAACGGGTCTCTGATCGTTGTATTTATTTACGTTTGAAAAATTGACTTGCGGTCGTGCTAATCGGCGACTGTTTTTAAGTGAATAATTATTTTTAGAAAAGGGAAAAACAATGCTTTTAGATGTTTCAAATAAAAACTGTATTTTTATACACTCTACATATGTTTCGGCTTGTTAGGCCTTTCTCAAGAGCATTACAGATGAATACTAAAGCTATAGTATTCATCTGTAATGCTCTTGAGAAAGGCCTAACAAGCCGAAACATATGTAGAGCGTATAAAAATACAGTTTTTATTTGAAACATCTAAAAGCATTGTTTTTCCCTTTTCTAAAAATAATTATTCTAAAGATGTTTCACAAGGAACCTACCACATACTCAATCCAGTGTATGTTTTTAAGTGGTTCCTCGACTTCGAATCCCGTCCGGGGATACTTTTATTTTCGTTTCCAATTTTTTGGCAGATATTTTTGATTCTATAATTGCTATTCACTCCGTTCTAATGCCGTCGCGGAATATTAATCTGCACTATTTCGATTAAAAATCCCATTCTACCTCCGCTAAATCTTTGGTAGACGTTGCTGAAATCACAGGGCATAAAAAATTTAATAAAACGATTTAGTTCCCATCATTTCAATTCCTTCTTTTTATTCAATTTTCGATAGTAAAAACCATGTATAAAAATTACAGATGGTATAGAGACGTTGTGGATAGAAATGTTAGAGATAATGCAATCTTATTTTGAGTGAATCGAAAGTACGTTTTTTTACTTGCACCCATTAACTATTAACACGTTGACTGCCATGAGAAGCGCATGTGCTTCACTTACCTTTAATATAGCTAGGCTGTGAGAAGCACCATTGATTCTCATCCTTTAGTGAAATATCGGTGTGCGTGGTACAACGCTGCGTCTCAAGAGCTGTATAAACTTATGGGAGATATTTTCTGGTGGCCTGGATAACTGTTTTATGAGTTTAGCCGATGATTTTTCCGAATTTATGCCGAGTAAAACCACAAATTATTCTCAATAATTTTAATTATTTTAACCGTAGGTAATCTATAAAAATACTGTCTGAGGAATATAATTGTCGTGCGTTGACTACGTTATTTTCGTTTTTGCAACCTCTACTAAAGATTTAGCCACCCTATAGCGGAGATAGAATGCGATTTTCAATCGAAATAGTGCAGATTAATATCCCGCGGCGGAAAATGCAAAACTTCTCCGGGAAATGCAATAGAACGGAGCGAATGGCAATTATAGAATCAAAAATATCTGCCGAAAAATTGAAAATGAAAAAAAAAAGTATCCCCGAGCGGGATTCGAACTCGGGAAACCACTTAAAAATAGTCGACGATTAGCACGTCATTTTTTGACAATTTGTGACAATTCGAAGAAAGAAATTTTCGTCCATTAATTTTTTTGCAACAGTTTTAATTTTTTACTCATTTATGCACCACTAAGAGTTTGGTAGAATTGTACCTTCATCATAGATACTATCTAAACTCTCTTTGAAAAAAACCTAGCTTTATAGATATTAACGCGAAAAATCGGTCGCTGCCTCCCGGGTTACAACATTCAATATTGCCAGACACTTTCCGTGGGCCCTAACTTCCGCCAGACGCTTTAAAGCTCGGAAGAAATCCAATCTAACCTAACATAATAAATTGTTTGTTTTGTTTCGTTATTTACATAGTTGGTAGTAGATATGATTCCACAGTTATGTTAGGTTAGGTTGGGTTTTTCGAGACTTAGAGCGTCTGGCGGAAGTTAGGGCCCACGAAAAGTGTCTGGCAATACTGAATGTTGGTTTTTAAGAGTATTCTGTCAAACATATATAAAAACCAGCTATCATACTTTAACGTAGGTTAGTAAGGTTTTTTTGTACTTTTTGTACCTGTTATCTGTAAAAGGGCCCCGCTTTCAAGCTAGCAAATATGCATACATTCTTAACTACATATCACACTATTTATAGTCAAAATATTAGCTTTGCTAAAATGACGTAGGTCTGGCTCCGGGATCTTACTCTATTATGCTGATAGAATTTGAATAATCAGATTACAAATATGTTCAAAATTGAAATCGTAAATTTAAATAATTCGATGTTTTCACAAATTTTAAAACCTCCTTGACTGTGAAGACAATACTTAATTGTGTTTAGAAATACTTGAATTTTCACAATCAGTCGATTAACACCTTAAAATAAGTCTTTTAAAATTTGAATTGATATTTTACCGCCAGAAACACTACGTTACATCATCCGTAAACTGGTAACGTTATCAGTACCAGTATTGTTAAACAAACATCGTTGTGTATTATAACTAAATGCATGTTATTTTGCAAAATTTTAATATCTCATTGTTGAAATTTTCATTTGATAGGCGATAGACCGTTGCTTAAATATTGGGAACTACATTAATATACCAAGTACTTTATTTTAATAATGTCAAAAAAGTAAATTTACATATAGTGAAAATACCTATTTTATTGCTTAAAAAAATGTTTTGCCGGCGCAAAGCACAAATTCTACGGAAGCTTAGTGAGGCCATGGCGAAAAAAAATTAAGTTGAAATTTCAACATATCAAGTCGAAATTTTAACTATTCAACTTAATAAGTCGAAATTATAACTTATTAAGTTGAAATTTCAAGATAATAAGCCGAAATTTCAATATATTAAGTTAAAATTTCAAGATAAAACCGCTGTCTAAGGAATCACTACTTCCACATTAAGATATCTCGTCCAAGTCACTTTAAAGGAAACATTTTGACTATATTTGCACTCTAGTATGTGGAAATTATTGGTCACAGAATTTTAATATTTGGGGCAGATATCATAGAAAAATTTGAAGCCTTGATTTCTACCATATACGTTAAAAATAAAGTTTCTAGCTTGGTCTACTTATTTTGCGCTATTCACAATCTATACCACCCCCACCCCTTCAACGGAATCATCCCAATCAGATGTCATTACTATACATACGTATACGTGTACTAACATTCAAGAGAATATCTCAATTGTATGTTATCAATCCCTTCAATAATAATGGAGTGGAGGTGGTGGGGGTGGGGTTGAAGAATATTAGAAAGAAATCTGAGGCCTTGATTTCTAGTACATACACCAAATCCCAAGTTTCTGTACTCTTACCAGCTTGCTTTACTGATTTCCTCCTATTTACCCCCCAACCCTTCACCGGATATGTTCGAAAAACAGTCCAGTTCCAGATCTCGTTATAATATATATGTGTACAAAATTTCAAGTCGATATCTTAAACTGTTCCGGAGAAAACGTGCGGACAAAAAAGTTACAGACAGACAGAATTTTTTTCTCTCAAATTTAAAATTTCGACGTTCCATGACATTCTAAACCTATTTCAAGAAAAAAAAAATCGAAATTTTTTTTACGATTACCTACTCTACTTTCAATCCACTACGTGAATGTGCAAGTAATTAGTCGAAATTTCCACTTATGATCTTGAAACTTAACAAGCCGAACTTTTAACTTATTAAGTTGAAATTTCAAGATAATAAGTTAAAATTTCGACTTATTATGTTGAAATTTCAACTTTTTTTTTTCGACGTGGGCGTGGCCTCAGTACGCTTCCGTACAAATTCAGTAGGACAAAATCACTAAAGAAAAGAAAAGCAACAGTTTATAGAAGAACTCATCTTAACACATCATTATAGCAATTTATCGTATTGAGAAAATTTAGAAACTATCACCGATATCAATGTCGATATCCACAATACGTTCGATTTCGTTGATTTTAATACATTATGGATGTTTTTGTCTATACTCTTTGATTGTCTTCATTCAGAAGTAAAGGTAAAAGCAATGGCAAAGGCAATAGCAAAAGCAATTGCAAAGACAATAGCAAAGGTAAAGGTAAGGCCAACGCAAAGGCAAAGACAAAAGTAAAGGCAAAAGCAAAGGCTAATTCAAAGACAATGAAAACATAATTATAAAAAAAGAATAACATTATGAATCGTCGTTCGTATTTTCTCACAAAACTTAATCTGCAACTGGCATACAAGACCCCATTAAAAACGCGGGGGGGGGGGGTTGCAGGAAAGAACACCGGTCTGAAACTACTTTGAATATACGTCCTGATATTACGAAAATTGGGGAACGCCCCTTTGAGAAGATTTTTCGCAATAGTTTCAATAAAAATCAAAAAGGATCCTATGATGTATATGGGAAATAAGGGGAATTTGAAGCAAAACGTGTTTTTTTTAAATTTTACGAAAGAGGAAGTAACAAAAAAAATGTAATTTCGATTTAGGGGTGGTTATCCCTAATCACATAATTTGCTTATATTTGGTATAAATCAACCGTTGCAAATTAATATTAAAAGAAGGAGATTTCATAGGATCCTATTTGATTTTCATTGAAGTTACTGCGAAAAACCCTCTAAAACAGGCGTTCTTGGCGTTTTTAGGAGTGCTCCCCAACTTTTCGAATTGCGGGACCCCGATTTTTGTAATCAGCGACACTAAACAAGCAAAACGTATAGTCAAAGTAGTTTCAGACCGGTGTACTTTCCCGAACCCTTTCGCACGTTTTGAATGTAGTACAATAGTCAGCGACCTCTAGGCAGCCGAATAGAAAAATCGCTACGAGCGCTAAGACTATCAGAATCAGCAAAAATCATTGTAGACCAGTGACACGCTCTAACACTAAATATGTTATTTAGCAATTGCAGAGACAGTGTCAGTTTAAATAACAGATTAATCTAAGCACTAACTTTTCATTTGCATAGGTCTTTTAATAAAATTAAACACACCGAAAATGTGTGCATAACTACTTTATAATGCACATAGGAATATTTTAATAATAAATTAATTTAAATATTTATAGAGTAGAAAAAAGTCGTATTTCCAATATCCGTTTAATTTAAATCTCACCCGAGGCCAATTGGCAATGTATATAGTATAGGATATTCGCTGTGTGGTCTGGTTTTAATGTATCTTTGTAGTTCCCGTCCGTGTAAATACTTTAGTAAAATTTTAAAGCAAACATAAAATTTTACATATCCAAAACTAAACCGATGAAAAAGGAATGTTGTAGGTTCTCCGTTCACTGCAATAATGACCGTTCTGGACTTTTTGCTTGCTCTTTGTCAGCAGGTGCAGGGGAGGGGGGTGAACAAGGCTACTATGTAGCTATTCCGAGTGGTGGAAGCGATCAGTGACCTGGTAAATTCAAATTGGAATTTCACATCGACGTTTTGTTGAGACTTTTTGCGTACAATGTGATATATTATTATGTTTCAAGACGTCGGGAACAATCCAAAAATACTTCTGTCAGCATTATCTGTCGTCAGGATCGGCCCTAAGTCCAACTTCCGGAAATTACGGAAAAACGATTCTTGACCAAATAGTGCAATGGTGATATTTTTTAACGAAATTTGGGTTATATCTAACCTGGTTTTTATAATGCTAAGGTGCTATTGCCAGCATTTTTTTGGGTCACTGAAAGGGTTCATATGCAAAAAAGGGTTTTGCAACTTGGTGAAAAGTGAGGTGTCTTTTGCCAAGGGTGTAAAATAGGAACCAACAAAAAAGGTTTTATTCCTTTAAAAATGGTTATAGACGACAGATAAAGTTCATAAATTATTAAACAAAGAATGCCACGGGGTTTCTAGAACTCGAAAATTGCAATTTAAGGCTGATGACAGATTTTCTAACGAGCCTAATGTGTGCAAGGCAAAAAATAATAAATGCAGACACTGCAACAGAGACTGTGGAACATATACATTGCAAATGCAAGACGTTAATTCGCATTAAACTAAAGTACTTAGAAAAGGTGAAATTACCTCCTGAAGACACAGGGAAAAAATTGGCTCTCAGGAAAATCACGACGTTTGTAAAGAGTTTGAAAATCCTGGATAACAATTAATTGTGGAACAATTCACAAACGACTTCTTTGGTAGAGGTGAAGAAGGGCCGAAGGGCCTTTACACAATTTACAATCTACAGCCTGAAATAAAACTATTGCTGAAGATGGATGGATGCAAAAGTTCCTTCACATTAGGGGTGATCCACTTTGCAGATTTTTAGAGGGTTATATTCGCTTAGGGGATGCAACTTAGTATAGGGGAGGATAGGGAGGTAAATTATTTCTAATCGCTTGATCTACACGTAGTTGCTATTTTCTCAATTATTTATGACAGATGTATTCTGTATGGTATTAATCAATCATTTCAATATTGATACCCAAAATATTTAAATTAGGTTGTTGGTTGACAAATCGCATATACTATGCTGTCAGATACGATTTTTAAAAATATATTTATCGTCTCTATGACTGAATTACCCTTAGCACATCTAATGCATATCCCCCACATAACATATTCATGATATTCAAAATTTTTCACCAAGACGAGACCTTCGATCCAAAAGTTTTAACGCGATTATAAGGATAAGTTGAGGCTTGCTTGCCCGCATATACATGTTTAAATAAAGTTGGTCAAGCTTTAAGCTTTAATAAACAGAACAACGACCTAACCGAAGTTGAATATCAAAGTTTTCTCGCCCTTGCTATCCAAATATTTGCTGCCTAAACATCCGCGTTCATTTTCAAATATATTCGTTCTACGCGCCGCGTATCTTTCAGAGAGTATCACTTTTCATGTTATGAAATATTTACTGATACTGCTCGTATCCTATTCAGGAGTATCATCCGTGGATAAACAAAAAGTGAAAAATAATAAGCGAGTATTAAAATATTGATATCATATCACATGTTAGCAAAGTCAGCCAGCGTTTCATAACTCACGTTTCTATTTGAAATATATCAGACACAAGATATAAAAGTGGATAAACATTTATAATGATATTGATTCAAAATTATACCGTTATCAATTATGACCACCCACAGAGGGTAACTAAAAAATATGTGAAATATTTTCAAACAGCAACCGTAACAGGATAAACTGAAGCACAACTAGAATAGTTATTTATTGTACTAGTGTGTCATTATGCACATTAGTCACGCAAGGAGGAACAGTTAGCCACGAGACAGACAGGTCTTAAGTGACTAATATGCAATTTACACATGTGTGCAATACAAAATTGTATCCAACACTTTCTTTTAATGAAATTTTATTTGAATATTTTTATAAATTTGACATTTCATTTAACAAATAAAATTTTTATGTTCATAAATATCATTGCAATTGTGAAGGTCACGGAATGGAAAATAAACATTAGGTCAGAGAATGAAAAATAATCATTAGGCCAAAGAAACGAAAATAATCATTATTTGTGAAAATCGACGAAAATTCCCGGAAGAAATTAGAAAAGAAGCAAATAAATGAAGTTTCCATATATTCAATATTCCTAATCAAAGGTATTTTTTTTACCTTATTATTCTTCAGTGCTCCTAATTAAATGTATTTTCCACTTAGCGTCAATCCTTAATTATCAGCATAAATGATCAATGCTCTTAGAATGAATGTTTTGCTTTATAATAAATTTTTTACATTTACTCGCTAGTGACTTTTTGAATGTTATCTCAGTTGTGTGTAATACATTACATTCTATATCTAAAATCGCCATAGTAATAATAGCTACATTCTATGCCTGTGTCGGAGAAATATATTTTAAATTATTTAAATCAAACCCTAAAATGCAATATGTGGCAATAATCGGATTGACAGTGAGAGCAAATGTATGTCAACCTTGCAATGTGGGTATGTCTAAGGTTTTTCTACGGATCATTGATTAGTAGCTTGCACTATTTTCAGTTTTGATGGGTACCACCTTAAGACCCTTGGGCAAATTTTTTTATTCACAAGTAAAGAGATATATAGACGAATTCTTAAACTACATTTTCCTATAGCGCGGGATGAACGCGTAACCATAATTATAATACTGACAACATTAATTATTTACCCACAGATTACAGAAATTTTATAAATGTATAAAGAAAACATATCATAAATAAGTGGCAAAAAGTATCAAGAATTGAAATACAGATAGGAGGTTAAAGAAAAAGTGAATAAATACATAGATTTTGTGTATTTCTTGATGCTGAATTGGAATCGGCAGCCTAAAAACCGATTCATCAGATAATTTTTTAGTTAACATCAATATATCTCTTAAAATAGAGTGAAATAGTGAGGACAATGCTTTTTAATGAAATGCTGCAATTTGTAAATACTTTTAGAAAACGTTTTAAAATAAAATTTTGAGCATTAGAAAGAAATATTTGCAAATTAAATCCATACCCACCCCTACAAGGGGTTCATTCCATCCCTAAGATCAAATAACGGATGTTAGTGCAAAATAATGTGAAAAATCATAGATCTGTAGTTTGTAATTCCAAATATATAAATGTAGGATAGAGGTGGAATTAGCCCCCTAGTAGGGGTGGGTGTGGATTTAATTTGCATATATTTCTTTCTAATGCTCAAAATTTTATTTTAAAATATTTTCTCAGTAGTATAGCTATGACAGTTTGGGACCAAAATCCCATGTTATTTCTTATGGAGGTTCATTTTAGTCATTTTTGACCAATTTCACCGCCCACCACTTTTAGGCACCTCATCACTTAGATATATATGTACAGGTCTGTACGCTTTAAAACAGAGTTTGAACAGCTTTTAAACAGATTTGTACAGCTTTTAAACAGGTTTGTACAGCTTTTAAACAGAATGTGTTTTAAAAGCTGTTCAGACCTGTACATATATAGCTAAGTGATGAGGTGCCTAAAAAGTGGTGTGGGGTAAAATTGGTCAAAAATGACTAAAATGAACCTCCATAAGAAATAACATGGGATTTTGGTCCCGAACTGTCATAGCTATACTACTTTTCTCAAAGAATTTAACTTTCATTATAAATATTTTATCCTCACTATTTCACTCTATTGTAAGTAGGGGATGTTTTTGCCTTTTACTAAAAAATCACCTGGTAAATCGGTTCTTGGGCTGCGGATTCAGATTTAGCATAAAAAAGAAACAAAATCTATGTACTCATGTCTTTAGTACAGAACAATTTTTTTGGGGGGGGGCTGTGTAATTTACCGATACTTCACCCCCAAAGTGAGTGAACCTGCCCTCCCAAGGGGTTGAAAAATTGATAATTCCGGTGTATTACCGTTCCTTACCGGAGAAAGATACTTTTAAATTTACGCGGGTCTACAGCAACCGAGAGAAGACACGATCATTCCACGCAGTCTCAGAGCTGGGTAATTACTTGTAATTTAAAAATAATTACAATTACAAATTACTTTTTTTAAAAAGGAACTAATTACAATTACAAAGTACGTGTTTTTAAAAAAGGAATTATATTCATTTAATTACAATTACATGAAAAATGAACTTAGCAATTACTTTTTTAATTACTTTTATGATAAAGTAAATTATAGTGACTAAACAGACAAAAAGGTAAGTTAAAAATTTTAATTAAAAGTAGTAAAGGCACGTAAAACTTCATGCAAGCGATTCAGAGGCTATGTGTGGTGTCTGTATATGGGTTCATAATTATATATTTTCCCTCCATACTCGACTATTTATCCTCCTATTCACTAAGAGAAATGTTAAAAATGTGTAATCAGAAAGAGAGAAAGGCTTTATTTTAATCGTGTGAACTGGTAAGAATGTTTAGGGGTTCCATAGTATGCATTTAGACATTTAACCGTGCGATTGGCCGCGCAGAGTAACAAAATTACTTCACTATTTTTTTTTTTTTTTTCAGGAAGCCATGTTAGGCTTTAGCGATACATGTTATTAGGACATTTTTTTGTTCAGGAACAGGTAGTCTATCCACCTGTATTTTTTATTTTTTCCTTCCCTGACTTAATTTCAAAATTTTGAAAAAATGACTGAATGAAAAAATATTTTTTTATGTTCTGCATCCGAACGAAATGTAAACTTTTCAGGATATTATTCTATAATATACTTCCACGAACTCATAAAAAAAAATTGTTCATTTTGCAACTTTTCATGGGTTTCACTATAAAATGTTCTCAGTCGTCTGGTATATTAGTTGCTTGCGATTATTTCGCAAAGTAGTAGGTAGGTAAAATTAAAATAAATTTTATAATAATATTAAAACAAATTAAATATAAATAGTTTACTAAATAAACGTATTTTAAATGAAAAATCCCTTTTATTTAGGAATATATACAGTGTGTCCAACTAAGTCGGCACCATATGGGAAACTTTTTTATTATTGGTTTTATGAAAAAAAGTTATTCTTGATGAAAAGTTTTGCATGGCCTAAAACCCAAATTGAAATAATCAGATATCAATTTTTTGCAGTCGTATACGAGGTTTGTCGAAAAATGTAAATTTTGCTCAAGAGTAAAGTACCTTTATCGACAATTGTTATTAGGAAAAGTTGATCCTAATGAAAAACTACGGTGAGATATCCAATATTATCCATCTACCATGAAAAAATGATCTTTAATAATTTTTGGGTATAAATTATACATAATTTAATTTTGCAAATCATAAAACATTTATTGTGTTGAAAAACATGATAACCTTTCGGTTCACTGGTAAGTAATGTAACAATTTGCCATTGCATTTGAATAATTAATGCATGCATATCATAATAATTTATTTTATTTATTAAACAGAAGATAACTTAACTAATAAGTAACATTCATAAACAAAATCTGTTCTTTCATGGTGGATGGATAATATTAGACATCTGACCGTAGTTTTCAATTAGGATCAACTTTTCTTAATAACGATTGTCGATATTGTAATAAATAAAGGTACTTTACTCTTGAGCAAAATTTACATTTTTCGACAAACCTCGTATACGACTGCAAAAAATTGATATCTGATTATTTCATTTTTGGTTTTAGGCCATGCAAAACTTTTCATCAAGAATAACTTTTTTTCATAAAACCAATAATAAAAAAGTTTCCCATATGGTGCCGACTTAGTTGGACACACTGTATAAGTTTCATGTTTTAGGAAGTGATACACCAATGTCTCGAAAACAGTTGCTTTTGATTTTTCTTTATTTTATATTATAAAATGGAAAAGCATTATTATATTCGTAAAAAAAACATTGAAACATTTTTATTGTTTATTTTTCCGTTTTAATTCTGAAGAAAGTCAATTTCAAGTTATTGTAGTAACAAAATTCCCTAGACACTCAGTAGACAGACAGGCACTCAAGCAGACAAAGTGAGAAGAAATTTTTTGTTCGAAATTCATTTTGTTCTTTTACCTAAAATGATTTAAAACGTAAAAAACAAAAATTACCATTTACTTTTTTTCCCACGAGCACAATGGTTTCTCTTATATGAGATGTTGGGACAGAAATAGTTATTATTAAAAAAATTACGAATCAAAAAAGTATGACCGAAAGGCTGACTAACCGAACCAGAAGTTTTCTTAGCTCAAAATAAGGGAAGTAACACATAGTATATATTTTTATTAATCTTGGTGCTATAGACAACATATTTTCTAAATTAATAATAATTGTAATAAAATAAAATGTACTTATTTTATGTTAATTCCGAAGTTACTTCACTAAATCACTTCTTAATGTTCACGCGGCACAACGCTTTCTTCAAATGGAATAGAAACAAACAGGATGATGCAATTTCCAAAGATGGAACTGCAAGTCTGCGTTTGTTTGTTAAACCACATACGCATGTTCTTAAAGTAATTGTAATTGGAAAAAGTAATTGTAATTGAAAAAAGTAATTGTACTTATAGAAGTAATTTGTAATTAGATAGTTCAAATAATATAATTACAAATTACAATTCCTATAAAAATTTTGCTGCAATTACAATTCCAAATTACTTTAATAAAAAAAGTACTTAAATACAATTACAATTACACGAAAAAAAGGGAATTGTAATTGCTAATTACTTTTTCACCAGGGCTTACCCAGCTCTGCGCAGTTTCCATGATGCATCTGTTCAGAGTCAAGTCAAGAAGTCGAGGCACGTGAAGAATTTCCTTAACCCGCAGTGGATGATCCACAAGTACAATAAATGTGAGTACAAAGAGCACATGATATATAATGTTTTAACTTGTTTTTTAACGGTACATAGTGAATTTAAAAGAATGTGGTTAGTGTATAACGTATACATATTAAATTTGAGATTTTTTTTTCTTTCATAAAATCTCTTATCTGTTTTCACAAAAACTTTTGATAACTGCTGTTGTTTCGGAGCAATGAAGGAAGATAGCAAATTTAAAAATATCAAATTATTTCCCTGTAGCTCCCAACCTATATCCCGATTGAAGAAAAAAAAACAATTTTCATAGTAAACCCCAAGATTGCTAGAACCGTCCTCCTCTCACAACCCTTCCTTTGCCGCTAAACCCCAATGAGGACTTTTTTTTGTTTGTCTTCCCCACTATCGAAAACGGAAGGGGGGGAGTAGGGGTAGAAGCTGCAGCAAAAATTAGCATGTTCTACCGACTCGTTCATTGCATTATTGGTAAATAATTCAAAAGGTGTTATATATAATAAATAAGTGGTATGGCACAGAAAAGAAGACTATAAAATGGCAAACAATTTTGTTTTTATTTTATATAATAAATAATAATAATAATAAAAGGTCTTTATTTCCAATGTAAATATAAAAAAAAAATAAAAAATATAGTTTCTGCAAAAAAAAATAATACAATTATTGGAAAAAGTCGAAGATCAGGTAGTCATGCGCTGCATGACTTCTGTTTTTCATCTATCTGTACGGTACATGAATTTTTCAAAAATTGTCGAAAAAAAAGTACCTAGTCTCTATAAGGTATAAAATTAAAAATCATCAATTCCACTTTTTGGAAGTTCATATTATGCAGTCTAAAGATACTATAAAAAATAAGTGCTGTAAAGAAAACATTTTTTATGATACTTCTAGAGCGTCTAAAAACGAGAAATTGGCGATGCATCAATTTAAAAAATTATCGAATATTTCTTGTTAGATATCGATTAAAAATTAATTAAAAAATTTATGTGATTGAGAAAATTTAATTTTCCGTTCATTATAACCAAAATTGTTTTAAACAAAATCAGACCAGGTACCGTTTAGTACCATGAATTTTCATAACGGGTAGTGTTTCCTGAAATGACTTCAGCAAAAAAAAATATGTCCGAAATGTATTCGATACTCATGCGCCCATATCGACTGGTCTATATCTCATTCTTGAACTTACACTGCGGCATGGCCACCTTTTCCGATAGAAAATTCATTTGCAGCTGTCAAAAGTAACATCTGTAAAAGACGTATAAATAATAAATTTAAACGTCGCGTCGTTTCACTGAATACTAATTACTAATTCTCTTATAATCGTTCTACTTGATGTTCTCCATAATGACAGTTTAAATCGTCATGCGTCATAACTAAATTTCTTCAAACGCAACACCCTGTATATCTTTATTCAAATTATTTCAGCAATCAACTGCCCATACCTGGTACCTCTTATAGTGTCAACTTTGAAAAAAAAAAAATTCAATCCATCATTCATACATAATTTGATTAAGGAAATAATAATGTTATATTATTGTTTCCTTCATCAAATTTACATAAAATAAAAATTTCCATGTTCTTTTATAATGAAATTAAAACAATTTTATTAATTTTTTTACTATATCGATTATTTTAAAAGTAGAGAAAATATTATACAACTCGTGGTTTCGCGTTAACGCCTCGTGAAAAACTATAATTCTCATGTGGTAAAGTGCCACTTCGCTCACTAGTTGTAACAAACCCTAATAATGATGAGGTTTCGAGGCACAGATATAGACAGAGATAGACCAAACAGTGATATAGATACATGGTTCAATGATTGAGAAGTATATAATGGTCCAAATATAATAATATACTCAATTCGTTACTCTTAGAGTTTTTAAAATACGTAAATACACTAAATAGTATTCCACGTGGTTCACTTCTAAGGACATGTTTTTTATTACATGGAGGTCGCATATTAAGGTATTGAATTTTCACTTTTTTTGTGTAGAGTAGAGCGAGACTAAAATTGTCTACTGCGTAACTTCGTAATTGACGGTTGCGTACACAACAGTATATTGTGTAACAAGGAGGAAAAGTGATACATGTCCAAACGATGAGATGGTGGAAATTGTTAAGCCAGACTCTAGCAGGATTCAGCTACCAGAAGAGTTCAGGAAGAAGTTACTATCTATGTTACGATAGGATGAAACTAAAAAATTAACTATTTCAAATAAGCATATGGAAAAATATCCCCACATCAAGTCGGCAAAGTTACTGTTTCACTTCGTGAGCCGAAAACATGCCGAAAAGATATAACTTTTTCTCCTATCGAGGAAAAAATACCATTTTCACAAAAAAAAACATTATTTCCAGAATTTTAACTAAACTTGATTCGCCTAAAACATTTATCCAGAAAAACCACATCTTTTAAAAAAATCACTTACCTTTTAAGACAAACGTAAAATGAAACGTATCAAGAATGTTGAAAACTGTATCAGATTTCCTTTAAAATTATTTAGTTTTGACTCTTTTTCCTTTTCTTTACCTGCGTCTCAATATACCTCGAGTAATATAAATTGGAAAATAGCAACGAAATCATATTGCGGGTCACCAACTGAACCGTAATATAGAGCGATAGGGTTTCGCCCGTCAGAAACGTTTTTCCGTTTCGACACGCATTCCGATATGATTTCGCCACTGATCTTGTTATTCTCATTTATACGTGCAGTAAATTTAACAGTTTCGACGTGGCGGAAATTTTCAACCATCGCTAATAACGATTTACACAGAAGAATCAAGAGATTCCAGCAAAATATGATACTCTGGGCAAATGTATTTTATTGACATATTGATGTATATTTTACGTACCGCAATACATGCTAAACTATATATAAAATTTGAAAGTCTTAAAATCAAATTTTAGATTTAAAATATTTTAGTCCAGTCAGCGAAGTCCAAAAAATGCCAAATAGAGGAATTAATTCGTGTAGTTGTCAATTTCTGTATAGATGTGGTGAGGAGTGCCCAAAACAACACATACTAAAAGCCTTGGCCAATGGATTGTTTGCGGGGGGGGGGTCTACTTCAGAGGTTCCCATTTCACGTTTTTCTTGAATAACTCTTGAAAATTTCCTACAAAGAAGTTCCTATTCATTTGTTTCTAGGATCAATACTTTTTCCAAAGTTCTTTCCATAATCTATTCTATAGCAGTGGTTAAAACATTTTCAATTTTTTTTGTTTGTTTTGAAATACGTTTAGAATGTCACGAAACACGAAAATGTTAAAGCTGAGTGGATTTTTTTTCATTATTTATTCCCTTTAGACGGTCCACCCTATATATTTTCCAGTGAAAGCGTAACCATTTTTTCGGTGGTAGTAGCGTCAGCTATCTACCAAATTTAACTGTTCTCCGTCAAGTAGTTTTTTTAGTTAATACACCAACAGACAGACCGACAGACAGACAGACAGACAGACAGATAGACTGACAAACAGATAGACAGACAGACTGAAATGAAAAATTCTATATTTTCGTAATCTATATGATCTGAAACACAAAAACCGAAAAAATCTCGGAGGGTGATTTTTCCTCGGATAAAATACTTCCCCTCGGTATTGTAATGAAGCATTTTTTAATATGGAAATTGCAACGCAAACCGCCGTTTATTTTTATATTTAGAATATTAAGATTTTATACTGTAGGTACAAAGTGTAAATAATTGTTGTAATTTGATTATTTACTTAGAGATATTAATTATCAAGTAGAAATAAACTCCGCTAGATACCGATAGTTACGCACTATTCTATTGACCTGATTTGATTCCACGGACACAAGCCAACGGCATTGGCCTCCTGGAGTCACTTCGCTCAGTTGTGTCTACTTGGTAGATATAGCTAGAAGTAGGCAGGAAACCGCTTGTCCACAAAACCGACTGTGAGGAAGTAAGTAGCTGGGATTTTGATAAGCAACTTGGCTGGTGCGAAGGGCCGTAATTATAAATTGTATTTTGTTTTTATTTTCCAGGTAAGGCGTCCACTGCTTTGCAACGTTCCTAAACTTTCTTAGTTATTCAGTTAGTCGAGGGGACGTTGAATGTGGCAAATATTTGCCGGCCACAACTAAAGTGGACCGTTGTCACCGAGTCATAGAACTCGGGAGGTAGCTGGAGACGTCTAGAGGGGTATTTTGTGAAGGGAAGCATTCCCTGTGTACCAGTCGTTATTACTGGGAGTTTTTGGGTAAAAGGTGGGTCCCGTGATTTTCCCTCTGGCCTAGTTATTCGACCAGTCAGTCACGTTGGCCCTCTAGACACCCAAAATACTGTCCGTACTGCCGACCTGTGTATTTTGCAATTTTATTTTCTTGGGGTTATTATTTAGCACTTGTTGTTATTACTGGGGGATTTTTGGTAGAAGGTGGGTCCCGTGATTTCCCCTCTGGCCTAGTTATTCGACCAGTCAGTCACGTCGGCCCTCTGGGCACCCGAAACACCGTCCGTACTGCCGACCAGTGTATTTTGTTATATTAGCACTTGTTATTACTGGGGTATTTTTGGTTTGGGGTCCCGTGATTTCCCCTCTGGCCTAGTTATTCGACCAGTCAGTCACGTCGGCCCTCTGGACACCCAAAACACCGTCGGTACTGCCGACCAGTGTATTTTATTATATTAGTACATTAAGTGTTGGGGCACTGAACACTAGCCAGGTTACGAATAACGTATTCTTGTATAAATTGTATTGCATGAACTGTTGAATATTGCTTCCTCCCGCCTGGTAACCGTACCGTACCGACTGTATTATTACCCCTGCACTTCTGCCCCCCTCCCGCTCATTGCCTCATTACTGTAACCGTTTAACCGTCTGTATCACAGTAGCTAGATTCGTATCACCGTAGCCTAGCTTCCAGTTTTAACCTCTTGGTTGTCTGTATAATTTAAGGTATAAATAGTATTGTAAATAGTAGGTTTAAAGGACAATAAATATATTTTTTTCTAAACTAAACCATGCTTTTTACTGTGTGTGTGTGAAGTCTACTAGCCCAAGACCCTCTGAACATACCGTTTCTTCATTGTAGCTATCTCAGCCCTACTGCAACAGGCTGCTTTAGGAGGCTAGTGTGGGACCTTTACACCACGTAAAAAACTGTAAAGGTGACGCCCGAGCTTACCGTTAACGGACAGCACAAAGCTCGTGTCAGGGTGTGACGGGTGAATAAAACGTCACAGTATGCAATTTCTTCACCCTCTGTTTGTCATAAAGTATTGATTCTAGAAAAAATTTCATTTATTTTCATATTGTATATAAATACTGTTTTGCTAAAAGGCGAGGTTTCGTGTTATTCCAGAAAAACGTGAAGAGGGGACCTTTAAACTACCCGCAGACCATCCACCTATCAGGACATTTAGTATGTTCTGGGCACTGCCCCCAACAATTATACAGAAATTGGCAACTACACGAATTATTTCCTCTATATTTCCTTCGTTAATTGGACTTTTTATAAGATAACTGGACATAGCCCATTTGTCTGAGACCAATTTTGATGAAAAGTTAGAATTGTTATCTAGTTAATTGTTTCATGAAAGGCTAGTTTTTTGCTAATATCCCGAAAAACCATTAAAAAAAAACGGATAGCACTACGTAAAAGAGTGGAAAATTTAATAATAATAATAATAATAATAATATCGACTTTATTGTGATGCATAATATACAATTTATATACATTACACATTAAATATACTATGTAAAACAGGCGAAGTTTAGCCAAATAGCTACTCTTACACTTAACCTATTGTACAAGTAGTCCAACAAGATTTTTGGAAGTACTAATAACCTAATAACTAATAATTAACATATGAGTATAGTATTGCATGTGAACTATATAACATATATATGTAAAACTATATAATAGGATTATGAATATCCTATAGAGGTAATTCTAATTGACGGGATAATAGCATTTGCTTTATTTGGTTACTAAAAACATAAAGACTTACGCACATATTGGGTTTTACGGAATTGCATAATGTAGTCGCCGAATAGGTGAAACACCGTTGATAGAGAGCAGATGAATGATGAGGCATGGTGAGGGTATGTTGGTGCCTCTTATATTGCGATTGTGTGCGGCGCTTCTAAAAACGAGTTTCTCTCGAAGGTATAGTGGGATCGAGGAACGAAATAAGCGGTGTAAGACTACAAGGTAATGAAATTTCACCACGCTGTCCATTTTTAACCATTTTAATTCAGTTAGCTTTGCCGATATATGGTCGTATTTTCTTAGGTTGTAGATAAAACGACAACATGTGTTTTGTACAATTTGTAGACGATTTTTAGTAGTTTGGTCAAGACATGGGTAGTATAGTATATTACAATAGGTGAAAACAGGCAACACAAGTGATTCACACATTTTCTTTCTCATTTTGAAATTCAATATGTCTGTTTGAGTACAAAAATTTCATTTTTGCATAAGTTTTTTGCAACAATAATTTAATATGTTGTTGGAACCGTAGGTCTTAATCTAGATAGACACCGAGATTTTTTGCGAAATCTGAAAACTTAATATATTCACCATCTAAAACTATGCTGAGCCTCGTTTTTAGAATTTCTCGTCGATTTTTTGAGCTGAACAGTAATGCTACCGATTTGTTGGAGTTAATCTTCAAGTTATGTTCCTTAGAATATTTGCAGATATAATTTAAGTCATCGTTTAACAATGTGTTAGCTAGGTCGATGTCAGCTGGATTGAATTCGTAGAGAATCTGAGTGTCATCAGCATATGATTGCAGATGAGATTTATTAACCTGGTTAAAAATGTCGGCTGTATAAATTACGAACAAAAGTGGACCGAGTATGGATCCTTGCGGAACACCTGATAAAATTAATTGAGGCGAGGAGGTGCGATTATTGACTGAAACTGACTGTCGACGGTTAGATAAGTATGATTTAAAAAAAGTTACGGCACTTGTATCAAACCTGTAGTACACCAATTTTGCGCATAATAGTGAGTGGTCTATGGTATCAAATGCTTTGGAGTAATCAAGACTAGCTTGTTTTTTATATGAAAGTAAATTAAAATTGCTTATTCCTTGCCACAGTTTTTTTCATCGTTCTGATTTTGAAGGTAGCACAAATACACTTTCTTTTCCTTTCGTATTGACGCCAAAACAAAATTTCTCATAGTTTTATAACCGTGCCAGTTTTCTTGTGTTTTATTGACTTTATATTTACCATAAGCTTTGTCTCTTCTCTTGCCTCTTTTAAAATTAGTTTTAAAGCATCCGTGAGCCAAGGTGAAGGTGGTTTACTGACACGAACGGTTTTAAGTAGGGCATGAATATTGAATAAATTTAGAATGTTGGTGGTCAGGAATTGTTCTTCTTGATCTAGAGATGGAATGTAGTAGATATCGTCCCAGTTAATATTACTTAAGTCTCGTCTAAACTCAATATCATTAAAATCTTTGAAATTGCGAAATGTGACAAATTTTTGTTGATTCCTAATATGAGAAAATTTTAAGTTACAGTAAACAAGCTGGTGATCACTGACCGTGCCTGCATTCAACGTGCCAAAATTCCGAACTATATCGACATTATTTATGAATATAGGATCTAAAAGTGTGGCTGTTGTTTCCGCGATTCGCGCCTGTTCATCAATTAGTTGTGTAAAACTAAATGTATCAAAAAAAGTGGACAACGGGTTATCCAGTTCCATTAAATTAACAATGACGTCTCCTAGAACTACAACATATCATATGAAGATACAATTGGCGGGAGAAAATTGTCTAGATATTCTATGCAACGTAACAAATTTTGTTGTGGGGGTCGATAAATTACTCCCAAAGCAAGAGTACTTCTACCGACCTTTATCTTCAACCAAATATGTTCAATATGCTGTTGCTCATTATCTGTAGCTATTAATTCACAGTTAATTACTGATTTTATATACACCCCTACGCCTCCGCCTCCGCCTGCTCCATCTTTTCGGAATAAGTTATAGCCAGGTAGTACAATATCGTTCGTGTTTATGCTTTCCGTTAACCAAGTTTCACATGGACAACGTATATGAAATTTTTTTGCATGATCAAAAATGTAGACTCCAGGTTTTTTTGTTTAACGCACGAGAATGGAACGTGGAGACACATAAGTATGGCACGCGAAGCGTGCGCGGTCACGGGTGCGCTACACTAAATTTGTTGTAACTTTTGAACTAATTAATGAAATTGAGCTCAACAAAGCTTAAATGAAACGAGAAACATGTGGCTGTTGGATTATCATATTTTCAAATATAAAAAGATCCGATGAGTGAAAAAAATATCCAAAATTTATTTTTGAAGATGTATTTACACTTCCAAAATTTCAAAATCTTGAGAAAGTGATAAAATTTGATATGCCTAACTAACTTTAACCACCTATTACTCTGGTTTAAATCGCATTATTCGATTTCTGTAGGTGCGATTTTTAAAGCTTGAAATGTGTACTTAAGATGTTTTAAGGGTATATACCTCAAAAATTGAATTAACCTTCTTTATTTTACGAAAGTAAAAGAAAAGTTGTTATTTGCTTCAAAATTTGTGAAACTAGGGGTAAAATAAACGTTAATAATTTTTATTACAAACATTATTTGGCATACCCATCCATCGGATCTTTTCATACATTACTTCAACAGTAATATGTGAAAGTTTCAGATTTTAATCTTAAAAATTGTAGAAATGGTAGAGCTTTTACCGAATTCATCGGAAATCTCTTTGTGTTCCGATTTCATGTATGTACCATTCCTACATACATTAATTTTTATATATGAAAATATGATAATCCAATAGCCACATGTTTCTTGTTTCATTTAAGCTTTGTGGAGCTCAATTTCATTAATTAGTTCAAAAGTTACAATACATTTAGTGTAGCGCGTCCGTGACCGCGCACGCTTCGCGAGCCATACTTATGTGTCGCCACGTTCCATTCTCGTGCGTTAAACAAAAAAATCTGGAGCCTACATTTTTGACCGTACAAAAAAATTCATATCCCTCTTTCACATGGTGCTATCAGTTTTTTTTATCATTATTTTTCGAGATATTAACAAAAAACTGAATTTTCCCGTTTCAGAGGGTTTTTTATAAGGGTTCGCGGGGGTAAATTTTGGTAAACTTTTTTGAGTCACTTTCTACTAGCGAAAATCTAGCCTTTAATGAAACATTTAGCGAGGTAACAATTAATCCCGACTTAAAACTCCAGGCAACTGGGCTAATACTGACAAATTCGTAACTAATTAAACGGGGCTAGGTGTGTATGCGAGGATGTAAATCAAGATGCTAACTTTTAATTAGTATCTTTTCACCAAAATTATTTTTTATTTATCATGTTATAGTTTTTAAATCCAGATTTTAGTAGTTTTGATTTAGTGGCATTGCGAATTGGAAGATCAGCAAGCAATTTTTTTTAAAACACTTTTATAAAATGTAAGTAATTATACAGGGCGAGTCACTAACTAGTGCGTGGACGATCCATATCTCCTCAACTGTTTGGAAGGACCCCGCACCAAGTATTGTGGGTTTCGGTGGATTTTGATGAAACAGCTAACGATCGACAGATTATGTCCGTCTAATTGAAAGTCCTAAAGGGCGGTAAGTCGGTTACTCAATATCTTCGGCGTTACAGATCAGAAGTCACTAATTTTCAGTATTCCACAATATGACATCTACGCTCCGTAGTTCTGCTAACCATTATACTTTTTACCGGTTTACTGCAAATTTTACATAATTGTTGCACATTCTACAGGATACTCTTCGCAGTCTTTTTTTGTAAATAATATTAGTTTTAGGCATTTTCTGTTTAATTACAAAACATACCAATTTCTTCTTGCAATTTAAAAAATTAATAACTTTTTTATTTATTGATCGACTTTGTTCAAATAGGGTTCTTCCTCTAGCTCTCACTAACTTACTATCCAAGTTTCGATACAATTGGACTTTTTGTTCTTAAATTATCGTGTAACAAGAAATGTGACGGACGGACAGACAGGCAGACAGACAGACGGACGGACATTTTGAAAGTTGTTCAGAATTCGATCACCAACATAGCGATATGAAATTTTTTTTCTCTACGAGCAATATTACAGGTTTTAGAAATGTGCCGATCGAATGCAATATACTCTTCGTTTTGTATTTGCGAAGAGTATAATAACGGACGCGCTCATAAGGACTTTTGATCAGAAAACCATAATCTGGCGAATGCCATTTATTCCAATACACATGAAAAATGCTCCCTAAAGTCCTATTACTGGATACTACTACTACCACTTCTACTCTCCGTATAACAGAGCCATAATCTGTCGAATGCCACTTGCTCCATCAAAATCCACCGAAACCCATAATTCCATATATTTGAAAAAATGTGTCAGACAAACACAGAGTTTAAATCTACAGGATGTTTCATATAGTTGTAGCAAGCTAAACTTGAATTTGATAAATTGAACATTTAGCAATTTTTTATATATTCATATTAGACTCTTAATTCTCCATCCAGGCCATGTCTATGATCGTCGTGTCACTTTCAATGCTAGCCAAGAACTTGCAGTAATTCACAGACCTCTCAAAGTTGAACGCAATTCTACGGGGATGTTCCACGCGCTGCGCTGTTTGATATTTTGACATTTTTAAGGTGTCCTAACTTAATCGTTTCAAACGGGAGACCCTGTAGATTTTTATATAAAACGTTTCAGAAATTAGTTACTTACGTGTTGATGCCTCATAGTGACTATTTTTTGCGACATTTTGCAAAGTATTCAAGTTTATTAAATAAATATATAGAGTGTCCCGTGATTACCTAATTATAAGGACATAAACGACAGTAATATACCTATTCAAACTTTTTCTTTGTTCACTTATTTAACGCCGGCATATTTCCGCTACTAAGGCCAATCACCGTCGTGTCGCCTCACAGTGGGCCCTAACCGAACTTTTTCAGACAAATGAACTTTCTGAAGGCACTTATGGCCAAACGAGCTGATTTTTTTATGAAATAATCATAACCCAATCCCTCAATCCCTCCAGGCAGAATTTTAATTTTAATTATAATTTTCAGAATAAAAAGTGTTTAGTTTTTTCTCAAAAAATAGACTTTCTCAGGTAATGTTTAACATTATGTCTTGAAATTTTGAGCAGTATTGATACTAATTGATTTTCACCTTTCCTGTAAATTTCAAGGTAAGGGGACCTATACTTCTTGAGATATAAAGTTTTAAAATTTTAGTAAAAAATCTTTTACTTTGACAGTACACTTGATAGCTGCCAAGTGTCAAGGTTGCATTATGATATTAGATTCGTGATCGGAATTCTTAAAATTCCTAAATAGTTAAATTAACTTTTTGTGGAGAAATTCCGTGATTTTGTATTCTGACAGCAGACTGACAAAGATTTGGCAGCTGTTAAGTCTGAATATTGTATACTGACATTGAATTCTTGATGAAAATTTTCAAGAGCCCTTAAATAGGGCTTTTGTTCCTAACTGATACCATTGTTCGAGAAATACACAGATTTTGTATTTTGACATCAGGTAAACAACTGCAAACCGTCAAAATTAATGAAAATTAAAATTCTCCCCGAAAAGATAGATTAGGAATTTGGTTCTGAATATTAAAAGAATATATAGGACACAAAGTGCCTTCGGAAGATTAATTTTTCTGAAAAAGTTCGGTTTCGCTCCACTGTGCACCGCCAAGAGACGAGCTACCTAAACCTGAAATTTTTTCCGAACCCCTTCTCTATCGAACACATTTTTCACTTATCTAACATTTCATGAACTATTTTATTTGCCTTCAGAAGGATGGTATATCCGCTGTGCAGGCCGAGGTATACAGGCCATTCGACTTCCACCCAAGCACTAACCGCGCTTCGAGCTGCTGCCTTTTCGTAGCGAAATACGAGTCAGACTCATCTGCACCCGCTCCTATAATTATTCAAACATTCAGTTTTCCGTATTCAGAAGAATACGTCAATATAAATTTCATCTGATCCATATTAAACTTTATCAAAAATCAAATAAAAAAATTTTCAAATGAGACTGATGTTCTGTGACTGAGCTGTAGAAAATTCTGTTTTTTTAAATCTCATATGAGTTACAGACAATATAACTTTCATTAACATGCTTCAGAGATGGTCAATATATGTACAGGGAGGTAGAATTGTACACCATATGGGACCATATTTTTTTGACGGTATGCTTATTGGACAAAGCTACATTTATTTACCTCGTTTTTTGCATAATGATTTTCAAGAACTCATTACTATTGAGTATTATAAGAAAAATGTGGTTTCAATAGGATTGTGCTCCTGTGCAATAGTCTTACGGTCAGAACCCATTCAGTTAATGAATTTCTTGAATTGAACTGGCAGACCAGTCGCGTGGCCACCTCCAGATCTAACGCTATTAGATTTTCCTTATAGAGATACGTTTATTAGACGAGAGCCACTAATAGAGATGGAACCTACCACACTCAGATACGCTAGTTCAGGTTTTAAAAGGATAATGAATTAATGTTCTAGTGTGAATAGAAGACATGCCGAAAATATAACGTGCTGTCATTATTATCGTTTTGTTGTCATTATAATTCTTGTACTTCTTTTTGTTCTGTTTATTTTTGTTTATATTTAATTCTTCTTCTTGTTCATATTTAATTTATTATTTACAATAATTATTATTTATAAAAACGTAGTAAAAATGTAGTCACTATGAGGTAACAGCATGTAGGTGATTGCTGAAACATTTTTAATAAAGATCTACAGAGTGTTCTATTTCAAAAAACTGAATTATGACAGTTTACAAATGTAAACGTGTAATTCATCATGGGGAACACCCTGTAGAACAAGGTTCGAGTCTGAGAAGCCTGGATATTAGTCTTGGCTACCATACAAAGTGAAACGACACGGTCAAATGTATAAAAAAATATATTTTGCAGATTTTACCCTTGTGAGCTGCAAATGCATTTTTTTCCGATTAAGTTTGTAGCGTACTTTTCAACACTTAATTAATTAAATACACAATTTATAATATTGGCACATTTAAGCCCAAAAATCAACAATGTAGACAGTTCAATGTACAGTAATATAATAAAAATAGACGACATAACTAATGTAGGAAAATACCACCGATTACTCATTCCTTGCACTTCGTTATCTGTATAACCAAATACAGAGTCAGTTGTATTCCAATCTTCAGAGGTTTCACCTCTCCGCGCGAACGTAGTACAATTGTAAACTTTACTTTGTTAAAATGTTTGTTAAATAAATACCTTCATCTGAATTCACGCTTTTATTGGATGCAACAAGTTGAATAACATGACAACATCGCAGTGTAAGGAACAAAATAATATATGGACGGAAAATTACAAGTATAAATTAAAAAATGCTGGGTGCTCCATTAGAATAGTATTACCTTATCAGCAACTATGTGAAACTACTTGAAAATAATTCAAATTTCGAATGGTTGAGGACATACGTGTACTACTGCTTTGCCCTGTAGATAGAAGAAACGTACTTTACAGATTTTGCTCTTGTCAACTTCAAATGCATTTATTCCCGATAAAGTTTGTAGCGTAGTTTAGAACACTTAATTAAAAACATAATTTAAAATTTTGGCACGTTTAATTACGAAATTCAACAAAACTGACAGTTCAATGTACAGTAATAAACAACCATAATAGACGACCTAACTAAAGTAGGAAAATACCACTGATAACTCATTCCTTTGCACTTTGTTACCCGTATAACCAAATACAGTTAGTTCTATTCCAAACTTCAAAGGCTTCACCTCTCCGCGTGAACTTAATCCAATTGTAAACTGCACTTTGTTAAAATGTTTGTTAAATAAATACCTTCTTCTGATTACACGCTTTCATTGGTTGCACACGCAACAAATTGATTAACATGGCAACATCCACTATGACGTTGTCATGTTATTCAACTTACACTGGTAGGGACCAAAATAATATATGGACGAAAAATTACAAATAAAAATAAAAGAATGCTGGGTGTTCCATTAAAATAGCATTACATTGCCACTATTATGTGAAACAACCTGAAAATTTGAAAATAATTTGAATTTCAGATGGTTGAGGACACACATGTAGTATTGATTCAACCTGTAGCCAGAGGAAATACGTACACAAACTTTATTTAAAATTCCAAGGTTGCGGGTATAATTTTATTACCGAAAAGTAACGTCCGTTATTGTATAAAAGTGTTAACTATTGAACCTAATGACCTAGGGTTAAGATTGCTATCACGGTAATGATCAAACATGAAGCAGGAAATCGTAGGAAGCATCTGCTTGTTGCAGTGAGGAAAACCAGAGCGAAATAAGAGGCAACCAATTACGAGTCAAGTGTAGACATGAAATGTATCTCCAATTCACACCGGCTTTACACTGTTTTAGAAATTTCGTTAGTTTTGAAGTCCACATTGTTATTGGTAACTACTTTCGCGTAGAATTTTAAGAGATAGCATAAATGCAAATGTTTCCTTTACAATTAAGTCTACATTTATTAAAACATAAAAAAAAGAGACATGAATATTATACTTGAATCAGCAGGGTTAGCAAATGAATTACGTTATTTTAATTAATCGTGCATACCATTCGTATTCGCCAAATTTTCGAGAGTAGGGCAGGTAGCTCTTAAGCTACTAAGGACCGGTTTATCAATGCGAGGATAAAGCTATCCTATGGTTAAAGCACAGTTTAATAATACAGTTGGGTCACTTACCCTACTGAGTGTAGTCCACGCGTCAATGGCATGAGTAAAGGGGTCATGGACTAAATGATTGGAATTGACCTAACTGTAATTATTAAACTGTGCTTTAACCATAGGATAACTTTATCCTCTTATTGATAAACCGGCTCTAAGTAGTCGGCCTCAAGAATGCTTTCTAAGTTTTACACCGCAAATTGTGTAAATCGATTCCCCACGGAGTTAGAAAAAATCTTTCGATATTCCCGAGAGTTTTGATTATAATAGTGGCATGAGAGTGCCTGATTCGACGTTGGTATCGCCTTGCAGGAATTGCATGCAGAACATATCAATCAATACATTTTTAAGGCAGGTCACCCGTGAACATGTCTTTATTGCAGTGAAATGCTGCACCAGCACCAAACGATTTTGGGAATGTGAGGAAATTGAATTATAAATTATAACAATATTATTATGTACAGCGTCAGAGCCAAGTATTTAAATTGAAAATTGATATATTAATCGAAAGTATTCTAAATAATTTCGTACGTACCGGAACTTATTTAAAAAGGTTGTCATTTTTTAAATTTATTTAAATATTCGTTTAGAAAAATATGATAGCAAACATTTTGTATAGATTATAAACAGACCCCAGATCCGAGGTGGTCATCACGTCAACACCAAAATCGGCTCTAGGCTTCGAAATTTTAATTTTAAAGCGAGATTAATAAAAATTTGAATATACCAAGTATTTGTTGTATGAGAAAAAATGTTCTTTAAAGTCGAATTACGAAACTTTTCGAAGTAGAATAATTCTACAAAATGAACTCTATTGATCAAACCGAGAACTTTTCATTTAAATGCACTAGTTTATAAGTAGTTGGTAAATTATGAACAGACGATATGTTATTAATAGTTAATGGTTAACGGTTTTTTTAAGTAGCAATGTGGAATAAAAATAATTACAATTTCAGAAATAACATGCTCATAACTAAGTCTCGACAAAAGAGAAAGGTCGTAACTGGAAATATAATTATTTATTTATCTATAAGATAATCTGGATTCCATATCTTTCTGCTTCAAGATCACTTTTTTACTGTTTGTTAAGAGTACGGCAGCCCGTAACCAAAATTTTCGACTTACCGCCTAATGGGAAATTCCCGCGCCAATACTCATTTCTTTGAACAAGGATAAAGAAAGTTCAGAGCGACGGAAATTTTTTGCGTCGGGAAAGAGTTGAAATGTATCCTTCAACATGTAAACAATAAGGGGTCATCTGAGTAATCACCTAATGTCCGTTATTTACTGTTTCTTGGTGTTCATAAATATGCATACTTCGAGGAAAACGGAAAAACGGATATTTTGAATGCTGCGTGAAGGTATAACGGTTAAATACTGAAACAAGTGGAAATTCATGTCATCGCCAAATGTCCGTTCCGACAATTCTCGTCTATTTCTGAAGTTTTTCTACGACGTTTTAATCGTTGCATCGTAGTACTTGCATTTCAATTCTGCGTCTTTTTTTAGGCTAATTTTGGTACTCCCTAATGTCCGTTCTCTAATCAAAATGATGTTTTATATCAAAAAATATGTATGAAAAATATGAACGGACAATTTTCAACTTGATATGTTGAAAATCATTTTACGTCACAATTCAATAACAAGAGCGCAAAGTGTCATATGGTGATGCAGCTGCGTAATACTTCGTTCCTATGTTTTTTTAACGCTTAATCGAATGCCAGTAGTCTTAGGTAAAGAAGCAGCACTGAAACGAGAATTTCATTAATGTCGAGGTACAAACTGATTTTTTGATGTCATACAACGCGGAATTATTTTTTCCAGTAAAACGAAACCGATGGGCGCTTTGATATTAATAAAAAAATCCCGTTTTAGGAAACTCTTGCCGATAGGGGTGCCATCGGTTGGTGTAGGGAACTGCTGATAGGGTAGTCTTTATCATTTCTTTGGGTTCTATTTGTGTTAGAAAACTGAAAATATTAGTAACACCGTTAGAAACGGGTAACTGTATACTACCTTGAATATCCTAGGCTACGATTGTCGGTAGTATATGTAAAAACGACCACTTGTATATACTCCTGCTTTTATTATAATGAGAACTTACAGGTTCGGTGCATAGGTATGTGAGGAATAAACGAGACCTTTTTCGTATAAAATATAAAAATTATCAGTTGTATTGATACACATCTCATAATTTTATCGAGCTCTATAGCCATTTTACCAATAAATTTGAATATTTCATTTAAGAAAAAAAAACACGAGTATATATTCAATAACACTGTGTTTTGCAAACAAATGGCACAACTTAGCGGCCATATTGTCTGTGATACCAGTGCTGCGGTGGTAAATCCTGATGTAAATAAATGGATGGGTACAGCATCTCTATGAAGCGCGCGCCACAGCGTCGAGATGAATTGAGTATATATAGCATCTCTATTAAGTACGCGCGCCACCGCTTCAACATGCGAGAGCACTGCATTTCGTGCAGCTGTATAGCATAGGAAATGTCCATTCTCTGTTTTTTTTCCGATTATATGAACCATATTTTATAATTTAAAAAACGTTTCAGCCATTATGGAGAAACTTTTGACATCATTTTCTTACACAATTTTGATTTTTATTATTGAAATTATGCAACATATAAAATTTCCGTTCTGTATTAATTCTTGTTTTATTCGATATCTATAACAAGAATTCATCGAGAACGGACATTAGGGGATAAAAAATTAACGCCTTTTTTTAATGAACGGAAAACCATTTTCCCGGCTACTGCAACGTTATGGGAGTTTTTCTCAGAGGAAAATCAGTTTTTTATTGTAATAAACTATAACCCATAACCCAGTGATCGAAATTAGCATTAGGTGATAACAGTTGATTTTGGTCACGGGCTGCCGTACTATAATACACATACTTAATAATGAAGTAGTTTCTTCCGGGTTTTGCCGCGGTCGTCGAACTTGACTTGACGTTTCGCTGATCATGCTGACAGCTTCTTCAGAAGGGTTGCAAAGACTTTGGAACCCTTCTGAAGAAGCTGACAGCATGATCAGCGAAACGTCAAGTCAAGTTCGACGACCGCGGCAAAACCCGGAAGAAACTACTTCATTGGACAACGGCCGTGAAAACCTGCATTGCACATACTTAATAGTTTTTACTTTCAAGCAGTATATAGTAGAGCATGCAGACATCCTACTTTATGAATGAAGAAAATAAATTACTTAACAATTGGAAAGAAAACTATATTAGACTTGATTTTCACTTTAATTGTCATGTTGACAAAATAAAGTGAAAATCAAGACCAATATAGTTTTTTTTCCGAATTGTTATGAATTTTTATCAAGTAACAGCCCAGTGGGTTCAATATACAAGCTACTTATACAATAAATAAAGAATATATCTTGTAGTTTTCGTATTTTCTACTTATTTTATCACTAAATAAGTTAGGCATCTCCACAATAAGTGTAAACAAAACAAATTTAGGAAGTATTTTAGTTAACAATAAAGAAAAAATAATTAAAGTCAACAAATCGGGGGTTTATGAAATTAAATGTAAGGACTGTAACGCGGTATATATTGGCCAAAGTGGTAGAAGTATAGCTAATCGGGTAAAAGAACATAAACAATCCATTTTAAATAACACCAAAAACACAGGAATGTCAACACATTGCATTGAAAATAATCATTTTATTGATACAGAGAATATTAATTTAATCCATTCAGAAAGAAAAGGAAAACGCTTAAACCTCCTTGAACAATTAGAAATAAAAAAATCCCTTAAAAGCAATACTTGTACCACCAATGACCAATTAAATTTCATAAACACTCCTATAATAGACAAGGTTCTAAGAATAGCCCATTGAATTATTCCGAGTAGGTAGATCCTTAGTTTTATTACCTGAAATCCCCGTAATTCCACATGTTTGGGTATTACTGCATTTATTTTTAGAACAACCACCCTCATAGCTTTAGTATTCATCTGTAATGCTCTTGAGAAAGGCCTAACAAGCCGAAACATATGTAGAGTGTATAAAAATACAGTTTTTATTTGAAACATCTAAAAGCATTGTTTTTTCCCTTTTCTAAAAATAATTATTCTAAAGATGTTTCGCAAGGAACCTACCACATACTCAATCCAGTGTATTATCATTTTAATTTCGCATCGGTTCTAGGTAATAGGGATTATGACATAGCTTAAACAAACCTAGCTATGCGACACACAACTATTGCAGCAAAGTAAAAAGATTGTGTGGTGGAACTGAATAATAACAACTAGTTCGATTCGTTATGCGGCATCTTTCTCTTCTGTTATACTATGTGATCTAAGCAAAGTTTTTAATTGCGTTTCTAAAGAAAAATTAATTCAGAAACCTAAATTTTATGGTATTCCAGGATTATATTTATCTATATTTACATCGCATTTTGATAACAGAATAGTGTTTCTTTCAATAATAAAAATTCTAATATCAAATTTATTAAATGTAGAGTCCTTCAAGGCTCCGTATTAGGCAAATTATTTATGTTATTTGTTGACAATCTAACCCTAAAAAACTTAATGATCAATTAGTCACAACGAGGCAAAAATCCGAACTGTGGTTCTTTGCAAATTAATTAAAATTAAACAAAATAAAACTCCAAATTTATTTATCAGTCCTAACTAGAGGAGATACTGGTCAGCTATTGAACATAACTATAGATAAGGGTTTAGAATGGGATGAGCATATTGACCAACTATTCGAAAGTTATCTAACGCATTCTTATCATTAGTAGGTTAAGTGAACTGATAAATAAACACATCCTACTTATCAGTTAATTTCGGCATGTTCGAAGTGAGATTTTTCGGATTATAAGTTGTTGTTTTGTCGTTGCCGTAGTTGTTGACATTGTATTTTCTGTTAATGATATTTATTTCTGTTACTGCTCTAAGTTATTTGTTTAAATGCGCTCCCAAATACCAAAGGCGCCGCAGCTAAGCTCGCTGATTACGATCAGATATGCTTAAAATAATTTTTTTCGCAACATTTGTCAATTAGCAACGTCTGAGTGCTATTTTTGTAACTGGACATCAGCTAAAAAAATTATATTTGACTTGTTTGCATACTTACATACAACGACCTTCTTCCCAATAATGTTCAAGAAACTCACCTAAAACAAAAAAATATGTATTAAGCCTAGTTAAATATTTTTTTCCATTAATAAATTAAATTAAAACTAGGGTTTTCACCTCAAAATGTCCCGAAATAGATGGTAACAACACTTCTATTTTTTCCTGTATTATAATATTAAATATAACTATGGTTACTACTTATTTTATTGATGATTTGATATCTTTGCACATCCAATGCATTCAACATAATATAGACTATCTTTCACCCTAGGAGTATTTCGTATAACATTTGAGCAACAAGCATTTTTTATTAACTATTTAATAACCAACATCAGCTTGGAATTATAAAGGACATTTTCAATAAAAGGTTAAGGTCTCATTTTATTTCAAAATAGAATTCTCTATTTCTCATTTACACCTGGTTTTGTTAGAGGCCAGAGGGAACGTTCTTCATATGTAGTCAGAGGTCCTGTTTTATCCAGGACAGTCGCTTATTTCGGACTGTACTTCTACTCAAGTTAGTCTCCCATATCTCTTGTATTTGAAAATTGTGATTAAAAAAATATAGATAACATAGGAAATGGCCGTTGACAGTTACCCGACAGAGACATTGAAGCGCTGCAAACTAGCTTTACACCAAGCCACTGTGAAGACTATCCATATTATATTTATTTGATTTGTCCGAATAGTTATAACCGGACACATTTCTAATAACCGTAGAAAATACTTTTTTACAGAAACCCTGAACTGCTGAACTCAAATGTCAAATGTTACAATTTCTTATCCGTGGATTTTCCACATCATAGAATATTTTGCTTCGGCGTCTTATAAAATTAAGTACCCAAGATAACGTGCAATTATATTTTAAAATGAGTAGAAGTTGCAGTGTGACGTGGCCGACTGTAAATGCCTATTTAATAAACAATTTGATCGAAGACGGTACCTTTACTTGGTGCTGCTGACATTAAAAATTCCATTGAGTTTGAAAAATAAAAGTGATATTCATTGATATCACTTTTATTTTTCAAACAGGTATTCGATAACGTCCGATTGGAATTATTATTTGTTTCATGATACTACCATTAAACATTAACATATTAAATATTTTAATATAAGATTGATGTCACCTAATCTACGTAAGATTCGTTCGGACTTGACAGACACACTGTATGTAGCAGTTTCGATATCCTATACATCTTCGCATTCTTGTGTGCTTAACCAAAAGTCTTGGTAGTTTATATCAAACGAGGAAATTTTCGCACATCTGACGGCCACTCGGTATGACGAGTGGCACAATTTTAATAGGGAATATTCTACCATGCTATTTTATATTTTTACAAAATTTGAAATGAAAATTTTTAGTCCAACAAAAGTTATTGTGTAGGTACTCGCAGTCGGTAACACCCAATGCAACTTACATTCGTATCGTAATACTCTTATTACAAATACATAAGTAACATTTGATTGATTGATTGATTGATTTGCCAGCGTATGGTGGGAATTTCTGCCAATTCCGGTTCGTTCCAACACGCAGCTTGGTCGTCCGTCGAACACGCCCATCGGACGCGACGGCCAAATCGCGTGCCGGAACCAAATCTCGGATGTTTTGTATACCGCCGGACCAGATGCATACGCCGGGTTGGACATTGGACATGCTTGTTGTCAGCAGCGAGAGCCGCATGACGCATGGGAATATAGGATGGGAAGTGAAGGTGTTTGAGAGATGCTTCTTTAAAGTTTCCATGCTACTATTAAGTTTCCATTTGTCATCGGCTGGGGTGTGGTGCAGTTGTTTACGAGTTGCTTCTTTTAAGTTTCCATGCTACTATTAAGTTTCCATTTAGTAAGGGGTCCAAAGCTTTAAAAATTGAAATGACCCATTCCAACAAGGTAAATGATTTTTGGAAACGAATTCAGGAAGAGGGTCCTTAGGGGTATCAGAAATGGCTTGTTGGACTTTTGTTGACGCTTGCGCAACTTCTCCACAAGAAAAAAACATGGCCGAATGTTATTTCAAGAATTTGTGTTTTTAAACGTTTACCTCTTCCTAAAAAATTAACTACTCCCGATATCAATTTGATTTTTTATATCTATATACTACAAACACGAGCGCATCTATCTGTACTAATAGACCTTCAAAATCACTTACGGTTTTTTTCTAAATAAATCCAAAATCACATGAACGAATTTTGTGTGTTTGAAATTTCGACGTGCGGGCAACTATATTAAATATTCGAATTTTGTATCTATTACATACGAATGAAATATGGTCTAAAGATCAAAAAAGTTTTTGCAAAAAAAATTAGCTCGATATCTTATACAGTTTTCGTGATACGGATTTTTAAATTCGACCGTAATAAGCTCTTGTTATTAGCGCGCAACGTGACAGCTACGGCAGGGCTCGTTCTGTGCAATTGTGGATAGATCATATATTAGTCTAATACCTAATTTGATTTAGGTGTTATATTATTCTTGATCATTAGATCACTCATTGTCTGAAAATTATTAAACAATTATTTCGGTGCAATAAATACGTGGTTTTAAATTATGATGTAATTTGTTACATGTAATATACTGCCGTCCTAAGCCAAAATGACGTACTTCATTATACACTCTTCTTGAGATATTTGACATTTTATGCCGCTAATCTCAGCACATCTTATTTTTTTAAATAGTCATTCTATTTTTGAATTTAATTCTATGAGGCAGATGCAAAAATAATGGTTTATTGATTATTGAAAAAAGCCGGTCATTTAACAAGGAAACTTTGAAGTACGTCCAATTTGCTTAGGAAATTTTAAGTTACGTCATTTTGGTTTAGGACAGTATATCTAGACTTGCAAATAGAGTACGAAATCGTTAATAAGTTTTAATAAATTGAGTTTAAAAATAAAAACTGACCTAAACTTCGGATTTAAAAAAAGTACGATATGACTTAAGAAAACAAGCCCTGAATATTGGTGTAAATAAGGACAAATGTTGCCCAACAATGTGAACTTGGATTCCTCACGCCTAGCATAAAATTTGAAGTGCAGCCATGAACAAACGAACACAATAATATTTACGAAAGGTATGTTTAATTTTTCCAAAATAGAAAAACTACAAAAGTTTTGTGGGTATACGAGAACAAAGGGTATTTTATAGTATTCACGAAACCAATAAATAATTAGGTGAAAAACATGAAGAAGAAAATATTGTAAATATTGTTTATTGGCAGTCTATGTACTGTGTGACCTGTCAGTTGTTCTTTCCGAAGGGGACAAAGTGACCAGTTACAGTTGCCTTAAATCAAACAGGCCATCTAAACAGTTTGACTAATCTTGGAGAGAACTGCGATGCAATTGGTGATCGTGTCATTGAAGATGGTCGTAAGACCTATGTGAATCTGTATGGCCATAGTGAGTTTAATTAGATTCACCAAGGTAGCATTTATTTTCCATAAAGTTATTAGACATACTTTCGCTAAGTCCTACAAGAGAGCTTACTTACTGCATTTGAAACGGTCATTAAGTCCAGTAGTTTGGTATGCTTAGCTTAGCTTGCAACTGAAGTACTTAGCGAAGCAGGGTCAGACCCTGCTTACTGCAAAATAATTTTAATTGTAAAAATGATTCACAAGAAGTGGTTTAGATTCTCCTATACTTTCCTTACCTAACACAAAATTCTGGATTTTAAACAAATTAGGTACCTCGGTGACTTGAAAAATGGTTAAGAAAACACATCACACTCTTCCAGAAAATTTGGATATCTGATAGAGAATAACCAAATAAACCCACAAATGATGACAAAAAACCAAAAGTGGTTAAAAAAAAAACAAAAAGTGGAATTGTAAAGTAGAGTGTGACTAAAAATGTTGATGTTCTGTTGCATGTGCATGTGGCCTTTCCTACAATTGTTTTAAGGGCAGAAATAATACAGAGCAGTGTTTAACAGACAGTAATTCTTACTAGTCTAGTAGTGCTTTGTCGATGCTTATGGAGCTGTGTATAATTATGCATTATTATTATTATTATTATTATTTTTATTACTTATAAATTACACGTTTTGTGTACGTGTTTATATTTTATTTCTATATTGTATAATGATGGTATATATAATAAATATCTCCATATACAACACCTTCATAACCTATAGATCTAATAAATACTATGCCAAATGAGTTTCATTTTACATATTAATATTTTTGTAAAATTATAAATAATAATAACACAATATCAAAAATGTATTGGCTTACTATCTTGATGCATTACAATTAACCACATAGCAGTACGTGAGATAATAGCCGCATGGTAATAGGAGCATCACGGACCTAAATTATGGTTTAATTTGAAAAGTCTGTAACTCAAAAATTGTAAAAGATATGAAGCTAATTTTTTTTGCAAAAACTTTTTTGATCTTTAGGCCATATTTCATTCGCATATAATATATAAAAAAATTAAACATTTAATATAGTTGATCGCACGTCGAAAATTCAAACACACAAATTTGCTTCCTGTGATTTAGGATTTATTTAGAAAAAAATCGTAAGTGATTTTGAAATTCTAACAGTATAGATATATGCGCTCATGTCAGTAGTATACAAATATAAAAAATCACATCAATATCGTACGTAGTTAATTTTGTAGCGAGAGGTATATGTTTAAACACACATTCTTGAAATAACGTTCTGCCATATTTTTTTCTTGTGGAGAAGTTGTGCAAGCGCCAAAAAAAGTCCAACAAGCCATTTCGGATGCCCATTAGGACCCTCTTTCGATATGCGAGCTCAAAATTTATTTACCTTGCTGGAATGGGTTACTTGACGATTTAGACGGCTTTCGAAGGTGTGGACCCTCTACTAATTTGTCATCGGCTGGGGTGTGGTGCAGTTGTTTACGAGTTGCTTCTGTTCAGTTTCCATGCTTCTTTTAAGTTTCCATCTATCGTCATCTCCTTATTTATATTTTAAGTTTTCTGCTTCTTGTGTCTCTGAATCTGGCAGCTTTAATTTTTTGTTTTATTTTTGTATTTTCCCCCTCCCCTTTTCCCTTTCTTTTTTTATTTATTAACCGCTCCACAAGTTAATATCCATCTACGGTGGAGTTGCTGGGAAGGGCCCTATCTCGCGGTAACATTTTTTTTTGCGCGTTATGAGAAAAAGAGGTCCGAAGGGATAGTTTGCTCACCCTGTATGTCATTTCCTTGAAACAATCGATTTCAATTTTGGGCAGTTTTTCTATTTCATCACCTATATATTATGTTTAATATCTTTTCAATTTTAATCTCCAATTCTTGTTTAAAATTTAATAAAGACATAAATAAGCCAATGCTAATACTATATAAACAAAAACTTACGTTTCATTCACACATCTGGCGTTGCTTATTTTATATCACCCACTTTAGAAGGGACGAATCCAGGTATATATTTTACAGTCAAGCACTCAAACAGTACACTTTCTCGCGTTGTTTATATACACTATTTTGTGTTGCTTTATTCAACCAACATAATTTAATCAAATATCAACTATAAAGAAAATTTATATATTATTTTTAATCTATATAAAGTTCGTTCAAACCTTAAAGACACCATGTAACCATGGACATTGCAATTTCTGTATATTTTGTCCTCTTGCGTGATGGATATGACCTAACTTCAATAGAGAATATTCTACCATGCCATTTTACATATGTTTTAAGTTAAATGGTTTACACATACATGGACACAGACAACTTATTTATTGTATTCTATATTGAAGTTCAGTATGTTATGAAGCGGATTTTTTAACAAAAATTTTTGCCTAAAGTTCGGCCTAAAAAATGTTTGTCCGGTTACTGTACACCTACCTCATTAAATCAACTGGGTATAATAATAGAGACATAAAATACAATATGTTTTAGCTTAGAGAAGTTATAATATAAGATGTATAATAACATTAGTAGCATAACCCAAGAAGTTTGGGAGTTCTACATCTGAAGATAAGGTCATTAGACGACACCCTTTGATGTGGCAAACTTTAAGCTGCGTCTAAGCTTAAGGTTTTATAATTAATTGTAGTGCGTAAATCTCTCATATCCAGGTGGTACAAACAGCAGGAATTCTGGAAAGTTGTCGACCGCTCTTCTCTTGCTATGCATAATAATATCTACTTACGGTTTCCTGTTGAATTAAATTTTGTTCGTGTTTAATACAACATAGAAGAACTTTAATTGGTGCATTTTTTATTACTTTTAATATTTTAATATGTTCTAAGTATACATGTGAAGTGGCTCAATTGATTTTATTTCATTATGTTAAAGAGGCAATGGGAGATTATTTTTCTACATGTTTTATGAACACATTTTAGAAATTATACTTAAACGATCTAATTGTGTTCCTATATATATTTATTTACTTAAGGAATAATACTCCATTTATTCCTTTTCTTTAGAGTTTAGAAATCGTTTACTTCATGGCAAGCCGAAAGTTGGTACAGATATTCGTTTTTGTAATAGTAATCATACAAGAGAATACACTCAAGTTGATTATGGTCGAAATCCAAGGTGGTCAACAAATATTTATTTATTACAGCCAGTTTCACAATCGTCGGTTATGACTACTGGTAAATTCATATATGCGTTCTACAGCGCTTATTTTATGTTCAGTAATCTAACCAATAGTTTCAGTTTTGAATAGTTGGTATGAGGTTTTTTAGGATTTTGACATATGTCGAACAATTTATTTTAGAAAAGAAGAAGTAACTTCTCATAAATTTAATGTCTTGCTTAATCAATGTTACTACGTGGTAGTTTTCTGTGATCGTTTTGCTTTAAAATTTATAAGAATGTAAGTTCTGTTTGTTCTATATGAGAAGTGTATTTCCTACAATATAAAAATACTTATTAATTTCTTCTATTTCCTCTAATAAATTATTAACAATTCTTGGACTGAGTCAAAATCAATTAAGGAAATCTTTTTGGTCTTCGAAATAATTAGGTCTACATCTAAATATTCTAAGCCTAAGAGACTAACCTCTTCATCATTTATATTATAATCATCAATATCCATTATCAGCAAAGTAGAAAAAAAAGTAAAGTACCTAATATATAACTGTAGTTGACAGTTGCTTCCTTTTAGTTGATTGATTTGATTGATTGATTTGCCAGCGTAAGGTGGGCATTGCTGCCAATTCCGGTGCAGGGAGATTTGTTCCACTACGCAGCCCGATCGCCCACCGATCATCCCACCGTGTGCCAGAACAAACCCCCAGTGCTTTTATATACCGCCGGACCAGCTGCATACGCTGGATTGGACATTGGACATGCTTGTTGTCAGCAGCGAGAGCCGCATGACGCATGGGGTAGGAGTATAGGATGGAGCGTGTAGGTGTTTGTGAGATGTTTCTTCTTGTTTTCCTTCTGTCTTCATCGGATGGAAAGTGTAGGCATTTGTGATATGCTTCTTTTAGGTTTTCGTGCTTCTTTTTACTTTCCGGTTTTTGTGATATGCTTCTTCTTAGTTTCTGTCTGTGATCATCTTCTCTCCTATTCTACTTCTGAGTTTTCTGTTTCTTCTGTTTCTGAGTCTTGCAGTGTGTATATCCTTGATATTTCTTTATTGTATTCCATTTTTTGTTGTGCCAGCTTTTCCCAGTGTGTATAATCCTTTCCTAGCTTATTCATAATCCTCTCGATTGTTGTTATCCATGTGTAGCATGGCCTCCCTATTTTCAGTTTGTTGCTGTTCATTCGCAGCGCTTTCTTTAGTAGGTGTGTCGAGTCCCGTCTTTGGACGTGTCCCCAGTATTTCATTGCGTATGATTCTATTCTTTTGATTATTGTTCTTCCCTCTAGTAATGTTGACGTTTTCTGTCGTTTTTGTGGTTTTCCTGTTTTTGCTAGCAGTTGGATAATGTCCCTTTCAGCTCTTCTCAGGCTTCTTCTGTTGGCCTTTGTCGTTGCTGCGTTTTTGACTCCATATATCATCGTAGGCATTATGATGGTCGTGTATATCTTTTTGGTTAGGCACCATGGTGGTTTGTTGTCCTCAATGAAGGGTAGTAGATCTCTTGTGACTCTGTAGGCTGTTTTGATTCTTTCCCTTACTGTTTCCCTCCTTTTTAGTTGATTCGTTAGGTATGTTCCTAGGTATTTCATTCTATTCGTGGTTCTCAGGGTGTAGTCTCCTATTTTGTATTCTTCCCCACTTGTTGGACTTGTTTTTGTCAATGGGTCTCGAACCATTATAAGGCTCTTCTTGAAGTTTATTTTCATTCCAGAGGAATCCAGATGTGGTGTCATGTTTCTTAGAAATTTAACGATGTCTTGTTCTTCCTCGGTGATGATGAGTATATTATCTTTATCGTTCCATCGTTTCCATTGAAATTCTGATTCTCCTTTATTGTGCTTTCTATCACTTGGTCCAGGACTGTGGTGAATAGTCGGAGGGATAGGGGACATCCTTGTTTGACTCCTATATTCTTCATTTTTGATTCCGTCGTTGCTTCCTTTTAGTTAACCACAAATTGTTGGTTTACCAATACCTCATCTACTGGTTTTCTTAACAACAAGATAATCAAGACCTTGAAACTAACCAGACATTGTGATACAGATTTTTATAGTTAATCAGTGGTCAACTCCTAACCATTAGTTAACCAACACTATTGTGAAACTGGCTGTTAAAGTCTTTGGACATTAACCTCCTGACGAAATTTCCACCACTCAATCAGGACACGTGCACACTATAGATAACTACAGAATAACCGCTTCCTGCCACATTATCATCTGATGCAGCTGAGACTCCAATACAGGAGAGATACCTGCGACCAGCCGTATTGAGGAACTGCCTGACACCTTCCTTGCAGTCATGAATGACATTCCGAGCTTAGGAAACTTCCCAACTACCTGAATACACACGAAACTATTCTCACTGAGGAATGGATGGACCCTCCTCTTACAGACCACTATGATTGTTAGATGCTGCATGTAAGCTGCTCGATCACTTAGTTTTGGGCAGATGAAAAGCGGCTATTGGGATGAGCGGAGGGTTGTTTGAAAGGCAGTTTGGCTTCGAGAGGCAGGTCGACGATCGATGCATTGAGTGTTGTCTTGGATATAGCACGGTTACGGGTCATTATCGCAGAAGGAAGCTCTGCGCGGTCTACTTAGATATAAAAAATGTCTTTAGCAGCGCTTCGTGGAAAGAAATACTAATATATTTACAGCCAGTACCATAGACACCGCCAAAAGCATCCTTTTAGAAAAGGGTAATTTATGCTAAAAGTTGTCTTTAATCATAAAGTACCCTTTACTTATAGAACCCCTTTGGCGTTCTTTATGGTAATAGGTGGTACAGCCATTACCATAAATAACAGCAAAAGGATCCTTTAAATAAAGGATACTTTATGCTTAAAGTCAACTTTTAGCATAAAGTATCCTTTAGTAAGTAACGACGGATAATGGAAGGGGTAACTGGGCAACTCCAGGAAGTGACCAGGCGGCTGCAAACCAAATTTTTTAAAACGGTTATTTTTAGCACAAAGCGGAAATAAAGCCTCATTATGTTGAGAGTTCGGAATGTGGGAATTCGCCCAAGCGCAGTCAAATATCTAGAGCCACGGCTTGATGTGTTGGGCTCTTCGCTGAACTTTTGTAGAAAATGTCACAATAGACGCTAAGAACAGCGAATGCATCGGGAAGGATCATGTTAAATGTGAGAGGCCCGCAAGCTAAAATGAGAACACTGTATGCTGTGAGGCAATCACATTCAACGCCAGCATGGGAAGAGGAAGTAGGCGATTAGAACATATATTGCCTCTAGGACGATTTCTGAGGGAGCAACGTTATTTATTGCCGGCATATTTCCAACAGACTTGTTGGATGTGGGGTGGAAAGAGGTCTACGAGGGAAGAACTAGGGAAGAGGCAAGAAGGAACCTCATGGCAAAGTCGAAGGGGACGCTAGAGAACAACAGAGAGATTTATGGACAGGTATATCCCGCGGCAACGTAGACTATTTCATAACCCAAGCCCTCTGGGGACATGCTTTCGTGAGTATATCTATGTCAGAGATAGGGCAGAAGATGACGAGTGTGTATGCTGTCGGGAGAGAGAAAGTGCAGAACACACGAACTTCCATTGTCCAACGTGGGCACCAGGAAGAATAAGGTGCAATGAGGAGCTAACTGTGATTTGAATGTAGAAGATATAGTACCACACATGTTGGAGGGGGAAGAAAAGTGGAACAGAATAAGAATGTTTCACAGCATACGAGAGTAAACGAAAATAAAAATCGCGAGTTTAGGAACTTGAACTCTTAATCAAGATAAGATAGATGAATCAATCAATCCAAGTTATCAAAATCAAGACTCCCGCGCACCGACTTTTGCTTCTGTAGTGGAAACTATTATCAATATTATGGCAGTATACAAACTCGAACCATGATTGGTTCGTATTATAGATCAGTATAGTCTTGTATTGTTTAACTGCAATAGAAACTGTATCCGCATTTTAAAAGTATGTACTGCAAGTATACAAATGATTGAAATCATAAATTACTTTGTGTAAACCCTGAAACTATGAACACTTAAATTTTTGAAAAACTTGATGACCTTGAACCTATACAAATTTGAATAGATAACTGTTGTCTTCGAACTCTTGCAGCAAACAAGATCACTTTGCCCCCAAAAATCTGACCTAAACACGACACCGCGTAACAGAGATCATATTATATTTAAATTGTGAATGTTGGCGATTGTTCTTTTAGCGTACGTTTACCAATTATATTCATACATCTAATTTTACACACATATTTTTTACACACTTCTACTTTTGATAACATCCTTTGAAACTATTACACGTTACTCGAGTGACAAATCTTGAAATTGGAGGAAGTGTCCCCGAAGGTTTTTACTGCAGAATTCGATAAACTTAGTTACCTTATCTTTTTGTCCTCGCGGCAATAAACTAGAAAAGTATGTTGCGGAAATGTTAAGAAGTTTGAGCAATTCTATTTAAGATAGTAGTGTGGAAAGACGATGACAGCCTTATGTACCCAGGACGTGACTGGGACAATCGAGGACGAGCACAAACTCAAACTTACTGACCGGAAGGCACTTGTATACTTTAGGGTCAGATTTATTACTAGCACAGTCACTTTAGGCACTCACAGTTTAATGTATTGCTTCGAGGAAAACGTATCGAATATTTTACCTCACTTTTATAGCGTATCTCAACCAAACCACATCAATAATATTATGATACAAGTGGACATATTTACCGTAAAGTGACATTAAATTGAGTCAAAGAAGTTGGTTTACCGATATTATCGGAGTCCGAATTTGATTTATATGCATTTGTTACGAATATATTACATCATACTTGTTTATGCAAAATAGTACTGTTTGTATTTATCTACTGACTACAATTTATGCCTTATTTTCCTATTTTGGTAAGTTAGATGAAGCTGGAGCCACAAAATAATCAAGGCCCTGTTAATGACTTTAGCATGCTCCTTCTTTTCAAAAACATTTACCAGTTAAATTGAGACCAAAGTGTAGGTCTCAATTTAACTGGTAAAAACAATTTTAGAACTTTTGGGTATCAATTAGATAATAATTGAAAATTAGCTGATCGAATTCGGAAAACCATGAACGGAATCATGTTTACTGGCATTAAGAACCCCCCAATATCATTCTTTTAGTGAAAAGGGAAATAATACTGCTCACTATTTTGAGTATTATTTAGGTGCCGACTGGAATTTAGAAAAAAATAACAACAGGGTTGTACTTAGAAGTGTTAAAAACTGCAGGAAATCGAATTGTAGCGCGATCGAACAAACTTGCATTTTTGAGGCTATATAGTCCGGGGGTGGCAGTGAACATTTTAGCTACGTCATTTGATCAAAGCTGGAATTTTTCATACTAATTAAACGTTTACTGAACGTAAAAAGTGTAAAAGTTTGCCTGTCATCTAGGAGTCAGTACATATGACGTAGACGCCGCGCGTCGGTTTAAAGCTGTAGAGAAAATCAGTAGACCTACGTGATATGATCAAAGCTGAAATTTTATACACCATTTGTTTACTTCATAAAGATGCTCTCTTACCTGATTTTACTTTTATAAAATTACAAACTTATCAGATACAGATCCTCTACTTTTGTAAAGAACAGCTACACGTATTATTATTATTATTTTCCCAAAAGAAATCAGATTTGCTTTATAGTTAAACTATTAATGTACAATTTTTACATAAGGCATAAAATATAAAATGTAATTTAAATACAACATGCATAAAAAGCACAGTTACGTAAGTAAGTGTTTTCGTACAAGAAGCAAGTTTGGTAAGTTGTAAGCAGGCGACAGAGCGAAATAAAATCATTTTCTTACAAGAAAAATGCTGGCCTATTAACTGATAATATTTGTATCAGCTTAGAATTATTTTTGGATTGCAAGACAACTATTTCTTGAAGTAAACAAATAGTGTATGTTATTTCAGCAGATTACATCAAGTAAATATACCCATTTTCTCGACATGTACAGCTTCGTCGTAATATTCTGACTCTCGGGTAAAAAATATCGAAAATGTTTAAAAGCAGGGAATATAGTTTACAAATATTTTGAAATAAACAGGGTGACCCATTTAGGCGTGATGCCATAAAATTATATTTTTCAAATGGAATACTCGATATATTAATTAATACATATTTGGATTCCTCTTTTAAAGACGTTTCAAATGATGTGCTGTTTGATGAGTTTGCAATAAGTTGGTAGCATGAAGTTGTAACGAAGCACTTCTTGTTATGGAAATTGCATCCCAAACCACTGTCTGTTTTAATTAAGTAGGTTATATATTTATACTATATTGAATTGTAGAGGCTAGGTAATTCGCGAACATATTTGAAGTGTAAAGGCGTGCGCAATGTAGTTTGTCATGTATCATATACTTGCACCTATTTCAATTTGTTATTCAGTCTGTGCCGGAGACTCGCCGAGAACAGTTCATGCTCCTACCACCACCTGCAAACGTGCACCTGCGCAATACCAGTCTGCCTCCCGTCAAGCAGTGCATTGTTTGCTACAGAATTCACTTGGTGTCCGACCGACCGTGAGGCTAGACGTGTGTAAGGAATAATAAGTAGAGGAATTTGTAGGCAAGACCACTTATATTTTCTCATAAGTCCGAATCTGGTGCGCAATACGACTACGTCGTCTCTCCCTCTACCGTCTGTGTCACTTATCATCTAGAAGCTAGGCGGAAGTTCGTACCTGCCGTTCATGGAGAGTGGTCCACTCCAGTCCGTTGAGTTGTACACGTGCCCACCATCAACAGGAATAAGTGAGCAAAGTTTGTAAATACCAACTTGGTAAATGCCTACGCACTCCTGGTATACGCATTGCACTGTTTGCTTTACCGCCCGTTTTTACCGCCCGTTTTCACCGCTTTTGGCCGTCGGCATCACTCACTAACCGTTTATTAGAACTCGTAGTAATAAGTAGTATTGTAAATAGTAGGTTCTAAGATAATAAATATTGTTATATAATCTGAATTGTGCTTTTTACTGTGGTGAATGTGAAGACTAACTATCCTTAGACCCGCTGGACATTACCGTTTCTTCACTGTAGCTACTCAAGCCCTGCTGAACTGGCTTTGGGGGTAATTGGTTGTTTCACCAGAAAAAGAACTGGCGCCCGAGCTTTCCGTTCTTATCGTTAACCGACTGCCAAAGCGCGAGTGTCAAAGTGACGCTTCACCACCTGCCTGGCGAATTTAACGTCACAAAGTGGGTAATTTTGTACCAAAAACATGTCAACGTTGTCAGCTCACTGTTACATAACGAAGCAGCACTTTGAGATCTAGTTCGTGTCGAAAACTGTACAAAAACTTCGACCTTACGATACCGTTATCAGATTTAAAGAAATCGGTTAAATTATGTAGGGTCAGTCAGAAAACAATAAATCTTTGTCAATTTTTTTCAAACGGAATGCCCTGTATGCTATCATACCATAGGATAGCCCTTTGGAAGAACTTTCCACTGATGTCAGGTATGACAAGTCTATCTGCCATGAGATGGAATATTTGAGACAATTCAATTTTTTTTTATGATTACTATACTTCCAATCCACTACGTGGATGAGGAAGTAAATAACAATGCAGCGTTACGTCATAATGTGCTCACAAACTTCACATATTTTTTTATATAATCTCATCCATATCATCGTACTAACCCATCACAGGATCCATCAAATGGCATATCATTTCAATCATCTCTAAAGGAAAAATCTAAATATGTAGTAATTTACTGAGTGTTCCACTTAAGGAATATGACTTTACGACGTCACCCCGTTTTTGAACATTTTTCATATATGTTATTAGAGCCAGATTATTTGAACGATGCAAGGTTGAGATACGCTGAATATGATTGCCTACAACTCCTTTCACATTGGCAGGTAATTTTGTCTCTATTCATTATGATATAACCAATTAGTAACAAAAATGTCACGTTTGATAAAGTCGCATAAGTATACTAGTTTTCTCGACAACTTCAAAACGACGCCAATGCTTTAAGAACTAACGCCATGCTGAAAGCTAAAATTAATTCCACTTTTCAGTAACTAGATGACTAGTATGCAAAATTCCAGCTTTGATCAAATCAAGATAAGAATTGTTCACTGCCTCCTGGACGAACATAACAGATTCAACCAATTTTCGAATTTTACCGGTTATCACATCAATCTCGAGTTGCCAGAAACATTCAATTATCAATAATCTAGGTCCACGAAAACTACACAAAATCCCTGGAAGGAAGAACAGGCAGGGGAGTAATTCCATACGAAAAGGCAGCAACGCCAACCGTGGTCAATACTTAGACGGGTGACCACTCCGGGTAAACACAGCGTTCGCGCTTCATCTTCTAACGGTCTGTATATCAGCGCATACGCAGAAGGTATGTAACTTTAGGCGGGGGTTACATAGCCGATATATCATCCTTCTAATCCTTCGGAGAGGATGTAAAGCAGTCGGTCCCTTGTCCATTAAATGTTAGGCAAGTAAAAGATTCCTACTCTTCGATAGAGAAGAGGTTCGGCAAAATTTCCAGGTTGGGGGTAGCTCGTCTCCTGGCATCGCGTTGGCAATAGGCCTTTGTTGTGGAAATAGTCTGACGTTATATAAGTGAAAAGAAAACAGTCTTAGCATAAATTTTATAGGCATAGATAAAAGAAAATTGGTTGCTTGCAATTTACTTAATGAAAATTTTTGAATCAATAACATATTTATGTGAAAACAATCCGCAATTCCCACAGTCCCGTGACACCTTGTATATTTGATGCATGGACATTGGACATTATTAATTTTTTAGCTCAGTTAGATTATGCTTTTGACAATACTCTGAATATGATTGCTCTCAGTCAAACAAATTTGGCATTAAAGCTACTGAATAATTTATTGGCTAATATCCTGGTAAAATGGAAATGAGTAATTATCTTTTTTCCTCATTTTCATGACGTTTTTAAAATTGATTATATTTCCCCATGTGTGCACCCTTCGTAATGAGGGTTTGAATATTAGCAAGTATTCCATGGATGATTTATTCTTCATTTGGGCCAACCACGCCTTCAAATGATGTTCATGTAATAATAAATAATGGCAGGGATGTAATTTTTGTTCTTGATACACCCCATCCAGTTTATTGCTTACAGTGCGTGAATAGGAATTATGACAACAGATATATTGGTTTACAGCTAAATTTGACATTTTCATGCAAAAAATGTACTTACCTATTAAAAATAATAACTATAAGTCGTTTATAATAGTACAGGAGCTAGCGTGCAATTACCTGACACGTTTGGGTCAACGAGACATATGATTAATCCTTTGTAAATTTAATTAATTAAATTAATTATTAAAAACAATCAGCTTGATACTTATTAAGTCATCAGGCTTAAGAGTAGAAACCTTGCAGGTTCAAAATGCCTGATTCTGGACCTCCACTGACCGAGAACGCCGATCGTATTTTTGTAGTTGCTAAAATGCTAAGTAATCGATAATAAGAAAATCAGCTTGATACTTGTTTATCATGCCCAGTGGCATAGCTTACGGGTTCATCATTTCTAGAGGTATTTCAGAATCTCATGAACCGCGAAATGCGCAAAAGGCAAAGTTTGTTCTGGGTTTACAAGTGTATTTTGAAAACACTGACAGCTACCTTGCTGTATACATAAACATTGTATACAATAGATTGTAAACAATAGATTGTAAACAATAGATCTAATATTTTTAAGAAGTGTAACTGAGTCCACGAGAGGGTTTTTGTCTCTGCGCATATGAAGGTCACAGCTCATGAGATTTTGAAACACCTCTACCTCTGGACCTCTGATTAAGGAAGAGATATAGATAAATAATTCTGAGCTGTTTCGTGCCATATAGACAACTTGTTTATTGTTTACAGTCATACGTCCCATTTATACATAAACACAGATTAAGGTAGATAAATTTACTGTTCAAGAATTATTTGGATTTTTTAATCGGCATACTTCAATTTTTCCCATTTTATTCAGTAATGTATTTTGTAATTATTCTATTCAAACAGTATTCTTTTTATCGCGATAGAATCAACTTTTATTACGTTTTAAATTTTTAACCCATTTGTCTGTCAACGCATCTGAATTGTTAATACTTGTTCCCATGATTCTTGTGGACTATAAACGAGAGTGGACTTCAAACGAGGTTATTTATATGTTTCTTTCTTAGTCTGAGCTCTGGACGTCCACTAACCGGAGTGTATGCCATCCGTATTTTTGTATTCACTGGGTGGTAAGTAATCGATAAAAAATATTAGCTTGATGAAAATACTTGCACAATCTATAAAAGATATTTCAAGTTTAACGCAATATTTAGCGAAGTTTCTACTCAAGAAAAATGCTCAAATCAGTTTCGCTATCTGCCGTTAATTCTGTTCCTAGCTCACACAAACCCAGTCCAAAAAATGTGTCAGCTAGCTAGCGTACTTTAAGTAAATTGTAAAGTAAATAAAATAAATATAAAAAGAAGAATTGTTTGCCGGGTAGATTTTAATATGAATTTCTTCCAACTAATTATATGTAGATAGCTGTGACTTATTTCAACATTTGCTTTAAACTTATTTATGAAATATGACAAGAAATGTTAGTGCCTTCTAAGCTATAATCTACGACTCGCCAATATTGACGGTCGTTCATGGTTCGCTATTATATTCCCGTATTTTATTGATGGAGTTTCCCAATCGCAATCTTCCAGATCACTCCCTCATTCATTCTAAGATAATTATGACAATCATCAGATTCCAACCCTATTCTTTCAATTAGTTATTATGAGAAACATTTATCATTCCAGAGGCCATTTCTTAGATCGTTTGGTGCGATTATAACTTTTATTTCCTAAAGACCTTAACATGCCACACCATTGCTACTAAATAGAATTCAGCTATCGACACGTCGCGTCGGATTAATTTAGAGTGGAGACCATGTATTTGTAACTACATTAGCGCAATAAAAAGACGTGTTTGAATGTCAGCAGCCATGTCTATGCCATATATGTATATTATATTAGATTTAATAAATGCATAATACGGAAAACGCTTAGTTAACCAAGTAACTGTAATGAATATATAGATTAAAATTCAATAGGATAAATTTTCGTTCATCACAATGAAAAAAGACTTACGGTTAACCCAAAATATATCAAATTACTGGCACGGTAGCTCAGCCAGCTAAACGTCTTAAGTATCGTTTACATGTTGCCAGTAAGCGTGCCAGTTGAAGTGGTCAATGACTGGCAAGTAGAGACTGGCAAGGAATAAACACCTTGTTTCAATAGACTGACAAATGTTACACCTAATAATTATAATAAAGAATATATTGATATTTTAATACAAGAGACAGAATGATAAAGCGAATAAATTATTAGAGTTTAATACAATTTGGATACAGATGCTGCTACCTTCTTATAGTTGTTGAGCCTTGCATCAGTTTCACTGAAAGAGCTTTTTCTTGGATAAATACATGAAGTGGTGGTAAGTATAGAAGGACTTAAAGCGCAGCTGTGGGAGTAGTCTCTATGGCCCCGGTGGTGTACAGGCAAGCAAGCCTTTGTACGCCACCTAAGAGCCTATTGCTACCAACTGAAGTATCTTAGTTCACCATGTTACTGATTCGTAGGTTACAAGGGTCTTACTACCCTGATATTTAACCATACGGTCATTTGAGATTGAAGCCTCAATTTGTTCCACACATATGACTGCACTTTCCAAGGGCTATTCCTGCTTTCTGTGTGACTTTTTGGATGTAGGAATATCGTGATAGTTTTTGGTCACGATGACTCCTCACCGGCCAATGGAATTTTAACACCATTGAATGGTTTTAGGACTCTTCACTGGGGGCAGCCTATACTCACCATTGCCTCAGTGGTAGCTTCGCCTAGATTGGATACTATTATCTTCTTTTCTAGGATGGCTTTAATCCATTGGCAGCTCAGTGTTGGGGCTCCTATGTTTAACAATGCATTCGTTATAAACGCTCCTTCTACATTTAGAAATGTAGCCACTGTCATTCCCTAGTCACCTAATGACTTTGCTAGTAACCTATTTAAATTATTCAGCGAGAGGTCTGATGACGTTCCCGGCTGGTGTGCATACTGATGCTTACTAGGAAGATTCTCCCTTAGTATTGCGTCTTTAATGTACCTGCCAGTAATAGATCCTGTCTTTTTTGGAGCAGAATTGGGTAAATTCCGTCCATTGTAACCGTCACTTTAGTGGGTCACAGTGTATGAGGTTTACTGGCTCACTGTGTAAATGATTGTCTGAATTTTTCTTGAAAACATCATATCTAGGATAGGCAACTGAAAACACCCTTGGTAGTGTTACTGGTAATAATTCTGTAGCCCTTTGCTTTTTTTGTATTTCCATTTTTCTAAAACAATGAGTAATAAATTACCAATTTGTTTAAAATTGATATGTGTGTGTTTTCCAAGCATGTAATTTGAAATCAAATTCCCTATCTTATTATTGATATCAAGATTGGTAGACTTGAGTTTTTGTGACAAAAAAGAAATTCTCTCTTTTTTGGTGCCAGCTAAGGAGCCATGTGCACATTTTTGTGAGGTCCTGGCTGTGTGTTGAATTAAATAAGTTTAAGCCTAAGAACACCTAAGGTAAATACTCTTTTCAAATTTTATTTACATATTTTGAGATATAAATTATTTAATTCTCGAAGTTTTACACAGAAATTATTTTTAGGCTCTTATGGTCAGATTTTTATGTGAGATTTTTGGTGAAACTCTAAGTTCTGATTTTCACGTTAGTTTTTGGCCATACCTTTTTGTCCTGTACATCTCTCATATCATAAATGGTTATCGTTATCAATACCGATGGGAATTTGATGGTATAATTGTATGTTGGAAATAAGCACCCACCTGCTAAGCCTGTTTTTGTCTAATACACCAAGAGTCTTGGGAATTAACCGTATTTGGAGGTTTGTGCCCGCCACGTAACGAGAAACTCCTGTAAGTAATTTTTTTGATTACTTCCTATCTCCGGAAGATTTTGTGGGAACGGAGCAGTATTCTTTAATGCGCTGAAGAACTACACGTTTCATGGTAGCTCTACGTACATCCTTTTGGTTATTGCCTACAAGAGGGTAGCTTTGTTAAGAATAAATTTCAATTGTAACAGTCGCATGCAAATAATGAATTTACAGTAAGCTTGATGTAATGGTTTAGATACTGCTAGTAGTTTAGTCTAATTATAATAAAAATAACTGTCATAAATACCATATTAAAGTAATTCTCCCTTCAAGGCATATGCACCGTGTAAACCTCCACAATAACAGCTGTTATTTGCTGGTACCAACAGAAATTGTGATTATGGCTATAATAATGAATTAATTAGTAATATACATATAGTTTGATGTGCTCACACCTACCTCAGGCTATAACGTCGCGAGTGCATTGTACATTTGATAGGTTACAATAATATATTAAATATTAGTTTACTGTTTACCTAAATCAAAACAGCGCTGTCAAACTAGTTTTGTCAGTACGGTGAAGTGCAGGAGAACGAATTTCCAAATACAGGATTTCTCACTAGTTAAAACTTCAATAAATTAAATCGATATTTTAATGTTCTTTGGTGTTAATAGCATAGTATTTTTGTGAGTAGACCTGCGTGTTTCTATGTCTTTATTTAGTGTTAACCTCTTTTGAGGAATATGTTTCTCGTAATTTCTATTTAAAATTTTTTTATATACCTATTTATATATATTTTACCGCCATATTGTTTATTTACTTATACCTATTAATTTTATTATTATAGTAGTATACATTTTCATTGTATCTACCAGGTTTAAGCTTATTAAACCTATTTCTAGCTGATCATTTTTTTTATTACTCCTTTCTTTATTCTGCCCCTCATTTGTAAGTTTTTGTTTGTTTTTATTTATTTTTTTTGTCAATAATTAATCTGATTATTGACTGGCGCCCAATTTAGGTTTACCTAATCGTAATCACATAAGTAAAAAAACATAACGAACCCACAACCCGCTCCCGACTATATCAGCTGTCGCGCTCTGCACGTGTCTCCGTCCAGTAGACCTAGAGGAGACGTGTTGCAGAAATTGGCGCACCAACTAAAAGGGCCCGAGTTTTGTTTTATTTTACTAGAATATAATTTACATACTTTTAAAAAAAATAGCCGGCAGAGGTAAACCGTTTTTTTTAAATTTTTGTTTGTCAGGCAGAATAAATAAAGTGATATATTGTTGCATTTAATTGCATGGTAATTTATAGGTAGAGGTATAATATATACGAGGTACTTAACAAAATTTTCTCAAATTTTATCTTGGCGAATTTTTTTGCATTTATTGATACTTTTATCTATGCTTTGCATTGTTTGGCTGTTTGCTAATTTTGTTTCGTATATGATATTTATGATAGCAGGGTAATATTTTTACAGAATACCTACCTACATAAAGGTTGCCTATCGATATATATTATTATATACTATAAATTTTGAGTGCAGAGTGAGTTCAGGTTTGCCTTTACGCAGTGTGGTCCACTTATTGGTGCATAGGTTTAAACAAAAATAAATTGTTTGCTTACAAGGTGTATTCGAAAGCACATGTATACAGGGTGTGTCCCAAATATTTATATACAGGTGTCTACGCTATTATATTGTAAACAGGGTGACTCCAAAAAATATTTCTACACCAAACGTTTAGGAACATATACAGAGTGTATCAAAAATATAGCAGGAGGTGATTTAAATATTTTAAGTGTTTCTTGAGTCATTGAAACAGTTTTAATTCTGTACTCTGTTCAATTTTTTTTTAACGGCCCTTAATTTTAAATTTAGCTTAGTACTTTGCACTGGTGATTTAAAAAATAAAAATAATAATAATTTTTAGGGTTCCAAAAATTAGTATTACTGATAGCTTTTAGCTATTGTTATTTAAGCTGCGATTAGGTGGAATGATTGCATGGTTTATTATTTGTTCTTAATTTACAAATAATTGTAAAGTTTTTGAAGTTAAATTTCTGATTTTTTTTTTATTATTGCTATTGTGCTTATTAAAATGTTGGCTAATTATGATATAGATGCAACGCATCTTAGGACATATGAACTTAACTATGAGTTGCGAATTAGAAAGGTAGTTACGGACAGGGTGGACATTGCTTTGAAACGAAAGTATCTCCGCAGGGAACTTAAAAAAGATTTAGCTAGGCCGGAAGCTCATGTATATGCAACCCCTAATTTTGATTTTGAGGTGGAGCAAAGAGAGTTGAATGATAGTATCAAATCTGTTACGGATTTAATAGGTGACTATGATGGATCTAATGTAGAGTTAGGCAATCGTATTCGTAGCAGGTTAAACCACATTCTAGGAAGGCTAGGCCGTATTCCAGATAACATTAGCGATGAAATTTCAAATTATCGAGGGGATCAGATTGTTATTGCTTCAGCATTGGAAGAGGATTTAGAGGAAGCTATTGAGCGGTATAAAGTCTGCGAAGTAGCAGGTGGAGCGGTGCGCGGTATAGTTGCTAATAGTGTGGTCACTACGAAGTCGGTTCCAGTTTACAAATGGCCGGTTAAATTTGATGGTAGGTCAGAGAAAAACTCTCTTAATTCTTTCTTACAGCGGGTTGATGAACTACGACTGGCAAGAAAGTGTAGCAAAGAGGAACTGTTTGGCGCGGCTTCAGATCTATTTGAGGATTGTGCATTGGAATGGTTTAGAGCACAGTTGAGGCATAAGAGGTTTGATTCTTGGGATTCTCTTGTGGTAGCTCTTAGAAAGGATTTTCTTCCGAGTGGTTACGACGAGGAGTTGTGGAAACAAATAGAGAGGCGTACCCAGCATAGTAGTGAACCAGTGGTGATTTACATCTCTATTATGGAAAATTTGTTTGAATGCTTATCGGAAAAACCTTCCGAAAGTAAAAAGTTGAGGATACTTATGTCACGGGTCTTACCAGAATACCAGAATCATCTTGCCTTGCAGAATATTTCGGATGTTAGCGATTTAGTTGCGGTTTGCAGAGCACTTGAAGATTCTGAGAGAAACAAGAAGACGTTTCGACCACCACCAAATAGAGAAATTTCCACACTAGAACCAGGCGTTGCCTGTAACTCAGCTGCTGTGTCTTCGTCGAGCAGCGCAGTTTGTTGTCCTGACGCCCATGCATCCACTCATCGTAATGCTGAGAAGGGCGATTTGAGGAAGAAATCGGCCGGTACTAATAGTGGATTTGAATCTAGAAATACAAAAAGATCTCAGGGAGCACATCCAAAAAACAGAGGTGTTTTGAATCAGATCTCCGAGCTACACTGTTGGAAATGTAATGGAGTAGGTCATGTGAAGCGGGATTGTCGTAAGCAACCACAACGAAGTCCTACATGTTTTGGCTGTGGGAAAATCGGAGTTATACGACCGAATTGTCCAATTTGTTGTCCAAAAAACGCCAACAGGGAGAGCGGAAAGTAGGCCAACGTCCCTCCCTTTCAGAACTTTCTAGTAAAGAGGTCTACAGATATACGTCTACGGTTGAATGGAAAAAATGGATTAAGGTAGTTGAACATTTGTATAGGTTAGGTTCTTTACCCTCCTCGGTTAAGCAGGTTCAGTCACCGTCTAAGGTGTCCAGTGTAGTTAAGAATGAAACCAATATTGTTCTGGTCGAAAAAGACAATGACAATAGGCCGTATGTTTCAATACAAATATTTGGCAGGTCGGTCGTTGCTCTTCTAGACAGTGGTGCTAATCATTCTGTTATTGGCGGTCGTGGAACTTATTTATTGGATCTTTTTGATTTGCAGGTGCAAGATAGTTGGGAACAAAGTGTTAGTACAGCAGACGGAACTGCACAAAGAATTATTGGTTATGTTAATTTACCTATACAGGTGGATCAGGTAGTGAAACTTCTTAAAATCCTGGTGGTACCTTCTTTATCGCATGGTTTAATATTAGGTTCAGATTTTTGCAGAGCTTTCAGTATGTTATTAGATTTTGGGTCTAATTCTTTCTTTATTAGGAAGGATCATTTAAATACTAGTGACAACTGGGTGGAGCACGGTAATGAAATATGTACTATCAACAGAATTTGTTCAAGGTCAGAGTTAGACAAATATCAGTCTAAACAGCTGAATGACGTGATAGAGAAATTTCGTCCGCTCTCATCTACTGGATTAGGTAGAACAAATAGGATCGTGCACAAAATCGATACTGGGGATACAGAGCCAATTAAGCAGCGTCATCATGTTATGTCTCCATACAAGTTGGAAACCTTAAATAAGGAGTTAGATAAGATGTTGGAGCTTAAGGTGGTACGTCCTTCGACGAGTCCATGGGCGAGTCCAGTACTTATTGTGGAGAAAGCAAATGGAGACCCGCGTTTCTGCTTTGATGGAAGGAAACTAAATGCAGTAACTAAGAAGTGTGCGTATCCACTACCACTAGTTGACCACATATTGAGTAAACTTTCTGGGTCAAGATTTTTAAGCAGTATTGATTTAAAATCAGCTTTCTGGCAAATTCCTCTAGATCCCGACTCATGTGAGAAGACGGCATTTGTTGTGCCAGGTCGAGGTTTATTTGAGTTTGAAGTCATGCCTTTCGGACTGTGTAATGCAACACAAACTCAACAGAAGCTGATGGATTCCGTGCTAGGACCAGATCTAGACCCATTCGTTTTTGTGTATTTGGACGACGTAATCATAGCTACGCCCACATTTGAGCAACATCTCGAGATTTTAAACATTGTGTTTGATCGTCTAAAATCTGCTAATCTAACTATTAACATCGACAAATATAAGTTTTGTTTATCAAGTCTTAAGTACTTGGGATTTCTGGTAGATCGTGAGGGTTTACGCACCGATCCTGACAAGGTTAAGGCGATGCTGGAATATCCAGTGCCCAAAACAGCAACTGAAGTGAAGAGATTTATTGGTATATGCAGTTGGTACAGGCGTTTTGTGAAGGATTATTCAACTATCACAGCTCCTGTAAATGCTCTGTTAAAAGGTCGTCGTAAATCTCAAAAAGTCGTTTGGAATAAAGAAGCTGATGATGCTTTTCAACAGATTAAGCAAGCTTTAGTATCTGCACCGATTCTGTCAGCACCAGATTTTAGTAAACCATTCTATATCCAATGCGATGCGTCTAATGTAGGTGTTGGCTCTATGTTAACACAGAGGAGCGAGGATAAAGAATTGGTAGTAGCTTTTGCTTCACGAACACTAACTGACGTTGAAAGAAAGTACACGGTGACAGAAAAAGAATGTATAAGTGTATTGTTTGGTTTGGAGAAGTTTAGATCCTACGTCGATGGCGTCCATTTTACGGTCATAACCGACCATTATTCATTGCTGTGGTTAAGTAATCTAAAAAATCCCACAGGTAGACTGGCCAGATGGGCAATGAGACTAAGTCAGTTTGACATGGAAATAGTTCACAGAAAAGGTGCGTTAAATGTTATACCAGACGCTCTCTCAAGGGCTCCACTGGAAACATGCATGATATCCGTGGAAGAAGCTGATGTCGAAGCAGATTCTTGGTATGCAGGTATGATGAAGAAAGTTAAGGATTCACCTCAGAAATATCCAGATTGGAAGATAGAAGGTGGTCTACTTTATAAACAAGTACCTTTTGATTTTGGCTTCTCTACCAACTTCTCTGCATGGAAATTGGTGGTTCCAAAGAATAGGAGATCAGCAGTATATAAGTCGTGCCATGAAGATCCAAAAGCTGCTCATCTAGGTATTTACAAAACAGTAAATAGAATGAGAGAATTATACTATTGGCCTCGATTATTACAAGATACCAGGAAGTATGTGAGGCATTGCAAGACTTGTGCAGCCCAAAAAGTTAATTGTTCCGCAAGACCAGGATTTATGGGCCAGCCTAAGAAAGTTAAGTTTCCATGGCAGTACATTTCAATAGATTTGTTAGGACCCTTGCCACGTTCCAAGAACGGTTTTTGTTATTTGCTATTAGTCTCTGACTATTTTACGAAATATTGTTTATTACATCCGTTAAGAGAAGCGAAGGCTCCTCAGATAGTGAAATTCTTGGAAGAGCAAGTGTTTTTAGTGTATGGTACACCACAAATTGTTGCTTGTGATAATGGTGTCCAGTTCACAAGTAATGCCTTTAAGAAATTAACAGACGAATATGGCGTAAAAATTTATTTCAACGCTAATTATCATCCCCAAGTTAATGCGGTTGAACGCGTTAACAGAGTTCTTGGAGCCGCAGTTCGCTCATATTTAAAAGACAGTGATCACCGATTGTGGGATCGAGAGATCCATAAAATTGGATTCGCTCTAAGGACAGCAGTCCATGAGGCGACAGGCTATTCTCCCACCTTCTTAAATTTCGGTAGGTACGTTCCTACCAGTGGTAATTATTATGGAAAGTTACAATCCATAAATGATTTAGACTTGAGTAATATGAACCGAGAAGAATATGGTTCAGAAATCGACAAACTTCCACAGTTATATGCGGATGTTCGCCGTCATCTAGCTGAAGCATATGCTAAGAATTCGCGACATTATAACCTAAGGAAACGCCCAACTGAAAATTATAGTGTTGGAGACAAAGTGTGGAAGAGAAACTTCGTGTTGTCGAATAGTGGTGAATACTTCGCCGCGAAATTGGCACCAAAATTTATTTTGTGCACGGTAACAAAAGTTGTTTCTAAGTTAGTGTACGAACTTGCTGATATGAATGGTAAAGACGTTGGAAGATTCCACGTGAAGGATTTGAAACCATATCAAGGATTAGACACTGATGTGGAGGAAGAGTAGAATGAATAAGTGTGTGAGTGTGGCAGCGAATTGATGATTGCAAAGATTGAATGAGAACTCTTCATATATGTGATTTTTTCTTATTATTGTCTTGATTGTGATACGATCATTTTTCGATTGTGACTTAAAACTTAATCTCTATTGTGACTTTATACTCCCGAAATTGTGAATTTTTGTCTGTGCATAGATATATCTACTGTAACAGTCGATCTTCGACGTTATTATCCCGGTTTGACTTGTATATATGTTTATAGAGATCCCGGTTTGACTTGTATATATGTTTATAGAGATAAGTTCTTTTGTAGTTTTAAGGTTGGTAAAAATATTTTCGCTGAGCTACAATATTTTTTTTGGAAGAAGAGGGGGTGTGTAACCGTCACTTTAGTGGGTCACAGTGTATGAGGTTTACTGGCTCACTGTGTAAATGATTGTCTGAATTTTTCTTGAAAACATCATATCTAGGATAGGCAACTGAAAACACCCTTGGTAGTGTTACTGGTAATAATTCTGTAGCCCTTTGCTTTTTTTGTATTTCCATTTTTCTAAAACAATGAGTAATAAATTACCAATTTGTTTAAAATTGATATGTGTGTGTTTTCCAAGCATGTAATTTGAAATCAAATTCCCTATCTTATTATTGATATCAAGATTGGTAGACTTGAGTTTTTGTGACAAAAAAGAAATTCTCTCTTTTTTGGTGCCAGCTAAGGAGCCATGTGCACATTTTTGTGAGGTCCTGGCTGTGTGTTGAATTAAATAAGTTTAAGCCTAAGAACACCTAAGGTAAATACTCTTTTCAAATTTTATTTACATATTTTGAGATATAAATTATTTAATTCTCGAAGTTTTACACAGAAATTATTTTTAGGCTCTTATGGTCAGATTTTTATGTGAGATTTTTGGTGAAACTCTAAGTTCTGATTTTCACGTTAGTTTTTGGCCATACCTTTTTGTCCTGTACATCTCTCATATCATAAATGGTTATCGTTATCAATACCGATGGGAATTTGATGGTATAATTGTATGTTGGAAATAAGCACCCACCTGCTAAGCCTGTTTTTGTCTAATACACCAAGAGTCTTGGGAATTAACCGTATTTGGAGGTTTGTGCCCGCCACGTAACGAGAAACTCCTGTAAGTAATTTTTTTTATTACTTCCTATCTCCGGAAGATTTTGTGGGAACGGAGCAGTATTCTTTAATGCGCTGAAGAACTACACGTTTCATGGTAGCTCTACGTACATCCTTTTGGTTATTGCCTACAAGAGGGTAGCTTTGTTAAGAATAAATTTCAATTGTAACAGTCGCATGCAAATAATGAATTTACAGTAAGCTTGATGTAATGGTTTAGATACTGCTAGTAGTTTAGTCTAATTATAATAAAAATAACTGTCATAAATACCATATTAAAGTAATTCTCCCTTCAAGGCATATGCACCGTGTAAACCTCCATAATAACAGCTGTTATTTGCTGGTACCAACAGAAATTGTGATTATGGCTATAATAATGAATTAATTAGTAATATACATATAGTTTGATGTGCTCACACCTACCTCAGGCTATAACGTCGCGAGTGCATTGTACATTTGATAGGTTACAATAATATATTAAATATTAGTTTACTGTTTACCTAAATCAAAACAGCGCTGTCAAACTAGTTTTGTCAGTACGGTGAAGTGCAGGAGAACGAATTTCCAAATACAGGATTTCTCACTAGTTAAAACTTCAATAAATTAAATCGATATTTTAATGTTCTTTGGTGTTAATAGCATAGTATTTTTGTGAGTAGACCTGCGTGTTTCTATGTCTTTATTTAGTGTTAACCTCTTTTGAGGAATATGTTTCTCGTAATTTCTATTTAAAATTTTTTTATATACCTATTTATATATATTTTACCGCCATATTGTTTATTTACTTATACCTATTAATTTTATTATTATAGTAGTATACATTTTCATTGTATCTACCAGGTTTAAGCTTATTAAACCTATTTCTAGCTGATCATTTTTTTTATTACTCCTTTCTTTATTCTGCCCCTCATTTGTAAGTTTTTGTTTGTTTTTATTTATTTTTTTTGTCAATAATTAATCTGATTATTGACTGGCGCCCAATTTAGGTTTACCTAATCGTAATCACATAAGTAAAAAAACATAACGAACCCACAACCCGCTCCCGACTATATCAGCTGTCGCGCTCTGCACGTGTCTCCGTCCAGTAGACCTAGAGGAGACGTGTTGCACCATTCCAGGAGATTTGAATGGTTGGAACTTGCATATTGGCCATCTGACTTTACAGGGTTTTATTATCTCTTTGGCCAGTAGTTTTACCTCTCCAGTTCATAGCTCTGGCTCGATCCAACCTTTAATTTAGATGTCGACAGTACTTGGGACCTTCAAAACCAGTGAGCACGGAAAGTGTGCCTCCATCAGCAATTGCATATTTTCCGCTAGTGTTTCCATATGTATATGGAACCACACATTGCCGATGAAACAGGCAATGCTTCAACTTAAACAACGCTCAGTACGTTCAGCGCGTAGATATGTAGTTGGATAAAAAACCGTGGGCCCATTTCATGGCAAACGCGATGAGTTCTGATACTATCTAGTAAGGGTACGGAAAACCGGCGGGAGAAATTTTCCCAGGAATGCTTGTCTGCAATTTTCCGAGCCTCGCAATCCACTTTAAACTATACGTTTCCTATGTCACTAAAAATAGACTTTTATAGGCAGAGAAGCCGTCAAGACTCGTAGCAACTGCGGCATTCTAAGAACTAGTTTAATTATCGCGTAGTTTTATTATTGTAAAATTATTTCAACTTCTTTTTACTTCCACATCCACGTAGTGGATTGGAAGTATAGTAATCGCAAAAAAAATTTCAAAAATGTTTTCTTGAAATAGGTTTAGAATGTCATGAAACGTCGAGATGTTAAATTTCAGCGAAAAAAGATTTCTGTCTGTCTGTCTGTTTGCCTGTCTGTCGGGCTGTCTATCTGTCTGTCTGTAACTTTTCTTGTCCTCACGTTTTCTCCGGAACGGTTTAAGATATTGACTTGAAATTTTGTACACGTATATATTATAACGAGATCTGGAACCAGATTGTTTTTTGAGGATATCCGGTGAAGGGTTGGGGGTTAAATAGGGGTAAATAATGGAAAATAAGTAAAGCAAGCTTGTAAGAGTACGGAAGCTTGAAATTCGGTGTATGCACTAGAAGTTAAGGCCTCAGATTTTTTCATAATATTTTTCAATCCTCCACCACCCCTTTCCCATTATTAAAGGGGTTGATAAAATAAAGTTGAGATATTCATTTGAAATTTCGTACACGTATGTATTACAACGACATCTTTAATTAGATTATATTTTGAGATGATTCCGTTGAAGGGTTGGGGGTTATTTAGGGGTAAATAAGGGAATATAAGTTTGTAAGAGTACGGAGACCTGCATGTACTAGAAGCCAAAGTGTCAGATTTTTTTTGTATTTTTCAACCCCCACCACCCCTACTCCAATATGAAAAGGGTTGATAAAATAAAATTGAGATATTCATTTGAAATTTGGTACACGTATGTATTATAACGACATCTGGAACTAGATTATATTTTGAGATGATTCCGTTGAAGGGTTGGGGGTTAAATAGGGGTAAATAGAGGAAAATAAGTAAAGCAAGCTGGTAAGACTACAGAAACTTGAAATTCGGTGTATGTACTAGAAGCCAAGGTCTCAGATTATCTATAATATTTTTCAATCCCCACCACCCCTACTTCATTATTAATAGGGTTGATAAAATAAAATTGAGATATTCATTTGAAATTTGGTACACGTATGAATTATAACGACATCTTGAACTAGATTATATTTTGAGATGATTCCATTGAAGGGTTGGGGGCTATTTAGGGGTAAATACGGGGAAATAAGTAAAGCAAGCTGGTATGAATACAGACATTTGAAATTTGGTGTACGTCCTAGAAGCCACAGGCCTCAGATTTTTTAATAATATTTTTCAACCCTTCCACTACCCTTACTCCATTATTAAAGGGGTTGATAAAATAAAATTGAGATTTTCACTTGTAATTTGGTAGGCGTATGTATTATAACGACATCTTGAACTAGATTATATTTTGGGATGATTCCGTAGAAAGGTTAGTGTTAATAGGAGTAACTAGGGGAAAATAAGTAAATCAAGCTGGTAAGAGTACAGAAATTTGGGATTTGGTGTATATACTATAAACCAAGGCCTCAGATTTCTTTCTAATAATTTTCAAACTCCACCACCTCCGCTTCATTATTAATGGGATTGATAACATAAAATTGAGATATTCACTTGAAAGTTACTACACGTATGTATTGTAGTGTAGTGACATCTGATTGCGATGACTCCATTGAAGGGGTGGGAGGTGGTAGGTTGTGAATAGTGGAAAATAAGTAGGGTAAACTAGAAACTTCATTTTTAACGTATATGGTAGAAACCAACTCCTCAAACTTTTCTGACATCTGCCCCAAATATTATTAAAATTCTATGACCAATAATTTCCACATACTAGAGTGCAACATAGTCAAGATGTTTCCTTTAAAGTGGCTTGGATGAAAAATTTGGATGTGGAAGTAGTGATTCCTTGGGCAGCGGTTTTTAATTTTAACCCTAGTATCGATTTTTATACCTCAAATACTTAACATTTTGACACAATTTTCTAATTTTATTCTTATAAATGCTTTATTGTTAGATATTCTACTTCATTAGTAGGTCCCTTATTGATGTGATTTCTGTTTGATTTGTATAAACATTTGTATGTAATAAACCCAACAAACCATTATCAGCATTCCTTTCCTAATTTAGTACATCCTTTTACGCCTACAAGCACTAATATTTTTCCTAATTTATTTTTCCTCGCAACTGAAAGGAAATGTGGGCCGCTAACTAATGAGAATATCCAAAGTCAAATACAAAACACAAATTATAATCCCGATGCCTAAAATGATGAACAAGATTTACGTTTACCAGGGGACAGCTATTCTGCTGAATAAATTATTTCGTTTTTAAATCGAAATAAAAGCACAATCTGCAGCCTACTGAAATTCAAGGGAAAGTAAAGACTAATCCCATCGCCCGCTCTCCAAAACAAAATCTGATTAAATTTAACAGTTTGTCTGTATATATTTTAGCTCATAATTTATTAGGTCTTGGCCCGATTCGCTAATTCGTTTTAACAAAATCCGTACACAGACGAAGAGGTTGTTTATTTAATTTGCAGCTTGGAACTAGCGTACTCGACGCTGCGGTACAACAAATATACCGACTCGGATAGATACACAAAACACCAGCGACCTGATTTCACACTTCCTACTATTAAATGGTGCATACAGCTGTTGTTCTGGTGCATCCTGAAATGAGTACATCCCCACAGGGATGCACATGTCAGGAGATAATGGGTTAACTTCAAGGATGCAGTTTCAGGTCAGGTCTTTCCCACAACTTTTTTATTTATCAAGGCTACAGTAATACATTTATTTCTTGAAACAAAAATTCCTATTTTACGAATAGTTTTCATTTTATTAAGGAAATATACTTAATAATTCAAACAAAAATATCTTAACACAAGAATTCGTATTATATGAACACAAAAGTTAACAAGGCGGCGGCCGGAAGAATATGTATTAATTTGCTTGTGAAGAAAACGTGGATTTTACAAGAAATGACATTAATTATTTAGATTTATTATTTGCGTATAATTTGTACAATTATGAAAACGCAAGGCACACCTTCTAGTTCTTATATAACTATAGCCCAATGGAAGTTACCTACTAAATAATTTTTAAAAATTGATGACATGTAGTAAATGGATATATCGTGATGCTCCAAAATGGAGAATGGAACATGCTGTTTGCATGCAAACCGGGAGCGGACTCTTCACACAACAGAAATATGGAATAAACCTCAAGGCAGGTGATCAGGAAGCTATCAAACTTCCCAGAATATAGAAAAATGTTTCCAACTTTAGAAAAAAGTCAGAATTTTATCTGAAAATTCTAAATTCATCGTCACAAGTTTGTTCTCTTTTTGATACGTAAGTATATGCTCCCCTAACAAGAAAATAACCTTCGCAAAACGCTATGGTTGAAGACAAAACTACTACTAACTGTAGATGTAGTTTCTCTAAATATTTCACTATAATTCAATTCAATTAAAAAAACAGACAATTGAATTTGAAATTGAAGACTTTTTGTAAGTTTCACTATTTCTGAGAGTTGTTCTCACACATAAAAGCTATCACTTACTATAACCAGCAGAAGCTACTAGCTGCTCATTGAATCCTTAGAAAATTTATAAAAATTAGAAAAAACTATTTATTTTTAGGTTTTCAGCAATTTGGAGGTGACAGTTTTAAAACCAAAAATAACTTATTTTTTATTTACGTGTAATTTTATTCAATTTATAATAAAAGCTGTAAAACATTTAATTTTATTAACAATGCTTGTATCAATAAATGCGTGAAACTCCCTTGACGGGGTGTTTCTTGCATTCATAAGGGTGTTCCAGCCCCTGAGGGATCACGAAACCTAATTTTCTGCAATCTGTACCCCAAAAAATTTTATAAGATACATTTTTCCAGCAAATATGTAGTATACACAAGTATATAATTATACATAAGTATCATAATTATTTTAAAAATCTTTTAGATATGCCCACTTGTGGTTTTGATGACATAAAAAATCTGTCTTTAATGGTAATATACATATTTTTTTCAGTTTTGTTTACTTCGCCTTATTTTACACTGCATTTCTCCTGCTTTTACATAGATAAATTGCATTATATCAGTTTCAATTTAATATCGTTTTGATTTATAGATAATATTTATATATCCTGCTATAGCTTTCTTTTCTTGTTCACAAACAAATGATTAAGGAGGTTGCGGTGTTGAAAATAATGAAAAAAATCTGAAATACAATTTTTTAAATAGATTTTTTATATGACACAATTTTCTGTAAAAAATCGAGTCATTAGGAAACTCAAAGTTAAAAATTTAAAAAACTTTTACATGCAGTCTTACGGAAAATATGTCAACCCAGCATGCAAACGGTACATTTTAATTTATAGCCAATAACCAAATAATGTTAGCAGTGCCGAAAACTAACTATGTAGACCATCGATGGCTTACGCATATTTTAATATTGTTTCCAATTTAATTAGGAGACTTTTAATAAATAAAAACAATTATTAAACGTTTGTAAACTGTCAAATTTCTCTTTTCGTTAATGATTTTTAACTGATTTTTCAATTATTAATGATTTAGTTTTAATGTTTATTGCTTCTCATTTTTTTTAAAATTATTTACTGAAACAAATTTGTAAAATACACAGATATTTACATAAATTTATTTATGTTTTAATAACTTTGGACAAAACATCCAAAAGTTAGTTCATTAAGTAAAATAATTAAATCTATTTAAATAATTAATTAATATTAAAACATGATGTTAAATGGGCTTAGGAGAAGTTCCGTATTTGGCACTTGATTCCTTGCCTGTCGCTGGTTTTCTCGTACTTCGTGCGGACTGTATTATTTCATTTATTTTCACTATTAGCTTTGGAATGAAACAAACAACTAAAGTTTCATATACCTTTTAATAAACTTTGGTATAACACATAATAAACACAATATTTCAACTTTTACAAGAGCTCTAGTTAGCCCTGTTACTTGTACATACATTTTTCTGCTACTGATTTGCGTGCAGCGTCGGGTTACACCCCACCACACTCGCTCACATGAGCGCCGGCTGACCGGTGATTGGTCTGTTTAAAAATATAAAATATAATTTCCCGCTTGGGTAGCAAATGGCCATAACATACCGGCCGCCTTGAAATAATAAATTTCAACACAATAAACTAAACATATTTCAATATAGAATAAAGACAATTATAAACCAACAAAATATAAATCAAACAGAACAGCTTACTTAAAACTAAGACAAAATTTTACAATGATTAAGCACTCAGAATTTTCTCTTCTGATATCACTGTGCCCTTTTCATTTCCATCAAATGGCAAAACGCACAATTTCGTAATACTACGTTTGCAAACACCATCGCCAACCTTTAGGGTGGCCACTCTCACTACACCATCGTTGCCTGGATGCACCTGAAGCACTCGACCCAGTCTCCATAGCAGCGGGGAAGATTGTCCTCCTTCACTAGTACGAGCGTACCTGGTTGCAGCAATTGCTCGAAATTTTGCTTCCACTTTACTCGAGTTTGAAGCTCGGATATGTACTCACGATTCCATCGTGACCAATAATGTTGTATCATTTGTTGATTGCGGTTGTGCATGGAAAGTCTATCTTCACGCACCGGTATATAGTTTAAATCTGGCAACGCCGTTAAAGAATGTCCAATAAGCAAGTGTGCGGGAGTTAAAGGATTCAAGTCGTTAGGATCCAAGGACAAAGGACTTAATGGTCTTGAATTCAAGATTGCCTCTATTTGTATTAAGACAGTAATAAAAGATTCGTAAGTCAATAGGGTATCACTTAAAACTCGTTTGAGATGATATTTAAAACTCTTTACCCCGGCTTCCCATATTCCTCCAAAATTAGGAGCTTTGGGTGGTATGAAATGCCACGTAACATTTTCTGAGGCTAATTTTCCCGCCATTTCTTGACCTTGTGAACTAAGCAAATGAGAAATCTCTTGTAATTCGTTATTGGCGCCGACAAAGTTTTTCCCATTGTCAGAAAAAAGATTGGAAGGCCTGCCACGTCTGGCGGCGAAACGTCTAAATGCAGCAATAAATGCTTCGGCAGTCAAATTAGACACCAACTCTAGATGAACGGCCTTAGTGACTAGGCAAACGAATATGCATACATAAGACTTAATGCTTTTAGCACCTCTCGTAGGTCTGTCCTTTATCATGTGAGGACCAGAAAAATCTACACCTGTATTGTCGAATGGATAAGACTGCTTTAACCGTACTGAAGGTAAGTTACCCATTAAATATTTCCCCGTACTAGGCCTAGCTCTACTAAGAAAACATACTAAGCATTTGCGAATCAAACCCTTACATAAACTTCGTCCGGAAGTTGGCCAAAATCGCTCCCTAATTGAATTTAATAGCTGCTGCGCTCCGCAATGCATTAAGCGTTTATGTTCACTCTGCAAAATTAGCTCCGTTAATTTGTGCTTATTTGACAATAGAATCGGATGCGTTCTGTCAAAATTAAGATCGGCATTTTGAAGTCTACCGCCCACTCTAATCAATTTATTTTTATCCATAAAAGGATTCAAACTTAAAATGTTACTTTTCACTCTGATCGATTTACCCTTGCTAAGATTTTCATATTCGGTTAAAAACGCTTGACGCTGGCTACATCTTACCAAAACATTTAAAGAATTTTGTAGTTCTAAAGGCGTTAAATTTCCCACAAACTTGACATTGGAAGTTTTGCAATTGTTACAAAATCTTAAAATGTATGCAACTATTCTTTGCAACCTATTTAATGTAGAAAATCTTTCGAATATATCAGACTCGTCCTTTACAACTTGTTGAGTTGCAACAACGTTAGCAACAGTGCGCCTCTCAGGCACTTCGCTTAAATTTAAATTTATTTTATTTTTTGGCCAGTTAGCCTCATCCTCTTGAAGCCACTCTGGACCATTAAACCATAAAGTATAGTTTAAAATAGTGTTTACATCGCACCCCCTAGAAATAATGTCGGCAGGATTGTCCTCCGATCTGCAATGATACCAATCGTTTATATTTGTTAGTTCCTGAATTTGACTAACTCGATTTGCGACGAAAACCTTCCAACTTTCAGGATAACCTTTTATCCAATGCAAGGTTATACTAGAATCCGTATAATAAAAAAATCTATCAAATTTGATATTAATGGTATCTCGCACCCGCTTTACCAGCTGAGCTAGCAATAGCGCGCCACTGAGCTCTAGTCTTGGCAACGTAATAAATTTAATTGGAGCTACGCGTGATTTTGCGCATAACAAATTAGACGTGTATTGACCACTTGGCATTTTGCACCTAATATATAAAGAAACTCCGTACGCCACTGTAGACGCATCGCTAAAACCGTGCAGCTCTACTAAAGTCGCATCACTACCTAGGCAGTACCTAGGTATGCTTAATTCATTTAAACGTATCAGCTCACTTCTAAATTGTTGCCACCTATTATAAATTTCATCAGGAACCTGGTCGTCCCATCCAATTTTCGCCTGCCACAGCCTTTGAATTAATAATTTGGCAACAATAATAACCGGCCCTACTAACCCCAGCGGATCATAGATTTGGCTTATTATCGATAATATCGACCGCTTAGTCGCATTCCCATTGAAATTACTAACCGAATAATGAATAGAATCACTAGTCGAATTCCAATAAATTCCTAAAGTTTTATTGTTTTCATCAGGTCCTATACGTAAAATACTCGAATCTAGATTTTTGTTAACTTGAAATTCGTTTACAATGTCGTGCCTGTTGCACAGCCATTTTCGCAGCTCAAATCCACCGCTAGCTAATATATTTTGAATTTCACGTTGTAATTGAATTATATCTTGGACCGAATCACCGCCTGAGAGAACATCATCCATATAAAAATCGTTTTTTATAATATTGCATGCCTTTGGAAATGCTAAGGCGTTTTCATTTGCCAATTGGTGCAAACATCTAATTGCAAGGTAAGCAGCGGACGCCGTGCCGTAACTTACGGTTGCAAGCTCGTAACATTTTAATGTCTCGTTGGGTTCCGATCGCCAAAATATTCTCTGAAAAGCCCTATCTGCTTTATTTAACTTGATTTGTCTGTACATTTTCGATACATCTCCTGTAAAAACATATTTATGAGACCTATATCTAAGGAGTATATTAAATAAATCACCCTGTATATTGGGTCCACTATGTTGCACGTCATTTAGAGACAGCCCACTGGTAGTTCTCATAGACGCATCAAACACTACTCGTGTGCGCGTAGTAAGACTAGATTCTTTTACCACCGCGTGATGAGGCAAATAAAAATTTAAATCATCCTTGTACTCGTCCTCGATTATTTCGTGCATATGACCTAAGTTAATATATTCAGCCATAAAATTTTGATATTCAATTTTTAATTTGTAGTTTTTACTTAACTTTCTTTCTAGAGACTGAAATCTTTCTAATGCAAATTGTCGCGACTCCCCTAGAAGATTTTTATTTTCCTTAAAAGGAACACTGACTTGAAATCGCCCCTGCGCAACTCGCCTATGATTTTTAAGAAAATGATTTTCACAAAAGAAATCGGAATCATTTAACATTTGTTTTGCAGGTGCACTGCATTCCTCTATCAACCAGAATTTTTGTAACTGTTCATCTAAATATTCACAATCACTTGTGCTGGTAGATAGACAAGAAATAGATTTGTTTTTATTAAGGTTTACATTTAAGTTTCCACCGACTACCCATCCAAAAACAGTTTTTTGTAATGTCAGCTGCCCGTTACCTACTCGCAATTGACCTTGACGCAATAATTGCCAAAACACATGGCAACCCAATAAAATATCTATCTCCCCGCTTATATTAAAACGCGGATCGGCTAGACGAATGTTTTCAGGAATATTTACTTCATTTTTATTAAATGAATTCGACGGTAAATTCTCCGTGATAGTGTTTATCACCAAAAACGTCAAGTCTGTCTTGAACGTGTTATATTTTGAACTAATTTCAATATTTACAGCGTGCTTAATGTTAATAGGATTTTTTCCCATACCACTAACAGCGTGATTAATTTTATTTTTTGTTAAATTTAACCTTTCACATAATTTTTCAGTACAGAAATTGCTCTGAGCACCTGTGTCTAATAGGGCTCGAATATTAAAATAATTTCCGCTATAATCTCGCGCTTGAACTACGGCGGTTGCTAACAATACCTGAGAAATTTTATTTAAAGAGTGCGCATTTACTGTCGCATTCGCTCTTTCTACTTGCTCGTTCTCTAAATTATTATTTTCAGCCGAAATGGCTATATTTACTTTACTTTCCGGTTCTTTTTCGAAGTGCAACAATGAATTGTGTTTTTTGTCACACTTTTTGCACGACGGCATTTTACAATGTGCTACCGTGTGGTCTGGTTTCAAACAGTTCACACAAAGATTCAAGTTTTTAATTTGAGTTAGCCTTTCTCGTGGCTCGAATTTTAATAATTTGTTACAACTGTACACCGAGTGTGCTTCCTTACAGAAGTAACATGCGAATTTGCTCGCGGCTACATAAGCATTGGAGTATTTCTTTTTAGCAACTGCACCACTAGATTGTGCATTTACATTTTTATTTAAAGTTCTATCTTGTAACTTTTCTAGAAGTTGACATTTTTTAGTCAAAAAAGTATTCATGTCAGACATTTTAGGATCTTTATTCTCTAGACAGAAAGTTTCCCACTCGCGCCTGGTTAGTGAATCAAACTTGTTCACTAGCATATAAATTATTAAACTGTCCCATCCGTCCGTCTGTTCACCTAGGGCTTCTAGTTGCCTAAGTCCGACGGTGGTATTGTCCAATAAATCACGTAATTCTTTATACGATTCTTTTTGCACACGCGGTTGCTCCCACAATGCGCGTATATGATTCTGTACAGTTAACCCTTTGTTCTCGTATCTCTCTTTTAAACTTTGCCACGCGATTTTATAATTTGTCGCGGTACCTGGCATCGCCTTTATTATATTTGCGGCTTCTTTTAACAACGCATTTTTTAAATAATAAAATTTGAGCGCATCATCTAGATTATTATCATTGTGTACTAATGCAATGAATGTGTCATGAAATTCACCCCAAGATTCTGGTTTGCCGTCAAATTGTTGAAGTTTTAGAGTTGGTAATTGTACATTTTGTTTTTTAGTCGTTTCACCGACTAATTTGACAGAGCCTTCATTTCTCTTATTATTATAAAATATTTCAATAATACTTCGAATCGCGCCTACTAAATAAAAATATTTATTCTCAAATTCTTCTCGTTCACTTAGTTCGATCTTCAAAATTTCACCCTTCTCGGCGGTTAAAATATCAATTTGACCCTGAACTTCATTAAATTCATCCCAAACGGGCTCTAATTTATTTAATCGAACTGACAATGTTGAGGCTAGTTCCTCGTCGATTGCACCCTTGTCGATGCTTTCAAAAAATGTATTTTCTCTAGTTATACGTGCCTTTTTTTGACCTCTAGTAATTTTTAATGTGGCTAGATCCTCCATTTTATTTTTTAATAGGTTACCGACACAAAATACAATATTAAAATGTTCACTTTTAACTACTCAATTAGTTAAACTTAATTATACCCTTATTTGTATAAACTAAAGTGATTTTACTGCTAGACCAGTTAATATTTAACAACTCAATTAGTTAAATACTTGTTTATATTCTTATTTAAAATGCTTTTTTACTGCTAGGCCAGTATATTTTTTACAAGTAAATAAGGAATACTACTCAACTAGAAAAACTGTGTATTATAATAATAAACAGAGACAATCTTATATTGGAATTTCTAGGATAGAAAAAGAGAGAGATATGTGAAATGGAACACACTTACTTGTTACTTCTTGTTGCGCCGCGAATCTCTCGGTACGCCAACTTTTTCAAGGTTGTCTGGATACAACGATGAAATCTTCACATTCCAAAACTAAAATGCCTGTATTTTCACCGACTTGAGGGAATGAAAATACGTAATTTCCTTACGACTTGAATAACCATATATTTTGGCTGAAGAACTATGTTAAATCTGGCTGAAGGACCATGTAAAATGGGCTTAGGAGAAGTTCCGTATTTGGCACTTGATTCCTTGCCTGTCGCTGGTTTTCTCGTACTTCGTGCGGACTGTATTATTTCATTTATTTTCACTATTAGCTTTGGAATGAAACAAACAACTAAAGTTTCATATACCTTTTAATAAACTTTGGTATAACACATAATAAACACAATATTTCAACTTTTACAAGAGCTCTAGTTAGCCCTGTTACTTGTACATACATTTTTCTGCTACTGATTTGCGTGCAGCGTCGGGTTACACCCCACCACACTCGCTCACATGAGCGCCGGCTGACCGGTGATTGGTCTGTTTAAAAATATAAAATATAATTTCCCGCTTGGGTAGCAAATGGCCATAACACATGATTTATTTATGCTTTTATGACAATAATTATTGGTATCATTGACTTATAACCTTTTGTAAGAATTTATTATGGAAAAGTTCCGATTTAGAATTCGACTTACTTTTGGTTGGGACTGTAACGCCTCAACCTGCTTAAATGTATACCTATTTAACTAAATATGATTTTTCTGTTTATAGTTATCCTACTGAAATTCAATAGCGCTCTTCGCTCATATCATAACAAATAAGGGAAATAGAACAAAATAGAGGTCGATCATTGCCTTGTGGTATGTGCACGTTTCACACACCTACACTTTTCGTACAGATTTCAATCGACATCAAGGCATGGTGAAATTCTTCTCTCTTTTTAAGCACGAAAGCAAAGTCAGGCGACTAGGAAAAGTGGAGGTTGCCACATAAATTTAAACAGTGTATTTCATTTTATTTACGTCCAAATGAACTAGGCGTGGTAGGATACATCCATGTGGAGCATTGCACCACAGAAGTCTGCGATTATTTTGATGTTTCGGAAAAATTACCTAATTACGTTATCTGCCAAATATTTGATAAGTATATTTATTTTATAAGTATGAGAATATATGAGAATTTATATAATAGCAATATTTTCTAATAATTCTGGACTTAAACTTTTATATATAAATTAGGAAAGAACTGGTAATAAGCTGATTTTTTTAATGCTTTTAGTTTATTACAAGATATAACTTTATGGTTAGAATTTTTCAGAGCAAGAAGGAAGCAGGTGTTTATCATATCAACGTAATGGTATGCAAGTATAGTAATCGTAAAAAGAATCTCAATTTTCTTCTGTTGAAATAGTTTTAGAATGCCATCAAACTTGGAAATTTCTTTGCGGGAAAAAAGGATTCTGTATCGTCGACCTTTATTGTGCGTACGATTACTTTGCAATGGTTTAAAATATCGACGAAATTTGGTGCAGGTATGTATTATAACGAGATCTGGAACTAGAGTATAGAGCTTAGTCCGTTGAATGGTTGACGGGTAAATAGGGGAAAATAAGTAAAATAAGTTAGTAAGTGTCTAGAAATTTGAAATTTGGTATATATACTGGAAATCAAGGTCTCAAGTTTTTTATGATATCCGTCATTCCTCACAACCACCGAGTTGTTTTCTAAATTTGAAATAGTAAAAATATCTTGTAGCTCGTCATCTGATGAAGATTTTTTACTTCTCGATAGTATGATAAGTAGAGTGACAAGAAAACAATATGGTATACATCCTATAAATCGCGAGAGAAAAATGTATGGTGAATACCACCATTTACTTCATGAACTTGTAATAGATGAAGAATTGTTTTTTCAGTATACTAGACTGACGCGAGAAACTTTTAACTATATTCTGAAGAAAACAGAAAAACGTTTAACAAAAAACAAAAGTTGGTGTAACTTGCATAACCAGCCTAATTTCCCTCCAATATGTATCCAATCCATTTCTATTAAAGTGAAATCTATGTGTTTTATGCCATACAGGAGGATATCTTATAAACGCGGCCGCAATTAATCTTTCAATATCCATTATCAATAAAAAGCCAGCGCGTGCAACCCGTAAGAAAGAACTAACTAATCATTCCGGTAAAATGGTCGGCATCGACTACTAGCGCCGACTAGTCAGAACCTGCATCTACTGTGCTATTGCCAATTTAAATGCATGCTCTAGGCAGCAGTATTTTTGGTTTATTTTCAATATTTAATATTAAATCAGCCATGACATTCAAATAATTTGTAGACAATTATTACTATTAGAAAATTATTTACATTTTTAATTGTAAATTTCTTTTATATTTAGATATCGTGCCCTAACAACGAATACAGTTACTTATTGTCGTTGTTAGAGGACGGCATTTGACTATTGCAAAAATTTACTGTTCAAAATGTACATAATTATATTCTTCTAGATTAATAGCAAGTACCCAAAACTGTTTTCAAGATCACACTATATTTGATTTTTAAATATTCATAATAGACCAAAAATACAAGCATATTTCCCATTCTTCTGCAAAATCGCAACCTTAAGATCGCCTCCGTATACTGAGTCATAAAAAAATATTTTTGGCAAATACCTAGAAAATTATAGCCCCTGCGAGAAATGTTTTAAACAGAAGTTGAATAGCACTAAGTTCTTTCCATTCTTAACATATCACACATTTTATGAAAAAAAAGTAATAAAAAACTATCTCCTGTAAAAGTTGTTAGTTACATTGATAGGCTTATATCTCCAGTGTTTTATAAACTTAAACAAAATATGTAAACCTTTGGCATTTGACTATAAAAACATTCTAAAATGATATGTAAATCACATTTTAAAATCAATTTCATCGATCCTACCGGTGCCAAAATTCAACCATTTTCTTGAGAAAAACTATATTGTAAACGCTGTTGGAGTCTATATATCTTTTATTCACTCGACTCGGTATAACGCAACCGTTGGTGGAAAAGCACTTTCCTTCGCAAGAGTATGTACAAACACATCGCTTTTGTCGGAGGCGTGATTTGAGGCGAGGGTGAGTGTAATTTGTGTAGACCCCCATCTTAGGTAATCCGGGTTATTTCACATCCTGGCGAGATTTCCACGAGCTGCCTTGCCTCTATCTTGTAGAGATGCTATATAGCGACGCCGATATCAGCCACTGAAAGATTGCATTGCACATTTGCCAGCGCTGTTATTCTCCAGCTTTATTTAAGGAGACAGATTTCATCAAGACGGAATTAATATAAGAGAGTGAAGCTTTTGAGTCGAGCTAAGGACGCAAAAAAGAAAATGATTCATCATTCGGGTTTCTCTTAAATTCATTATGAAGCATTTAACCCATAATAAACTGGAACACATATAAATACTTCACATAAAAGAACAATAGAAGTTTCTATTACTAAAAAACCGCTGCCTGCCGAAGGAATCACTACTTCCACACCCAGACCCAACAAACAAATTTGCTTTATAATCTTTATAATTGTCATTTCTAGAACAATTTTGTTTTATTGCGATTTTATTACATTTATAAAATTGCATTAAAAGAAAATAGTTTTATAATATTTAAGTTTTGCTTGTTGGGATTTTTCATCCAAGTCTCTTTAGAGGAAAACACCTTGACTAATATTTGCACTCTAGCATGTGGAAATAATTAGTCACAGAATTCTAATAATATAATATTTGAGGCAGATGTCAAAAAAATTTAAGGTGTTAACACATACGCCAAAAATGACGTTTCTGGACTCTTATTAGCTTGCTTTACATATTTACCCCCAACTCTTCAACGGTATAAGCTGAAAACATAATCTAATTCCAGATCTCGTTATGATACATACGTATATCAAATATCAAGTCAATATCTTAATTTTATTTTGTTAACCCCTTTAATAATGGAGTGAGGGTGGTGGTGGCGTGGTAGCTATTAAAAAAAATAAGACCTTGGCTTTTACTATATACACCAAATTCCTAGCTTATTACCTTATTTAATTTATTTACCGCTATTACAATATTTCATTCGTCACTATCCAAGTTTTCAGAACGTGAATCAGTATATACATTAATAATAATTGGATTAATAGGTGGTAATATAGAATATTCATTTTCCTTTTTTATCACATGAGATACATACACTTCCTTCATATATCGCTTTTGCCTATTTCGTCTACTATTATCTTTATATTCTTTAAGACAGCCTCACTTAATTGTGGGGATTGATTATATTGACGTAGTCTTGTTTTTACATCAGCCCACACCATTTCAATGCGGTTGAAAACGCAACAATATGGAGGCAGACGTAAAATAGTATGATCGTGTGCTTCAAAATTTTTTTCAATGGCATATTCTTTTTCAAAATTTTGTTTTCCAATCAGTTCTAATAGTTTTTTTTGTGCTTATTTCTGGAATTTCCAAGCCTTTACCTTTAATAAATTCAATGATATCGCCTTTTCTTGTATTGGTGTTCGGAATTTTTCTGTGTTGCCGCGAATGGTATGACGCATTGTCCATAACAATTACAGAATTTGGTGGGATATTTGGTAACAGCTGTTCCTTTGCCCACTTCTCAAATAATGCTGTCATATCCTCGTGGTAATCGGCAGAGGATTGCTTGATATTTTTAGCAGACAACAACAACGCATTTGGAATGAAACCAGCATGTAGAATTATAATTCTTTTTCCCCGAGAACATGGAGCACTTAAATTACACTTTTTGGTGTTATCTACCCAACCGCATAGAACTACATCATGGGTGTCAAACCATGTTTCGTCAAGATAAATTATGTCTCTATTTGCATCTCGGTATTCTTTTATTTTACGCAGGTAGTCGTGTCGATGATCAACGATGCGTGCTGATTCCATAACTACCATTCGTTTGTCCAATTTTTTGTACCCAAAACCTCAATCGAGCAAAACGTTTCGCAATGTATCTAACGATTTATAATTATAATCTGGATAGTCGCGTAACTTATCCCTGATCATTTCTAATGTGGGCACCTTCTGTTCATTGTAAAAGTCATACACAAATCGACCAATGACATCTTTGGATGCGTTATCAAGTTTTTTAAGTTCTGGTTCAACTCTTTTCCGTTTAATAGAATGACCGACTACATCCCCGGCTCTAATAGCCCTATAAATTGTAGTACGGCCAAATTTGGTTAATTCACAAATCCTCTTCACAATTTGATTATATGAAGAATCAATATTTTCGCCTTTTAAACACGAGTAAATATTCAAAATAACCAATCACTGGATAGGTACCGACGGATTTGAATCACAGTATTTTAAGAAATCTACGTTGAACCGCCTCCAAGTTATTCTTGTGAACATCATAACTGGAACACCAAATTAGCGATGCATACTCAAGTTTCGATCTGACGAAGGATTGATAAAGAATTTTCAGAGTATTAGTATTAGTGAACTCTCGACTAGTACGAACGATGAATCAAATTTACTATCAAAAGTTATAGGTCTTTGAAGTATGACATTATCTAACCTGTAATCAAAAATAATAGGTGATGTTTTTAAAGAAACCGACATTACATTTACTAGGATTCACGAATAATTTACTTACTATGCGCCAGGTGTTTATTTTGTCAAGGCAAGTTTGAAGTTGAAAGCAGTCATCGATTACATTAATTACTGTGAAAATTTTTAGATCGTCGGCATATAAAACGTGAGGCAAATCAACTTCGTTCACTATGTCGTTAATAAATATGTTAAAAACAAGCGCCACAGAATAGATCCCTGGGGAACTCCAGATGTGGCAGCAAATTCGACCGATTTGAACCCATTTACTGCAACGTACTGACTACTATTTAAAAAATAAGATTTAAAGAAAAGGCGCAAAGAATATGAGAAGCCGACTTTTTCTAATTTATTAAGTAACAACTGTTGACCAAGTCTATCAAACGCTTTGGAGAAATCGGTATATATGACATCTGTCTGCCCACGTTCGTCTAAAGATTCGGAAATATATTGAATTACACAGAATAAATTGGTTGTTGTTTCATAAATCCATGTTGGTTAATAGAGATTTTTGTCTTAATTGATATATTCTATAGTGCAGTAATATTTCTAAAACTTTACAGAAGTTACAAATTACAGAGATTGGTGTAAAGTTCTCAATTTTTAGTTTGTTTCCCTTCTTGAAAATGTGACATACTTTGGAATATTTTCACAGGTCAGGATATAGGCATTTTTCTAAGATTAAGTTAAAAATTAAGGTTAGAGGATGCTCAAAGATGATAGCGCAATCCTTTAATAAAAAAGCTGGAATGGAATCGGGACCGGTCGCCATTTTGGGTTTAACTCGCCTTAGAGCCCGAATAACCTCATCTTCACTGAAGGAGTTTATGCTAACAATAGGGTTATTGTTCGGAATATCAGCCTTAATGTGATGTTCCTTGATATTCAGTGAGGACTCATTATAAGATTGACCAAAATAGTTGGCAAATGCATTTAGTATATCAGAAGGATTGTTTAGCGAAGATCCCTCAAAGTACATCTCTTCAGACACACTGGTCGACCCTTTTTGACTCGTAATGAAAGCCCAACATTTATTGGGATCATTTTTTATATTATCTTCAGAGTTCTGCACGAAGTTTCCGTAGGCAAAATGGGTATCATATTTTATTTCCCTTCTGATATTTTTGAGGTTATTGTATGTGAGTGGATGACTGGTTCTTGCATAATGTCTCCTAATACGTTCTTTAAGGCTATTTTTTTATGATACTGCCATTAAACCAGGGAGGATATCTGCTGCTACGAGAAGTCGATTTCTTTGGTACACAAGTTTCAAATACAGAGTCAAGTTTGTTATAAAAATGAGTGCATGCACTATTGACGTCGTTAAAAGAGGAGAGGGAGGACCAGTCTATGTTAAGAAGGTTTTCATACAATTTGGAGAAATCACATTTGCGAAAATTATAACTACCATCATGATTAGTTGGAAAGTTATTATTAAGGTTCTTAACAGTACTTATTTCAGTTGATATGATGAGAGCAGGGTGATGAGAATCTTCATTAGTTAACGGATCAGGAGATTGAATACATCATAGTTATTGTTGTGTAACACTAGATCAAGAATATTGTCATTGCGATTATATATTGAGCTATATTGAGATAAATTATTAGTGCCTAGAAAATTATTCAAGGTTCTAATTTGGGCGTTAGACTGTAAATCTTTTAGGTAAGATGCATATTTGGGGATACTAAAGTCACCCAAAATGAATATACCATTATCGTTATTTTGTAGCTACTTCAGGGTACCTAGTGTCTCAAAGAAATATTCATAATCGGCGGTACACTCGGTGGTATATAGATGACAAATATGTATAGAGACTGATAATTGTTTGAAATGTTTATACCTAAGGCGTCGATGGCGGGTATGTTGTTAAAATCAATTAATGATGAACCAGTTTCGAAGAGCGCGGCGTGGCGAGGAGCGGCGTGCTTCCCTATCTTTTTCTTAACGGAACATAAGTAATGAGGAGGACTTTAAGCTAACCTATAACATTTAACGAGATTTTCTATGTTTTGAATTTTTGTCAATTTTACCTGGTCTTAATTCCACTGTCCGTCGCCTGGTTAATTGAATCTTATTTCTTTATATCGATCTTACGGGCGCGGGCGGTTCAAAATAAGTTCGGTTTTCATATTTGCTTATTTTTCCAAAAACCTCAATATCGATACTAGATAATAAGGTTCAGCTAACCAGGCAATTAACAATTTCTAGTAACGGCGGTTCAGTTTCTTTCAACATTTATTCTCCTTTTCACTGGCCTGTTATGTAGTTTCTGTAAAGCGAAACAAAATATCCGTCGTTTTAATCCTTGAAACTTTCACATCAAACTCATCAGAGATTCCATATCCCCATGTGCCAAATTTCATGTAAATCTGCGACAGTTTTGCAATTATAACAGCCCTATTGGATTCGCCATTTTGAATTTTTAACTTCTAACATCATATTCTGTATCAACTGCTTCGAAAATAACTATCAATTTTAATGCAATTCCGACGATATTATTACTATTTTCCTATATTAGCTCACTTTATTCCAGGCCTAGCTTAATGAAACTAATAAGCAACCACGCACGCAAGGCATAGTTCACAGAAGATGAAGCCATTCCATTCTTACCGTTATTAAAGAACTATCATTTGAAGCATCACATCCCTCCCAACATAAAAAACATACATAGGTTAGAATTGACAATCTCCACATTTTGAAAAATTCCAGTTAGTTAATAACTAAAGCCCTATTAAAGAATCCATATATAACCTTACATATTTTGAACATTGTTAAAATAACACTCCCAGAATTGTCATTGTTCCTATTGATGGAAATTTATGCTGATTACTGAAATTCCTACGTAAACGCCTACCCACCTTTACATATTGGCACTGCGGATAAAACCCACAATATTGATTAGTAGAAAGTGAGATTGGTTTATTTATATCACCACTTTAATTAATATTTCACGAGCTATACAGGTATTTACCCTTCTAATTCATGAGCAAACTTGGCACAGTTTCATATTTACATCGTAAGTTGTGTGCATCGACTAATGGACATTTACATAATGTTGTTCCTGCATAAAGTAATAAATATTGTACGAACTTTGTTACTGCTGTGGGCACAACAGTAACACCCATTCATTCCAGCGCCATTTACAAGTGCAACTCAAGAAGATAATAAATTTCTCACATTGCATAAAGTGCAGTTTTATTCACGTACATGTTTCAGTTCGTTCAGTATTTAAAACGGAACAACTGAATACAGTAGGTGCAGGGAATGATGTCGGGACTTTTATTCAACATCGCCCAGCCCATGTTAACAATTCCCAGCGTGCACTGTTCATAAACAAATGGAGCACCGAAATGCTCTATGGCTCGATTTACCTATAAATGGCAGTGAAAGTATATCCTGATATTCTCTCATATGTAGGTAATATCATTGATGGCAATTTCATCGGCAATTTTTTTTGAAAACGTGACTGTCTAGTAATACAAAGAGTGTCAATTGACAGCTTATTAACTAATTTTATATTCGATAAAAATTGTCAAATTACACGAATTATATTACTTTTGGCAACTTAGCCCTAGCAATTTAAAAGCGGGAGTAGTATTTGAGAAGAATATTTCACAAATGTATTAAATAAATACATAAAACATGTTTTTAATAATAAATTTTGTCGTTAAGGTTGCCATTTCCTAGAAATAAATATCCGATAGGGAAACATTTATTATTTTCGGTCATAACATTTTTTTAGTAAGTATATTTTAAAAAAACTACCTAAGAAGAATCATAATAAGACTATTGCTATGAATTTTCACTCAATAATGCCAGTCGTTCCAAAAATAGTTAGATTTAAAAATACGAAACAGGAAGATTAGCATAATTTTAAAATTCAAATTTAACTATTTTGCAAACCAATGAAATTATTGAGTGAAAAATTTTTAGTAATAGTCTTTTTATGGTTCCACTCAGGTAGTCTTATAGTTTTTTAATATACTAACAAAAACATGTTATGGCCAAAAATAATAAATATTTCCGCATCGGATGTCTCTTTCTAGGAAATGGTCACCTTAATTGGCTTCAAATGGTTCAGTGGTATTTTTAAACGGTTTTATTTAGCTCACTTTGTTTGTCATGTGTGCATCAAATCTAGTAATTGAAATTTTACCCCCTTCCTGTTGATCGATTGATCTGAAATTTGGTACACACCTTTAGTTCTGATGACAACACAATTATGTATATTCACTATCATTGTAAATTTAAGATGTCCGCCGCCACAAAAAGGCGGATTACATTTTTTTTTTTCAACCCCATCAAAATGGGTATCAAATGAAAGAGCTTACTTAGTAGAATACAGTACACCATGAAAAAAAACAACTTCAAAATCCAAGATGGCCGCCACCATAAAATAGCGGATTCCTTTTTTTTCAATCATCTCGATATGGGTATCAAATGAAAGGGCTTGACAAGTTGAACACAGTACACTTTAGAAGAAACTAAAATAAAAAACTAAAAAAGTAAAAACTTGAAAATAAAATAAGTAAACATTTTTTTTTAAGTTAAACGGTTTTATTGTAAAGAAACATAATAATGATGCAGATAATGTACTAAAAGCTAAAAACATAATTAGGTATGTACCAGGTACCAGTCATCACACCACTCTCATCGTCAATCTAGAGCAATAATCAGACTAAAATAAAATCATGGGGCGTAGCGTAACCTGGGTAAATATATAAATGATCGTTCTGCGATGTCGAACGATGATAGTGACGGATTTACTTTTACACACATTTTGCATAGGTTGTCTATTGAGAAGATGCATCCAAAGCATACCTATACTGATTTGAGCGGTTGACTGTAGATAATAGAAATTCGACTCGCCCACCGAGTCAATATTGAAAATGTACATATGTACATATGAAATTCTATATAACAAAGTGTAACAGAAAATTTGTTAAACAAATAAGAAATAAACAAAATAACACACATTAATTACAAAAGATGTTCAAAATGCTAGCTATCAACATGGGATACATTGGATACATGTATTTCTTCTCGTTGCAAAGTTATCATGGCTTCTACTCAACTGTTCGGAGGCAATGTTATTAAAGACATTTCGAATGTTTTCTTTAAGTTCTTCTCAATTTTGTGGCATAGGGCTATAACACCATTAACACCTGTCTTTCACATACCCCATATGAAAAAATCTGGAACTGTGAACTCTGGGGATCGAGGGGGCCATGCTGTAGGACCTCCCCATCCTATTCAACGATTTCCAAAGGTGGCATTCAGGGAATCTCTAGTTATCATAGCATAATGAGGCGTAGCACCATCTTGTTGGAAATGGACAGTCCTCAACAAATTATTCTGTTCAAGTTGCGGATAAAAGAAATTTCCTAATTTGTCCAAATATGATGGGGCATTGACAATTCAATTATTAAAAAAAAGGACCGAAATTTTTTTGTTTTAATACCGTACACCAAACTGTAACTTTGGAGAGGATCTGACATACTGATGGAAATTTCTAAGATTTCTTGATGCCCAAGTTCTACAATTATGTTTATTCACCTTGCCATTTAAGAGAAATGACGCTTCGTCTGAAGCGATCAAGAAAATGCCTATCTCTTCTACGTAAATCAAGAATTTTTCTACACAATTCTATTCGTTTTGGAAAACCAGTCTCCTTTAATTCTTGATGAATCTGAATTTTATAAGCATTCAATTTTAGAACATTTTTCATAACAGTATGAACAGTAATTTTCGGAATATCTGTTGCGGAAGAAATTTTTCTCGTTTTCCAAAATTCCAGTTGCATTATTAAACCCATTTAAATTTTTTGGAGTTCTTTTTTTACGATCAATACAACCCGAATTCCAAAAGTTTCTATACCATTTTCTAATAGAATTTTTTATTGCAGCTTCCTTGTTAAACTAATAGTTTTAAATCTCCTTTGTGTTGTTTTTCAAGATTTAGTTTCAGCAAAGAATATTATACACTCAGATTTTTCACTTAAAGTAAACATTTTTCTTACAGAAACTCAAGTACCCGAGTTGTCAATAGACTAATTTGACGACAAAAGAAAACATCGCTTGTCATGTTTTCTTTTGTTTCTATAGTCTACTTTGTGAATCATTATTTTTTTTCGTAGCAATTCGATATAACGCAGTATTCACTTTAAAACCTTATAAAACCATCACTCTGTATAATTTTCATGACAAATATGGCATTTTCGGAAAGGGGAAACAATGGGCTTTCCAACTATGAAAAAAATACAGGGTGTTCCATTTGAAATAACAAAGTTGCCCTATCCCTGAAAATACGCTGTCATTTCCGGTTAAACTGGAAGTGAGCAAAAAGGGATGATTACTCAGGAAAAACCTAATCAAAATTAGAAGAAGACTGGCGAAAGCCGCATTTCATTATTTCAACTAGTTCAAAAGTTATATAGGTTTAGAAAAGGTCAAAATATAATGGTGCACCCGGTATCATATAATAGAACCACACGCGTTCGATTATTGTAATAGATATACTGGTGGAAAGCTCCTCGGAAGGAGTCAACAAAGAGTTTTCTTGCTCGTTTCGCCCAATCTCATGACCACAAATACCACAAATTTTTTTTGAACGTATCACGAACGCTTTAAGTAAAGCTTCTTATGGTACCTCAGCATGGAAAATTACATATGAGTAAATCGATGAGAGCGACACGGCCGAGTGTCACGCCAGATCGTCCTCCACCCTGCATTAACGCCATATATGCTATTCGTGCGACATGGGTTGGCTAATTGAGTTCATACCTGTTGAATGGTTTGTAAAAGATAGCATAGAATAAGATCAGATAAGATAAGACGAGACAAGCAGAACAAAACAAGATAAGAGAGGACAAGACAAGACAAGGCAGGATAAGATAAGACAGGACAAGGCAAGATGAGACAAAAAGGCGCAGGACGAGACAGGATGAGACATTATGAATCCGGATGAGAAAGGATGAAACGGGATGAGACAAGATATTTACCCCCCTCCTTAGCCACCAACCCTTCAACGGAATAAACTCAAAACATAATCGAGTTCCAGATCTCGTAATAATACAAACGTATACCAAATTTCAAGTCAATATCTTAATTTTATTCTGTTAACCTGTTTAATAATGGAGAGGTACTGGTGGTGGGGGTAACTGATGTCATAATAAAATTGAGGCCTTGGTTTCTAGGGTGTATTCTAAATCCCAAGTTTTTGGACTCTTACTGGCTTACTATATTTATCTGCCCCTATTAAATCCTATTTATCCCCAACCCTTCAACGGAATAAGCTCAAAATAGAATATACTTCCAGATCTAGTTACAATACATACGTGCATCAAAGAACAATGATAGAAAAGGCCTTTTCTGGCCCATCAGATGGTCGAAGACATCTTCTAATTTTGGATGCTGAAAACAAATCCGTCACCCGGTTGAGCGAGAAATCTCAAGAACACATTAAAAACAACCCTTATTTGGAGGTGACATTATAACTTGCCACTAGAAGTCGAACTACAAGAGGTTGGGTGATTAGGGATTTCTTTTGCAATTAGGACAAATAAACACTATAAAAAGATAAAATCCACCACCTTAATTGGGATGGACGGGTATCGACATACATCAAATCCCAAGTTTTTGGACTTACTACCGTTCCAGACTAATCTTGCGCACAAAAAAGTTATAGACAGACCCACCGACCGACCTATAGACTGATAGACCTGTTGTTCGGGTAGCAGATTGCGAGCTTGTAGAAAGGTTTACCTGGTCTCAAATTAATCCTTTTAAAAAACCAAGACATGCACCGTTCTTGGTTTTTTGACTATTTTCAGTAATTACCCCTATTCAGGGGTTGAAATTTAAAAAATATCAGTAAATCTAAAAACAATTCTATTTGTATTATTTCTATTAAATCAATCTTTAAAAAAGCAAAATTATGTATTTTCTATCAAAAAGGGTTAAAAATTCACCCCTAGGGCGTCAAAGGGGGTGAAATAATCCCCAAAATCTCAAAAAATCAATATTCTTAAGAAGTCTGAAAATAAAATATTTAAATATTTCAAATAATGACAAATATGGAAAAACCATATCGCCAGTTTTGATTAAAACAACCCCTAAGAAGGGTAAAACTACCCCCAAATACGAAAACATGAATTTTTGGAAATACTTGTATTTATTGTTTTTACTTCCCTCGCATATCGAAGGGAAGTATTGTATTCGAGAAAATCACCCTCCAAGATTTTTTCGGATTCTGACCTTTCAGATCACGGAGATTACGAAAATATAGGTTTTTCAATTCCGTCAGTCTGTCTGTCTGTCTATCGGTTGGTGCATTTACTAAAAAACTACTTGACGGAGAGCAGTCAAATTTGGTAGGTAGTTGACCCTACTGTTAGCTAAGAAATGGTAGAACTTTCACTGGAAAATATACAGGGTGGGTCGTCTAAAGGGAATAAATAATGAAGAATTTTTTTTTCTCAAACTTAAAATTTCCACGTTTCATGACAGGCTAAACCTATTTCAGAAAAAAAAAATTTTGAAAATTTTTTTCACCAACATTTTTGAAGCATTTTTTCACGAAAAATTTATTTGTCTTTGTTCAAATTTAAAATTTCCACGTTTCAAGGCATTCTAAACCAATTTCAAAAAAAAATAATTTTTTTACCAACATTTTTGAAAAATTTTTTACCAATAAAACAGACGGAAAAATTTTTTCTTTGTTCAAAGTTAAAATTTCCACGTTTCATAGCGTTCTAAACCTATTAAAAAAAAAAAATTTTAGAAAATTTCTTTACTATTTTTGAAAAAATTTTACCACTAATACAGACTGAGTTTTTTTTTCTTTGTTAAATTTAAAATTTTCACGTTTACATGGCATTCTAAATTCATTCAAACAAATCTAAAAATTATTTTGATTAAAATTTATTTTGCAAAGAATTTTAATCTACTGGGTAGAGAATAGATGAAAACAAATTTTTTTTTGCTCAAATTAAAAATTTCCACGTTTCATGACATTCCAAACCTATTTCGGGAAAGAAAATTTGCAAAATTTTTTTTTACCATTTTGGAAAAAAATTACCACTAGAACAGATGAAAATTTTTTTTTCCTCAAATTTAAAATTTTCACCTTTGACATGCCTCACATTCTAAACCTATTTGAGAAAAATGTTGGTGAACATTTTTTTCACCAACGTTTTTGAAAAAATTTTTACCACTAAAACAGACGGAATTTTTTTTTCTTCGCTCAAATTTAAAATTTTCACGTTTCATGGCATTCTAAACCAATTTCAAAAAAAAAATGCCACTGTAGAATAGAAGGAAACTTTCCTTTTTGCTCAAATTTAAAATTTCCACGTGTCATGGCATTCTAAACCTGCTGTTTGCAAAATCCTATAAAGAATGTTTCAATACAATTCTAAACCTATTTCAGAAGAAAAAAAATTTGAAAATTTTTTAAAAACATTTTTGAAAAATTGAAAAAAAAAATGAAATTATTTAACCATCACTATACTTCCACTTCACTACGTGTATGTGGAATTGAAAATGTGACAAATGGCAATAATATTAGGCATATGCACCTATTATACTATTATTGAAAAATGTACAGGGTGGTCATCCCAAGAAATAATTCAGTCATGGTGGAAATTTATAAAGGTATTTGCCCAAGCCTTCCATATTTGGCACCTGTTATTTAGTATTGAACTTTTGCTGTTGGATGAGCACTCTGTATATTGTTTTGACCAAAACTTATCTGGTGTTCTTTGTAATAACAGTGATAAGTATATTCCGATTATTATTTTCAATGTCACTTCGTAATTATTAGTTTTTTAGAGCGACCGCCATGCACAAATAAAGAGGGAGATTCTGTGTAAATACCTTTACCGATTGTTTCTATAACTGGCATTCATTTATATGATTTCACCCCCTTCGAGAGACGAATTTCAATGATAACGGATAAAAATGTATAACATAAGCTAACTGAATGTCAGCTATAGAGCAAAACAATGACTTGAAACATGTAATTATCTTATTTTCAGAATTTTAAAAAATATTCTTGATTTTTTTGATATTTATTTTGGAGATGATTTGACCCCCTTTGAGGGCCTATGGGTGAATTTTTAACCATTCCTGATAGAGAATACATAGTTTCGCTCTTTTAACAATGATTTAATAGAAATAATACAAACAGAGTTGTTTTTAGATTTATTGCAATTTTTTATATTTCAACCTCTAAAGAGGGACAATGACTGAACATTTTCAAAAAGCCAAGAAGAACGTCTCTCTTGGTTTTTAATAAAGATTAATTTGAGACCAGCAAAACCTTTTCACTATTTTTGCCAAACTCGCAATCCGCCACCAAAAAACAGACGGAAAAACAGCTTCTTTGCAGTCACTCTTTAAAATCTCGACGTTTCATGACTTTCCTACACTAACTTCAACAAAAAAAAACTTTTTCTTTTACGATTACTATATTTTCACTTCACTAGGATTATGTCGAACTAATAATAATGAGACTGTAGATGATGCCGTAATACCTCGCCTCATTGCCTATCTGTCATCTCACTAATCCCTAGTGCAACATTTGAGTAATAATAATCTTTACCGAACGAGTTTTAAAGCGAAATCAGACAGGCTAGACTAGAATATTACTAGAAATAAAATGAAACCTATGAAAAATATTCGCAAATGTACAACTCATTCCTCTGTAAATCACGACGGCAGTTATCCACAAAAACCAGCACGCCTTCAAAGTGAATAGCGTCAACATTTTGATGCATTATCTCTCCCGTGCAAACATCAACACATATGGAACTCCACTAACATTAATGGGTTTATGTAGTGAAATGTACCACAACTACCGCAGAAAACCTTAATATATTGCTTGGCACGCTCCATAAATATACACACAAAAACTAACTGAGTAAACAGAATGTTTGTTTACTCATTCGTTTCCAAAATTATAAGCTTTTTAATTGATGCACAGGAGTGGTTAAATGTTACACCTCAACGAACATAATTAACCGCCTTGTTTACACGGTTTCTGGCTCACAAATTCTGTGTGAGGCAAATAGCCCTTAATAAATATATAAGTTAGAAAGATCGATAGAGTAATGGCAAGGAAAGCACTTTACTTACAGTCTTTGGTGATGTTAAACTAAAATAAACATCAAAATTTTGCATATTAAATAAACTAAGTAAAACAAGTTATTATTAAAACTGCACTAAAGGCTGCAGAACCTCGCTTCTCTTTACCTAACACAAAATCATCCAGGATTTTCAAGGTGTTACCTCGGTAACTTCAGAAGCGGTTAAGAAAACATTTACATTTTAAATATGTCTCAACTACATCGGTAACCGTTAAGAGATCGTGTCCAGGGTATTCTTGGATTTTTCAAATAAAAATTTGAAATATGAATATTTTCAAGAGCATTTACTTAATAATTTTTATTGTGGCACCAAATGGCCAGAAATGAATAATTTTGGTATCCGAAGTGTTGCATTGTGCATATTCTATCAAGTTTTGGTATCATCACAAGATATTACTGTATCATTTTTGCTCATAATATACGTACTTGACAATGGAAATTCGATATAATGATATCGAAGATGCACAGGGAGAATGTCAAAGAGGTTTTCGGCTAGGTAGATCTACCGTTGACCAGACTTTTGTGCTGCGACAAATCCTAGAAAAGACCACGGACTACAGCATCGACACGTTCCACATGTTTACTTTAAGGCAGCCTGTGACAGCATCATTCGACCCGAACTTTATGAGGCTATGAGAGAACTCAGAATACCTGCTAAATTAATAAGACTCATCAAAACATCACTGAGTCAAGTAACCTGCCAAGTGAAAAACAAGATAAAATATCTGACTCTTTTAAGGTAAATAAAGGATTGAGACAGGGGGATGCGCTGGCTGGTCACGTTTTTATCATAGCATTAGAAAAGGTAATCGGGATGCAGGGCTAAACAACAGGGGTACAATATTTAATAAGAGCATACAGATAATAATACGCAGATAACGTGGATGTTGTTTTGCGCACAATACGACATTCCAAAGAGATGTTTGCCACACTCTTTGTTGCAGCAAAAAATATTGGTCTGACGGTGAATGAGGGAAAACTGGAGTTATGGTGTCGACACCAGGTAATAAGAGAAAGAAACATCAGACAAAGTATGACTCTTCATCAGCCTGTGCGCCGTAGTGAACTGACCTGTTGTTCGTGACGCTCCTGTGAATTTGTTATAAATGCGGTAAAAACTTTGCTAAATTGGACAAAATTGTGTTAGAGTAAAGCGTAAACAATTTGCTACATACTGATATATCTTAGTGCAACGATAGCTGGTTTTTTATAGCTGATATTTAATTAACATTGTGAATAGTGAATATACCAAGTTTTTACTTCAAAGCTTCCATATCAAACAAATGGTCAACTCGCTTTAAGTAGAGGCAAGTACCCCGAACCTAAGGGTATAGCAACATCTGGCAATTTAAACTCTGCAACTCATAAATATATCTACCTACTTAAGTGAGCAATAGTTGTCTGAGAATATGGCTAAGAAGTGCGCAACCTGCAATAGCCCAATAACAACAAGGAAACCAGCTATCCCATGCAGCGGCACTTGTCAACATTCATATCACATTGAATGCACTAATATACCAGCTGATTTGTTGACATCTGTGTCTAGCTATCCCGCCCTTTCTTGGAAATGTGAGAGCTGTATTAATAAACCTGCCTGGGATCCCGAATACTTGGAATCCATCTTTGAATAAAAAGTCAAATTATTATTACAAGACATCGGCGAAAAGTTTAATGACTTAAAAAATGAAATTGCCCACTCTGCCGCAAAAGTGATTGCCGACATAAATGCTGAAAACAACTCAGCAATAAAAAAGACCTACTCAGCCGCTCTGAAAACCGAGGCAGCGATTATAATAAAGCCAAAGGACCTAGAACAAAACAATATAACGACTAAAGCTGCAGTTCTCAACAGTATAAACCCGGTAGAAAACAATATCAACATCTCCAAAATTAAGAATGTTAAAGAGGGGGGTATTCTGGTCGGATGCTCCAGTTCAGAGGATACGTTGAAACTTAAGGAAATCGCCAAGGATAAATTAACAGAAAACTACAACATCAAGGACGCAAGAAATATAAAACCTCGAATAAGGATTGTGGGCATGTCCGAAGAACTCGCGGAAAACGAACTAATTCAGTACATTAAGTTTCAAAATAAACATCTTGATACTGAGAAGCGCGATTTCAAAGTACTAAAATTATGGTCTACAAAAAGAAACGCAAACATTTATCAGGCTATCTTGCAAGTGGAAACAGATTTTTATGATAAAGTAATGTCGATAGGAGAGGGTAAGTTATTCGTAGGGTATGATTTATGTAGTGTTTATGATTCGATTGAGATACGTAGGTGCTTTAAATGCAGTGGTTTCAACCACATGTCAAGTCAGTGCAAATCCACAGTACGTTGCCCAAAATGTGCCGGTGAGCATAATTTGAGTGACTGTAGCTCTGCAATTTTAAAATGTGCCAACTGTATAGACTACTCAAATATTAACAAAACGGAGCTTAATATTAAACATGCTGCTTGGGATCGCAATTGTTTTGTATATAAGCAGAATATTGATGAACTAAAATCTAAAATGTCTTCTGCATAGCTAGTAGGTGAGATAAGTACATCATTAAATGGTACACCTACGCCTAATCTAAATTCACCTACTCAAGTAACTTCCGTGTCCATACCACCTGTCATAGAAATTTATTATCAGAATGTACGCGGTCTAAATACAAATTTGCAAGAAACACACACAATTGCATATACATGTCATTATGATATCTATGCGTTCACGGAGACTTGGTTAGATTCTCACGTACTAAACGCAGAAATTCTGTCTCCCAATTATAATATTATACGATGTGATCGTAAGTTTGCGGAAACGAACAAAAGTAAAGGCGGCGGCACACTTATTGCGGTACATAAAAAACATATATATGCAGAACTAGACCTCAACTTTATACGGGATTCTCTTCCTCATATTGATATTGTAGGTATTAAAGTATCAATTAATTTTCAAACTGTTTTTATTTTAATAATTTATATACCACCAAATATACCCAGCGGCTCCTATGCATCTCTGTTCGAGATGATTGAATCACTAAACTATCTAAATGATGGTGATGTTTATATTATAGGCGATTTTAATATTCCAGAATACAATAACGTTAAGATTACTTCAGGCACACGAGCAAACTCTCTGCAGCAGTTCTCGGAATATCTTGATATAACGCAATTTAACACTGTTAAAAATATCAATAACGTTACTTTAGATTTAGTATTGTCAAACAGAAACTGTCAGGTATCAAGATCATTAGACTGTTTACTAACTGAAGATTTACATCATCCACCTTTGGATATATCAATAACCATAAATACGTCTCAGTCTGGAAATTTCCCGTGTAAATCAACAGAAACTTATAATTTTAAAAAGGCAGATTATCCTCTTCTATACGACATTTTATTCAACACAGACTGGTCTTTCCTAAATGAGCAAACAGATGTTAACATCGCGTGTTCTGAGTTATATTCAAAATTAACATAAATTTTTGACAAAGCTGTTCCCAAATATATTCCCAGACCATCTAAATATCCACCGTGGTACACGAACAACATCATACGAGACATAAAGAAAAAAAACAGTCTCTGGAAAAAATACAAACAAAGATTGATGATATATACAGAGAGTTTAGTGACATAAGGAAAAAAATAAAAGATGATTTGAAACAGTTACATGAAAATTATCTACTGAATATACAAGAAACCATAAAAAATGATCCCCAAAAATTTTGGTCCTACATTAACGGTAAAAGAGGAGGCAGTTCCATCCCTGATAATATTACTTATAATGATATTCAATGCACAAATCCCCAGGATATTTTCAACGCTTTTGCTAATTTTTTTCAAACTGCATACTTGAAACCTAACCATGACGAAGAAAAATATCATTCTCACGAAGACACCAGTAGTAGTAGTACAAATTTACCATTAACGTCTTTTTCTGAGATAGAAGTACTTAAATCGTTGAAGAAAATCAGACCTAAGTTTACTAAAGGGCCAGATGACATCCCTGCTTTTATTGTCAAGGACTGTGCTGCCATCTTTGCTTGTCCTCTCACAACAATATTTAATTTGTCACTAAAAACATGTACCTTTCCCGATGTATGGAAATATTCTCGCTTATGTCCCGTTTTTAAAAAAGACAACAAGGGGGTAGCTGAAAATTATAGGCCCATTACAATTATCTGCAATTTCGCTAAAGTTTTCGAGATGACCTTGCATACATCATTGTCTAATCACGTACATCGCCAAATTATATCTAACCAACATGGCTTTGTTCCCGGTAGATCCACTGAGACTAACCTCGCATGTATCACGCAATACATTTCCAAGCAACTGGACGCGAACAAGCAAACTGATATCGTTTACACGGATTTCTCCAAGGCGTTCGACCGCCTGGATCATGGTATTCTATTAGAGAAATTGAGTAAGTTTGGGTTGTCAGTGATGCAATTAGATTTCTTCTCTTCATATCTAAAGAAGAGGCGTCAGTATGTGGAATACCGTGGTCACAGGTCGTTTGACGTTCTCGCCACTTCCGGTGTTCCCCAGGGCTCTGTACTGGGCCCACTTATGTTTGTTGTTTTCATAAATGATATTATAGCTAATCTCAATGTAGAGAGCCTCTTATATGCTGATGATTTGAAAATATATTGCGTAATAGAAAACGAAAATGACTGAAAATCTTCAGAATAACCTAAATATCGTTAATGAATGGTGCCTATCCAATTGCTTGCCTCTTAACGTATCCAAGTGTAACATACTCACCTTTTCTAAAATGCGTCATCCCATCTATTACAACTATCATATAAATGGTCAAATATTGCAGAGACCTGATACAGTAAAGGATCTTGGAGTTATTTTTGATAAGTGCCTTAGTTTTAAGGAGCATATTGCTTTCACCATCGCGTCAGCTTTAAAAAGTTTAGGTTTTATAATAAGAAACTGTAAAGGATTCAGCAACACTGATATTATGAAGTTGCTGTACTATTCATTTGTACGATCAAAATTGGAATACTGCTCGTTGATATGGTCTCCAGGATATGCAATTTACATAAATAATGTTGAGAATGTTCAGCGCCGTTTTGTTAAGTATTTGTGCTTTGTTGAAGATGGTACCTACCCAATAACTGGTTATTCGCAAAATATTATGCTGGACAGATTTCACATGTCTAACTTGGAAAATAGAAGAATAATACATTCAATAGTCTTTCTTTATAAAATTATTCATAACATGTTTGATTGCCCTCTCATTTTAGAACAAATAAATTTTCACATACCTCGTATAACAAGTCGGAATCGTGATACTTTCTATCTTCCTACCCCTCGAACTAACTTACTAAAATTTTCACCTTTATATTTCATGTGTAAAAATTACAATCTACAGCAAGATCAGCTAGATATATTTAACTGTAATATTAATTCAATTAAACAACTTAATTTATGATTTATAGCGTTCTCTTTTTGTACTTCTCCTATAATTATCTTATATCTATTTTATTATAATATTTTTACTTACATATATGCAATGTTTTATGTCCTGATAGTTTAATTAGTTTTTAGTTTATTATACTGTTTTCGTATTCTGTATTGTAATGTTCCCACCCTGTAATTGGTTACCTGTTGGGTGGTTGTATTCAAATAAACAAATAAATAAATAAATAAATAAAACTTTGAGGTAGTGCAAGAATTCACTTACCTGGGGTCTTTAGTAAATAATAAAAATAATGTGTCGGAGGAAATAAAACGCAGAATGGTACATGCCATCAAGTGCTACTTTGGACTGGAAAAATACCTCAAAACCCGGCAAAAGACAAAGCTAATGCTGTATAAAACGTTAACACTCCCGGTCCTGACGTATGAATCCGAGACATGGACGCTGAGTAAAGCTGACGAAATCCTACTCCAAACTTATGAAAGCAAAGTCCTGAGGCGGATCTTTGGGGCTGCATGTGACAACGCTGTATGACGCCGTCATTACAACTTTGAGCTCTATAAGAAATACAAACAGGCGGCAAAGGGTAGGAATGTGGTAACAAATATAAGGTTAGGACGACTCAGGTGGGTAGGACATGTCAATAGAGCGAATGTAAATTACCCCCAAGAAAGATCATGGTTTCGGAACCAGCGGGAGCTAGAAGTCGCGGCAGGCCAAGATTACGGTGGAAGGATGGTGTCGATGAGGAGGCAACAAAAATCGGTGCAAGGAATTGGAAGTAAGAGACGCGGAATCGACAGAAATGGCGAAAAAAATCTAAGGCTGTAGCACTAAGGATGATGATGATGATGATACGTACAATGTGAGAACATTCTAGTTCGCCCTTCATAATTGTGAAATAGCACGCTGAGATACGAACTCTGATGACAAAATTAAAAAAATATTCCATTATTAAGCCGTTCCTTTCTGCTCTGAGAATCGTCAAAATATAAACACCTACAATGTGTTTTTGATCAAAATATAACATTGTTAAACCATAAGATTTAAAGAAAATGAAACATTAAAACACCAATATTTTCGGGCTATATGGTGAATTTTCAAAAGTAAGTTATCTTAATTAAATGATTTTTAAAAAGATTTTTTTAAATTTTTGTAATCAAATAAAAAATTGTCTTATGAGATTGTCATCGACGTAATATTTACAGAGACGGCGACCATAATGACTGCAGCATTAGCGGTCAAAAAGCACCCCTCGAACGCGTTTTTCGCTGTTTGCGATGCGAGAATGGTTCCTTTTTATTTTTTCAATCAAAAATATGATGAATATGACCAACACCAATTAAGCCGGTTGTTTTGAATTTTTGGAAAATACTTTCAACCGCTGAATGAAAAACAGACTTTTGGGGATATCTTCGGTTAAAAATATCAGCTGTGTCCCTATTTGTACTATTTTCGCCGTCAGCTAGCATTTGTTTTCAAAGTTACTTCATTACCTACCTAGCGAAAGTTATTAAATAAATCCATATTATTCACTTTTGAGGTTTTTGAGTTAATTTTTAATAGGAATTTTGAGTTTCATTTATGTGATCTAAATTTGATTTAAATGAACAATGGTTTCTTTAATATTTAAGCCGATTACCGTGTAAAATTTCACACTAAGGGTTCAGAATTATTAAAAATAGTCCACGATTTGTCCCGCCGTTTTTTGAAAAAATGTGTTTTTGCCATTAATTACATTTAAAGAAGATATGCAACATTTATGTATTTAGGTAAAAAAACAAAAACAAACCAGAGTCGCACTATGTATTAGCTCGAAAATGCGTTTTGGGGGTAGTTTTTAGCCAACAGGTGTGAATCTAGGGGGCAAAGGAGGCTTGAGACCTATCCCAATCGATTCAGAGGCCCATGAATCGTATAGGGGGGGGTCGTGTCTTGCTCGTCTTGATCACCACTTGTCATTTTTCCGCTCATTTGACTGGATGATAGATACTATTAAATACCTACCTCCCGGCAGCTCTGAATCATCTTGTCAGAATTTGAACTAGCAATGTCCCATTTTTCTGAAATTTATTTTCCCATAATATTTGGGTGTTTAAGAAATCAGGGTGACATTTTCAGACATGGCACAAACGTTTTGCGAATTTGGGCCTAACAAATTTTTTAAAAATTGTAATAATAAAATTCGCATTTTTTCCAAATTTGCATTATTTTCTCAAATTTTCTAATATGCTGGGAAATTTATTTCCAAAGGGTGACTTGTCTGAAAATGGGTTTCCCGTGACTTTGGGGTCTTACAGATGCTGTGGCAGCATTTTCAGACATGATTACAATTAATTTTGAATTAATTACAATTTTTTTATCTAAGGCGCTCGAGTGTCTCCCAGCGAAGCGCTAGAGCATTACTTCAGAGAACAAAGTTGTAGAGGGGACCTAAACTCCATGAAAAGAAAATTCATACATTGCTAATGCTGCAGTCATTATGGTCACCATCTCTCTAACTATAATGACTGTGGTACTGTCAGGAACATGAAACTACGCAGTAATAAGTGTTATTTAATATTAATTTTAATAGACACTAAATATAATAGCATAATAATAGCAACACTGCAGCATAATAGTAGCAACTTTTGTAAGGCGTTATCGATCTATCTTTTTTTACATTTTTTTTCACGATTACTGGAACGAACTTATCTGGATGCACTGATCACAAACCAATAAATTAAGTTGTTTCTTTAACAGCTCTATTTGAAACGAACAGCCTCAATATAGCTGAATTACGTGTAATTTATTACTCAAATAAAAACCCTGATTCAGCGTGTAAAAGCAAAAAAGAATTAACGGTGTATCAAGAGGGCGAGACTCATTACAGATCAAAGGGACGTTAACAAGTTTAATGTAATCTCTCTTCCGACAAAGAAATTCCATACAATCGGAGCTAAAAACTTTAAATTACACCCATCGATCACTTGATTTGGGAATCATTCAAGACAGTATCTAAAATTGAAGAATTTTATCTTTGCCTAATTTTCTTTGTGAATATATTTATAAGGCAGCTGAACTGTTATAATTTTGCAGGAAGAGTAGTAATTATTAAAATCTTAAACTTGAGCTTTGTTCACAATTGTTGAGTATCTCTATAGGTTGTATTGAACTGACTGAAATCGAAAATTCTTGAAGGAAAATTAAAGTGGACGAGAAGAAAAATACAGTTGCTAATATTTTTTATTCTTATTTAAGTATTATGCAAATTCCCATTTTCTATATGTAACAGAAAATTTAATAAAATACAATAATATATTCTTAAGTGTATAAAACAACATTGTAAAGCCCATTCAGTGAAAACAACTACACCTTTAGCTAATCCCACGAAATATTGAATTACATGGCAAAATTCCTGTCAATTTAAACTAAAAATATAAATGAAAAGTAACAAAAATGTTGGAAAATTTGTTCAAGTTTTTCCGAGCTCGATAGTTCTCGTCAGCATGGTGTAAAAACTTTTGTTCTAGAAATGTAGTGTTAATTTACTGAGTTCCTCTTTTACATTTAAAATAAAACAATATCAATAGTTCTGCCTAAGTTCTTGACTTATATAGTTCATTTACTATGAGCTTTATCTTTAAAAAATTGTATTGTCATGGGTACAGTATATGCAAACAATATTTTGAGACGAGTTTGACCTTTCCTGCCCCCGTAAACGGACATTTAAGTGCATCCTTTCAGTAATATGCTCATTTGGAGTGGAGTGGCGTCGTCATCAGCATCCTCTAAAACGGGTGGGGGGTGAAAAGAAAAGTAAAATCATCTTCCCACCCTTAAGAGTTGCCCCAAACTTCCCTGGCCGCCACCCTTCCCGTATAGTTCGACTTTTTTGGGTTCCTGGGAACGTAAAGATTTGATGTTATATCAATTCTCGATTTTGGGCCAATTTTTTAGTAACCTCCCACAAGTTTGTGGGGAGATTAATGTGCTGAAAATTATATAGGTAAATATTAATTTACAACATATGTTTTTTCGCTAAGTAATTCTTGAAGAACATCAAATTAAGGACTAAAAATCAATTTTTTGAAATGCTATTATTTTTAATACTTATAGATACGAAACATAAAACAAAACAAAACAAACATTGGTATACTTATGCTTCATTATTTTTTCCAGTGAATTGTCGATATCGTTCTGAGAATTTAAGTAAAATTTATACATAATTCAGCCAAAGCCGTCACTTTTAAAATGTCTTTTTAAAAGTTTAAGATGAAACTCTCAATTCTCTTATTTCATTTCCCGTTTCGTCTCTTATGCAGATGTTTTTCCATCGCAGAAAGCAATAAATTTTACACATGTTAGTCCTTAATTCAGTTTAGGGGTCGACAGGCTTATAGGGACACAGATTTATTGTTTTTTGTGTGTAATGTTCGAAAGTGACATCCATTTTTCATGGGAACTAAATCTCTTAAAGAACAATTGTATTAAGAGCATTTAAAAATACAGTATCATAACAAAAATATGACACGCAGTTAATGTTCAGCAGTGCTTCTATGTAACAACTCACTATGTTGGAATAAAAATAGATTATCAGGCAATTAATGATTTTTTAAGGATTATATTATTTATTTGAGCTGCAAAGGTAAAAAGAAAACAATATGATTATAATCTATACTAAACTAGTAACCCTTATGTATTGACTGATTGATTTGCCAGCGTAAGGTGCCAGCAAACATTTAAGTATTATTTTGTGTTAAGACTACCTAAATTATGTATAATAAATTTGGTCGCAAAATTAGAATTAACCAAATTTTGGTAAAATTTACGTTTATGCTATGTGGAATCGACAAAAGTGGAGAATAAGACGACGTCGAAATTACGTTATATCAACTAAAATAGGTAAAATTATATATAAATCTTATTTGTAGTCGCACAGTACATTTGGTTACTAATACCTATTTAAGTAAATTTTACATGAATTCTACGTCAATTTGACTTCAAGTTGACTAGTTTTAGGTAGAATCTACGGACATATGTGAAAATGTAAAATGACACCAAGCGGAAAAAAATAAGATTTTTATACTTATTTGATATTTTTCTCTATAAGTAGTGGACATATGGTTGTTAGTCACGTATAAGACTGAAGAGACACCTAACTCAAAATAACGATATATATCAAAATGAATGTCGGTAACTAAAATAAAAACAATATATGAGGAAAGTATTTGCAGTTCTTGCTTATTGAAATCAATGCGCTGAAAATTTTGATATATTGATATATAAGGAAATTTCTATTGCCAAATAAAAAAGCATATTGTAATAGTTTGAGCCGAAAGTATATCATACTTGTTAAATATGAGTTTACAGGTATAATTATGTATTTTTTAAAACTTTTCGTCAGTTTATATCCATATACACTCATTTTACAAAATTTTATTTGGAATCATACTTTAACTGCTCTGAGAAAATATGGCGTCTTGTGCTAATTAGACCTCTAAGTTAAAATGACCACGAAAATCTACGTATTTTATAAGTGGAAATTATTATAGATCAAGTTACACTAAAATTTACGACATTTTGGTTAACTTTACCCATTGAAAGTAATATTAACTCTGCTATTATACGAAATAGTTACTTGTAGGTAAATATAACCTATTTACGTTACGTTATTTTGAATATACCACTTATTGGTAAATTCTACTTATTATGTGTAAATTTTAACTCGACTAGTGTATTGTGTTGACGAGTGAGTTAACCGAAAGTGTCATAGTGGAGCCATATGAAATTGCCTTGGTATTCGACAGCGCCCGAAATTTCTGGAGGCTCGGCTGGCATTCGGCAATGCCCTTTTATTGAAATTCTACAAACAATTATTTCCACATACATAGTTAAGATGTTTTCCTTCAAAGAGATTTGGATGGGAAATTTGGATGCGGAAGTAGTGATTCCTTAGGCGGTGGTTTTTTACTTTTGGCACACTTCCTTTGTATATTGGCACCACGAATTATCCAACTACACTACGTTAATGGCTTCTTTTTAATTTTTAAATAATAACTATACCACCTACCTAATTGTGAAAATAATCTAAATAATATGAATTTTATAAATAGGTTAGATAGGGGTTAGCTTCTGAATTACTATCTTATAGACAAATTCACTATGAGGTCGATTTGCCAGGTTACTGCTACAAAGAGGTTTAAAGTGTATTTTTTCAGAGTAACTTTAAGGTCAGTTTAACGGTAATTGCCTTAATGGGTGAAGTCAGGTAGATAATCTAGGTAGAATTTATCGATGTTGTCGACCTAATATTACTTCAAAGAAGAGTAATAAAAGTGACCAAATAAGTTGCTATTTAGGTATATATTACATAGGATTTCCGACAAAATCTACCTAGAAAGATATTTGACTATTAGAAATATTTTTAGTCGCTAAAAAGGTAAACACTACCTAATTATATTACCTATTTTGGCCTTATTGGAAATTTATCCTTGAGGTCAATTTTAGTACTTTTAGTAGTTTTCCACTTGGTGTTTTCGTTAAATTTACTTTGAAAGAAAATTGTGTATGAGGTAAATTAATTGGTATTATTTACGTAAACTGAAATCTAAGTTAAGACTGATTGGTCAATTTTTATCGGAAGTCTATTTTTCCAGTCAATTTTACGTCATAATTACTTTAATAAGTAAATTTGTCTCGTCCCAAGTCAAATTGGAGTTAGTTTTAACAAAAATGTTTGCTGGGTGTTGCCGATTCCGGGCATCCAGTCCGGAGGTGCGTTTCAACACGCAACTCGGCCATCCGCCGAACACGCTCAATCGACGGCCAAACCGCGTGCCGGAACCAAACCTTGGATGTTTTATATACCGCCGCACAGTGTGGCAAAATGGACAAAATTCGCTCTGAGGCTCAATTTTTGAGATAGTGACTTGAATTTTTTTTTAAATAGTCAGAAGTGAGTTTTGAATATGGAGTCACTGCGGCTTTTTTGAAATTTTTTGTTTGCATGGAAGGGTTAAGGTCATTCAAGGTCAGATTCATATTTTTAAAAGGGAACTCCTATTTTTTATTGGAAATTCGAATTGTCTGACTAAAAATAGACTACTTTCGTTCGAAACATTTTTTCTGAATTTGTAATTTTTTTCAGTTATCCGGCGAGGAAAACTCAAAATTTTAGAACTTTTTTACTCGAAATAGAAAAGGTTTGGCAAAAATGCAAGAGGCAAAAAGAGTTTGGACTCATCCCGGGAATGTTCTCAATTTTTTTCGGAATTGTCCAATGCCCTTTGCAGAAAAGAACATTATGGAGTTTTCAAGTGCATCAAAAAGGGCATTGGAAATTTCAGAAAACATTGCAAATATTCCCGGAATAATTCTAAATTCTTTTTGCCTCTTGCAATTTTTGTCCAAACCTTTTCTTTTTCGAGTAAATCGCAAAGTTCTAAAATTTTGATTTTTCCTCGCCGGATAACTGAAAAAAAAAGACAATTTCAGAAAAAATGTTTCGAACAAAAGTAGTCTATTTCTAGTCAGACAATTCGAATTTGCCGTCAAAATAGAGGTTCTCTTTTAAAAACACGAATCTGACTTTGAATGACCTGAACTCCTCCATGCAAACAAAACATTTAAAAAAAGCAGCAGTGGCTCCCTATTCCAGACTCCTTTTTAAGCATTTAAAAAAAAAATTATATCTCAAAAATTGAGCCTCAGAGCGAATTTTGTCCATTCTGCCACACTGTGCGCCGGACCGGCTGCATCCACGGGTTGGACATAGGACATGCTTGCTGACAGCAGCGAGAGCCACATAACGCATGGGGTAGAAATATAGGATGGGAAGTGTAGGTGTTGATGAGATGCTTCTCTTAAGTTTCCATCTGTCATCATCGGATGGGAAGTGCAGGCGTTTATAGAATGATTCTTTTTAGTTTTCATGCTTCTTTAAAGTTTCCATTTATCATCATCTCCTTATTTATTCTACTTCTAAGTTTTCTGTTTCTTCTTTCTAAATCTAGCGGTGTACACCTCCCTCTGCTAGCTTGCGGTCACTTCGTTTGTCTGCCAAGATATACATACATTCGCTCGGCGCAGGGAGCTTTTATTTATTAGACGTTTCATAGGTAAATATCCATTTATGGTGGAAGTGCAGGGAAGTGCCCTATCTTGCGGTAAAAAGAGGCTTTTACAGCGGGCTATGAGAAAGAGGTCCGAGATAATATTTTGTACACCCTGTATATTGGTTTGATTTGTAGAAATTAGTTTCAACTGCCGCTTTCCAATTCCGGGTATTTTTCTATTTCATTACCAAGCCATTTTGTAACTATAACTTTTCTGACTTTCAGATAACCTTCATGGGTAAATATCCTCCCCTTCTATATAACTTTCTCTTAAAAGATTCAAATCCTAAAGTGAAATTATGAGTTTTTTTCTGAATCCAAGGAGCAAAATATGGGTTTTATTGAAAGCAAAAAGAGTTTACGATCAAATGATTTTGAAAATATTGCTAGATGTCAAAGTCAAGGTCATGGCAAAGTAGCTTACTCATATTCCTACTTTTATTCTGGCTAATTCCTCTGAAAATTCAACACTGAGTTACTATAGCACTTGGAAAGTTAAAAACCTTTGACCTTCGAGTCACGGTAACTTGAAATCCATGGAATTTTTGGACCTACTGCACATAAGAATTCTTGTTTGGAATGGTCCAACGAATACATTTCAGCTGGTTTTAGCTCAAACGACTGTATATCTTTTACCGTGTATTTTGTGCGAGGTCCTTTAATAATTGGGAAACAACAATTTAAAATGAAAACAAAGAGTTTAAAAAGAAACGAAGCAAGATAAAAAAATAATAAAATTATGAATATTATTGTTGACTCAGACCAGTCGAAGGGACGAGGATCTGGCTAGAAGAGTTGCCTGAAAATGGACAGCGCCTCTGAGTTATGTTGTTAATTAATGGACTATTAGTTTAAATGTAATATTTTGGGAAAATTTCTTGGGTGTAATCCACTAGTGCAGTTATGTCATGGCAATGTACATATAGGTCTCTTGAGGAGGTGCATCGTGAAGAACTTGAAATCAGGCGCCTAATGTTTGAAGTTCAAAAACAGTTCCTTTATAGTCATCACCGACCATAAAATTGTGATTTAGTATGTACGAGAGCAATAGTTCTCAAAAGCTCAGGAGCGCAGTGCTAAAGTGTTTGGCTTGCGACCACGGAGTCCTGGGTTCGAATCCTTGCCAGATTATGGATGTTTAGTGGCGTTTCTCATGTGTTACCGAGACGGTAGCAGTGAGCTATAAGACCGCTGTTGAGTGGCACAACATGTCTAGTCGCTGTTATCTCTCCTGAGTTCGAGTCTCAGCTGCGGTAGATGGCAGTATCGCAGGGAATGGTTGTTGTGTCGATGTCTATGTGTACGTGTCCTCGTTGAGTGGTAGAGAACAGCAGTAGCTGAACTCCGCCGGGATGTTAATATAATTCAAAAAATTAAATATTCAGATTTTAAAACAAAAATATTTAACGGTACCTACTCAATGTAAAAATAATAATAAATATTCTCGAAATAATAAATAATAATAAAGCCATTAAAATAAAATAAAAAATACAAATTAAATAAAAAATGTTTTGGACATCAGATTTTAAACAGCTAATTAATCTGCTTTTCTGTGGAGAAGTAATGAAAACTTCTATCTACAACCTAACCACCTGCTTAGGCCTTATGATCTTGAGGTGCAAACATTTCGGTATTGGTTTCCCGATACTGGATGAAATAAGAAATGCTTCCAGAGAAAGGATTCTCTGGAGGCATTTCTGGTTAGAACCTGACCTTAATGGGAAAATTCTTGGAATAGGAAAGATTGCCTAAACCTAATATTGATATGTGAATACTTTAAAAAGAAGCTTGCAAAGCAAAGCAAACTCACGAAAACTGTAGGTTGCTTGAATCTATACTATACATCAGAAATAGAGTGGATAAAAGTTGGGGAGAAGACAATGTTTATTGTATTTGTACTTTTTAATGATTGCATACCCCATTCAGTTTCTATATTTTAGAAGCACCCTGTAATAATAACGATATTTGTAACTTAGGAATTAGGATCGGATAATTAATATTAATAATTAATAATTATTATTAGTAATTAACTTAACTAACTTCTAATTTGCACATAAAGTAATATCGGCGTCTGTAAGCGATGTTTAGAAGGTGGTAATTATAATTACGATAATTGGATATCAAAACATAGTTTCACAGAACTTTTGTCTGTGCCTGGAGTTTGTTAAGTTTTGTTTGACAAATAAACTTTGAACTGGCGCCAGGTGTTTACAGTTAATTGATTCAAGTGATCAATTATCTCTAGTGTATTTAATAATGATAATAATAATAGATCCTGTTTAACCGTACATAACTTACAAAATTAACAGTGCGCAATAAAACCTCGATACGTTTTTGTAAAAGTGTAATTAAGGTTTCAGGAATTAGTTTTATAAAAAAACGCTGCCTAAGGAATCACTACTTCCACATCCAGATTTCCCATCGAAGTCTCTTTAAAGGAAAACATCTTAACTACATACATATTATGTGGAAATAATTGGTCATAGAATTTTAGTATAAAAAAAAATCGGTAAAGGTATTTACACAGAACTTCCCTCGTTATTTGTGCATGGCGGTCACTCTAAAAAATTAATAATTACGAAATGACATTGAGAATAATAATCGGAATAGAGTTATTGCTATTATTACAAAGAAAACTTGATAAGTTTTGGTCAAAAAAATATACAGATTGCTCATCCAACAGCAAAAGTTCAATACTAAATAGCAGGTGCCACATATGGCAGGCTTGCGCAAATACCTTTACAAATGTCCACCATGACTGAATTATTTCTTGGGATGACCACCCTGCACATTTTACAATAAAAGTATGGTGCATATGCCAGATATTATTGCCATCTGTCACATTTTCAATCCAACATTCACGTAATGGAGTGGAAGTATAGTGGTGGTTAAAAAATTTCATTTTTTTTTTAATTTTTCAAAAGATGTTGGTAAAATAATTTTCAAATTTTTTCTTCTGAAATAGGTTTAAAATTTCAAACGTAGAAATTTTAAATTTGAGCAAAAAGGAAAGTTTCCTTATATTCTATAGTAATGCTAAAAAAAGTTTAAAAATTAAAAATTATATATTTTTTAAAATAGGTTTAGAATGCTATGAAACGTGAAAATTTTAAATTTGAGCAAATAAAAAAAAATTCGATCTATTTTAGTGGTAAAAACTTTTTGAAAAATGTTGGTGGAAAAAATTTTCAACATTTTTTTTCTGAAATACCTAGGTTTAGAATGTCATTTAAATTTGAGCATTCTAGTGTTAAATTTTTTTCCAAACTGGTAACGAATTGATGCAATTTTTTTTCCGAAATTGGTTTGGAATATCATGAAACGTGGAAATTTTAAATTTGAGCAAAAACATTTTTTCGTCTGTTCTATAGTAGTGATACATAAATGGATTAAAAATGTTTTCAAATTTTTTAAAAAATTCTTCAAAAACATTTTTAAATTTGTTTGAATAATTTTAGAATGTCATGGAAACGTGGATAGTTAAAATTTGAACAAAAAAAAATAAATCTATCTTAGTGGTAAAATTTTTTTAAAATAGTAAGAAAAATTTCTAATTTACCTTTTAAATAGATTTAGAACGCTATGAAACATGGAAATTTGAAATTTGAAGAAACAAAAAAAATTCCATCTATTTTAGTAAATAAATTTTCAAAAATGGTAAAAAAAATTTTCAAAATTTTTTTTTTTTGCATCGGGCTTAGAATGCCATGAAACGTGGAAATTTTAAATTTGAAGAAAGAAAAAAAAATTATTTCATTTTAGTAGTAAAAATTTCTTCAAAAATATTGGTGAATAAATTTTTTTTCCTGAAATAGGTTAAGCGTGTCATGAAACGTAGAAATTTTAAATTTGAGCAAAAAAAAATGTTTTCATCTTGGTAAAAATTTTTTCAAAAATGTTTGAAAAACATTTTCAAAATTTTTTTTTTCTGAAATTGGTTAAGCGTGTCATGAAACGTAGAAATTTTAAATTTGAGTAAAAAAAATTTTTTTTCATCTTGGTAAAAATTTTTTCAAAAATGTTTGAAAAAAATTTTCAAAAATTTTTTTTTTCTGAAATAGGTTTAGCGCGTCATGAAACGTGGAAATTTTAAATTTGAGCAAAAAAAAATTTTTTTCACTATTTATTCCGTTTAGACGGTCCACCCTGTATATTTTTCAGTGAAAATTCTACCAGTTCTTCGCTGACAGTAGCGTCAACTACCTACCAAATTTGACTGCTCTCCGTCAAGTAGTTTTTTAGTAAATGCACCAACAGACAGACAGACAGACAGACAGACAGACAGACAGACAGACAGACAGACCGACAGACAGACAGACAGACAGACAGACTGACGGAATTGAAAAACCTATATTTTCGGAATCTACGTGTTCTGAAACGTCAGAATCCGAAAAAATCTCGGAGGGTGATTTTTTCTCGAATACAATACTTCCCTTCGGTATGCGAGGGAAGTAATAACAGAACAAAAAAATTTTAGGCGATGGCTTGTAGCATATACCTACGCTAAAAATGAAGTTTAGACTCTTATTAGCTTGCTTTACTTTGCGTTACTTATTTACCCCTAATGTCATTACAGCAAATTTCAAATGAATAGTGAATATCTTAATATTATTTTATCAGTCCCTTTAATAATAAAGTGGAGGTGATAGCTTTTCAAAATAAAAGATAATATATAATTGTTGTCAACTCACGGGATGATGATTTAAATGTCTTGTGAAAATCTGAATATCACACGAGCAGCAAAAGGAATATAGCAACAGGAATGTGAAACAGCATAAAATTCAAATTTTGATACTTTAAAACTATTTAAAACAAAACGGAATTCTCGGGATCGCTTTGACATTTTGATACCAAAAATCCTGGGATCGCAGTTAGTGGGATTTCGGAGTTGACCTGAAATCAGTAAAGCCATATTTATGGAATTAAGACGAACGCGAAGCGTTAAATAAATGCATTATCAAATATTTTTTTTAATAAAATAACTATCGAGAGCCATAAACGAGAAAATAATTTGTCTTTTTTTAATAATAAATTAGACAGAGCAAAAAGTTACTAGGCAAAAATTACTTAAACTATGATATATTACAAAGAGAACTTTCTTATAATATCCGCTTTGTCCTACAATCATAGAAAACACTTTCTGACGATAACACGATCATCAACAATTATGAAATATTATATCATCGTTCGGTAAACTGAACTTTATTACCTAATATCGATATTGAGGTTGGTTATCAAAATAGGTTTGATTTTGCTATTTCTTCATTTTTACATTGACCTCAATATCCATATTAGGTAATATGGTTCATGTAACCGAACGAGGATGTAATTTAATCTCCTAATTTTTAGTGATCCTTGTCTTAAAAGTATTCTATTTTCTTTAAATGTTTTCACCCTTCTCTAGTTGGTAGTGTTTATACAAAGTAAAAGAAATGGTTCCATGTACCAAATTCCACGTAAATCTGCAAAAGTTATGAAATTATGACAGCCCTATTAGATTCGTCATTCTAAGTTTTTAACTTTTGATATCAGATTCAGTATTTGCTACTCTGAAAATACATAACTATTAATTTTGAGACAATTTTACATTACACGAGTCTTCGCCTAATTCTCGCATATTCTTGAATTAAATATTTCTTACGAGTTTTCGTCACCTTAATAGCAGACATAGCTTAATGAAATTAATGGGAACCAAACATAAAACCTCCCTTTCAAAAATATTTCGTCGGTTAAGAATATTCGTAAAATAAATATATAAACAAAAAATTTACATACCTGTGTTTATATACCCTTAAAAATAGCCGCTTTTTACTTGGGAGTGGTTCCCACACCCTCTAGAGGGGCAGACAAAAAGCAAAATAGTAACCACCGAATCTGATATAGAACCATATGGTAAGAGAAAAAGGTGGTTTACAATTTCTCATGAACATTTATATTTTCCAAGTTATAACAATTTGAAAATTACGATTTTAATTTTAAAAAATTGGTATCTTGAGACTGTTTTTCGTAAATAAGTCAAAAGTCTGGACATTTATGGAAAAAGTGGTATGGTACTGTTGTGAGCAAAAAAAACTAGGACAACTATTTTTTTCTAATGTAAATTTGTCTCTAAAAAATTATTAATTACCAAATGACATTGAGAATAATACTCGGAATATAGTTATCACTATTATTACAGAGAAAACCTGATAACTTTTGGTCAAAAAAATATACAGAGTGCTTATCCAATAGCAAAAATTCAATACTAAATAACAGGTGACAAATATGAAAGGCTTGGGCAAATATCTTTACAAATGTCCACCATGGTTGAATTATTTCTTTGGATGACCACTCTGTATATTTTTCAATAAAATAGGTGCATATGCCAAATATTATTGCCATCTGTCACATTTTCAATTCCACATTCATGTAGTGGAGTGGAAGTATAGTAGTGCTTAAAAATTTATTTTTTTTTGAAATTTTTCAAAAATGTTAATTTTTTTTTTTCTTCTGAAATAGGTTTAGAATGTCGTGAAACGTGGAAATTTTAAATCTGAGCAAAAAGGAGTTTCCTTCTACAGTAGTGGTAACATTTTTATTTTTTTTTTACTTCCCTCGCATACCGAAGGGAAGTATTGTATTCGAGAAAAAATCACCCTCCGAGATTTTTTCGGATCCTGACGTTTCAGATCACGTAGATTACGAAAACACAGTTCTCAATTCCGTCAGTCTGTCTGCCTGTCTGTTGATGCATTAACTAAAAAACTACTTGACGGAGCGCAGTCAAATTTGGTAGGTAGTTGACCCTACTGTCAGAGAAGAAATGGTAAAACTTTTACTGGAAAATATACAGGGTGGACTGTCGGAATAAATAATGAAAACAATTTTTTTTTTTGCTAAAATTTAAAATTTCCACGTTTCCTGACACGCTAAACCTATTTCTGAAAAGAAAAAAAAATTGAAATTTTTTTTCACCATTTTTGAAACATTTTTTACCACAAAAAAATTTTTTTTTCCTTGTTCAAATTTAAAATTTCCAGGTTTCATGGCATTCTAAACCTATTTCAAAACAAAAATTTTTTTGAATTTTTTTTTAACCAAAATTTTTGAAAAAAATTTTACTACTGAAATGGATGGAATTTTTTTTTCTTCAAGTCCAAAATTTCCATGTTTCATAGCGTTCTATATCTAGTTAAAAAAAAAATTAAAATTTTTTAAAAATTTTTGAACAAATTTTACCACTAAAATAGATAAAAAATTTGTTTCTTTGTTCACATTTAAAATTTCCACGTTTGCATGGCATTCTAAAATATACAAACAAATTTAAAAATGTTTTTGAAAAATTAAAAAAAAAAAAATTTGAAAACATATTTAATCTATTCATCACTACTATAGAATAGAGGAAATATTTTTTTTTGTTCAAATTTAAAATGTCCACGTTTCATGACATTCCAAACCTATTTCGGAAAAAAAATTACAACAATTTTTCACCATTTTGGAAAAAAAATTAAAACTAGAATAGATGGAAAACTTTTTTTTTTGTTACAAATTAAAATTTTTACGTTTGATGACATTCTAAACCCATTTCAGAAAAAAAAAATGTGAAAATTTTTTTCAGCAACATTTTTGAAAAATTTCGAAGATAATTATATTTTTTAACCACTTCCACTCCATTACGTGAATGTGGGATTGGAAATGTGACAGATGACAATGATATTTAACATATGCACCTATTATACTTTTATTGAATAATGTCATCCCAAAAAATATTTCAGTCATGGTAAAGGTATTTGCGCAAGCCTTCCATATTTGGCACCTGTTATTTAGTATTGAACTTTTGCTGTTGGATGAGCACCCTGTATATTTTTTTGACCAAAAGTTATCAGTTTTTTTTTGTAATAATAGCAATAACTATATTCCGATTATTATTCTCAATGTCATTTCGTAGTTAATAATTTTTTAGATTTTCTTTTTCCTTCTTCAATTCTTTGGGACTTCCTGCCACATGTATGTTTTCTTTTTAAGCGGTGCTAGGGGAATCTACAAAATACATCACAATTAACCAGTATGATACTGGAAAATAACCTCTACGTCTGTGACGTTTACGTCAAAAGATCAGTTAGAGGCTGGTTTTTTTAAATAAACAACACAAATAAGTATAAAAACTTGAAATTAAATATTTCGCCGACGTTTCGAAAATCCAATCTGTTTCCTTTTTCAAGGCTTTTTTTGAAAAATCTTTTTTGCTGTGTATGACAAATACACAGCTCTAAGAATGTTTGTTATATTCAATATCCATAGATACTCACTATTTACATAGAACTGTTGATATATAGTTAACAGTTTTTTAGTTTTTATACAATGTTAAGTTTGTGAAGTTCTTCTTTTAACATTGGCAGCCAAGTTGTACAGACATCTACGGAACAATTCGACACGCAACTATCCTCATTCAATAATATTATCGCGGATTCTTTAATTTTTCTTTTTTGCTATCTGTCTCTTTTGTTAAAATGTTTGCCGAGTCCCAGTTTATTCTATGTACGTTCTCCCACGCGTGTTGGCAGATCTTGGACCTCTGAATTTCATTTTTTCTGATATAATTTTGATGTTCGCCCAATCTTAGAATAAAAGGTCTGGATGACTCACCCACGTATTGTTTGTCGCACTCACACGGAGTACTATAAATGCAATTTTTTGAATTTTGCTCGTGATTCTTCGGTTTCGTCTTTGTCAGAATAGATCTTAAAGTGTTGCTTGTTTGAAATACCGTCCTAATATCAAATCTATCACCGATGCGGCGCAACTTTTCGGACAATCCGCATACATAAGGAATTAACGCAGTGTAACGTTTTTCAGGTTTTTGTCGTACCTGATTGTTATTTTCAATATTTATGAAGGTTTTATCGACAAAACCCCCAGAGTATTGGTTATTAATAAGAACTTCCTTTGTAAACCGCTTCTCATTGTTTAGTATTTCATCATTAGAAGAAATGATTTTGGCCCTATCATACAAACATTTTACAGTACCCCTCTTAGCGTGCATCGACTGATTTGAGTTGAAATTTAAATATCTGTTGGTATGTGTTGGTTTCCTATAAACACTTGTTTCAATTGTACCATTTACTCTTTTAATTAAAACATCTAAAAATGGTAATTCATTTCTAGTTTCCTCTTCTAAAGTGAATTTAATAGAAGGTTCTTTATTATTTAAATGATCCAAAAAACTATCTAGTAACTCAATACCATGAAGCCAGATTGCAAAGATATCATCTATGTATCTCTACCAGATAACCGGTTTGTATGCACAATTTTGAACATGCCTAGTCTCAAAATCCTCCATAAATATATTGCTTAAAATCGGTGACAATGGAGAACCCATTGCCATACCGAAATCCTGCTGATAGAAATCATTTTCTAATTAAAAATAAGTTGTTTTTATACACATAGTTAAAAGTTCCATACACAGCAAAAAAGATTTTTCAAAAAAAGCCTTGAAAAAGGAAACAGATTGGATTTCCGAAACGTCGGCGAAATATTTAATTTCAAGTTTTTATACTTATTTGTGCTGTTTATTTAAAAAAACCAGCCTCTAACTGATCCTTTGACGCAAACGTCACAGGCGTAGAGGTTATTTACCATTTCCATTTTAATTGTTTTTATTTTCTTTATCTATGTATAATTCATTCCTAATGTACAATATAGATCATTTATATATTTAATACATTATGTAAGCAAATATATAATGGGTCGTTGTTAGACCAGGAGATTTTAATTTGGAATTTATTATTGAGCTGATTTGATATTAGCACACTTCCCACAGCATGTGTGTGCATTTACTTTGATATGTTTCTCGAAAGAGGATTTAAATAATTTTAATTTTAAACAAATTTTTCAGAGGTGTGTAATTAATAAAATAAAAAATATAAAAGAAAAAAACCTGTTTTAAATAATGGGATATAAAATATGTGCTAGTGCTGTATACGCAATTTCTGCGGTGTCGATTTATGTGTGGGCGAACGTTCCGGGGCAGGGTTATTTACCAGTATCATACAGGTTAATTGTAATATATTTTGTAGATTCTCCTAGCACCGCTTAAAAAGAAAACATACATGTGGCAGGAAGTCCCAAAGAGTTGAAGAAGGAAAAAGAAAATTAAGATAATGCCACAAATAACATTTAGACAATTTTTTAGAGTGACTGCCATGCACAAATAACGAGGGAAGTTCTGTGTAAATGCCTTTACCGATTTTTTTATATAGGTTTAGAATGCCATGAAACGTGAAAATTTTAAATTTGAGCAAAGAAAAAAAAATTTTCCATCTATTTCAGTGGTAGAAAATTTTTGAAAAATGTTGGTGAAATGTCATGAAATGTAGAAATTTTAAATTTGAGTGGCATTTTTTTTTCCAAAATGGTAAAATGTTGCAAATTTTTTTCCGAGATAGATTTGGAATGTCATGAAACGTGAAAATTTTAAATCTGGGCAAAAAACATTTTTTTCATCTATTTTATAGTTAGTGATAAAGAGATTAAAACATTTTTCAATTTTTTTTTAAATATTTCAAAAAAAGTTTTAAATTTGTTTGAATAGGTTTCGAATGTCATGGAAACGTGGAAATTTTAAATTTAAACAAAAAAAAATTCTATCTATTTCAGTGGTAATTTTTTTTTCAAAAGTGGTAAAAAAAAATTCTAACATTTTTTTTAAATAGGTTTAGAAAGCTATGAAACGTGGAAATTTTAAATTTGAAGAAAGAAAAAAATGTTTCCATCTAATTTAGTGGTAAAAAATTTTTCAAAAATGTTGGTGAAAAAATTTTCAATTTTTTTTTTCTGAAATAGGTTTAGCATGTCATGAAACGTGGAAATATTAAATTTGAGGCAAAAAAAAATTTTTCATTGTTTATGACCTTTAGACGGTTCATCCCGTATATTTTCCAGTGAAAGTTTAACCGTTTCTTCGCTGACAGTAGCGTCAACTACCTTCCAAATTTGACTACTCTCCGTCAAGTAGTTTTTTAGTTAATGCTCCCCAACAGACAGACAGACAGACAGACAGACGGACGGAATGGAAAAACCTATATTTTCGTAATCTACGTGATCTGAAACGTCAAAATTCGAAAAAATCTCGGAGGGTGATATTTTTCTCGAATACAATACTTCCCTTCGGTATGCGAGGGAAGTAAAAATGTTTTATTTGAATACTTGCAATGAATTTTGACAACTAATTAACAATGTCACAAAAATTAAAGTAACATGTACAAAACTAGATTGTAGACAATATGTTATAAGTCCTATTTTTTTTTGCTCACGACAGTACAAAAAATAAGATAATGAAATAACCAGTGTATTATTTTTTGTTTACTTCTGTACGATGAATAGTTCTAAAATTATGATAGCTTAAACATGGCGCTCGAACGTTTATTAGTCGAGATATAATGTTTAAATCTCAAATATATCAGAAACAATGAATGCGATGTTTAAAATTCATGTAATAAAAATCAAAGGCTTGAATTACTCTTTATATGATTTTTCTCTATCGGTGCGACTTGAAAGATAACAATGTGCAAGACACTGAGTGTATTTTCCTGCTGCCATTGGACATATAATGGAAATTAAAAAAATCTGTACCAGCTTTTATTAATATCTAGCATTACTAACATGCTCTAATTTTTTGGCATTTTTAAAAATATGTCTACTATAAATTAAGAAAAATTTTACGATTTTGTTGAAAACATTCCGTTTTTTTTGTAAAGAACCCTAAAACAATTGCATTAAAGGAAAATGTGACAACATAGAAAAATAAAGCTTAAGATGCGTTACATTAATTTGCATTACAAAATATTTGTAGAATTAATAGTTTAGGAAATATGACAGTACAAACATGGGACTTGAACTTTTAGTGGCAAAGAAATACATTTAAATATCATATTTCTTCATAACTTTTGTTAAATTGAAGCTCTCAAAATTAGAGCTTGTTGGTAAAACTACTTATGTATTAATAAAAACTGGTACAGATTTCTATTCTATGGCCAATGACAGTAGGAAAATCCTAAATTTTGTATTTAAAAAAATTACAAAGCACACACTGTTTTGCACATAACATCGTTATGGATACAGCAAATCTTATAAAAGAGTAGCCCTTTAATTTCTATTATATATATATATATATATATATATATATATATATATATATATATATATATATATATATATATATATATATATATATATATATATATATATATATATATATATATATATATATATATATATATATATATATATATATATATATATATATATATATATATATATATATATATATATATATATATATATATATATATATATATATATATATTTAACATCATACTGATTGCTTCTGAGATATTTGAAATTTTAACATTATATCTCCACTGATAAACGTTCGAGTGCCATTTTTAAACTATCATATTTTTAGAACTATTCATCGTACAGAAATGAACTACAAACAAAATACTTGAAATTTCATAATTTTATTTTTTTGTACCATATCACTTATTTGATAAACGTGAGAGTTATTTTCGAAAAACCGTCTCAAGGTACCAGTTATTTAAAGCTAAAATGGTAATCTACAAATCGTTATAACCACCTTTTTCTGTTACAGATTCGGTGGTTTCTATTTAACTTTTTTGCCCATCCCTCTAGAGGGGATGGGAACTACCCTCACGTAAAAAGCGGTAATTTTTAAAGGGCAAACTTTTTTGTACTTAGTATTAGAAATTCAATGCAAAAAAAAATCATTCAAATCCAATCATTATAGTTGAGTTCCGTGATTTTTCATTCTTAATGACTAATTGCACCGCACTAAATGCTCTGGTAATGGTAAAAAACGATATATAATATATTTTTTACAAACTATAGGGCACTATTGCTCGGCGATGATCCAGTTGCACTCTCTTCATTAAGCTATGACCAGTGTGAGTGTCAAAACTAGACAAAGTTCAAATTTCGTCGAAACTGCATTAAAATTAGTAATTAGGCATCTTTGGAGTAACTAATATCACATATTCAAAATAGCGAATCCAATATGGCTCCCATAACTGCAAATTCTTTGCAGATTTTTCAGGATTATCTGATAATGAATTTAATATTAAAGCTTAAAAATTCAAAAAGATGGATTTTTATTTTACTCTATAGAAGTTGCATAGGAGACCGCAAAAAGGGAATTGAACCGCCTTCCAAAGAGAAGTAACTAAAAATTGTGAATTAAAATATCAACATCGAGTCGGTCACCCGATAAGATTGATTTGATATGATATATTGAATTATGAATTTAATTTTTGTTCAGAGCATATTTATTTCCTGAGAAAATCCATTTTCAAGCCGTTCCGTAAATTTACTCAAATTAAAACTTTGACGTATTCCTTCCTAATCCGTCTGCACATCTTCTTTACTTTATGATTAATAGAGATTTATGATCCAATAAAATCTTGTCTTTAACCTGTGTAATAGAACGAAAAATTAAATGAGGGGAACTTGATGAAGTACATCCGATATTTTTTATTAGTTGAAATCATCTGCGCTGCGCTGACGGCTTTTAATCAGTTCACTTGCAAATTTACGATCTCTCTCAATTTAGTCGTACTGCAGGGAGAAATTGAAAAATATCACTTATATTATAAGAGTAACACTTATATTACAAATAATGCATACTTTTCTTAGTAATATTAATGACTGGTAATACTCTGGAAACCGAAACAACTGAAGAGGACGCCAAGAAGAAAATTAAATGCAGCATAGATATAGGAAAATACAAGTTCTTTGGGCAAGACCGCGATCCTGACTGACCAGTTGTGGATAAGGAGGTGTCTATAAAGTAGTAAAGTGACTCAAGATTGAAGGGGGAAATGGAAAGTGTAATCATAGAAGCGCATGACCAAGCGCTAAATACCAGATACCACCAGGACAATCCTGTTGGTCAGTTATCTACACAGGGTCATGCGTACGCAATAATATGATACACTGGTACCGAAGAAGTACACCCCAGAAAAAGATGTCACACCTAAATTGAACATGCCTTACAACTGACAGGGAAACTCGCGCGAATCGACCGGACATTGTAGTACATAACAAAAAGGAGAAATACTGTTTGCTGATCGATCTGCCCATCCCGTTATGCTTAAAAAGTCCAAGGGGTCAGTAACAGTCGTCTTTAAAAAAGAGTGTGCTAACGCATAATAATAAATTGCCTATATTTATGAAACAAGAACATAACAAAATACACAATTGAAGGTATTCCACCTCGAATCGCTGTTCCACACGATCACCGTTTAACGGGGAGTAACGAAGTCTAAGTAGCAACGTTACTATAATATATACATATAGAATCTAACCTAAAACGATATATAAAATAAATGAAAATATACTAAAACTACGGGTTTGGTTATCTAATAATAACCCAGTGAAACTAGACTTTCTGATCTAACAAAATGTATCCTCCAATTTTTTATTCTAAATCGATGTATTCTGGTGTTTTAAAGAAAATATTAAAAATCGAGAACGAAATCACTATGGCATAAAAAATTATTCAAGGTCAAAGTTCACAAAAACCTAATTTTGCGAATATCGCGTTTTTTTATGGCTCAAAGGCCAATTGAGGTCATGTTGAAAATGAAATATAATGAAATTCCACACAAGAATGATGTCTTCCATTTCTTATGTACAACGAACGGTTTAGGCAAAAATGTACTTCAAAGTTTCCGCGCAAGGCATAATATGCTCCATTTCATATAGTCCATGCATAAAATACGTGCTTATTCTATGTATAGTATTTATGAGCTGATCGATATATAAAATAAAATACTTATATATGTTAAGTATTATACAGTATGTCTCACTTCTAATGACTCCTATATCATAGCACTCAATGTGATTTTTATAAAATTTGGGTGGAAGGTGCCTATCCATCAGGAGATTGTATCAAAGAAAGTAGCATATTTTAAAATCCACCAGTGGCGTCCGTCGTTATCAAGAAAAATGTACCTAATTTTCCGAAAAAAGATATTAGGCAAAGTCTTAATTATAAAAAAATCTCATAATTTTATTCGTTGTTAATAAAAACTCATTGAAACCGAATTTTAACAAGATAGTTGTACTTGGTGTTCACATAATAGAAAAATAAAACTTCCTTTGCGCGGAAACTTCGAGGCACATTTTTGCCTAAACCATTCGTTGTACATAAAAAATGGAAGAGATCATTTTCGGGCGGAATTTCATTATCTTTCATTATAATAACCTCAATTGGCCTCAACTTTGACCTTGAATAATTTTTTTATGCCATAGTGATATCGTTCTCTATTTTCAATATTTTCATGAAAACACCAAAATAAATCGATAAAAAGAAAAAAAAATGAAGGATATATTTTGTTAGATCAGAAGCCAAATTTTTGTCTAAAGTGACTGGAGTATAACCAAAGCAAATATGTTCCCTGAATGATGTAATATTCGAAAGATGCTTAGTATCTATGGGAAACACGGTTATCAGTAAGACACGGTACGGTACAGTAAGGCCCATTAATACACATGTGCACTGGAAAAGCATATTGGGCAGAATTGAAGTGCACTACCAGCCATAGTGATTCCGACTGGGAGAAGGATATATAAGATGCTGTGTCTACGAGAAAATGAATCTACCCATAGAGATTTGTGGATACCTATTATAAATACAGTCCGAGAGCGAGAAATGGTGGAAGAAATTATCGTATAATTCCACACACAATACTGAACAAAATTATCTATTTCGAAATGAACCGATAAGAAATCTAATTTTTCTATACAAACTTGACTGATTTCGTCATTCTCTCCGCAAGTGTAAAATAAAATCTGCCCCCGCGGACATAAATTGCCTGCACATTTGATATACTCCACGCTTGTGTTTAAGGATGCCTTGCAAAAAAGTGTCTTATAGTATACATATGAACTGAGGCGTAAAAAAATAAAATGTAAATCCACTATACCGTACCATTGATTTGGTATCGCACGTTAAATGCACCTGCGTGTAAAGTCGTGTGTGTGTTTAGTGTGTAGGTCATTGCATTGTGATTCTGTTAAACATTTACAGTGCGATGGAGAAAACAGGTGACTGGCATGAGGTACAGTTCTTACAGAAACATGCGACGATTGCTGAACACACACGTCACAATCTTCATTCATCCAAGAGGAGCCATGGAGATAATATCAACAACAGGATCTGGAATACCATCAACAAATTTTCGTCCTAATATTTCAATATTTGCTCCTGGTAGTCCATTAAGATCAGCAGCTTTCCACAACAATGTTTGCATAAGTGCTCTAAGAAAATATTGTTCAGCTGCTTCATCGAACAGTGTATTGACATTTCCAGAAAAAAAATACATACCTTAGATTTTTTGGGGTAATGTGAGAATTATTAGAACCATACAAGAAAAGTGATGACTAGCCTGAATTTCTGCATATCTTGTTAGAATTGAGCTCACCAAAGTATTGTAGAAAATATAGCTATACTTTCGTAATAATATTTATCATCTTATCTTTACCAAAGCAGTTAAGTCACAACCTATCAATGCAATGATACAGTGATTGCAAATTTATGTCAACTTTGCAATGTGGTATATCTAAAGTTTCTCTTCTTATTATTATTCATTTAGATACAGTTTTTTCCATTTCAGTAGGTGCCATCCAGGGAAAAAAATTAACAACATTTTTATTTTATTTATCTGAACTGATAGCATTTTCGTGTTCCCGAATATTATCTATGTTTCGTGTGTGGGTTATTTCATTGAGATGTTCCTAAACATTATTTATAGTACGATGTACAACGCAGTCATTGGAAAAATATGTAGACTTTCTACGCAAATATGCGACATCCGTAGAACATACACACATACACCACAATCTTCATTAGCTCAAGAGGCGCCATGACTATATCACCAACAGCAAGATACGTTTTTCAAATTAATAATCTTTGTGCCACTTATTTACCATATTTTTTTTTATTCATTTGTATAAATAATAAATGCTTTATTAATATTGTTTTTATATATTGATCCCATATACAGGGTGTAATTAGTTTCATGTCATTAAAAAAAACGGTAATGGGGACCGACTAGACAAACAAAAAACCTTGGACTTTTCCCTCTAGGGGCACTTTGAAAAACACTGATCTAGGTTAACATGTTTAATATTATGGTAGACAACTATTGAGAATCACTGTTTTTCTTGGTCGATAGACTTGTACTTCCCAATTATACAACTTTTAAATTGTCATGAAAAAAGTGCTGGCCGGCACACGCGGTGTCAAAGGATCATCGACCGCCTTTGATGTACCGCTTCAACTGAACTGAGGCAAGTATAAAGAGGTAAATAATTCGTTCTCTCTTCGTGCACAATTGCAAGCAAATAATGGCCATAGACGTTTAAACAGAGCATTTCTTTACATGTGTGTTTTTTTATTTGGAACAAAATATTGGATTGTTTATAATTTATAAAATTTAAATGTGGTTTATTAACATTTGTAACATAAATGAGTGTCCTGGGTTAAAAGCTTACTACCTACCTAAATGATTCAAAATCTCTGCATCTGTATCAATACACAGTTCGGTACGTCGAATTAAGTACATACGCACTTTGTTCAACACTAAACACTAGATTATCAACTAACGTTGTCAATAAAGACAAATAAAATAAAAACTTGCCAAAAAAGCCAAAAAGGAATACAAAAAGAACGAACAAGTAAGTTGTGTCTGTGCGTAATCAAGAATTTGACAACTTGAACGATAAGTCAATAAAATAAATCTTAACTATAAATACACAATGACGCGAAATTCAAAAATAACAAAAACAACGAACGGCGGGTTGGACGTGTGTACATAACGAAACACCGACAGTAACTAAAATATTGCACAAGGGAGAGTTAGAGTATAGTTTTCTTCAGATCAGATCTAAACTACCTCAATATTCCAGCAGTTCTCAAAAAATTTTATTGAAAATTTGCGAAATTTTTGTTTATTTTTTTTTCTCCAAAACTATGAGCTTTAGACCCCGTGTTATATAAGGTTTTTTTGTTTGTCTTGTCGTTCCCTACCACCAGTTTTTTTTTAATGACATGAAACTAATTACACCCTGTATAAAAATCTATCGACAGTTAATATTTTCCATAAAAAAATCAAAGCCTGGTTCATTAATTCCAACAAAACCAGAATATATTCTTGGGCACCATTTTGCACTGTGTTTATGATTGATTCTTTTATTTAGTTATTTTGAGTAATTTATTTTTTATTATTTCTATAAACATATTTTATAAAGTGTATACCGTCCCCCTATTACATTGGATTATTGTAATATTGTATTGTATTTTTGTATTTTAATGTTTTATTTTTAACGTAATTAGTTAGGTAAGTGATTTATAAGGTTAAGTATAAGAATAGCCACGTGGCTAAACTTCGCCGTGTAAATTGCTATTTGTAATGTACTTGTAAATGTACATCTACACTTTTTGAATAAAGCTGTTTATTATTATTATTATTATTATTATATACATTCATCTATAGTAGGAAAATGTGGTTTAAGAATTCATCTTTATATATCTCTTTACATATGAATAGAAAATTTTACCCAAAAGTGCCAAGGTGGCACCGATTAAAACTGAAAATACTACACCCTAATACCCAATAATATGTAGAAAAATAATAGTCATACCAAGTGCAAGTTCCTATTTGAATATACCCGACAAGGCAAGCCAATATTCACGTCATAATAAGCAAAATGAGAAATATATGAAAGAATTGCTTATGCTTATATTTCATAGCATAGAAGAAGAAGAAGGTATTATCACATGCTTCTTCTTCTTCTTCTATGCCGCCAGCTTCTACATTTCTTAGAGTTAATAATGGAGGTTACCTAAAAGTTGCACCAAAATCTCTTCGAACTAGTCAAATATAGTTATTTAGAGCTAGGTAATATTGTTAATTCTGACATTTTCCCCTTTCACTTTATTGCTTTACTGTTTATATTTTTTAAGGCAGTTATTCTAAGAGATTATCTCGGATATTATTTATTACCGTTAATATTTCTGTTGACAGAGTGTATAGCCAAGTTCTCGCAGCTGTTTTTGATACACGCCTAGCTTCTACATAAATTTGCAGTTTTATGCTTTATGTTTATGTACGAGGATTCTTAGAGAGTGCATTATAGTGGATATAATGGAAAGATGCCTGTCGCCGCCTGCTACGTCCATTAGCAATGGTAATCGCTAGTCTCCAGCAGACAAGTCAGCTTCTCAAACATATTAATGCTAATTTGACTTCACGGGAACTCTACCGTAAATAGAAAATACGTTCTTAAGATAAATGTATTTAAGTTTTATTGGTATGCATTTTTTTACTAAATAAAATGGTTATAACAATATTTGAATACAATATCCATAAAAAAATTATTTTATTACATACAGTAAGATAGGTTTAGTAAATACCTAGTCGTTTGTGAGATATGTACCTCAAATATTTTGAAAAAGCTAACCAAAAGTCCAATAAATTGCGGGTATAAATAAAACTTGATATATAAGAATTTAAGATAGCTAATTGCGGACATAACATAAAAAAGATAAAATTCGAAATGGTGGATTCAATGTGGCCGACTATTTGTTAAAACCGTTTACTGTTATACGTACAATTTTTGGGATACATCATTTTAAAACTTGATTGTTGAAGTTTGCCATCGTCAAAACCAGAACCTCAAAATTTCCATCGGTAAGGGCGTTGCGTCGGACGGCAACTATGTGTTGTACTTAATAGACAGTTCCTTCAACAATGGATAATCATTAAGCGTGTGGATATTTGTTTGTTTCTCTTTAAATGCGTAAAAAATATCGAAAAGGCAATAACGAATATTAAGACGTGTAGGAAACGGGTGGTCATTTGCCACTTACTTGTGAACACTCTAATTGTAAATTACTCCAAGAATGAATGAATGAACAGTAAGCGGTCATCTTTACGCCGTTCTTGATGCGACACGAACGGAACGGTTACGATGGGGGCCCCCATTTTCGAGGATGCTGAACACGACAGTGGTGGTTAAATCTCTCTCTGAGGTCACCCCACCCCCCAAACGGCCAAAAACTACCCCCGAAAGGGGTAAACCGCATATCCGCTGTCTCCTACCAGCCAAACATGTGTTATGCCCGTTTTTGGGGAAGCTGAGCACGATGGTGATGTCGAGACTCCTCCTCGACCGCCGCCAACCGTCCATATGGCAAAGAACCACCCCGGAAAGGGCTGAAACGCGGATAGGTCTTCTTCTCTGTTAAATCCGTGTTACCCCCCGTTTTCGAGGATGCTGAGCATGATGGTGATATCGAGACCCCTCCTCGAACCCCGCCAACCCCCCAAACGGCCAAAACCTACCCCCAAAAGGGGCGAAACACGGATAGGCCGTCTTCTTTCGGCTAAACCCGTGTTACCCACCGGTTTCGAGGATATAGAGCATGAAAAAATATCGCGACCTCTCCTCGCTCAGAAAACGGACAAAAATATAATTACACTCTTACTTCTTACTAAACGGGCAAAATTATCATTATCCCCATTTTTGATTTTTTTTTTTTTGGAAGAATTAATATCAAAAGTACGCGGGCTCGCGGCGACGAAGAGTACACACAGAGATGGTATTTGGTACACATCATCTCGCGCAACAGCTCCGCGCAGCATCTCCGTGTCGCCACTTTTACTGTAGCTAGTCCACGTGCAAGATTCCTTCTCTGCATCCATTGGCATAAGAGCAAGAATTCAGTTACCGTTGATGCCTACACGACTGATCTCGTGGAGAAGATCAAACATCACCATCGAGCTTAGCATCCTCGAAAACGGGGAGTAACACAAGTTTGTCTGGCAGGAGACGGCCTATCCGCGGTTTACCCCTTTCGGGGGTGGTTTTTGGCCATTTAGGGGTTGGCGGAGGTCGAGAAGGGGTCTCGACAACAACATCGTGCTCAGCATCCTCGAAAACGGGGGTTTTTCGCGAGTTTAGATAGAAGAGGGCCTATCCACATTTCACCCCTTTGTAGAGTGGTTTTTGGAAGTTTGGGAGGTTGGCGGGGTTCGAGGAGTGGTCTCGACATCACCATCGTGCTCAGCATCCTCGAAAGCGGGTTTGGCTGGTAGGATACGGTACAGTTTACCTCTTTCGGAGGTAGTTTTTAGCCGTTTGGGGGGTGGGGTGACCTCGGAGAGATTTAACCACTTCTATCATGTTCAGCATCCTCAATAACGGGGGAAGGACATAGTCTCGTTAGGCTAGAAAAATTGTGTTTTTCGAGGTTCAATCCGACTCACAGAATACACTAGGGAGGGCGGGTAAAAGTATCCGAGAAAACAAGAAAGTATTCGAATACGGATACTTTCTAGATTACCCTTCGGATACGGATACCAAATTGGTTTTTCTTTAAGTATCCGAATACAGGCTTTAGATACACCAAAAGTATTTCAATACTGTATCCGAATACAACAGTATTCTGGTAAGTAGGTATGGTGTCATACTGAAAAAGTTGCAAGAATTAATCAGTTATCGACCGAGAACCTATGAGTACAGAATTTATTACACTTTTCGCAAATAAGATAACGAAGAGTATACTGCATTCGATCGGCACATTTCTAAAACCGTAAATATCGCTCGTAGAGAAAAATCTTCATATGGCTGTGTTATTGATCAAATTCTGAACAACTCTTAAAATGTCCATCCGTCTGTCTGTTTGTATGTCCGCCTGTACCGATTCAAATATGACCCATGATATTCTTAAAATGCACTCAATAATCAAAGACTCAGTACTCCACAATGTACACATATACCTGCAAATCAGAGAAAAGGTGGGAAAAGGAATACAAATTGAGTGAAAAAAAAAAGAGATACATCACCTGGAAATAAACGAACTGGAAGATTGGCAAAAGATGCCTGCAAACAACTAGAGCTGACTGAGCAAACGCCGGAATAACTAAAAGACAATTTAGTCAAAGTGAAGATGAAAACAAAACCGCTGAATGGCAAGGAAACTGGCAAAACGAACAGAAAGGGAGAACTTTCGAATTTATTCCAAACATTGCATTGGTATGGATCTAATAGACCTAATATGGAAGTCAACCCAATAATAACCGGCCATGGTCACATGGCTCTCGTATTTACGGTTTAATCTCAGACAACTTGAAGCAAATTAGGTATATGGTAATGGTGAAGAAAACAGAGAGCACATAATAAGAAATTGTAACGTATAAATAACTGGGGCGAAGATCTAATTACAGATGATGAAGAAAAATAGATCAGACGGACAATGTGTCCCTCGGTATGGGGTTGCGTTAAATTGGGGGAAGGATTAAACAATACCGAAAGGTGGGGGGCATCCCGAAAGGGAAAATTGTTGTGTCCATCCATCACATTTCTTGTAAGTACGATAAATTAAGAAGGAAATGTTCGATTGTATTGAAATTTGGAGAGTAAATTAGTATATTAATTAGAGGAACAGTCCTATTGTTTTTGAAAAAAAATCTATACGTACAAAAAAATTATTAATAATTTTAAATTATTAATAATTTTTCTATCATTATCTATTGATATGTCTGACTAATATAATAGATCTCGTGTAAGCAGAGGACTTTGCTATCCAAAACACAGAAATAACGAAAGCTGCTCTCATTGAAATATATGAGGTGTGGCCTCAAGAAATGATCGATAACGTTATCGTAAGTATTGGAAAGAACAATGACTTCAGTCATAAGTGCTCGTGGGGGGCACACATGTTATTGAAAAAAGAATCCTTGTAATTTTGTTTGAACTTTAAATGTTTAAAACCTCTCAAAATGTACTTAGTATTTATTTTTTGTCAAAGCGCTATTTTTGTGTTTCTTAAACAGGCTTCAAAATTGCATGAAATGTGGCACAATAAATTGCAATTAGCTAGCTATCAGCTAACTTTTCCTGTTAAGAAATTCTGTTTAACTTTGCTACGAGAAAAAAATGTAAACAAAAATGTCAATTAATCTCGTTCCTTTGAATTTGCCGGTGTGTGTTTAATAATAGGGGAATTTCTATTGCCGTACATTCTAAAAATAATAATTTTATAACGCTAAAATTTTACTTAACTTTAGTAAATCTTTCTGGAACCTTACCTAACAAAAATGTGATTAATTATATCTATATTTTCATATATTTATTTTCCCTTCGAGACCTGAAATTATAACGTCATTTAGTCAAGGAAGGTATTCATAAGGCACAATTTTATAAGGCGTATTCATGCAAATTTCCGTTGGGGATATTTCTGGTGATATTTGATTAATAGGGTATTTTCATTAATCTGAGATGAAAGTGGAAATGCTTATATTTGAAAAATGCATATTTTTTAAATATTTTTGGCACAGAAAAAAATATGTTATAAAAAACTATAAAATTATAATTTTAATTAGAAGTTTCAATTTTTCATAATGACGTCACTAAGCGAAAACTAGGTAAATCACCAAAAAACTATTGGCAACACTGACACCACACTGTTAATCTGGTGACAGTGGTGTGACTCATTAATTTTCAATATTTTGTTTGTTTGGCTATTTGCTATTTTTTTTTTATTTTTACTTACTTATAATGGTTTTTTAAACAAACTTACACACTAACAATTAGGTATTTAAAAAACCAAACTAAACGTCGTTTTTAATGAAATTTTATACTCATTCACAGGTCGATATTAGGTGTTACACAAAACTGAACATCTGTTTATGAAACAAACAAAAAATAAGGTTATAGTTACATGAAATGTCAAATCACAAATCACCAACTTGAAACTCCCTAGAAATAAGTACATTTGGCGCTCTATTTGAATTATCGCTTAATGACGTCATGAAAGTTTAACAAATTTTTTTCCGGCTTAAATAAAAAAGTAAAAAAGAAAGAAAAAACACGTATTCCTTATTTTTATTTCTAGTTTTCAATTTTCAAATTAAAAAAATATGGGAAAATACCCCATTCTGAAAGGTTACGGATTGAATTTGTAATACTAAAAGTAAAAAGCCATCTATTGACATTATTGTTACGAAATCTTAACATATAGATTACTTTCAGGTTTCCTTTATTGTAAGGAAAGCCTCCAGAACAATGTCATAAATATTATGAGAGTTAGCAATTTTTATGAGCCACATACAGACTGCAAAGGAATTGTGCATGCGTATTTCTATCTATCTATACTGGTAATATATGGCTGTGGCTGCAAAGCCATTCGCACAACACCAATGTTTAAGAGAGGATGTCGATAAAGTCGGTAAGTACCTAATACTATTAACTATATATAAACTAAATTATTAAACTATACTAAAATTATGTCCATGGATAAAACAAATCATTTCTGATACATAATTAAACATGCATTGAGGTACTTAACCTCAAATAAATTAATTTTTTTTTCTTCTTTTTTTTAACCTTTCATTTTTCACTCTTCTCTCTTTTTCTCTTTATTAATATCAGTTGTTTCCATGTTATTTTTTTAATGGCACGCGCATTTAAATACCTGAATTTTGAATTTCCGTATTTTAGATTCATTTAACTTGGTACAGGCAATGAAGGCAACATTTTGTAAAAACCTCGCAAAAATTAATAAAAGGATCATCTCCGGGATTTAAGTAGATAATAACCTGTAGAATGGAATGATGCGTTCTTTGCACTTCCAAGTTTCGGGGAAATTCAAACAAATTTGGAAAAACTTTTTGATTTTCGGTTTTCTTGCTTAGCGTCTAAAATAATGAAAATACAGAAAAAAGTTTTCAACAAAATTTGTAGCTCGTCTCTTTCTTTACAAAAAAGGCCTTTACAAATTTTTGTCTTACTTAAGCCGTTTAGGAAATAAATCCAGTTTCCAACTTACAGTTTTGAGCCGCTCCGAAATGCGCGGAAAATGAGAATTCTCTGGGAGTTTCGTACGACCGGACACATCGATCGATAATTCTTACTATTCAGAGCCGCTAAAAACATGAAAACAACATAAAATGTAGAGAAAAGTCTTAGCTTTAATGTGGAACTAATCACAAAATTCATACAAATAGAGAGAATATAACAGAGAAAAAAGTGTTAGAAGATGGCTTAGTAAACGTTATACAGTTAATTTATTCATATCTTTGAGTTTTATGTATCCTGCCTATTTCTCTCGTAACAATGGGTACTTTTTTCACTGCATGGATTCCATTAAACGCACATTAATAAATATTTAGTGAAAATTTCACCGAAGATTGTTAATAAGTTGTATATGTTTTACTGTATAATTGTGCATTTTCTGAACGTATATGAATAATGTAGGCAAACTGAAAGTACTGCACGCAAAAACTCTAAAGTCATTTGAAAGATTATGTTTTATTGTACTTATAATCCAAAAATTAAGACTGTGCTATTATTATTAATTTAGATATAGCGAATTGAACTCTAAAATTTGGAGGTGATTGGTCGATGAGAAATATACCCTCTACTTTGATCGCAAGGCATATTTTTCCAACAAAAGTAATTGCAATAAAATGTCAATTGGATTAATATATCATTATATAAGAATATATAAGCAAAATGAATTATCATTCTAACGACTCCCGGAAAAGATATGAATTAATCTGTGGATCAACTGTACAAAGTTTACTAAGCCATCTTCTGACACTTTTTCTCTATGATAAAATGTTTTATGAATTTTGTGATTAGTTCCATATTAAAGCTGAGACTTTTCTTTACATTTTATGTTATTTTAATTTTTCTTAGGGGCTCTGAATAGTAAGAATTATCGATCGATAAGCCCGGTCGTACGAAACTCCCGGAGAATTCTCATTTTTCGCGCAATTCGAAGCGGCTTAAAACTATAAGTGGTAAACTCGATTTAACTTCTAAACGGCTTAAGTAAGACAAACATTTGTAAAGGCCTTTTTTGTAGAGAAAGAGACGAGCTACAACTTTTCTTGAGAACTGTTTTCTTTATTTTCATTATTTTGGCCGCTAAAGCAAAAAAACCGAAAATCAAAAAGTTTTTTCAAATTTGTTTGAATTTTCCCGGAACTTGGAAGTGCACAGAATGCATCATCTCATTCTCCAGGTTATTACTATTATTACTTAAATCCCTGAGATTATCCTTTTATTAATTTGTGTTACTCTAAATGGTTAATTTGCCTGTACTATTACTGAAAAGTTACAATTTCATATCATTCCAGATTACTTCTGTGACATATACTACAGCATGGAATATACTATCTTTGAACAGTTACTAAATTCTTGAAAATAACAGGAGTATATTGGCAATTGAAAAGTGAACAATGTAATGTGAATTTTTACATAGCATTTTCCTGCTAAACAACTTGTTAATTTGGCTTTCAAAATTCAACCTCCTTCAAAAAGAAGGGTTGCATAAGTAATGAAACAAAATTTCGAAATCGCTCGGTTAATTGAACCGTATTACCTAATATCGATAATGAGATCGGCTAAAATAATTTCGAATTTGTTATTGATTTATTTTGCTTCCACATCCATGTAGTGGAAAGGAAGTACAGTAACCGTAAAAAAAGCAATTTTTTATATTTATTTGAGATAGGCAGAATGTCATAAAACGTCGAGATTTTAAGATTGAGCGAAAAAAACTTCTGTCGGTCGATCTGTCTGCCTGTATCTTCTATTGCGCACGTTTTCTCTGGAACGGTTTAAGATATTAACTTAAATTTCGGGACACATATGTATTATAACGAGATCTGTAACTGGATTATATTTTGAGTTCAGTCCGGTGAAGGGTTGAGGGGTAAATAGAAAGTAAAAAAGTAAAACACGCTGATAAGAAAGCAGAAACTTGGGATTTGCAATATATACTAGAACCCAAGGCCGGAAATGTTCTTTGACATTTGCCACTTCGTTACCAAAGTGCTTAATAAAATAAAATTGAGATGTTCCCCTGAAATGTGATACATGTATATATTATAACGACATGTGGAACTAGATTATTTTTTAAGATGATTCCGCTGAAGAGCTGAGAGTAAATAGGGGAAAATAAGTAAAGCAAGTTAGTAAGAGTCCAGAAACTTGGGACTTAGTATATATACTAGAAGCTAAGGCCTCTAATTCTCTTTTAATTTCTAAAATTGTGCTTTAATGTGTGTGTAAGGGTAACAGTTCTCAAAAAGTTTTCGGACATCAGCCACCTCCAATACCACCTCGGGAAGCCGATTTCAAATATTATATTAGCAAGATAGTTTCTTGAAGACACTTGGACAGGAAATCTGGATGTGGTTTTTTAATAACTTTCAATTATATGGGCGATGGAGAAATTTTATTTCATAACTTTTTGCTGGTTTCGGTCTTTTTGCAGGCAGTTTAATTTTCTTCAAAATGTTTATTCACCCTTTTTAGTAGCCTTAGCTTGTATATAGTAAAAGAAAGTATCTGTCGTTTTTAAATATTGAAACTTTAGCACCAGACACTATAACAGATCAATATTGTACCAAATTTGGATTTACAATTTTCAATTTTGAACTTTTGATGTTACATTGTGTCAGCTTAGACGCCTAGTGCTTAAATGTTAGACTTGCGACCACGGAGTTTCAGGTTAGAATCTTGACCAGAGTATGGGTATTTAGTAGCGCTTTTAGTGTATTATCGAAATGGTAGCAGAGGACCAGACCACTGTTGAGTGACACAACATGCCTGGCCTGCTGCTATTTCTCCTGAGTTCGAGTCTCAGCTGCGGTAGATGGCAATGTCGCAGGGAATGGTTGTTGTTGAATGGTGTAGCTGTGGCTAAACTCCGCCAGGACGTTATTATAAATGAGGCGTTAATAAAAATTCAATATCAGTTAGTCCGAAAAAGTCTAACTATCAATTTTATTGCAGTTCCGACGATATTTGAATGTTGTAGCTGATAAAACTACAACAGAACCACTACCGAGCAAAAAACCGTATAGTATGTTTAAAGAATGAATTATGAGTCATTTTTCATTATCGCTTCGCCAAATTTTTTATTAAAAAAAAAATCCAATTTCTGCCTTGACATAGTTTGATGAAATTATAACAGGGCCACCGCTAAGCTATACCCTGCAGTGTGCAAAAGATTTTATAGAGATGGCTTAAGTTAATCCCATAGTAACGATTGAAAATACATTTAAAAAATTGGCAAAAAAAATTAATGAATCCACTTTGTTCGGTTATTATGTACTTTTCGAATTTAATATTGAAATTAAAAAAAACATGTATAGGGTGTTGTTTTCTTGAAGAACAACAAAACCATTTTTTTCGGTCCAGACCTGGATTTTTTGTGTGTGATACAAGTACTTAATCAGGATCACTAGTGTATTATATGTGCCAAATAGGAACTTATTATTCCACTTCTTTACAAAGTAATGGCCAAAAGAAATTTTGGTAAAAATATTGTATCTGAGCAAGGAGAGCCTAACTAGCTTTTTCAATGAGCGATATAATTACTCTCGGTGTCCTCTATCTGCCATTCAAGCATGTCCGTTTCGACGTGAAACACCCTGTACATTACGTAATTACTCACTTAAATCAGAATGTCAACAACACTGAAGTTTCGTGAATATACATTTGTTGCTGATATCTTGGCTCATGGGTTTTAAATTAAAGGTAGGTGAATAAGTTTCCAGTGTAATATAAAAAAATCTTTGACTTAGTGTGCTGTATTTCAGTCAATTCTTGTCGAAAATGGACGTGTCGAGATATCAGTGATTTCATAAATTTTGAGATAGATCTCGTAACCACTAAATAACTTATTTCTCGAGATGCAAGAAATTCATTCCAGGGATTTTTCCATTTTAAAAACTCATTTTCACTTTGTCACGTTCTTATGGATCACCCTGTATATGTTTTATCTTTTTTAACCATATATTAACGTACTTCGTAATTTTTTGTTCTATTTTAATTCATAAGCGAGATAATTTAAATTGAACTAGGGAAGCAAAAAATGAGGACGCCATATATAAATCTCAAATGATGACCGCGATAATATTTTTTGAGGCCTAATAAGTTTTACGAATGCCTCGGTCAAATTAATAATCAACTCTTGAAAATCAGTGGAAAATTCCTATACGCCTTTCAGAATAAACATCAATAAAGCAATAATTTTCAAGGGGAGGAGAACAAGCGAACGATCTAAACTTGCTTTAATCAAAACTTATAACTCCGTCATACCAAAATTTATATAATAGACCAATAATAAAATATTTAAGCACCAATTCATGCTTCCAACATCTGTGCCTTCTTAATTCATTGCACGGAGGTGGAGAGGCCAGGTCAACACTAGCAGAAACAAATTTCTTCCTATCTTAATTGATGCACCGGGCCAGGCTACGAAAGGTGGTGTGTGGCAGAAATATAAGGCTGAATTCTAAGCTCACTGGGCCAAATTACCAATTAAACTGACTGACTCAACTCTTATCTAGATTGTATCGGCAACCTTTGAGCCCTTTCTCTGCCCCCAAGGAATTCGATATCAGCTCCAGGAAAGTTTAGTGGTTCACTTAACTTGTATTCGGAATGGATACGTGCGCCATAGCAACGATCTTTATGTAACTTCAGATGCCGCAACAGCATAGAAGCGGAGAGAAGTTTATCAAAAGTATTTCGGTAATATTTATATGCAGGTCCTCATGTATCCCAAATATTTTAAGGCAGTGCATGCTACAAATGTATGGAATATTCTTAGGGATTCTTGTTCACTTTCAACGAATACATTATGCATATTACATATGTTCTAAGTGTGAAATTGAAACACTTCGTTTAGTTTGGTTAAATTTATTCTGTAAGTACTTAATTCCATATACGGTGTGGTTCACTTTGGTGGCCAACAACTCGGCCTGTAGCAGCTATTTATATATAACGCAAATTTGGAAAATGATGTATTATTAAGTAGAAAATTGTCAATATTAGCGTCATACTGGATAAGACATGGCGGAAAATCATGAGTGTGTCATGCTATTTGATTCATTTTGAGGTTTAATCAGAACTTTTGAATGTCAGATATTTCGTCTCTCGTAGGTTTTACTTCTCCGAAAACTTTCGCTATATAACAAGCACTAAGCACTTATGTTGAGGATAGATTCAAGCCAACCAACACTTGTGGTGAACCTGAGAACAAAGTTCGGTGGAGAGCCATCTATATTGGCCATACTGGGTAATAACGAGGTTTTAAATTCAACCCGTATATATATTTTTCTTTTTATATTTGTTCAAAGATTCCTCTGGAATGTTTTAAGCGATTTCTATGACAATTTCTCGTAAACCGTAGAGTATGGCTTACGAGAGAGAGATTGGTGGTCCCCTATTACTTTGACTGTGCTATGTCTAGTATAAGGTGAGCAAGAATCTGAAAAAATGTATTTTATATTGGAGAATATGGCGAAGGATTCCGAGATAACATTGTGTTTAAATTGACGGTTCAAAATGGAGAATCTGAAAGGACTGCCATGATTGCAAAACTATAAATATAGGGTGCGTCTATCTATCAACATTTGAATTAGTAGTTTCTGTCGGGTATAAATCTCATTTTTCTAAGTAAACACCAGCCTCTAGTCACAGTTGTTTTATCTGAGTTTAATCGCTAACACTTTAACCCGAGTATGCTCGGAAATTGGCAGTCAACATTTTTTGGCTAACCCGAGATATCTCTCTCATATTCACAAAATTCGTACCCATGCTTTCAAGCCCTATCTTGTGCAATAGTTCTGTACCATTTTATATTAACCTGAAATTACTCGGTCGGGCAATTTCCATCGAGTCTCCACTTCTTTATCTCCTCTATATAACTAACCCAAGCTTGCGTTCATACGCCAGACCTGAGTCGGCTGTAAACTGCGTTAGTAGTAGTGTTAGAACTATATTAGAAATGGCTAGCGAATCAAGTAACTACGAGTACGACATTAGGAGTGATTATTCCGATGTGGAAAATGCGCTAGAATGTAGTGGAAGCGAAAGTGATTCATCGGAATTCGAATCTTCGGATTCAGATGATACGGACGACTCTGATGTACTTAGTGAAGCTCGAAAATGGTATGAAATAAATTCAGGGGCAATTTCACCGCCTTATTTTCCAGTAATAAATATTGTTGAAGAAGATGGTGATGTATTGCAGTTCTTCGAAACAGTTTTTACCACAGATATTGTTGACAATATAATTACCGAGGCAAATAGGTATGCTGAAAATTATTTATACGTGAAAAGTCACAGAACCATTCAGCTCATATTTGGAAATCGGTCACTTTAGATGATATAAGAGTATTTTTGGCTTTAGTAATTATGCAAAGTGTAATAAAGAAACCTGATATACAACAATATTGGTCAAAAAATTCTATGTTTTCGACGCCACTTTTCCCACAAACTATGTCTTGTAGACGATTCCATCAAATAAAACAATTTCTGCGTTTTACAAATAATGAGGTTTATAATCCCGAAAGTCACCTTAACCCAGAACTAAATAAGATTTGGCCTGTGTGCGAGAAACTTGTCAATACCTTCCGCAATCTTTGTGCGCCAGAAAAAAACATTACAACTGATGAAAGTCTTCTTCTGTTTGTAATGGATTCAGTATATTCCCCTAGAAAGAGATCGTTTTGAAATAAAAACATATTTACTTTGTGAGTCAAAAAGCGGATATGTATGGAACTTCTTGATTTATACTGGGCACGATACCCTACTAGATCCAGATTTTTAGTAATCTTCTTGTTTCGATGCAAGTAGTTATGATCTAACAAAGCCACTTCTTGGAAAAGGATATTATCTGACAATGGATAATTATTATAACTCTCCACAGTTAGTCAATTTACTTATTTCTCATAAAACTGATGTGTATGGAACAATGAAGGTTACAAGAACCTCCTGTACCTCAGGAACTAAAACAATAATCGAATAAAGGGAAGATAATAGGATACCAAATAGGAAAAGTATCCGTGATGAAATGGAAGGATAAAAGAGATGTCTGTTTACTCCCAACTCTTCATACTTTGAAGATGGCTGATGTCCGAAAGCGGAATAAAATAATATCAAAGCCGCAAGTTGTTGTATACTACAACAATACAATGGGAGGAGTAGATCGTGTCGATCAACATTTGGCGGACTATTCGCTTCCAACAAAAAGGGGAAGAAATATTACAAAAAACTGTTACTTCCCTCGCATACCGAAGGGAAGTATTGTATTCGAGAAAAAATCACCCTCCCAGATTTTTTCGGATTCTGACGTTTCAGATCACGGAGATTACGAAAATATAGGTTTTTCAATTCCGTCAGTCTGTCTGTCTGTCTGTTGGTGCATTTACTAAAAAACTACTTGACGGAGAGCTGTCAAATTTGGTAGGTACTGCCAGCGAAGAACTGGTAGAACTCTCACCGGAAAATATACAGGGTGGATCGTCTAAACGGAATAAATAGGGAAAAAAATTTTTTTTCGCTCTAATTTAAAATTTCCACGTTTCATGACGCGCTAATCCTATTTCGGGAAAAAAAATTTTTGAAAAAATTTTTACCACTAAAAAAAATTTTTTTCTTTGTTCAAATTTAAAATTTCCACGTTTCATGGCATTCTAAACCTATTTAAAAAAAAATGTTTGAAAATTTTTTACCAACATTTTTGACAAAATTTTTACCACTAAAATAGATGGAATTTTTTTTCTTAAAATTTTAAATTTCCACGTTTAATAGCGCTCTAAATCTATTTAAAAAAAAATTGAAATTTTTTAAAAAATTGAAATTTTTTAAAAAATTTCGAAAAAAATTTTACCACTAAAATAGATGGATTTTTTTTTCTTTGTTCAGATTTAAAATTTCCACGTTTCCATGGCATTCTAAAATTATTCAAACAAATTTTAATGTTTTTGAAAAATAAAAAAAAAAATTGAAAACATGTTTAGGTAATCTATTTATCACTATTATACAATAGACGAAATATATATTTTTTTAATTTTAAATTTCCACGTTTCATGACATTTAAAACCTATTTCGGAAAAAAAAATTGCCACATCCTTTCACCAATTTGGAAAAAAATTTAACTGGAATAGAGCGAAAAATTTTGTTTTGCTCAAATTTAAAATTTTCGCATTTCGTGACATTCTAAACCTATTCAAAAAAAAAGTTTTGAAATTTTTTTATATTTTTTAACCACCTACTTCCACTCCATTACATGAATGTGGAATTGAAAATGTGACAGATGGCAATAATATTTGGCATATGCACCTATTATATACTTTTATTGAATAATGGCACCCCAAGAAATAATTCAGTCGTGGTGGACATTTGTAAAGGTATTTGCGCAAGCCTTAAATATTTGGCACCTGCTATTTAGTATTGAACTTTTGCTGTATATTTTTTTGACCAAAAGTTATCAGGTTCTTTTGTAATAATAGCAATAACTATATTCCGATCTGTATTCTCAATGTCATTTCGTAATTAATAATTTTTTAGAGTGACTGCCATGCACAAATAACGAGTGAAGTTCTGAGTAAATAACTTTACCGATTTTTTTTTTCATCTTTTAGATTTAGCATTATGGAATTTATTTGTTCTTTATAAAAAAACAGGCGGAACTAAAAAGGCTTTGAAATATAGGTTAGAAATAGTTCGACTTACGATAGAAAAATATCACCATACTGATTTTTTCGCAAAACCTGGTCGTCCATCGACAACCCCCAACCCTATGAGGGTAACTGAAAGGCACTTCCCGGAATACAAACCCGCAACTGAAAAGAAGACAAACCCTACCGGCCAATGTGCAATGTGTAGTAGTGTTCGTGATGCTTATGGTAGGAAAAAGAAGAGAAAGAAGATACTATTGCCCAAACCGTAACGTACTTCTTTGTGTAGTTCCCTGTTTCAGAATTTGCGACACTAAACAGTGTAATATAACCAGTTGTTACTAATAACATGTAGTACAATTTCATACTGTTTTTTTTTTGTGACAGCCGAGTTATCTCGGGTTAAGAAACATTGGTTTGTTTACCTTTGATTTTTTTGCAGAAATAAATGATTTTATTCAGATTTAAGTTTATATTATTATTTTATATACCTTATAGAACAAATAAACAGTAAAAAAATAATATGCTATTTTGTAGACAAATTTTGGAAAAAAAACCCCAGTGTTAAGCGGTTAATGGTATATTATTATATAAGCGATTATGATAGCCATTATTCACGAAGATGATGTTTGAGCCCACGAGTCGTAGGCGAGTGGGGCAAATCTTCGGAATGAATTATGGTCATAATCGCGAATGTAATATACTATGCTTTTTCTTCATCTCTTAAACAAATAAATTAGACTAAAATTTGACAACATTAATCGGCACCTACTCGTAAAAAGTGCATACGGTGGGAAACGTAAACAAACAATATGGCGATACACTTATTTGTCACTGTCAACGAGCTGATTGTCAGCTGTAGTAAGAGTTGATCGCAGTCGATTTAAAATATCATTGAACCAGTGATTTCTTAATTAGTATTTGTGATTGATCGGATGCAGTGAATTATGAATCGATAATAATTCACTACAGTGACTTATGGTATAGGTACGATATATCACCCAAAAAATGGTCAAAATTGTCATATAATTAAAGAGGCATAGAAAAACTATTTTAAAAGGAGGAGGTTCTCAATTCGACCCTTGTATATTATCCTTTAAAAAGGAGGTCATTCAAAATTTGGAAACAAAATTTCAACGTCGTTCAGTTCATAGAACCTTGACTAATATCTATTTTGAGGGCGATGTAAAAATGAACAACTAAAAAAATTGAACGAATTCTGACCCGATCTCAAAATCGATATAACATTATATTCAAATTACCAAACGACGATGAAATTTTATTTCATAATTTTTAGTGACTATTTTGTAAAGGCAGTTGAGTTTTTTAAATACATCTTTTTGAAACATCGCAGTGGTGCATTTTGAAAATCTAGTCCGACATAAATCCAAAAATAATGTGAATTAAGCCGTGTGGCCGACTTAATAACTTTTTAAAAAATATTACAAACTTAAAAAAGTTACAAAAGTTTATTTAATTGAATTCACAATATTAAAATGTTATAAAATGATGTTTACTGCATGAGAGCTCGACGCGAAGTGAATTATCTCATCGCTGGTCACAGGGAAGCAGCTGGGCTGAAACCGCTGACATGGCTTTATTGTTTGTCTTATCTGGGTTGCTATATGACTTAACTCCTCCACCCTTAGACAGAACTTTAGGGTTAAGCTGAAGTTCGAGGCGATTCTTCTTTAGGGTTGGTCCTGGTTTCTTGAAATCGTTTTCGTAATTTTCGAAAGATATAAACACTAAAACATATTATGGTTACATATAGTAAGATTGTCCAAACACTGGGTTGATACCAATGAGAAGTAGAACCTGTTATTGAATTTAAATTTTGCTTGTTTTGTTCCAATTTGTATTTTATAATATGCAAGTCGTCTAGATTTGTTTGTGACAAACTAATGTTTTTTATTTCGTAATTATATGTAACATTTACTTTATAATCTAACTCGGGAATATAAATATCTCTTTGATTTGGTATATCTGTCTGTACATGTGCAAACTTTTGATTTGAAATTTGAATTATACAACCTTTTTGATTGGTTACAATATAAGTTCCGGTTGTTAATAATTTTGTTTCCGACAAATCTTTGCAATTGAAGTTAATTGATTTGTCTGATGGGTTTATTACTAGTAATTGGTTAAATTCTAATGTTTGCACCTTTTGACTTGTTAATTGTATTAGTTTGATGTGGCAATTAGAATATGGTCTTTTTGCTAGTAGCAGTTGTACTTCACATGGTTGATTAGTCTCTAAATTTATCAAATCTAAGTTATTACAATAAAAGTGGTTATCTATAAGTTTACAAAGTTCGTTCGATGAGCTGTAATATTGATCGGATAAAATAAGGTATTTTTTGTTGGGGATGATTAGTTGGAAGGTATTATTTTGATTTAATACAGGACATGAGTATAAGTGATAAAGATTATATTGAATGGTGTCGGTTATTGGCACTTCTAAGATAAAATTGAGCTTCGTTTTCTTCCAGTAGGCTTTAATTTTGATTAGGGCTTCGAAGTTTAAGATTTGGTCCTTGACAGCAGGAAAAGGTAGGTTAACATAATTACTTATTTGTAAGAGGCTGTCTAGTAGATCTTCCGGTTCAATAATTGAAGGATGCATAACATTAATCTTTGCAAATGTGACAGCTTCCTCGAGTGTCTCTAATATTTGTAAGATACTTTGTGCCATTATATTTACTTGGGTATAGACATTATTGAATTGAATTCTGTGATATAGTTCGACTTTTTGGTCTTTCAATGCTTGTTCGATTTGTAGAATTCTTGAGCGTAGCACGAGTTGGTTCGTGGTCAGGTTATTTATAGATGACTCAAATTTATCTATTGCCTTGGTGGTTAGTGTTATTTGGGATTCCAATACTTGTTTTAAAGTGAGTTGATTTTTGTCTAGGTGTTCTAGGTGTCGTTCTATTCTTTCGCCGTCTTCATTATCTAAGTTACCAGTGATTGATTTCCATATTGATCCTAATCCATTGATTAGTCCTCTTTTAGATCGAGATTGCGGCGTTAGTTGGTTAAATTTCCGATTAATTTCGGCAAATAAGAATTCTGTGATTATTGCGAAATTCTTAACTTCCATTTTTTCTCTTTCATCTAATATTAATGCCTTTTCTAGATGGTCAATATTCGACTTTAATCTGCTATATTCGTCCATGATTGGTTGCAAATCAATAGATCGTACTAATGTCCATTTGTCGATGATGTTTCTACATTTCCCTAGAGGTAGGGGTAGTAGTCCTGGGTTGTTGTTTAATCTTCTGACTCGCTCTCCTCCGTGGATGACGGGGGTGCATCTGGAACAAGAGGTCTTCTTAAGTTTCTTAAATGTACTCTTTTTACAGATTTATTTCGTGTATTAGAAATTTCGCAAGTATTATCGCTATTTATCTTAGTGATAGTGAAGGGTCCCTCATATCGATTTTTAGTTTTATGTCTGGTTGCTTTTCTACTTTTAACATATACAGTTTGTCCTTTCTTAAAAGTGGTTTGTGGGTCATCAACGTCTTCGTTTCTCCGTTGGTGGACGGTTTGTTTAGTTTGTATTATTTTTTGGTTGATGGTTTCATATATTCTTTTCATTTTCGTTTTGTGATCATTTAAGTAGTTGCTGAAAATGTCTTGATTGTAATAAATTTCGAAAGGGTTTCTGCTGTCGGTGTGTCCTATAATTAGTTCAAATGGTGTAAAACCTGTAGCGGAATGTATCGAACTATTATAAGCTAATAGGGCATATTTCATCTGATCTGTTATAGGGTCATTATTAATGTTTTTCAATATTCGTACATGTTCGAGTATTGTTGAATGGAATCTTTCCATAATACCGTTGCTCTGCGGATTTCTGACAGTTGTAAAGTGAATATCGATTTTATGTAGTTTTAAGAGTTCTTTCACTACGCTGTTGTTGAATTCTTTACCATTGTCGCTTACTATTTTTTCAGGTGTGCCGTAGAACGTGAAATAGGTGATAAGTTTTTCTGAAATGTGAACTGCTGTTTTCGCAGGGATTTCAAATGCCTGAGCGAGTTTGCTAAAGGCATCGATAATTGTTAAAAATAATTTTTGTTCCATAGTAAATACGTCCATGTGTAAAATTTGGAAGGGTTTGGTTGGGGTCTCAGTCAGCATCATAGGCATAATTTCAGGTATTCTCTCGTATTTGCTTCTTTTACAAATTTCGCAGTTTCTTATAAATTCCTCCACATCGCGCTGAAGGTTTGGCCAATAGTATTTTAGTTTGAGATGAGCGACGGTTTCTCTTGTCCCGCGGTGATTGGTTTTTCCTTCGTGATAGTTTTGTATTACTTGCAGCTGTTCTTCTTGCTCTAACACATCGATTAACTTTTTGGTACATCTAATCAATGTGGGTCCGTTATCTGTGAATTTGTTAGTGTATGTTTCACATAGATTTTTATATGTGTTTTCTTTGTCGGTGAATACATGATATTGTCGATCTGTTGTCGTAAAGTCTCGGAGCAATTTAAATAGGTCTTCCATTATGGTTTCAATTTGTACTTCGGCTTCGAGGATCGTTTTCTGTCCTCGTTTCGTAACTTTCGGTTTTCTCGGATTTAGGAGAACAGTTTTGATGTGAATTTGGTTTCTTTTCGTATTTATGGGTTCATCCAATATAGGTATGCTAATCGTAGGATCTTCGTCGTTTATCGAATGTGCCGTAGAAATCGGTGTTATAGGTCTATCAGCTGGGTTTAGATTTTGTTGTACCTGGTGTGGTGTAGGTGTATTTAAGCTTCGTGGTTCTTCCGTTGCGCTTTCTAGTTCGCCTAAAAGAGCATCTAATTCTGTGTCGGCATTGACTATTAGAGATTGTGAGTCTAGGGGATGAATTTGGATCCTAGATAATGCGTCGGCGTTTGTGTTTGATTTTCCTTTTTTATATTCGACCCGATAATCGAACTCTTCTAACTTTAATTTCCACCTGGTTAACTTCATATTGGCTGGTTCCTTTAAATTAAATAGCCATTTTAAAGGACGGTGGTCTGTGTATATTGTAAACTTGTGACCGTAAAGATAGGGCCTGAAAATTTTCGTTACGGACCATACAATTGCGAGTACTTCCCTTTCTGTAGTTGAATATTTACGTTCGGCGTCGTTTAACGTCCTTGAGGCGTATGCAATGGGGTGATCTTGACCTATGGTGCCTTGCGAAAGTATACTGGCTATGGCTTCGTTCGACGCATCCGTGGTTACAATAAAAGGTTTCGTAAAATCAGGATATTGCAAAATTGGTGCCTCAGTTAAAAGTTTCTTACACGTTTCGAAAGCTTGAATGAATTCTTGCAAGTGAACTAATTTGGTATTCTTTTTTAGCATTGATGTCATTGGTTTAACTATTTGTGCCATATTGGGAATAAATCGGCGGTAGTAGCCTACGAGTCCTAAAAATCCTTTTATTTCCTTGGTTGTCTTAGGCAGTGGGTAATTTTGCACAGCTTTAATTTTTTCAGGATTTGGCATGACTCCTTCTGGTGTTATGATGTGACTCAAATACGCTACTTCGTTCTTCAAAAATTCGCATTTGTCTAGTTGTACCTTAAACTGTGTATCTCGCAAACGTTGAAAAACTTTCCTTAGATGTTCAATGTGTTCTTGTAAACTAGCTGAATAAATTATTATGTCGTCGAGGTAGACTGAGCAAATTTCGTTTTGTATACCCCTTAAAACATTGTCCATCACCCTCTGGAATGTGGATGGTGCTCCTTTTAATCCAAAAGGCATCCTGGTGTACTCGTAATGACCTTGTTCTGTAGAAAACGCCGTTTTCTCGATGTCTTCTGGGTTCATTTGTACCTGGTGAAAACCAGAGGCGAGGTCAAGTAAGGTGAAATATTGTGCTCTACCCAATTTGTCCAAAATATCCGTAATATTCGGCAAAGGATATTTATCGTCTACTGTGTGTTCGTTCAGTTTCCTGTAGTCGATCACGACTCTCCATTTTCTCTTTCCTGAATTGTCCAATTTCTTGGGCACAACCCAGACGGGGCTCGACCAAGGCGATGTAGATGGCCTTATTATGTTTTGTTGTAGCATGGAATAAATTTGTTTCTGGACTTCCTCCTTGTGGACTTGAGGGTATCTGTAGGATTTCGTGAATATGGGCGTTTCGTCTTTTAGTCTGATATGATGTTTAACCTGATTGTTAAATGTAAGTGGTAATTTTTCATTATAAAATATATCTCTATATTCAGTACATAAGTTTCTAATAGCGAGGTATTCTTCCTTATTTAGGTGATTTAGTCTCAGGTTTTTTAAATTTTCCTTTTGTAGTTTGTCTATGTCGTTATAGTCCATTTCCCATTCGTTGATATCCATTTCGGTTTGATGTAGTTCTTCGAGGGGTAATATTTCAGAAATAGTTAGTGGTTTTATAATTTTCAAAACCTGTGTTTCCTCTGTGTTATTAATCACTGTGGTAAGTGCTTGGTTATTTTTTATTGTGACAAGAGATGCGGGTATTTCCAGGTTATTTTGAAATTTTTTATACTCTAAGAGTCCTTCCTGTAAAGTGGTATGCACAGGGATGGAAATAATCGACTCTGATCTTGGTGGTATAGTTTCAGTAATTTCCATATCTCGATTGTTCGTTGTTTTTTGTTGAGATTTTGTATTTTGAGAAACTATTAAATTTCCACAGATGTACAAGGGAATTTTTGTACTTGGGGTGATCAAAAGCCCTTGTTCGAAATCGACTTTTGCTTCTAAATTCATCAACAGATCTGTCCCTATTAATCCTTCGTAATTTGGGTTGCAATTAAAAATATAATGTTTATGGGTTAAGTCCGGTCTGTTAAATATAGTTGAAATCGGAATTTCGGCAATATAATGATGAGTTGTTGTATTATGTGGTGTTGTAATACAAAATGGGTCCTCCTGTATATAATTTTGAAAATGTTTTTGAGCGATTTGTTCGTTTATGAATGATTTTGTTGATCCAGTGTCGATCATAAATCTTGCATTTATTTCGGGTACTTTAATATATGGTAATCGATTATTTGTCGATGTGTGAACTTCTATTAGTTCCGTTTGTCTGTAATTTCCGAGGCTCCTATCGGAAAATTTGCATTTTCTTGTTCATTGGTCTCACATTCTGGTTCTTCGTAATTGAATTCATCATATTCCGTATATGAAAGGTTTTCGTTGTAGTTATTTCCGGGTGTCGTATATTGTTCCAGCTCTTCTGACTGTTGTACGTGGAGTTGTTCATTCCTCCAGTTCTGTTGGGGTGCAAATCTCGAATATTGTGGCATTTGATTTGTGAGGCGTGTCCTTTGAGAATCTAGTTCCATGGGTGTAGGTGTGTTTGTCAAAGGTTTATTTCTCGGTAGAAAGACGTTTTGTTGGCTTCTAGGTTGATTGTGATTTGGTTGGTTTTGAAATGGTCTCGCTTGATTTTGAACATATCTCGGATATTGTTGTTGTTGGTAGTGCTGTTGCTGTTGTTGTGGTTGGTGTTGTTGTTGTCCTATAGGTTTGTATGTATTGTTAAATTGTGGAAAATGCCTTGTTTGTTGCTGGTAGAAATTCGGTATTTGCCGTGTTTGTGGTGGATTTATTCTTAGTTGATGGTTATTATTCGTTCTGTGATTGTTTGTTTCGTGATTTTGAGGTGTGTGATTTATTTTTGAACGGTGATAGTTCATATTTTCTTCCTCTGTCACAATCTGGATAGCATCTTCGATAGATTCAGGTTTCCTACAGCGTAATAGGTGGCTTAGCTGTGGATTTAATCCAGTTAAGAAAGCCCTTACTGTAAAATTGTTGTATAAATCGACCTTCATTTTTCGAATTTCCTGTGTTACCGTTTGGCATGTTAATTTTGATAGTAATAAGCATCTTATGTCTATACATCTGTCTGCAAATTGTAAAGCAGTTTCTCTGGGTTGTTGTCTTAATGTGTTCAGGTCAGACAACAGAGATTCTTCATTTCGCTGATCACCAAATAAGTTTATTAGTAAGGTTTTTAATTCAGGAAATGTCGAGAAATTTCTTGACGCCAGGAGTAGTGCTGCTTTTCCAACTAGTTTGTTTCTTATATGTAACATCGTGAATGTTATTCTCGAGGCTTCATTGTTCGGTGCCATAAGTGGAAGAACTTCTTCACATGCGGTAATAAATTTTGACAATTTCGTTGGTTCTCCATCAAAAGCAGGTATTAATTCCAAGTAGTCCCGAACAGAGATTTGTGGTAATGCCATAGTGCTTACTTCTGGTATAGGGGTTTCTTCTGGTAAAGGGGTTGTCAGAATTATTTGCCTCTCGGTTGGAAAATTGGCAAGTTGATTAACGAGGTCGTCGATAAAACTCATTAAATAAGTGTTAGTTTTTATTTCACTTTATTTTAAATCGTCGTTTTATTGTAAGCTCTGTATTCACGGTTACTTCAGACCGAGGGAGGGTTGACGTACAGAGTACGGCCGTGCTCTAGTGCGAAGACTGTGAATATTTTGCTTACGGGGCTTTTGGTTTTAAATTTTATTTAACTTATTCTAGATGGTTAGTAAAAAGCAGTTATGTTGGATTTTAATTTCTTACCCTACTCGATCCAGGTAATACTTTTAAAATCATAGGAATAAAATAAATTAGAAGGTGAATTTTCAGTGCTAGAATGAAAATTCGAAAGCAATGAGGGGTGTATGTTTATTAAATTTTGGAGAGGAAAGGTGAAAAGGAAAAAGCGGAATGATCAATATTACTTACAAAATTAGAGTTGTGATTAAAGTTGACTTCATTGATGATTTTTCTCTCTCGTCTTGGACTATTAAGTTGTCTTCGATATACTGATGGCTCACTATCCTCAATGGATTGATGGTTGACTGGTACAGGTCCTCGATGGACTTAGCGAATTGTTCGAAATAGTGCCTTAATCGTAGGTACGAACAAAAGTTTTAATTTTTGAAAGCTTTTGGGCACTAATCCGTTTCCGACTGCGCCAATTAAGCCGTGTGGCCGACTTAATAACTTTTTAAAAAATATTACAAACTTAAAAAAGTTACAAAAGTTTATTTAATTGAATTCACAATATTAAAATGTTATAAAATGATGTTTACTGCATGAGAGCTCGACGCGAAGTGAATTATCTCATCGCTGGTCACAGGGAAGCAGCTGGGCTGAAACCGCTGACATGGCTTTATTGTTTGTCTTATCTGGGTTGCTATATGACTTAACTTGTGTTACCTTATAAATTAAGTTCACATAGGTACCAAATAACACATGAATAATGTAATATAACGGCAAAATTCCCACGAATATAGCCGAAAAGAGTGAACAAGGGATGAGTTTTTATCTGCTCTTCGGAAAAGATCGATTTATCATTTGTAAAGTATTGCGTCGAACGCCTGTGTTTTGTGATTTGTGAAACAAACTGTAATTTTGACGAATGAGACTTCACAGCGAGGTACATACTACATAATTTTATTTTTTCCCTTTCGATCACGATATTGTATGTAAATAAAAACATCAGAGAAAAACGACAATTTTAAATAACATTTAGAGTACTGTATCAAATGGTGAGGCTATCAGAAATGGAGCATGTCTGTACGTGTGTACGTCATAATTAATAAATCATTTAAATTGTTAAAAACTATAAGTATAGTAATTATACTCTAATATATTTTAAATCAAAGATGTGCAAACTTTAGTGTTATATTTTTTATTCCCAGGTAGTCAGTTCATTTTCTATAGATAAGAAATGTGTGTTGATCAACACGAATAGAACAAATATTGTAAGTTGAAAAAATGATTATTTGTATTTTATTAATAATTTCATTTTGGATTTTTTAATTTTACCTATTCTGGGTAATTTTAATTCTGATTCAAGCAAAAATCCTTTTATTGTGCACTTTTTTTGATTTGAGAATAAATTGCCAACTCTTTGTGTATGTAGTTATAAAATTTCAGAAACTTGCATTAAATAAAATACATGGTTATAGGCGAAGAAAATATTTAAAAAATATATTGATAAACGATTCGGTATAGTTGCCTCCATTTGTGTAAGGCACATAAAAAATTTCCGCCAAAGGAGTCCGCACGGCGGTATCATTGAATCGGTAAAGATGCCGCCTGCCGGCTTTGTAGCTGCCGCATTTTTTATGTGCCTTAGAAATACGAAGTCAACTATGCAGGTATTAAAGTTTTCCTAATAGAAACTTTTTATTATACTGTTGAATTTAAATAAAAACAAATTAGACAGAAAATCAGTATTGAATTTAGTTTAGATAAAAAACGCGAACCGGAGCACAATACTGAACTGCCGATGTAGAATGACTTCGCGGTTTATTAGGCAGTCTGTTTGTTGTTTACGTAGAAACGATAAATAATAACAGGTGATGTGGTGTATGAAAAAATTATATGAATATTTTGTTTATGCAAGTATTGCGCTGTAACGTGCGGAATGCACAAAAGCATCCTTCGTAAAGGCGCGTCTCCATTATCGTCGGCTTTGCCGATCGGCATTTGTTGGCAAGTGGGTACGTAAAGGCGCGTCTCCATTATGGTCGGCTTTGCCGATCGCCATTGCCCCATTAGTATATTCGGCATGGATTCTCTTGAAGTTTCCGACCGGCATAAGCCGAATTGTACGTACCCACTTGCCAACAAATGCCGATCGGCCATGCCGATTGGCAAAGCCGTCGATAATGGAGACGCGCCTTAAAATTCGGCTTATGTCGGTTGGAAACTTCAAGAGAATCCAAGCCGAATATACTAGTGGGGCAATGCCGATGGGCAAAGTTGACCATAATGGAGACGCACCTTTACATTTTCAAATCAAACTAACTTTAAAATGAAGTTGAGTAGATTAAACTATGATTATAATAAAGTCTGTTAGCCACATGAAAATGTAGAATTATCAACACAAATATAGATCTTTTATTTAATTAATATTTACTTAATAAAAAAAAACTACTTTTGGTCGGGGCAACGTGACTACCGGTCCGGGAAATATGTAACGATAAGCCGCACTGGATTAACTTTTTCTCTTTCACTCGAGCCGTCAATCGAGATGGACGTATTTGAAATTTTGTTAAAGCTCTAAGGGAGATATTAAGATGGAGAAACCTTACAGACGTATAAGGTAATAGTTTTAAATAATTATATATCGTTAAATACCACCTACCGTTTAAAAATATTGTTTTAGGTTTTTCTATAAAATAACAAATTTCCTTTTAACGTCGAAGTATCTCTACGTTACACTTTTACTTTAAGCAAGATTATATACGTTCGATTTTGATACTACGTTTTGTATACGTTTCTTGATAATAACTTTTTGGATAAGAATACTGTATTTGTCTTTATCACGAAATTTTTCGATACAACACCTATTTAAGATTTTCTACCAAGTAAAGGAAAACTTGGGCGAAGAAATTTCCTTAATTCTGTCTCAGCGACAGATCATTTATATACGAGCACGTGCTCTACGATTTCATAACCTCCAAAATGGAATGATATCATGTGATATCGCGCTAGAGGAGCAAAATGGAAGTTCTGAACCATCTAACTACACAACGGTTAAAATCTGTTATCAGCGGAGAACAGGAGCGTATTTAGGAATTTCTCTCATCAGGATATTAAAACCAAAGATAAGTACTTTTGATTATTACTCGTAAAAGGGAATATTTTCACATATAGTTATGGTTAATAAAGTGCCAATAAGCTTTTCTTTTCGTTGACTATACTAAGTAATCATGGCGCCCAAGTCTTGAACTCACTGCCCTATTTGCTCTCCGTATACTTGCTATGGTAGCCAGGTTAAACCAGTGACAATAACCACGTCACTCGCAGGGTGGCCAACCTTGGAACAACTTGGGCATAATAAGACCTTTCATTTATCGCCATAGTGCTTGGGAGTATTCATGTTCTACTATAATATGAAATACAAAACTTTAGATCAAAAGTAATTAATACTTTTGTTATAGTATTTGTTAATGGCAAATATATTAAATAACTATTTAACGAATTTTAAGACTAATAAAGAAAAAAATTGTAAAAAGAAAAGGTAATATTAAAAAGAGAATTTTTTGAGAAACCATAAAAACAAAATAAAATCAAGACGAGAGAGATATATAATTATATTAAAACAAGAGTGATATTGCAAATTAATCTGAGAAGTTCAATACTTGTTTACATATGCGGTGAGATTAAATACATGTGTTCTTTAAGACCAACCAATAATTTTGAACATTAAGATTACTGACAATAAATGTATGTTTCTATTGAATTTATGTAACCTTATCAATTTTAATCGAATTTAACTGTTGACAATAGTATCACCTAATTTCAGTTAATAACTAAGTGCCACTAGAATAATATATTCAATACTTTTTCAGAAATTACAATTACAAACAAATTTTCATAATTTAGACCGTCTAAATTTAGATTGTCAATCACTGTGTATCATAATACAGAAACTAGAGTTCAATTACCTGACACATTTGTATCAGTCCTGTTCCTTAGAACGTGCCAGACAACGAGAATTTTTCTTATCAGTGGAAACTTCACTAAATCATTCGAAATGTTTTCTATAGTTGGAGCAAGTATTTGATTTAAGCTAATATTTTCTATCGATTACTTACCACTTAACGAGCACAAAATACGATTGGCGTGTATCTCGATTAATTAAAGTCCAGAGGCAGAAATTCTGAACTTGCAAGTTATGTCCCCAGATATGACAAACAGAAGTATCAAGCCGATTTATTTGTTATCCAATAATTACCACTCAGTACTTACAAAAATACGATCGACATATATCCCAATTAGTGGGGGTCCAGAGCCAGATATTTTGAATCTGCAAGGTATCTATCTATTCTTAAGCCATGACTAATAAGTATCAAGCTGACTTTTTCTATTAATTAATTTAATTTATTAATCAAGTTTCCATTGACAAATTCTCATATCACTTTTATTGTCTGCCATGTTCTAAGGAACAGCATTAATCATCGATTGTACGAAATATTGTACTTCTTTAACATGTCATTGTGTGATAGGATTGTTCGTCTGTATGTAAAATCTGCGGGTGTAACTGCTTAAATTGAGAGGAGAACCATAGCAATCAATTTGATTGGAGGTAATGATTTCGATGATTCTAATGTAAGCGACGATGAGGAGCTATATGAAATGAGGATGCACGTAATACTGACGTTGAAATTATCGGCGCAGAAGCTACTGATGGAGAAGAACAAAATTATTTATATTTTTTAATTACATTAAATCCAGATCTCTTTTAAGGTATTTATATCGCAATTTACGTTATTTAATAAAGTCATGAAACTTTCAGCAAATTTAATTCACATGTCAATAAACATTCTGGTAAAATATGAACTCAATTTACCATATCGTTTCCGAGACTCATTCACTCAAAGTTCGCAGTTTTTGACATTTAACATTGCGTTTATGGACGCCACGCGAAATAAATTGATGCCGTTACACTATTTTCTCTCTTACGACTGATCCTTATTTAAGAATGATCTCAAATACGAGGCAAACTTAAATTAATTCCTGACGAAGCACATGTATAAATATCGAGATGATTCACCATCTAATAACGTAATGGCAGCTACCCGAAAATTATTGAAATTATTGAATGGGAACATGAGTTGTAGACGTGGCAATGTCGCATAATTTCTAATACTTGGCGCGAAAGTACTTCACGTTTATTTTAAATGCAGTATCATATAAGAAAGTAGAAGAATTACAAATTGTCATTCCGATTTTATATATTGTATGTAAAATAATATATTTCTCCATTAATTTATTAAAAGAGGTATTTTTTTTAATTTGTCAAAAATAGTATAGATACCTGACTCTTAATATGTAGAACAGTGAATGAATATAGTATAATATATTTTGATGAATGAATACATTTTTGTATTGAATTAAAAAGTAAGAATACTTTATTATTTAATTATTATATGATGTTGCAATCAGTAATTTTTTTATTTAAACATTATCTGCCAGGAATGATTTTACATCTTTACTTACGTTATGAGAACCGCCTTCTCGACTTGATTCAAACTCGAGCAAACTCCACATTCAATAGTAGATACAGTAGATAGGTACATACTGAGAGTAATCTGTTTTTATTTTCAGCTACATTCTTAAATTGCCAAATAATCGATCTTCAAATCATTTAAATAATAAAATTTACATAATAAACATCGGTAAAAGTATAACGTACAAAGACGAACCGATAAACAATAGAGTCTAGACCCCAAGCCGCAACAAATAATCCCGCAGGAAATATTTTGAGGAAAAAAGGGGGGGCGGGACACCACCCCCCTTCCTTTGTCTGTGATGCTAATACTGCCTGCGGAGCTGATAATTATTAACAAGTAGATAGTACAATAAAAATCAACCTAACTAACTTTACCCAAAGAAATAACATGAAAGAATAACATCATTATAGGAAAAAGCAGGAAAATATTATTTCTGCCGTCCAATAAAACCTGCATTTGTGAAAAAATACATTGATCTTTACAAAATATTTAAAAAAAAAATCGGTATGAGCAAAAATTGAACTCGGAACCTCTCGCGAGAACATTATCCATATGCCAACCGTGCACCTGACAATCAGCGCTACATACAACACCTATTAGCGAATCGATAAACTTGAGAGTTTATCGATTCGCTTCCCATATAACTACCTTAAATAAATAAATATTTTTAAACTACGATAAAGTTCACTTACTACATATAAACATGTCTTGCTTCCTAATATATCATATTTTATTACTCACATATTACAAAACACACACATACAGACACAAGCACGCACGCATCCAAACCACCCACTCATCCGACCGTCCGGCGCCCGGTTACTTAATAATAAGAGTGAAACCTACAAATCCCCAAATTTTCATTGACTTTCTATTTAAAAAAATTTTAATATCTATTTTTTCCGTATTATGAGAGTAAATCGTTAATCTCCAAGCTGGAATAATTTCTTACGCACCCTGTACTACATTTAAATTGTGGTGTTTAACGTATTCTATAGAAATATTGGATTATCAGAAAAACTAAAGACGGTTTTTCAAGGTGTTGACAAGATCACTCTTAAATATACAATTCCTACAAATCCTTTTTTACGTTTTTTGGAACAAAATTTTGCAACATTGCACCAGTTTTAAGATACACCCTGTATTCAAATTTCTCTGTCGTATTTTCATATTATGATTAAACCACATTATTCGAGACGATATTTCTAAGAAAATTTCCAAGAGAAAAAAATTATTGTTTATTCACTGTCCATATATGCCTCATGTTTGCCCATTTCAGGGGATAAAAGGGTGTTTAGAGGAAAAGTGATACGATGGAACTGTCGTTTTCAAAATTCGCTTCAGCGCGTTAAAATCCTCCGGAAAAGTTAAACCAGAATCTTAGGAAAATACTTTTTTTTGTAGATCTGTGATAATTGTTAATTTAGATTCAGTTCATTTCCAGAATATCTTATATTTCACAATAATATATGTATAACTAATATCGGTCCCTAATATAACATAAAACCCAATAGTTATCTGTTCACAAGGTTCCTGACAATTTAATCTAAATAACTTTGTATTCAGGAGAGAGGAGAACCTTTCCACAATAATTAGAATATCTCAATTTGTCCATAAAATCGTTTACGAAGCGGTCAGATAATCGATGGCGGCTATTTATCTCTCTTTCCATGGCAAATTACCGAAGCAGCGAGGATACACCTGAACTTGAATAGAGGATCCAGACGCAAATTGGCCCTTAAATCACACCTCGGCTAAATTACAAGTTCCTCGGTGTTCAGAGTTGCATTCTTAACTCCACCGCGGCGTTGGTCAGTAGCGGCCTGTTGCATTCTAATTTCACCTTCGAAAATTCATTCGAACAGATCGCTTTTTCATTTACATTCGAAATGCATTGAACATATTATTATTTAATATTGTCTTTAAGTAACTAATTTTGGTTGAATATCAGAAACAATTCATTTGCGACAGAATTAAAATTGATTAAGAACAACGAATAAAAAAGCACTTATTTTGCGCAATGAAAAAAAATCAGAACATTTAAAAAAAAACTGAATCTATTTAATATCGATATTGGGGTTAGTTAAAAATATAGCCGATATTGAATCTAATTAAATAAATATATTACTAGAAAAAAACCGAATCACTACTTCCACATCAAGATTTTTCATTCAAGTCACTTTAAAGTAAACTACTTGACTAGATTTGCACTCTAGTACGTGGAAATTATTGGTGATAGAATTTTAATAATATCTGGGGCAGATGTTACAGAAAAGTTTGAGGCTTTGGTTTCCACTATATACGATAAAAATGACGTTTCTAGTTTACCCTACTTATTTTCCCCTATTCACAACCTGCCACCTCCCACCCCTTCAATGGAATCATCTCAATCTGATGTCATTACAATACATAATAATTGTCCTAACTTTCAAGTGAATATCTCAATTCTATGTTATCAATCCCATTAATAATGGAGCGAAGATGGCGGGGTTTGAAAAATATTAGAAAGAAAGAGGCCTTGGTTTCTAGTATATACACCAAATCCCAAATTTCTGTACTCTTACCAGCTTGATTTACTTATTTTCCCCTATATACTCCTATTTAACCCCCAACACTTCAACGGGATCATCTCAAAATATAATCTAGTTCCTGATGTCGTTATAATATATACGTCTACCATATTTCAAGTTAATATCTCAATTTTATTTTATCAACCCCTTTAATAATGGAGTAAGGGTGGTGGGTGGTTGAAAATTATTATTAAAAAATCTGAGACCTTGGCTTCTAGGACATACACCGAATATCAAGTTTCTGTACTCTCACCAGCTCGCCTTATTTTTTTCCCTATTTACCTTTACTTTATCCCCCACTGCTTCAACGCAATCATGTCCAAATATAATTTAGTTTCAGATATCGTTATAAGACATACTACGTGTACCAAATTTCAAGTGAAAATCTAAATTTGGCTTTATCAACTATTTTAATAAGGGAGTGGTGATGGTGGGGAATGGAAACTATTATAAAAAACCTGAGACCTTCGCTTCTAGTATATACACCAAGTCCCAAATTTCTGTAGTCTTACCAGCTAGCTTTACCTATTTTCTATCTACCCCTATTTAACCCCCAACCCTTCAACGGAATCATCTCAAAATATAATGAAGTTCCAGATGTCGTTATAATACCTACGTGTACCAAATTTCAAGTGAATATCTCAATTTTATTTTATCAACTTTTTTAATAATGGAATAAGGGTATTGGGGGATTGAAAAATATAATAAAAAAATCTGAGGCCATGGTTTATAGTACATACACCGAATTTCAAGTTTCTGTACTGTTAGCAGCTTGCTTTACTTATTTTCCCCTATTTAACCTCCAACCCTTCAACAGAATCATCTCAAAATATAATCTAGTTCCAGATGTCGTTATGGTACACACGTATACCAAATTTCAAGTGAATATCTCAATTTTATTTCGTCAACCCCTTAAATGATGGAGTAGGGGTAGTGGGGGGGGGGCGGGTTGAAAAATATTATAAATATTTTGATATCTTGGCTTCTAGTACATGCACCGAATTTCAAGTTTCTGTACTCTTACCAGCGTGCTCTACTTATTTTGCCTTATTTGCCCCTATTTAACCCCCAACTCTTCAACGGAATCATCTCAAAATATAACCTATTCCAGATGTCGTTATAATACATACGTGTACCAAATTTCAAGTGAATATCTCAATAATGGAGTAGGGGTGGTGGGGGGTTGAAAAATATTATTAAAAAATCTGAAGCCTTGGCTCCTAGTACATAGACCGAATTTCAAGTTTCTGTACTGGCAAGCTGGTATGCTTTACTATTTTGTTTACATTTCCGATAATATTATAAAACAATTTATCCCTCTTTCATAGTTCATAACGTGTGAAGTCAGCATTACATATCTTCGAACAACAAAGTTATGGTATTAATTTCCCAGTTTCCTGTTTCCTGTTCTGCAGACTCGTAATATCAGGTTAAATAACTATCTTCTCCAATCTTCCGTACTTACGGAACGTTATGTGGACGATCCCCAGTCCGTATACAAATAATTCGATTAATAATCACCAGATCTATACACACCAGCAAATTTTAGAGGAGCGGAGTTAAATTTGCCATTTTTACACATATTTTTATTACCCTCTAACAAATTTGAAGGTCTAGACAGCCATGACTTTCTTACTAAAATATATAAGCAGCCATAGGCATTTTCCGGATCCCTCCCTCGCCTCTTCAATACTTACGTAATTCTTAAATGACCCATTTCGTTTAAAGAGACTTGCATGGAAAATCTAAATGTGGAGGGAGTAATTCTTTGACAGCAGCTTTTTGCTTATTTTGCACTTTTTTATCGAGTTAGTCAATGTCAAACTCGGTGTCAACGTGAAAAGATCCGTTAGTTGTTGCATTACACTTGAAACACGTATTCTGTTTACATTAAAGTTCGTTGTGTTCTCATAAGTAATTATTCAAATTTGTTTGCTATCGTCACCTGGACTGTGAAACGGTACATAATGGGTGATTTAGCACTGATTAATACCTCTAATGCTACAGCAAACGATCGAAAATGGTCAATCTTACCGTAATGTTGCCGATATGTTTGGTAAATCACAATCGACGACCCATCGTAATGTTGCACATTGGAGGCAACCTGGACAATATGTGAAAAGACAGAAAATGCCCAACTACGACTGTAGATGGTCAACATAATATAAGGTTGTCGTCGAAAGGCTGTTCAAATAGGAAACGAACTGGAATAACTTCGTGGAACCAGAACAGTTTTAAGAAGACTCAAAACGTGTATGCTTGCCCGCATACCTGTCGTTGTGTAAATGACTTTTTAAACCAAGTGGAAATACCAACAATAATTTGGCCTCTATGTTACCCTGATTTGAATACAATTGAACATGTATGGGACATGCTAGGCAGACAACTTAGGTACAAATTTGCTCCTGTCCAAACCACAGAACAAGCAAGGGCTATGAGAGAAGCTACCTCAAGAAATGATCGATGACGTCATCATACGTTTGGGAAGAAGGATGACTGCAAGTTAAGTCAGCTATTAGTTAACTTTTTCGCTCAAATTTGTTAGGAGAAGAAAAGTATTGTAGAAAAAATCCGTTCTTCTAAATTAGCCACTTCTCCCCAGCATTGAACAAGTACGTACATCAATGTCTTTTCATCTCGTAAATTTTAAGTTTGTTTTAAGTAGTAAAATGATTCTTACCATATAAATCACAGAAATATTGTTTTACTTTTAAGAATAATAATTCCAAAAGTGAATACTAGAAATTAGAATATAACTAAGATGCACAGGTGTTTCTCCTGGATTTTTCCTAAAAGCAGCCCCGCCGTCACTGCTTAGTAACGTCAAACTTTCCTATGGATGTGAGTTGCGGTACTTCGATATTGAGCAACTTTTGGATTAATCCTCAACTGGGCCTGACTAATGGTTCACGGTTACGATAAAATATGCCGCCGGCTGGAATCGTAAATCCCTAATAAAAATTCATTTATTGCGAATTCCCTTCAGGAGTTGTTTATAGCTTTTAATTAGTTTTCACAAATATGGCCAATTCGCCAGTTAAATTTCCTCCTAGCTGGATTATTCACAGAGATTTGAGTACAAACAATATACAGTACAATGTAAGAAATAGAGACAAACATAAAGAAACGAAGAAATGGCTGAGTAGCTGTGGTCGACAATATCAAGAGATGTTTAATAAGTGGTAAGGATAAAGTGAGAATCCTTCATAGTATAGGAGCCAACGTGCAATTAATTAGCACACTTGTAACAAACAGAGGCATGCCTTAGAGCATGGCAAACAAGAAAAGTGATATGTGAATTTGTCTTTGCGATGTACATTTAATTTATAAATTAAGTTCCTCATAAAAAAAATAGCTTGACATTTACTATTCATGGCATAAAAATAGACAATTTGCAGGTTCAAAATGTTTGTCGCTGTACCTCCAATAATCGAGATGTATGCCGATTGGATTTTTGTAATAACTAAGTGGTAATTAGCCGATAACAAAGAAATCAGCTTGACATTTCTTTGTCATGCCCAGTGGCGTAGCATGCAGGTTTAGAATGCCTGTCACTGGATCTCCACTAACCAAGATGTATGCCAGTAGTTGTATTCACTAAGTAATCGATAAAAAAAATTCGCTTGATAAAAATACTTGTAACAATCGTAACGACATTTTGAGTTAATTAGTGAAGTTTGCACCATTAGATCATTTCTTACATCTCTTTCTTTGTCTGTCATACTCTAAAGAACAGGATTAGTAATGTTTCTAGCCGATACAGATGTGTCAAGTAATTACAGATTTGTTACAACTGTAGATATCTGGTGTTAATAACATATACCAGGAAAATACAGTACGGCCAGGACTATAGTATTCTAGAGTTCAGGCTTAAGCATCACTCATCTTATTAATAATCTCTTAAGCAAAAGCTGCTTGGCTGCTAGACCTTGTTAAGGAAGGGTACGAAGAATAAAAAATATTGAAAACTGTGGACTGTATTGTTTAAAATGGACCCAGACATTATGCACAAACTATACGTAAAATATTCTGCTTTGGTGAAATTCGACAACACTAAGACGGATTTATCCATTCTATTAGTTCTTTAGTGACACTGATACAATGCTTTACAGTGTGTCCTCTTGTCGTTTGTTACTTGGTTTTCTTCGAACCATCCGGTTGATGATAAGATGCGGGAGAATCCGATGTCTAAAAATCAGTTTGTGGGGCTCATTTCTTGTATTCGGCATCTCAGAAATAGAAAGAAAAATGGAAGACCAGGGCGGTAGCAAGCCAAATATTTGTGCGTTTCGTGATATTCATAATAAGTATGCCAAATATTTAGCTTAGGAGCCGGTGTGCAAAATCGACTATTTTGAATACCTGCTAATAATTGTGGTATACTGAGGAATATATTATACTAATCACCGTAGGCCGGGGGTCACAAGTCCCCAAAGTGGTTTGATTTTGCGCCCGGGGCCATGGAATAATAAATATTTTTGACCCGAATGAATACCTGCTAACTGCCATATACGATAGTCTGTACAATTCTCGATAAAAAAAAGTTACAATTTTTTGCTGGTACATAAAAAAGCGCGGCAAATTTAAAAATTGGTCATGATCCAACCGAATGAATACCACTTCTACTTTGCGGCAAAATATTTGAGACCATGTATAAAAAGTTACAATTTTCCCATGGTCCAAAAAAAGTTACAAGGCCATTTTAGACTCAGAATTAAGCAAAAATTGAAAATTTCACAAAGCACCTATAAAATGGAAAGTTCTCGAAAGAAAACGCTAAAAATTGGCATAGATCTTCGGGATATCATAAGAAATGACATACATTAGTTACACCTTTCTGCGCCCCCACACGCCTCTAGGGGGCCCATAAATACAAGTCCAAAAATAGTCATTTTATGGCCCCCCCCTGGAGACGTGTGGGGGGGGGAGCAAATAAGTGTAACTTTTATGTATGTCATTTCTTACGATATCCCGAAGGCCTATGCCAATTTTCTCTTTCCATTTTATATGTGCTTTGTGAAATTTTCAATTTTCGCTTAATTCTGAATCTAAAATGGCCTTGTAACTTTCTTTTGGGCCATGGGAAAATTGTAACTTTTTGTACATAATCTCAAATAGTCATAACAAATGTTTTGCCGCAAAGTAGAAGTGGTATTCATTCAGTTGGATCATAACTAATTTCCAAACTTTTACCGCGCTTTTTCCTGTATCGGCAAAAAATTGTAACTTTTTTTCCAACTCAGAATTGTACTGACTGTCGTATATGGCAGTTGTCAGCAGGTATTCATTCGGTTCGAAAATATTTATTATTCCATGGCCCCGGGCCCAAAATCAAACCACTTTGGGGACTTGTGACCCCCGACCTATGGTAATTAGTATAATATATTCCTCAGTATACCACAATTGTTAGCAGGTATCAAAATAGTTGATTTTGCACACTGGCTCTGATTTTGTTTTCTGTCTTCTCCGTCGAATCACAATATTTTCAGTTACTAGTGTTGTCACCAAGGGCATCAAGGTATAGATTGCTTCCAACCTTACACTTACCAATCTTAAACGTATTTAGATGGTTCTCTACGTATTCATTTAAACACGTGATAGGAAAGTTACTACATTATGAACCCAAATATGCAATATGCAGAAGTCATTAACTTCGAAGATATTGCAACTTTATGTTTTCAGAAAAACGCTTCCTGTGGTAATATTAACGTGAATAAAAAATGACAGTCGTGTACTTTAAAGAGCATTTGGTTAAATCAAAATAACAACAATAACCTTAGAAGGATTACCAGGCCAAAATTTGCGTAAATAAAAAATTAACAAGCAATTTAAAATTTCACAACAGTCCGTTTCCAAAATGTCACACATGTCGTGAGCGTATTTAAAAACTTTTCTGATCTATTAACTTTTCATTGAGGTATACAACATTTAAAAAACTGCAATTTCTTAAGAAGCATTAAAGGACGTCGATTTTTCAAAAATGTAAAAAATATCATTTATGAAGTAATACAACACCGAGTACAACACAGTAAACTTCAACCTTTTTTTTAATTTGTATCATTCAACATTTACAGTTGATGCTCAAAGTGTTCACCCTTAATCCGTGCACAAGCATGAGACTTTTTTCGCGTTTTCATTTTTATAACCCTTGCGGATATGTTTTGTCACACTTGTGTGGCCACTTGAATTCGTTAAATCAATTGCTTCCTAGAGTTTATTTGTACCACATAAAATATTTCCTTCATGTACCTACCCCAGGCATAGAAATCTAGAGGCGTGAGATATGGACACCTAGCACCATTTAAAATACCGGGTAATATAAGCAGAAAAATGAAATTTTGTTGACTCCTACCCACACATTCACGCTGAACCTCCTTTCTAAATTTGCTTCTCTTAGCAGATTATAATAAATGTTCTTTAAACGACTGGAATAAAAAAGTACCGAAACAGAAACTGAAGTTTTTTTTAATTCTCGATAATATCGCCACGGGAAGCATTCTTCTGAAAACACACAAAAATTGTAATATCTTCGAAACTAAGTAATGACTTTTGGATAATGCATATCTGAGTTCACAATATAGTAAATTGCTACTATCACGTGTTTAAAGGCATACGTCAAACTACTAATTACCCTGTAGGTGCATGGTTGCTCCGGCGTAACTTTGACTATAAAACTTAGTTTTCCCTGCATAATAACAAGAGAGTACTGTTGTTTCGCGATAGTGTCATTGTAGTTTTTTCATCAAGCTAGTTCAGTGCACAGTGCTCTCAAGCTCTAAAAACTAGACAAAATTCATAATTCGTCGAAATTGCATTAAAGTTGTTGGTTAAATAATTTTTGAGTAGCTAATATCGGACCTGACGTTAAAAATTTAAAAATTCAAAATGACTGCCACAATTGTACTTAGACATATGTCTAAGCAACGGTAATGTTCCACAGAAAAGGTTTCAGAAACACATAAATTTAATGTGTATACAGCGTGTCCTAATTAAGGTGAACACAATTTTATAGATTGTGATAGTGATTGTGTCTCTATTTTTTCAGATAATCGAATAAACTTTTTTTGTTATTTAGAATACGAAACTTCGCATATTAAGACCATTTTTACGTTCTGCACGTTGATGCACAACTTACTATATTTTTTACAAGCCCTTGTAACTCGAGAAACGATATTAAGGATAATTTTATGCAAATTCTGACATCTTCAAGATTGAAAGCAGCGTCATTTAACTTTCTATAAAAAGCTTCGGAAAATAGACCGGTAGCACGGGAAAGATTCTGGTGAACAATTAGCTAACGTCTGCGTCTCATAGAGACCTTTCTTAAGCACGTAAAATCGACTACGAAATATTTTTTATCATTGCCACTGGCGCAAAACAATTTTTAATTGATGTTTTATTTGGTAAAATAAATGCATCATTTTTATCAATTAGTTCACGTCTGCGATGTTAATATTAGTTTACTTTAGGAAGAAAAAGTGACGGGAAGCGCAATCGCAGACGTGTAGGTGGCGCACTAGTCTTTGAAATCGGCAATCGCATTTGTATCGAAAACAGGCCTTTAAAAACAATCGGTTCACGTCTGCGAAAGGCATCACCCGTTATATAATGTCGTTTTAAGTACTTGAACAGTCTCCCAGACGATTTGGCTGTGTATGTGATATTTTTATACATTTTCGATTATGTAACCGATTCCGATAATTTTGTACGATTGGCTAACGTCTGCGAAGTGCATTATCAAAAACTTTGAGCTCGGACTGTTGTATCAAATTATTCCCAGACGCGTAGAACAGGCCCAGACGCTTGTCTGTACGCTTTTACTTTGTGAAAAAAACATTTTTTTTTTAACAATTAGTTTACATCTGCGAATGGTTTTTTATGCAAAGTACGTAACTTTTAGGCCACGAGATTATTCGCAGATGTGTATATTGAGCATACTTGCTCATATGAGTACGATCGCATGAATTTTATTTGCGGTCGCTTAAAAATACTACTTTCAAAGAAAGAGTTTGATTTTATAGTCGGTCAAACAAACATTTAACTATTTACTACCGTGATAATGGCAGAAAAAAAACAATTCTTATGAAGATGTGGTAAAGAAAAGGAGGGGGTGGGCGCGGCAACACCCACGTCACTTGTTAAACGATTAGGCCACAATAGGTGTTAATAACCAAAGATATCTGCATTACAAAAAAACCCACTTATTTGTAAAAAACAGCTCTCCTCATCCTCATCCACAGCGATTATATTGTCCTTCTCATCTGTTGGTAAAAAAAATTGTTTGTATTTGCTTCATTATTTTGCAATTATTTTATCGTACGTGGAGCTTAAGATCAGACGAACATTAAGCTTCCTTAAAAATGTTTGTAATTATACGTATTAAAATCAATTAATTGAGAATTGTAGTCAGTTTGCTTGTATGTGTGTATTAACGTTTCGACAATAACTTTCATGTAAACACAGAATGTAATACTAATAACACACAATTGGCAAATGGTGCCCCATGCACTTGTTTAATTTTATTGAAGTTGATAAAATAGTTTAATAAGTCTCATTGAAATATAGCTCTTAATAAAGTATTTTAACATTGGAAATGTTTAAGAAATCGGGAATGTAATGGTAGATATACGGGGACATATACATCGAAAGTGAAACAAATGTTCGGGCGTCACCGCTGGACGCAGGGGTGGTCAGATCGGGGTGATTTGAGTGGCGTTATGTAGGTTGGACCTCTGTGTATCGAATACATGTTTTCCGGGCATTCTAAGTTTATGGGGCGGCAAGGGGGAGGTCAATAGTAAAGGTATGCGTTTTGACTATTTTAATAAAATTATGTCGAGATTTAAGTGCGATATAAGAAAATTAGGGTGGTCGGATCGGGATGCTTTGAGTGGCGTTGTGTAGTCTGGACCTTTCTGTATCGAACAAAAGTTGTCCGGGCATTCTAAGTTTACGGGGGCGGCAAGGAGTAGGTCAATAGTGAAGTTTGACGTTTTGACTGCTTAAAATCATTGAATGGTTATAAAAATAAAAACTTTTGGGCATTAAATTGGACGTAGAACGGGGCCATAAGACTGATGCTCATTTTTGAGATTTTTCGGGAGGGAAGAAGGGCGGTGACTGGCAAAATGGGATGCTAGCAGAGCAGACTGGTAAGTAAATATAAACAATTTAAGTTAGGTAGCCCAATATTAGTATATTTTACAGGGTGTTAGCAGAAAAAATGTCCATTTGTGCAGAAAAATCACCTATATTTCCTACAGAAATTAATCAACAGTGGTACACTTAGTAAATTATTGTTGTTAACTTGCATCTAATTTTGTTAGACTCTCCACACATATAAGACAAAAAACTTGTACTAATCAATAGATACGTGTATGATAATGAAAATTGTGAAAGTAAAACCGAAGTAAGTCATGTATTGTAATTGTTTTTTTTTTCAAATTCAAATTCAACGCTCCTGCAATGCTGCTAATTGGATGGAAGGCGCTGCTTATACATTACGCTCATGGAGCTTGCCTCTTCTATTTTTTAAACTCTTTGAACCTAGCACTCTCGAGGACTAATAGGAAAAATGACAACATCACCAAGAAGGAGCAATACCGCCAGTACCGGATCAAGGGAATACCTTTCAACGGTCGGTGGTGGGAGTATAACGGGTGCTCTCATTGAAATTGGGCAAGAGGCTACGAATTCTTCGGTATATAGGTATACACAGTAATTATAATACATTTCATGACAAAGCAAAACCCATAGAATACACTAGCTAAATTGAGAACGTGCGGAACGTTCGTGAGCACCTGATACATTAATTTTATTGAAATATATGCAAGTCGTAGGCGTCTGCAAAATTCACAATAAGTAAGCAGAAATCAATTATTAACGCGGTTTACACACACAGACGTGAACTGATCGTTCCACTGTGTATATGGTTTTCAAAGTTCTTAATCTTAATGTTAAAAATATTTATGCGGACGCTAAACGTCTGTGAAAAATATTTTAATATTGTTATACCATTATAGCAATAAACAAGTTATTCGCAGACGTGAGCTGATCGGTAAAGAATGTGTTATTTTTTACAAATTAATTTTTTATTTACTTACACTTATACACGCGCGCAACGTCTGCGAATGCGTAAATAAGTATCGGTATATAATATAAATAAGACGATTAAATAAAAAAAAATATATATCAATAAATTTTAATATCTATTTGTGTGAAAAGTGAGCTTATTGTACAAAATTATCGGAATCGGTATCATAATAGAAAATGTATAAAAATATCACATACATAGCCAAATCGTCTGGGAGACTGTTCAAGTACTTAAAAAGACATTATATAACGGGTGACGCCTTTCGCAGACGTGAACCGATTGTTTTTAAAGGCCGGTTTTCGATACAAATGCGATTGCCGATTTCAATGACTAATGCGCCACCTACACCTACGCGCTTCCCGTCACTTTTTTTCCCTAAAGTAAACTAATATTAACATCGCAGACGTGAACTAATTGATAAAAATGATGCATTTATTTTACAAAATAAAACATCGATTAAAAATTGTTTTGCGCCAGTGGCAATGATAAAAAATATCTCGTAGTCGATTTTACGTGCTTAAAAAAGGTCTCCATGAGACGCAGACGTTAGCTAATTGTTCACCAGAATCTTTCCCGTGCTACCGGTCTAAAATTACAATGGATTGTGGAAAGGGAAATAATTATTTATGCAACAAGTGTGTAAAGCGACACTTTTTAATGAATAGGATCTTGAATTCCCTGAGTAAAGAACTTACATTTACATTTATAGATACAGTCTATTTTACGCACCAATACATAAAGTCGACTGCACTAACGGCACTGAAAACGTCATTATACTTGAAACGATCCTGAATACTCTTCGTCATTATATTACCCAATTTTTGCTAAAATTAAACAATGAACATATCCTGTATAATAAACTAATAACACATTAATATATTTTTAAGTTGTTTTGGTTTAGCAATTTCAATATAACTTGCAGTGCTGATTTCATTTACTATTCTAAAATTATTGCTGAAGTTAATATATCTCAACAATTATTGGTACTGATCCGCTTTTGTTTTGGGCTCTATATAATGGAAATTATAAGCGTTCTATGATCATTTTAACACGCTAACATTAATACTAAATTTTAACGACCTGTATGAAATGAATGTAAATGAATATAAGCCGAACAGTAATGAATAAAAACTAAACGATATACATTTACGATGATGTTTTGCTAGGGTTTAGTTAACTCTGAATATTCACAAATTAATCGAAATCGAATTATGTACCATTATTACAAAACACTTAATTTAAATATTTGTAGCTTTATACTGGTATGTCGAGTGACTCTATTGTTGATGAAATGTAAATGCAATTAATTCAAAGAGAATAGCAAAACAAACTAATACTCAGAAATACATATAATTAATTATTTAATTATTCAAATCGAAACGCATGCTTACACTTCTATGAAATAAGCTAAATAACTGAAAAATAAAATCTTTTGATGTTCATTTGTATACACAAAAAAACGAAAAATAATTATAATAGTTTAGAAGCCTCTGTAAAGCTTAATTTAATTAAAAATTAATAAATACAAAGTGTTCCTAAAATAAAGTTCCAAATTTTTCTAGCGTGTAGCATTTAACAAAATAAATCAAAAAGTTCTTACTTGTAAACACAATGAGTTTTTTCTTTTTGCTTATTAAAATCATGGGTACTGGGCTAGGGTGTTTCTGTAGCTTTATTTGTTCAACTTTCTTTTATTCTTGTCATAAACTTAGAATTTTGGAATTATTATGGTAGAAAGTGCCCTCTTTGTTTTAAATGCATATACAGAGTGTCCCAGAATTGAGTTCCCGGACGGGAAGCTGTGATTCCTGAGTTCATATTGGGACCCTATAACCCAACTTACCCTAGTGCAAAAATGCATCCCTGAGGAAGAACATTCTCTTAAAGTGAGACAAAAAGATTATTCCAATAATTTCCGTTATATTGAAGAGAATATTCTCAAATTTTCATGGGACCTGTATCTCTATAAGTACTCTATATAGCTTGATAACAGCTAAATATCTTTTGTTTCTCAAACGCGACAGGTTTCCTGTTCCACAAACACCTATGACCCACAAAAAAATTATAATACTTGATATTTTGTTGATATTACACAAAATTTTAAAAGTATCAATTTGTGTACTGAAACAGGTGGACGTCATGTGGAGCATTTGTTATTAATGTATTTTTTAAAATAAACTGTACTTTTCTGTTATTACAACATTTTATTCTAGAATTGTAAACTAATGTTAAATAGAAATGGAGGAGAAACGATAATTCCTTGTATTTCAAGCAATATTACAAAACATTTTAAGAGTACCTTTTTGCAGCCCTGCAAAAATATTGAAGTAAGCCGTAACTTTACAAGGCGATTAAAAAAAATATAGCCAATCCAAATACTTATTAATTATTATGAAAAGAAATTGAGAAACAAAAGATAGTTAGTTGTTGTCAAGTTTACATAGAGTACTTATAGAGATACAGCTCCCATCAAAATTTGAAAATGTTATCTCCAATATAGCGGAAATTATTGAAAAAAAAAATGTGTTTTATTTTGTACTTACTTTAAGAGGATGTACTTCCTCAGGGATGCATTTTTGGAATTAGATTATACGGGCCCAATATGAACTGAGAAATCACAGGTTCCCGTCCGGGAACTCAATTCCGGGACACCCTGTATATCGGCAATCATTAATTTGTTACTTTAAAACAAGGTGTCAGCCGCATCACAATTTTTTTTACACTAGATTCACTTTTTGATGACGATTTCCTCGAATTTTTTTCAGATTTCCTCAGTTTCATTCTATACATACATCGCGATTCGCTTTAAAATGTGTTGATGTCATAAAATATGTGTCTAGTAAAAAATTATATTTCGACTGATATTAATTATATTTTTATGGAATGTATTTTGGTAAAATATATAAATAAATAATGATAGAAATAACATTTCATAAAATGTTTATTGAACTACCAAACATAAAAATGTAGAAAACAATGGTTTTAAATTTAAATAATTAAGAATTTTTTTTCCTCATCTAGTTACTAAGTAACTATCCAAATTTCAATACAATCGGACTTTTTTTCTTAAGCTATCGTGGTTACAAGACACGTGACGGACGAACTGACGGACATTTTGAAAATTTTTCAGAATTCGATTATTAACAAAAAAAAATTATTTTTCTTCTCTGCGACCAATATTAACGATTTTAAATATGCCGATCCAATGCAATACACTCTTCGTGTTCGTATTTGCGAGAAGCATAATAATAGTGATAGGAAATAACATTCCACAAACTTCTATTCAATTATGAAATATAAAATTTAGATGACATTTAAAAAAATATAAAGTATTAATTATATTTGTAATTATCGATTCATTGATAGATTGTTTTTATTCGCCAGTTAACATAAGATACAAATAATGTACCCATGGCTTGTCAGTTTTGCATATAAATAGAGAGTAAAAAAACCATGGAGAGAAAAGAAGGTGTAAAAATTAGTATACTCATAGATACATTAGTTTTTATCAACACATACTCAAACACACGCCATACACAGATACAAGTTATTCCATTGCTTAAGATTATTGTCTAACCATAATAACAATATATATTGTCTAATGCAGAAAAGTGAAATTTCTGAAAACTGAAAATAACAATAAAGCAATTTTCCTTTAACGGAAGACCTCTCATATTTGCCGACAAATTATTAGACGAGTCTATACAGTTATAGTGAGCGAGATTTTTGATGGCGGCAATCATGTGTGTTGGTACAATTAAATCTTATCTTGTCTTTATGTCTAACCTCATATGAATGATAATCTGTAAATGGTGGACACTTGGTTAATGAATGTGTCCATAATTTTAGTTTGGCTATCAAAGGAATGAATAAAGTCTGACAAAGGCCTGCTAAGATGGGAATTTTAAAAATAGTCTATATCTAGGATGGTTTTAATTTTTTTATTCATTTCACCAGCATATTTGGCAACTACAGAGCAACTTATACCAACGCAATTTACAACAGTAATAATATCGTCAATAAAATTGGGAAGATCATTAATATATAGCACGAATAATAAACGACCCTAGAACAGAACCTTGTGGAACTCCCAAATGAACGTTACTTTCCAAGGGGTTTATATTATATTTTATCCTAATTTTCCTATTATGCATGTACGAATGTATCTATAGTAATATATTTCCATTTATACTGTGCTTTAATAGCTTTGTTGAAAGAATGTCCCTTATTCACAGTATCAAGGTCCTTAGACAAATCGAAGATCAACACTATTTACAAGTTTATCCACATTTGAATATGCAAAATCAGAAAACTTATGGAGCGGGTAAATAGTCTAATAAATAGAGACATAAAAAGGGGCCTTACTTTGGAAAAGGTCAAGGAAAGTTTATACTTGACACATGGCTCAAGTATGACATACTAATTAATAGTTTTTTACTTAAGGCTTTGCCAGTCGTGTCGCCATATTGGAAAAATGGACGGCACTTTTCGTTTCCGGTGCGAGCTACGTGAAGAATAGCTTGTCACCAAAGCATAAATTCTATAGATACATTTTTTCTATTAAACTTTTTTCTACCAAGTGAATAATTTCCGAGATAAGTACAAGCCGGTAAAGTGGAGTATTTTTCCAATTTATCAAAAGACCACATTTTCTTCTTGAAAATATAGAAATTAGTGTATATTTGTTGTTTTTCTCAGAAATATTGAGGTACCATAAGAAAGGGTTAGTTTGAATTCCATGCTAAAAATCGGTGAGTCTAACTTTGTAGTGATGCAGGCCGTGGAAGAAGATGAAACATTATATCAACGCAGCGATCAGTTTGTCCTCATCATATGATTCTGTTTTCATTGTTAGTGCAGATAAGATATTCTAGTTCTTATAACAGTATTGGCGACGTATCATCAAAAGGTATATTTTCGAAAACCCAGTAAAAGGAAAACTGTGGAAAAAATACCCTCTTATCGAAGCTTACAATATGACGAGACAGTACAGGACAATATCTCATTCTTGCATGTATTCAGTGGCTGCGATACCATTGAAACAAAAATAAAGTTTTTATTTAAAGATGATTAACAAGTACGAATCGTTTAACAAAATGATACAAGTAATCAAAGATGAAAATGCAGGTCGTGAGGTCATTATGCTCGCCGCCGCTGGTGAAATATTCTTGACTCCCCATTACAGTGATTTAAGTGCCAAGATTCCTGTACACACTTACCGCTATTACAATTTCGTGAGATTCGTGACAAAAAGTAAACTTAATTTAACGACTTTACCCCCCTGCAAGGGGGGACTATTTATTAGCTTAGAACCTACTACCAAGTTCAATCATAGTATGATAGGTCGATATATACACAAGCCTGGGGATAGAAAAGGAATAAAACTGATCTTATTCCAATGACAGCCGTAAAGGACCCCCCCCCGCTCATGTAGCACTATTAAAATTCATCTCGTGCCAATGTCAGTAAGGATGCGGTCGATCATGCAGATGTAGAAAAAAAATTGAGAACTCGTTCCAGCAGTTTTATCAAACTCTGATGATGGAAATGAGGAAGTTAGTGATAATAACTAATTTCTCACCGTCGAAATGATAGATAATGACACAGTAGAGGAGACCGAGGAGGAATAGGATAATTCTCAGCAAATCGATCCCGACCATCCTGGTTTATTTATGATAACAAAAAGACTGAGACAGATTATTGTGTAAATGAATAAAACACAAAAAAACATATAATGACTAAGATATCACAAGAAATAAAAGGAATATTTTGGCAAATTCTATACATGCTCCATCCAATTTACTCCCTTAAACATCGGAAACAATTGGCATGAAGAATAGAATAGAAGAATTTAAGGAATTTTATGCCCTACATTTTGACAATAAGCTATTTTTCATTAACGAGAGGCGACGCTTCAAGGTCGAAAATTAATTAGTGTTAAACTTAAGACAAATATAAACTTGCCTTGACTTTTTAAGGTAAAACCTACCTATTTCTCGTACTAAAATCTTATAGATACAATTATTGATCAAATTGTATATAAGGCAATTTTCTACCAAATAAACTTAACAGGAAAAAGCTCAGTGTATTATTGTTGCAATATTCTAGCTTATTCATGCAATAAACTCGAAATCTTTGTTCCTTTGTTTCGTGTTAGTGTGGTCATGCAACGGTAACAGCAATATATCAGCTTACCTGTAGGTTGGGTGGACAATGGTCCAGCAGTTCGAGCATGTGACGTATGTTCTGGGCATCTTGAATGACAAAGTTTAGTTCCATATCGAATTCGCCTCCAACCAACTGAAACAGAGTAACATTGAATTAGATACAAAGTGAAACTAATTAAAATTCAAGCGATAACTTGTTAATTGGAACATAATTGGCATTGTCGCGATCTTCTAGAAACTTACAAGTCAAACTTTAACTTGTGCTGTATTTATACGTCGTAAACGTTAATTAAGTATATCGCTCACACTAAAATTTCAAATTAAATTTTAATTTGCATTATTGGTTATCATTACGGCGCTATAATTCCAATTTGCGAACTTTATGAAATTCTATAGGAACTAACTACTTCGGTAAGGCAATATGCTATAATTAAAATTGTTAACATCCACGTAAGATTCTGATTAGAAGCCATATAGTCCGGTAAAATTAGTCATTCTGCATTTTCACATCCTGGGACTATTGCAGAATTATTGGAAATTGTTTTTTTTTTACTAAACGTTAAGGTCACATGTTTTTTGTAAAAAAGTATTGTTTTCAAAAAAATACTTTTCTGATTCTTAAAGCTTATAAAAAAACCTTTAAAATGGAATTTTTTTATTAATGTATGGTACATAAACTGATCGAGAGGATTTATTGAGGGTGGGGGCATATTTCTGCTTTTCTCCAAGAATCGCTATTTTTCGCGAATTTTTGACATTTTATTAAAAAATTATGGATTCTACGTAAAAATTGGGATATAAAGTCGAAAATTTATTTAATTCCATGTAATTTGTTTTCATTTTTTCTTGCCATAAGACGAAAATTCACTGAGGTTACTCAAATATACGAAAGCAACATATTTGGGAAAATTCTAAATTGTTATGTATCCTTCACAGTGCATTTCTTACCATTTTTAAATAGAATCTTCGTAGCCTAACTAAATAGTATATATATATATATATATATATATATATATATATATATATATATATATATATATATATATATATATATATGTATATATATATATATATATATATATATATATTTTTTTTATAATATAGTTATTCGAATTATTATACTCTTCGCAAATACAAAACAAAGAGTATATTGCATTCGATCGGCACATTTCTAAAACCGGTAATATTGCTCGTAGAGAAAAAAATTTCGTATCACTGTGTTGGTGATCGAATTCTGAACAACTTTCAAAATGTCCGTCCGTCCGTCGGTCCGTCCGTCCGTCCGTCCGTCACGTTTCTTGTAAGCACGATAACTTAAGAACGAAACGTTCGATTGTATTGAAATTTGGACAGTAAGTTGGTGTAAGCTAGAGGAAGAACCCTATTTTGTTTTTGAGCAAAATCAATCGATAAATAAAAACTGCGAAGAGTAGCATATAGAATGTGCAACAATTATATAAAAAGTGCATCGGCGAAGAGTGTAACGGTTAGCTTGTTTTTTTTTTCACATCTCAATATTAATATTTTTGAAATCGGCACCAAAGAGCCTCAAACTCGTCATTAAATCGTCAGAATTAGTAAAGTAATCGAATACTGTACGATTTCTTGTAGTTGGCGGAGGCAATAGATAAAAGTCAACATAAATCCACTACAACCTATGAATACAATGAATAATACAAATTGTAATATGACTATTAATATTGCTAAATAAATTGTTTAAACAATAGGGTCGATTATTATTTTCTAAAATTCAGAATTGAACTATCACTACTAATATTATTAAAAAGTTAATTTGGTTCAAATCTTGCAACCACTTCTAATTTATTTATTGCCAGAAAATTTTGCATAAATATGTAACATCAGTGACAATACATTTTAGGAAAAATAGAAAATGTACCATACAAGTCAAAATACGGAAAGTCCGTGTTCGTACCACCGGCGACTCCGGCAAAAATTAAAGTGCTAGCGGAACTAGGTTTATTTGCATCTTAAGGTGGCCATTCCCTAGAAAGAGATATCCGATAGGAATATGTTTACTATTTTTGCCCATAACTTGTTTTTCTTAGTAGTTCTTTTTTTAAAAGAACTATAAGAGTACCTAAGTAGAACCATAACAAGACTATTACTATGAATTTTCACTCAATAATTTCAGTGGTTTGCAAAACAGCTAGATTTAAATTTAAAAATTATGTTAATCTTCCTATTTCGTAGTTTTAAATCTAGCTATTTTGCAAACTACTGAAATTATTGAGTCAAAATTCTTAGTAATAGTCTTGTTATGGTTCTACTTAGGTACTTTTATAGTTTTTTTTAATATACCTACTAAGAAAAGAAAGTTATGGGCAAAAATAATAAATATTTCCCTATCTGATCTCTTTTTAGGGAATGGTCACCTCAAGTCACTTCTTTTTTTGGTAACAAGCTTCTGTTCAACTGTAGGTGTTTGTCCGTGACTATAACACGGAAATAATAAAATATAAGTAGAAAACTGTTGAAGGCAGCCATTCCCTAGAAAAAAACGTCCAATAGGAAAATATTTATTATCTTTGGCCATAACTTTTTTTTCTTAGTACGTGTAATTAAAAGAACTATAAAAAGAACTGTAAGAATACCGAAGTAGAACCATAATAAGACTATTACTATGAATTTTCACTCAATAATTTCAGTGGTTTGCAAAATAGCTAGATTTAAATTTAGAAATTATGTTAATATTCCTACTTCGTAATTTTAAATCCAGCTATTTTGCAAACCACTAAAATTATTGAGTGAAAATTCATAGTAATAGTCTTGTTGTGGTTCTACTTAGGTACTCTTATAGTTTTTTAAATACACTAAGAAATAAAAAAAAGTTATGGGAAAAAATAATAAATATTTCCCTATCGGATGTCTCTTTCTAGGGAATGGCCACTTTAAATATAAGCGTTTATTAAAATAGATTAGATCGAAGAAAACAAATATTACGTGATTTAACTCTGTTGTGGCGCTGCGCTGGCAGATATTTCAAAAGTAGGCATTTTTTAAATAAAAGTCGTTGTATGCACCGAATATTTATTTACACCGTAAAATAAAATCATTAAATGCTACTGAAAGTGGTATTTGTCTACCTAGAGCTTTTCATTTTATTTATATTTATTAAACATAGTATTTAGAAAACATTATTTTAAGTCATAAATCTTACGGAACGCAAAAAAATATGAAAGAATATCGCGATGCAGCGAAGGATTATTATTTAAATAAAAATACTTCTGTGCCATTATCATAAAATTATTTATTTAGCTTTGCCCTAATAGGCCAGGCGGCAAGTATTTTTCTTTGATAAATTGAGGCGGCAGTAGTTTTTTTAACAGCTCTGTTTGGAGGTCAGGAATAACATAGAAAATGTACAAACTGCAGAGGTACGGAACCATCTTTAATTATGTAAATTAGGTACCAAAATCAAGTTTTTGTGCAATGACTCGTTTTCTGATCTTACGCTCCAAGTGATGGTATCCAAAGTGAAAGATAATTAAAAAAAGGTTTCATAATTTTTTTTCCTCAAAATTGCCAAGTGTTAGAATATAATGGCGAGGAACAGTTGTATGAGAACCGAATAAAGCGCCGAAATTTTGTCTCACCGTCAACTCGGAGTTAATGGTGCATGAATCCGTTTGGTGGGGGAAAAGAATAAAGTGATTGAATGATTGTTACTTTTATGTGGTGGTGATCTTCGATTTTTGCTTCATGAAAGGAGTATTCATAACATCATACGAGATGTAGTCAATAAAATCATAATATCAATTCTACCACAAGCAATCTTGGTCGTATGCACGACATCCTCATAAAATGTTGACGAATTGCGGTTTCAAGTGGAGCCACTTCCGACAAGACAGGAGCACCCTTTTTGCACCCCCGATATCTAGAAAACTGTGCATTTTTTTACCTTGTGTCCATGAGAGCTTTTGATTAGGAGGTCGAGAGGAATAACATCTATCGATTCCATCGAATTTCACCGAAAATGGAGCCACTTCCAACAAGTAATGAGTACCCTATTTGCACCCCGATATCTTGAAATCCTGACGTATAGGGGCGAAACTGACGTCGGATTCGTTTTCAGAGCGCAAAAATACATAACAAAACAATAGTCTGGTTTATGGCGCAGAAAGTTTTATTTTTGTGGGCCTATGTAATCAGATGCATTGCAGCATGAATTTTTCAACAAATAGTTATTCATCAAATAAATTGAGTTAATTTCTCTTTTCTTAATTTTGTTGTCCTAATACGATCGTTCAATTATTTTACTCGCGCTGTAATTCTATGACCCAAATTTGAATTAATCCTCTAATACCATATAAATCTGATTTAAGTTGTTTACGTTGAAGCTGTATTCAGGAATAAACCTATTTCCATGACTCGTAGAAATGCTGTTTACGTAACTATGACTTGATATTTTGTATAACAACAAACATGCGGGCAAATATCCGCCTCCGTATTGTTCCTATGTTTCCATCGAGAAGAAACTAGGCCGGATCTCATCTGCCGCCAGATATTTTGCATTTCTGCTAAATGTCAAGACAGCTTCTCTTGTTTCACGCATAGAATTAATTGCTCGCCGTTTGCCAGTCGTACGAATGTAATCTTAAGCTGAAAATTATCCAAACAACGATTCTTACAATTAGGCCATTAAGCACTTTGTACGAAACCTGCCAGCACAATAAATTATCATTACCATAAGGTTACGACAACTAAGTAAAACTATAGCGTCGCGTCACTAGAAATTAATAGTGGTATAACAAAAGTAATGTAGGCGATGAAATTTAAAACATTTTAAGGAACAAGGAAGGCGCATTCAAAACGGCTCAATTGTCAATTCATTCAAGAAAATGAAAACACTTATTTGCCTAAACTTACTATATAGAATTAGACCTAAATATTCTCGAATCTGAAATTCGTTTAAACATTACAATTCTTTGCTTAGAAATAGGTAAAAAAATTCACAAATAACAAATCTCGAGTCTTTATAGCTTCGAATATAAATACGGAACATGTGTTTTTATTGATACATATTCCTTATAGGATTTTGGAAACAGCAGAAAAAATAACTATCTATAAGCAAAAGAAAAACTTTGTATAAAAATGTTAATGAAATCTTTGCATTCTTTCGAATTCTGGTTATGCTAGCAAATTAAAATCCTAAAATGAATTTGTCTAATTTCTTATTTGACAATTCTCATTTTAACACTAGCATCCACACAGTCCCCTACGACCATGAAGATTCAGTTAAAAATGAGAACAAATTGAATTTATTTATCTACCTTGTTTTAAAACATTTTTCATTCTAATGTTTTTTTAATGCAAAACAGAAAGCAGAACCCTGTTTCTTTACATATTTTTAAAATATCTCGTGAAATACGCCTCTAATCGACTCGAGGTATACTGATTAAATTTCTTCCTAAGAAAATTTCCAACAAGGATAGGCTACTGCGAAAATTCGCAAAACTTGTTTACTATTGCAAAATTAGTAACAAAGGTAAAATAAATCAAAGATTTTCAAATTCCAATAACTAAAGTAATTGTCATCAACACTCGATAAAGTTTTGGGAAAGGAAAGCTCTTGGGATGCCTAAATAATGGGCACAACCCCTAGTCTCCAATCCAAAATGGCGGGCGGCCTATCGCAAATCTCCAAATTTGAAAATCGGAAATGCTGCTGTTTCGACAAAAAAATACGGATCGACATGAAAACAATTGGAATCGGTTGAGTTTACCAGTATATTGGAATGTACCAATATTCAGATTTTTTTATTAACAAATAAATTTTTAATCTACAAAAAACGAAAAAATTATCGTTGCTGGGGATCGTATCTCCGCAAATTTTCAGTTTAAAAATTTGCAACCAAGTGCATTGAATTGCTCTTAAAGAAACATGAATTTAAAAGAAAAGTTATTTCTAGGACCAATGGCAGCCGAGATACGCCACTTTTACATTTTTATCGATAACAACCGTTCTAGTCAATATTTTTACTTGAAACTTGGTATGATGCAACTAGAATGCTTTGTTTATAAGTACAATTTTTTTCAATTCACTTTGATCAATTCATCATTGTGAAAGTATCGATTAATATTTCTTATCCGCAATAACAGCAATGGACAGAATTAAAATTGGGGTCGTAGATTGTTGAACTTAACAAAGTTAAAAAATAATTAAAAATACCAGCTCAGTTACACTGGCTTATCTAAACAAAATAAAAACTGATTCCTTTCTCCCATTCGTTCTCCTCTTGACGATTCCACTTTAAGAAAAACATATACAGTTTCACCAGTAAAGTCTGTATCATATGGGAATTAATCAGTTTAAGTAACTTTTTATTTTATCAATAGTTTTTGCTTAAAGAATAATTCCAAATAATAGATACACTCAAGGACAAAATTATAGAATATTTTTTGTAATCACTATTACTTGAATGTGGTTTCAAATCGTCGTTGTAAATTTATATATGTGCTGATGTTATTCATTTAGTAGGTGAATATATTCAATTGTTTTAAAATATTTAGAGGTTTAATTCATTTTAATGGCGTATATTTTCTAACGCGCGTTTTGTCATTTGAAAATTCTTTACATAATTCAAGAATTATAGTGAATTGAGTGGTATTTGTTCTTACCTCTATTTAAGAAAAAAATATGCCACCAGATAGATACTACAGTGAAGCCGAAGCGGCACAAATTGTAACTCTATATGAGGAAGGATATAGACAAAAAGATATCTCACGACGTCTATTTTATTTTAAAAAGGTATCAAGAGACTGGAAAGACCCGGCCAAGGGCGCAAAAGGTGCACAACAGCAATTGATGACCGTTTTTTGATCCTTAATTCTACCTGAAATCGCACATTGATATCTACACATATCAAAAATGAGTTATTAAATGTAAGTGAATGTTAGTTCGAAAACGGTTAGACGAAGATTAAGAGAGGTAGGTTTAAAGCCAAGACGGTCTGCCAAAGTTCCACGTCTTTTCCAAAATCACAAAACTCGTCGATTACAATTTGCCAGAGCACATATTCAGTGGAATATCGAGAATTACAAAAATGTTCTATTCACTGATGAGACTATAATACAGTTATGGAAGCCAGATGGACGAAAGCATGTCTATAGAAGAGTTGAGGAACGATACACTAGTTGCAAACTCAGACAAACTGTTAGTTTTGGAGGTGGCGGCATAATGCGTTGGAGAGGTATTAGTTGGGAAGGACGCACCGAACTCGTGGAAGTCGCTGGACGAATGACTAGTGACTGGTATATCGATTTCTCCAAGATCATGTTTTGCCATATGTGGGCCACATTGGATATACGATAGGTTCGTATTTATGCACGATAACGCTTGACCCCACGCAGCTGGTACAGTGGCTAATTACCTTGATGCAGTCCAGATTCAAAGATTAGATTGGCCACCATATAGTCCAGACTTGAATCCCATAGAACATATGTTGGATCAGCTTAAACGTCGTATACGACAAAGAAATCCTGTTCCAAATACCCTAGAAGAAGTTCGAATTGCAGCACAATATGAATGGAATGCAATTCCTCAAGAATGCATTGAAAATCTAATTAGTAGTATGTCAAGAAGGAAGCAAGCAGCCACTAGAGCTCGAGGTGGGAATACTCGTTATTAACCATGCACTATTATTCTAATCAAAAGACTAATTTGCTTAACGTGGTAGCATTTAAGTTGAAACTAGGTAATTATTCTTAATTTTTATAACGATTTGCATTAATTTTTTTTAGCATTTTTTGCTAAGGAAGACTTAATATTCTTTACTTAAAATGTGTGAAAGAAACTATTTCTTTCTTGTGTAATGCGTTTCTTTCATTAAAATTTATAAATACAAAAGAATTGGGATTCGATATTCGATAATTTTGTCCATGAGTATAGTTAGTTCGGTCGTCGACGAGGGCAGGCGCGTTTTAGTGACTTTCACGAAATCTCGAAAAACTCGGGTAAAAACGGTTAGAAAACGTGCGGAAATGTGTTGAATTAAAGCGTGGTCAATCCTACATTAGTTGATATAAATTAGCATAAATTTGGCTATTTCATATAGCTGATATTTGATTATAGTATTTTAGATCACTAAAAGCGTATATAAAAAGCTCGACAAAGTGTACAAACATCGGACAACATAAGATAACGCTGCTAAAAAAAAAATAAACACATAAACTATAGTTAAATTATCATGCAACAATAAAATATAGGGAAGGCAGAGATATACATACGAAGTGAAGTGTAAATAAAGAAATCAGAGGATAGCAACCAAAGACCAGACTATTACAGAAAGCTAAGCTATATTAATTTAATTTATTAACTTAATATAATAACCCAGATAACAACCCAGTTTATTAGTCTAGTCTAGTCTATTTATTGTATTTGTTTCTTTGTTTATTGGTTTGTTTGTTTACTGTTTGTATTTTAATTTTTAGTTTATTACACAACATAAAAAAAATTTAAAAGTAAAACTGAAAAGGAATTAAATATAGGTAATGAAATAGATAAATTGAAAAGCGGCCAATTGGAAAACGGAAACTAAAACTGATTGCTTAAAAAACCCATATACAGGGTGTACAAAATATTACCTAGGGCCCCTTTCTGATAACCCGAAAGAAAGCTCTTATTTTATTTTTTACCGCGAGATAGGGCCCTTCTCAGAACCACCGTAAATGGATATTTACCTGTGGAACGGTAAATAAAATAAAATAAAAATTAAAAAAAGCTACTAGATTCAGAAACAGAAGAAACAGAACACTTAGAAGAAAAATAAATAAGGAGATGATGATAGATGGAAACTTAAAAGAAGCATGGAAACTGAAAAGAAGTATCTCGCAAACGCCTACACTTCCCAACCAATGATGACAGATTGAAACTTAAAAGAAGCATCCCACAAACACCTACACTTCCCATCGTATATTCCTACCTCATGCGTCATGTGGCTCTCGCTGCTGACGGTCGGAAAACTTTTGGAGTCCCACTCACAGTCGAAATATTTTTTGTTAAAAATTTTCCTCAAGAAGGTATCAGATTATATAATAACTTGGGGTTTGTCTCTTTCTCAACAAAAATCCATATCGCTTATATTTCTGGAGATTTCATTTGTGAATGCGTAAAGCACAGCGCTAATCTGTAACTTTAATAGGATTTTCAACTGTATAAAACATCAGATTCAAAATATTTACTTTTCGCAACACATTCTGCAGAAACTGAATTCGGTTCATGACCTACAAACAAGAATTTAGTAAAGTATATTCGCATAAATGAGTTTGCTGGCCTGTTTCTGCCTAACGATGAGGGGAAAATGGCATTCAACGGTGTAATACTGCCTTCACTAATCCTTTTTCCTCATCTGCTGTCAAAGCAATAACAATTTTATCTTATACCCTTCACTGAATTGATCTCCAACTCCAATTTCCTTTTTCGCTAAAGTAAGAATACAATACGGATATAGAAGTTATATATTAAATACACCAAAGTTTAATAAAGAAGAGATAAAAATTAAACTAAGTCAAGGATTTAGATGAAATATATCGACCTCTAATTCCATTGAGAAATGTTTTTTAAAAGTCCATAGTTCACTTTAGTCACAAATCTCTGTGAAGGAAATTAATTTATTTCCCAACGCTTTCACCCTTTTAAGAGAGCATCATTTATTATACCGAAGCACCGTCATATCGTGTTACATAATAAGGAGTTTTTAAGGTTATTTGTGACCTACCATAAACGCCAAACTCGGAAGTTTATTGCGGCGAGAACAGTGCAGCGGCCTAGACTTTTAAATCTGGGAGATAATAATGGTATAAATAATAATAATAACAATTTCGCTCCAAACTAATTAAAAGGATCACAAAAAGGACGAAAAAAAAGTAACTCAGTTGAAGTGAACCTTACTACCTAATATCAATAAAATCGGAGGAAAATATATATCAAAAACAGATTTGGTTGTATTGTGTGTTATCGTTATTTTTCACTTTGAAAGGATACCGAGTTACAATTTCTGGTTATATTTCAATAATAGGCAGATAGGTATAAGAGTGACTACGGACGCTCATCTGTGTACTATAGAATGCTCATCATACAACATACTGAAAACATAGTTTCAAATATTTTCGATTTGTTAACATATTAGAAAGTATTATTTTAAATCGATAGTACTTGAATACATTTATATTCGCAAATTTGGCTACAACAACACAAAGGGTCGGAGTGAACTAACGTTAAACTTGCTAAATGCAAGCAAGAACTTATTCCAGCGCTCTTAACACGTAAGATGTGAAGCAGTTAGGCAATGTCCACCCGGGCACGGGCGAGCACAGGTGAATGTCTACTCGGGCACCGAAAACAAGCCGACAAGGTAGGACCCTCACCTCAGGAACCACAATGTGTATTTCTAGATTGAAGAGTACATAATTCGTTCATATTTAGTTCGACAGAAATTGGATTATTTTAATGTATACCCCGTGACAAGCTTTTGTCATACAAAAAAAATTATAAAACGAGGATATTTGTTTGGGTAGATCATTTTTTAATTACCTTTGTTAACATCCACTCATCCGCACCGGGTTCACTCACTGGCTATAGCCCTTCTTCTTCTTCTTCTTTATAAGAGCCCCCTCAGAGATGATCCTTCTATATTCTCTAACTCCCAATGTCCTAATATATGCTCCACATCTTCAATCCATCTTTTACGTGGCCTTCCTCTATGCCTCTTCCCCGCCGGCTTCCATATCATTACTCTTCTTGTTGTTCTTTGGTCATGCACTCTTTGTATATGTCCAAGCCATTCCAATCTACTGCCTTATATTATGAACCTAACAATTTCGGCTCTTTTGATCAGGTGGTCTAGTTCATGCCTCATTCTTATTTTCCAGAAGACACCTTCCTCCTGGATGAGGCCATATATTCTTCGTAGCATTTTTCTTTCAAAGACTCTCAACTGGTTTACATCGGACTAGATAATGTCAACGCTTCGCACCCATATGAAACTATGGGTCGTATCAAGGATTTATATATTTCCGTTCAAGCTTCTGTTTAAAATAACACATAGTAACACCTCTTTCCACTCAGTATACGGGCCTTTTGATACTAGATTATCGTTGTTTATTTGTGTATATCATTATTATTAATATTTGCTGTTGTTTTCGTCTCCATGTACTTTGTTTTTGTTTCACTAATTTCCTCTTAACTGAGCTTCCTCATCAAATTGTATTAATGCTTCCCAAATGCGGCCTTATCTAGTCTTATTATGGCAATGTGATGGGCATAAGTGCAAAGTTCTACTGATTTTCTGCCTATATGGACAAAAATTTTAAGTTTTGGGGTGGATGCTTCTAGGGTCAAGTTAAAAAGCATAGTGGATAATGCGACCTCTTGTCTCACTCCAGAGTTTATACTAAATGAAGTTATTAGCTCGCCATCTACCCTTACCGCTGCTTTAGATCCATTTAAGGTGGCGGCAATGAGCCACACACATTTTGAGGGGATGTCCTGATCCAATCAAATCACGTTTTAGTACATTCTAATAAAGCTTGTTTGTAAAACGTTTTTAAATTTTAATTGTACAGGGTAGAGAGCCTAATGGTAGATAGAGCACTTCAAGGCAAGTCTAGATCATCAGGGAAAAAATGTTATTGGCCAGTGGTTAAGATGATACAGGGTGTTTTATGCATTTGGTCTGAAAATTCAAATAGTTATTTATATCTCTGCAACGGTTGGATGTAATCGAATGAAATTTACCAGCAACATTTCGCAGCTGGGACTTGTCAGACTAGTTTAATTGATTTTGAAAAATTTAGGACCGGACTCAGAAAGAATCTGCCCTTCTCGTTTTTGACCAATAAGTACATTTTTCTATCGCATTTCTGGAAAACTATTAACGGATTCGGAAAGTTCAGAAAAAATGCTATAAGAATAGCGATTCAATTTTGACGACACAGCTAAACCGTTTCGACACAAAAATCACAAAACAATTTAGCGCACCAGGACTAACAATTTGACCGAGCATTATTTATGGAACAGTTTGATAGAGTCCATTCAAAGGCTTCAGATCCATATCCCTTCGAAGACTGCACAAAATACATGCGAATAATATACCTAGCATGAAAAATACAGGGTCGTACTTGTGAAATTTTTTATTTAAAAAAAAAACTTTTATTTTAATGCATTATTTATATTAACTTCCTGGCGAAGTTTAGCTAATTGCTACTCTACCACTTAACTACGACGGCGAGATGATATACTGGTCACTCATACAAGTGCCGAACTCAAGCAGCGAGCCTTACTCACTAATCGATTGCGCCACTTAAATCGGTAACCGATACCACACCGAATTATTTTATGTAATCTATATAAAATGATCAAATTTGATGGATTGTGGATATAACCTTCATAGAAATAGCATGCACACATAAATGTCATAAGCCTTTTAATAAACAAACAAACTTAACATCATAATATTACATAAGCAATGCTCCGAATCTAGTATAAGAGGTTCTCAAAATGTCCTCCCCCAACTTCGATACATTTCCTGCATCGCACCAATAAATGTCGTGTGGTCTTCCCGATGGTTTGTCTCTGGTTCCTCATGTCATCAAATTGCTTCATGTGGCCCCAAACATAATAATCAAGAGCAGTTAGGTCAGAAGACCTAGCTGGCCAAGCTTGAGTGCCTCCGCGACCGATCCAGCGGTTAGGAAATACATTGCTGAGGTGCTCCCAGACCTGGAGTGAGAAATGCTGAGGTGCCCCATCATGCTGGAAATGAATCTCCTGTTGACATTTTACGCCAATAATAAATAAGGCAAAATGATCCGGAAGGTAAATTTCTCCAGTCAATTGGCCTTCAAAAAAATGCGGTTCTACCAATGTATCGTTCACCACTTCACACCACACATTAAGTGAGAACTTGCGCTGAGAGTTTCTCTGGACAACGGTGTGAGGACTATTGTGGGCCAAGTGTGTGAATTCCTAGAATTGCACACTCCGTCTCGTGTGAATTGGGCTTCGTCCGTGAAAAGAATTCTGGGCAAAGTTCTTGGATGACGAATTATCCAACGGCAGACATGCTGGACTTTTTGGGTAAGGATACGGCCGTTCCGCTTTTAGTGCCCTCCATACACGGGTTTGAGGAATACCCAGTGCGTGTGCTATTCTTCCAGTGCTTGTTGAAGGATATTGCTCTGCCATCTCCTCAATATTTTCTTCGGCCGGTCTAACTACTCGTTCTATATTTTCGTTACTTCTAGGAAATCTACCATGTTCTCGAGAGAACTGAAAAGCTCTGCTGAAGGTGTCGCGCGACAGTACTCGTTCACTAGGAAATCTTTTCTGATATTTCCTAACGGCAGCCCTTGTATTACCATGGCAAAACCCATACATATAAATGATATCAGCGAATTCAGCGTTTGTAAGCTTAGTTGGGCATCTTTAAAACACGAGTAAAACGAGGTACAATTAGATAGAATACCAAATTGTCAGAACAATTATTGTTGTCATAGAGATAATGATAAATACCTACACAGGTTACTATTCTTCTCGATTTCAAAATAAAACTGTAGATATCTTTCTTAATTAATAGATAGGTTATGTTTTATGTTCTCATTTTAAGTCGTGACCGGGTTTAAGAAAGTCCTGATGCGCTACCTAAATTGTTTTGATTTTTTTTGCCGAAACGGTTTGGGTATGCCGTCAAAATTGAGTCGCTATTCTTATAGCATTTTTTCTGAACTTTCCGAATCCGCTAATAGTTTTACAGAAATGCGACAGAAAAATGTACCTATTGGTCAAAAACGAGGACGGCAGATTCTTTCCGAGTCCGGCCATCAATTTTTCAAAACCAATTAGGCTAATCTGACAAGTCCCAGCTGTGAAATGTTACTAGTAAATTTCATTTGATTACATCCAACCGTTGCAGTGATATAGCTCTTTGAATTTTAAGACCAAATGCATAAAACACCCTGTATCTTCTTAACCGCTGGCCAAAAACATTTTTTCCCCGTTGATCTAGACATGCCTTAAAGTGCTCTATCTGCCATTGGGCTATGGCTGCACCCTGTATGTGAAGTTGATACTAAAAGTTTGTAACAAAAGAAAACAGTGGCAAATTAAGATGTAAACAGCCTAAAACCCTAGAATTTCATGTAAAATTTAACCAATACCGATATCAGTTAACTCGTAAATTCTTGCAGGGGTTGTCGGTGATACAAACACGACGTATTCTATATGGTCCATTCCCTACGGATTGTATCCTATAATATTGTAGTACCATCCATACTATGTAAGTGTGCAAAATTGCAAGGCAATAGATCAATTGTAAGTGCTGCAAAATTGACTTGCAAGACTTGAACTAAACTGACTATCGCCTAACCGACAAATATGGGAAGTCAAATAAGAGCTAGTACAGATAAACGATAACATTTTAAAAATAAATACCATTCTGTAGCCATATTTATTAAAAAAACATGAAAATTTATAGATTCTACACTAAAACTTTCTAGAACATAAACGACTATCATTTTGCATGAATTTAATAACCTACTCTAGCGTCAATTGTCTATTACCTAAGTGTGTAGCTTCCGAATATCATTTAATCGAACATATTGTGTTTACTAAAGTCTGCTTAACGCTGCATTGGGCTAAATCACGGCTGGTACGTTTATACGGTCTGTGAACAATTCTAAATGCGATGTCTACAAAAGGCAGAAGCATTATACAATTCAGCAAACCTCGTGATACCTACCGTCCAATTCTACGACTTGTTTGTTATAGTGGGGGAGACAGCATTGCTTTTTTGGTAGTGTTTTCATACCAACTGATTATTATTTCTAGTAATAGATTTTATAAACAATAAGCGAAACAACAATCAGACGCGGTGGACCGGGGCGGAATATAGATTTAAATTTGAAATAATTTCGTCGGAGATGCTAAAGCCTCAAATTTTTCACCGTTCATAATTAAATAAATACCATCGACTGAAAGGTCGTACGATGTCTCTGTAGAAAAAGAAATACTGACATTTCATCAGCATCGCAAATTGCAACGGCGAAATCGGAAGTTCAGCCCGGCATGAGTGAACCAAAAATTACATTTTTTAACATTTCACCAAAGCGGGGAGGTAGCGTTGAATTTTTGGTAGTGTTTTCATACCGATTGATTTTTATTTCTGGTAGATAGATTTAATATAATAAAAAAGCGAAACAAACGTCAGACTTCGCATCCGCTATAATAATCCTCAAAAATTGCATTTGACAATGTTGAAATACCCAAGATAACAAGCAATTTCTAAGATGACTCGATTTTCAATTATCATAATTGCCCACCAATTTGCGCAATTGCCAATTTAAGCAAAAAATTGAAATATCCAGACTAATTTATATAATGACACAAGGCAGATTTGAACGCCACTGGCTGTCTCTAAAATAAAACCATAAGTAACAAGGCCACGTCAGATTGAATGGGTCTTGAACAACGAGACTCTTGACAGAAAACAACTCCCTACTGTGTCCAATTACAAAGAAAAATCCGACCCTATACAATGCAATTAAGGGATGGCGCTTTTATGGCAAAATTTTGTTTGTCTTCTAACAGACTTTTATTATAGTAGTCAATATTTGAGTTACACTTTGGACAGCTTGGAAAATTAATCTTCTGTTATTTCTATAACGTGGTTCTTCATAATATATAACATCTTTATTCAGAGACCAACTGATTAACGATTCAAAACATAAGAGGAAAAGTTAAAAACACTACACATACCTCTCCAAAGTATTCAGGGTTTGAAAAGTGAAAAACGAATTCCTTATAAGCTGAATTGTTTTTCCGTCCGTCTATTTATTACAGCAGTTTATCTCCGAAACTATTGTAACGAAATCATTTTCCACAGGGAACATGTAAAATAAATCACTGTTGTTAATTTCTGTTGACTCCTCTTCAATTATAATTCAGTTATGTATAAAAACCAGGCCTTCGCAAATTCTCTGTTCGAAATATTGGAAAATCATTATTTCTTAGAAAGATAGTAGTCAACGAAAACTGGACGTGCAACTTTCCGGTACTTTGTATTAAATTTGCAACGTCGTTTCAGGTAGCTGTTCATATGCATTCAAACGAGGTAGATGTGCTTAGTAAAGTCCGGATCCAAGTCACACCAGTAGGAGTAAATTCTGAAAGCAAGACTTGTGCGCAAACGTGGAAATAAGAAGAGCTACACATCGTATCTAAAAGAAATATTAAAAGTTAGTTATTAGTAGCCGACTGTTTGCGGCAACACACGTTCGAAGAAGTATTGCGCTTGGGGTATCACCTGGGGCTCATATTTCAAAACAAAAATCGCGGAAAATAATTGTAAGTTCCAAAAGTTGGAAAGACATGCGGAAATTTCACAGGTTCGTAATCCGCTAATGCGCACAGGTTTTGCGATTTCCACCAATCTGTTGCAGTAGCAAACTGAAGATCACAATATAGTCAGTCCGTCCTGACTATGCCGCTGAGTCAGACGTGCTCCCCCGCAACAAGAGGAAGTAAATAAGAGTAGTTGAATGACAATCTGACTGATGTTAGGGACCCTGTACTAATCATACTTTACCTTTAAGCTTTGGAAAAGCTACGTGCTTACGATCTGAAGTAGTTTTTCATCGGGCACACTAAATCGAAGTTCGCACCTTGCGTCCTCAGTTGCCGAAGTAGTCTAACATCGGGCAATGTTGAGAAGTGTGTTATGATCAATACTATTTTCCCTTTCAGCTTTGCGAGAGCAACATGCTCACGTACCGGAGTAGTCTTTTATCGAGTACACTAAGCCGTAATTATTTTGCATCCTCAGTTGCTGGAGTAGCTTATCATCGGGAAACGTTCTGGTTATATTACAATTAATCATAACTTCTTTTCAGCCTTGCCTGCCGAAATTGTTACAATTTTACCGATAACCTTTAGGGTATTGTGCATTGGCCAAGTTTAAAATTGTTAGTTGCGTTGCATGAATATATGTGGTAATTGCTTCCTCCCTTCTGGTGTTCGTGGTGCACTATCTATATTATCATCCGCTCTGCTGCTTATGGATATTGGCCCCACTTACCGATCGCTTAAGAACCTTCTACTATAATCCATAATCACCCCTCTAGCATTAGATATAGCTTTGCTTAGGTGCTTTTAAGAGTAATGATTTTTCCGATATAAAGGGAGCTAGCTCCCGAGTTTTCCGTTTTACCATAAACCGACCGACGTCGCTTCGGCGCCAAGGTGAGACTCCGCCATTGCTGGGTGAAGTAACATCACACTATTGTAGCTAGACACAGGAAATTCCACTATGCTGTTAGAGTTTGATGTTTCGCAGGCAACTGATGTTTCAAAAATATTTTCTGTCGCCCTTTTAGTAGGTTAAAATTTACAACGTCTACAAGAAAAATGTATTTAATCCAGGCAAGTGGAGCATCGTTGGCAAGGTCGAAATTCAAATATTTCGAAAATATATTTTCAACTTACTATATTAATTAAAAATGTTCATTTTTACTATATGCCCCATTATTTCCAGTAGACTTAGGATAATAATTCTGAAACAGGGCCTACTAGCGTGATTGGAATTGTTCCTGTTATGCCGCTACCATTCATCGATGTGGAAGCTCTTTTGAATAAGATGAAGAAGATGATATGGCGTCGTTGGCAATGAATTCTAGTAGTGCAATCTACTTTATAGCATGTGTGTGTGCAATCTACGGATGACTCTTATTTTTTATTTCTGTTTCTAAAAGTAAATATTACTTATTATATAAAAGTCACTGATATTTGTCATTCATTTTATTCTATTCCAAAAACGCATCGGCTGTGCCTGCTGTAGTGGACCAGAATGTACGGATGATAGTTTCAAAAGATTCGCTCTTTTTGGTAACCAATCACAAAATAAACGATTGACATATCTCTAATTCATCCAGTATTGATTGTGTTCGTGAAATAATGACCAGAAACCAACGCGACGCTGTAGGTAGCGCTTACTGGAGCCAACTAGCCTTTGCTAGGAAAATCTTCAAAAACTACCTTTATTGATGGATTTTACGCAGATTTTAAAGGAAAAAACTCTCAATGGATTAATGGAGATCGGTGCCTGCCGAAAAAAAGTATATTAATATTCAAGAAGCAATAGTTTATTATTCATACAGCACGAGAATACATGGGTAAAATTGAAGCGCCTTGTTATTAGGTGCTATCTATAATTATTATAGGGTCTATTGGATGTGGTGTCCTCTCTTACTATGTTGAACTACAACATATCAAAATACCCCAATGGTACCATAGTCCCTAAAGCATATCTATAATCCGCGCGGAGTCCTTTATTTGCTCAAATAGCTTTTTCTCATTTTTATAAATCTAAATGTCCACTACTTTCGGTCTCCGTTGAACTTTAACCGTCCGCAAGATCAGTGAAAGTACAACTGTTTCTATGGTAACAGAATCAGCCTGATCGACGCGCCATGATTTACGTTTAACAGAAATCGAAAGTAACGGCCCTTACCAGCTAGCAGTTAGACCACTGTTAAATATTTTGTTTTTTACTTAATGAATATTAATGTCAACTAGCGTACTTTTACGACTTTAGACAAGCAATCCTTTTTTTGTGTAAAATTAAAAAATAGGTAGCTCATACCACTCAAGAGCGAAAGAAAATTTGGAGTAATACTTTTCAATGGCAATTGTGTAAGTAGGGCTCCTCTCTATGAAATTTAGCAGTAAAGATATCTTAGCAATATTTATGAACGCAAACTTTACCGTCCAACATCTCTTATACTTCTGGTTTAATAATACAAAATATGTTTTAAAAATTTGTCAAGACTCAGTATCTCTAAAAGTGTTGTATGGTATATTAGATATATAGGGTGACCGAAAGGGACCGGATGTTTTTAAAATGAACAATACTCACTCGTTTTTTAATTAAAAAGCAATTTTATTATGGTGAAATCTTCTTAAATACATGCCATTTTGAATACATATCATGAACGAAAGATAATATCAGACAGGTGGTGTCCATTTTCTTCAATACAGTTCGACCACCACCTGTTCCAGCATCTCGTAGGCGACTGCAACGACTTCCTGCCTGATTGCCTTCAGATAAACCAAGGTGCGGGGTTTGTGAGCATAGAGACGTGATTTGAAGTACCCCCACAATAAACAGTCGCTCGTCCTCAAATCAGGGGACTTCGGAGGCCACGGGATATCGCCAAAACGTGATATGACCCTTTGAGTAGACATGCGTCGAACGCCATCCATAAACATTTCGGTTGTTATATAGACGTCGTGTCCTAAGCTCTAGATTGAAAAAATTCTAATCATGTGGACACAAAGTTCAGAAGTGATCATCACAGCGGCACCATTATCATCTTTTCCTGCGTCCTTGCTGCCCTCTTGGTATCGCGGCATCCAAGGTTGAAGTGGACACGAAAAGGTCGCTACGACCGATCCTCCATTTTGCACATAACTGTCGTAAGTGAACATATGGTGTGCCACAGTCCACTGCTCCATAGCTATTGAAATGGCATCGTATAACAAGAGCAATGACATCAGGTTCACCCCACTACATCCTCTATGCGCCGCGTACTACCCATTCCAAAAACTTCCGGTTCCTTTTGGTCACCTTGTATAAAGCAAATAAGCAAACTCCCCCTCTTCTTATTAATCGACTTTAAAAATTTATAAAAAGGAGCTGCTTCTCAATTCGATCGTATGTTTGTTTCTTTTTCATGTATGTTCAGCAATTTCTCTGGGAATTGAACCTCCGGCAAAATTAAACCGCCCTTAAAACACATTGAACCTTATTATCTGCTACCGATTTTGAGGTCGGTGTAAAAATGAACAAATAACAACAAACATTTTTTTCAATTTTCAAAAAAACTTATTGTACTACCTGGTAGTAGTTTTGATACGTTTCTCAAAGCATTATGTATGATAAAATATGTCAAAGATAGTTCCTAATATTAATTTTTAAGCTATCGTTTGAAGCTTTAATGGCCAAATTGACTGAAAAGTAAAGTCTTCAAATATTGTGAAAGAATTTGAGGCGCCAACATCGGCCATTTCCTGATTATTCCGTAAAAGCTGCCAGTGGAGGAAGGCGAATGAATGTCTTAAATCTGTTCTTGATAGGTCACGCTTGTGCCATATTAAATATTCCATGGCGGCCGATGCGGCCATTGGAGTAAAGAAATACGAGGTCTCGCAGACGGCATGTAATGTGATGAATTTGTGATACGATTTATGTGATAATGTAAAAGTTCCAAAGTTCATGTAAGTAGTAAGTTAAGATCAAAAACGAGTCGAGGATTTTTCCATGATGAAGCTTGAGTAATAAGAATTTTATCTGCTAAGGGACTTTCTGAAAGTAATAAAACTTTCGATTATAGAAATCCCAAATTTTCGAGATTTAGAAAGAAACTTGGTGTCATATACACGGTGTGCTTTATGTATACCGTATATATACTTACTTACTCTATGTAAAAAATAAATTCATTGTCTGCAATATTAAAACATTTCGAGAAAATAAACACTCGGATCCAAATTATTTCTTGCCTGAATGAATGTTATTTAGTCATCTTCGATTAGACTGCCTCTGAAGAAGTTTCCACGAACAACGAAACATTTTAACATTAAACTCGGATACTAAGTGCACGTCGGCGCACCGCACAGCACACATCGCCCATCGCACATAGCACAGCGGCTAGCATGGTCTGCATACAAAAGAAATTGTACTAATTGTTCATATATTGTTCGACTATGTCCTTCCAAAATTGTATTAAGAACACGATATCACCCGTGCTGAGGGCTGTGCGATGTGCGAGGCTCAAGTTATTGATTTGGTCACTCTCACTTAACATAATGGTTGTATTTAATTTTACTGTGCGATGTGCGGTGCGATGTGATTATGATGTTATAACTTTTTTATTTACTGGCCAATTTTGTTCAAAAGGAATAGGTTCTTCCTTTAGCTAACAATAATTTACTGTTCCAATTTCACTACAGTCGAATGTTTCATTCTTATGTTATCATATTTACAAGAAACGTGACGGACGTACGGACGGACGGACAGACAGACAGACGCACGTACGGACAGTTTGAAACTTATTCAGAATTCGATCACCGACACAGATATATGAAAATTGTTTATCTACAAACTATATTATCGGTTTTAAAAATGTGCCGATCAAATGCAAGTGTCGAGCGCAGCAATGCCTGGAAATGGGAACAAATCGAACACAATCATTTTCGACATTTTATAGAAGAAATGTCAAAGCGTATAGTGGCCGTAATTCACGCCCAAGACATTTTGCATACTATGAGGGTCAGAAACACAACATAGCAACTTTCCACCAAGCATCTTCCAGATACACTCCTTGGGATTCAAGCCTGGAAAGTGTACCTGCAAAATTGTACTTGGTATTTCTAAAAATCCGTTCTGCAATCCTTGCAACATGTGGGCAAACTTATAGAATATCCAAAGTCAGTTTGAAACTCAAAAAAAGACCGACAAAGGAATACTTAATAACGATGGACATGAGCGTCGACCCACAATTATTAATTATTGAATTTTAGAATCACAAGATGGATAGAGTCAAGTAAACTTTAACTTTTTTGTGTATGAGTTAATAAGTGTGCACACAACGTTAAAACAATAGCCTAAAAACATTGTTCACGTATTTTGACAAAGCTTAGTACAGCCGAAGAAGCGATCTTTGGACCGGCCAAGTTAAAGCATACTGGACTATATGTAGCATCAAGGTAACCCTTATGTATCTGTCAATATTCGTAGCTCCCTCTGAAACCACTGCTAATTCCGTTTGAGCTTTCAGGCACACACTACCCTCCAAAATGATCAAGTCGCCACAATAATTGGGGTACGTTACAAAACTGCCTTAATCAATTCATTGTCCCTCGATATAATCTCTGACGACCATCTGATGAACTAAGACAGAATTTAGATTCATCAGAAAACAAGATCCATGGCTCCATTATCCAGCGCCCAGATCCAAATGTTCCGTAGCAAACGTAATTTCTGGTCTACTATGAGGGTGTTATAGGTCTTCTTGTACGTAAATCATATTCTCTTAACACCTCCCCCAATCGACTTGTTGCATGAACCACAATATTGTATCTGTCACACAAGATACTAAGTAACAAGAAACCTGCTAGATCCTCTTCGTTTTATGAACTCACCCATTTCACGAAAGCACTCTACGGCACTCTGAACACTGTATCTTCAAAATCCCACTACTTTAACCACATGCGACTTTCCGTCCTGCACCTGAGGTATTTTTTCCTGACGTGTTAATTCCTGAGAGAATCAAAATTTGGATTTTAATATCGACCCAATATTTTTATTTTCGATTTCAACGTACCTATATTGAACGAATATTAATTAAATCAGGATTCAGCCAATATTGTATTGTACATACAAACTGTTGTTGATTTTCGCTTACTATCCTACCTTATTTTTGTTAATATGAACTCAGGAAGTTCCTTTCAGGATTTAATATATTCTAAACATCCTGTACAGTGCACAACTAGAAATTCAAAAAGCAACACAATCAGGCTTAGTCAATAAATCTGAGTGCTTCTGTAACAAAAACTGTTCAATCAGCGTAAGCGGATTTGGTACTGAATAATGGTAAGGTTTTTTATTCGTCACCATTAAAATTTGCAAAACTGTCAATCACTGCTTGCCTCTGTATCGAACAAACTAGGAATGGGTAAGGCATTCAACGACAATAAAATCTTCCGCATTGCGAAAGCAACCAATTCCGCGTGAGTTATTGAAATTCAAATAAGATCGTATAAACCGGACACACATTTAGGTGTAAATGGGCTCAAATCAGAGCCAGACTATATTTTTCCCTCTTTCCCAAAGCCATACCGTAATTTACTTTGCATATTGTGTCAGTAAGTTCGGAGGGAAAATCCACAACAAAATTGGAATTTCATATCATGAATATATCACAGAGAGGATACACATCCCATGCATAGAAAGTGGACCTGACTAGTTTCCAAAATTAAATTTCCTTCAGGAATTCTCTTGCGTCAGAGGTGGCTCGTGACACGCTCACAACTTCATAACTTCAAACAACTGAAAAACTCTTAATAACATTCAACTCTTTACATTTCTAGCATTCACTGAATGTGAAACGAACGATTTAAAAGCATGTTATTTGGATTGAAATTCTTTGATGAAAATCAAATTATTGCAATAAAAAACCTTTTAAAGTATTTGAATAACTCCAACGCTACTCCCGCCTTCCACTTACCTTTACCTACAGCGTGTTAATGACAATTATTAAAAATATTTATAATGGAATTGTATATAGTCTAGTCATCATGTTGTCAATATAGGGGTGTAGAGAAATAATTTAGAGGACTGGATTTTTTTGCGTGAACCCTATGAATTCCAGCGCTGTTGAGAATACGGAAAACATTTTGAAAACGGTGCATAAACAAAACCGTGAATTCCTCGGTTCCATCGTGTCTTACAAAATACATAAAATAAAATATTCTAGGACTGAAACACAACATATTGTTTCCAACATATGCCCTTTCAAAAACGTATTTTCTTGTCATTCTTAATAAAAAAATTGTACTGTTCTTGAAGTAACGTTATCACTGATGATCACTAGTAAAATACGATAAAAGTAGACTAAATTTCCTACAAACTCAAAAAACCAATCCTCTAATTCGAATAGGTCACAAGCTGTAATACCTCAAAGTAACCAATTTCGGACGTCTGCGTCGCAGGATTGTTGTTATTCGAAAACAACTTTTTTGAAGTGACTTCGACGTACAAATGTGTTGTAACGTGCGGAATGCACAAAAGCATTCTCCGTTACATTTTCTAACATTTAGTAGAAACATTTTAATAATCAAACGTTTTATTATCCTATGCTCTGGTACTATAACGAACATTCCTAAACAGATGAGAAGTTGGTAGTAGCTTATGCTTATGCATCGGTGTGTTGAACAGCGCATGCTCGATGATATTCAAATTAAATTAAGCAAATAAATCAAACTAACTGAAAAATGAAGTTGAGTCGAGTATTTATAATAAAGTCGGATAGTCACATGAAACGTAGAACTATCAGTAACAATATAGATCCTTCAGCTGATTAAATATTTCACTAAAATAAAAGAACTACTTTTTGGGGCGGAGCCACGTTACTGTCGGTCCGGGACATATGTCACAATACGCCGCGTTAGACTAAATTCCTTCTCTTTCACTTGAGCCGTCCTGCGAGGTGGACGTAATAGAAATTTTGTAAGACCCTAATGGGGATATTAAAATAGGAAGGAACCTTATAGACGTATAAGGTAATAGTTAAATAATTATATATCGTTAAATACCATCTAACATATAAAAATATTGTTTTAGGTTCTTTTTCTTTTTCTATACAATTACAAATTTCATTTTAACTTCGAAGTGATCTCGATGTTACACCTTTGCTTCGTGAACAATTACCTATATTCATCTTTTCTTAATAATCTGTAAATGAATTCTACTATGCTACGTTTCTATTTATTATGGAATTTCTCGACATGACGCATTTTTAAGATTTTACTACTGAGTAAATCATTCCAAGTCAGCAAAATGGAGTTATCCAACATCAGACTACATAAATCCGTATTCATCCCAGAACAGGAGCGCACTTAGGAATTTCTATCACCAGGACTTTTAAAACAAAAGATAAGTACTTTTGATTATTATCTCACATAAGAGGGATTATTTTCACTTATAGTAGTTCTCGCTTCATGAAAGCAATTTACTTCTTCTTCTTCTTCTTCTTTTAGCGGGGCGCCTGGAGGACGCCGCACTCAGGCCTTGTGGCCCATTGTGCTACCGCTAACAAATTAGGGAGCTCCCCCGTACAGACCGGATTCCAGCCCAAAGGCTGAAATCCTTCCCACGGGAGAGCTCCTTATTTCCTCCAGCATTGGAAATCCAGTGCCGAAGTGTTTATGCCTCAGGTTCATCAGTCCTGGGCAAGAAGTGAGAACGTGGATGGAAGTCTCCTCCTCGTCCTCACAGAACCTGCAATCGGGGTGGTCAACCACCCCCATTGTGTGTAGGTGTTTTTTGAAAGAGCCATGTCCGGTCAGGAGGCCTGTTACGGCTCTAATTTGCTTTCTGCTTAGACGCAGAAATTGCTTTGTTCTCTCCGGCGAGGGTCCTGCAATTAGGAGCTTCGCTTGCCGGAGTCCAGGATAGGAATCCCAGAGGTCAGTGAACTGGGAGCGAGTCCAGTTATCTATTAACCTCTTGGCTTGGGATCTAGGGTAGCCGAGAGCCGGCTCCGGACCAAGAAGAGGTTGACGAGAGCCCCTTCTGGCCAGAGCGTCGGCCCGCTCGTTACCCTCAATGTTACTGTGTCCAGGCACCCAGAGAAGCCTGACCCAGTTTGATGAGCCAAGTTTGCAGAGGGCCTGTTTACAGTTTTGGACCAGTTTTGACTTGGTCCGATTCGATGCAAGGGCCTTGAGGGCCGCTTGGCTATCGCTACATATATATATGTGTTTATTAGAGTACTCCTTTCGGATATTCTCCTGTGCGCAGACCAAAATGGCAAAGATCTCGGTCTGGAATACCGTGGCGAATTTGCCCAGGGCATAAGAAAGCTCAGCCTTGGGCCTTTCCCCAAATATACCCGCTCCGGTACTTTCCTCAAGCCTCGATCCGTCTGTGAACCAGACAATATCTGCAGGCCTTAGTATGTCTTCGAGTTGACTCCAGTCTTCCCTTTTCGGGAAGACTACCTCGAAGGGTTGTGCGAAGGAGAAGGAAGGTATCACGTCGTCACTCCTGGACTCCAGAAGTGAGTGGGCTCCTATCGCATCAGTTAGGGCCCTAGTGTGACCTGATTGTTCTCCTCCTTTCATCCACTGACCTCCACATTCCAGTCTGTAGGCCGCTTTCCGAGCCTCGGCCACAATCACTAGGTGAAGGGGCGCAAGGTCCAGAAGGACCTCCAGAGCTGCCGTGGGGGTCGTGCGTATTGCTCCTGTGACTCCTAAGCAGGCAAGTCTTTGGAGTTGTGTTAGCTTCTGTCGTATGGTTGACCTGGTTGTGGCAGGCCACCAGACAACAGAGGCATACGTAATCATTGGTCTAACTATGACAGTATAGTACCACATAGCCACCCTGGGGTTTAGCCCCCATGTTTTGCCAAAGGTTCTTCTACATACCCATAGGGTTGTAGTGGCCCTTTGTACCTGTCTCTCTATATGATCTCTCCAGGTCAGCTTAGAGTCCAGGATGACCCCCAGATACTTCACTGTCCTTGAGATCGTTAGAGTCGTGTTGTAGAGTACGGGTTCGACGAAACCGTCTAGCCTGCGTCTTCTAGTAAAAATGACCATTTGCGCCTTTGAGGGATTGACTCTAAGGCCCTGGTCATTGCACCATCTTTGTACGATCTGCAAGGCCCTTTGTAAGAGTCCGCTGACCGTATTTGGGAATTTTCCCGAGATGATGATTGCAAGGTCATCTGCGTAACCTTGCGCAAAAAGATCCTCGTTTTCGAGTTCCTGTAATAGGCCATCGAGAACGAGGTTCCATAGCAGAGGAGATAGGACGCCCCCTTGTGGGCAGCCTCTCCTTACTGAAACTTTAACTGCCGTTTCCTCATTGGCAGCTGTTATTTGCCTTCCCGCCAACATGGCCCTCAACCATCTAATGATGGTGTCTTCGATGCCATGATATGCAGCGGCGGCGCAGATTGAATCGAAGGAGGTATGGTCAAAGGCTCCTTCGATATCTAAGAAGGCTCCGGCCGCAAGTTCTTTGTGGTGCAGCGCCTTCTCGATCCTCAAAACGATCGGATGAAGGGCCGTTTCCACTGACTTGCCGGCCTGGTAAGCATGTTGTGACGGATGCAGAGGTACTGAGACCAGTGCTCCGTCTTTGACATACCTTTCAACCAACCTCTCTAAAGTTTTGAGTAGGAAGGATGTTAGGCTGATAGCTCTGTAAGAGTTGGCAGTATCGTAGGTCGTACGTCCTGCTTTAGGTATGAAAACCACCTTGACGGCCCTCCAGGGTATAGGAATATACCCCGTGGCCAGGCAGGTTCTCAACAAATGATAGACCGGACGGATAAGTGTCTCTTTCCCCTCTTGCAAAAGTGCTGGAAACACTCCATCCGGTCCTGGGCTTTTGAACGGATCAAACGTGGAAATAGCCCACATGACCCTTTCCACTGTTACCACCCTCGAGGCTGTCCTCCAATCCGCTGCCGTGACAGCAGCTCGGGGGGGCCGAGGGGATGGTGCTTCCTCCGTCTCCACTACGGATTCGGGGAAGTGGGTTTCTAGTAGATGCTTGAGGCGCTCCTCATTGGTAGCCGTTAGTCTACCGGAAGGAAGCCTCAAGTCCTCCAGCCGTGAAGGTCTATCTTTCTTAAGGGCTTTGCAGAGCCTAGCGGCTTCTGGAAGATCTTCAATGCTTTCGCAGAATTTCCTCCAGGCTGCCCTCTTATTGCTACGAATGTGGCTTTTGTAGAGGCGTTGGGATCGTTTGAAGTCGTCCCAGTCCTCTGGGAGTTGAGTGCGCATAGCCCTGTTAAGGAGCCTGCGTGTCTCCTTGCGTAGGTTCAAAAGTTCCCTGTTCCACCAGGGAACTTTATTTTTACCCTTGCTTCTTTTTAGAGGACAACTGCTCTCGTATGAGGCAGTGATCGCTCCATTGAGAAGTTTGGCGGAGGATTCTATCTCCTCTGTGTTTCTGGGTATAATAACCCTGTTTATTTTTTCCGAGAGGGCTCGTCTATAGACGTCCCAGTCGGTGTCCCTGGGGTTCCTGTACCAGCTCTCCTCTGAGGAGGGAGCGCAGTCCAGTTTGAACCTGATGTGTCGGTGATCCGACAATGAGGGTTCCGTTGATACGTACCAATTTTTGAACAGGGGGACCGCTAGTCTGGATCCCAGTGTGACATCGATGACCTCCTGCCTCCGTTGGGTAACGAAGGTGGGCGTGTTGCCCCGATTTATTATCTCTAAATCGGTAGTGTACAGGTACTGTAATAGACTACTGCCTCTAGGATTGACCCCTGTGCTGCCCCAGCAAATGTGGTGAGCATTGGCGTCACATCCTATGATGAGAGGCAATCGTCTATCAGTACAGAATTGAACCATCTTCTCCATTTCGGTTGAAGGTGGCGGTGTTGGCGAGTCGTAGGGAAGGTAGACTGAGCCGAACACGATTTCTGCCCTGTCGTTTTCCTCCCTAAGACTCACCTTAATAGCAACCGCGTCCCTGGAACAAAGTTCGGGAATTGCTGTTGCTTTAATCTCCTTCGAGACATATATGCATACTCTGGGTATGTTGTGTGCGGAGGAGAAAATGGCTCCATGCCGCCTGTCTAAACCTCGAATGGAGCCATGGCGAACCCAAGGCTCCTGAATCAGGGCAATGTGTGTCTGTCCCGCAGCGGCCTGTCGTCCTACTAATGCGGAGGACGGCTCACTGTGTTGCAGATTGATTTGGAGTATTTCCATTTTTTTTTTTTTTTTTTTTTTTTTAAACTAACTAACTACCCTACTTTTCCTCCGAGCCCGACAGCCCCTCCATCGCTGTGTCCATCGTGCTCGGCGGCGCGTTGTTGCCGCCGCTTGGGCCGGCCTCTACTGAATCCCCCCGGGGATGTTTCGGGTCCCAGAAGGACACCTTGATCACCCCCGCCTGAGCGCGGTAACCCAGTTTCGCAATCTTCGCCGCGGAGGCCTCATCGACACCCAGAATGAGTCGAAGCCCCTTGGCCTCGACAACCTGAGTGCCGTGGACCTTCCACAGCTCTGTCCGGAGCTCTGGGTTGTGCCGCGTAAGTCTACTGAAGATGGTGGCTTGGTCCATGGGTTTGCCCGGGACCGTAGCCACCATCTTCTTATATTTGGGGAGCTTGTCCCCTTCCAAGAGCTGGAGAGTTACGCCGTCCACGGGAGAGATGCCGCCTATGGCCGATCTAAGCCATGACAGTGACATCTCGTTCCCGCAGAACAGCTGCACCACTCCTTGCTCAGTTAGCCTGAAGCCGTCGAAATCGGGGAGAGGCCCCCCTGCGGGGAGCCCATCCATCCGAGTGTCGAGGGCTTCTTGCAAACTGTCGGTCAGGGCAGCCGTTAGCCGCTCTTCTGGAAAACCAGCTGCGGCCACCGCCACCTTGACCCCTTTGCTAGCCACCTGACTGTATGAAAGGTCAGGCCTAGCTCTTTTAATAGGTTTAGAGGTGCTGGGGGGGGTCTCTTCCTCCGGCCGTCCCCTTTTAGGAACGTTTGCCCGAGGTGTACCCTCCCCAGAAGTCCTCTCCACCCGCAATTTCCTTGCTCTCTTTCGAGCCGCGCCACTGCGATTACGTCGCTTGGGTTGCCCATCCGTGAGGTTGAGCCCTCCAGCGACGTCCGAAGTAGAGGGAGCCCCCGAGACGGAGATTCCCTCTTGTGTGGGAGGTGTGGGATTGGAGAAGGTCCCCCGTGAGGAGCCTTCTCCGGTGCCACGGGATAGGGTTGCCCCATTTCTGGAGCCACCCTTTCTAAGGAGGGGGGAGATCCCTGCAGAGGAATCTTCCCCGGAAGAGGTGGGGGAGGAGGCCCTGTGATCAGAGCACTCCTCGGAAAGGTTTTTATTGTTTGTGTTATTCATGTTTGTTCCCACGAGTAAACAGGAAATATGGTCGACCCCCGCAGAGCCTGTTACGGGGGCAAGGCTAAATACTATGGGAGGTCGCCCGGTTTCCCATAGGCATCGTTTGAGGTACCATCACCCCGGTACCATTCAGCCCTCGGCACGATGGCTTACACCTTGGCTTGGGGGATATTTGTTGACCTCCCGGTCTAGATCCGCCGCCTTTTGTTTAAGCAGTGTCACCTCGTGCAGGATGTGGTTCTTCACCACATGCTTACCAGCACCCCCGAAGAGGCATTGGTGAAGCTGGCGGACGGTCTTGGACGGTGATAGGCTGGGGCCAAAGCACTGTATTCGCATCAACCGTCCCTGGTGTGTGTCAACTCACCACGGTAAACCCAGTTAAGGGGCCGAGTGAGACAACACACTCCTTGACACCAAGCAAATTAACTTAGTTTTGGTTCATAAAGCCAAGTATCTTAAGTTTAAATCGTAGAATCAAGCAACTTTTGTAAGATTTTGTTTTGTGAATTCGTTGTAATATATTTTAATTCACAGTTACCTTTATCTTGATTCATTGTTGAAATTTTCCATCGTGGTATTGTATATGCACTTTTGTTTGGTTAAATATGGTAATAGTCATGGTGCATTTTGTGTAACGAGTATATTTAGTGTTGATGTGGTAAAGCCATGGGGCATTTCGTTGTAATATATGTTTTGTGAGTATTGAGAAACCGTTACGAGACATTTTTTTGTAATATAGTTATTTTGTCTCCCGTAATATTCTCAAGTAGCCCCCAGGCCTTACTTTGTAATATATTTTGTGTTGCACTTTAGTATATCTAGTGCTGTAAATAGCTTGTCAGATCGTTTGCGAGATACCTTTGTATTATAGTTCGGTTTAAATCTCGTAAATGTTCATATCTTGTGTAATATATGATTTTTAGAATTGAGGTAACGTTACGAGACGTATCTTTTGTAATATATTTTTTTGTCTCGTAAACGCCTCAAGTTTATCTTGCTGTTGAGCAACTTGTAATATAGTGTATCTTGTAATATAGTTTTTCTCGTACATATTTCGGTTTAATATTTTGCTATACAGTATCGCTGATGCTGTGATAGCTCATATTTTTTGTAATATAATATTTTGTAATATAGTTCTATTGTACATATGTAACTTTTGTCTTTGGTTTATCTTTATCTTCAATTTTCCTTGATTACACTCAGTAATCAATGGCGCCCAAGCCTTGAACTCCACTGCCCTTTTGCTCTCCGTATCTTTACTGTGCTAGCCAGGTTACACCAGTGACGCTAACCACGTCGCACGTAGGGTGGCCCACACTAGAACACTTGGGCAATATTTTAACATCGAGTGAAAACCTTCTTTTCTTAGCCACAGTGTTAAATTAAAAAATAAATACACGCTCAAAGCAATCATTCGGTTCATGGGACTCCAATTTCATTGCAATTTAGAAAAATATTCGTATTTCGTTGCTTAAATTCTTACCTTCTTAGCCGACAGACGGAAAACGTCTTTATGGAAGAAGAATAGTCAAATTTCGTTTGCACTCTCTAAATATCTATGCAAAGACATTCTTATGGTACAGCAACCGGCATGCAATTATCTGATACATTTGTAACCACCATTACTAATCCTGTTCCTTCATGGAGGATAAACAAAGTGATATAAGAAATTATCTTATTGAGGGACATTGCACTAAATAACTCAAAACGTCGTTTACAATTGTTACAAAAATTTGTATCAAGTGAATATTTTTTATCGATTACTTGGCACTTAGTGAAAACAAAAATACAATTGGCATACATCCCAGTTAGTGGAGGTTCAGAAACAGACATTCTAAACCTACAAGCTGTATCACTGGGCATGGCAGAGAAGTATCCATATATTATACCAAACGGCAAGCGGAATTTAATCATTGGATCAGAGAAGTATCATGCTGATTTCTTTGTTGATTGATTGATTTGCTAGCGTAAGATGACCATTGCTGCCGATTTCGGGCATCCATGGAGGTTCATTCCAACACCCAGCTTGTTCGTCCGCCGAACACGCCCAACGGACGACCAAACCGCATGCCTGAATCAAATCTCGGATGTTTTATATACCGCCGGGCCGGCTGCAAACGCTGGGTTGGACATGGACATGCTTGTTGTCAGCAGCGAGAGCCACATGGGGTAGGAATATAGGATGGAAAGTGTAGGTGTTTGTGTGTTCGATCCCAATTTGTTGACAATAAACTTTAGCAAAACATTTTATGTATCATTTTGCTCTAACAGCTCAGCTTTTCTTGAAATTGATCCTTTAAAAATAGGAAACTCGGCAGATAAGAACCATCAAAAGAAATAAAATATCTGGGAGTTAAAATAGATTGCGACCTAAAATGGGATGTGCACATCAAGCATGTAATAAATAAAATAAGAACCGCTCTATACAAGTTTAAAAAGTTAACTGAAGTTTTAGATATCAATGAGTTGAAGGTATTATATTATTCATTGGTAGAATCTTGCCTAATCTATGGTATATTGACTAGGGGTAGCGCTTCAAAAAGTCACCTAAAAAGTCTATAAATTATACAAAAAAAAATACTTAATATAATTTTTAAAAACGTAAAAAGAGATCATATGTACAGTATAAGACAAAGATAAAATTCTTACCAATTACCTCTTATGAAAAAGGCTATTGGTTAGAAAGGCTTCGCCTATTTAGGTCCAAAACTTTATAATTCTTTAAACTCAGAATTGAGATTAATAGAATCAATACACCAATTTAAAAAGAAATTGGGTGAGTATATTAAGGGTGCATTAAGAAAAAACATACATGCCTTGATTGATAACTAAGCAAGTTATCGTAAATTATTCTAGTCTTCTGATTTTTAATCGATTTATTTAGTTAATTTTAGAAAAAATGTAAACATTTACTGTTAAGAATTTCTCTTATGTTGTCTAACATAATGATATCTTTTATATGTCTATAACTTAAATTACCTATTACTTTATATACAATCTTAAGGTATATTAGTTATCTGTAGTATTTTTTGTATATACTCACGATCAAGCATGAAAATGCTTATGTGAGTCTGTCATGTTTATTGCCTTCTTAAATTATTTATATGCTTACAATTTTTCTATACACGTATTTAATTTTACATTCATATGTATATATTTCAACAATATACATTATTCTATTCTATTCTATTCTATCTGTGATAATCGGATGGAAAGTGTAGGCGTTTGCAAGATGCTTCTTTTTAGTCTCCATGCTTCTTTTAAGTATCTATCTATCATCATCTTATTATTTACTCTTCCTCCAAGTCTTGTTTCTGAATCTAGCAGTGTGCACCTCCTTCTGCCCGCTTGCGTTCACTTCGCCTGTCTGCTAAGACATATCGCTCGCCGCAGGGAGCTTTTTTATTATTATTTTTTATTAACCGTTCCACAAGTAAATATCCATTTACGGTGGAAGTGCCCTATATCGCGATAAAAAAGCTTTTTATGGCCGGTTGGTTATGAGAAAGAGGCTCGAGAGAGTATTTTGCACACCCTGTATATTAGTTTGTTTCTACAGTAATTACTTTCAACTGCCGCTTTACAATTCTGAGTATTTTTTATTTCATTGCCTGTATTTAATATCTTTTCATTTTTGCATCCAAATTTTTTCTCTGTTGTGTAATAAATAACTGTTCTGTGCAGTGATGCAAAATTTCATGAAACTTAAAATTTGCGAAAATTTCAAAGACATTTTTGTGAAAGTTTCGAAATTCATCTGAAATTTATGAAATTTCTGAAATATAAAATTAAACATTAAGTATCATGAAACTTTCGTGAAATTTCAATGAAACTTTAATTTTTTGAAATTTAATTGAATAATTCCCCAATGTTATGAAAGTTAAGTGAAATTTCATTGAAATATTTTAAATGATGAAACTTATGTTTTGTATTATATTCGCAATTTTTTAAACTTCCGAGAGATAATGACTAATAAATTCCACTTTTGAAACTGGTTTCATACATTTTTATTTTTAATGTTTTTCTTTAATATAAAAAAATATATTTTGTTTTCTCCTTAATAAGATTAGAACTTATAAATATGTTCGTGAAAAGTAAAAAATAAATAAATTTTAAAAAATTTAAACAATGGCTTTCTTTTAAAACTGAATTGCAGTAAAAAGTAGAAAATAATTTTTATACAGCGACTAAATTACAAAATGATGATGAAAAAGAAAACCATTGGATGCTCATAAAATATAATATATTACCTTTATCAACATTCAGCATTGTGATAAAACGTTATGAATAGTATGTTGTAATATAGCAGCAACAGCAATACTTTATGAGCACACGATGGTTTTCTTTTTCATCATCATTTTGTAATGTGCAATTCAGTTTTAAAAGAAAACCATTGTTCTAAGAATTTTTTTTATTTGTTTAATATACTCATATCAAGGGGGTTGTAAATATATAGGTAATCCGCCACTTTGTGTCGGCCGCCATATTGGATTTAAAATAACGTCACAAAGCTTATCATGTTCTACTTGTCATACCCTTTCATTTGATACCCATGCCGAGGGGTTGTAAAAAAAATAGGTGATCCGCCTTTTTGTGCCGGCCGCCATAGTGGATTTAGAATGACGTCACACGGCTTATTGTATTCCACTTTATATACCCTTTCATTTGATACCCATGTCGAGGGGGTTGTCAAGAAATTGGTAATCCGCCATTTTCTGTCGGCCGCCATATTGAATTTAGAATAACTTATTGTATTCTAATTGTCATACCCTTTCATTTGATACCTATGCTGATGGGGTTGTAAAAAAATAGGTGATCAACCATTTTGTGCCGGCTACCATATTTGATTTAGAATGACATCACATGGCTTATTGTATCCACTTTTTATACCCTTTCATTCGATACACATGTCAAGGGGGTTATCAAGTAAACGGTAATCCGCCATTTTGTGGTGGCCGCCATATTGAATCTACCATAATATTGAATATACTACATTGTGTTATCTTCAGAACTAAAGTTGTGTGCAAAATTTCAGCATGATTTGATATAGGGAAGTGGTCATAAATTCGATCACCAGATTTAAACGAGCTAAGCTTCGAGCTAAAGAAAACCATTGAAAAATAATAATACAATTTTCAAAATACACGAGTAGGTAATTTGTCAATATATTTACAAAATCTCCTGGACCCATATTCTCCACTCGAGAATGCTCATTTCGGGAGAAAGGAAAAGGAAACATAGCAACATGAAGAGATAAAACATTCAGATCTTCCACTCCCTGATTCAAGAACAAAGTTCAAGAATAGGGTCCCTGTCCCTTGTAGATTCAGGTTAAAATCCAAGCTCTAATACAATACATTACCATTACAACATCATTAATCAAGTTAGAAATTATAATATTGTTATATTTTTTTCATTTAAAATAAGTTTCTCTTAATGCAAAAATAATAGAACCTGGAAACCTAGAAATGAACGAAAGAAATGAAAAGCAGGGGATTCTTATACTTGAATAATAGCTAACCTAACCTCTAAAATAAATGTTTTAAACCAGACTTTAATCCTCATTGGTTGAAAGCAAGTTAAAAAAGCGCGCGAAATTCAAATTTTGTTTGATGTAACGGAAATACACATTTTGCAGCTGAAACTTTCATGAAAGTTTAAAAAATGTGGTAAATTTCAGATTAATCTGAAATTTTCATAAAATTCAGATATTTCAGAAATTTACGAGGGTACGTTGACACTTTCAGAAATTTCAAATTGAAATTGAAACTTTCAAAATGAAATTTGAAATTTTGCATCACTGGTTCTGTGACAATGATTAATAAATTAATAAATAGAACTTAAACATAAATAAAATTAAAACTTATCTTTTCATCCTTTGCTTACACTTACACTTGTTTTATTTGATTCCATTTATCGATTAATTACTACTTAGTTGATTGATTGATTTGTCATCGGCAGGCATGGCTGCCGACGGCCGGACTGGCTACATACGCTGGATTGGATATGGGGCATGCTTGTTGCTAGTACGGAGAGCCACATGACGCATGGGGTAGGAATATAGGATGGGAAGTGTAGGTGCTTGTGAGATACTTCTTTTAAGTTTCCATCTGTCATTATCGGATAGGAAGTGTGAGATGCTTCACTTAAGTTGCCATGCTTCTTTTAAGTTTCCATATATCATCATCCCCTTGTTTATTCTTCTTCTGAGTCTTCTGTTTCTGAATTTAGTGGTGTGCCCCTCCCTCCTATCCGCTTGCGTCCATATATGGTTTCATGCTTCCCAGAGATCTGTGTTTTCGTTTCAACGTCCTGCAACGGTGCTAGTCGAAGAAATATAGCACAGAAATAGCTTTCACTATCGGTTTTTCTTGCAGTAAGACGGATCAAGATGCAGTTTTACTTCCCTCGCATACCGAAGGGAAGTATTGTATTCGAGAAAAAATCACCCTCCGAGATTTTTTCGGATTCTGACGTTTCAAAACACGTAGATTCCGAAAATATAGGTTTTTCAATTCCGTCAGTCTGTCTGTCTGTCTGTCTGTCGGTCTGTCTGTCTGTCTGTCTGTCTGTCTGTCTGTCTGTCTGTCTGTCTGTTGGTGCATTAACTAAAAAACTACTTGACGGAGAGCAGTCAAATTTGGTAGGTAGTTAACCCTACTGTCAGCGAAGAACTGGTAGAATTTTCACTGAAAAATATACAGGGTGGACCGTCTAAACGGAATAAATAGTGAAAAAAATTTTTTTTTGCTCAAATTTAAAATTTCCACGTTTCATGACGCGCTAAACCTATTTCAGGAAAAAAAAAATTTTTGAAAATTTTTTTCAATCATTTTTGAAAAAAATTTTACCACTAAAAAAAATTTTTTTCTTTGTTCAAATTTAAAATTTCCACGTTTCATGGCATTCTAAACCTATTTAAAAGAAAAAAAAATTGTGAAAATTTTTTACCAACATTTTTGAAAAAATTTTTACCACCAAAATAGATGAATTTTTTTTTCTCAAAATTTAAAATTTCCACGTTTCATAGCGTTCTAAATCTATTTAAAGAAAAATAAAAAAAATTTTTAAAATTTTTGAAAAAATTTTACCACAAATAGATGGAATTTTTTTTCAGATTTAAAATTTCCACGTTTCCATGGCATTCCAAATTTATTAAAACAAATTTAAAAATGTTTTAGGAAAATTAAAAAAAAATGAAAACATGTTTATGTAATCTATTTATCACCATTATAGAATAGACGAAATATTTTTTTTGCTCAAATTTAAAATTTCCACGTTTCATAACATTCTGAACCTATTTCGGAAAAAAAAATTTGCAACATATTTTCACCAATTTGGAAAAAAATTTAACACTAGAATAGACAGAAAACATTTTTGAAAATTTGTTCTATATTTTAATCACCACTATGCTTCCACTCCATTACGTGAATGTGGGATTGAGAATGTGAGAGATGGCAATAATATTTGGCATATCCTATTATATACTTTTATTGAATAATGGCATCCCAAGAAATAATTGAGTCATGGTGGACATTTATAAAGGTATTTGCGCAAGCCTTCCATATTTGGCACTTGTTATATTGAACTTTTGCTGTTGGATGAACACTCTGTATATTTTTTTGACCAAAAGTTATCAGGTTTTCTTTGTAATAATACCAATAATTATATTCCGATGATTATTCCCAATAACGAGGGAAGTTCTGTGTAAATAACTTTACCGATTTTTTTGCATTGGCTTCCTGACCTCATCTAGAAAGTTTGTGACCACTTTTGGTCATGTATTTTTGGGAAATTGCATCGATGCATTGAAAAATGCATTCTTATAAGTGCATCTTTTCAGGTGATTGAAAAAAAAATCATAACTTTGCCAAATATCAACCAAATCAGACAAATTTCACTATTCGGGGTTTTTTGGGGGTCGCCGATCCTAAATATGATGCTCAGAGGGGCAAGACTGGGATCCAACAAATTGGGGATGGCAAGTCGAAAATAATACACTTATCCCCATAAGAATGACGCAATCGCCTGGCCCACCAAATATTATGAAGTTAATATTCTGTGGATGCGAAACAGATTGCGGGTATTCCTGATTTGCAATATTGCTTGCAAAAACCGCTGCCTACGGAATCACTACTTCCACATCCAGATTTTTCATTCAAGTCATTTTAAAGGAAACATCTTGACTAGATTTGCACTCTAGTACGTGGAAATTGTTGGTCATAGAATTTTAATAATATTTGGGGCAGATATTACAGAAAAGTTTGAGGCGTTGGTTTCCACTATATACGATAAAAATGACGTTTCTAGTTTACCCTACTTATTCCCCTATTCACAACCTGCCACCTCCCACCCCTTCAATGGAATCATCTCAATCTGATGTCATTACAATACATAATAATTGTCCTAACTTTCAAGTGAATATCTCAATTCTATGTTATCAATCACATTAATGGAGCGGATGGCGGGGTTTGAAAAATATCAGAAAGAAATCTGAGGCTTTGGTTTCTAGTTTATACACCAAATCCCAAATTTCTGTACTCTTACCAGCTTGATTTACTTATTTTTCCCTATATACCTCTATTTAACCCCCAACACATCAACCGAATCATCATATAATCTAGTTCCAGATCTTGTTATAATATATACGTCTACCATATTTTAAGTTAATATCTCAATTGTATTTTATCAACCCCTTTAATAATGGTGGGTGGTTGAAAAACATTATTAAAAAATCTGAGACCTTGGCTTCTAGGACATACACCGAATATCAAGTTTCTGTACTCTTACCAGGTCGCTTTACTTTTTCCCTATTTACCTTTACTTACCCCCCACTCCTTCAACGCAATCATGTCAAAATATAATTTAGTATCAAATATCGTTATAATACATACGTGTACCAAATTTCAAGTGAAAATCTAAATTTAATTTTATCAACTATTTTAATAAGGGAATGGTGATGGTGGGGGATGGAAACTATTATAAAAAACCTGAGACCTTCGCTTCTAGTATATACACCAAGTCCCAAATTTCTGTAGTCTTACCAGCTTGCTTTACTTATTTTCCCCTATCTACTCCTATTTTATCTCCAACCCTTCAACGGAATCATCCCAAAATATAATCAAGTTCCAGATGTCGTTATAATACCTAAGTGTACCAAATTTCAAGTGAATATCTCAATTTTATATTATCAACTTATTTAATAATGGAGTAGGGGTATTTGGGGGTTGAAAAATATTATGAAAAAATCTGAGGCCTTGGTTTATAGTACATACACCGAATTACAAGTTTCTGTACTGTTACCAGCTTGCTTTACTTATTTTCCCCTATTTAACCTCCAACCCTTCAACGGAATCATCTCAAAATATAATCTAGTTCCCGATGTCGTTATGGTATATACGTGTACCAAATTTCAAGTGAATATCTCAATTTAATTTTATCAACCACTTTAATAATAGAGTAGGGGTGGTAGGGGGGGGGGTGAAAAATATTATAAATATTTTGATATCTTGGCTTCTAGTACATACGCCGAATTTCAAGTTTCTGTACTCTGACCAGCTTGCTCTACTTATTTTGCCCTGTTTACCCCTATTTAGCCCCCAACCCTTCAACTGAATTATCTCAAAACATAATCTAGTTCCAGATGTCGTTATAATACATCCGTGTACCACATTCGAAGTGAATATCTCAATTTTACTTTATCAACCCCTTTAATAATGGCGTAGGGGTCATGGGCGGTTGAAAAATATTATAAATAATTTGATATCTTGGCTTCTAGTACATACACCGAATTTCAAGTTTCTGTACCCTTACCAGCTTGCTTTACTTATTTTTCTCTATTTACCCCTATTCCATAATAGTTATTACTCAAAACTTACTTACCTTCCATAATTTTTCTTCACACTGTAACATACTTGAAAGAGGATACAGAAAAAAATGAGAACGCCAGTTCCAGAGACGTTGATACTCAGGTCGTCCGCACCAGGTACTCTGGGGCAGGTTGCCGATGGCAGATTCGGGTTGAGCGATCCGAAAAACCCCCGGCTAACCAGTTTCGATTCATTTCCATCATATTCAGGATCGGCGACCCCAAAACCCCCGGTAGTGGAATTTATCTGAGTTGGTTAATATTTGACAAAGTTATGATTTTTTTTCAATCACCTGAATGAGAACATGCACTTGTAAGAATGCATTTTTCAATGCACCTATGCAATTTCCCAAAAAATGCCAAAATTGGTCACAAACTTTCTAGATGAGTTCAGGAAGTGAATGCAAAAAAACCGCATTTTGATCCGTCTTACTGCAAAAAAAAACGATAGTGACGTCCACTTTGTTTGTCTGCCAAGATATACATTAGCTCGCCGCAAGAAGCTTTTATTTATTAACCGTTCCACAGGTAAATATCCATTTACAGTGGAAGCGCAAGGAAGAGCCCGAGAGAACATTTGAGACACCCTGAATACCGATCCGCCAAGGTAAAGCAAAATAAGAAGTAAAATCTGCAAAAACTAAAAAAAAGATCTAGGAGAACATTCGAGATGCTCTGTATATCAAGCAGACCCCAACTCATTTCGATTAATTACCACTTAGTTATTTCAAAAATACTATCGGGATATATTTCGATTAATGGAAGTCTAGAGGCAGACATACATCCCGGTTGTTCGAGTACAAAGGCAGACATGTCTAGGTGTCTACCTTTAAACCGTGATTAGTAAATGTCAAGCTGATTTTTTTAAACAATTATTTTAAGTTATAATTTAAGTTTCCACCACCTAGAAAAATTCTCTTATCACAATTCTTGTCGGCCATGCTCTAAGGCAAAGGACCAATCATGTCTCTAGCGGTTACAAAGGTGTCACGTAAGTGCATGCTGGATCCTATATGATTATATTGTCCGCCTGGATTTCGAATCGAGACTTCGATATATTTTACCAACAAGTTCATATTAATTTATCAAAACAAATTTCTGTAAAATAACCGACGGAGGATTCTTGTGGTAAATAAATTGTATAATAATAATAAGTTGTTAAATATAGTGAGACGGTTACGACATTTTTGACGCAGAGTATTTATTACTATTTTTTAGAATTAGCTCATCCCTTTGTTGAAACTATTGGTATTTTTTTATACTTGATATATAATTGCGATTAATTACCGGTAGATCAGTCAATGATTTCTATTAATCTTTCAATGCTACTTGACTAATGTACATTAGGTTGACTCAAATTTCTACTTGTGGAAAAAAGAGATACAGATTTTTTTGTCTCTCAAATTTCCTAGAAAACCGAAAAGAACTATGTCCAAATTTGACTAAAGTTAGTTGATATTACACATACTTCAAAGACAATGAATTCTTCCATGTAGTTCTTAGGGGAAAAAAATTTCGGAAATTTACACACAAGTCGCGTCTTCAGAATGATCCAGAAAATATAATAATTAATAATTCCTTTTTAAATCAATCCTCCAAGAGACCTTCTTATAGTTGTCTCTAAAATGATACCATGCCGTTATCAAAGAATAGAGAACTAACAAGATAAGACGGTCAGACCGAGAAGACGAAATAGACGAAGACAGTTGTGAACACCAATTTAAAGGGACACGACATCCAGCGAAAACGGTTTCGGAATTGGTCGGGTACTCATTAAATGAATTTGACCAAGCTTACTAAAAGATAGGTCGGCTCATTAGAATCGACAAGTGCCACGTCACGTATAGATCTCGATAACAGCTGCGTGTGGCTGTTTTTTCCTCATTTTATAGAAAAAAACTTCAAAATTATTCCTTCAATTTATAATTCTATCCTAACCACATAGATATCTTACATATAAACATAGAAATACTTCATGTGACGTATATTACACAGCAACCTGTTTTTTTAGTGACCTTGGGTACTGACAGTCAGCTGAGTTAGGTCGTTCTATCAGAACAGTGTTGTCCATTTTTCCACTATTAACCTCTCTTTCTAATGTTACCTTCTCCGTCCGACTGTCACATTGTGGCAACTGGGCGAGAACTCCAATTAAATGTCTATGTCAATGGCGTCATTGCCAAAAGATAAAAGGTTTTTCGCTGGCTATCCTATCTTGTTAATTCTCTAATCTTTGCCGTTACTATGGGAGTCCCATAAAAGGGTCTTGTAAGGGTTCAACTTAAGAAGTAAATATTAATTCGTATTCTTTGAACAATTCTGAAGGTATGAGATGGGATGGGGTTTTTATTTCCCGACATTTTAACGAACTTTAAAAACTTGACACATTGCCCTTTTCACTATATTTCTACCTACAGCCGCCACTGACGTCCTGTTCTCGTGGAAGGCGCGAAGAGGAATGTACTTGGGGAAAGTGTTAAAGAACTTTTACAGCAGATGCTTTTCGCACCCAGGGAACTCAAAAGAATTAGGGTACAGCTCTTAAGTACTCCCTCTGCAAAGATAGACACTTATCTGAATCTCTAGTTCTATTAGGTTAGAGGGTCAATATTTAGTTTTGCTTATATCTCGACGTCGCGCATCGTTACCCTTGAAGTTGTTTCGGGATAAACTTAAAGTATAAAGAACACTGCACTTAAAGCTTAAGGAAATTACAAAATGCTTCTATCTCGGGAGAAATGTATTATAATATAAATGAACGGCGTATAGCAAGGAAGTTTTCAAAGCCGTAACTTTTTATTTAAATCTAGATCGGTATTTAGGCAAACCAAGATAGCAAGTTAAATAAGAAAATATTTAAATAAACAAAATGGACATAATATAAATTATTCAGTATTTTACAATGTAGTTATAATTTTCCTAAAACAAATGACAATAAAAATATGTCATTTCTTAAGTTGTTTATTGTTTAATAGGCTTATTTAGCGATATAGCAACTTCCTATTCCTTATTCCTCATTCAAAATATAACACGCAAATAGCGTAAAAAAATTCAGCTCAATTGGATGAATAAAAATAGAGAAATTCTTGAATAGAAACACGAGCCAGCCGAGGCTCGGCAAGTGATTCCACATGGCACATGATGTAGTCTGTTATAATGGCACGTCAGCGCAGAATTTCGTTGACAAACGTAATTTTTAATTGGTTAATTCTGTAATGAATCGATTTTAATTGTGGCTTCTTGAAAAGGGAAGATTTTACTAGGGCTGTTTATGCTAAAATCAATAACAAGTACATGTCGGTAAAACTGTAATTAACGACACACAAGTAAATACAGTTTATAGATAAATGTAAAAAAAAAACAAAATAACTTATACATACATGTATATAAAAATGAATTTGAGTAAACGATTTACAATTTAATAATAGTATTAAATTGATTTTCACACAAGTTTATTCGATTATTTCATTGGGTAGTCTATTACAGTGAGCCACGACACAATTACTGATGAAATGTTTATACGGGTTGGTTGAGAAGTCGCTCTTAGTGAGTTTCATTTGATGTCCTCGAAGATGTGTACTGGTACTTAAGGCAAATATATTATTTATACATGATCAGCGATATTTGTTGTTTAATATTTTATAGGTCTCTAAAAGACCACCTCGTATTCTTCACTGAAACAGTGTTGGTAATTTCAAGTTCATAATTTTCAGTCGTTCTTCGTATATAATAATAATAATAATAATAATAATAATAATAATAATAATAATAATAATAATAATAATAATAATAATAATAATAATAATAATAATAATAATAATAATAATAATTTATTAACCATGTTGATACAAATACAGTATATATGGCAAGTCAGCAATAATTTGTGTATAACATATTTCTTATAATAAAACAATCTAGAAAAATAGACCTATCACAAATAAATATCAATAAATAAACAGTAAAACAATAAAATATTTACTGCATAAGCAGTATTAGAATAAAAATACACATTTTTAGTTCATTGATCTAAAAACTCTTTTACACTATAAAATTCTCCTTCAAGTAACATCTGTTTTATTGCATTTTTAAATTTATTATAAAGGGTTTAGCCGGATAAGTATGACGAGTCGGCCCCCAAATGGCAACCTATATCGAAACTTATGTTTTAATATCTACTTGATGTACGAACGTGATTTATATGCGTTTTACCGCCGCGCTCCGCGTTGACCTTGAGATATGAAAAAAAATGAGAGTACGCATGACTATCGTTCAAAGAGACATATCTCGAAAATTAATTGAGCTAGAGAGGTAGAACAAACGCGAGGTTTTAGGTAACCTTCAAGAGCATATTTTGTATTTTTTTTTGTATTTTTCGAATAATTACGTACACCACTAAAAAAATAAATAAAAATATAATTATTATTATTTCAGTGTTCTCTATGACTTACAATCACTAAAATAATATATGTTGTAATACTTGATATGTACTATTACACATAAGAATTGAGTTAGAAAAAAGTTGGTGCAACACTTCGAAAAAAAAAATCGACACGCACCACATCATATAAGGATACAAACTTAACACAGGACGCACATATATAAACATTTTATGAATCAGAATTATTGCTAGAAGAGAAATTGAATGAAAATATAAAAAACTGTCAGGTAAATATCTATTTCACAAGGCGAGGTGCAGAAGTACGAGCGGCAATCAAGTTCAAACTTGTTCACGCGCTGATTGTTATTTCGTACGTTTCACATGCTCAAGACTAGTTTATTTAAATACTCCTTCGAGGCATCATTTTCTGTAGGGAGTAACTATTATTTATTATTAGTAGCTATTTTATTTTGTTATCAATAATAATGTCAGATAAGGAGTTCAGTTCGGTCGTCGATGAAGGCAGACGCGTTTTTAAGTGGATCTCATGAAATCCCGAAAAACTAGAGTAAACACGGTGTGAAACGCGCAAAAATGTGTTGAATTAAAGAGTGGAAAATCCTACATTAGTTGATAAATATTAACATAAATTTGGCTAATTCATATAGCTGATATTTGATATTTAACTATGACATCACTAAAGGCGTATACGGGCAGCTCGACAAAGGGTACAGACATCTGGCAACATAACTCGGATAAAAAGAAAATAAACACGTTGAATGGGACCAGGTCATAAACTCGTAAATTATCCACAAGTGCATGTACCTAAGACGACCGACCACCCTCCCAAAGTGTCTAGTACGAAGGATGAAAGATAAGTGTTATTTATATTTATTTCTAAAATAAGATATATTTATTAAACCTTCACAGATGGGAAGAATGTTGTGATTCGGAAATCCATTGTTTCACATATACGCGAATGAATGAATTCTTCATGTGGAACGGGTACTTTTGTTTAAGAAATAATTTATTTACTATAAACTTTTTGTTTCTCGCTGCAGAGTTATTAGTTTTATATGGGGAATTTGAATTAGGCACTAGAAAAATCAAAACAATATACAGGGTGTGCGGAGGTTTCTCTCGGGCCGCTTTCTCATTTGCAACTCGCTGTAAAAAGTTATTTTACCGCGATACAGATAACATAATAAAAAGACTCTCTTACAGCAAGCTAATATTGGTTTTGAAAAACAAGGCAAATAAAATGTACACACTAATACAGGACGTTGAAACGAGAACACGTCAATTACTGGTACAAAAAAAAAAAAAAAAAAATCGACGGCGACGGAAACTGCCTATATGGAGCATTAAACCACCAACTGGAGGGAGAAAATATAACATCACAGGCACATACCAATGCGACGAAAACCCTACGAAAACAAGTAGCTGAGTATATCGAAAATCACTTAGACCATTTCATGCCATTCATGCAGGCATCCATCCATGAACTAGCACCCCGTTACAATAGATACAACTCTAATACGGGAAAAATAAATGCATTCATTCGAGATCTGAGAAGAGAAGGTTTTTGGGGGGGGGGGGGGGTAGGAAACAATTGCAGCAACAACAAATATGAAAAACAGGACAATAATAGTACATCAAGAAGAAGGAGAGCATATAATCTTCCATCCTACTAACCAACAGGGAAGAAGAGAGAACACACCACTAGAGATAGTATATAGGTAGCACTGAAACGAAAGAAATCACTACGATAGCGCGATTATTGCACAAGAAAAACATGAAGCAGAACAATCAGAAGAAACATACGCTCGAACTGGGGCTATAACACCCCGCCCAGAATTAGAGGAAGCAACGCACATAAACATGTACCAAATATCACAAAGAACAGAGGAAGCCAACAGTCAAGAATTACAACACGATGACATCATTCTGGCGACATGGAATGTCATAGGATGCATAACGAGAAAAGAGAAAAAATCGATGAGGTTCTTATGATGGAACACATACACGTTGCATGCATACAAGAGACACACACGATAGACGGAACTGCAGTTACTCAAAACTACAAATGGCATCTAAGTGGAGGGGACAAAGAAAAAACCAGCAGAGGAGTCGCATGGGCAATAAGACGGAACACCCCTATCCAGATAAAGACAAGAAAAGCAAACGAAAACATAACCATGGCAGACTTACAAATTGGAAAGGAAAACATATGCATACTAGGAGTACATGTGCCCACCGACAAACGGACAGGACGAGTATTCAGGCAGATTACCCAAGAGACTAGAAGAAATAGGAATAGAAAAATGAACACAATAATACTAGGAGACTTCAACGCGCATATAGGAAAGGACGACCAAACACATGAAGACAAGAATATCATAGGAAAAACCTTACTTCACACATGGACAAACGATAATGGAAGCTTGCTAAAAAACTTGACACATCTGTTAGATCTAACAGTTAGAAACACATGGAGCAAGAACCTAACCTGCCATAATACCTGGAATAAAGGAAACATCAACCCTCAAATAGACCATATCCTAGTGGATAGAAAAATAAGGGACAGGGTAAAAAATATGAAGGCAAAACAAGCAACAAACGTCAAAACAGATCACAAAATATTATATGGAACACTAGTAATAAAGAAACAAGAAGAAAAAAAGAAAAAAAAAGATACAACAAAACAGCAAATGACACATGGAACATCTCACTGCTACAAAACAAAGGAATAAAAAAGAAATACCAGGAGGAGATAGAAAAACAGTTAACAGGAAAGGAACTAAATTGGTCAACAATGGGTTTAAAAATCAAAATAGCGGCGAGGAAAACGTTGAAAAGGAACAAATCCCCTATGAGCCCAAAAAGAAAAGACACGAAAAGAAATTACGAAAAACTAAAGAAAATAAAGGCCACAGGAAAACAATATACACCAAACATAGACAAAAAGATAATAGAAGCGAGAAAAGAAAGAAGAGACACAGAGAGGAGGCACGAACAGAAAAAAAAATAAAAATGCAGGGAATTCTTCGAAAACATAGAATCCACTCCAGCAGGACAGAGATTAAACCAAACCTTTAGACACCCCAAAACATACAGGAGAAACAACAATACGCAGTCAAGAAAATACATACCACTGCAGCATTGGGTCAGGAAACTAGAAGAAGGAAACGCAGAGAGAAGTCAAATAGAACCAATACAAGAAATGGACCACTGGCCTCTGGGAAAGCCACCGTCAAAAGACGAACTACTAGAAATAATGGCCAGAGCTAAAAGAAACACGGCCCCGGGAATAGATAAAATAAATAACGAACTAGTATACTATGGACCGGACAACATAAAACAGCTAATCCTAGAAATCATCACCAACGCATGGACGGAAACCACACCCCTGCCTGAGGAATGGAATACAACCATACAGATACCGCTCCCTAAAATCAAATCACCACAAAACGTGGACGATTACAGAAGAATAACACTCGGCAGTGTAGGGTATAAATACTACGCACAATTCCTCCTCAGAGAAATGGAAAAATACATCGGCGAACTACCAGATTATCAAACGGCATTTATCAAGGGTAGATCGACAGACGACCACATGTACACCACCAGACGGATCCTGGAAGAAAAGTGGAAAGAAGGAACAAAACTATATATAGTCTCAATTTACCTCCAAAAGGCATTTGATACTATAAGGCATGAGGCTATAGTCAACACTTTGCTCAACAGGGGAGTACCGCAATACTTAATAAACAGAATAATAAAAGCATGCCTACACGAAAACACTGCAATACAATGGTTTGGACAGACGACGGAATCAAAAATGAAGAATATAGGAGTCAAACAAGGATGTCCTCTATCCCCCCGACTATTCACCACAGTCCTGGACCAAGTCAAAACAGCCTACAGAGTCACAAGAGCTCTACTACCCTTCATTGAGGACAACAAACCACCATGGTGCCTAACCAAAAAGGTATACACGACCATCATAATGCCTACTACGATGATATATGGAGTCAAAAACGCAGCAACGATAAAGGCCAACCGAAGAAGCCTGAGAAGAGCTGAAAGGGACATTATCCAACTGCTAGCAAAAACAGGAAAACCACAAAAACGACAGAAAACGTCAACATTACTAGAGGGAAGAACAATAATCAAAAGAATAGAATCATACGCAATGAAATGCTGGAGACATGGCCAAAGACGGGACACGACACACCTACTGAAGAAAGCGCTGCGAATGAACAGCAACAAACTGAAAATAGGGAGGCCATGCTACACATGGATTACAACAATCGAGAGAATTATGAATAAGCTAGGAAAGGATTATACACACTGGGAAAAGTTTGCACAACAAAAAATGGAATACAATAAAGAAATATCAAGGATATACACACTGCCAGACTCAGAAACAGAAGAAACAGAAAACTCAGAAGTAGAATAGGAGAGAAGATGATCACAGACAGAAACTAAGAAGAAGCATATCACAAAAACCTGAAAGTAAAAAGAAGCACGAAAACCTAAAAGAAGCATCTCACAAGCGCCTACACTTTCCATCCGATGAAGACAGAAGGAAAACAAGAAGAAACATCTCACAAACACCTACACGGTCCATCCTATACTCCTACCCCATGCGTCATGTGGCTCTCGCTGCTGACAACAAGCATGTCCAATGTCCAATCCAGCGTATGCAGCTGGTCCGGCGGTATATAAAAGCACTGGGGGTTTGTTCTGGCACACGGTGGGATGATCGGTGGGCGATCGGGCTGCGTGGTGGAACAAATCTCCCTGCACCGGAATTGGCAGCAATGCCCACCTTACGCTGGCAAATCAATCAATCAATCAATCAATCAATCAATAATAATGTCAGATAAGTGTAAAAACTGTAATAAGTTTCTTCGCAAGGTTACTGGTTATAAAAAAGTTATAAAAACTGAAGAAGAGGCTAAGTTGTTTAGTGACTGTTTGAATAAAACAATAATAGTTAATGATATTCTCTGTAACAAGTGTCGCCTTATTCCGTATAATAGGAAAAACGCTTCGTCTTCAAGATCTACAGCATGTGACGAGGTGTCTGTAAGCATGGAAGTATGCGATGAAGTACTAGGGACTACAGAAGTACCAGAAGAAGCTTATGACGTCAACTCTGAAGATTCCGATACAAGTAGTGACAGCGATATTACATATGAATACCATCAGAAGGATGATTATATAGAAATGCCATTTCAACGTGTTGCATCTACTCACAAATGTTGCATTATATGTCGAAAAGTAACTGATCTTAAGATACTATCTTTAGAAACACGAATTAAAGTTGATTCAGATGGGAAATTGAACGACACTATAGTACAATATATGAAAAGTAGGATGGACGTAGAAAATACTCTGAGCCAAGAAGCTTTAAGTCAGCGTTGGAATCGAAAAAAAAACTACACTTAAACATTTGACGGCATCTGAACTACTTCATTTTCCGCGTTTAAGTGAAGATCAACTCAAGATTTTATTCACAGGCTCTTATCAATTTTCACAGGCTCTATCTTATTTGGCTGAATTATTGGACGATCAAAACAATCTTTCCATACAATACGTAAAATCAACACCTAACATTATTAAAGCAGAAGTAAAATCAACGCATATAAGTAGCAAAGTCTATCGTATTTGCATCGACTACATTTCTGATGGTACTGATTACAATAGCATTCAGCGTTATTGCTGCGATTGTCCTAATGGCAACCGCACAGTGGGATGCTGTTCTCATGTAGCAGCTCTAATTTATTATTTATCATATGGACGTTATTTATCCAGAACTTTGCGTCCTGCTGAGGTATTATCAAAGATATTTCAGACTCAAAATATTACAACTGTAATTAATTACGATAGCGATGGTGATTGAGATTATTTCTTTATAATTTGATTAATAAGAAATTATAGATATTGAGCGTTTTTTTCTTTATCTTTTTACAATGGATCCAATTCATAAAATATTTACATATGTGCGTCCCATGTCAAGTTTGTATCCTTATGATGTGGTGCGCGCAATTTTTTTTTTTTTTCGAAGTGTTGCACGAATTTTTTTCTAACGCAATTTTTATGGATAATAGTATATATCGAGTGTTACAACATATATTATTTCAGTGATTGTAAGTCATAGAGAACACTGAAATAATAATAATAATATTTCTATTTATTTTTTTAATGGTGTACGTAATTATTCGAAATATCCAAAAAAAATACAAAATATGCTCTCGAAGATTACCTAAAACCTCGCGTTGGTTCTATCTCTCTAGCTCAATTAGTTTTCGAGATATGTGTCTTTGAACGGTACTCATGCGTACGCTAATTTTTTTTTCATATCTCAAGGTCAACGCGAAGTGAGGCGGTAAAACGCACATAAATCGCGTTCGTACATCAAGTCGATATTTAAACACAAGTTTCGATATAGGTTGCCAGTTGGGGGCCGACTAGTCATACTTATCCGGCTAAACCCTTTCAATATTTTTTATTTCTACAGGTAATTTATTATAAAGAGAAATACAATTGTATTTTGGTGATCGCTTGAAGGCAGTCGTTAAGTATCTTGGAATACTTAAACAGTCGCCATGTCTAGTGTTATACTCATGATTATTATTTAAAGTCTCAAATAATGTTATATGTTATAAAATCTGTGGTGGAGGATTTTGGTAGCTCCTGTGTTGCGATTTCTCAAGGAGATCAATATATTTTTTTAAATAAGGCGACCATATTTAGAAACCAAACTGAAGAATATGATAAATGAATGACTTGTAGATTTTTATAAATAATTCTGGCGATATGTGGTAAAAATATTTCCTAATTAGATATATCATGGGGCTCGCTTTTTTGGTAATGTTGATGATGGGGCTATTCCATTTACCAATATGTAGAACAGAGTATTTATTGATATTCAAGTTTATCAACCATTTTTTTTGCACAGTCGTAAATGTTGTTGACTCTGTTTTGTATTTCTTCATTCTCTTCAAGAGCATTGCTAAATATCTTCATGTCATCTGCATATAACTTATACGGGATGTAATTGATGAAGGCATATCAGTAAAATAGGGTAAATAAATAGGCCCTAAGACAGAGCCCTGAGGCACACCACTCAGAACAATGTTAGACTCATAATTGTTGTCTCCAATCCTCACATGAAACTTCGTACTATTCAGAAAGGAAGTGATGCATGTCAGAACATTTCCTCGAATATCAATGCGTTCGAATTTAGCTGTCAAACGTTGAATAGGTACTCTGTCAAATGCTTTTTTGAAATCTAGATAAAGAACATCGATAGGGTTTTGTAAGTCTAATTCATTAGTCCAGGTATGTACGTTAACTAGGATATTGGTTACAACTGATCTTCCTGGTATGAATTCGTGTTGTTCTTCTGCCATACATCAGTTGATCACGGGAAACGGAAACACTACGGACTTAATCCTTAACAGGTTCACTTGAATTCTTCTTAACCGTCTACTGTCGGAATAAAACCTTAACCAAACGCCATAATAACATCGAGTAACTTAATTATTATAGATAATTATTTAACACCGTTTTTCCGAACCACTTCTCTAGATGTGTATTAGATCAGTGATTAAAAATAAAATAGGAAATTTATTTTTCTCTCGTTTAACTCGCTACGACTTAAGAACGAAACAATTAATTGATCTTAAATTTTTACCTTATAATTACCATACATTTGTCGTTAACAACATGTACTAATTTGGAGATCAAATTTTAATAAGTGTAGAAAATACGAGACGATGACGATAAAATGTGAAAATTTGCAGGAATAAATACAACAGACGGGAAACCGTTTTATCTGTCGAAGTAAATACCAAATATATCGAGAAGATATAATGACAAGGGATAAACGTGACTTTTTATTTTAAACCTTTCTTTCTAGGATTAGCAGATAAAATTGCATGTGAAAAAAAATTGACCAAAGAACTTATGGTATACGCACAGAACTAGACAAAACGGCTCTAGGTTTTAGTAAGAATTTTTATTTTTGTTTCTCTTTGATTTCATAAGTGTTTTTTAATATATTACATCGACTGAGTCTTGGTGGAGGTTAGCACAAAATTTTAATAATGTTAATAAATCTTAACAATAATCTTAAAATTACAAGAAAATAAACCTACCTCACTCTGCTACAGCAACAATGCGATATTAAGGAACGGATAATAAAACGCCATGTGACGTCACAACTCGAATATCTAGTTATCCCGAGCGTCTTTAAGCAATTACTTCAATATCTATTTTATATATGAAGGAGAGAAGAAAATTCTAATTACATTGACCCGCAAGGTTTTTTCTTAGCCCAAATAAGCGATTCCCAATGTTTTTGATGTGCTGAGCACGATGGTCGTTTTGCACCATCACATCACAATTTTGAATAAACTTAACCTAAAAGTGCTTGAAAGGTTATTTCTGCCTACATTCGTGCCCTGGTAACTGGACAACGATACGAGATTAAGTAAAACGGACTAGACCATCATATTCAGCTGCCCAAAATCTTGAAAAATCAACAATAACAATCAAAAAACAACCATAGAAGGCGCAAGCATTGTTTCATTTCTATGTTTAGCAAGAAATACTAGAATTTTTGTTGTGAGTATATATACAAGTAAATCGGACCTATATAGCCAGGGTTGATAAAAGTCATGATTTAAAAAAAAAAACGAAAATCACAATTAAAAAAAAAATCAAAAAAATCATGATTTTGAAATTTTTATTAATTTTTTTACATAAACATCTTAATAATTGACATAAACAATGTATATAGTACGTATATTGACAAAGATAGTTTTTGTTTAAACTTACAAATGGAATAAATTATGTATCTTGTATCCATAATTGTAAAATAAGCTAGAGCGTATATACATGAAAATTCCTATCAGAACTTGAAAACTCGCCTGTCTTTATAATGCGGGGATGATGCGAATTGCCATTATTTGCTAATCTGTCGCGTAGCGAGTGAGAAAGCGAGTCTGAGTGATTATATTTATAGCATTTAAATATTAAATAATTTTTTAACATATCTTCTAATAGAAGTGGAAGGAAAAAGGTAAGTCTACTGGAAAAAATGTGCTTCGCGTAATGTAGAAAGTATAGAAACAAATAATGAAGGTCCGGCTACTTCAGGAACAGTGTCCAATGTAAGTATAGTGTTATTTTATTTATATTTACAACTTCTTAGTAAGACAAAATATTAATAGAAACATTTTTTTTAATTTACATATGTAACGTCGGTGTATTTCTGCGACTAAAGCCGGTTATGCCACGAGACGAGCTAGATTCAAATTTTTAGAATGATCTACCTAGTGCATTTTCTAGATTTCTAGTAACTTTCCATAAACAAATGTGACTTTTTCATTCTCTCCCAGTTTTAAGAATAAAGTATAGTATCTCTGCCTGTCTGTGTGTAGCTGGATTTAAAAATGAACAACATAATCTTGTTTTTTATTACAGGTACAATTGCACACGTTACAACAAGATGCAGAGGAACCTAGTGCCCCACAGCCGCTCTTATCTTCTACGCCATTAAGTAAAAAAAGAAAAGTAGTGCCTAATTCCAATTTGGGATCTTTATCATCTTTTGTTGTACGTACGACCAAGTCTAATAAAGAAGAAATAGATAAACAAATTACTAGAGCTCTTTATGCGACAAACAGCAATTTCATGCGTAAACAACCTGAAGTAAAAAAGGCAATAACGCTTTTACGACCTGGATATGTACCACCATCTCGACATGATGTGTCCAACAGACTGCTCGATGAAGTGAATAACGAGGAAAAAAGTAAATGTTTTAAAGATATATCAGGAAGTTCAGTTTGTCTGTCATTGGATGGATGGTCCAACATACACAATGAACCAATAATATGTGCAACTGAAACTACGGAAATGGGTCTTCCTTTTTAGTACATACAATAGACACATCTGGAAAGACTGACTATACCTGTACAGTAAGCAGTTTTGTGACGGATAATGCTGCCAATATGAATGCTTTGAGAAACCAAATTGAAGAGTCAACAGAACTAAATGTTTACTTTACTTATATTACTTACGGTTGTGCTTCACACATTTTAAACTTGCTATGTAAGGATTTGGAAATTAGTGAAATTAAGGAACACGTTACGTTCGTTGTGACATAAGCAAAAGAAGGAGAAAAAAAAACTTACTTTACCTTCTGACGTAAGATGGAACTCACTTGCCGACGGATTAGAGGCTTTCGTTAAATCATGGCCCATACTTTTTAAAATTAGCGAGGAACATAAAAATGAAATTGACAGTATACTAAGACAGAAAATTTCAATAATTTATTTAAAAAGAACTACTGAAGATTACTTATCACTACTAAAACCCATATCTGTTGCACTTGATGCTTCAAAGAAACGATGCAATTTTATTAGACGTCGTAGAACAATTTAAAATAATTGAGACTCACGAAAATAAAGCATAGATTAACAGAAAGTGAAAAGAATCGTGCTTTAGAAGCCGCTCATGAATTATATCCCGAAAGTGGTTTACTACCACTGATTATTAAATTTCTGGCAAAATCTGACCCTTTTGCCGATATTATGTATCACGAAGAAATTCTTAAAAACAAAACCCTTCGATGGTGGAAATCCCAAAAAAATATTGATACTATTGACAAATTATTCCCGATTATCAAGCAATTAATTTCTGCTGCAGCTAGTTGTTAAATCGAATTGATTTAAATCGCCGCAACCCTGTAAATAGATAATTCCATAGGATTTTGACACGCTGGACATAATGCCGCTACCCAGTTTGCTTTATGATGGCCTTTTTAGCACATTTATCGTGTTCGCACGTCAAAACCTTTGGAATTACCTATTTTTGTCAAACAAAAAACAAACATAGTGTTTCTTTGCAGGTCTGTGTTATCGGCATAGTTACTATAATACGCGTCAAGCGCTTTTAGAATATGTAATAAAAGAAACGTTAAATGAGCCTAGAAAGGATTATTAATTCGAGAACATAAAACATGAAATGAAAAGGAAAACGGTATAATTAAATCTCAAAACTATCATTAATTAATATTATAAAGTGTCATTTACATATTCCCATCGACTTTACAGTATCTATTGTTATCATAATCCCTACAACTTTAGTTTAGAAGCAGTGTATTTGAACTTCAATCTATATATGCTTCAATATGCCGATGACACCGCACTTTAAGCTACACAAACACATTTCCAAGACCTCGGAGCACTTCAGCAGCTGATGAACCGAACAATGTGGGTACAACAAATATAGCTTGATTCCAAACCCGTTAAAATATCAATACATCATCCTCAAACTTCAGCATCAGTAAAACACGTCAGTAAAGTATCTTGAAATAACAATAGATAATAGGCTTAGTTTTAACATGCACATAGAGCAATTTAAGACGAAATGGATTGTAGAAAGCAAACATTTTTGAAGTTCAACATACAAAACAATAAAATATTGCTGGCGATATTTACCAAATTTGACCTTGAGTATTATATTTTAGCAGAAGGAACGTTCGCATACATTTGACGGGGAGGTTCTTCCAGTAGCTGCGAATTCTTTATTCACATTTATCAAGACCTCAAGCGCTAGGTAATAGTGAACTTACATCAGCGTTACAAATATTGACACGCTTAACTAATGAGTCGGAGCCAGCCCTGACATCAGATGGTAATGGTTGATAGACATTACTTTAAACGGAACATAGCTTGGTGCATTACATACTTTTGCATTAGGACAGCCATTTAACATAATTTGCATTTCCTTTAAGTTACCGCATCTCTTTTAGTATCTAGCCCAATCAATTTACATATCCGACATTGCAAAATGTCATGTAGTTCTAATTTTTTAATATTCTGTTAGGACCTATACCAATAGTAAGAAATCAAGTTTACAGTTTGGAAATACCTGTGCGAGTAAGAAACTGCGAAATTTTTGCACTTATTTCAGTTATTGCCCCATATTTCCTAAGGTATACGTCCTACAGAAACGGTCACTTTTTTAAACTACATTAAAAAAGGAATAATAATATCTTCTGTACATCGCATACTTTAGGAGATATTGAGCAAAAACCGGAACAAGTGCTGCAAACTTGGTTTCTAACTATTGGCATATTAACAGCATATTACAAAATTAGAACTACTCTTCTTAAGTACTGATATATTCCACATTTAATTCAGTTTATTGCCCGAAACAAAATTTCGTTAGAAATATCAATTATTATTATTAATTTTTCTGTTTTCATTTTTAGGAAAACTAAAAGCAAATTGTGGTAAGACAGAAAAAACTGAAACAACATTCACAGGTCTTTTTGCTGGCATTCGTCAAAGAGCTCAAACTTTACAAAAGGATCTCTCGCCTTCCGTTGTTTGAATCTTCTACACCAATGAACAAGACATGCCTAGTTAACAAGGCATGCTCCTGTAATACAAAACAGTTCAAATTCTGGATTACACAAAGTGTGTAGGTGTAGTTGCCTAATTTAATTAATATTAGGTCAGTTCTCTTCACGTAAATTTACTGGTCACTTAATTCACTGTTACAAGATTAGAAGTAGGCACTAGACAAATTATGTGTCTGGTATAATATTTTAATGGAGATAAATAGATTAACAGTATGTAAACTGTAATGTACGTAAAAACCGCTGTCTAAGGAATCACTGCTTCTACATTTAGATTTCTCATCCAAGTCTCTTTAAACGAAAGTATCTTGATATTATATTTGTACTCTAGTATGTCGAAATAATTTCTCATGGAACTGTACTAACACAATATTCAACCCTTCACCAGAGTAAGTTCAAAATATAATCTAGTTCCAGATATCGTCATAATACATAAGTGTACTTAGTGTACTAAATTTTAAGTCAATATCCAAACCCGCTCCAGAAAAAAACCTGCGCACAAAAAAAGTTACACAAAGACAGACCGAGACACGACAGTGGGCGCGCCCAACTGCAACTTTTACTTGTTTCAATATAAATGTAGGTACTTTTTTTGTGCTTTAGTTTTCACCATCTCCGATAATACCAACTGAATTGGCGAAACACGCGTCGAGGTTTAATATTCGAGTGCAGTGTTCAAATGTTTTGGTGTTTATGGAAACTACTTCAGAGGCAAACATACATGAGCTGGTCCTCCCTCTTTTAACATCGAAAATATTTCTTTTAGCTCTATACAATAGTGTTTGATTGATTGATTTGCCAGCGTAAGGTGGGCATTGCTGCCGATTCCGGGCATCCATGGAGGTTCGTTCCAACACGCAGCTTGATCGTCCGTCGAACACGCCCAACGGAACCGAATCTCGGATGCCGGACCGGCTGCATATCCCGGGTTGAACATTGGACATGCTTGTTTTCAGCAGCGAGAGCCGCATGGCGCATGGGGTGGGAATACAGGATGGGAAATGTAGGTGTTTGTGAGATGCTTCTTTTAAGTTTCCATGCTTCTATTTAGTTTCCATCTGTCGTCATGGGCTGGGGTGTGCAGGTGTTTGGGAGATGCTTATTTTCAGTCTTCATGCTTCTTTTAAGTTTCCATCTATCGTCATCTCCTTATTTTTCTTCGTCTAAGTATTCTGTTTCTCAATTTGGCAGATTTATTTTTAATTTTTTCGTTTTTATTTATTAACCGTTCCACAGGTAAATATCCATTTACGGTGGAGTTGCTAGGAAGGGCCCTATCTCACGGTAACAATATTTTTTGCGCGTTGTACCGTCCTAAAGTCCCAGGACGCTACAGAATATATATAATCTAATTATGGGGTTCTTAAAACCACTATAATAGCAGATACTTTAAATTTATTTACTTTTTGTTCACAGATTCTAGAGCTGCCAAAGTCCTCATTCCCACTCGAAGATCTATCAACCTGCCCTTTCGCTACAGTATAAATATGAATTAACTTTAAAATATACACCGAGCGCCATCTGTTATTCTACCAGCAAACCCAACCGATTCTTAACGAGTAGACTTGAATTAACTTTAAAATATACACCGAGCGCCATCTGTTATTCTACCAGCAAACCACCGGCTCCTACTAGTTAGAAATCTAGATAGTATTGGTAAAAATTAAACAATAAACTTTAATTAATAATTTGAATCGATAGAAATTTAGTAACAAATAAGAATTATTAATGGGAAGTAAAATAGTGCAATAATTAAGTAGATTTGATAATAAAAACAGAATTTTAAGTAAACACTTTTTATCATTTTGCGGTTGGCAACGATTGAAAGCTATTTTAAAGGAGACAATAAATTAGGCATTTCCGATTCTTGAAGCCAAGAACAAGACGTGTTTGTGCTGTCTTGCCGCAGATTTAAAGCCTCAAATTCCTGGAGATAGGTAATTAAATAAACCAATATCTACTAAATTATAATCATTGACATTTATTGATTGATGTATATGTATTTAATTTGTAAAATCGCCAGCATTCAATCCGATGTTAAGGGATATTTAATAGGTTAAAATTTTGAAGCGCTTCGGTAGCGATGCACGCGTGCCATAAAAAACAGCGTCTGTAGCTAAAATCTATGTTGGATAAGGAATTACATTTAATTCTGTGGCTTATTGTTAAGGGGAATTAATTGTGAATTTAAAGTTTTAAACGCGATTTAAATATAGGTTTGGGCAATAGTATAACGCGGTTTTTTAAATTTAGTAAGGTTATAAAAATATCTTGGAATTTGGTAGGGAAGAATTGGGCATTTTAAAAAGAAACGTTAAGGTCTTATAGCATTACGTGGGGGTATTAACGCACCCAGAGTGCCTTTTCAAACAGGTAAATGCAAGGTAAAGTAACACGATGGACTCTTTTAGGTGTGAGGTAATAAGTACCAGCCTGAGGTAGTAAGTACCAGCCTGTGTGGTAATAAGTACCAGCCTGAGCTATTAAGTAACAGCCTGATGAAGTATTAGGTGCCAGCTTGAAGAGGTGGTAATGACCAGCCAATGATAAGCCTTGGGTGTCAATTAAAGTGACCAGCTTGATGGTGATGGTCCTGTGAGGATAACCTTATTTAGCCCAGGAGGGAATTTGTTTGTCCATATCCACACATGTCACTGAATATGGAACTTGAATAGCGACAACATATTAATCAGTCTAGTCTCAACGTTTATCAGTAAACGTAACAAACAGAGGAAGGGGAAGAAGAGATTTGAGTGGGACGAGGCGCTCTGGCAGTTCGATTACAGGATCTTTGGTGAGAGTGTCATTCTCCTTTGAACATCTATACGCTCAACTTCTTGTGAAATTTTTATTGAACATATAATTTTTAGCCTTCAGCAAATGTAAATTTTTATCTTTAACTTTTCATCGGCCGTCAGCCTTATAACATTCTTACTCCTACATATAATTTATGTAAGGAAGGTAGCTACCCTCTAAATTTTATTTTTTTTGTTAATCAAATATCTAAATTTATATCAAATATTTACCTTTTCAATCATTTGTCTTTAAAATTTTAATATACAACTTATTTTTCTTAAATTGTGTTTTCATATTAAATTTTCTAAAAACTCATGATACCTATGTAAACAATAAGGCCACTGAATAGCCACAGTATTACATTTTTGAAAACCAGTAAGGCATAGGTATCGAGCAATTGGCTATTGGCGCCTAACAATCCTAAATTTTTATTAATTTTCGAACCACGACCCAGCCTCCACAAAATAAATGAGAACCGGGTAGTTTCATCGTTCCTATTCCACTCAGGGGCAGGAATTGATTGATATGAGGAAAAAGCTCCGAAGGGATAGTTTGCTCATAATGTAGGTACGTCGTTTCCTTGAAACGATCGGTTTCAATTTCCGCCTTCCAATTCCGGGCATTTTTTCCATTTCATCACCTATATATTGTGTTTAATGCCTTTTCAATTTTAATCTCCATTTCTTATTTAAATTTTAATAAATAGATAAATAAATAAACTAATGCTAAGGCTACAATAAACAAACAGAAAAACTTATCTTCCTTTATTAACATCTGGCTGACTGGCTGTTTACATTGCCCATGTTGCTTTCCATAAGCCATACACTTGAAGAAGGAACGGGTAGCAGGTAGTATACATTCTACGACCTTCCAGCTATAGTGCACTAATACAGACACTGCTTCTATCTACTTTTATTTTTAGGGACCATTAGCAAACGCGTTTCATTAATTTTCTATTATTATTAATTCGATGCATGCTTTGCTCCTCCACCACTACACCTCATTTTACGCAGAATTTTTTAACTCTACCGCTGACTTACATTTATCGAGTTTAATGAAGATTTAACCGGTTCTTTTCGTGTTTTCCCCGTGAGCATTAACACACACGTGCGCTCTCGACCGCACCCCAACTACAATTCTAGCCCTAAATAATAGTGTTTGGTCTCAAAATTGTATTGCCTAATGAGTCGTTGCTGGTGATTTTAAAACAGATATTTTCAAATTTGTCGGTACTTCGGCAGCACAGGAGATGATTTGAAATTGTCATGTGCCTCATTAAAATAATTTTAGTAGTAGTTTTGCTAAAATCTAGAGCAATAATTTAATTTTTGAATTAATATTATAAGTAAATTAATGACTTATACCTAATACTATCTTCGCATCCTCTATTGCCATCTCGTCTAGTCTCGTGATTTGAAGTTTTCACATATTTTAAAATTCATATTTAATGTTATTTTATACAGGGTGTTTTTGGACTATGGGGGCATATAGTTCGAGTTAAAACAGTATAAAAAGTTTCCCTTAAAGGTTAAATTTTGAAATGGCGTTTTGCTTGGAAACTACTTTAACATTTATAATAAAATTCGGACAGTTTAAATAGTATCGTCGATTTAGAAGTATGGAGTTTTTCGTATCTTGTCTAGGAAGTCAGGGGTGGACCACCCCTAATGCTATTTACTCCTAAATTTTGACATAATTAATGTTTAAAACTAAATTCTGAATCCCTTGCCCAATTTTCTAAAAAAAGATATTCTTGTTTGACTTCAGTAAAGGGATTCGTTTTCAAGAAAAATTTCACTGAAAAAGGACCAAGGAATATAATGTATGCCACAAAAAACAACCGCATGAAACTTGTGAGAAAGCAGATAAATAAATGTAAATGTCTTTGACAAATAACAAATAATTAAATGAAAAATGAACATTAGAACATTATTTCCTAAAAAATATTCAAATTTAGTAATTGAAGAGAACACATTATAAAATTAAGTTGTAAGTAGTTCGGTGTGTAATAATGGTTTATTGGGATAACAAATTTCTCATCTGATGAACATACCAACATGCATTTTATGTACAAACTAGCTGTGGCAAAGGCAAATAGTTTGGAAGCCAAATGGTTTTATCAGGAACATTTTCGTAACAGAGTTCTTCCAAATAGGTAAAATGCCAGTCTTTGTTCTTTATCAATATTATCATCAATTTCAAAAACCGCTGCCTAAGGAATCACTACTTCCACATCCAGATTATTCGTCCAAGTCACTTTAAAGGAAACACCTTGCCTATATTTGCACTCTAGTATGTGGAAATTATTGGTCATAGAATTTTAATAATATTTAGGGTAGATGTCATAGAAAAGTTTGAGGAGTTGGTTTCCACCATATACGTTAAAAATGAAGTTTCTAGTTTACCGTACTTATTTTTCACTATTTACAACCTACCACCTCAATGGAGTCATCTCAATCAGATGTCACTACAATACATACGTGTACTAACTTTCAAGTGAATATCTCAATTTGATGTTATCAATCCCATTAATAATGAAGCGGAGGTGGTAGAGTTTGAAAAATATTAGAAAGAAATCTGAGGCCTTGGTTTCTAGTGTATACACCGAATCCCAAATTTCTGTAGTCTTACCAGCTTGCTTTACTTATTTTCCCCTATTTGCCCTATTTAACCCCCAACCCTTCAACGGCATCATCTCAAATTATGATCTAGTTTCAGACGTCGTTATAATACATACGTGTACCAAATTTCAAATGAATATCTCAATTTTATTTTATCAACCCTTTTCATATTGGAGTAGGGGTGGTTGGGTTGAAAAATATTATAAGAAAATCTGACGCTGTGGCTTCTAGTACATACACCGAATTTCAAGTTTCTGTAGTCTTACCAACGTTTTACTTATATTCCTCTATTTACCCCAAATTAACCCCCAACCCTTGAACGGAATCATCTCAAAATATAAACTAATTCCAGACGTCGTTATAATACATACGTGTACGAAATTTCAAATGAATATCTCAACTTTATTTTGTCAACCCCATTAATTGGGTAGGGGTGGTGGGGGGGTTGAAAAATATTATAAAAAAATCTGAGGCCTTAACTTCTTGTACATACACCGAATTTCAAGTTTCTGTACTCATACCAGCTTGCTTTACTTATTTCCCCCTATTGACCCCTAAATAACCCCCAACCCTTCAACGGAATCATCTCAAAGTATAATCTAGTTCCAGATGTCGTTATAATTCATACGTGTACCAAATTTCAAATGAATATCTCGATTTTATTTTATCAACCGAGTTATCAACCCTTTTAATAATGAAGTAGGGGTGGTGGGGGTTGAAAAATATTATAAATAATCTGAGACCTTGGCTTCTAGTACATACACCGAATTTCAAGTTTCTGTAGTCTTACCAGCTTGCTTTATTTATTTTCCCCTATTTACCCCTATTTAACCCCCAACCCTTCAACGGAATTATTTCAAAATATAATCTAGTTCCAGATGTCGTTATAATACATACGTGTAGAAAATTTCAAATGAATATCTCAATTTTATTTTATCAACCCTTTTCAAATTGGAGTAGGGGTGGTGGGGGTTGAAAAATATTATTAAAAAATCTGACGCTTTGGCTTCTAGTACATACACCGAATTTCAAGTTTCTGTACTCTTACCAACTTGTTTTACTTATATTCCTCTATTTACCCCAAATTAACCCCCAACCCTTCAACGGAATCATCCCAAAATATAATCTAATTCTAGACATCGTTATAATACATACGTGTACGAAATTTCAAATGAATATCTCAACTTTATTTTATCAACCCCTTTAATGGGGTAGGGGTGGTGGGGGGTTGAAAAATATTATAAAAAAATCTGAGGCCTTAACTTCTAGTACATACACCGAATTTCAAGTTTCTGTACTCTTACAAGCTTGCTTTACTTATTTCCCCCTATTTACCCCTATTTAACCCCCAACCCTTCACCGGATTTCCTCAAAAAACAATCCAGTTCCAGATCTCGTTATAATATATACGTGTACAAAATTTCAGGTCAATATCTTAAACCGTTCCGGAGAAAGCGTGCGGACAAAAAAAGTTACAGACAGACCGACAGACCGACAGACCGACAGACCGACAGACAGACAGACAGAAAAATTTTTTTCGCTCAAATTTAAAATCTCGACGTTTCATGACATTCTAAACCTATTTCACGAATAAAAATTTTTGAAAATTTTTTTGCGATTACTATACTTCCAATCCACTACGTGGATGTGGAAGTAAAACTGATTTATGTTAACATATACCGGTAAGAAGCATTAGGGGTGGTCCACCTCTGACTTCCTAGATCAGATACGACAGGTTCCGTACTTCTAAGTCAAAGATATTTACTTACTGTTTATATTGCACAAAAATTTTTAAAATCGATAAAGTAGTTTACAAGCTATCAGCAAAAAACCTTTTCATAATTCAACATTTAAGGGCGAATAGCTCCGAAATGTGGCCCCCTAGGAAAAAAATAGGTACATTTAGCGTTATATTGACCCAAACTATACGCTCCCAAAGCGTATAGTTGGCAACATAGTCCAGGGACACCCTGTATAGGCATGTCAACGTACTATATGTACTGGCCAATGCAGCCAAAAGAAGGCGGTAGTAACAAATATTTGTATCCGACACTTTAGTATCTTCATCGAAAATAGACAAACAAAGAAAAAATTATCGCTTACCCTTAAATAAGAGTTAAATTAATTTCATTTTCACGTTAGTGCTGAAAAATCACTAGTATGGTAAATTCTGTTTTCCTAATTAAGTATCACTTGACTACTTTCGATCACTGCGTACAAACAATGCAATTTCATTTGCATCCACAATTCAGTGAAAGTATGTCGGATCAGATCATCGGAAATTCTAAAACACAAGCCGCGACATCAAACTATAGTAGAAGGATTATTGATTATTAATGAAGACTTTATTAGCTAAAGGGAAGCTTAGCAATAGAGTCCCAAACAGGACTGTGCTAGCTTTAGTCGTTGTCAACTAGGGCAATTAATAAACAGTTAATGCACAGGAGGAAACTCAAACACTAAATTAAACACAGGGTGTTGGTCAAGAGCTAAGGAGCAATTGAGTACACATTTTATACACGTACACCCGTGTAAATAAAATTTCTGCAGAACAGCGGCAAAATAACCAATAAAGGGAAAGAAAATATGATTATGCCACAATTTGTTTCTGTCCAATAAAATAAGCTTTTAAAATTTTTCAGATATTTTCGGTAAATTGATTTTTCAAAAACGAACCGACCATACATTTTAATAGTGGAATTCAGTGTTTTAATTGGGATTCATGTGATGCTCTTTTATATCTTTTTTTAAAGTGTTTTTCGTATATTACTGGATAATTAAAAACGTTATTCATTTTTTGTGACGTTTATCTGTGTTTAATCATCAGTACTGCACAAAATCAAACGTATTCTTAACCAACCTCAATATCGATATTAGGTAATAAAGTTCCATTAACCGGACGACGACGCCGACGGCGTCACTACATTATAGCAATATCATATATATTATATTGCATATGGATATTGACTATAATAAATAATAAATATTCTACAATTTGTTTTCCAAAAGATTTATTTTTAAAATTGATTACAAAATTTTCTAGAACATTTCTTTTTCTTTTTTCAATATTATTTTTATTCTTCTTTTTTTTCCAAAAATCCCTGGTTGCATAATAAATAAAGAGTTAACATAAAATAATCTTAATTTTGGGGTAAGTGAGCTGCCACAAGGTACAATTATTTTTCCTTTATTGTATCAGCGTTGCCATCAGGGTAATACAGAATTTATCAGTGTAATTATTAAAGAATTGATGAAATCAGTGCGAATGATAGAGATTGTGGTCCTAAATGACAAGAAAAATGCGGCACTTATATCTATTGTGTGGAAACAATTGACTTAATGGTCGTAAAAATGACCATAAAACACGTCTTCGACGTTTACCAGCAAAATATCTGGAAAATTATACAATGTATGACAAAAAGTGATAAAGGCAAAGTCTTTCCCAAGGTCGCAGTCTTTACAATACAATCCATAGTTTTGACGCCACGCGTCATCAACATTACAATTCGTCTATTTATACTTTTTTGCGCTTTAATGCAAATTATCAATTAAGACTTTTACACAGTTTCATGCATATATTGAATCGAAGACAAAAATATATGCCCTATATCAATGGTCTCAATAATATATGAGTGTTTTTTTTTCAACTTAATTGCACAAAATAATTTGTATAATTACCATTTTGCAAATTTATTTATAATAACTTTCGAAATAATCACCCAAGATTAATCTGTTGTATAAAAAATGCCTCTTAAGAACTTGCCCTACTTTTAGTTGTACGTGAAGTGAAGGTGTATATCCCAACAATTGCTGGAATTTTGATAATTACAGTTTTCTAAGTAACAATTTTGATTTTCCACAAAATTAATTAATCGTATATCACCACAACATCTAATGAATTCTAGTTCTTCATTCTTAAGCTAAACTTCAATTACTTTATTACAAAATAATTAAACATTATCGCGATTGTCTCTAAAATTATTACCTATTATATACCTAATTCTTCACAGACGAAAACGAGGTGTATATTGCATTTGACCGGTATTTTTCGAAAGTGTCGCTCGCAGGCAAAAAAAATATCATTATGTTAATGATCCAATTCTGAACATTTTTCAAAATATCCGTCTGTCTCTCCGTCACGTTCTTTGTGAACACGATAACTTAAGAAAAAAAAGTCCAATTGACTTGAAATTTGAACAGTTAGTTAAGGTTAGCTAAAACCGCATTTTTTAAAACAAAATCGATCGGTTAATAAAAAGTTATTAATAATTTAAATTAAAAAAAAAACTTGTTACTTTTAACTTCGCACCATATAGGGAAGCAATAACTTCCTATGTTAAAATTAATAGCACAAAAACAGAAATCAAAATTTTCAACATATTTTTATGTTTCAAGGTCACTACAGTATTTTAAAACTGTTAAAAGATGTGTGCGTGCGCGCATGCATGCGTGTATGTGTACGTACGTACGTGGACACTTCTTCCCGGCACGAATTCTCGCAAATAGAAAACCGTTGTAGTGCCTATCGAAGTGTATTACCGTCAATATGATCTGAGAGAAATTTCATTAAATTCGGCCCAGCCGTTTTAGTATTGAAAATACTACTGGGCGCATGATATAGGACCCATCTTACGAGAAACGTATCGAGAGCGACAGATCTGTCTAGGCCGCTGCGCCAGCCTTGTAACCGTACCGTTCACTCAACGCCATGCTATTAGGGATATCACGTTTCAATAACCATCCAAGCAGTATCTCGAAACTAAAATATAAACATAAACACTCCTAAACTTAATGGTCTCTTGTGATACATGCCGACAGTGCCATATCGTATGTCACTTAGTTTGCATAACTTGCGTTATTTCTTACAAAACACCGTCACTTTCAAATTAACATTAAAAAATTCGATTAAAGGGTATACAAAAACGAAAAACAGATTCTTATGTAAAATTTTCTGCTGGATTCGAATTTTGAGTTCCCCAGTTAATTCGGAATTATGAACTTGGAGAAAAAAACACATTTTTGTGAAAACTCGAAAACGCATGAAAATGTGTATTTTCTTATTTCTCACTAAACATCTCGAGCTCTGTTAGGGATATTGATCTCAAATTTTATAAACATATTCCTGTGATATTATTCTTGATTGTTGTATGAAGCAAAATTGTTTTAACGTGATATTTTTTTTATAAACATATATAAACTATTACGTGTTGTACACAAATACGAAAACGCATATAGTAAGCGAGGAACTTTTTTATTATTAAAGATAGAAAGGTACAATAGAGAGTTATTGCAAAACGAAAAGGAGTTGACTTTATTAAAAGAAACTTTAAATAAAGTATCCTGTATTCCAATTTATCATCCATTTTTAAAGTGAGTTATTGCAACGGTGTACTCCTCATACCTTATGTTGATACTTTATTTTGACAATTTTCCCTAACCTAAAAAATCCAAATTGGGCATTGCCGGTATTATTATCATTTCTTCGAGTTTAAAATGAATATGGAAGAACAATTAGAAATAGCTATCCTAGCTGGTGTTAATGATGAAGAAATTGAAATGTTACTTCTACATAATATACCTAATTGATATTTATATCGGTAATGAACAAATTAACGCTGTAGACCCCGTGAACTTCGATTTAAATAGTATATATGGTATGACGATGAAATAGAAGTTAATTTTCGTTTTCAAAAATGGGATATAATACGATTGCGAAATTACGTCCCTCATATTTGAATCTCACACGTTTTTTATCTTTTATTATCGCCAACGAGGCCAACAAAAGTAACTATTTCCTTAGGGAATTTTCGTCTGATCCAAGTTTCGACAAAAAGTTCCTAAATGTGTCAAAATTAAGGTGCTTTTAATAAGGGAAAGCCTTGCCCGTATTTAAGTTAAATACGGGATGCCTGTATTTTATTAAAAGAAAATAGTTAACGATATGTTCAATGCGCATGCGTACATGTCAAATTAAAGGAAACTTTTATTAAAGGATCTGTAAACCGAAGTTGCAATATCTCTCTAATGACGAAAAGGGAAGTTTAATTAATATAATATTAATACATACTTAATACAATATTGTACATAAATACAGCGTCATAAAATTGTAATCTTGTATATCCATAAATTGAACTGAATTGAAAAAAAGGTCAGGGAAGTTTTTGGATTGTATATTTCTTCTTGTTGCGGTTTAGTTTAGCCGCAAACGGATTGTTAAAATGTTGCCAGCCCGCAACACGAAGTTCCGCTTCTGATATTAGTGACTCGAGACGCAAATTTTATAGATTGTTGTATGAAGCAAAATTGTTTTAACGTGATATCTTTTTTATAAAAATATATAAACTATTACGTGTTGTACAAAAATACGAAAACGCATATAGTAAGCGAGAAACTTTTATATTATTAAAGATAGAAAGGTGGTATAATGACAAAAAGGGAAGTTTAATTAGTATAATATTAATACATAGTTAATACAATATTGTACGTAAATATAGCGTCATAAAATTGAAATCTTGTATATCCATAAATTGAATTGAATTGAGAAAAAAGGTCATGGAAGTTTTTAGATTCAATATTTATTCTTATTGCGGTTTAGTTTAGCAGCAAATGGATTGTTAAAATGTTGCCAGCCCGCAACATGGAGTTCCATTTCTGATATTAGTGACTAAAGACAAATTACACTGCATTGGGTACGGAATAACTGTAGCTTATCAAAGAATTAACTCATCGAAAAGGAAATTATTAATCAATTATTAATTATAAAACAGACATTAAAAATAGTAAATTATTTCATTTAGATCCGATATATTTATACACAAACACAGTAAGATTTAAAGAATTATAAGAACGTAAGAAGTAAGAAAATATTTCAATTTTGTATCAGAAATAAAAAATCATAATGCCTAAAAGTAATAATATGGACTAGTGCATCCAACAAATTAATTGCTAAGAAAACAGTGAAAATAAAAATAACAATACCCGTTAAAATATCTACTGGAAGAATATGTAACATTTTGAAATAAAGTAAATGGACATACACATTTGTCGTACCTATTTACTTAACATTTTTAATAAACATTGAAACGCCTTATTTAACTATTTTGTGTGTTAAGCTAGTTTCTGTTAAATTAATGAGACAAAATTAATTGGCGAATTAACGCATATATTTCTATGTGGCTATGTACGCCTTTCTATTGTCGACAAAAAAATGTAGTTCACAAAGAAATATTCGCTTCCACACCTACATGAACTTTTGAAATGTTATATCATGCAAATAATGATATCTCGGGACATTTTGCTTCACACATACAACTAATTACGCATTGTATTTTTGCTGCACGGCAACGACAACGCCTGTTGTAGTTTAAGTTTTACATTTACAAAATGAATGTAAATTAAAACTTTTAGGCTTTAATTATTGTGTCATCACTCATCATTATTGGAACTATACTCTTGTCTAAATTACACCGACCAAAATGGAAAATATTAGGCTTATATGGATGAATCTCATGGGCTGTTATAAGAAGGTATTTTCTGTAGGAGGAATGTGCTTAAAACAATAATTTGAGTAAATGCGGGCAAAATATAACATCCTTAATAAATAACACTAACTATTGGTATGTATAATGTAAAAAAAATATATATTAATACACTGGGTGTATTTAACTGAAGGAAATTATAATCAATGATTAGACGGAAAATGCATTGGATTTAAGTGTCGTACATTTAAATGTCATGCATTTTTCTTCATCACTTTTACACGCAGAATCTCTTGATTTTAGTTTCAAAAAATGGTAATGCAGTAGTGATATTTCAGTTCATGAGCTGTCATATCTATCTAGGTATGTCCCTGAATATTATCTAGCAATACTTTATTTTGAGTCTCTTTAACCCCTCTTAATTAAAATTTTCATTTGTTTATTAAAGGTAGTAACTGGGATGAGTTTTCTATGTCCCTTTGAATCCCTGTCTTTGTCGCACAGAAAGCACACCTTTATATTAATAATGTAACTAATATTTGCTTTAGTTCTTAAATAAAGTTGTTCAGTTTGATTTGGTGACGTCTCTTTTTTTTTAGTATTGAAAATACTACTGGGTGCATGATATAGGACCCATCTTACGAAAAACGTATCGAGAGCGACAGATCTGTCTAGCTCGCTGCGCCGGCCTTGTAACCATACCGTTCACTCAATGCCATGCTATTAGGGATATCACGTTTCAATAACAATCTAAGCAATATCTTGAAACTTAAATATAAACATAAACACTCCTAAACTTAATGGTCTACTGTCATACATGCCGACCCACATCGTATGACACTTAGTTTGCATAACTTGCGTTATTTCTTACGGAACATCATCACTTTCAAATTAACATTCAAAAAACAAAATAACCCAATAAAACATGGACTAGTTTAATTCGATCGTATGGACAAATATATTTAAAATAATGTAAATAAAATTATCAAACACATCAAGTATAATATAAAAAAGTACAGTAAAAAAGCACTCTACAAGCTTTATGACAAAATTTGACAGATGATAGCTGGGTTAATCTAAAAAAAATGTATCAATGAACATGGGTCCAATTACAATGAACGCAAGTGGTATTATTAAATTTAATAACAGTTTTTATTTTTTTTTACTTTATCACTAATCGCTAATGGTACCTAATGCAAATGCTGAAAATACCTATCATCCTAGCCATCCATCCTTGGACTCCAAGAGCAGTATAGTGGCATCTGGTATTTTCAATACCCTTAAGATACTTGCGAAAGATGCAAGATCTGTGAATTTTCATAAAATTCTCACGTGTAGGATCTCCTACATTGTGCGTGAAACACTGAGGTTTTTTTTTAATTAAAAATAAACGCTTGATTTGTAGTTCTGTGCCCAATATTATGGAATACAAATTTGTTTTTATATTTGCTGCCTCTTTTAATTCATTAAAAGTCTCGGTAATTACATTCTGTAATGTCTCGGCATCATCTTTTTAACATATAATGCATTGCCTAAGATCTATTTTTGACTACAAATATTTATTCGAATCAAATAATAAAAAATATTAAAAGATTAATAATTATTTCAAAAACTTATGTTTATCTTCCACGATTTAAGCAATTCTAAATTCTTGCTATAAAACACCGTATAAAGTGACTTTACAAAATAGCTAAAAACTGGAGGAAACACTTGTTCACTGTTTGCACTAGCTAGCAACATAAACTGCTACCAGTGTTACAGCGCACGCTCCGTTACCAGCTGTAGTGTGGATAAACTATAGTACAGGCAAATTAGCCATTTAGGGTAACATAAATTTTAAAAAAGGATCATCTCTGGGATTTAAGTAGGTAATAACCTGGAGAATGAGATGATACATTCTTTGCACTTCCAAGTTTCTGTACATTCATTATTTTACCGCTAAAGCAACAAAAAACGAAAATTAAAAAGTTTTTCCAAATTTTTTTGAATTTTCCCGGAACTTGGCAGTACCAAGAATGCATCATTCCATTCTACAGGTTATTATATACTTTAATCCCGGAGATGATCCTTTTATTAATTTTTGCGAGGTTTTTACAAAATTTTGCCTTCATTGCCTGTAGGTACTACTAACACAATCACAAAAAAATATTTCAAATAAAAAAGTTTCTTTGAGCTTTAAACCCCATTTTACTTCGTTTCACCACTCGCCTAACTTTAATAATAAAAAGTTTGTCGCATGATATATTTTATGCTGCATTTCACAATTTTTGGTCAACATGTACGGGTTTTTATATATATATTTTTAAAACATATAGCAAAAGAAATTTTCGTTTTTCTATGCCTAAGATAAAGGGTGAAGGAATGTTTCGTTAAAATTTAAGTTCGATATCTCCAATAGCAAGCGAGGTATTGAGTGAGAATAATAAAATAGGTACATATTTTCATGTTCTTTGTAGTTTTTGCAAATAAATGCCTTTTTCGACAATTTCGCAATTCCAAATGAATTGGCTAACTCGAAATTCGAATTCGGCAGGAAATTTTACGTATATCCTTTAGTCGACCCCCCTTTGTCGAATTCGGGACCGTAGATCCCCTACAATCTGGTGGCAATTGATATTTTGCAATATCAGATATTTTTATAGAGCCTTCCCAGAATTATTTGGGCCATTACACCCAGAATATTTATATAAATAAAATGGAATAAAATAAAATAGAAAAATGAAATATTTTTGTGTTATTATTATGGATATTCATATCATGCTGGGAAGTTACAAATGCTACTTTTTTTTCATTTTCGGGTAGACACTGACGCTTGCCGATTTCTTGGTTGTCGAGCCAGATAGTACGAGAGCCTGTATTAGGATAAAAGTGGTACGAATTGCTACTAACAGGCATATTACACATATTATTATGCAAGCCCAGAGAAGTTCTTTATGCCACATTATTAACGTGCTCGGCCGTCCCGACGTTTTATCCACTCAGATGTTTAAAACTCAAAATTTTAACGCGTTGCTATTTATTGGTAATATGACATTATGATTTGGCATCTAAAAATGTACAAGAATGCAAACTCCTCAGTAATTTTACGACGTCCATATTGTTTTGTTGGAGGAATATTCATAACTCAAATTTCGAATGAGTTGCTACTACAAAAAAACTATATCAATTGTTAATTTATAGAATCCACATTACAAAGCAATAAACGCCAGTTAAACATTCTCGTCCATATTTTTACAAAATCTTAATATATTATGAAATTCGACCGAAAACTTGAAGGCATGAGTATTAAGACAAAACTTTACTTGTTTATTGTTGGGGATATAAAGCAAGTTTGTGAAGTCGCCAGTCAAATTCATCCCCTCCTACTCTTTTCCACCCTCTTTAAAATGCGCATTTTGTAACAAAATGATGATTTAAAAAACCTTTTTTCGAGTGTTTTTAATAAAAATAATGTCTAATATGGAGTTTAACGTATCAGTTTCAACTCATACTTGTATTATTATAATTTTTGGACGTTTTGACGAAATACCCCATTTTCAACCCTTATTAAAATGGTCGAAATATACTAAAAATATAAGTTCAAATTTTTGTCTTCTTCCATTAATGCCAATGGGGATTTTAGCTCGTTTTAAGGTATTTTTTGGCTGAACGTATATTCTTTAAAGATCCGTAACGCTACCTCACCTTCAACCCCGTTTTTACTCTATTCTACCCCTTGCAGCAACGTATTAAGGAGATGAAGGGGTTGTGAAGGTGAGGTAGCGTTACGGATCTTTAAAAAATATACGTTTAGCCAAAAAATACCTTAAAACGAGCAAAATCCCCATTGGCATTAATAGAAGAAGACAAAAATTTGAACTTATATTTTTAGTATATTTCGGCCCTTTAATAAGGGTTGAAAAGAGGCAGTATTTTCGTCAAAACGTCCAAAAATTATAATAATACAAATATGAGTTGAAACTGATACGTTAAACTCCATATTAGACATTATTTTTATTAAAAGCTCTCGAAAAAAGGTGTTTTTTAACATAATTTTGTTACAAAATGCATATTTTAAAGGAGGTGGATGAATTTGACTGGCGACCTCACAAACTTTTATATACCCCAACAATAAATAAGGTAAGTATTAAGTCTTAATATTCATTCCTTCTGTCTAACTGAATTTCTTGAAAAACTATAACAAAAAATTCAATCGAATTTCATAATATTTTAAGATTTTGTAAAAAAATGGACGAGGATATTTAACTGGCGTTTGTTGCTTTATAATGTAGATACTGTAAATTAATAAATGATATAGTTTTTTTTGTAATAGCAACTCATTCGAAATTTGAGTTATAAACATTCCTCTAACAAAACAAAATGGACGTCTTAAAATTACTGGCGAGTTTGCATTCTTGTATATTTTTAGATGTCAAATCATAATTTCATATTGCCAGTAAGTAGTAATGCGTTAAAATTTTGAGTTTTAAACATTTGTGTAGATAAAGAGAATTGACGGACGAACGGTTTTAAAGTTTGTGTTAAAATATTCTTTGCGACCTGCGCAATGTCACGTACGCTAGTGCCTGTTAGTAAAGATCTACCTAATGCGTGCCAGAGATTGGCTCTAGTACTAAAAGCGTGTAGTGCGCTTCCCATGCTCCCGAATTACATACACCATACTACGACTTCCAAACCGGTTAGCTTATGTTTTGTAATTGAACAGAAATCTTGTAAATTGTTACTTTCTATAGTTTAATCGATTTTTAATTGAACATATTATATTCAAATATTAATATAAGTGGGTGGTGGTTTAGAGGTTAAGAGGTTAAGTTTTAGTCTCGAAAATGAAGGGTTGCGGGTTCGAAAGTCAAATAGGTTGGATGTACTTTCTTAAATTTAATTTTGCACTGAGGATGTTTCACCAACAAAGTTGGGATCATACACTTAAAATGTTTAAAACGGATATTAGTGATAATAAACTGCGAAAAACTGTCATAAAATGTGCAGCAATAATATAAAAAGTTGAATACATCGGCGAAGTGAAGATGTTTACTTTAGTGTATATATGTTGCTAATATACATTTCATAATAATATATAGTACCTAATTGTCGAAATCGCTTGAACATTACATTCCAATACTATTACTCGATCTTAATTTCGTTAACCATTTTGGCATCAGCTGGAGATAATTAAAACTCAATCATCTCCAGATGCCATCATAATTCGCGCAAGGTGCAACGTATTTTAATATTTGTGGAACTACTTTATAGGTATAAAACGTATGTAATTTTTGGATTTCACGTTACCTATCAAAAATGTAAAAGGTTGTCATTGGGTTATACATTTCATAATGTTTTTCTAAACGCTATTGACACATTTGAGCTAGATAAAGCACTGCTAGCCTACGTCAGATGTTATAGGCGCATCTCTATTACATTTTAATACATTCACGTACACTTCCGAGGTCTATATAACATTAGGACCGTTTCGTATTCAGAATACTACGCATAAAGAATTACAAAAGACTGGACGTTTCGAACAAGAGATTGTTTGCATGACGGTTACTTTATTATGTACATATTACATAACATGAATATTATATTTTTTCCTATCAGCAGCTTCTAGATATATATAAAATGAACAGCACTCACGTTGCATAAACAATCCCGACGTTATTCATTAAACCAAAGTTGTTCCATATATGCTTTTATGTAAACGAAAGTTCATCTTCCACCTGCCAGATTTAAATGAATAATCGTCGATTTGAGGCCCTGCCTAACCCCGAAACAGGAGACAATAAAATGCTGTGAAATATAACACCACTACAACATCATCCTTTAATTAAAATATCATGACAAGTGTACAGACAATTCAACGTTTATTATGTCACATATTTCAATAAACCGGAGTGAATTCATATAAAGTTTAAACCGAACCATAAGATAAAATAAATTTCTAGTTGCGAAAAATTAATTAAAAAAATTGTAAATGAAAACTATTTAACTACAGTTGTCTCCATTTGCTTAATGCACACAAAAACGGAAATAGAAACCAGCCATCCAAATATCAAAGGCAGCGACAAGGTACTACAGAGCCGTATGTCAAATTTCTTCGGATTAGAGTGAACAAAATATTATACTAGAGGTTTTAAAATCTTATTTTTGGTGACGTTTCTGGTAAATTAAAAAAATCTTGTTCTGTTTTGCGTCAAGATAGGATATCTTCGCGATATTGATAGATACATTCAAAGCTCTGTTACTAGTTAGGAGTGACTTGCGCAACTAAATTTCAGGAGGTACGAAATTTTAATTAAAATAGGCTTGTTTCCGATTATTTCTTATTTTAATCATGCCAGAATGTACTATACATGAGAACAATGGTGTTCTATGTATTAAGTAATACATTATATTTATGATTTACCATTTTCTACCAAATTTGAACATGTCTCGCTCTCCCATCTCTACGTATAAGCGGCACAGCTTTGAGATTTTTATGTGCAATAAGTATATGGAGACAACTATACCGCACATGTGTAAATTCGGTATGTTGTTAGAAACGCCAACATCAGAGTTGCTGTACTCAGGCCTGTCAGCCTATTTGCACATTCTCGACGTGAAGGATCTTCTAGAAAAGGCCAGTGCTCTACACGAATAATAGCAATCCATTCAAAGGTACCTAAGCTAAGATACCGTAACTCCTCCTACAATAATTGACTTTGAAGATACATATCCTTGACGCACCTAGCAGTATTCAACTACATAGAATATGAGTGATGGTCTCATCAGTCATTCCACACATCCCACAAATCATTCATCAGCCCGTTGTACAAATATGCTTATTCAGAGGACAATTTCTTTTTACCATGCCGTCCGTATCATTCTCTCTCTTTCGAAACCAAGCATTCACTTTAAGGTTGACTCCGTTGAAAGCATCTTTACATGGAGCTATAACTACATCATTTCGGCTATTGTCTATAAACGTTTATTTATGGCATATTCAATCATTTTCATTTTTTAGTTTATAGCATTGTTCTACTTTACATATTTTTAGGTGAGACTTTTTGAAACAATCAAGTATTCAAGAACCAACCTTTGTTTGATCCGTTTAGCGCAAAGGTTTTTTCATAAACATTTTTAAAATATTTTTCAGTGGCAAAATACCCAACAAAAAGTAAGAAAATAATTTCGGCGTCTTGAACACTACAGTTGTTGAACTGTGCCGTGGTCCAAGTTTTGACCGAATCGGACTTCTTAGCAAATGACGTTGATATTCCAGCTTGGCATCCGCGAGCCTGTGAAGTATTTCAAAAATAAATATAATAAAATTAATATGATGATAATAGGAATTTTGCATAAAGCTCCTGAATTTAGGCAATCCGCAATACATGGAGTCAGCGCATTCCCGGAAAATGTGTGATGTGTGTTATTGTGATTCCTATGTACATTATAACATATAAGGGTCAATATCGCCAAAGGATGGCATAAATCTAAGGCAACAGTTTTTAATTACATGGTCATCTTTCACTAAGATATTTTGTTATGCGAAAAGAAATGTAGAGCAATAGTGTGATAGTCTTAATTTTGATTAAAACTACAAGAGTCGTGAAATTCAATCTCTTTAGAACCTCCACTGCAGCCTAGATGTTTGACGTGCGATTATATACAGGGCGATTCACGTAGGCCATTCATTAGAAGTTTTTCAATTTGCAGTTGGATTAGAAACTTGAAATTTGGTACGCAGTCATAATCGATCATGCCCGTTCTATCTAATATATTTTCAGTCCTCCAACTATACAGGGTGTGCCAAAAATTGGTACCAACTTTCTTATTTTAAATAGAAACCTATATTTTTCTTTACACGGTTCCATTGGTCTTCTAATTCTGAGTTTAGAGAACCTAAGTTATGTTAACTTATCTATTACAGTTTTTGATATATGTCCAATTTTTTGAAAAAAATTGCCTCTGTAGTAGTTTACGAACAAATTTGTATCTCGCAAACCTTTCAAAATTATGAAACCAAATTTGTGAAGCAGTTAGCTGGAAGTTCAGGCTAACTTTTGATGTCCCATCGGTGGTCCCATTTTGTACCATATGGGCGCAGTCGATTTTCAAATGTCGCAATCAAAAATTGTCAAAAAGTCCATTTTTTCAAATGGCACCTACTATTTTTTTTCACACTATTCGAAAGAAAATTGAATTTTAGGGTGAGTTACTTAAGCATTCCCTATACCTAACTTCACCCCCTATCGAGTTATTCAATAAAAATCAAGAAATACCTTATCTCGCCGAGAGATTCCTTACTTCATCAAGTATGCCATGGAAACAAAAGACAGTTGTAATAATTTTTAAAGAAAAACATGGATTCTTATTTAATTACACACAACACCAACAAATTACTATTTATGAACAAGAACAATGTAGACGAAATTCTGTCAGTGAAAACGGTACACACATTGAGCATTTGTATTGAAATAATTATTTTGTTAATCTGTTTATTTGTTGTTATTTTGTTGTTATTATTTATTATTGCAATACGATTTTTGAATAAAAATTAAAATGAAATGATTGTTTCCAAAACCTACTACCCTTGAGAAAAAAAAACAATGTTTTTTTCAAAAAATGCCAATAACTCAAAAACGACTGTAGACAGACATACACAATGTTGATAAAAGTGGCCCTAAAATTCAATTTTGCATTGATTTCTAGCGTCAGAAATGGTAGGCGCAAAGATGTGCTACGCAATCTGTTGAAAGTAGAATAATAGAATATTTCAACAAAAATATGGTGGTAACATTGAACATTTACGTCAGAATTTCGTCAACATTGTTCTTGTTCGTTAATAATAATTTGTTGGTGTTGTGTGTAATTAAATAAGAATCCATATTTTTCTTTAAAAATTATTACAACTGTCTTTTGTTTCCATGGCATACTTGATGAAGTAAGGAATCTCTCGGCAAGATAAGGTATTTCTTGATTTTTATTGAACAACTAGATATGGGGTGAAGTTAGGTATAGGGAATGCTTAAGTAACTCACCCTAAAATTCAATTTTCTTTCGAATGGCGTGAAAAAAAATAGTAGGTGCCATTTGAAAAAATGGACTTTTTGACAATTTTTGATTGCGACATTTGAAAATCGACTGCGCCCATATGGTACAAAATGGGACCACCGATGGGACATAAAAAGTTAGCCTGGACTTCCAGCTAACTGCTTCACAAATTTGGTTTCATAATTTTGAAAGGTTTGCGAGATACAAATTTGTTCGTAAACTACTACAGCGGCAATTTTTTTCAAAAAATTGGACATATGTCAAAAACTGTAATAGATAAGTTAACATAACTTAGGGTCTCTAAACTCAGAATTAGACGACCAATCGAACCATGTAAAGAAAAACATAGGTTTCTATTTAAAATAAGAAAGTTGGTACCAATTTTTGGCACACCCTGTATAGTTGGAGAACTGAAAATATTTTAGATAGAACGGGCATGATCGATTATGGTTGCTTACCAAATTTCAAGTTTCTAATCCAACTGCAAGTTGAAAAACTTCTAATGAATGGCCTACGTGAATCACCCTGTATAGTCGGATGCATATGCATGCAGTTTTGACGTCATCACTGATGTAGACCAATTATTGTCCTACAGTAGGTTATCAATGCGAGGATAACAAATTATCCTATAGTTGAAGCACAGTTTATAATACAGTAGGGTCACTTCCCCTACTGAGTGTAGTCCACGCGTCGATAGCCTTTCTCCTGCTATCGACGTGTAGGGGAAGTAACCCTACTGTATTATTAAACTGTAATCTAACTATAGGATAATACTTATCCTCGAATTGAATTGAATTTTTAGTACATGATGTAAATTTTGGGAACAATGTAATCTTTACAGATGAAAAATCGGTAAAGGTATTTACACAGAACTTCCCTCTTTATTTGTGCATGGAGCAAAAAGGAAAGTTTCCTTCTATAGTAGCGGTAATTTTTTTTTCTTTTTTTGAAATAGGTTTAGAATGCCATGAAAGGTGAAAATATTATATTTGAGCAAAGAAAAACAAATTTTCCATCTATTTTAGTGGTCAAACATTTTTCAAAAATGTTGGTGAAAAAAACATCCAATTTTTTTTTTCTAAAATAGGTTTAGAATGTCAAGAAATATGAAAATTTTAAATTTGAGCAAAACTAAATTTTTTCCAACTATTCTAGTAGTAACTTTTTTTCCAAAATGGTAAAAAAATGTTGCAATTTTTTTTCCGAAATAGGTTTGGAATGAAATGAAACGTAGAAATTTTAAATTTGAGCAAAAAAATGTTTCATCTATTCTATAGTTAGTGATAAATTTTTTTAAATTTGTTTGAATAGGTTTAGAATGCCATGGAAACGTGAACATTTTAAATTTGAACAAAGAAAAAAAATTCCATCTATTATTTTGGTAGTAAATTTTTTCAAAAATGGTAAAAAAAATCTAATTTTTTTTTAATAGGTTTAAAACGCTATGAACCGTGAAGATTTGAAATCTGAACAAATAAAAAAAATGTTCATTTATTTTAGTGGTAAAAATTTTTTCAAAAATGTGATTAAAAAAAGACTTCAAATCTTTTTTTTAAATAGGTTTAGAATGCTATGAAACGTGGACATTTTAAATTTGAAGAAAAAACATTTTTTTTCATCCATTTTAGTGGCAAAAAAATGTTTCAAAAATGTTTTTTTTTCTGAAATAGGTTTAGCGTGTCATGAAATGTGGAAATTTTAAATTTGAACCAAGAAAAAAAATTCCATCTATTTTAGTGGTAAATTTTTTTCAAAAATGGCAAAAAAAAAATTCATTTTTTTTTTATGGGTTTAGAAGGCTATGAAACGTGGAAGTTTTAAATTTGAACAAAGAAAAAAATTCCATCTATTTTAGTGGTGATTTTTTTTTTTTAATTTTGGTGAAAAATATTTTCAAATTTTTTGTTTCTGAAATAGGTTTAGCGTGTCATGAAACGTGTAAATTTTAAATTTGAGCAAAAAAAAATTTTTTTTCATTATTTATTCCCTTTAGACGGTTCACCCTGTATATTTTCCAGATAAAGTTTAACCATTTCTTCGCTGACAGTAGCGTCAACTACCTACCAAATTGACTGCTCTCCGTCAAGTAGTTTTTTAGTTAATGCACCGACAGACAGACGGACAGTCAGACAGACTGACGGAATTGAGAAACCTATATTTTCGTAATCTACGTGATCTGAAATGTCAAAATCCGAAAAAATCTCGGAGGGTGATTTTTTCTCGAATACAATACTTCCCTTCCGTATGCCAGGGCAGTAAAAAAACTGTCCAGTCTACTCACAGCGGTCGTATTCGTGTTTACCTTAGACTAGGAAAGATAGATGGTGAGGACTCGTAACAGCGCATAATCGCCACGCTAACAAGTTGTGCCTAAGACGCCATTGCGGTGGTGGCACACAAACGGTAGAGAGCAAAATGAAATTTTCCAATAGAAGTGATTTATAAGTGATTTAGTGCTAATTTATGTAATGTACCTACATGATGGTATCATATTCTATAAACTACTGTAAAAATCACAGCGGGAAAAAATTGAAAGGAGTGACGCTTTGCAGGTTAAAGTATATGCAGTTTTCACTTTACCTAGTTAAATTAACTGTAGGCCTATTATTTACTTAATTATGTCCGTGTGCATGCAATGATAATGAGAAGCATAGTATATCATTTTCTGGTATGCAATTTGCACGTTATTTGATTGAAATTTTCATTCATCTTTTCTTCATTGAATATAGAACAGTGCATCCGAAATGACACTTTTTCCATGGGCGTAGGTATATCGATTATGGTGTTATATTATATAGAATGTAGAATAAATTCTGGTATGTAAGATATGAGTAAATATATTTATGATAGTGAATATTAATTGTATTATTATGAAGCTGTTTTTAGAAAAATGCCAGTTTTGTATCGTTTTATTCCTTTGATGTGATAAACTTGACACCTACATATTGTACATATGTTCCGCCACTCGCGCTTGCTCTCTGGTGGCAGGTGGCTTCACCATTGGCAGTAGCGTTACGACTCCTTACGATATATATCTTTCCTGCTCTAAGGTGTTTACCGACCTCCGAATACTCGATTCGATGAGAAGTATATATCTAACAATGCCAAAAGTGGTAGATTTTCCTTTAACATGTGGGCTTGGATATCGGCACGTGGTCCTGGTGTTTTGTGGCATATTGAGGAACGATTTAATAGTGAAACGTATATTAGGATTTTAGACTGTATTATGCTCTCTTCTGTGTCACAATTATTTCCTAAAAATGAATACATTTTCAACAAGATAACTGTTCAGTTCATACTGCTCATACCGTGACTAACTGGTTTCAAGGTAACAGCATTAATATTCTTAACTGGCCCAGTCATAGTCCAGATCCTTAACCCTGTGGAAGATGTATAGGGACTACTAGTAAGAAGTATCCAGAAACGAAATGTGAGACCACGGAATGCCCAAGAATTACTGGAAGTAGTAGTAATAATGCATGGCAAAATATTATTACTAATGATTATTGTATAAGTTTATTTGATTCTATGTCAGACTGAGAAGTTATAAATAGAAACGGTGCAATAACAAAATATTAAGAGTTAGTTTCTTGTTAAGTTGGATATTCTTTGTTGCCCTGATTCAGAATTTTTACTACAAAATAGTCGTATCATTTATTCTCCACTTTTTTAAAATCTTAAACACAAAAGTTTGTTAATGTTATAACGCAGTGCACTATGTCTCATTGACAATCCATCTTCTGCTTTAGTAATAACTACAGCATTACAATAAAACATGTAATAAAAGTGACTGTTTTATTTCGTCCACTCATTACATAATCAAATAGAGACAGATTTACATTAGTAAAAAACAGTTGTCCTATTTTTCTTTGCTCACGACAGTACACGCCCTTAAAACAACTAGAGTTAATGTCCATCGAAAGATTATGATAATCTGAAAGAAAAATCTAAAATAATATCTAAATTCCTCCATATGTTATCTAAAACCCTCTACTTCACTATCTAATTTTTGTAGCTCGCCAAAAAGCAAAGAAAAGTGAGATAAAACGATTCTAAACAGAAGGAAGTTAATAAAGACAAGAAGCCGCCAAGATTTCATTTACAAAGGACATTCACGTTCTCGATCTTTTAAATTATTCTCTTGAAAACTAGCAAAAGTAGAAGTTTAAAGTGAATTTAAAAATGAAAATGTCTCCATAGCGTGAATTATTAAACGTACAGTGGGAACTAATTTTTAAACGTATCGAAGTACTTCTAATTGGAAAAAGACAATGAAGGACCTCTTTTATCAGCGCAATCAGTGCAAAATCGGGTTTGCACTTAAAGGAGGATGTCTGTGAGTCAGAGTGTAAAGCAAATAGGTAGAGAGCCGGCTGAACAGATTTGCTATGAATAAGATACATGAAAAACTTTGTACGAGTGAGTAAGTACTGCCACAGACTTACAGGGAGCCGCTTTTCATATAAACAAATTTTGCCCGAGTCATGGAAATGGGAGGATGCGGGCAAATAAGAAGAGGTACCCTATTTTTTTTAATAACTAGAAGGCTTGTATTTTAACTTAAAAAAAACATTCATGTATTCAATGACTTAAGAAAACACAAAAAAATTAGTTTAATCGAGGGTGTCTCAGGGTTGCGGGCAAATTAAGCCTGGCACCCGACTACAATCTCATTGTATACCTCAAAACCTACATTTTGACGTAAGTTTTATTCAGGTATTCGATGACACAAAAAATCGTGACCAGAAGTGACGCAACAATTCCATGGCGCGGGCAAAATTTGCTTATATGAAAAGTGGGGCCCTGTATGTCTGTGGTAGAGTATATTATTATGAGAAGATGCTCGGGACGGAGCTAACGTGCGCGAATATTTTTACCAGTGACACATCATCTGGGGTAGAAGGATACATAATAATTGTAATCAAATTTTCGAGGTCGAAGAGCTGTGTAATGTAGAATATTAAAGCTCGTCACACTCTGGTGTTTACGATGAAGACATTCTTCACTGAAAGTAAGGTTATATCACTTAATTTAATCAGAAACGACGAACACAACAAGAATATCGCAGCACAGATCCTGTGACTGCAGGTTGACGGTGCCACTGGCTTCGACGTCAAATATGACGCAATTCGCTCTCATTGGCCTAGAACAATGGAGGCACACAAACTCGTTTCTGCGCATTATTTTTTGCAAGCATCTTCTCGTAATAATACTACTCTAGTACTTACTCACACAAAGTATTTCATGTATCTTATTCATACGAAATCTGTACAGTCGGCTCTCCACCTAAAATAAATGTTTAAAACTTCAATTTTGAGTCCTAAAATGACAGAAAAAACCGCTGCCTAAGGAATCACTACTTCCACATCCAGATTCTTCATCCAAGTCACTTTAAAGGAAATATCTTGACTATATTTGCACTCTAGTATGTGGAAATTATTGGTCATAGAATTTTAATAATGTTTGGGGCAGATGTCATAGAAAAGTTTGAGGGGTTGGTTTCTACCATATTCGTTATAAATGAAGTTTCTAGTTTACCCTACTTATTTTCCACTATTCGCAATCTACCACCTCCCACCCCTTCAATGAAGTCATCTCAATCGGATGTCACTACAATACATACGTGTACTAACTTTCAAGTGAATATCTCAATTTGATGTTATCAATCCCATTAATAATGAAGCGGAGGTGGTGGAGTTTGAAAAATATTAGAAAGAAATCTGAGGCCTTGGTTTCTAGTATATACACCGAATCCCAAATTTCTGTACTCTTACCAGCTTGATTTACTTATTTTTCCCTACTCCTATTAACTCCAACCCTTCTACGGAATCATCCCAAAATATAATCTAGTTCCAGATGTCGTTATAATACATACGTCTACCAAATTACAAGTGAATATCTCAATTTTATTTTATCAACCCCTTTAATAATGTAGTAAGGGTGGTGGAAGTGTTGAAAAATAGTATGAAAAAATCTGAGGCCTTGGCATCTAGGACATACACCTAATTTCAAGTTGCAGTACTCTTCCCAGCTTGCTTTACTTATTTTTCCCTATTTACCTCTACTTACTCCCACTCCTTCAACACAATCATGTCAAAGTATAATCTAGTTTCAGATATAGCTATAATACATAAATGTACCAAATTTCAAGTGAAGATTTAAATTTAGTTTTATAAACTCTTTTAATAAGGGAGTGGGGGTGGTGGGGAGATGGAAAATACTAATAAAAAAACCTGAGACCTTCGCTACTAGTATATACACCAAATTCCAAATTTCTGTACTTTTGCCAGCTTGCTTTACTTATTTTCCTCTATATACCCCTATTTAACCCCCAACCCTTCAATGGAATCCTCTCAAAATATAATCTAGTTCCAGATGTCGTTATAATTCATACGTGTACCAAATTTCAAATGAACATCTCAATTTTATTTTATCAACCCTTTTAATAATGAAGTAGGGGTGGTGGGGGGGCTGAAATATATTATTAAAAAATCTAAGGCCTTGGCTTCTAGTACATACACCGAATTTCAAGTTTCGGTACTCATACCAGCTTGTTTTACTTATTTCCCCCTATTTACCCCTAAATAACCCCCAACCCTTCAACGGAATCATCTCAAAATACAATCTAGTTCCAGATGTCGTTTTAATTCATACGTGTACCAAATTTTAAAAGAATATCTCAATTTTATTTTATCAACCCTTTTAATAATGAAGTGGGGGTTGAAAAATATTATAAATAATCTGAGACCTTGGCTTCTAGTACATACACCGAATTTCAAGTTTCTGTAGTCTTACCAGCTTGCTTTACTTATTTTCCCCTATTTACCCCTATTTAACCCCAACCCTTCAACGGAATCATCTCAAAATATAATCTAGTTCCAGATGTCGTTATAATACATACGTGTACCAAATTTCAAATGAATATCTCAATTTTAATTTATCAACCCTTTTCATATTGGAGTAGGGGTGGTGGGGGTTGAAAAATATTATAAAAAAATCTGACGCTTTGGCTTCCAGTACATACACCGAATTTCATGTTTCTGTACGCTGACCAACTTGTTTTACTTATATTCCCCTATTTACCCCAAATTAACCCCCAACCCTTCAACGGAATCATCTCAAAATATAATCTAATTCCAGACGTCGTTATAATACATACGTGTATGAAATTTCAAATGAATATCTCAATTTTATTTTATCAACCCCATTAATGGGGTAGGGGTGGTGGGGGGTTGAAAAATATTATAAAAAAATCTGACGCTTTGGCTTCTAGTACATACACCGAATTTTAAGTTTCTGTAGTCTTACCAGCTTGCTTTATTTATTTTCCCTTATTTACCCCTATTTAACCCCCAACCCTTCAACGGAATCATCTCAAATTATAATCTAGTTCCAGGTGTCGTTATAATACATACGTGTACCAAATTTCAAATGAATATCTCAATTTTATTTTATCAACCCTTTTCATATTGGAGTAGGGGTGGTGGGGGGTTGAAAAATATTATAAAAAAATCTGAGTCCTCAACTTCTAGTACATACACCGAATTTCAAGTTTCTGTACTCTTACAAGCTTGCTTTACTTATTTTCCCATATTTACCCCTATTTAACCCCCAACCCTTCACCGGATATCCTCAAAAAACAATCCAGTTCCAGATCTCGTTATAATATATACGTGTACAAAATTTCAAGTCAATATCTTAAACCGTTCCGGAGAAAACGTGCGGACAAAAAAAGTTACAGACAGACAGACAGACAGACAGACAGACCGACAGACCGACAGACAGAAAATTTTTTTTCGCTCAAATTTAAAATCTCGACGTTTCATGACATTCTAAACCTATTTCACGAATAAAAATTTTTGAAAATTTTTTTGCGATTACTATACTTCCAATCCACTACGTGGATGTGGAAGTAAAAATATTCTCATTGTCTGAAAACCAATACCAAAAAACCGCTGCCGTAGGAATCACTACTTTCACATCCAGATTTCCCATCCAAGTCTAAACATCTAAAGGTAAACATCTTCAAAATATTTGCACTCTAGTATGTGAAAATAATTGGTGGTAATAGAATTCTAATAATAAGGCAGATGTTATAAAAAAATTTGAGGTGTTAAAAAATGACGTTTCTGGACTGTTATTAGCTTGCTTTAGTCATTTTTTCTCAATTTACTAATTTAATTTTTTCGCTCAAATTTAAATTTTCGACGTGTTATGACATTCTAAGCCTATTTCACCAAAAAAAACTTTTGAAATTTTTTGTACGATTACTATACGTCCACTCCACTACGTGGATCAGTAAAAATTACAGTAAATCGCATGGAAAACCAACTCAATGATTTGACCGTAATTTCACTTGCATGTACTTTCGTGGGCTTGGAGTAATTGAAGCAAGCGACCAATTGCATCTGTTAGTACATGTAATATTGAACATTGAACCACTTCTTGGCCGGCTCAGACACGCGTCGTTTACCCCCTGCACCCCGCTGAAGTGTGAAATTTTCAAATGACTGTATCTCTGTAACCGTTTGAGATATCGCGTCCATTCAAACGTCAGACTGTTTGTATTTAAGAGTAATTAAGATTAATAATGGTCATTACACTATATATGCGTTTTTTAGTATTTAGCGAGATATTTAAAAAAAACTAATATTTTTTTAGCAATCCCTTTAAATATTATCGAATAACTTCAAAACGGACAGTTCTAATAGAAATATGCATCGAATAAAATTTATTGCCTATATAACTTTTAGCTTTATTTTGGTGTAGACATATTTGCACTTGCAGTCATCCAAGGTGGTTTAAATAATATATATATATATATATATATATATATATATATATATATATAACGGAGGATCGCATGTTCGGGTCTACTAATATAATATAATATGGAAAAAACAGCTTATTGTTAATCATTAAAATTATGATTAACAATAAGCTGTTTTCTGCAAATTGGGTGATGTTATTTAACTGAAAATATGTGTAGGTTGTACATAAATAAATACTACAGGATTGTTGAAGACTATTTTTTGATAAAATTTGATTATAAGGGAGATATCTCCTAATTTGGTGCTTTATCCCCCTCCCCACTAGCCGTACGGTTTGTTCCCTCTTAATGATTATTAACTAGCAGGCTGAATCTTCGTGAGCAGCTTCGTATTGACGAGACGCCAACTTCTCTGCGAAAATTATCGATAGTGGTAGCTAGTAAAGTGTGTAGGCGTAAAACATGAATTGGGTGATTGTCGACGTTTTATTACTAATAGTTAGTTTCTTAGTTAAATCTTGAGATAATTTGATAAAAAACTCGAAGAAACGTTTGTCCTACAAAATGGATGGCATGATCGAAACGTCCCCCACCCCCAACGTGTTCAAATAACGAGATCATAAAAAATTATTAGTAACCAGCTGATTTCTTATTGATTTCGTATCGCTAGTCCGACAAAAATTATATAAGACAAGCTAACCATTATACTCGCCGATTTACTGCGATTTATATAATTGTAGCAAATTCTATGGGATACTGTTTCTATAGGATAATTTTCGCATTTTTATCGTATATAAAAATATATTCGTGGAAAGTATAATAATATGTTTTGTACTGGCGAGTGACGGCTTTGTCTAACTGCGAGATAAATGAAAGTCGCCTAAGCTTGGTCCATAATCTTATCGCATTTGTGACAAATATATTGCATAGGAACTATTGCCTAATTAGCCGGTTTTGCAATGTAATAATAATATAAAATAGTAGGGAACCGAGTCATCTGAAAAATAATACACAATAGTAGGGAACGGAGCCATCTGAAAAACGCCTGTAAAAAGAGGTCTTTACCACTCGAGGACCTACTAAAACTGAAAATGGCCTCCCATAGAACATCACCTGCCGTTTGTGAATTTTGAGGTCGCGTTAATATTCGGAATTGTGAACACCCCCTAAAAGTCAATTTTACCTCAAAGTCAATAAATCGAAAATACACATTTTTCAATATTTCATATCTTCGTTATTAAAAAAGTTATCGAACTAATTTTTTGCTAAATGATTGTTAGTATCTGGCTATAACATTGGTGCTTTTAAACTGTTCTCCATTGTTTTTCGTCTTGAAGTCAATTAAAAGTTTATAAGACGTCGTGTTTGTGTAGCGATATTTTGTGTCATCGAGGAACGATTGTTATTTGTTGAAATTTAAAAAGAAGTCAGTGACAGAGTTTCGACAAAAATATCAAAATTGTTTTTAGTGAAAAAACTGTGTCTCTACAGTGTAAAAAAACTTATAGTAAGTTAAACCCAAACGTCTTTTGCGCGCTCTCTGCTTTTCTTGCCGTATCAAACGCTTAGCACACGTTTCTTATAAGCACGATATCTCAAGAACGAAACGTCCGATTGTATTGAAATTAGGATAGTGAGTTAGTGTAAGAATCATATTGTTTTAACAAAATTGATCAATAAACAAAAAAAGTTATTAATTATGAAAATTAAAGAAAAATTTTATGATTTGTAATTTTTTATCAATATCTAGGTACCACTTTTTTGTAGGACAGTAGTAAAATCATGTTCCACACTTTATTCCAAAAAGATTAAAAAAAAAAAGAAAAAACAAAATTAGGTTGCTAGTAATGAGAAAAGTGTTACCATAAAACTAACAATTTCTGAGCGTAGGACTGGGAAATTATACCATTTAATCTGTAGGACAATGTGGTCATTTAATTATACAAACATTTACTAAGCAACAGTAAAAAGAAATCAGCTGGTTAGTAATAATTTTTTATGACCTCGTCATTTGGACACGTTGCGAGTGGGGGACGTTTCGGTTAAACCACCCATTTTGTAGGACAAACGATTTTTCGAGTTTTTTATCAAATTATCTAAAGACTTAACTAAAAAACTAACTGTTAGGAATTAAATTTAGACAATCACCCGATCGACATGTTTTACGACTACGCACTTTATTAGCTACCACCATCGAGAACTCTCGCAAAGAGAAGTTGGACGTCTCGTCAAAACGAAGCTACTTACGAAGATTCAGCATGTTGCTAACCATTAATAAAAAACGGCGTTGTACTGTGGACTATAATTTTCAGGCCACTCATATCGAACCTTATTCTACAGGATGTTCTCCACGATGATTCGAATTTTAACATTTTTACTGTCAACTAAATTTTTTCAAATCGAACAGAATTGTATGTTTTTACTTAAAATGTTCTATCAATAAATTACCTACACGCTGATAACATAGTGATCACTTTTTTCTTAGCACGAATTTTTCAAAAACCATCGAAAACAGTTTGTTTACAGGTTTTACTCTTGGCCGCTGTAAATGCATCAGAAAAAGTGGCAACGCAGCAGTGTAACTTCAAAAGTGTACAAATAACTAAATAAAACACACTACTATGTTTTCTACCACTATGTATTTATAAAAATTGCGACTGCAGTTTCGACTTACAAAGCCATTGTCAAGCATTGGTAGAAAACATAGTAGTGTGTTTTATTTAGTTATTTGTGCAAAATGATTAACTACCACAGAGTAACGGCTCCTTCAATCAATTTTTTCAAAAGTGTATATGGCTGCGTAGAGAATGATGAGACAAGTATAAACATACAAGAATGTTGGGTATTCCATTCAAGAAAATTCAAGTATTAACTTGTTGATTTAAAAATCATTTTAAAATCTGCCATTTGATCTCTTACAGTTTTTATCTGAGACATTTTTTTAAATATCAAACGGTTGAGAAGATACTAACTGTTAAACACTAATGACTCACACTGTATACTATAAAAAACATTCAGACCGGTTGATACTTCTCTAATGGCCCATAAAACAATATTAAACCACCAAATCAATAAGCGCAAATGGTGGGTACAGGAGTGGAATAATAACAACCGGTAGAATGGAAAAATAATTGTAAAACGGAGAATCCCTACAAAAAGGAGAGTGCTAAAATAAATTCCTCCTTGGTAATGGAATATTGACATTCCTGTAACTATAGAGTAAATACACAATATCTGTCTCTATCCGGAACCTATTTAGTAACAAATACATGTTAATATATGCCTAATGTTAGTATAGTATTTACGAACTCAACTGGAACAGCACGGAACTAGAGGATCATACGGGGTATTGTCAATATATCGCTTCACATTGAATGAGAGAGCATAGAATTTTACAGATATATATTCACCACTCCTCGTCTACAGTCCACGTGGACTTGATCCGCTTGTCACATAAAAATATAGGTGGGATTAGATGCTTAGCGAATTTGATTTGTCAACACCAACCTTGTTCAGAGTTTTTGCCATGCCATGCCATGCCATAATATATAAAACAAAAAATACTTATGAATTATTTGTATCGTATGATCTGTACGAGGCAGTGCAGTACAGCCAGGCAGCGTTATAAATTACTTAATTCTAGTGAACATTTGAACAAATTATTAGTTTTATTACTGCGTTTGAGTGATTTTTTGCAATTAATTGTTTAAAATGGCATTTCGATTTCGATAGTAGTGACGAGGAAACGAACGATTTTGATACAGAGCCTATAAAAGCGGAATTTTAAAATAAAAACTTACACGTTCAAACTCAAAGGGTTATTTTAAATATTCACTCGTGTTTAAAATGCGAAAATATTGATTCTTCATATAGTCAAATTGTGAAGAGGATTTGTGAATTAACCAAATTTAGCCGTACTACAATTTATAGGGTTATTAGAGCCGGATATGTAGTTGATCATTCTATTAAACGGAAAAGAGTTGGACAAAAACTTAAAAAACTTGATAACGTGTCCAAAGATGTCATTCGTCGATTTGTGTATGGCTTTTACAATGAACAGAAGGTGCCCACATTAGAAATGATTAGGGATAAGTTACGCGACTATTCAGATTATAACTACAAATCATTAGACACTTTGCGAAACGTTTTGCACGATTGTGGGTTTAAGTACAAAAAATTGGTAGTAATGGAATCAGGACGCATCGTTGATCATCGACACGAGTACCTGCATAAATAAAGGTATACCGAGATGCAAATAGAGACATAATTTATCTTGACGAAACATAGTTTGACATCCATGATGTAGTTCAATACGGTTGTGTAGATAACACCAAAACGTGTAATTTAAGTGCTCCATGTTCTAGAGGAAAAAGAATTATAATTCTACATGTTGGAAGTAAAAACGGTTTTATTCTAAATGCGTTGTTGTTGTCTGCTAAAAATATCAAGCAATCCTCTGCCGAGTACCACGAGGATACGACAGCCGAATTATTTGAGAAGTGGGCAAAGGAACAGCTGTTACCAAATATCCCACCGAATTCTGTAATTGTTATGGACAATGCGTCATACCATTCGCGGCAACACACAAAAATTCTGAAACACAAGAAAAGGCGATATCATTGAATGCATGAAAGGTAAAGGCTTGGAAATACCAGAATAAACACAAAAAAGACTTTATTAGAACTGATTGGAAAGCAAAATTTGAAAAAGGACTATGCCGTTGAAAAAATTTTTGAAGCACACGATCATACTATTTTACGTCTGCCTCCACATTAGTGCGTTTTCAACGCCATTGAAATGGTGTGGGCTGATGTAAAAACAAGACTGCGTCAATATAATCAATCCCCACAATTAAGTGAGTCTATTTAAAGAATATAAAGATAATAGTAGACGAAATAGGCAAAAGCGATATATGGAGGAAGTGTGTATCTCATGTGATAAAAAAGTAAAATGAATATTCTATATTATTACCATCTATCAATCCAATTATTATTTATGTAAATACCGATTCAAGTTCTGAAAACTCGGATAGTGACGAATGAAATATTATTTATTTAAAGTTCATACGCAAAGCTTTTCGAAATTTGTTTATTTAACGTCGACCTATCTTCGCTACTGAGACCAATTTACCGACGCCAGGAAACGAGTTCCCCTTTTCAAATTTTGCCGAGTCTTTCCTTTACAGAATAATAGAAATTTTCTACCTGCCTAACATCATGATACTGCAAAGTTCATAGTATCATGGTCTAACATTTAATAAACAAGACAATCGCTGCTTTACGCCCCTTCGGAAGGATTATACACCATCTATGCAACTCCCGCCTAAGATTACATAACTTTGCCGCTAGAAGATAGAACGAGAGGTAGGTCACTAGACAATAGATGTAGCCTTAATATATCTTTTATGTGACTTATCAAATGTGATAAACATATTTTTTTCATTAACCACTTTTATGAATAAGGGTATTATAGAAATCTCTTTCTTTAACAATTAAAGAATAATTATTTAGTATTTAATTTAAATATACAGGAAATTATGCTTTTTAATAATTTCCTGTATATTTAAATTATCGTAGAATGTTTCACAAGGAACCAACCGCACAATCAATCCAATGTATTTAGTATTTAAAGCATTTTTACATTTCTACCGCCGCAGCGTATGTCGCATAAAGGAGATGCCGACATTACTCCGAGTTTTCGTTTTTATGCTATTCCAATTGAGATCATTTATACTATATTAGTAGCGCCTGTCTACTGGAATTTAAAATCTGTAATATAGCGGCTAGATTTAGAGTACCTATTTTATCATCTCAACACTTTGTCGCTAAAGCCTGTTAGTAAAATGACTTTAGGTACAGTATCGTTTAATTTAAATGATGTAAATTCGTGAATGTATTACTGATCGCCGCCGGCGTCTAATGTTGTAATTTAAACAGGTAATTTAAGTAATTGCCACTGGCTAGGTCGGATATTCGTTTTAGTATCTCTTGACTTTACTTGATTACAATATAACATTAATGCAACTACGTATAAAATATGATATTCAAATTAAAGCAGGTCTTGAGTAACATGATTTAAATCGAGTAATTAAAAAAAAAAATAGTTAAAAAAATTATTGTTGTAATAATGGATTTCACATTATCTGAATATAGCTTTGAGCACATAACCAAAATGGCTGATTTGTTTCGCCCTTTACAAATTTTCAGCATATGAAAGACGAAGATATCCAAGCAAATTGCAAGTTGTTACGAGGGCATAAACATCTCAACGACAGGTTTCTATAACTTTATATGATGTAGTAAGTAGTAGTGCGACTACTGACTTTTTCGGTTGGTCATTGTTTTATGCTCTCTCAGATGTTTTTACCGATTTATGGGGGTTAACTATATACAAAATCGACTTCTGGTGTGGCACCTTCCGTCTGTTACGTCACGATTTGTCAAAGTTGTTATTGTTAACTACTTTAATAATGGAGTGCGGATGTTGATGGTGGTGGTGGTGGTAATGATGGCAGATATAAAAATGAGACCTTGCAGTTTCTGCACACCAAATCCCAAGTTTCTGGACACAATAGCTTGGTTTATATATTTGTCCACATTTACCCCGAAACTCTTCAACGGAATAAGCTCAAAATACAATCTAGTTCGACATCTCGATATAACATAAACGTGTTCTAAACTTCAAGTCAATATCTTCGTTTTATTTTGTTAACTCATTTAATAATTGAGGAGTGTCAGATATCATAAAAAAGATGAGGTCTTGGCTTCTAGTATATACCCCAAATCTCAAGTTTTGGAACTTTTACTAGCTTGTATTGAAACATATTCTTTACAGTATTTTGCAAACAGCAGAAAAAATAACTATCTATAACTAAAAGAAAAACTTAGTGTAAAAATATTAATGAAATCTTTGCATTTTTTGATAACCTGAATTCTGGTTATGCTAGAAAATTAAAATTAATTTGTCTAATTTCTTATTTGACAATGCTCATTCTAACACTAGAATCCACACAGTCCCCTACGGCCATGCAGATTAAACTAGTATCCACATAACCCCCTACGATCATGAAGATTCAGTTAAAATTGAGAACAATGGCCTAAAATGAATTTATTTATCTACCTTGTCTCAAAAAAAATTTCATTCTAATGGATTACATTTTCATGGAATCTATCATTCTGTTTCTTGGAAATGCTTAGCCTTTGAAACGTTTTTCGCCCTTATTCTGGAGCTCATCAGAAAGACATAAAGCCAATCATAAAGATGTTTCATGCAAAACCAAGACAATTTCTATGAATAAGTGTGAAATAACTATATTTGACATTGACTGACAAAAATAACCGTAGGGGACTGTGTGGATGCTAGTGTTAGAATGACAATTGTCAAATAAGAAATTAGACAAATTCATTTTAGAATTTTAATTTGCTAGCATAACCAGAATTCAGGTTATCGAAAAATACAAAGATTTCATTAATATTTTTACACAAAGTTTTTCTTTTAGTTATGGATATTTATTTTTTCTGCTATTTGCAAAATCCTATAAAGAATATGTTTCAATACAATTATAAGAAAACAAATAATAATTCATTTTTAAAAATCTTACTATCTTGCTTGTCTTATTATTTTCCATACTGAGCTACCGGCACGGTAGCTCAGTCGGCTAAGCGTCTTAGTGGCGAGCGCGCTTGGTCCGACTGTCTAACGTGTACTGAGTTCGATCCCCAGCACCGGCACTGGCAATGTTGGTGAGTGATGGATGTTGTTTGTGCTTTTCAAATGTGTAACCCCCTTCTGGACAGCCCATGAGAGGCTTTGGATTTGGGGGTTGTCTACTATGTGTGGTACTTATATTATGTATATTATATTAACCCCCAATACTTCAACGGAATGAGCTCAAAATATATACGTGTGCCAAATTTCAAGTCAACAATTTTATTTTGTAAGCTCCTTTACTAAAGGAGTGGAGGATAGTGGTGGGGGTGGCAGCTGTTCCAGACTAATCGTGTGCAAAATAAAAGTTATAGAATGACCGACAGAAATTATTTTCTCACCCAAAGAATTGCTTAAAATTCAGCCTGTCTTTGCATACGTTATAACTTTGAGCCGAAATAAAGTAACTGAACGCCAAAGGTTTTAAATTATGGCTTATCAGAAATATAGATGACGGTATCTTTTCGTTTTTCTATATAGGGGTTGCTACCCCCTTAAAAGGGAGTTAAAAGGGTTATTATGGGTATAAAGTATTTCACTATTTTTTTTCCAAGACATCAGAATATGATTTTTTTCGTATTTTATAAGTTGTCACAAAATCAGTATTTATTATCTGGTACTGCGTCCTGTTTGTTCAGGAGCTAATGATACATTTCACTTTAATTTTTAATTAAAAAATATTATATGACAGATTCTTGCCTAGAAATTCCAGATCCTACTGATGAGTAACAAGTCTGATGAGTGAAGAAACACCACTCTGTTAGACCAGTGAGATTTACTGCGGCTGGAGTTATGACTAAACATATTCTTTATTATTTTATTGAAGAAGACATACATCGTCTATACAAGACGCATTTGTTACTAAGATAAACAACAGTAAGTAATTATATTGTATTATCTAATTGTATTGTTGCCGCACGTCAACATTAATTGACAATACTATATTTCAGTAATTCCGCATTTGATCAAAACTAAACTAACTTACAAGTAACTCAATACTAACTTCATTTCGTTCCAATTAAACTTCCATACAGGTAAACTTTATAAGTTGGCACTACTTACTGCTAATACCTAACTTAGTATAAATTTACGTAATATTCTGCAGTATGTATTAAAAGCTGATGCACACACTACGTTAAAGTTATGGCACGTATCAGTTGAATTATAAGACATTCCGTTTTATTACAAATAAACTTTCTACCTCTGGAGAAATTAATAAATTGTTCAAATATGACAATATGGTATAGAAATGCATTTTGTAATATAAAATTTTAAACAGTATATATTATACAACACAAATGAAACTAGAGAATTGTTCAACACATATAATGGCAAACCTGGATAAAAAATATCTACCATTGAGTTTTTACATTTCTGTTCTGTCCTATAAACAACCGCTTAACAAACAACTGTTACAATGTAAAAGAAAAGTAAATTTTACTCTTAGTTAACTGAATTTAAAGTTTTGCTTTCCATCAAAAGATGGGAGGTACAAATATTTATTTATTTATTTAATCATAAATCATCCAACAGTACAAAATTATTTATAGGATGGAAATCTAAACTAACTTAACCTAACCTAACTAAGAAGTACAAATAGACATTATGAAGGCGGTTAGACTGCACGACAGTAGATGAAATTTCTGGCTGCTAGGCAAATATGTCCAATTCACTGCAATGAGTTTCATAACTAGTCAAATATTAAACAGAGGAGAAAACTTTAATACGTTAGACCTAGGAGTGGAAAAATAAAAGCTATGGGAATGTCGAGAATTAATCCGTGGGACGTAAAAGTTCAGTTGGCTTAATATTTCACTACAATCTATTTTATTATGCATAATCTTATCTAGAAAACGCAAAGCAAAGGACTCACGCCTTTCGGAAAGACTGGTAATATCTAATTTTTCAAGTAATTGATTTTGAGAAGCTCCAATTGGTCGATATGTACCTTCAGTTTTCCAGTTTAAAAATTTCAGGAAGCGGCGCTGAATGTTTTCAAATTTATCACTATGACTGTTATACCCAGATTGCCAGACAAGTGAAGCATACTCCAGCTTAGATCGATAGAAAGCAAAATAAAGCATCTTCAAGGTTTTCGCATCATTAAAATCATGACTGTTACACAAAATGAAGCCTAACATCTGTACGTATGCAAAATTATAGCATCAATATGGTTAGTGAAGGTTAATTTATTAACAAAAGTTACCATTAGATCCTTGAACGTAGATGGTCTGTTCAGCGTGTCGCCATTAAAATTGTAATTATATATAATTAGTAGAAAGTATTCTTTACAGTAACAAAAAGGCTATATAGCGGTGACTTTCTTTAATAAAACACTTCTCGGGGCGCATTTTTATTGGCTATGACTCCGTCGTTCTCATGTGTTTTTTTTTTTTTAGATTTTTAAATCTTATATGGAGGATTGGCGATTGGCCTTGCCTACTGCGACCATTATAGGTCTATTATAGTACTCATTTTTGTACCTTAGGGCTCCTTATCAAGACATGGTCCTTACAAGACTTCGAGTCTGTTGATGAGGACCTCCTTGGTAAAGTTATCAGTTCTTTCTTTTTATTTTCTCGCCAAGCCGTCCCAGTTCAGTCAAGGCTATTACAGCCCATGACATAGACTGGCGTACCTGAACGAGAACTCACCCATCCATGCGCTAGACCCGACCGACGAATTATTTTTGTTATTTGAAAATAGTGTTAATAAATAATTGTTGTAGTTACTTTGAAAATAAACGTTTCATGTATTAAATAATTGCTCAAACTGTGTACTGAAATATTGTATTTCGCATATTTTTTAGTGAAAAAGTCAAAAGTCAAAACTAGAAAATAATTGCTTGCTAATAACAATAATATGCTAGTGTTGCCAGGTAACATATTACAATATCAGATACTGTAATGTACGCAGGTAACACATTACGGTATCAGATACTGTAATGTTCGATTTACCGGCCGCAAATGGGTCCGGGAAATAGTCATTTACCGGACAGTATGAAATAATAGTATATTACGTACCATGACCTGAAAAGTCACTTACTGTTCGCGGTTAGTAAATAGTTTTTTGTAATACCTGCGAAAATAAAAGAAAAGTAATTAATGAGTTAAATTTGAATTATTGACAACTACCTGTCAAAATTAAATTTTAATATTTTAAATAAATTAGGTATAAGATATATACTAGAAATTAACAAAAGAAAGCCTAATAGATAAATAACTCGTTGAAAAGTCAAGTTTGACAAGCAGTTTTTGAGGAAATACTATTATGGATATCGAAGAAGCTGCAAATATTGCTTGTACATCGCTTCTACCTGGGAAATCTAAAAAAAGGTACGAAATCACATATGACGTATTTAGAAAGTGGTGCGACGCTAAATATGTGGATATTCATACCAGTGAGGCGGTTTTACTCGCATATTTTCTAGAAAAATCTAAAAAATATACATCTCCAGCCAGCTTATGGTGCGAATATCCCATGCTGCGGTCAACCATCTCCTTAAATGATAATGTTGACATTTCAAAATATGCCAAATTAAGGGCATTTTTAAAAAACAAAAATATTGGATATCGTCCCAAAAAAAGTGAGGTGTTTACTATAGAACAAATTGTAAAATTTTTGAGAGAAGCATCTGACCAAACATATCTGATGAAAAAGGTCGTTGCTATTATGGGAATTGCGGGAGCCTGCCGCAAAGATGAATTATGCAAGGTAACAGTAGATGATATTGTTGATAAAGGAAGCGTAATACTTATCAAAATACCTGATTCTAAAAATCACCTTTCAAGAAGTTTCACTATCGTAGACAATGAAAATTTCCACTGTCTGGAATTATTCAGGAAATATATGAGTTTGCGACCAAAAAATTCAGAAAATAAAAGATTATTCTTAAGATATAAAAATGGGAAATGCGTTAACCAACCAGTTGGGAGAAATATTTTCGCTAAAATTCCGTCTGATATTGCAACATTTTTAAATTTGGAAAATGTAAAAAATTACAGTGGACATTCGTTTCGCAGAACCTCGGCAACTCTTTTGGCTAACAGCGGAGTCGACGTTCTTGCGTTGAAAAGGCACGGTGGGTGGAAGTCCTCGGTAGTAGCAAAAAGTTATGTGGCGGAATCTTTAACGAACAAAATACAAGTAGTTAACAAGATTTTCAACATTAGCAACCTAGAAGCCGGTTCATCTCGTCAAACATCTGATAATGATCTCTCGGATAATATGGAAAATACTCCACTAGATGGTCCTGAAGTAATTAAAGAAATACAAAAAAAAATTAACATCAATTTTGACTGTTGATAATATGAATAATTGTACTTTTCACATTTCCATAAATAATAAAGGTGCTTAAAATAATATCTTCATTTTTGGGTATGCATGAAATGTTTGGTTTCAACGATAGATTTTTTTTACCTAAAATTTCTGTTGATCTGAGCAGGTAAATAATAACTAGTACGTAATATTCACTTACAGCCCACGTCGGACTGTAAGTGAATATTACAGCCCTGTAACCATGGCAACCAGTAAATGAATTGTAAGTTCAGCTTACTCTAATAAAAATTTGTTAATAATGATCCACTTACAGTACAGGTATTACAAAAAAGTACATTACATAGAATATGGATGTTTAATAGCGACCTAAAATGCAGATAATAAGGGTAACAAACATCCCAAAATATCCCGAATGAAGTTAAAGCCTTGGATCATACAATATTGGATCTATGTGAACAATCGAAATTACGTATAGAAGATTATGACACTCAGCCAATGATGGGGTTGTATAAATTAGTGCAAGAGACCAGGACACCCAAAAAAGCCCACAAAATGAGAGATCAGCTCATAAGCCCAGCAGGCTATAGCGCTCCTGGAATATACATAGGCCGCTGCCGGATAAAACGGTAATAGAGGTATTTAAATACCGAACACTTTTTATATAACAAGTAAACAACAATCGAAATTCTGCAATACCGAAATGCACACATAATATCAATCTAACGCAAATCACACTGAGCGCGTATGAACACGTATTATTTATTTGAGCACGCTTCAAAAAAGCCACCAGCTCGCGTTCAAACGCAGGTGTATATTTTTAATTTACAATTAGTTATTGATGTGTTTATTACAAAATTGTATGTAAATATAGTTTCTGAGTAAGAGGAATATGGTTCTCAAATTCAGTCAATTGAAATACTTAATTCTGTTTACTGTTCTTGCATATCTAACAACTGAAAATATTTACTAAAGATATAAACTGAATTTTGTCGAGACGAAATGTTTAGTAAGCTCATATCGTGTAAACTACAGTAACAAATAAGTTGTATTGGTTTTTCGAAAGTTGCAAGCCGGGACAAAAGTCCAACAATGACCCAGTGATATAAGTTCGTCCTTAAAGGCTATTAAAGACCAAACAGTCCAATCCGACTTGTGTGATTCGAGGAGAGAAAGAACGCTTCAATGACTCTTTATTGCTATTACCGGTCTAGGCGACAGTTTGGTTTAATAGAAATTCCAGTCGTATGACAGTTTCTAAATTGTACCCGTTTCATCCCTCTGCTATATGATGAGTTCGAGGGGTTTCGTGTAATATTCCACTTGATTAAAGACAAATAATTAGTACCATCACTATCAGAATTGATTATAAGCAGTTCTGAAATCATCGCATTCCTTGATTAGTAATTAATTTTCCATACAATACATTAATCAAGGTAACGTTCGTACTAAACAATGAAGAGAATATTAATGGTTCAATTGTATACAGTGCGTTGTAAATTGGGGGTGTATATATGGCTATTTGGGCTCTTTGAGATTAAAAGGCGCTGAAATAACGACCCAGCAAAACATTTTTGTTAGAATTAGCTTCAACTCGACTTGGGAAAAGACAAATTTACATTAAAGTAATTATGCCGCAAAATTGACTGAAAAAATATACTTCCAATAGAAATTTAATAATGCGCCTTAATTTAGACTTCAGTTTACGTAAATAATACCAATTAATCTACCTCAATCACAACTTTCTTTGAAAGTAAATATAACAAAGGCTGCGAGTGAAAAACTACTAATATAATTGCCAAAAATGCCTCAAGGGTAATTTAGCGACTAAAAATATTTCTAATAGTCGAATTGATTCTGTTGGAAATCCTACGTAATGTATACCTAAATAGCAACCTATTTAGTTACTTTTATTACGCTCATTTGAAGCAATATTAGATCGACAACGTCGATAAATTCTGCTTAGCTTATCTACCTAACTTCAACCTTTAGGTCAATTACCGTTAAACTGACCCTAATGTTACTCTAAAGAAAGACATTTTAAACCTCTTTGTAGTAATAACCTGGTGTCGACCTCAAAGTGAACTTGATTATAAAATAGAGATTTAGAAGCTAGCCCCCGCCTAACCTATTTGTAAAATGTATTTTATTTAGGTTATTTTAACAATTAGGTAGGTGGTTTAGTTATTATCTAAAAATTATTTCAGTCATTAAAAGAAGCCATTAACGTAGTATAGTTGGATAATTCGTGGTACCTATAATATACATATGAAGTGTGCCAAAAGTAAAAAAAAAACCGCTGCCTAAGGAATCACTACTTCCGCCTCCAGATTTCCCATTTAAGCCTCCTTAACGGAAAACATCTTGTATGTGGATATAATTGGTCATAGTATGTGGATATAATTGGTCATAGAATTTTAGTTAAAATACGATTCCAAATTGAAAATTGTTAAATTAGCGAAAAGGTAAAAAAACCCATAAATATACCTGTAAACTCATATTTAACAAGTATAGTATACTTTCGGCTCAAACTATTACTACATTTTTTTTTATTTGGCAATAGGAATTTCCTTATAGATGAATATTTTGGAGGCGAATTATTATATTACGAAATACAGCTGCTATTACTCACAAAAAAAAATGCGGCACATTGATTTCAATATGCGAGAACTGCAAATACTTTCCTTATAAATTGGATTTATTTTAGTTACCGACATTCATTTTGTACCATTATTGTGAGTTGGGTATCTCTTCCGTCTTGTAAGTGACTGACAACAATATATCGACTACTTATTGAGAAAAATACCAATTAAGTATAAAAATCTTACTTTCTTCCTCTTGGTGTCATTTTCCAATGTCATATACGTTTGCAAATTCTGTCTAAAATTAGTCAACTTGATGTTGAATTGACGTTGAATTTAACTAAAATTCACCTTAACAGGTATTAGTAACCAAATATACTCAGCAACTACAAGTACAATTTATGTGTAATTTTACCTGTTTTAGTTGATATAACTTAATTTCGACGTCGTCCTATTCTCCACTTATGTCGATTCTACGTAACGTCAACGTAAATTTTACCAAGACATGATTGATTCTAATTTTGCGACTAAATTTATTATACATAGTTTAGGTAGTCTTAACGTCAAATAACACCTAAACGTTTGCTGGAGAGGTTTTAAAATAATTTTATAAACTTTTCGTATGTAAAATCATTAGTGCTTAGAATTTTATCGGTGAAATTTATTCGAAAGCGTAGTAATATAATGAGTGTAAAATGACAGTTCAGTATCTTTCATAATAAACTACCAGTTTACACAAATTATACTAGGCACTATTTGGCAACTTAGCTTGATACATTTATAGATAAAATTTAAAGAGCACGAGTGATATTTAGGGAAAATATTTCACAACAGGAAAGCTGGAGTGCAGGAGAAATCGACGAAATACGAGGTTACCTTTTACAGCAAATCTAACAATGAATTTCGGCTACCTTAAAAACGCTAGGGTGAGTTTCCTCAATGAAAAAAAAGTATTGTTTGGTACGTCGAAAACTTGAGCACATTTAAACTGAAGAATATCAAAGAAGAGAGGGCACCTGTTTGTGGAAGATAGCAGCTTTATTTGTACTGAACTGATCGCTAGATTTTAGGATAACAGAAAGATTTTGTTCAGACGGGAGTGAAGTGTGTATGCTCAGGGGTACAGACATAGGTGATTCAAAGATATTATTGTTCTTTAGATAATTTGTACGACTTCCTCCTACTTGTGTATGACATCGTGCGCGGTTAGTCGGTCGCCGAATTTTAAGCAAGCACAATGTCGAATATATATATTGGGCACCACTTTCTTGTAGGTGAGCGGTATACCGTCAAAAAGACGCCCAGAAAAGCAACCGAAGTGACCTCGAAGTTTCGACAGGTTGAAGCCTTTTGGAATTGATGTGTTATTTTATTGTCAACAAAAAATCTCATTAAACTTTTTGATTCCGATTGCAGGTAATTAACAAAAAAGTTGCAAAATAAAAAAAAGAATAAATCAGTTTTATAAACGACAGAAAATTGATAAATCAATTATTAAACAGCCACACAAAGAAAAAAATTCTTTCTGGCCTGGGGATCTGAGCATGCCTATATGTTTTTGGGGTCGCTAAATCCGAATCCGAGGTCAGTTTAACTCCATCACATCAGGATTTGGCCATAACCTCAAAAAACTCATCATTTAAAGTAAACATGGTCAGATCCCCAGGCCAGAAAGAATTTTTTTGTGTGGCTGTCTTATTGATAAGTAATTTTTTCAAAATAATAAATAGCAAACTATAGGAATATATTTATATTGTCAAAAAGAAATTATAATCCATCTATTTATATTTACATTTTTAACTACATTATATAAACAAGCTATCCATTATACTCTTCGGTGACTTACTACACTTGTTATATAATTGTTGCACATTCTATTGGATACTCTTCGCAGTTTTTTTTTGTAAATGAGATTAGTTTCACATCAACATTCACATTCAACATATTTTGTTTAATTACAAAACAAAAGAAAGTTTTCTTATTTAAAAAATTAATAACTTTTTTATTTATTGATCGATTTTGTTTAATAACAATAGGGTTCTTCCTCTAGTTAACACTAACTTGCTGTCCAAATTTCAATACTATCGGACTTTTCGTTCTTTATTTATCGTGCTTAAAAGAAACGTGACGGACAGACAGACGGACGGACATTTTGAAAGTCGCTCAGAATTCGATCACCAACATAGTGATATTAATTTTTTTTCTCTACGAGCAAAATTACCGGTTTTAGATATGCCGCTCGAATGCAATATACTCCTCGTTTTGTATTTACGAAGAGTATAATAAATAATGTACATCGTTATTTGATTAACGATATATTAAATATTAATGCGTTTTCTTCACCAATTATAAAGATTATTATGATTATATAACGTAATAATAATTGATTTATCAATTTCCTGTCGCGCTTTTTGCTCGAATACGTAAGATCGTTGGTAAAGTATAAGAGTAAAAGTTAATTATCACCTAATTAATTTCAAAAATTATTTGGTAAATTATTACTTATACTTCCATTCTTTTACACTTAAGTGAAACATGTTAATTTTATTACTATGTAATCGTGGATTTGACATGCACAAATATGAATTGCTAGAATAGAAAAACAAGTTACAAATCATAAAGACAATAATTTTTTAAGAACCGTATTGTTAAATAATTGTAAATATTTATATTTATGAAACTATTGAATTTATTATATTGAATTCTATAAAAGTAAATAACTATATTTTTAATCAATATTGGTCACTTGTGAATGTTTCAGTTGCCATTTGCTGACTGACTCCCAGTTGTTGAATCATAAGCATCCACAGCCAAAGTGCAGATCAGCAGTTCTGGTTTTGTTGATATTTTGAGTTGTTTACAGTCGGCCACGCTACTGATATCCACGTCCTCGTGGATCAACCGCCCTCTTTTCGGTAATTCGTGATCCCTGTGAAAGCAAACTCAAATTACTAATTCAATAACTACTCGTACATGCTGTTAATAAATTCTTTGTGGCTGCTGGACACTCTGCGATATTCTGCATCGTAGAATCTGTAAAGTTAACGTAAATTCTTGCAAGAATTATTTGTTAGTACAATCATTAATCATTATTCGTACGATAAAATAGTAAAACATATTATGTATACATTACCATACAGGAAAACCTAAATTAAAATCAAAAACGTAACGATTAGAGCTCTATCTACTATTCTCGTCAAGTTCGTTTTCCGTTTGCGAACAGACTTCAACGTTATAGGCCTTAAACTTATCAAGGGAGACGATTCCCTTATACTTCCTCTGCGATCAGGAAGTACTTTGAACGTTATCTACCACATAATGATCGTGGTTTAACGTTTTCGTAATAACGTATGGTCCGCTATACTTTGGAACCAATTTTAGGCTTTTGCCTTAGTTGCTTATCGTAGTGGTGCGCACCAATACTTGGTCTCTACTCTATCTTGGTACCATCTTACAAGACATCGATGTCTGTCGAACTCGGCTTTTCGTTTGCCTTGCTTTGAGCAACAACGTGTTTCGGCTTTTCGTTTACCTTGCTTTTAAGCAACAACATGTTTTGGCTTTTCGTTTGCCTTGCTTTTGAGCAACAACGTGTTTCGGCTTTTCGTTTGCCTTGCTTTTGAGCAACAACGTGTTTCGGCTTTTCGTTTGCCTTGCTCTTGAGCAACAACGTGTTTTGGCTTTTCGTTTGCCTTGCTTTTGAGCAACAACGTGTTTCGGCTTTTCGTTTGCCTTGCTTTTGAGCAACGTGTTTCGGCTTTTCGTTTGCCTTGCTCTTGAACAACAACGTGTTTGATCTTTTCTTTTGTCGTCACCAGATTCTCGTCTCGAGTTGATTCTACTTAATTTTCCTTATCCAGAATTGCGTTAGTAACACCCTTGGGCACATACTTAAAGCGTAATACGTATGGTGACTTCAGTGGTCGTAGTCATTGTAGAATTAAAACATCATCGCACTATCAAACAGAAGCAATTCGTATTGCGACTTTCGAGTGGTCAAATTCATCATAGAACGCAATCCTCCATCGCACTTTAGAGACAGTCGTGATTCGTGTAGTGACTTTCGTGTGGTTAAATTCATCGTAGAACTTAAACCGCATCGTACTTTGAACCAATTCGTATTGCGACTTTCGATTGGTCGAATTCATCGTAGAATTCAAACCTATCGCACTTTGAAACAATTCGTATTGCGACTTTCGAGTGGTCGAATTCATCGTAGAATCCAAACCCATCGCACTTTGAAACAATTCGTATTGCGACTTTCGAGTGGTCGAATTCATCGTAGAATTCAAACCTATCGCACTTTGAAATAATTCGTATTGCGACTTTCGAGTGGTCGAATTCATCGTAGAATTCAAACCTATCGCACTTTGAAACAATTTCGTTCCACATACTCTCATCATTCGTGGAATGAAGTAAAGATGGCGAAATAGTACGTCTATATCTTTTGGTCTGACCATTGCTATCTTTAGGTACAACCCATTTCTTTTTAATAAAAGAGATCTTGTACAGTTTATTATTGAGCAAACAATAATTTTGGCGTATTTCGTTATCCTCTTGATCTCTTGAAGGGTTTGTCAATACTTCGATTGAGAATTTGCATCTTTTATCGCCCAACTGAGCATTGAGGATCCAGTCCTCTTGATATATGTTTACTGTATTAACTGCGGTATTGGCCTCAACTGGATTTTTACTAATCGGGTTCCTACTAAGTGCGTCCGCATGTGACATTCTATACCCAGGGCGGTACTCTACTTCAAAATTATTCCTGTATTATCATTCCTCAATTCTTAGGATTAAATCCTTTTTGCTCAGATTCACTCTAATTGCATAGCAGTTTGTGACAACTTTGAATTTAATGCCAATAAGAAATATCCTAAATTTCTTCGTGTTTACTACAGCCATCGTCTCCAATTCACGAGAATGGTATCTATGTTCTTTCTTTATCGTGTCTGAAGTAGTCTATAACTGAGCGTAGCATGTTGTTAAGTGGTAACTGAACTAATATTCTTGAAGTACTTCATTTTGACGTAGGTAACCATTTGAACTTCTGTTCTCAACTCAGTTTAGCTAAATATAGATCTAGATACCAGTTTCTCCTTTTGGGTTTTGAAAACTCTACGTTGTTCGTCACCCTATTCGAATTTAACGTCTTTTTTTCGTTAAGATTGTCAAAGGTTCGGCAATTATGGCAAAATCCTTGATATATTTTCAAAAATAACTTGTCAATCCTAGAAATTGTCTAATAGAAAGAACGTCAGTAGGTACTGGGAATCGTCGTAAAGCTTTATTTTTCTGCTACCTGGTTTAAGTTGATCATGGCTAATTTCGTGATCCAGACATTCAACGTTCTTCCTGAAAATGTAGCACTTGCTTTAACGTAAAGTAAGATCAGCTTTCTTAAAGGACTCTAAAACCTTTTTTTTTTTTACTAAATCCAAGGTCGAAACTTCGTGATGGCAACACAACGTCATCCACGCACGCTAATGCTTTTTCATATCATAAATTTCCCAAAATGTCATCAATAGTTCTTTGGAAAACTGACGGGGCGTTACAAAATCCAAACCTCATCTTTGTATACTCACAATATCCATCTGGAATTTCAAAAGCAATCTTAGGAATCGCCAATTCTTCCAACTGAATTTGCTGGCAACCACTCACAAAATATAAACTTGTGAAGTATTTACAATCCTTAAGTCTTTCAAGAAAATCATCTACATAAGGAAGCGGAAATTTATCTTTAACCGTTTTTGAGTTAAAGCATACACATGCGTTGTTCGCCATTCTTCTTTTTAACAAGAAGAATAAGATAACCAGACTCTCGTATGATACCATTATCCAATAAATCATCTACAAGTTTTCACAACTTTTCGTTCATTGTGAGTCAAACGTTATGGTCATTAAATTACGAGTTTATCATCCGGTGCATATATTAACATTTTTTTTTTTTATATCGGTTTTCGCTAATTTGCTGATATTTTGTGCAAAACAATATCTAAACTCATCCATAAATGTTACACTGTTTCGTAGTGCAGTGAAAAATGTAAATGGATAAGAATTTAAGAATATATCTTCTAAACATGTAATACATTGAGCTAAAATTTGATTTGTTTACCTCAAATTTTCGTTAAGACATATTTGTAATTGTTACACACCTGTCCACCTTTCGTAATACATTCATCTACATAGTACTCATTTCCCAGTATGTAGACATTTTTATCGGTGCGCGATGTCACGACAACCAATGCAACCGTCTTTGGTGGAATGACGGCGTTCTCCTTTACCCACAGAGGGATTTTATTTGGTGGCAAATTTAACACGGTGTTTACATCATCATCAGCAGACAGCAACCTCACTGTTTCCCCGAAGACTATCGTAAGAACCTCAGGTCGATTTAGGAAGGTCTGCCTTATCACGACGGGTACTTCTTGAGCAAAACTTGGTAAGATTAATGCTTTCACAGCACCTTCTGCTCGTTTCACCTTAAGAAAGACGTCAGTTTCTCCTATTACCTTCGCTATGGATCCTCCATAATCACCTATCATCACGTTACTGACGGAGTTTTCTAATCCAAGCTGAGTAGCATCTCTTTCTCGTATTAATACTCCCGCACATCCTGAAACCACGTGTGCACATCTGGGCTTTTCATTTATCCAACAATCAAAGTATCTGTTATTATAGTCGGTCCATTACTGGCATCACTATCTGGTTCATCTGATTCATTATTGATCTTCGACAATCTTTAGCCACATGACCTAAACGTTTGCAATTCGTGCACCTTAATCTGAGCTTTGAACATTTATTAGAACAATAACCCTTCTCTTTGCAATTGTAGCAACGTTGCTCATTACGTCTATTCTCCGAAGTGGCTCTCATTATGAGTATGCTTAAACCCCCTTTGTTGAAACCGTTCTATCGTCGTGAAGGATCGTGCAGCCTCTGGATTAAGTGTTGAAAAATATTCCACATACAGATCATCAGGTGTACCATGTCTACCTGCTTGTGCACCAGCTTGAATCGTTGGGTCTCTCATGCACATCTATTAAACACAATACAGCTTAGTTTCCAAGGGATTTCACGGGCACTAATAAGCTCCATTTTATCAAAATAATATTCTTTCCATGTCTCTGAAGGTAGTTTGTTTCCATTTACTAAACTTCTGAGAACCGTTGCAAAATCATGATTATCAGGAAATGATTTCAACAATAGAATTTTCCATTCTTCCCAACTTAGCTGATAAGATGGTAGACTATCATACCATTTTCGGGTTAATCTCTGTAATCGACCTTGCATGTGGAAAATATGTTCATCCCAGTTATTAACTGTTGCTAGTTGTTCGATTTTCTCGATTCATTTTGAACAGGATAAATTCGAGTTTCCAGGAGAAAATCCGGGAATACAGATCTTTCTATTTTTTTAATTAGAAATTCTAGCCAATCCACTCTTTGATCTGTAGTTGTTTCAAAAGAATTTTTATTCGTTGACGGCTCATTATTTACATCCGTAACAGCTAGTCTTGCGTTGTTCCCAGTCGTAGTGGGCTTAGCACGAGCCTTCTCGTTCGCCCCATTTTCCCAAAATCGCAGAAATTATTAAGTATAATTTATACGTTAATTACACCAAACACTTATTGGGAACACCCAGTATAATTTGTACGTTAATTTTACTAGGTAATTAAGTATAATTTTTACGTTAATTACACTAAATAATTAAATAATTATTGAAGACACCCAATATAATAGGTATTTAAACAAAATTTGAGACAAGCAATGTTTAAAATAAATAAATAATAATGCACTGAGAATACTGCTTATAAATCAAGAAATATGGAATGAACCAAAATCTAAAAATAGAATTGCTCAATGTTAACTGAGTTCTCTAGTTGATCAATTAATAAATATCAGTCAAAACATAAGAAGACTGTTTTAAAAAATGTTTATGTTACAGCACAGAAAAGCGTCAAGTCGTCAATAATGAATGGCAACAAGATTATAGCATCTAGGCGTTTTACCCTAATTTTCTAACTGATATTATACGTTAATCAGATTGCAAGTACTTTGATAGGGAGCAAACACAATATTTAACTTAAAGGTATTAACATACGTGTAATCATTGTCCCATTTCCAAATACCAGGCACATAATATTTTCGACACTAAAGTTCACAAACTAGGACACAAAGACACACTGTAGGAACCACTATCGCGGCAAGCAGGCCAATCCCACCGCTGCTTTGTTAAATAATTGTAAATATTTATATTTATGAAACTATTGAATTTATTATATTGAATTCTATAAAAGTAAATAACTATATTTTTAATCAATATTGGTCACTTGTGAATGTTTCAGTTGCCATTTGCTGACTGACTCCCAGTTGTTGAATCATAAGCATCCACAGCCAAAGTGCAGATCAGCAGTTCTGGTTTTGTTGATATTTTGAGTTGTTTACAGTATGAAAAGTTTCAGTAAAGTTGAAAAACATGTTAAAACCGCAAATTAATTTTCATTTTTGGAATTTGAAATTACTTACCGTAGTTTAAAAGCGTTTTGAAAAAAGTAACGTGTCAAAAAATGTGTTGTAAAGTGCATCCAAGTAATTAAAAAAGATTTGCGGATCGATTTCATGCCACCCACCTTCATATTTCGTTCTGTCATGCAAAAATAAAATATTTCATACAACTTTGGTTTCAAATACCACGAGTACCAAAAAAGGTGAACTATGTAAAAAAAAAACAATCTAACCATTATACTATTCGCCGACTTACTACACTTGTTATATAATTGTTGCACATTCTATAGGATACTCTTTTTTTATTAAAAAAATTAATAACTTTTTCCTTTATTGATAGATTTTGTTAAAGAACAATAGGGTTCTTGATCTAGCTAACACTAACTCACTGTCCAAATCAATCGGACTTCTCGTTCTTAAGTTATCGTGTTTACAAGAAACGCGACGGGCGGGCGGACAGAGAGATGGACGGACAGACGGACGGACATTTTGAAAGTTGTTGAGAATTTCGATCATCAACACAGTGGCATGAACATTTTTTCTCTATGAACAATATTCCTGATTTTAGAAATGTGCCGATCGAATGCAATATACTCGTCGTTTTGTATTTGCGAAGAGTATAAAAATATGGTCTTGACGATAATTTTCCATAAAAAACCGTTTAAAAAGCTTTGGCAGAAGTTGAGAAATAAATGTTTAAAGATGCCACTTTTTGCCAGTCTCCGACTTTTAATCGCCTGTAGTTCAAAAATGGTGCGTTTAAGAAAAAAATGTCAAGATACAAAAAGTGTTTATTTTGGCACAGTTAAGGAATGTATTTGAAAAACGCTTTATTATATTTCCTCTATTTCGCAACTTTTTTGTTAATAACAAATTACCTGCCATCGGAATCAAGTATAATAAAGTTCCTTTGTTGACAATAAAATAACAAATCGGTTCCAAAAGGTTTCAACCTGTCGAAACTTTGAGGTCACTTAGATTGCTTTTCCGAGCGTCTTTTTGAGGGTATACTGCTCACCTATTGAGACATGAATCATATGGAGACCGCAGGGGGTTATGCAGATACTAGTTTAATCTGCATGGCTGTAGGGGACTGCGTGGATGCTAGTGTTAGAATGAGAATTGTCGAATAAGAAATTAGACAAATTCATTTTAGGATTTTAATTTGCTAGCATAATCAGAATTCAGGTTATCGAAAGGATGCAAAGATTTCATTAATATTTTTACGCATACTTTTTCTTTCAGTTCTCATACATAGTTATTTTCTCTGCTGTTTGCAAAATCCTATAAAGAATATGTTTCATTACATATAGAGAGAATCCGGAAAAGAACAAAACTACAGCTAAAACAAATGGAGAGTGAAATTAATAATTTTGATGATTTGGCGGATGCGATTTTCGAAAAATAGTTGTGTCAATCATCTCTATGAATCCTTATTATCATAAGTATAATAACCAAAATTCGAATCAACAGCTATTCTTCGGACTACATGTCACGCGCCTAGCGTAGGATTACGAGATGCAAGCTTAATGCGTTAAGTGTAAAAATTACATTTTACCAAAAAACGTTTGGTTTCTATTGCAACAAACACCAACCAAAATATTTATTAATAAGTAATTAAACGAATTCTCGTGCCAGCCCTACCGGACCACTTACAGACTGCATTTTCGAGACGTTGGCTCTCGTCAGAGACAACTGTCCTGAGACTTCCACACCCTATGAACATTTAGAAGTCATAGAATGAGGAAGTCTTAGGCCAGTCGTCACAGGCCCACCTTGCCACGACTTCCTTTAATTATGAATAAATCTTTCGGCTAGTGTTTGTTGCAATCGAAACCAAGTGTTTTGTGGTAAAATGTAATTTTTATCCTTAACGCGCCAGGCTTGCATTTCATAATTCAGCGCTCGGCGAGGGACATATAGTCCAGAGAATAGCTGTTGAATTGAAATCTGGTTACTATCCTTATGAAAATAAGGGTGGTGATTAAGATAAATATTTCGTTTAAATATTATGCCCTCTAGAAGCATATTACATGTAATAAAATAAAGTTCAGTGCGAATCGAGTCTAACGCGGAGAAACACGTGCGACTGTGTGAACATCGTTTAATTGGATTCAAATTGCCTATCTGGTAATATAAAAATAAAAGAAATTTCACAAAACTTATAGGGATATTCTTTGGTAAGTCTCTTTATATATTATTATAATAATTGAGCACTATGGAGTCAGGTGACTATGGAGAAGGTGGTAAGAAACCTAGAAATAACATTGTTAACATAGATTTGGTGTATGACGACGAGGACATGAATACGGAGAAATGCGAGAGTTCGCATTTGCAAGAAATAGGTATCGCGCAAAAAATGGTTGATGATAATGAAAATAAAAACAAAACACTTACCAATATAAATGTTAATTCTTTACCCAATTATACAGTGAGCCAAAATATAAATGAACAGACAGAAACATTACAAAATACTGATTCTCGAACGCAAATTGATGCGTTTGAGGAACTGTATAAAAACAACTACGACCCCAACCTGTCACATTTGTATCAAGCGCCTTATTATGCATATATCGAACACGAAAATAAAAATGCCGGAAGGTTGCATGAAATGAAAATTGGACACATATTACATAAAGAAATTGGTATAATAGATTCTATACGAGAAATTAGCTTTGTAGGTATTAACAGGGTAAAAATTCAAATGAACAATTTAAATGACGTATATGATTTGGTTCTTAATCCTATCTTAAAATCAAAAGGTTTCAGATGCTATGTACCAAAACATTTAACAGAAAGACGTGGGGTTATTAGAAGAGTTGATACATTTTTTTCAGAAGAATATATTACTGAAAATATTGAGTGTGATGCAATAGTAAAAAGTTGTAAGCGTGTCGTTAAAAAGGTAAACAACACGGACGGCTCTTTCTCTCTCGTACCACGTCAAACTGTTATAGTTACATTCCTTGGAAGTAGAGTTCCATCAGTTGTTTCTATAAATAGATGCAGAAGGACAGTAGATCCTTATATTTCTAATGTAATACAATGTTATAATTGTCTGCGTTTTGGACATTTATCATTTCAATGTAAAAGCAACGAAAGTCGCTGTAAAAATTGTGGCAATTCGCATCAAGGAACCTGTGAAACAAAATGCTGCCATTGTAATTCATCAAACCATAATGCTCTGTCCAAAGAATGTCCGAATTATAAACAACAAAAAAAAATTAAGGAAATTATGGGTGAAAGAAACATTACTTTTAAGGAAGCTATAAACATTCTGATTAATCCTAATTCATTCGCTACTATAACTACCCATAATAGATTTTCTGTTCTTCCTGATATTAATGATTCTGACATTTTCCCATCAATCAGTCAGGCAGCCTCTCAGAGTCATAGTCAGGCAGCCTCTCAGAATCATAGACCTAGATATAGACCTGTCATAACCAACAGAAACAATAACTTGCAAAGTAAAAAGCGTAAAACCGAATCTGCTAACTTATCACCCATAGAAACAGACCTGAATCCATTCAATCTTCCTCTAACCCCACTCCCCCCCAATCCCCGACAACATTACAGTAATAATAATACCGAGGATATAGATAACTTTGTTACCTTTATCCGGGAGATTCTAATAAAAATTAAAGGAACCAATTTACCTAACAATGATTTAAATAATATTATAAAAGAAGAATTAGCAATATTGTCGAATAGTAATATGTGTAATTTATTAAAGGGGAATTCTGGACCTGGTCCAGATAATACCGTAAAATAACCTTAATAGTTAAATTCAATCCCAAAAAATTGAATATAGTACAATGGAACGGACGTTCTGTTAATGCTAATAAAGGAAGTTTACAACAATATTTAGATGTAAATAAAATAGATATAGCAATTCTTAGTGAGACGTGGTTTAAACCCAACTCAGTGGTAAATTTTACATCGTATAATGTGATAAGAAAAGATCGTTTTGATGGAAAGGCAGGTGTAGCCATCTTAATTTTGAAAGGTATTAGATATTCAGAACTTCAAATTAATAATAATTTTAATGATGAAGTTATGATTTGTGGTGTAGCATTAAATAACTTAAATGTTCTTTCGTTATACTGTCCCCCAAATTCAACAGTTTCTGCTCAAGACTGGAAAAATATATTATCGCAACATCCGGATCCAATTCTTATAGGAGGAGATTTTAATGCTCATAATAATTCTTGGGGTTGCTCAAAAAATGATAACAAAGGCACAGCTCTATTGAATGCTATAGATGACCGTAATTTAGTGGTGTTAAATACGGGTTCTCCCACCAAACTAAATAATTGTTTAAGTAACTCTAGGTCTGCGGTAGATATTTCATTATGCTCACCAGCTATAGCCTCTCTATTTGACTGGGAAGTTAGGGATGATACATTAGGTTCTGACCATTTCGTAATTAATATGTGGTATAACAACTGGAAAGAGGAAACTGATACGATATATCCTTCATGTCGATTTGACACAAAAAGTGCTGACTGGAAGATATTCCAAACAACTATTTTAAATAAATTTCAAAACCCTGTTATAGGATCTGCACAAAACAGATACAGGTTCTTCTTAAACGCAGTAAATGCCGCTGCAGAAGCATCTATGAAAATAAAAACTCCTTTTATTCCAAAAAGGAAATCATCGCCAATATGGTGGGATGAAGAATGTAATAGAGCGGTTGAAAAGAGGAAACAAAAACTCTCGGAATATAAACATAATGCGTCACTCCATAAGTTCATTCAATGTCAAAAAGTGTGTGCAGAAACTAAAAGGTTACTAAAAAAAAAGGCAAGAGAAAGTTGGAAACAATATTGCGGTGATCTAAATAGATCAACTTCACCCGGTGAAGTGTGGAATCAAATTAAAAAAATGAAGGGCGCTGCGTCTAATCGAAGACAGCAACACAACACGGAGAGTACAACACAAATGTTATATAATCTCACCCCTGATTATGTACAAGAATTCCAGCCTCTGGTTTCTCCTATAATTAATAATAATAATATATTAATGGAACCATTCAATATTAGTGAACTTAATTATGCTATCAATCTTAGTACTAATACGGCACCTGGGCATGACGAAATTACATACCCAATTATAGCACATTTACCTGATATAGTTAAAGATTATATCCTAATTATATTTAATAAAATGTATTTAGATGGTGAAGAGGTTGAAGAATTTAAAAATATGATTGTGGTCCCTATATTAAAACCCCTGAAACGTATCGATGACGTCGATTCTTACCGACCAATATCACTTTTATCCTGTGTTAGGAAAACATTGGAGCGAATGATCAAACTGAGACTAGAATGGTGGCTGGAATACCATGAACTTTACCCTCCCTTTCAATTTGGTTTTCGCCGAGGTATGGGTACTTATCACGCAGCAGGGAAATTTGTTACGGACATACAATTATGTTTTTCCAAAAATAATTATTTGGCAGCAATTTTCCTCGATTTAAAATCTGCATATGATTCTGTGGATTTGAGAATATTGGAACATTGTTTACTTAAACTTAAGATTCCGCCGAAAATTAGTCGGAATATCGTCAATATGTTTCATGAAAGGAAACTATTTTTAAGAAATCCAAATAACTCATTAATGAGCCCACGTTTAACTTCTCGGGGTCTTCCTCAGGGATCTGTCCTGAGCCCAATTTTATTTAATATTTATACAAAGGACATCCATATTGAAAATAACACGCACATTGTTCAATATGCTGACGATTTTATATTTTACACCGAAGAAAGAAAATTAAATAAAGCCATTGATACTCTGAATGGAACATTTCATGATATTAAACATTGGGCACAAGAAAAACAGTTCTCTATTTCGTATAATAAAACTTATATTTCAGTATTTTCTAGACATAATCTACCTGATCTAATAATAATCAATTTAGACAAGTCTCAGGTACTATATAAAAAGGTAGTGAAGTACTTGGGTTTTTATCTTGACCAGAAATTAACCTGGAAAACACACATTGAAAATATAATTTCAAAATCCGAAAAACAACTAAATACTATTAGGAGCTGTACTAAAATTAGTTGGGGGGCAGATACAGAAATAGCAATATTAATGTATAAATCCCTCATCAGATCAGTTATAGATTACGGCGCAATATTTTATGGAGGAGCTAGCAATAACATACTTCACCGTTTAGATATCCTTCAGAACAAAACACTCCGCGTTTGTCTAGGCGTAATGAAATCTAGTCCAATAGAAGCTATAAGGGTAGAGGCAAGGGAACTTCCTCTAAAGTTCAGAAGACAACTCCTGAGTGATAAATTTGTTCTAAAATTAAGATCAAATGACAATGATATCTTATTAAAGCCACTATCTAACTTATGCACATTAAATTTCACTAATAAATACTGGTTTAAAAAAAAATCTCCCCCTCTGGCAGAGGCCTTTGTTAATACTGCCCCGTATGATGATATTATTATTAAAAGTACAACTCCTTTTATGTACAAGTTAAACCATTTTAAATATATTTGTATGACTCCGATGATAATGTTACCCCCATTCACTGACAATCACACAGCCAATAGGATTATATTTCAAAATTACATCGGACAATTTAAAAACGAAATGAAAATTTATACGGATGGTTCAAAAACAGATAGCGGCACAGGGTGTGCTATTTATATTCCCGAAATCGAAGTGACGTCCAAATATAGTCTTCCTAAACATGCATCCATTTTCTCAGCAGAGGCCACTGCCATTCTAAATGCACTAAAATACTGTGACACCAAAAGAGACCGACAAAAATTCATCATTATATCGGATTCCCTTAGTGTACTTACTGGACTAAATCATACCAATGTTAAAACTTCCCCAATACTTTGGGACATTCTAAAAATGTATATAGAACTTATTCAGCTTGGCTGTAGTATAACTTTTATGTGGATCAAAGCCCATTCTGGATTGGGAAACAATGAAGTGGTAGATTCCCTTGCAAAGGCAGCAATTCATGATTACGATGAAAAATATTATTTGGTGCCACATAGTGACATAATAGCAACCTTGAGGGAAAACATCATCATGGACTGGGATACATATTATAAAACTACCTTTTCTGAGCGTCCAACAAATTACTTTTTATTAAACCCTAACGTTACCTCAAAAAGATGGTATGAAAACAACGAAACAGACAGGAATACATATACTACAATTACCCGTTTACAATTTAACCATGGCAAATTTCCCTCACATCTTTTTAAAATTGGGATTAAAGAAAATGATCTATGTGAATGTGGAAGTCCAGGTGACATAAATCATATCTTTCTAGGTTGCTCAACATACGAACAAGAAATTAACATATTCATACAAAAACTAATGGAGAAAAACCTAGTTAGACCGTTAAATATGAATTATATTTTGAGTACTAAAAACAAGGATGTATATGCGATTCTCATGAATTTTATCAAAAAATGTGGTATTCAGATATAAATATTAGTGAAAAAAAAAGTGGGGGAGGATTATACTAATGGTATTTGGAAGGTGGTGTTAGTAGCAGTATTTTAGGGAAATCTTTTCCTTTGTAGCCATTCTGAACCTTTGTTATTGAAACCTATTTATCCGTGGTCTACCTCATGTGTTGTAATTTAAGGAAGTCATCTTGACGGACCCCTTGATGTGAAATGAGTGATCCCTGTCAATATCCCTCTTCGTTTGCCATAAATTTTATATATATATATATATATATATTTTTTTTTTTTTTGGGATTGAGTTTACCAGGTTATACAAATTTAATATTTTATTAAATAATTCGATATTTGTTAGAGTCTCTTGGCTAAAGGAATACATCCAAAGCCATTTTTAGTAAAAAAAAATAAAAAATAAAGTTCCAGTATTCGACAAATCAAGATTTCCCTCATTTTATCTTTTTATTAAAGAAAATAAGTAAATTATCTTCAATTGTAAGACGTCATGTAGATAGAATGAATAAAGGCAATTATTCGAATGACAATTATGAGATGAAAATGAAATATAAGTATATTTATATTTACTTTCGAATCTCTGAATAGGCTTGTACCAAACGAATCAAATCTCAAACTAAATCATGTTCTCTTGTACACAGAACTCCGCAGAAATTAATGTGATAATACGAACTTTGTTTTGTCAAGTTAAAATTAAACTTATTGCCTGCGGTAGAGCAGAACTGAATTTCAAAATTAGAATCTAGAAAGCGTTTGAAACCAATTTAGAAATGCAGGGGAATAACGTTATTTAAGGCAAGGTATTAATATTGTCACCTCTTCTATCCACTTGCGCATACAAGAGCTTAAATTGAACGAAGGTAGAACGATGCTATCTACTTTGAATTCCATTAATGTCTTTATTTCGTTGGCTCCTTTCTTTACCAGAATAAAAGATAGTTCAACACCAATTTCTTAGTTTTAAAGAACACGATGGGTGAATACCACAAGTAAATAACACTAAAAGAATTATCTTATAATTATTCTTAGTCTAGTTCAGCATTAATTTTCATCTCACTATAAGTTAAAAAACCGTTGTCTAACTAAGTAATTACTACTTCCACATCCAGATTTCCCATCCAAATCTCTTTGGACGAAAACATCTTGATACCATATTTGTATTCCAGTATGTGAAAATAATTGTTAATATAATTTTAATAATATTTTAAATCGTCTGCTCCAAGGTGGTAAAAGGTTAGCTGATGCCTAATTTTTTTTTCGCAACTTTTGTTCGTGTACACAGACTAAATCACAATTCTATTTTATTAATTCTTTTATTAATTCTGTTAATTTAGAGATATATGAATGGGAAATCTGGTGAATGCGGAAGTAGTGATATCCTAGGCAGAGATTTCTTTTAATTTGAGAAGTTTAAAAATGAAGTTACCGTTATTTGGTTAAACAAAGAATACTTTCTGAATAACCGAATAAGTGCCGCCTTGTACTGCCTACCTGCCTCGTTATTTATTAATTTGGGTCTTTCCTAGTGACGCTCAGAATTTACACTATTAAAAATTAAAATTAAAAGATCAACAAGAAACAGCTTGTTAAAATTAATCTGACACCACAAATCATTGATAAAAATCAAGAGCAGTAAGGGTCCAAGATTGGAGCCTTGAGGAATTTCAGACCTCCGGATTGTAACTATCATACGAGACATTGTTCCCTGTTTACTAAACATGATGTAACAATATTCTTAGTGAGGTACTAAATGTAGTTTATTTAAAGCCAAAGCATGATTAACTTTGTCGAGAAATATATGTACACCGTGTCCACCTGCTGAAATGTATCAATATGTAATCAGATACATATCTAATAAATACTGTTAAATTGCTAATCGTAGATTTAATAATTACAGAACATTGCTGTGAAAGTGAAATATGTATATTCATTTACAATGTAGAAGACTCAATTATGTAAAACCATCTCGAAGAATTTTACGAAATTAGAAACTTACTAATTCATTTTCTAGTTGAACTTTATTATAAGTCATTTTACTAAGTATCCTGGAATGTTATTTTCTTTAAACGAATGAGCAAAGAATCAGTAATAATAGAAGATTAATGGCGACGACCCAAAACATTTTGCGGCTATTATACAATTACATAAAACAGGTGCTTTAAAACTAACTGATACGCAATTACGTGAAAAGCTACGTCTTTAGGAATTAACATCAAGCCGCGAAAGTTGCTCTTTCCATTTCGTTAAAATTCAGTTAGCTATGAGGTATTTGAAACATCGATTTACAGATAGACATGGGTCGGTACGTTAGCAATTTTTTGTAATTTGTCCATAGTACGGCACATATTGTTGAACATGTTAGTATTACCGTCAAGTGAATCAAAATGGACTGTATACGGTTTTCTGATTATTATGTGAAGGATGACTATAACTGAATGTCTGACATTATGAATGTATATAAATATATTATATGTTTTTCCGCTTGACTGTAAATTTTTCAACATGAACAGAATACTGCAGACTTCCGGTTTATGTAGTCTGGACTCGAGATAATCCGAATTGACTGAACACTACTCTTTGGTATTGGAAATCAGTCAATCATATCTTATATAATAAATAAACTTCCTATTCTGTTTATTCATCCTCGCATTATATGAAAAATAGGTTGGTGTTCCGTATTCCTATGATAAAGACTTTAAATTGAAAATAAAACTGTCGAACTATATTAACAATATGGTCATACTGCACATATCCCTCTTTAATGATATATTAAATGAGTAATTATTAAAACAAACTTTTTCTTATACTTTTGAGGTTCATTTCTATAAATTGGCTTTTCAATATGAATTAATTATTTAAAAATCGGCTCAAAACGTATCCTGGGAGGAGATGAAGGTAGCCACTGAATATTTTATGCAGCTCCTGTCGGTCTATTTTTCGAATGTCATCTAAACTTAAAAAGGGTTACTGTGTTAGTAATTAAAAATAAGAGAAAACGTTAAAATATTTACAAAACAATGATGTTTTCATTACCTACTTTTTTCACTGTTGAATGTCGAAATGTAACTTTTACTCGTTTAAAGTTATTAAGAGTGAGCAATAGATGGCGCTAGCGATTACTATGGTTATCTACGTGGAACAGAAGAAATATATTTTTTAATAAGAGTCAAATATCAAAGTTTGTTTTATATTACGGATAAAGGTACTGCGAATGAAGTAGTACTTGAACCCCTCATCTTAAAATTTAAATTGTATCGGAGTGGTTCCATCTAGTAAAACAGCAATGTACTAAAATTATGATTAATAACCAGCTAACCATTATGTTCTTCGCCGAGTTACTGCACTTTTGATACAATTTTTGCACATTTTATGGGATACTATTCGCAGCTTTTTGTAAATAATATTATTTTGAGACATTTTATGGTAAATTACAAAACACAGAATTTTTTTAAATTTAAATAATTAATACCTATTTTATAATATGAAATTGTCCGCTGCATCCCTTCAAAAACCACACCTTAAAACCTTACATTTATTTCACTACATTCTCTTTACATTTTTTTTGTAGACTCACAAATCTTGTTCAAAAAGTTACGTAATTTTAAAATAATACTTAATTTTCAATCTCCATAAAAACCGTCCCCTTGGTCCTATGAATTTTTTTACTATTTTTGGTGTATTTACGGATACCATATTATCGTATCTACCCACAAAGCTTCGGAATTTTAAAATAAATAAATTTTTTAAACCCCCTCGAAAACCACCCCTTTAGCGTCTAAAATTTTTTCAATATTTTTTCTCTTTTCTCTAAGAATATTTTCTGTTTATTTGCAAATTTGTAGAATTTTGTCCCCCTAGAACTTGAAAAATGACCACTGTGCGACGGACGGACGGACGGACATTTTGAAAGTTGTTCAGAATTCGATCACCAACACAGTGACATGATTTTTTTTCTCTACGAGCTATATTACCTACCGGTTTTAGAAATGTGTCGATCGAATGCAATATACTCTTCGGTTTGTATTTGCGAAGAGTATAACAAGCTGTTTTTGGTAAATTGGGTGATGTTATTAAACTGAAAATAAGTGTAAGTTGTACATCAATGTATACTACAGGATTATTAAAAAATATTTTTTTGCTAAAATTGGCATATTAGGGACATCTCTCTTCTCACTTGGTGCGTTAATGAATGAATTAATGAATCCCTTTGATATATCTTTATTCTTAGCTTAATTAGGCGTCTACAAGTGCTCTCAACTATAACATTTTAATTCTTAAAATTAAACGAAGCGCCACTTGTTATTAAAAACCCGTACAGGTCGGTGATTTGCCAGCAACAGTGTCCAGGAGCGGTGAGCTTTATTTAGAATACAAGTCAAACTTGAATTTAATTATGATTTTAATGAAGCACCCATTAACGTCCCGATGATAATGTGAACAGTGAATGTAGAAATTGAATGAACCGATGTGCTCATTAACAGAAACCATGGATAATTTAACGCGATGTCGGACATGGCATGTAGTCGAGGGACGCTACGAGTAACTGTAACTATTACGTAGTTTGGGAGATAAAGCTCAATGAGGTTTAGGGCCAGTTTGCAACTAGATCGCAGCCTAATCATGCAGACTATGCAATTACTTCTTGCAGGCATCCCACAGCCAGCCATTCCTTTAAAGCAGTGGCCACCTAGATTTCGAGTTGGAATGTTGCTTAAAGATGCCATTATAGCAAGTGAATTTCACACACAGGATTGTATTAAAGTTGAGTTAACCTAGTGATATCATGAGCAGATTACTTTCCAATTAAAACAGTTAACTATTAAACAAAATGTAAAAAATAAATTATTTAATTAATTAGTGAAGGGTAAAATTATCTTCGGAGCACGTTCTTAAAGCTGTGTTTTAAATGATCTACAAAATAATGTTATAATATAAAACACACCTCTCAATAAACTTATAATCTTATGAGATGACCTAAACGAAAACCATTTTTTTTTTTTTAGCAAAATAACATTTAACTTCAGACATGCATAACTTTGATAAATTAATAATTAATAGTTAATAGTAAATAGTTTATGGTTATTGGTTAATAGTCAATAGTTACCAGTTAATGGTTAATAATTAATCATTAATAATCAATAGTTAATGATATTACAACTGCTATTTTTAAATTAGGGATAAAGTACCAAATTCCAGATCCACGAACATCTTTTACATAAACTTCGAACTATCTTTTTTTCAAATTCAGCCTTTGATTGGTCGTATTAGGTACCCCACCTGCCATATATTTTTTTCTCTTCCTTTTATTTATTTATCTTTTTGTCTGCCTTTTAACCTCCCCACAATAAAATTGTGGGACGTTACTAAAATTGGTCCAAAATCGAAAATTGAGATAACATCAAATCTTTACGTTTTGATGTCCCAGAAATCCAAAAAAGTGGTTTTTGAAAAATGTCTGCGTATGTGTAGGTGTGTGTGTGTATGTGTGTTAGCACGATAGCGGCGAAACTACTGGACGGATTTGGATGAAACTTTGCATGAGGGTTTCTTTAGTGCTCTAGAAGATCTGAAAAGGTTTTGGCTGAGATCGGATTGCGTTTAGTGCCATTTCGGCACAACAACTTGTTTATTTTATTATTACTTACAATTTGTAATTTAACCATTGGAAAGCAGTTAAAATTCAAATTTCAACGGTATATCACAATTGCACATTTTTTATATACCTACATTTTTTTATACAATTTATTGTATAGAGAATAAACAGAATTCAATGTCTCTTACTATCAACATATGTAAAAGTATTTAGGAAGGTTTCCGTGGTCGAGTGGGCTAAAGCGTCGACTTACAAATCAAGAGATCGACGGTTCGATCCCAACACAGTGCGGTTTTTTTTTTCTTATTTCATTATACTCTTTATTAATAATTGCGGAAAATGTTGCATGACTAAATATCATCATATATTAGGTGTTTATAATTATTCAGAGTTTGAGGATTGATCACTAGTTTTAAATGAAATATAAATAATTCTATTGCTGTTTATATATTTGATTTAAAGGTATGTCATGACGGCTGATTTGAATTGACTATCAGAGCTCGTAGCATTTGCTACTGTTAAGAATCGAATTATAGTTAAAAAGTAGCAGACTGCTGTTTAGCAGCCCATCACTAATTTCAACCGGGTGGGGACGTTCCAGCCGCTTCCAGTACCTGCCCATTTTTTTATATTAAAGTCCCAGGGAAGTTTAGCGGTGGCTATTCCACTATTCTACAAGTACAAACGCACACAACAGACAATTGCACAACAAAACCATTATCTACATTTCCACTTGCTACAACTCATAATGGAACTCAGAAGAGACAACAGAAATTAGCCTCGCTCAACCGCGGTCCAATTCACTGCTATTTTCTCGGTAACATGTTAAAAATATCAATGAACATCCATAGCCAGGGTTAGAACTCCATGATCTGAAGCTTAACATCAACATTCACAGTATATTTAAAGCATTTATTGGATTATTATATTTAATTTATGATAATATAAACTAACGTTATGTATCATCATCATACTATATCAGATAGTAGTAGATCGTAGTAGCGTAAGAGACGAAGGAGTTCAACTGGTATAAATCGTTTGACATACAAATTTGATTTTTGCAACGTTAGATTTTTTACAGGGGCTGAAAGATATTTCTTTTCGGCAACGGGCAACGCGCAACATTGGCTTATAAATAATATAATAAAAGAAAACCTTGTCAAAAAGAAACATTATTTTACGAGTATATAAGGAAGGGACTGTCCCAGTTTAAATTGGGAACTTAATAAATTCAAGATGTTTTGCTTTCCCTGCAACGTGTTCGTACATCATTTGTAGTATAAACCTGTATTAAATAAATTTCTGCAAATATCTTAAGCATCAGTATTTATACTCATCACAGCCTTTCAAGTGTTAACTATACCAAATTTCTGTTGCATACATCGAACTAGCGCCGTAACTCCCTATTGATAACAATGCCCTAAGGGAGACAGATACAATCCATCCATCTACAGCTGCATTTGTGCTTGATTACACTATTTTGAGTGATTGTGAATATTCCATTAACGCAATTTACAGCAAACTAATTGCAATTTCGTAATACGTTAAAATAATAAATGCCTGAGGAAGATATTGTAACGTCTTTCATCAATGTGTAGTTTCGTGTAATTTCAGCTTTTTGTCACAATATCAGGTTGCCTCTCAAGAGGCTCTCGATTTTGAAACGATGCAATATTGCTAGAATTACGAACGTCTTCTCTAACGTTAAACGACTTGAATAGCACTTAAATAACTATCTAATTATCCTATATATAATTTGTTTAAATTGCTATAATACATATTGTACCACCAACTTCTGCCCCCAGCAGGTTAGGAAGTTGAGGTTGCCCGGTTCTCGTTTAGATAGTGGAGACTGGGTCGTGGTTCGGAAATTATTCAAGAAAAACTTTTATTTTTTTTTGTTAGGCGCCAGTAGTCATATTAAAAAAAGCATCTATAACGTACTTGTCTAATTGTACGACTGTGACTACTCAGAGATAATTAATGTTATAGATACTCATGAAATTATCAACACTAAGTTAAAAATATCTGGTTTATTGACTCTATTATAAAACTTGAAATGGTTTAATTTTGATTAATTGAAATGTTACACCTTATGGTTGGATGTAGCTACTTCCTTACAGAAAGTTATATATTTAATTAATAAGTTTGACTAGGTTGAAGACCAAAAAATTTACAAAATATAACAAATTATTGCTAAGCGGTGATTAAGTAATTAAATGGAAGAAAATTAATAATTAGCTGAAGGCAATATATAACATAAAACAATTTAGAAATGTATAAAAGTTTGTCGAATGTTGAATAATGTCGTTGAAAGTTGAACGTTGAAAAGAAATGTTGAAAAGCAAATTCAGTTGATACAATTACCACCGGCTGGGTTCTGCAGTAACCAACCCTGGTCCTCGTCTTCGTGAATCCTCTTGTGTTGCCACCACTCGATTATTGACTCCGTAGAGATCCCAAGAATTTAGACGTCGGAACTGTTACCAAACCAAACAACTTAGTGCTCTCATCCAGCGAGAACTATTCCCTACCAGGCCACTCCAACCTTGGATTCAAAACTCCTTGGCAAATAGTCTGGTTCTCCTGGATTATAGCAGCTACCCAATTTTTCCTGGCACACAGTTAAGCCAAATGTATGGTAAAATTCCCAATTTAAGGATTAACTTCAAATCTGAAGGGTCAACTTAACATCGAAACTGAAGGGTCAGCTTAAACACCTCATTCCTACAAGAGTTATCATCTGTTACTACACTTGAAATTACTTGTTTATTAGTGGGCACTCTTAGTGCGTTTGATAAAATCCCCACGTTAATGCATTACTGGTATATCTCTAAATAAATTACATTAACATGCCCTTCTCGCCCCTACTAATATCGAGTTAAATTCTTTTGAATTTTAATTATTCGACAAGGTTACGAAAACGTAATTTAATAAATTCGAACTGTCTTTAAACCCTTATTAAACCTCAATTACTCATTAATAAAATTTACTTCTAAATATATCTTAATACTGAGTTAAACACATGTCTCGAAATACCCCGTTCATACATTAACATGACCGCGTCCCTTTCAAGCCACGCGCCGCGGATGAAGGTAATTTGTGATCAACAAACATCGCGTTTAATTATGATAAGTTCAACAATTAAATTGCAAATACATGTACAACAAATGCTACAGAAGGTAATTATATTTATATTATCAACTATCTATCAACATACCACACTAGATGAGGTGTTAATCGGACAGCACGTCCGTATCGCTCGAAGTCAAAAGGAAAATGGTTATCACGAACTGTTCGGATACCTTGTTTGATCTCTAACAAACTAGTTACACTTCTATACGCGAGATGTCGCAGGTAGTGGGAACATAAATCATTCTTTAAATATAATACAAATCTACACAATTACTGTACTGTATCATTCTTATGCATTCATGAGTTCCAATTTAATCAGAATTATCGATTTATAATTTTGTTTATTGATTTTTGGGATTTATTCACTTGTACAGATTTCTTCTTTTAAATATTTGTTGTACCAGATGACTTGTAGGTGTTTATCAAGAGAAGTAACAGATGGCGCTTGTATGCTAATTTATAATTTAAAGTTGGATTGACGAGCACAATTCCAGATTCCAGATTCAGATTCAGTAAGACTAGGGCTTTGGGATTGGACTGAAAAATTAAATAATAAGTTTACTGAATTGTGGTTTAAGACTACAAAAATTCATTGCTATTAGAATAAAAATTAACAAGTGACATTCAGGTAATTTTGAATGTCACACTATTGTTACAGTCTATTTTCGTATCTGTACATTTAAATTTGAATATCTTAATAGGTTAATATAGTATAACTGGTTGCCTACCGTTCGTGCTCCATGTGAGCCATGCACAATGATGTTAGCAGCGAGTTGCTGGTAACGCATTGCTAGCAACGCACTGTAACTGTACCTAATTAGGAAGCGAGTTTCGAACGTCTCGATTATAACCTTTTCAAGACCGTTATTATCAATTAAACCTATTGTATTGTTAATGGAATTATGAAATACTGTATTATGTGTGGAATATAGACGTCATTAAGAGAGATTTATCAGATTTGTGGGTTATGTTGTATAGTGTTCATTCGGAACGTACCCATGGACAAAGTTCATTCTCAGATTTTGACAGAGGTTTCCGTCTGGGCCATTTTTGGGGATTTTTTTCTGTTTGCCGGCTCGAAGAGAGTTGTGTCACTGAGCACGTGGATAGCATTTTCTTAATTTGCTCCTTGAATGGGATTTAGTGCTGTAGTGACAAATTAGCAGTATATTTTGATTATTTTCTGTTGGGAAGTACTGCTACGGAATTTTCCGGATAAATCAACTTGCTGGAAGCACGTGGCAAATGAATTCTGAAAGCCCACTCAACATCTAAGGGCTTTTTGGATTTTTTGGGTTTTGTTCTTTTTGGTTTTCTTGTTCTTGTACCTTTTGTTCTTTTGGTTTCGTTTTATCTTGGACTTGGGATGTTTGACCCCACATCTTACCTGTTGGATTTGTACATCTGTATGTGAATTTGGTTTTACTGCAACTTGGTTGGCAAGATATTGGTGAATTTGGAATCCTGAGTGTACCGGTGAGACTCTCCTGCCTGATTCCCTTGGAAGCTACGCTCCCCTGGTAGGCCTAGTAATTACATTTTGAAACCTGCTGGAGGTAAGCGTCTTTGTATAACCTAACGAGGGACCTTATATCGCCTTCCACCTTCTACGTGAGGCATAGAGAGCCCGTCAGCTTTCTTACGGTACATATTAAATGTAAATTATCAGTACATATTTTGCATATCACCAATTAAATTTTATAGTTTTGAACACCACGCTTGAACCTATCGTCACTTATTCAATTCACATTATTTTGTTCATTTCATGTTAAATTTCAGTATTTTAATGTAATCGTTTAAGCTAATATATTTTGGAGGGGTCATATTTTGCCTATTATTAGTTAATATTTTATTAGTTTTAAGTTATATGTTTTGTGTTAGGTTAAGTGTGGGCCACACATAAGTATAACGATTGTGTGTAATATTAAAGTATATCGATTGTGTGTAATGTGATTTCTGGAAATTTGGCTGTAATCGTGCCTAAGTATAATTATTAAACCTGTTATAGTAAGAAGCGTATTTGTTTTCACCAGCGTACATTTAAAGCCCCAATTTTGTCGAAGTCACTCCCCAGGTACTTGTCTAGCCGGCCGTGTGAGCCTCTTTCGCCTCCAATTAAATGCAGAGAGGGGACTGCACGTAAAACATAAAAATTTTGTTCAGGGCACAGGGTGACCACCCTACCCTGCTGTATTGCTGATATATCAGCCTCTAAAGTAATTTTTTTTTTATTCCCCTTTTATCTGGGAGGCCTGCAACAAATGGCGCCCAACCGTTCTTGATGGTAATTGGGGATGTTTTCTGGTGTTGTAGCGACTGGTGAAAATTAGGTACGTTATCGTAATACGTAGTTTTTTTTATCATTGCCATACCGAGTAAGTACTAGTACAATAAAATTGTACTTGCTGAGGTACTTGCTTTAGCATATTTCTGTTACACACTTTTTTTTTTATATATTTTTTTTACTGAAATACTTAATAGCTTTTTAGGTGGGATTTTTTTTAGGGTATAGTATTTAGAGATTTTGTGTTTTTTCTTTTTCATTCGTGTGTAGGTACACTCTCTCTTAGAGGGGGGGAGATTAGTATATTATTATATTGATTATTACTGACAATTATTGCCTTATATTGATTATTGATGATTTGATTATTATTACTGTTTATGGATGATTTGATTATTATTACTGATTATTAGTGCCTTATTTAATTGTTGATTATTTGATTATTATTGCCCTATACTGTTTATTGATTACTGATTTATTGTTGCATATATTGATTACTTCTTTTTGCTTAATATTAATTGGTTATCTGCTTTATATTCGTGCTAACTGTAGAAGGACGCTATAAATTATCGGTATATCGGGTTTGTATTTTTTTTTTGGGGACTTTTAATATCTTCACTTTCACTATGGAAATCAATCGTTTGTTGGTAGACGAGTTAACTTATGAGCTTGCAATAAGAGGGTTATCTTCAGAAGGTACAGTAGCGGAGAAGCGAAGTACTTTGAGAGGGTTAATGCGGTGTGAACGGTTGGGATTCTCAACAAATTCTCCAGATTTGGACTTAGACACTGAATCGGAATTAGATATTTGTGATAAAAAACTGCAACAACTTGGTACCGACATAACAAATTTCGATATGAATGGATGCATTAATTTGGTATCGGTCGTTTGTTAAGGATAGAATAGGATCTTGGGATGATCTCGTGGTCAAACTTAAATCTGCGTTCTTGCCTTATCATCATGAGAGGGATATTTGGGAAGAGCTTAAAAAGCGAACCCAAGGCAATCCAGAACCCGTCATGGTATATATTGCCGCGATGGAGAATTATTTCAACCGGTTGTCCCAAAAGCCTGAAGAGCGCCAACGAGTTCAGATTATTCGAGAACGACTTCTTCCGTATTTACAAATGCATTTAGCTTCACAATGTGCGGACAGACCGATACTCACCATCGATAACTTACTAGAGTCGTGTCGTAATCTCGAGGAAACATACCTTCATACCCAACAGGTTACTCCTCCATCAACTAACTATCGAGCCATGTTAGAGCCTACGTTGGCCTTCAATTATTCCAGACTCTCCCACAGGGTCGCATCCATGGAAGTTGGTACTAGCGACACTATAGGGAATTCTACTGGGATATTAAGTCCGGTCAGTACGTCTACAGAACCGCCACCGCGGGGACTTACGGGCCTGTGCTGGAATTGTCGTGGTTCGGGACATTCGCATCGCGAATGCAACCAGCCACGTCAACGTTATTGCTATCGTTGTGGTCACGCGAATGTCACAATTCCTACTTGTCCGAAATGTTCGGGAAACGACCGTCCGGGACACAGACAGACCGAAATGTGAGCTCGGAAAGATTTGCTTCGGTCAAACAAAATCGACAATAAAACTTTATTGCGCGAACTAAGCCGGTACTGGACTTTATTCTGGGTCATGTGGACAATGATCAGCGTCCATACTTAGACGTAAAAATTTTAGGCTGTGAGGTCAAGGGTCTTCTCGATTCTGGAGCCTCTAAAACAGTGGTCGGACAACCCGGCTGGACGTTGTTACGTACATTAGGGTTACCGATGATGAACACCTCTAGTACTAGCCAAGTTACGGTCGCAAATAATGAGCCATGTAAGATTGTAGGTCGCTATCAAGTGCCTATGCAATTGTTAGACAAGGTCAAGGTCATTGAGGTATTAGTTGTACCAGATCTACCACATACTCTGATTCTTGGCATTGATTTCTGGGTTGAGATGGGTATCGTACCTAACTTAAAGCACAGTTGCTGGACATTCGTTAGTGATGCGCCGTCTATACAAGTTCATTCGGTTTGCGCAGAGGATACACTGACGAAAGAGCAGAGGTTGGAACTCGACGAAGTGGTAACTGCTCATTTTGACCGAGTAGGTACTAAATTGGGACGTACCACTCTACTAGAGCATAAAATTGTAACGGACTCTGAGCCGATTAAACAACGGTATTATCCAGTATCGCCAGCGGTGCAAAAGCACATAGACGAAGAAGTACAACGCATGCTCGAGGAAGATATCATTGAGAGATCTCAATCGGCATGGTCAAGTCCTGTACTATTGGTGCCCAAGAAGGATAACACGTTTCGCCTTTGTATTGATTACCGTCGTCTAAATAAGGTTACCAAGAAGGATGCCTATCCTATTCCGTATGTTTCTGCGATTTTGAGCAAGTTAGGTAACGCCCGTTATCTCAGCTCTCTAGATATCAAATCTGCTTATCATCAGGTTCCAGTCGCGGAAGATTCTAGAGAATATACGGCATTTACGGTTCCCGGTCGTGGATTGTTCCAATTCAAGTGTATGCCATTCGGTTTGTCTAACGCTCCGGCTACTTGGATGCGTTTGATTGACAGAGTTTTAGGCCCAGAGCTTGAACCTTATGTCTTCGTATATCTTGACGACATAATTGTCGCCACACCGACTTTCGAAACGCACGTGCAAACTTTGAAGGAAATCTTTGATCGTCTTCTCAAGGCAGAGTTGACGTTGTCGCGAGACAAATGCAAGTTCTGTCTGGGGGAGCTTAAATATTTAGGCTACCGCGTGGATAGTCAAGGGTTACATGTGGATCCGGACAAAGTTAGCGCGATTCTCAATTTGCCTTCGCCTCGTAACGTGACGGAAGTTCGACAGATCATAGGGACTGCCGCTTGGTATTCCAGGTTTATACCAAATTTCTCTGAGGTGATCGCGCCTATGACAAATTTATTGCGTAAAAAGACCCGTTGGAACTGGACCGATGAGTGTGAACATTCGTTTCAGTCTATTAAGAATTCGTTAGTGACTGCACCCATTTTCAGCTGTCCAGACTTCACGCTACCATTTCAGGTTCAAACTGATGCGTCATCACATGCCATCGGGGCTGTGCTCTCGCAGCAGCACCCAGATGGTGAGCGAGTTATTTGTTATTTGAGTAGATCCCTCAGTCAAAATGAACGAAATTATTCCGTAACAGAGCGAGAATGCTTAGGGGTTTTATGGGCCGTCGAGAAGCTGCGCCCATATCTCGAGATGTCTAAGTTCACTGTCGTGACAGACCACGCGAGTTTGCTTTGGTTGAATAACTTGAAAGAACCTACTGGTCGTTTAGCACGTTGGGCTGTTCGCCTGCAGCAATTTGATTACGATCTCGTCCACCGTAAAGGCAAGGAGCATGTTGTACCAGACATGTTATCCCGTGCCGTTCCTCAAGACGAATCGTACGTGGAAGTCGCTTTGGTGCAACCGCATATCGCTTCAGATAGGTGGTATTCGAAAATGTTACGTTCTGTGCAGGAACACCCGTTACGTTACCGACAGTGGCGCGTTCGAGATTCGCAGCTACTTAAACATATTCCTGTAGCCTACCCAGATTTGGCAGGTTCAGCCGAAGCATGGAAAGTGGTCGTTCCGAAAAGTAAACGCGTGGAGATCATTCGCGAGAATCACGACATAGAAACTTCAGGTCATGCAGGCGTGTATAAGACTTACGAGAGACTAAAGTCAAGGTATTATTGGCCACAGATGCGCGCTGACGTAGCTAGGTATGTGCGGAACTGTACTGTGTGTATTTCTTGTAAACCGATGAGACAAGCACCAGCTGGACTTATGGGGCAACGACCGCCCATTACTAGGCCATTTCAAGTCCTAAGTTGTGATCTGGTGGGACCACTACCACGGTCTTCTGGGGGTTATACCCATATCCTCACAGTCTCAGATTATTTTTCAAAATTCGCCCTGTTGTTCCCCCTACGCCAAGCTACAGCGACAAGCATCAAAAAGCAAATCGAGGAGAACGTTTTTCTGCTATTCGGTGTCCCGGAAGTACTAATTTGTGATAATGGACCTCAATTCACGAGCAGAGAGTTTGCGAAACTGTGTGAGGCTTACAAGTGTAGGATTTCTTTTAATCCTGTGTACCACCCTCAAGCCAATCCGGTCGAGAGGATGCACGGTGTGTTGAAAACAATGTTAAGGTCATATGTACAAGACAACCAGAGGCAATGGTGCAAACTACTACCAAAGGTTGGGTGTGCCTTACGTACCCAAAAGCACGAGGCCACAGGCCACACTCCATATTTCATAAATTTTGGCCGAGAACATATCGTGAGGGGAGACCAACACAACCATCCTCTTCGGGACGATCAGCCGTCAGATCTAAATCGCTCTGAAGCTTTTGAACCGCTATTCAAAGATGTCCGTAAACGTTTGGACCTTGCATATCATCGCGCTAAACGACGCTATGACTTGCGAAGGAGACCGGTAGAATTAGCCGTAGGTGACTGTGTCTGGTTACGAAATTACGTTCTTTCTAACGCAGCCAATTATTTTACCGCCAAACTTGCACCTAAATTTATAGGTCCCTTCCGAATTTCAAAGAAACTGTCGTCGGTCCGGTATGAGTTGAAGGATTCAAACGGTGACTCGAGAGGCGAATGGCACATAAAAGATTTGAAGTTAGATCCCCGAGACGACGCCGAGAAATAGCACTTCTAGTGGCTGATATGTTTAGCAGTATCCGTTGGTTATAGGGCAATCTTCCGCATTTTGTTTTCTGTAGATTTTATCACTTCATGTCGTACTTATCCGATTATTTTTTTTCTTTATGTATTTTGGCTGGATAAAGTTTCTTTATCCAAGGGTTGTAGGGAGGGCCACGTTTTGCTGGGTGTAGCGTCATGAGCGGCTGCATGCCATGCATTGGATGTCAACCGTGTAGTGGAAGCTCGTCACGTTTGGTCTCAGAGTAGGATACCTGTCGGCTACCGAAGTATTTCGTGTGGAGTATTAGACAAAGGATTTACTATCGTACCGTATAGGGATTCTTTTTGTTTGTTAGGTCCGATGTCGAAGTACAGTTTCGTCTCTTACGTTCTGAGGACATTTTGGGTGGACTTCCACACACTTGGGAGACAGCAACAACTATGACATAAGAACGTCAATCTTCTTTGTGTTGTCCAATTTCTATCTCTATCTTCTATCTGCTATCCTTTTCTATGTTCTCTTTATCTCTTCTCTATATTGTTCGGATAAGTATCGATTTCTATTGTTGTAATAGTTACCGCTTAGTCATTGTGTTTACCAAATATTGTTCTCTAGATTACTAGTTTTTTTTTTCTCTCCGTCGTATCTTTCAATATGTTTAGGGTTTAGTAAGTTTCGTGTCGTCCTAGTTTTAGGGTATATTATATGCCATTAGGGAACTTGCCTCGGAATGGGGGTGAGCAGGTTTCTGTCGGGCTGCCTTAAAGGACAGGGCGTTAAGGAGGGTCTAGCGGACATCTAGGTAAGGGGGCTTGTTAGGCAGGAGTGGCCTAGGTCGCCTGACGTTCTTAATAGTGACAAGTCTGCCTCCACGTTTTCACCTCAGCCCTTAACGTACCGTCCGGACGAGGCACTGTTCACCGCATCTGAAGCGGGAGTATTCCCAGACGATGGTCTCTTTTTGTCGTCTAGTCGTGTTTTTTTTTACGTCTAGTTTTAGCCTCTTGGAGCTATATCCAATACCCAATAACAGTCTAGAATCTGTTATTTAGGCAGTAGTTTATTAACTAGCTGTATCGTGGTTTAGATGTTCTTATGTCTACTCCAATTTTAGCACTGGCAACCGCTATAACGCTGCTCAGGCATTCCACCACAGTGTCTGTGGGGACTGATCCTTGGAGGTCCTCCCCTAAAACATTTTATCTTTTCCTTTCTCTTGTTCTCTTTTTCTCGTTCCATTTTACACCGGGCGAAGCATTACCTTTCCCGGGTGGGGTTTTCAAGAGCTTTCGTATGCTATATAGCAACGCTCATTATCGAGGCTTTTCATGCAACTTGATTTAGCGCAAAATGGGTGTGAGTTGAATTACCTTCCATCTTTGTTATATCCTTTTGACTATATGAGAATTCTTGATGAATGCTCTCGGAATTGGTGATGTTCATGACTTCGTCCAGTGGTAAAACGAACTTTCTGGTGGTATATTGTTTAGGTAGTTATTATATAAGTTTTATCTCTTTTATTTTTTTTTTCGGTGTCTTCTGTCCCTTAAGGTTAGCTCAGCAAAGTTTGGGAGTAGTTTAAGTCTTTAGGCCCCTAATTTTCTTTTCTGAGAGAATTACGGGGTAATCCTCTTTAAGTTGGGGGGGTGTTACAGTCTATTTTCGTATCTGTACATTTAAATTTGAATATCTTAATAGGTTAATATAGTATAACTGGTTGCCTACCGTTCGTGCTCCATGTGAGCCATGCACAATGATGTTAGCAGCGAGTTGCTGGCAACGCATTGCTAGCAACGCACTGTAACTGTACCTAATTAGGAAGCGAGTTTCGAACGTCTCGATTATAACCTTTTCAAGACCGTTATTATCAATTAAACCTATTGTATTGTTAATGGAATTATGAAATACTGTATTATGTGTGGAATATAGACGTCATTAAGAGAGATTTATCAGATTTGTGGGTTATGTTGTATAGTGTTCATTCGGAACGTACCCATGGACAAAGTTCATTCTCAGATTTTGACAGAGGTTTCCGTCTGGGCCATTTTTGGGGATTTTTTTCTGTTTGCCGGCTCGAAGAGAGTTGTGTCACTGAGCACGTGGATAGCATTTTCTTAATTTGCTCCTTGAATGGGATTTAGTGCTGTAGTGACAAATTAGCAGTATATTTTGATATTTTGATTATTTTCTGTTGGGAAGTACTGCTACGGAATTTTCCGGATAAATCAACTTGCTGGAAGCACGTGGCAAATGAATTCTGAAAGCCCACTCAACATCTAAGGGCTTTTTGGATTTTTTGGGTTTTGTTCTTTTTGGTTTTCTTGTTCTTGTACCTTTTGTTCTTTTGGTTTCGTTTTATCTTGGACTTGGGATGTTTGACCCCACATCTTACCTGTTGGATTTGTACATCTGTATGTGAATTTGGTTTTACTGCAACTTGGTTGGCAAGATATTGGTGAATTTGGAATCCTGAGTGTACCGGTGAGACTCTCCTGCCTGATTCCCTTGGAAGCTACGCTCCCCTGGTAGGCCTAGTAATTACATTTTGAAACCTGCTGGAGGTAAGCGTCTTTGTATAACCTAACGAGGGACCTTATATCGCCTTCCACCTTCTACGTGAGGCATAGAGAGCCCGTCAGCTTTCTTACGGTACATATTAAATGTAAATTATCAGTACATATTTTGCATATCACCAATTAAATTTTATAGTTTTGAACACCACGCTTGAACCTATCGTCACTTATTCAATTCACATTATTTTGTTCATTTCATGTTAAATTTCAGTATTTTAATGTAATTGTTTAAGCTAATATATTTTGGAGGGGTCATATTTTGCCTATTATTAGTTAATATTTTATTAGTTTTAAGTTATATGTTTTGTGTTAGGTTAAGTGTGGGCCACACATAAGTATAACGATTGTGTGTAATATTAAAGTATATCGATTGTGTGTAATGTGATTTCTGGAAATTTGGCTGTAATCGTGCCTAAGTATAATTATTAAACCTGTTATAGTAAGAAGCGTATTTGTTTTCACCAGCGTACATTTAAAGCCCCAATTTTGTCGAAGTCACTCCCCAGGTACTTGTCTAGCCGGCCGTGTGAGCCTCTTTCGCCTCCAATTAAATGCAGAGAGGGGACTGCACGTAAAACATAAAAATTTTGTTCAGGGCACAGGGTGACCACCCTACCCTGCTGTATTGCTGATATATCAGCCTCTAAAGTAATTTTTTTTTTTTTATTCCCCTTTTATCTGGGAGCCCTGCTACACTATATCACGCAAAACAATTATTGACATTAGACCACCGCGGCCTAAGGAATCCCTATTTCCACATTCGCATTTTCCATTCGAGTTTCTTTAAAGGAAAACATCTTGACTATATTTGCAATCTAGTATGAAATTTTGAGGCAAAGGTTTCTAGCATATACGGCAAAAATGAAGATCTTGAACTCTTTATTAGCTTGCTCTACTTATTCTCCCCAATTACACCCCCCCCCCCCTCTTTTACGGAATCATCTCAATCAGATGTTATTACAATACGCTATATACGTGCATTAAATTTTAAGTGAATATTCAATTTTAATTTATCAACCCGTTCTGAAAAGTTCTATAAAGAAATGTAAGGCTTTTAATATACATTAAATTATAAGGTTCCGTACTCATACCAGCTTGCTTTACTCATTTTTCTTTTTTACCAATTCCTACCCCCCACCCCTTCAAAGGAATCATCTTAAAATATAATCTACAGATGTCGTTTATTTTATCAACACTTTTAATAATGGAAATGGGAGGAAGTGAAAAACATTATAAAAAAATCTGAGGCCTCGACTTCTAGTACATACACCAAATCCCAAGCCTCTTTACTTTTACCAGCTTGCTTTACTTATTTTCTCCTCTTCATCCCTATTAACCCCCAATTCTTCAACGGAATCATTTCAAAATATAATAATAAAAAAATAATGGGGGAGTTGAGCAATATTATAAAAAAATCTGAAGCTTTGGCTTCTAGTATATACACCAAATTCCAAGTTTCTGTACTCTTACCAGATTGCTTTACTTATTTTCCCCCATTTACCTCTATTTAACCTCCAGCTCTTCAACGGAATTATCTCAAAATATAATTTAGTTCCAGTTGTCGGCCCCTTTAATAATGGAGTGGGAGAGCTGGAGGGGTTGAAAAAGGAGATAAAAAATCCGAGACCTTCGCCTCTACTAACTATATACAACAAATTCCAAGTTTCTGTACTCTTACCAGCTTGCTTTTTTTATTTACCCATATTTAGCCCCCCCACCAACCCTTCATCGGACATGTTCCAAAAACAATCCAGTTCCAGATCTCGTTATAATACATACGTGTACAAAATTTCAAGTCAATATCTTTAACCGCCCCAAAGAAAACGTGCGCACAAAAAGAAAGTTACAGACAGACCGACCGACAGACAGACAGAAAACGTCTTCGTTCAAATTTTAAACTTATTTCAACAATAAGAAATTTAAAAAAAAATTACGAATATTATACTTCCACTCCACTTCGTGGATGTAGAACTAAAATATAAAGATATATCTTAAAATATGAAATATTGGGACGTAAAGAGTAGAGCATAAAATTTCAGGTTAGCTTTATTACAACTTTGGTGTGAAATGCTCTTGTTGTGCGAATGGCTTTGTAGCCACAGCCAAGTATAGATATATAGATAAATAGTTTTAATGCATTTCTCCTCTGCCTCTGTCTATGTCATAAAGTCATCAAAATGGACTTCTTGACCTGACTGTTCCCACTATATATCTCGGCATTATGCGTTAGATAGATCTGCATGTTGTGGCATTTATATATATATCTGTAGTGTACACGTATATATTCGTTGTTTGTGGGGTAGTCTACAATAGGTAATGATAAAAATGAAATCAGAATACGTTTAATCAGTTTTGTTTGCTAGTATCACGAATTTATTATAAATCGAAAGCTATGGGTTGATAGATCATCTAATGCTAAGTAGAAAAAACACAAAATCATCAAAGGTAGCTTAGTAGGTTAGAGCTTGATAATCATAATTTTTCCCTACCTTATCACCATTGTTATCAATAATTTTAGAAAAAATAACAAAATGACTATCTATCACACGTATAAAATAATGTCTGCGTTCGATAAAAAAATAAGCTACAACTGCGACCCTATTAGGTTTCAACAAAACAATACAACATGACCTACTTGTAGCTAAATGTAAGTACTTCAGCGTCACTAACGTCCATTGCTTTTCATGATGGATTATTTAAAATACAGAATACAAAAAGTCACACTAAACAATTATGTTTCTTCCGTTGCCCCAGCAGCCTTATTCTTGACATGCTTCGCAGTGCACGTATACGTATTGATGCGAACGGCATATTTGCGAACACTTTCCATATACGGTATTCTTGACAGCATTTCGTTTATGTACACGAACGATAGCAATCACTCGTTAAAATGCACTTAACATCATGGCAATTTTCGAAAAATACCTAACTTCACTGCGTTTGAAATGACAGATGACGTATCTTGACTGATGTAATTTGTAGTTTATCTCATTCTTTTAAAGAAAAAAAGAATAGATTTTGTTTTTCCCTAAGGAGATGGCTTTGGAAACGTAGCCCGTATAGCCACGACAAATTGTTTGTATTGAAGAAGATATTCTTTTTTATGATTTCACTAAGACTTTATTATGTAACGGAGACTCCACGCAGAAATGGCAATGCCTCTACTGAACAAAAGCGGATAATTCTAAAATTCATAAATAATCTTCCAAAACTCACTTTTGAGAAATTTTCTAATGAATTTACGCAAAAGGATGGTCAGTGTATGTGGCAAGAACTTACTATTAAATTAAAAAAAAAAACACCTGATTGCTACAAATTTATAGTAAAACCTACAGCTCTTTTCTGTGGTCTCATAAATGTTTCTACAGTTTCAATGAGAAATCTACATAATCCTTAGACATTCTAAATATTTGTACCTATGAACTCTTTTTCACTTAAAACTTTAAACTGATCTACATTATTAAACTTGTTGTGCCTCTGTATGAGATTTTCTGCATTTTGTAGATTTTCAATGTTAGCAATATACTGCAGATCGTCCATTATCAACAAATATAACAATACAATGAATATTCTTAATTTATCGTAACGAATCTGAAGACTTTAAAAATGTACCAAATGAAATATTAGGTTATGTATCATCATTCGCATATTCACCGACTGCGAAAAACCGCTCGTTGTTTAATGCGAGCACTCGAATACCTTGCGAACGGTCCAGAATGTCTAGTGATGTGCGAGTAACCTTAAAAAATGCGTGCAGTCAAGAATAGCGCTGCAAGGCTCTATCCAGAAAGCAATGCTTCCTTTACGTACACGTACACGAAATTAACTTTGCACCGGTTCAGTTTCTTGCAGCCGACACACAACTTTCACTTTAATGCTGAAAATTCGCAAAATGCTACTACAATAATTAACAATGAAGTTATTGATAGCTAGAGCTATCAATAACTGTATTAAACAGAAGAGTTTACGACTAAATGTCACGAAATATAAGCCAATGTTATTTTTCTCTAGCAAACAAAGACATGCACTAAAAATAATTATGAATATTTCAGGCAATAGTAATTTACGTTGTAAGTCCGGTAGGTGACTTATTACAGTACGACTTGTTTTACGACGAGGCGACGCAGGAGCCGAGTCCGGAATATGAACGACTATTGTAATGAGAGCTACTGGACGTGTATCGTATATTTTATTTCATACTGTCTTCATAATCTTTTTTAAAATGAATAAAAAGCTATATTTTAAAAACCGCTGCCTAAGGAATTACTACTTCCACATCCAGATTTTTCCTCCAAGTCTCTTTAAAGGCAAACTTCTTGACTATATTTGCACTTTAGTATGCGAAAATAATTGATCATTGAATTTTAATAATATTTGGAGCAGATGTCAAAATTTACAGAAGTTGCAATTTAGCAAGCTTCGATAAGACATTGAAGATGAACTCTGCTAAGCCTGACATGATATTTACAAAATCTGCAAAATGTACAGGGGATAAAAATAAAGAAAAGCCTTCGAAATTTTCAAAGTTATTAAGCTGTGGATAAAAAATTAAAAAGTTACATAACTCGGAGTAATTGTAATAGGCTTTACATTAATATTCCACAAAAGAATGGGTTCCGTAAAAATGCGAGAACATAAATCTAGATATCAAAAATTATCAAATACACAAGTTTGACAAAAACGAAGCTATGTAAGAATATGAATTTAGGTATCAAGTACAATATCGACGCTGTGCGTACGTCGGCGTCGAGACGTACGCTACAGCGCGGTACATGCACACATGCAGATACTCGTCGCGCGACAGAAATCATTGTATTTCAAATCGGCTTCTGCCAATGGACGAAAGTCAACCAGACATATTGCATCCGTGTTTGTATTTGGCTCGTCCCATCTGTATAATTAATTCCCATTTAAATAAACTTATCACTAATTTTGCACTGTATTTGTTATTGTAATTATTTATACCCATATTTACCGTATACATTCATATAATTAAAGTCTGTCGGTGGGTGAAGAGAGTGATAACTACGGTATATTTACATTATTTGTTATTGTGATTTATTCCTATATTTGTGCTCAGTATTTATATCATATTTTAATATATTATATTGCACTTGGGTAAACAGATTGGTTATTTTCCTTGTCCGCAAGGGGATTGTATCACCGTCTTGCTTCAGTAGGTTCCTATTAGAACTCTGCGGTTTTCCGGTTTCGTTCGGCGTAGTAACCAGTGGTGGCGCCCTGGTATAAATTTTCATGTTAGTAGTGTGGTCAAACCTTTCTTACACCGGTAAGTTCAGGAACGTGGTCGCACCCTTGTGCAACCCACTGGTATATACTTATACACCTTGTTATTTTGTCCAAGATACCAAATGTGGTAAAAAACTGAACTGAACATTAAACTAATGATTCAAATTTGGTACTTACTTTGTCTCTGAGCACAACTGTTATGCCAAATAGCAGCAATAAATTGATATTTTTCCAATTATAATGGTGGAGTAAAACTAACATTTCTGCCGTACTATGGCAACTTGTAAATGTGGCAAGAAATGTAGTAAAAAGTATTAAAGTAAATCCAAGTGATGAAATGCTTTTGTTTAAACAAAAGTCTGATCAAAATTGTGTGTTATTATAATTCTTCTTGAATGTTACTGTTTATATAACTCATATCACAACGAGGAAAAACAAATTGTTTCCAATGATATTGCGAGAAAACTATATTTGTCTGAACCTTTTTGGTTAATTTGTCAATTTGCAAAACATAAACACAGTTGAAAGGCCATTTTCATGGTTTTCCTTAGCTCGAAATGCTGTATGTATGTTCAAATCTGGTGATCGAATTCTTGACCACTTCCCGATATCCAATCACGCTGAAATTTTGCACACAACTTTGTTGGTTCTGATGACAATGCAATATAGTATTTCAATATTATGGTAGATCCAACATGGTGGCCACCACAAAATGGCGGATTACCTTTCTCTTGACATGAGTATCAAATGAAAGGGTGTATAAAGTAGAATACAATAAGCTGTGTGACGTCATTCTAAATCCTCAATATGGCGGCCGACACAAAATGGCGGATCACCTATATTTTTACAACCCCCTCGACATGGGTATCAAATGAAAGGGTATGACAAGTAGAATACAATAAGCTGGCGGATTACCTATTTCGTATCACAACGTCTTTTCCCTTTTTAAATAATTGTTTTTTTCTTGTAGATCTTGGTATTACTGCCAAATTTACATGTCTACAGTTTAGCGATTTCTAGCAACTTGACAAATTGACCAAATATTCAGATAAATCTAGTTTTCCTCGCATTTTCGTTGTAAATAATTTGTTTTCCTTATTGTGATACGAACTATACAGCCACAGATATTTAAAGAAAACTGCAAAATCACCATTTTGAATATTCGCTTGTTTAAACAAAAGCTTTCCATCAGTCGGATTTAATCCAAAATATTTTACTACACTTCTTGAAACGTCTGTAATAAGTCCCGGCAAGAAATTACTATAATAAGATAAGTACTTCCTTTCTAGTAAATTTAGATCCTTAGTACTATTCTGCTCTAATTTATGACTGATATTTTGCAGTCATACCCTTTGCTTCAATGATAATGAAAAACGTATATAAATCGATTGATTTTTATTATCCTACCACATAATAACCACAAATTTTCATTTGTTTTTGCTCCTGGCGTTCATTCTCCCAATGGACAAGAGAAAACGAGAATAAATATGCAAATAATCCATTTTAATACGATCTCTATTGTGCGTCATTAGAATTCTAACAAGAAAAACGTAACGCTCCTGTGTAGACTGGTGCAGGCACGTATTGAAATGAGAAGGTCGCTCGGCGAAGCAAACAATTGTCTTCTCGAAATGTACATACTCGCTGAAAATATGGGACGACAACGTATGTCGAGGCACAATTGAAATGTTCCTTTTTTATACATTTTTGTAGAATGCATAATGAACATCAAAGATACCAAGCACCATTGTAAAGTATTCGGTAATTGAAAATTTTCTCTGCGCTGCAGGGGTTTATTTCTATTCGAAACATATTCTTTTAAGTAATTAGTATGCTAGCAGCATAGACAGCAAAAATGGTTTTTATCACATACCTCACTCTTTTATTTACTTATACATAGTCAAAATGAAAAACAATAAAGACGACTTTGACAGCATTGAAACTAATTGTGCATCAATACAATCGTTGTTCCAATCTAATAACTAGTTCTTTTGTTATTTTCAAGAATAGATATACAGGACGTCCAGAAAACAACCAGGTAATTATTGGATCGATTATCTTTAGCTTATACATTATACATGAATTCTTTTCAGAAAACCAGACACGATTTTCAAAACAAGAAACAAATAGGGCCAAGATATTTAAAACAATTAAATTCAATTGTATAACTCTTATAATACCAGAAATGCTAATAGGTTTGATCTTGTCTTATGCATTGAATACTTGAAATGGTGGCATGAAATCATTTCATGATTATATTATGTGGAATTATGTTTTAATCAAAAGCTATTGACAAAATAAAAATGTACTTAAATTGATTAATTTCCATATGATACAGACTTGGTGAACCTGTAAATGCAAGTTTATATATGTTTTTCTTAAAGTGGAATCATCGTGATGAGAACGAATGGGAGAAAGGAATCGGTTTTTATTTTGTTTGGATAAGCCAGTGTAGCTGAGCTGGTATTTGAGAAGGGTTTTTAATTATCTTTTAACTTTGTTAAAGTTCAACAAACTACGACTCCAATTTTAATTCTGTCCATTGCTGTTATTGCGGATAGCAAATAGAGAAAATTTTCCTTGTAGAAAATAAAAGTCGTTTGTAGTATCTCTGGAGTTACAAAGTAAATTACATTAGGGCTCCGTAAGTACAAACTACCGAGTGAAATAAAGCGTATAAGAGAAATAAAATTTTGCGTCTTTTAGCCATTTAATCATGTGCCGAGAATATAAAATATTACGGGAAATGTGCACTCATTTTAGTATGCGCTGAAGTCGTTAAGGATACAAAATACTGGCAAATACGGAAGTGGTTCTTTGCGGAGAATGGTCGGCAAATTTTGTGGACTATATCAACAAGAACGGAAGCAACTCTATGATAATAGAAATATTTCACATTGACAAAGTGCAATTATAACTTGAATGAAAGTAATGGAAAAACACTATTCCGAAACTAAATTCCTTTTATTTTATTTAGCAGACCTGATAATTTAAATTGCGTCATCCCCCCTTCCAATTGTTTTTCGCGTTTATTGCATTGATTTTTGTCCTTGTTCAGAAAACCACATAAAGTCACTTTAAAATATTCAGAATGTACATGGCTCCATTACTAGATAGGTGAAACATATTTATTTGTATCTCTAAATATAACTAATAGGCTATTGACTATGTCGAAAAGAAAAAAAAAACAGGGGTAAAAGGAAGTAATTCCTTAAAGGTAATTTATAGTTTCATATGTTCAGTTGTACCCCAACAATGATAAATCCAAAAGTACTATTAAATTTAGGCTTTGATTTTTGAGAACTGAGTGAATTAATCCACTCTTAAGATTTTAAACTAACTAACTCAGAAACTTTGCATTTTTAGTACATACACATAATACGATGTTTTGTAGAGAATCAAGTTTCGGCACTGTGTAAAGAAAAAAAAAATTCTCAACAAAATAAGTCGAAAACACTATTTAAAAAAAAAAAAAAACGAAACATTTGATTTTGTTTTTAATTTTTGTGTATAACTTTTTTCTGAGTGGATTTAGGTATAGACATCGGTTCATAAAAGAGAAAGTTGACGTAATTCTCGTTAAAACGGTGACAAAAGTATGTACTAATTATAGCTATATTAACGATACTTTTTTTTGAAATTACATATCTATTATATTTATTTCATAATGTTTTCGAATTGAATGTCTGAACGAAGATAATAATAAACATTTTTTGGATGTAATTTATAAATCAAATCTTGTACCATGTCCGTTTAATTTGATGCAATTGCTAGCATCAAGAAACGTTTTTATATATAACCATTTAGTATGCCATATAAAAAAAATAAAATTAAAAATATAATAAATATGTAATATTTGTAACTTGTATTTAGAAATAAGTTTCCTATCGTCTTTCCTTCAATGTTAACCCATGTTATCCGAGGTCTAGTCAGTATGTGTGAAAATCGTCTATACGGACCCATAGACGTACCTGTATCACTGTCAGTTCCCAATTATAAGTTGAAAAAAAAAAGATAAAAAATTATGAAATGAAATAAAAAAAATACACGAAAAAAAAATAGAAAAAAAATACATATATAAAAAAAAAAGAATATATATTAAAAAAAAACTGAAAAAAATATCACAAAAAAAAAGATATATGTTTGTATGTTTGTACTTATTCGTTTACGTAAATACTTATATGCTTGTTATATACAATAGAAAAATATATAGTTAAGAAAAATGGTACACATTGGTAACCAAGGAATAATGTGATAAGAAATAAAGTAAAATATAAAAAATTATTATACTAGGAAACTTGGCGAATGGTCTTTGTAACCGTAGTCAACAAACCTGAAACACACACACACACACACACAATTGAATGTCAATATCTTCATCAACATCGTTTTGAACATCTTCGGTAACTTCTGGAATATCAGCGTTTTCACAATAAGCCCATACAATATTTACACAACATGGAGCAGCTAATTCCCAATCTTCTACAGCCACAATTTCAGTGACTATCTTTTATGCACCCACATACTATTTGCTCCAGTAAAGGCTGCGGCGCAAGAGATTTAGTTGTGCTAATTAGCATTAATCCATTTTTAGATTTCTTCCAACCCCACTCAAAGGGATTTAAAATATTTTCTCTCCACTGTTGAATTTGGTGGTACGTCCTTAAGCATCAGAAGTTGGTGACAAGTATGCTAGAGAAAATTTTGTGCACTTTAATAATCTTTGAAAAACTTGTAAGCGACAGCTACTTAAACTATTGATCTTAATGCCATACAAAGAAATTACGATGTGATCAGATGCGAAACTGATATCTTCAGGACATTAGAATTTAAAAATACTTCCAAATGTTTTTCCAAGTTATATGACAAAATATCTTTTTTAACAAATTCCGTGATGTAACAACTACTATTAATGGTTAATAATATACCATCAAATTATTATAAACACTCTTATAGAAGGCTGAAAGAGTGGTGGATGTAACGTTAACAAACATTTTTAATTATCATAAGCACAAGATTAAATATATACTACTGATATTTGTTCTAAATATATCGAAGTTTTGTTTTTGGCGTTTTTCATTAAGAAATCCACTTATACTATGAAACAAATTTCTATAGATATAATATTAAGTAGCTCATACGTAAGGTATGTGAACGTTTGCAGAGACGCTTATATATGATAATAATATAAATAAATTCAAATACATTTACCAGCTATTCTTTTAGTAGTAGAAACTTCAATGGATGCTTACCTGAAAATAATACAAAATATTAATTATTCATTCAAACATCTTAAAGACTTAAAAATTAATTTTATTAGAAGAAATTGCTTGGGTATGATGTTCATGCAGATGCTAAGAGCGTTATACAGGCTGATTTACCACAACATGCGGGAAATAAAATTGTGTACTAGTTTTCTATGTGGGAAACCCCTTGCAAAATTTTAGAGTGATCCGAAATAATGTAGTACATTTATTTGCGTTAAAACTTGTAATGATACGCTACTGAACCATGGAATTTGGTTACCCTTAATTTTTCAATTGTTTATGTATATTTACGCGTGCGCCGCTTTGTAAGCGATCAGAAGTTGTTTACGTATGGTCAGTTTCTTTCCGGCTGCTGTTTGGATTTTAACGTTTTGAAAACTGTATTCGTAGATCGATACCAGTCAATATGCCAGCGTTTACATCGCATGAATACTGCGATATGATTTTAACTTATAGTGCAGTGAATGAAAATGTTGCAGCCGCTGTACGCGAATATGAGAGAAAAATTCCAAATGAAAGAACAAGAAGCCCAGATATCACCCCTATGGATTTTTTCTGTGGGGTTACATGAAGAGTTTGGTGTACGTTAAGTCAATAGACTCCCTAGAACAGTTACAACAAGCCATTCACAATGCCTCGAATATAATTCGTGATCAAAGAGACAAATGTGATCGCATACACGACAGTGCATTGAGTGTCAATGGTCAAACTTTCGAACATTTTCTTTGACTTTTCGTTACTTTTAAGTTTCCTGGTGTGCTATTTTCACCAAAAATTATTTTAATTTTTGCTATTTTGGTTGTGTAATTAAATCCAAAAAGTCACTTCTAACCCCTCCAGCTTCGCTGTCAGTGCCAGTCCCATTTCTACAAAAATAAGGTAATTTCTTTCGTCATATTTTTTTAATTTTTCATTTTTTTAACTCCTTTCGGTGGGGACAATTTTCTGCATGTTGTGGTAAATCACCCTGTATACAAAGTGGATGGTAGATGCATCTATTTTATGATACTAATTAGCATGTGCTTAGTTAGTAGCTATGTCAGGTTACTGAACCAATTAAGAATATTCAGAAAATCTTCTCGAAAAAAGAGAGAAATCGGCCTAGGTCGATATTTGCCTCATGGGGATAGTTTTCATTCCTTTCATTTCACTAACCTTCCCCCTTATCGTTCTTCCAACTAACAACTTGAATATAAAAAAATTCCTCCCTAAACACCCCCATACCTCGAGAACCCCCAGTTGGGGTTAGTTTTTGGTCAATAAGGGGTGAAGGCATAGTTTCTCGACCTCCGTATCCATCGCAATCGATTTCTCACTCCATAAAACTGAGGTGGGGGAATGTCTTTCGACTGTTCCGCTAAATAGCCTGTAATACTAAAAGACTTTACTAATATAACTCGGCCATCAGTTCACGTAAAACCTAGTAGGCTAGACTTTCTTGCCAAATATTCAGGATTTCTTTATAATCTCCTGCTGTTACAATATTAAACTGAGTTTATTAAAACTATAACAAAATATATTCATAAGAAGAACATTTTATAATAAAAATAAAATCTTAATAAAATATAAATTCAAAAATTGTCTTTAAAGAAACGATGGTGCATCCAAGAGTTTAGATAAAGCAGACTTCTAGAGGAGCTATCGTTTAGATAGTTTCGTTGTTTTCTAATGATGAGAGGGGTTTTTGAAAACAGCCTTGCAGATTAAGCTCATTTCGCCATAATAGATAAGAAATCTCAGGTCATTTTTGAAAGATACTGTTAACAGAATAGCTTTTACATTGTATTGAAACATTCTTTATAGGATTTTGCAAACAAGCTTTTACATTATTAAATTCAACATGCGCATGAAAATAATCAGCCAGCGAATGCACTCGAGTCGTGCATGATACCAAATCAGGATCGACTAGGTACTATGAACAATACGACTGTTTTTATACACAATAGTACAAGCCCAACGACAAGTTTGTCTACATAAATTAATAATTCACGACGTCTTAGAGTGAAAGTAATAGTTGATTATGCCTCTGAACGAGGAGGAAGAAGATTTCCTAATATTATATCAATTATTTATGTTATACATCAGGTCAAGACAAGAAGCCGACTATCGATAACACTGGCCAACAAAAAAAGAAAGAAAAATCTTCGCCATGAACCAGACTATGGTTTTTGTTACATCACTACTTGGCCTTAGAAAAATTAACAATGGTATCACTGGTTAACGTGATAACCAAAAGCAATTCAACCAACACACAAGTAGTGACGGCGAACGGCTAGCTGATCTGGTGCGTGGCTGGGATTTCGTGGGTTCAATTAATATATATATATATATTTTTAAATCAGCCAGAGGGAGAACCAATATTTTTGTGATATTTTGCCTAGCTAGTTTGTTTCAACACTCAGAGGTAGCTTAAAATGATGTAAAAATTATGAGCGCCATCCACGGAAAATTTAAGAGTTACTGCTACCCCTGTGATGGTGAAACCAACCGCCGTGGAAAGATTTGATCTTATGGCGGACAGACAAACAAACAAAAATGAAAGATTGAATTTTACGATAAAAGATACTTATTTATTAATAACTTCAGAAAAATCATCAATATAAGAACAAATCTACGAATTTAATCAATATAAAAATTATAAAATAATGTTATCAATTATGAAATAGAAATATTAAATAATATTATCACAATTTCCAAGAGAAAATATTTATAGCTTAATTAATTTATCATTAAAAGAAAAGAAATATATTGTGCGATGAAAGTTATACAGTAAATATTACACAACAAAAAAAATACCAATGAAATTCTCAGAATCTCACCAATCCTCCTGACGATGGATAGGTAGTGGATGAGGGCTCCTGGTGAGTTCTGGTAGTTTTTCCTAACAGCCTTTCCGAACACAGAAGGCCCCTCGACGTGGTTTGACGTCTTGCTAACCTGTGTAACGGGTTTTGCTGTTGGTTTGGATTGACTGGACTAAACTGGACTTGACTAGACTATGAATGCTGAACTTGACTATACTGAGTTTGACTGGACTATCTGTCTTATGGAATCTAGCAGGCATTTAACCATCAAACGAAAGAAATGATTTTCCATGTGTAAATTATGTAGACTATTTATTGTCTATTAATTATCTATTTAAATAATCATCTATATAATCATATAATCAGCTATATAATCAGTTATTTATCTATTTATTATCTATTAATCAATCAGTTATCTAATCATCTATGTAATCAGTTATAGATAAATTATTTATGTAATCAGTTATATAATCATCTATGTAATCAGTTATATAATCAGTTATTTGGCAGCAAAACTCTTTTATTAGATAGATCACTATGAGAAAGTTTGATAACAGCAGAAGTGTCACAACTCGTGACTGAATGATTATCAAAAAACTTAAAAGTCAAAGTATATGCTGCTGCAGAATTGGCTACAGAAAATGGCCATTCTGCTACCAGCTAGCTAATAAAAGAGATATCCCCTCTCAAGTCTCAATTAACATATTACCATACTATAAACTAAAAATTACTAAGAATTTGGGCCGCGTTGTTATATGCAACCCATAATACTTCCTCAGTATATTTGGTTTAACCAATAATTCAGAAATATGTGCTGTGCAATACAGATATATTTGCTATTCGATCAAAGCCCCTGTGTTCTATGAGAGCTGTTAGCAAAAACTGGAATACAAAAAGAGTTAAATGATTGAAACAAGAAAATATAATAACTGTGTACATTCCTAGATTTAAACAGATTACCTACTATAATTTAATGTCTGGCATTTTAGTGACTAGAATATGGTAAATACCTGTAAATATTTCTCAAAAATTCAATCTGTTTACAAGAATTTAATAAAATTACTTAAAGTTGCCAGATGTACGCAACATTTTCTTATGTATTCTTTCACTCCGAAACCGAATCCGACGTCAGTTTTGCCCCTGTACGTCAAGATTTTAGGTTATGTTAATTTCTTTGGGGGGTGCTCATTTCTTGTGGGAAGTGGCTCCACTCCCGGTGAAATTCGCCGAAATCAATATACGTTATTCCTCTCGACCTCCTGATCAAAAGTTCTCATGCCATCCAGGTCAGAAAATGGACAGTTTTCCATATATCGGGGGTTGAAAAGTCGACTTTGCACCCCCGATATCTAAAAAATTGTGCATTTTCCGACCTTGTGCCCTCGAGAACTTTTGATCAGGAGGTCGAGAGGAATAACATATAACGATTCCAGCGAATTTTACCGAGGCGGAAGTCACACTTCCCATAAGAAATGAGTACCCCCCATACACCCACGATATCTAGAAAAATGTGCATTTTCCGACCTTGTGTCCATAAGAGCTTTTGATTGGGAGCTCGAAAGGAATAACATATATCGATTCCAGTGAATTTCACCAGGAGTGGAACCACTTTCCACAAGAAATGAGCTCCCCCCCAAAAAAATTAACATAACCTAAAATCCTGACGTATAGGGGCAAAACTGACGTTGGATTCGGTGTCAGAGCACAATACATAGTCTGGTTCATGGCGCAGATTTTTTTATGTTCCTGTATCGTTTGTCAAAAGTAGGAAACCATATATTATTTAGTCCGCAGGAATTAGATATTTCTTGGCGAAAACCGGCACGGCACGTTGGCACAATTTTGGTAGAAGGTTGGGTCTTGGGGTACCAATGAATGTACCGATGTTCCGCTAAAAATTTGGATGGGGCATCATGGTTTTATATACATGCATATACGCCTTTTCGTGTTTTTTTTCTACAGAAAATCGAAAATATCTCGAAAACGATTCATTTGACCAAAAAATGCCAAATAGAAAAAAGTTTCCTTATTAAATTTACTACAAAATGACCTATTGTGCGATATCGATTTTCCGCACCGTTCCTCCGCAATTAGTGAAAAACCACCATGTCTATATATAGAAATGTAACAAAAATCGAAAATATCTCGCAAGCGGTCCATTTTATCAAAAAATATCAATTAGAAAAAAGTTTCCCTATTAAATTTTCTACAAAATGACCTGTTGTACGATATCGATTTTTCGCACCGTTTTTCCGAAACTAGTGAAAAGCCATTATATCTGTACAGAGTGTTCCTTAATGACGTGCTAATATTTCAGAGTGCGATCCCTTGGGTCATTTTATGAAGAAAAGTTCATATGAACATATCTCCGCAACGGCTTAAATTGTTTGCTATAGGATGGTGAAATTCCTTTTTTTTTTAATCGCTATTTTTTAATACCTCAGAAAGTACTTTAGAGACTATTTTCAATTTTGGTACGTATTAACAGGATATAAAGCCACATATTTTAGTTAGAAAATGTATTTTATCGCTCCACCACTGGCGTCCCTGCGAACATGTCCTCTGATATTTTTTACCAAAAAGTGATACGCCACTGACATTTTTCCGTGTAGATATTTTTCCTGATTAGCCTAGTCAATCCTACATGAAAACGATCTCTTGGATGTTTCTCGTCAGACACACACGTTCTTGATTAAAACAATTAAATTCAAATTGAAACTAATTACAAAGGAACACACAAAAAAAAGTTGTCGATTCCACGGACCAAATCAATAATTTCCAGTGAATTTTGGCTTGCTGAATACGAATCCGGTGTCAGTTTTGTCCCAACAAGTCACAATTTTTTTCTAATCTTAAGAAACAGTTAGAAACGGGCAAAAATTGTATTTTTCTGTTTTTTGAAGATAGAAAAAAAATTGTGACGTGGTCTGGCAAAACTGACACCGGGTTCAGATTCAGCAAGTCAAAATACACCGAAAATGATTAGTCTGGTCCGTGGAATCGACAACTATGTGTGCTGTGTGCCTGTGTAATTCGTTTCAATTGGAATTTAATTGTTTTAATCAAGAACTTGTGCGTCTGACGAAAAAAATGCAAGAGATCGTTCTTATGTAGATTTGACCAGGCTAATCAGGAAAAACATCCACATGGAAAAATGTCAGTGGCGTACTTACCACTTTTTGTTAAAACATATCAGAGGACTCGTTCGCATGGACACCACTGGTAGAGCTATAAAATAAATTTTCCAAGTAAAATATGCGGTTTTATAACCTATTAATACGTACCAAAATTGAAAATAATCTCTAAGGTACTTTCCGAGATATTAAAAAACAACGATTTAATAAAAGGAATTTCAACACCCTGTTGCAAGACATTTAAGACGTTGCGGACATATATTCATATGAACTTTTCTTCATAAAATGACCCAAGGAATCACAGCCTGAAATAGTAGCACGTCATTAAGGAACACCTTGTATAAATATAAGTAATGGTTTTTTATCAGTTGCGGGAAAACGATGCGGAGTCATTTTGTAGGAAATTTAATAAGGAAACTTCCTTCTTATTGATATTTTTTGATAAAGTGGACCGATTTCGAGATATTTTCGATCTTTGTTACATTTTTATATATAGACATAATGGTCTTTCGTTAATTGCGGAAAAACGGTGCCGAAAGTCGATATCGTACAATAGGTCATTTTGTAGGAAATTTAACAGTGAAACTTTTTTTAATCTGACATGTTTTGATGAAATGAACCGTTTTCGAGATATTTTCGATTTTCTGTCGAAAACCACGAGACGATAAAACCATGATGCCCCACCCAAAATTTTAGCGGAACATCGATACCGTATCCCAAGACACAACTATCTACCAAAAATCGTGCTGACGTGTTGGTTTTCTAAAAAACCCTAATACCCTTTTGCTAATTCCACTGGACTAATTATCTTGCAAAATCAAGACAAGTTAACACAACAAATCTATAAAGATAAGATTTCTTGTCTTGATAAAATACTAGTGCAATAAGAAAAATGGCTTGCCCGTCCCATACATTTGGCTTTACACCGCATTCACACCTGTGCACATTGACATCAACATCTTTGGAATCTATTAATACGTAATAATTTTACTTCACATATACATAGAGCTGTTTATTTTTGTGAGAAAAAATTGAATACCCCATTTGTGGCTCATTTCAACAATAAAATCTTACACCTGTACTGTAACAATAACAATAATGATGCTTATTTACCATCAATAAAATGCAGAATAGAGTAATAGGTACAGTAAAAGTAGTAATTACAATAAATCATAATGTAATACGTTTCCTTCCATAAAACCGACTAAAATTAGGAATTATAAAATATAGGTAACAACAATGGCATATGTTTCAAACTTTGAACATAAACATGGTAGAAACAACCCAGAAAAGCAAATCTTGTAATGAGTTAATTAATATACTTAATATACAAGCAGAGATAACATTATTAGGTACACAAAATGCATTACTCATTTTTAATGGCGGTTTGATAATATTTGATGATTATTTTCATTATTTTACAAAAAAGACAAATTTTACTGGCCTAATATTTCCGTCGGATTGACCTTCTTTCCTTGAGTTTCCGTAACGTCGATCCAGTCTCAACTTCTTCAATATTCCGTAACTAGGAATAGAGATAAACTCAAAAGGAATCCGTGATTGTCTTCCACCGGAGGAGATGGAAATAAAACGAGATATCATCAGATATTCTTTTTTATTTATTTATGCGTTGGCCCGCCTCGAAGGCCTCGGGGCTTTCGCCTTTCTTATTCATCAAAATTGAACTTTGCACCACTCTATTGTACAAAATAATTAAAATCCTAACTATGCAAATATTTGCTCAAACTCGATTTTGGCCGTCCATTCGCGGTTTTCCGGTGTTGATAATGTGCCTTTGTTGGCCGCCTCAAATTTTAATTAAATCATTAGCTAAGTCAAATAAAAACTTCATTGGATGAATGATTTTTTAATTTTTTCCTTTCCCTAGAAGGAACTCTTGCATAATTGAGCAGTTTTAATAATAAAAAACTTTAAGAATGATAAATATTCTTTGCTTTCTCAACGTTGAAATTAACGTAAAGAATTCAGAATATTTTAACGACTAACAAGGCACTTTAAGATATCCTGTAATTACATTACACAATTATAATTATACATAACTTTTAAAAGATATAAATATCATCACGAGAGAAGAAGAACTAAGAAGCCTAATGTTGCCCAACGCGCTTTTGATAAATATCATGGAATGGATATCAGTAAGTTAAGGTTAATTAGAAATGTAATAAATATTAGACAGTTGGCAGCCTTTGAAAATTTAAAAAGTGAAAAATATAAAACTAGCATGAATGGTGACAAATGGCTGATCCCTAATAGTTCGCTTTATTGATTGGCATCGGTTTGTTGCACCGACAGAGTTTTAGAGAGGGATGACATTCTACTAGATGACAATCTTTTAAAATACATATAGACATGTTCTTAGTTGTACTTTACTTTCAATCATATCCTGATGATACTAACTTGGTTAGCGAAGTGCCCGTCGAGCGTTGGCATTCAAGAGTTTTGGTGTTTGTGGAAACTACGTCTTCGGAGGGTACATATTACATTTTACAAACTCTTTCAACACTGTTGCTATTACCATAATACAGTTATCTCAAGTTTCCTACAATTTTAAGATGGCTTATTAGTACAGTGACATTTCATTGTTTCACTTCTCTTTCCTTTTCAATTATGTCTATACTTGGACGAAACAAGGCGACTGTTAAATAAAACTGAATAGAATAAAACACATAAAACCAAACCGTAAAACACTTGATCGGGTTATACAACCTTAATCAAGAAGGAAAACACTGAGAAAGGATTTAGATTTAAACATTAAGGGACCATTTAGGCAAAGAATCTGTTGAGATTAGTGCTAGGTTCGGAAGGCTAAGAGTTAAGCTTGTTTTACTTGATGAAATAACGCTATTAAGCGCGTCTATGTCCGTGCTAAATAATGTTGGAGAATTGGGTAGATGAAATTGCTGTTTAGTTCTTTTATTAGCAGCTCAAGTTAATAGTCCAAAGCGTTTGCAGGAGTGGAATTTAATGTACGTATTTAAAACCTGGAGAGCTTCTGTCTCTCGTTTCATTTACATAGGTTGAAAATAGACTGTAAAACTTCTAATAACACAATTTACTTTTAAAAATACCAGTTTAATTCAAATACTTTTATTTTTTAAACGTAAACATGAGATTTAGAAATAACAACATCTGTTTGTGTTACTATAATCGATAAACAATTATCATGCTTACACTTGTATTTATAAAAGTATTTCACCCCACTATGTCTGATAATTCAGCGGAAACCTATATAAGAGATTCATTAGAAAAAATGTGTAATTTTAATGTCATTTGCAGAAAGTATTATCAGCTGTAAAGAACATTAAAGAAAAGCAGCATTTTCAGCCATTCAGTCTATTAACAATATGAAATTTTTAACTAATACTTCTTATAATTGTATTCAAGATACAGTGTTAGAACTATGATGATGATTATTTCACCACGTGATATTATATGGCTCAGTGCTTATGTGTTAAGATTGACATCACGGAGTCCCGAGTTCGAATCCGGGCTAGGGTATGGATTTTTAGTAGTGTTTTAATTGTATTGCAGAGACGATAGCACTGCGCCAGACCGCGACTGAGTGGTGCATAACGGTTAGCGGCTTTATTATCCCTGAGTTCGAGTTTCAGCTGCAGCTGATGACAATGTCGCAGGAAATGGTTGTCGTGTTGTTGCCTTTGTGTGCGCGTCCTGGTTGAGTGGTGGAATAGCTATGGTTAAACACCGCTAGGGCGTTAAAACAAATAAGATATTAATAAAATATGTATATATTTTGGATTTCTAACAGAGAACAAAAAAATCTTAGTAATTTATTTTACGATCCGCTACGGTACGGCACGAGTTAAATACAAATAAATAGTGGAACATCAATATTGAACCTCGGCTTTCTGAATATACTTATTACTAGTTTTTAAATTATTATCTGTTCAGTTTCTTGCTCTTCTTCTCCATTTATATATTTCTACTTCCAATGGCATGGTATGGAGTGGATATACCGGTGGGAGTAAGTTTGTATGTGTTGGTTGCCTCTTACCATCTTTGTAACCGAAGAATCGATTTGAATACAGCTTCCATACGATTTTATATTTGCACAGAAGGACAGATATCTAAATTAATCTCAGGTGCCATCTTGGATTATTAGCCATACTGAAACGTAAAAAAAACCGCTGCCTAAGGAATCACTACTTCCACATCCAGATTTTTCATCAAAGTCACTTTGAAGAAAACATCTTAACTAGATCTGCACTCTAGTATGTGAAAATTATTGGTCATAGAATTTTAATAATATTTGGAGCAGATATCATAGAAAAGTTTGAGGCGTTGGCTCCTACCAAATACGTTAAAAATGAAGTTTTTAGTTTACCCTACTTATTCTCCCCTATTCACTACCACGACCCACCCCTTCAATACATGCGTGTTTCAAGTAAATATCTCAATTTTCTGTTATCAAACCCATTAATAATGGAGCGGAGATGGTGGTGTTTGAAAAATATTAGAATGAAATCTGGGGCCTTGGTTTCTAGTATATACACCAAATCCCATATTTATGTACTCTTACCAGCATGATATACTTATTTTCCCCTATTTACACCTATTCAACCCTCAGTCCTTCAACGAAATCACCTTAAAGTATAATCCAGTTCCAGATGTTATAATACATACCTGTCCCATATTTCAAGTGGATATAATAATAATAATAATAATAATAATAATAATAATAATACATTTATTTACCAGCACAAAATACATAGTAAAAAGGTACAAATTCGGCACATGCAGCCGTTCTTCCATTTGCCCCACACACACATACACACCATCACACACAAAATAAATACTATATTACCTAAAAAATTACAAAATATTTGAAGTTTCTATACAAATTTGTAAGAAAATAAAGAAAAATATATACGTAGGTGTACCTCTGTTGAAGTTCTGGTGGTGTCTCCCGCAGTATATACCCACCGAAGCATACAGGTGAGGCAGTCAATAGCGAGGTTGTTCATTTTTTTTTAAGTAACAGCATATTTTTTATAGTATTTGTGAACTTATTATAAGAAAAATGTTTGACGTCATTATCAAGTGCATTCCATAAATGAGGTGCAATAAAACTAAATGATTTTTGAAAAATTGCGGTTTTATGTTGTTTTACCAAAAAATTCTCTATACAGGGTGTTGCATCATGAGAGGGACATAGCTTAATAGGAGGTAGAGAACATCAGTGGTAACCGGAACCTCCCATAGAAATGTCTCATTGGGCCTTCACTACGAAATTACAGGGTGTTAAATAATTTTTGGCCAAACCTGTTTTTTGTCATAACTTTGACAGGAAATGAAATAACGGATTCATATTTGGTACGGCTAATGTACAAACGAGCCCCAAGAGGTACATGTTTAAAAAAAATATATCCAGGTCCGGACTCACTATAATTTATGTTTCTTCTTTGCATCAATAAAACATCATCCTGTATATATTTTTTTTGAAATTTCAATACGATATTCGAAAAGAGCAAGAAAAAACAAACAAAATGGCCTATTTCATTTTTTTGTTACACCTTCGTGGTTATTTAAATACGTTGTTAAATGTGCAAGAAAATGGATTACAGAACCCTATTAAATGAGAGGCACGTGAAATAAATAGTTTTATAACTAAAATTTGCAAAAATTTTATTGAGCCTAGGTGGTCTGGGTGAATCCTAATTCCGTCACGTTTTAAAGGTCCATTTTGGTAAAAAACTGTGGTCCTAATAAGTAATCGGGTATGAAATAACAAAATTTTTAATCAATCACAGTAGGCTTGTTCAAAGTGACAGATAATAAAAAGAAATCTCCTAAACAGTTGAATAATTGTTTGTTAGTAATTTAATGTGTCAATAATCCGCATTTAGTTAGTGAAAACTTGTGAAAATATTTTAACTATGCCAGTAAAATTTACAAACGGGGAATATGCTGACATAATATTCATCTATGGTTTCTGTAATGGAAATGGTAGGTCGGCGGAAAGAGAATATCGGCTGCGTTTTCCTGGTCGTCGATGCCCTAATCATAAAACCTTTAGTACGGTGTTCCAGTATGCAAGACAACACGGAAAGTTTCCTACTTCTGCAGTTGTGGAGCGTGTTTTACAACAAGGTGTGCAGGAACAAAACAATATTATAAACGTAGTTCAAGAAAACCCAAATATGAGTACTAGACGAATCAGTTTGGCAACTGGTATTCCTCATTGGCGAGTATGGAGAACCCTAAAAAGAGAACGTTACCATCCATATCATATCCAGCAGGTACAGCGTCTTCAACAAGGCGACGATATCCCCCGCCTGGCATTTTGTCGTTGGTTGTCTAATCATCGCCCAGTCATTTACAGAACCTTATTTACGGATGAGGCACAATTTACAAGGGATGGAGTAAACAATTCACGAAATAATCATAAATGGGCACAGGAAAACCCACATGCGGTACGCCGCCAACGCCGTTCGCAACACAGGTTTTCTGTAAATGTTTGGGTCGGACTTGTGAATAGACATTTGATAGGGCCACATTTTTTTGAAGAAAGATTGAATGGTGAAATTTACTTTGATTTTCTTCAAAACATTTTACCGAATATGTTAGAAAATATCGGTATAAGAGGCATGTTGTTTCAGCATGATGGGGCCCCACCACATTTTAACCTTCAAGTAAGAGAACACTTAAACAATGTGTATCCTAATAGATGGATTGGACGCGGGGGTCCACATGAATGGCCACCAAGATCTCCTGATTGTAACCCTTGTGATTACTTTTTATGGGGCCACTTAAAAAACGAGGTTTATAGCATTGAAATTGAAAGTAGACAACATTTAATCCAGCGCATCGTTACAACCTGCGACGAAATACGGAATAATCCAGAAATGATACGTCGAGCAATTGGTGACCTTTCTAAACGCGCAAGAAAATGCACAGAATTTGGGGGAGGACATTTTGAAAATTTACTTTAGTGTCAATTATGTTTTATTTTTAAACACATTTAGTTATTGTTTTGTTATTTATTGTTAATTGAATGGAAAATATTTTATTTATTTAGATTTTAGTTTGTTCTCTTCCAATTTTTATTAAGTATAAAATGTTGATGATTTTCTTGATCAAAGTAACTGGTTGCTTAGGCCTAAATGGTTTAAATTATCTGTCACTTTATTCTTTGAACAAGCCTACTGTGATTGATTAAAAATGTTGTTATTTCATACCCGATTACTTATTAGGACCACAGTTTTTTACCAAAATGGACCTTTAAAACGTGCCGGAATTAGGATTCACCCAGACCACCTAGGCTCAGTAGAATTTTTGCAAATTTTAGTTATAAAACTATTTATTTCACGTGCCTCTCATTTAATAAGGTTCTGTAATCCATTTTCTTGCACATTTAACAACGTATTTAAATAACCACGAAGGTGTAACAAAAAAATGAAATAGGTCATTTTGTTTGTTTTTTCTTGCTCTTTTCGAATATCGTATCGAAATTTCAAAAAATATATACAGGATGATGTTTTATTGATGCAAAGAAGAAACATAAATTATAGTGAGTCCGGACCTGGATATAATTTTTTTATACATGTACCTCTTGGGGCTCGTTTGTACATTAGCCGTACCAAATATGAATCCGTTATTTCATTTCTTGTCAAAGCTATGACAAAAAACAGGTTTGGCCAAAAATTATTTAACACCCTGTAATTTCGTAGTGAAGGCCCAATGAGACATTTCTATGGGAGGTTCCGGTTACCACTGATGTTCTCTACCACCTATTAAGCTATGTCCCTCTCATGATGCAACACCCTGTATATCTAGTATTATGGTGATGAATTTGGGTAACCAATTTTGTACGTAAATAGTTTGGTTCACCTGTACTTAATATTCTCCAGATGAAAGTATACATATGTAACAATCTACGATATTCCATATTTAATATTTTAAATTCACGTAAATAAGGTGATATATGGTTTCTGTATGGAATACTATAAATAAAGCGCATACAAGAGTTCTGTACTTTTTGAACAGTATTTCTCATTAGAGAAGACATAGTGTTTCCATATACGACATCGCCATAGTCAAATAGAGTTAAAATTAACGTATTGCAAAATTTAAGTTTAGTATCTAAAGTTAAAATGTTTTTTAAATTATACAATTTCTTTAGTCGAAAATTTGAGACCTTCACTTTATTAACAATATGTTTTTCGAATTTTAAAGCCGAATCTATATATATTCCCAAATTTTTTGCATTATCAACAATAGGAATGCTTTGATTATTTATCACAAAATTAAAGTCAATTGCAGTGAAATATTTTCTCGTTGAAGGAGTACCTATTAAAATTGATTGAGATTTTGAGCCATTTAATTTAAGATTATGATTGCATGCATATGTATAAATGTTCTTTAAATCCAGATTTATTAGGATTTCGGCTGTTTGAAATTCTGATACATTAAAAGAATAATAAATTTGTGAATCATCTGCGTATTGATGTAACGAGCAATATTTTAAACTATTGGACATATCGGTGACATATATAGAAAATAGTAATGGTCCTAAAATTGACCCATGAGGGACACCACTGTTTAGGGTTTTAGACTGTGAATAATTTTTATTAATATTAACACATTGTTTCCTTTCGCTGAGGTAACTGGACATAAGCTCTATTGCATTACTTGAAAAACCAAAATAATGCAATTTTGCTAGTAACATTTTATGGTCTAGCGTATCAAAAGCTTTTGAAAAGTCTAGCAGTATTAGACATGTGCATTTTCCATCATCCAATCCTGTAATAAAGTTATCTAATAAATATGTTAAAGCGGTGGACGTGCTATGATTTTTTCTGAAACCCGATTGAAATTTTGAAAACAGATTATTTTTATTTAAGTATGTATTTATTTGGTTGTGCAGGTGCTTCTCTATCACTTTTGAAAGTGCACAGAGAAGACTGATTGGCCTTAGGTCCGTAACTTCAGCAGGGTTATTAACTTTTGCTATTGGTTTTACTATAGCGTGTTTCCACAACGTAGGAAATTTATTTTGTGACAATATACAATTAATAATATGTGTAAGAGCAGGTAAACAATATGGAATAAATAATTTTATATCAATTATTGAAAGATCATCCATTCCCTTGGCATGTGTTTTTATTGAGTTGATTATTTTGAGGACATCATTTTCGTGTATTTGATTAAATGATAGAGTTTCTATAATATTCAAATGCCTGTTATTTTTATAAAAGTTCAAAGTATCTTCACATACAGTGGATTGTGCATCTGCCATTGAAATGAAAAAATTATTTAATAAGTCTGGATTTTGTAAATTTGCTGGCAGATCATAATTCGGTGATTTAGTTAAATTTAATTTTTTTGCTGTAGACCAAAATTTTTGGGAATCATCTTTTATAGAATTAAAGAATGCTACTTTCTCTCGACGTATGGCAGATTTTGTATAATTACGTAAATCTTTATAATAGTTATGGTTTGCCTCAGTCTTATTTTGTTCATATTTTTTCCGTGCTTTGTCTCTTAATTTCATAAGTATTCTTATGTTATCCGTTATCCAAGGAGTGAATGGCCTTTCTATAATTTTTCTCTTTACCACAGGAGCATGAACATCTAGCAAATCTACAAATATTTTGTTTAAAATATAAATTTTTTCATTGATGTCATTAGTTTGGTATATACCAAGCCAGTTAATATTATTGCAATCAAAATTAAACTGCTCAAAGTCTATATTTTTATAATTTCTATGCTCTACATACTTTTCCTGCTTTACAAACTTGGGCACATTTATTTTAGCAAAAACCAGTTTGTGATCAGTAATATCCTCTGCGAGAGATAAAACACCTGTCTCGATCATATTTAATGAGTTGTTTATAGCAATTATATCTATTAGGCTATTTGAGTTTGTGTATTGATTCTCGATATCTCGATTTCATTTTATCAACCCCTTTAATAATGGATTAAGGGTGGTGGGGGTAGAAAAATATTACTAAAAAATATGAGGCCTTGGCTTCTAGGACATACGCCGAATTTCAACTTTCTGTACCGTTACCAGCTTGCTTTACTTATTTTTCCCTATTTACCACCAAATACCCCCACTCGTTCAACGTGATCATGTCAAAATATAATCCAGTTTAAGATATCGTTATACGTGTAACAAATTTCAAGTTAAAATCTAAATTTAATTTTATCAACTCTTTCAATAAGGTAGTGGGGGTGATGGGGGGATCGAAAATAGTATGGAAAAATCTGAGGCCATTGCCTCTAGTATATACACCAAATCACAAATTTCTATACTCTTACCAGCTTGCTTTACTTAGTTTCCCCTATCTACCACTATTTAACCCCCAACACTTCAACGGAATCAACTCAAAATATAATCTAGTTCCAGACGTCATTATAATACATACGCGTACCAAATTTCAAGTGAATATTTAAATTTTATTTTATCAACCCCTTTAATAATGGAGTAGGGGTGGTGGAGGGGTTGAAAAATATTATAAAAATTTTGAGTCTTTAGCTTCTAGTACATTCACTGAATTTCAAGTTTCTGTACTCATACCAGCTTGCTTTACTTATTTTCCCCCATTTAACCCCAACCCTTCGACGGAGGCTTTTCAAAATATAGTCTAATTCGAGATGTCGTTGTGATACATACGTGTACCAAATTTCAAGTGAATATTTCAATTTCACAAATAACTAAATAAAACACACTACTATGTTTTCTACCACTATGTATTTATAAAAATTGCGACTGCAGTTTCGACTTACAAAGCCATTGTCAAGCAGTGAATCAAAAATGACTGATTTACAATTATACAGAAATGTAATATATAGACAATATTGGTTGGATAGATAGGTACAATAAGGGCTTAGGCAGGTAGATGACAATAATAAACTTAATTATGAATATTTAATTATGGGTCTGCCGGCTGTAAATAAAGGTGAATATATCAGATCTAATTGATCATTTAACAAATTATAATCCTTGCTATTATTGTGTTTATGAATTTCCAGAGATTCTAAAACGTTTAATTTAAAGCCTTTTGTTGAGAAATGTAAAATTTCAATGTCGTTTAATTCTGGAAAACTATGGTTGTTTTCGAGGCAGTGGTTCGCGAAAGATGAATCAGTTTTCTGTAACCTATATGATCTAAGATGTTCTTGATACCGTATTTTGAAATTTCTACCGCTTTGCCCTATATAGATACTATTACACTCTGTACATTTTAACTTATAAACTCCAGATTTGTTAAATTTACGTGTTGGGTCTTTTGCATTGTATAATATGTTTGATAATTTACTCTGTGATTTAAAAGCTATTTTTAGATTGTGTTTAGATAGAACATTAGCTATTTTTTCGGATAAATGGCCACAGTAGGTAATTGTTGTGTAAGTACATTTTGTGGTTTCTTTTATTTTTGGATATATTAATTGAAAAGTGAATTTTTTCCGGATTTTGTTAATTAACTTTCTAATGACATCTTTACCAAAATTATTTTTAATTCCAATGTCCTCTATTATGTGTAGCTCTTCATTCAGATCCGCATCAGACAGAGGTAGTGAAAATGCTCTGTTTATCATAGAATTGTATGCTGCCATTTTTTGCTGATATGGGTGTAATGAGTCATAAGGAATTGTGGTTCCTGTAAATGTTGGTTTTCTATAGATTTTAAAAGTATATTGATTATTTATGCGTGACACTGTAAGGTCTAGGAAATTAATTTTATTATCTGACTCTATTTCTAATGTAAATTGTATTTTCGGGTGTATGTTATTAATATAATTTAAAAAATTGTTCAGTTGTCTGGTAGTACCGTTGAAACCGGACAAAACATCATCAACATATCTATACAAAACATTATCAAAGTAAATTAAAACAAGGTCTCTCGAATATTAAAGCAATTTTTTCTGATTATGAAAAGAGGAGAATAATTAATATGAACCCAGTGGCACCAAAACTATATGGTCTTATTAAAAATCACAAACCAGGGAACCCCATTCGACCGGTTGTTTCGTACATTAACAGTCCAACCAGGGACCTTAGCATTTCCCTGAATGATATATTCAAGAACATAACTAAATTCTCATCAGACAATAACCTAAAAAATTCGACGGAATTAGTTGAAAAATTAAAAAATATTAAAACTTCACAAAATTCTGTTTTAGTCTCATTCGATGTAAAAAACATGTTTTCTAATATCCCGACGGATGAATGTCTACACCTCATCAAAAACCTTTTAGATACATGCAAAATTAACCATATAATCTCTTACGAAATCTTATCAGCCTTCGAGATCTGCCTGTCATAAACGTACTTTCAATTCGGGGAAAAATTCTACTTACAAAACTCAGGCTTACCCATGGGCTCTCCACTTAATCCTCTCTTAGCGGATATTTTTATGATACACTTAGAAAAAGAAATTCTAAATTCTACGTTAGGCAAGAAACATATTAATTTTTGGTATAGATATGTTGATGATGTTTTGGCCGGTTTCAACGGTACTACCAGACAACTGAACAATTTTTTAAATTATATTAATAACATACACCCGAAAATACAATTTACATTAGAAATAGAGTCAGATAATAAAATTAATTTCCTAGACCTTACAGTGTCACGCATAAATAATCAATATACTTTTAAAATCTATAGAAAACCAACATTTACAGGAACCACAATTCCTTATGACTCATTACACCCATATCAGCAAAAAATGGCAGCATACAATTCTATGATAAACAGAGCATTTTCACTACCTCTGTCTGATGCGGATCTGAATGAAGAGCTACACATAATAGAGGACATTGGAATTAAAAATAATTTTGGTAAAGATGTCATTAGAAAGTTAATTAACAAAATCCGGAAAAAATTCACTTTTCAATTAATATATCCAAAAATAAAAGAAACCACAAAATGTACTTACACAACAATTACCTACTGTGGCCATTTATCCGAAAAAATAGCTAATGTTCTATCTAAACACAATCTAAAAATAGCTTTTAAATCACAGAGTAAATTATCAAACATATTATACAATGCAAAAGACCCAACACGTAAATTTAACAAATCTGGAGTTTATAAGTTAAAATGTACAGAGTGTAATAGTATCTATATAGGGCAAAGCGGTAGAAATTTCAAAATACGGTATCAAGAACATCTTAGATCATATAGGTTACAGAAAACTGATTCATCTTTCGCGAACCACTGCCTCGAAAACAACCATAGTTTTCCAGAATTAAACGACATTGAAATTTTACATTTCTCAACAAAAGGCTTTAAATTAAACGTTTTAGAATCTCTGGAAATTCATAAACACAATAACATCAAGGATTATAATTTGTTAAATGATCAATTAGATCTGATATATTCACCTTTATTTACAGCCGGCAGACCCATAATTAAATATTCATAATTAAGTTTATTATTGTCATCTACCTGCCTAAGCCCTTATTGTACCTATCTATCCAACCAATATTGTCTATATATTACATTTCTGTATAATTGTAAATCAGTCATTTTTGATTCACTGCTTGACAATGGCTTTGTAAGTCGAAACTGCAGTCGCAATTTTTATAAATACATAGTGGTAGAAAACATAGTAGTGTGTTTTATTTAGTTATTTGTGCAAAATGATTAACTACCACAGAGTAACGGCTCCTTCAATCAATTTTTTTTATTTCAATTTCATTTTATCGACCCCTTTAATAATGGATTAGGGGTGGTGGGGGTTGGAAAATAATATAAATAATCTCAGACCTTGGCTTCAAGTACATACACCGAATTTCAAGTTTTTGTACTCTTATCAGCTTGCTTTACTTGTTTTCCCCTATTTACACCTATTTAACCCCCAACCCTTCAACGGAATCATCTCAAAATATAATCTAGTTTCAGACGTCATTATAATACATACGTGTACCAAATTTCAAATGAATATCTCAATTTTATTGTATCAACCCCTTTAATAATGGAGTAGGGGTGGTGGGAGGGTTGAAAAATATTTAAAAAAAAGTGCGTCTTTAACTTCTTTTACATACACTGAATTTTAAGTTTGTGTATGTGTATTCATACTAGCTTGCTTTTCCCCTATTTTACCATATTTAACCCCCAACCCTTCAACGGTAGCTTCTCAAAATATAATCTAATTCCAGATGTCGTTATAATACAAACGTGTACCAAATTTCAAGTGAATATTTCAATTTTATTTCATCAACCCCTTTAATAATGGAGTAGAGGTGGTGGGGGTTGAAAATAATATAACTAATCTGAGATCTTGGCTTCTAGCACATACACCGAATTTCAAGTTTCTGTACTCTTACCAGCTTGCTTTACTTATTTTCCCCTATTTACTCCTATTTAACCCCCAACCCTTCAACGGAATCATTTCAAAATATAATCTAGTTCCAGATGTCGTTATAATACATAATTGTACCAAACTTCAAATGAATATCTCAATTTTATTTTATCAACCCCTTTAATAATGAAGAAGGTGTGTGTGGTGGGGGGGTTGAAAAATATTATAAAAAAAAAACCTGAGGCCTTGGCTTGTAGTACATACATCAAAATTCAAGTTTCTGTGCTCTTACCAGCTTGCTTTACATATTTCCCCATATTTACCCCCCAACGCTTCACCGGATATCTTCAAAAAACAATCCAGTTCCAGATCTCATTATATTATATACGTGTACAAAATTTCAAGTCAATATCTCAAACCGTCCCGGAGAAAGCGTGCGGACAAAAAAAAGTTACAGACAGACCGACAGACAGGCAGAAATTTTTTTCGCTCAAATTTAAAATCTCGACGTTCCATGACATTCGATTTCAAGAAACAAAAATTCTGAAATTTTTTTTACGATTACTATACTTCCAATCCACTACGTGGATGTGGAAGTAATTATCAGACCACGATAAAACTAAAAATGTGTACTTTGCACTTTGAACACGAATATAAAATAAATACTTAAATCAACGTGGATTTTCACGTATCTCTTGTCACGTGGCGTATGAGATGAATCTCCTCCATCCATGTGACCTTTTGCTGAGCTTTATTGTAACCCTCCCCCTCCACCTCAAACACATTGAGCATTTTGAAGAAGACTTCAGGTATACTCGTTTATGGTATTATATTTCCGTAGTGGTATTCCGGCATCCGACTCCGAATTTTTTTCGAATTTTCACTGCGCCGGTGCCAAAAGTAAAAAAGTACAAGGTATCACTGTTTATCTGCCAATGTCAATCGTGTGCGTGTGGTGTGTGCTGTTAAAATACGTACTGGCTTTACGCGTGCGCGGTAATAGTGAATTATTCTATTATTTTTACGCTTTTAATAATGGGGAATTTTACAAATATTATAAGAATAAAAATTATGCGTTTTGTTGCGAAAATGCAGTTCAGGTACGTATACTTTACCAGAAACAGTTTTCGTCCTTGATGGACGAATAATAAGGTACTAACCATTAATGGACATGTTCAAGTCTTCATGACTATTGATAGGAGTGTTACACACTCTCAGAGGAAATTAAGTGCAGAACAACACATTATAGATACTGTCGGGAGAGAATTCTGAATCTGGGACATCCCTAATGTGTTTTGAAAAGAGCGATTCGATGCTAATTTGATGTTCAAATATGTATTGATAATGGTGGATTGCACTTCGAATAATTACCTTAGAAGGAAAATATCAACTAGGTGTATATTCATTTTCTTCCACATCCAGGAAGTGGATTAATAAATTTTTAAATTTAAAAGGGGGCATAAAGACTCACAGACTCAATATATCAATGTATATCCGAACCATCCTGTATATACTAGATATGGCTCTTAATGTTTCAGATTCCCTATAATTTTTAGTAGAGTTTAAAGAGTCGTAATTTTACCAGGTGAAATCGGAGCGAAATTTACGTTAGCTATAAACAATTAACCCTTGACTCACTTTACAGATAATGTGCTCATTTCATTATTAAATCAAATAAAGTTACACTTTGTGCGGCAAGTGGTTCGTGGAACGATGCGTAAACAAAAGCTAAAAGTAAGGATGGCGCCTGAAAACTGCCATGGAATGAAATCAATGAACAATAGGATACTATTATTCGCTACTCTTGGACCCCTTGCTTCAAACCCGCTCCCTTTTATAAACGATGAATATGCAGATTATTGGTGAGATCGATCACGTCTCCATATATTTTAAATGGTTTTTTGTCCAACTTGTCCTTTATTTCATCCTTGTCGTTGTATTTTATGGCCACTGATGTTTTTTTGCGCCCCTTGATGGTTTATTGGGAAAAACATTTTTATACATCAACGCAAGTAATGGCTAAGGTGACAATAGCTCTGAAACGCAGAAGGAAAACATAAATTAAGTACTTTCCCATATTCAAGCACACATGTTTTCACAATGCATTGTGTGCTTCAAGAATTAATCCCTTATTCTTTAAAAGCATTTTTATGCTTATGGATATTTTATATATGTTTAATCACGTAGAAATAAAATTAATCAAGACCCACGGACACTTTTATTCAGTTTCAACACAAATAGACATTTTTATTAACGTGAATAAAGTTTAACATAATGTAATATAATTAGACTAATTTATATACCTATTTTTATGCGATATTAATAAAGAAAAATAAAGAATTAATTTTAAAACATTAATAAAATATATCTACACATTTGGTTCTCAAACTTGTGTTATTTTTCTTAGCTATCTTGTGAAAAAGGCTGGACATATAGGGTGGATCAGAATATCAGATTTCAATTTTCTTCTCTCACCATCCAGACTTGTTCCAAATCCTAAAAAAATTATCTCCAAATTGGAGCAAAATTAACGGGTGCCTCCGAGGTAATGAAATTACCTGTGTATTTATTTTCTTATGGGCAAAAGGCATTTTTCCGTAAATTTGCAATAGAATCATTAAATAAGTACTGCAATAAAAATCGTATATAGTTCACTCCATAATAATTATTTTATACGGCACATAAAAAACTAAAAGCTGCCGACCGAGCTAACATAAGGAGAGAACGGGCATACTTCATTTTGTACACTTTATTAAATAATGATAATGTGTTACTTAAAACACTTATATACTCTTATATAAAAATATAAACTCTTATATAAAGTATGTTTTGTCATGATTAAGACAAGAAATAACTGGAAACACGCCTCTTTTAATTAAGATCTCTAACTCTTGTGATGTAGTTAGGTCAATCACCCCTAACTAAAACGTAATTCCCAGGGAACAGATAAACAGAGTCGTACTTTGAATCCATATGTCAATGTCGCGAAGGACAGGCAATGAATCCACCGGCGCATACGATATTTCTGTCGACGCAAAACAGAGTAAGATTTTTAATTTATCAGACAATCATTAAGTTTCTACCGAAAACACGATTTTTAAATAAAAAAATTATTTTATTAATTCTACTATGCAAAAATTTGAAGGACGGCTCTGTAGTACTTTGTTAACGCCGACTTTGATATTTTGATGGCCGGTCTTTATGGCCTTTTATGTGCACCAAACAAATGGAGACAAGTATACTACAAGTCTCCTCTTCGGAGCTAATTGATTGATTTGCCATTGCTGCCGATTCCGGACATCCAATCTGGATGTTATCTACCGCCCGACCGGCTGCATATGCTGGTTTGGATATGGGACATGCTTGTTGCTAGCAGCGAGAGCCACATGACGCATGGGGTAGGAATATAGGATGGGAAGTGTACGTGACTGTGAGATGCTTCTTTTAAGTTTCCATATGTCATCATCGGATGAGAAGTGTAAGCGTTTGTGATATGCTTCTTTTAAGTTTCCATTTTTCTTCCAAATTTCCATCATCTCCTTATTTATATAGTTGATTGATTAGCCAGCGATGCTTCTTTTTAGTTTCCGTCTGTGATCATCTTCTCACCCATTCTTCTTCTTAGTTTTCTGTTTTCTCTGTTTCCGAATCTGGCACTCTGGCAGTGTGTATCCTTGATATTTCTTTATTGTTTTACGTCTTTTGTTTTGCCGTTCATTCTTAGCGCTTTCTTTAGTAGGTGTGTCGTGCCCCGTCTTTGGACGTGTCCCCAGTATTTCATTGCGTATGATTCTATTCTTTTAATTATTGTTTCCCCTCTAGTAATGCTAACGTTTTCTGAGGTTTTTGTGGCTTTCCTGTTTTTCTCCTCTTAAGAATTGTTCAGAAAATACGAATTAAAAATTCTTTTTGGCATTAGACCCTCTTATAGAACCCTATGGGCCCACTTTTGGTACCACATAGAAGGAAGAGCCTTATGGAGTATGAATTTAAATAAATAATTCACAAAAAAATAAAAAACACACTTTTAACAATCCAAACGAAGAAAACATTTAAAAAGAAGAGAATAATAGGTAATTAATAAGTCGAATCAGACGATAAATGATAAAACTTATACGCCATATTCAAGCCACCATTTTGAATTTTTGAATTTCGATCACATATTTATAATATGTCATATCAAAAATAACCATATACACTGCCCGTCATCATGGAAATGCTGTGCTGGATTTTTTTATAAAATCTGTCAAAATGTAATTATCATGTGAACCATATACACATGCATAATTTCTAGCCAATATGACTTAATGCCTGAACATTGAGTTGCAATATTGTTTTATATATAAAGTTACGTACAGATCAAGCCAATAACAATGTGTTAAAGAAATTATAACATTTTCACAATTCTATCGAAAATTTACAAAGAAATACATTTTTCTCAATACATGGGAAAATTTATGATCTTGGAGGCATGTGTTAATATCAACCGATTTTTCTCAAAGGAGATATATTCTTGGGATATCGAACCAATTTGGGATGTGGGATAAAATGATTAAAATCTATTCTTCCTAAGCACACATTCATGTCCTTATATAAAAATAAAAACATATTTGGTCTCTCTTTAGGTCTACCTTTATATTCTAGCAATAATCTAGCAATTTGCAGCTTTTCTTAAGTTTTAATATTTTCGGAATAATCGAATCAATAAGAAATGGATAAAGTACATTTTAACCATTTTAGGAAATAACTAAAGTAAGCATTATACTTTTCATCGATTTATTGCACTTTGCATATAATTCTATTATAGGATATATCAATTTTTAGTGATAGATATTTTCAATTGTATAATTCCAATTATGGTGAAACACTCGTTAATATAAAATGAAGCATATTTAAAAAATCTAATATCTAACTTCTTGAACCCGCAATCTTTGAAGCTTTAACCATTACACCATCATTCTCTAATTAAAACGTTTTGATTTACTTACGATATGTAATCATGCAACTAAAAAACATTCGTTATATTATATAAACTATTATATTAGTAAAATAAATCAATAGATAATGATAGGATTTAACATTTTAGAATATTTGTATTCAACTAAGTGCAAAACATAAAAAGTAAAAAAAAAAAAACATTTCTTAGATTAAAATCATTAATAACTTTTCCTTAAACTGATCTATTTTACTCGATGGGGCTATTTCTTTAGCTAATACTAATTTACTGCCCAAATTTCAAGATAATTGGATTTTACTTACATGAGTTATCATTTTTACAAGACTTTGTGATGGACATACAGACATGCGGACGGACGAAAGTCGAATTCGACTACCAATACAGGAATAAGAAAATTTTCTCTAGGAGCGAGATTACCGATTTTAGAAATGTGACGATCAAACGCAATATATTCTTTGTTTTGTATTTGTGAAGAGTATAATAAGTAGTAATAAAAAAAAGGATGTCAATATATAGCATCCGTCGATTTTAACCAAATTTAGCAATTTCTACTAATCCTGTATCCCACAATGCTTTTTTCAAAAGACATAAATGAAAGGTTTATGACAACAAAGTTATTCGACTCTGCTTACTTAGGCAAGAAAATATTCATTATTTCCGATTATTTCAATCTGACATGCTTTACTTATAATTTAGGGTTCTACAATCTCATAAAGTTATTGAACTGGCAGCGCAGAAATAAACTCCCACTTAACCTTTTATATATTTTCACTAGAAAACAAAAGTCAATAAAATATTATTGTGAAACAGCAACCCGTAAAAAGAATGACAATAAATCTAAACCAATAAACCGTTAAATATGTCAAAATATAATAATAATCTTATTACGACGAAACAAATAAAATCCCTTGTCTGCCAACGCTATATATATATTTTTACTATCTCGTAAATCATAGCTCTAACGGCGACGGCATTTTCCTCGAGATTACTAGGATATGCGGCGCCCTCAATTCCCTCTACCCTCACTCCTCATGTTCAGGATACACAGGACATTAGTGACGTAACCACTATTTTCACCGTACCGTTGCCCTCTTTCGAGAACCCACGTATTACATTACTTCTTAACGATTCAACATCTTAAATTGGATTCTATTTAACTCTTCTTCTTATTCATAACGTATTCACAGATGTTTTTGCACAATGATACTTGCGACAACACCTCTAAATTAGATATGGAAGGTTTTAAAACTAGTTTAAAGTTTATTCAGCTCTCTACAATTTGGTTTTACTTCATTGTTTACCGAAGGGAAGTATTGTAATCTTGAAAAATAATTTTCCCGTGTCAGACTGAGCAGATTACGAAAATTAAGGTCTATCAATTCTGTCTGTCTATCTGTCTGTTTATGTATTTTTATTACATAATATTCTTTATTGATTCCTTAGAAACATTGAAATAAGAAAAATATTATTGTATGTTGTTTTTAGTGCTCTTAAGTCCGGTACAAGTTCATCAAAGGATAAGTTAATATTGAATGTAGATCACAAATCATGGAAATAGATTCTTAGGCTATTGAATATATGCAAAATTAAGGGGTAGAAAGAAACAATTGCGTTAAAAGGTTTTTACTGTTTAATATGTACTAAATTCCGGAGTGCGATTTTAAGAGCCAACTGAAAAATTCCATATTTATTTTTTTCAAAATAAATTAAAAACAATGCAAATTTGGAGATTTTTTACACGAATACTGTTTTGTAGAAAATTTTATTTCCCATCCAAATTCGCTGTTAAAATTTTTTTCCCCTATTTTTATTATTAAAAATAATTAAATAAAATCAAAAATTTACGATAATTCACTTTTTTTTTCAGTAATTCGTCCATAACTTCTTTTACAGCATCCTAGAGTAATAAATGTTCAGAGAAAAAAAAGTTCTTGAAAAAATAAAGAAATTACTTTTATTTCTGCTTCGTACGACCAACGGTGATTGAGATGTCGATAATTCAAAGTTGACCATGTTTTGCCATATTTTCTTTCATACATTTGCTGATGAAAATGCTGATGTACTTATTATTAATACTGCTAAAGAGAAAGCACACAATCGGACAGTGTAGTTGTAGTTGGATGAGATGTGGATCTTCTGAGTATTGGGAAAGTGATTGATTGATTGATTGATTTACCAGCGTAAGGTGGGCATTGCTGCCAAGTCCGGGCATCCGTTCCAATACGCAGCTTGGTCGTCCGTCGAACACGCCCAACGGACAGAAAAACCGCGTGCCGGAACCAAATCTCGGATGTTTTATATACCGCCGAACCGGCTGCGTACGCCGGGGTGGACATTGGACATGCCTGTTGTCAGCAGCGAGAGCCGCATGATGCATGGGGTGGGAATATAAGATGGAAAGCGAAGATGTTTGTGAGATGCTTCTTTTAAGTTTCCATGCTTCTATTAAGTTTCCATCTGTCATCATTTATTGGGGTGTGCAGGTGTTTGCGAGATGCTTCTTTTCAGTTTACATGCTTCTTTTAAGTTTCCATCTATCGTCATCTCCTTATTTTTCTTTTTCTAAGTTTTCTGTTTCTTCTGTTTCTGAACCTGGCAGCTTTCATTTTTTTTTGTTTTTATTTATTAACCGTTCCACAGGTAAATATCCATTTACAGTGAAGTTGCTGGGAAGGGCCCTATCTTGTGGCAACAATATTTTTTTGCGCGTTGTGGGGAAAAAGTGGTCCGAAAGGATAGTTTGCTCACCCTGTATGTCGTTTCTTTGAGACAATTGATTTCAATTTCCGCCTTCCAAATTAATAATAAAATATTATGTTTTGAATCGATAAATTGAGCTGATAAAAATTAAGATGGTAAAGATCAGATAGAAAGATAGAATAGAATAATATCAATTAAATCAAATAAAACAAAATAAATTAATTGATAGCTTATCTGTCTTTCTGCAGCGTCTTGTGATTGCTGTTTTATTTTATTTCCTTTCCTTTTGTTTCTTAGACATCTTGGGTTGAGTTGTCCATTTAAAAACTTTCCACTATATACAATTAATTTAGGTCACAACACGGCTATATTGCTTTGTAAACATATGTGCCTCATTTTGATACCGACTATGTTATTATGTATTGCCCATGAACCTCTTAAAAAGTATCTTGTTGGGTCGTCTAGGGTGTACGTAGGGACACTGCATTTCACTTGAGCTTGTTTGCTTTATTTGGTTTAATATTATTTGAAAATCTTGTAATTATTAATTCCATATGAACTCTGTTTTTCTATTGAGGCGCTTCATTTCACGCAGAATTTCCTAATCTGCCGGTGGCTGAAATTTTTTCGAATTTAACGGTGTTTTTAGCGCTTTTTAGAGAGCATCTTAAAAACACGTCTATTCACGACATTTAATTTCACTCTCCTTGAAACCGAGTATTGGGAAAGTGGATGCAAAATTGTACAGCCAAGAGCAGCTCTCATTATCCACAGTATCAGAATTTCATTGCCTTCATATACGCGTTTAGTGGTTGTAATACTACATCTTCCTTTTTTAAAGTTGGAAAAAAGAAATTCGTAAGTTTTTTTTTATTTCACAAAGTTAGAAAACTATGCGAATGTTTTTTTTATAAAAAATGCAAAAGAGGAAGAAATCGGCGCTGAACGTGGATCCATTTCAGCTTTACTATATAATTAAAAAGCGCCTAGATAAATGTCGCTTACAATGATTTAAACGATTATCGAAGAATGCGATGTTTACATTATCACAGTTACCTCCAACAGCGGATACTGCTAGATTGCATGGACAGCGAACATATTTACATATCCAATAATGGAAAGGAAATATGTTAAATCCCCTTCAGTAGGGTTGGAAGAAAACAAACAATGGATGGATGCCAATTGCCTCTGTCTCCTGCCATCTTTACTTGCAAAAATAACATGTGACTGTTTCAAAGGCTCATGGAAATTGTGGTTGCAGAAAATTTGGCATCAAATGCTTCATATTTTGCAAGAGATGTGAAAATACAAATATGCCACATATATCACAAGAAGATGTCGATAAAGATATCGACAACGAAGTTGATATTGCCATCGAAAGTATTAATATTGAAAAATCAACTTGTTAAAATTAATAATGTACAATATTCTTTTACCTTCACGAAAAAAAATATTATTTCTTGAAATGCGTTTATTGTTCATAATGTTTCCCTACAATATTTATTTATTTAAAATTCAGTTTATTTTAAATAATGAATTTAATTTTAATATTATAAAGCTCAACCATAAACATTAATTATTTGTAATATTACCTTTTCGTAAAAACGTAATAGTTAGTTTAGAACTTTAAAGAAACATTTGGATTAATATTAAATTATCTTAAAATTGTTGTTTTATTGCACAAAAATAAATTGATTTAGTGAAAATTAAAAGAAAAAAATGTATGAGAGCAAAAGCAGTAAAATATGGCAAAAAATAGTGAACTTTGAATGGCGATATCTCGGTTCGCCGGTGGCCGTATAGGGCAGATAGAAAAGCACCTTCCTTATTTTTTTAAGAACTTTTTTTTTTTGAACTATTATATGTACCTAGGATGCCGTAAAAAAAGTTATGGACGCATTACTGAAAAAAAAGTGAATTTTTGTAAGTATTTAACTTTGTTCTTTAAATATTTTTAACATTAAAAATAGGGAAAAAACAACGTATTTGGATGGAAAATTTAATTTTCTACGAAAAGGTATTCTTGTAAACATCTGCTTTGCATTGCTTTTGAGTCATGTTTAAAAAACTTTTTCGGTTGGCCCTCAAAAACGCACCCCAGAATTTAGTAGCACTTTCTGATTTTATCGTTTTTAGGTGTCAAATTAACATATTAAACAATAAAAACCATTTAGCGCTTGTTCCTTAGTAAAAGACACATTCAACAGCCTATCTAGAGCAAAGTTAATAATAGTATAATTAAAAATAATCATATATTGATTTCAGTAAAAACGTATAATTTTACATTTATCAACGTTTAATGAGCTCCTCAAAAGTGAACAAGGTTATTTAAATTTACTCATACTTTTAATTAGTCCATAGGTTTGGATTACTTCATAAATTTAAGATCATCAGCATAAAGTAAAAAATTACAAATTTTAAAGTCTCTCACTAAATCATTCAAAAATAACAAAAATAGAATGGGTCCGATATACGATCCTTGGGAACACCAGAACTTATTACAATAACCTTGCGGGACACTTTAGCACCAATTTTATTACAATGAAATCTGTTGCTTAGATAAGAGGTGATCCATTTTTATTGAGCACCTGTAATAATCATATCTTCTTTAGAAATAGAGCATGGCAAACCCTGGCGAAAGTTATAGACTTGTATAAATTACTTAGCCTTGTCAACCATCCTCAATATAAGTACCTAAAAAGTTTTGTAGTTCCCTAGATTTGTAGCTGCTGGGGTCTCGTAAAAACCATGTTGTTTTTCGATAATATATGTTTTAAAAACATTAAATAGCTCGTCAATAATCAATGCCGTAAATAATTTAGGATAACAGAAAGATATCTCTATAATTGAAGAAAATTAATTTGATTCCTTGGTTTAAAAATTGAGAATAGCGACTACTTTTCAACATTTCGGGGAAAACCCCCTACCCGTATTGAATGGCTTGTGGAAAATCGTGCATAAGTGTTAATAAGGCAAGCACTGCAGTTTAAAAAATAATGATGGGATACCATCTGGACTAGCTTTTTTTTCAACATCACGTAACTTAATATTGTCAATGGTTTTATCGATTGTGGTAAAATATAGAAAAAGTTTAGTTCAGATCTGGTGTTATTAATACTTTTCTTCTCTTTATATAAGGAACCAAAGAGTTCAAAATAATTTGCGAAAGCACGAACAATGTTTTGAAAATAATCTATATTTACACCACTATGTTATGCTCTATGCTCACAGGGGATTCATACTCAATTAAATAGTGTCAATTTTGTACTTACAGTAGTCTTATAAGCATTCGTAAAGAAAAATTAGTAATTATACGACGCATGTAAAGCAATGTGAGCTAGAGTCGAGTAAACTTTAACTTGTCTTGTGTATGAGTTAATAAGTTAAGTGCGCGTACGATTTCATTCTCTCTTGCACATAAAGTTAAAGCAATGCAATAGCCTAAAGCCGTTAATAACGTATGTCGACAAAGCCTAGTTCAGCCGATGAAGCGACCGTTGGACCGGCCAAGTTAAAATATACTGGACTATAATTGTGTTGCATTCCGACCATATATTTAATATGTCCATTATAATCACGCATTCTGTGTTAAAAATAAACAGGAAACTACACATATCTATGAGATATTTTGCCTCTTTCCTCAAGCTCGAATACTTCTCATAGTCACTTTCTGAACTAGTTCTTTTGAACATCCTGTACAACTCATTGCTTATAAGCTTCTTAAGGTTTAAACTTTACCACCATTTATGGAGACACATAGGTCCTAGCGATAGCATAGCACACATTGCCTCTACACTTCCCGTAATCCAGAATGTTCAATAATACCCCAAATAAATGGACATTTTCAAAGCTGTTCAGAATATTACTTGTGTTGAACATTTTTTTTCTCTACGAGCGATATTACCGAAATGCTCCGATCGAAAGCAATATACTCTTCATTTTCGTACTTATGAAGAGTATAATAAATACTAAACATTCTCCAGCAAAACTTTCTATACAATATTTTCGTATACATAATTTTACGCAAATCGTTATGGTGTTTTTTTCCTGATACAATACTTTACCTGGCAATATTGTTATAGTTCTAACAAATACATTAGAAGTATATACCGGCAAAAATGATAGGGAGTTCTGGGAAATTAAGTATATGTAATGATGATATAAAAATATAAATAGGAAAATATAGAATCATTCGTATTTGCCATAAATTTCAGTATGGGCTATTACATTGGACTTCGGAAAGGATGTGTATCTAAGTTTTCGAAGTGTAACTTCCTTCTGCATCAGCTTTTGCTTCAGGAATCTGGGAGTTGTCTAATTTATATATTTTTATATACATTTTTAGAGGATGTTGCTTCTGATATAAGACATTCACATAAACTGTGTTTTCACCTCAGTTCTAGCTCTAATTATTTTAATATTGGTTCACTTCCGTAGTAAGACTTATAAATTCGATAATGCTACAAACTTTTTTAAGCATCAACGAAGATCGATATAAAACATAGATAAGAATTGGCCTACAAACTGATAGAATGTCACGTATATATTCCTCATATTTCTTATATGGTAATACGAAGTAAATTCACTAAATTCAGAAGCAATTTCTAAATGGGTGCTTGTGACAGCTTGCGTCGTACCTCAATTAAATTCGTTTTATTTTTTGCAAACGCCAATTAAAAGAAAATCTCCGTCAACGAAAGTATTGGAAGTATGTAATGTATTCCATAAAGTATTAATACTACGTCAAATGAATTATATATTGATTAATAAACTTTCATACAAATTCATGAATCTTTTATACGCATGAAACCAACAGAAGTTGAACCGCTATAAATAATTCAGAACTTTATTATATAATTTCTACCGGCTTTAAAGCGCGTCGTTTAAATATTCCTTTACATAAGAGTTGAGATATTCAGTATCAAAATTACCGGAATTAAAATAATCAGTACTCTGTTACTTTAAGTATATACCTCTGGGTATTCTCAAAATTCATAAACAGTTACTTGTACTCCCAGTACTTTACCTAAAATGTACCGGATACTTGTAAGTAGTACTTCAAAAAGTAATCCTCATATAAAAGTACCATAAGTACATTTAAATATTTTGCGGCATATTTCATAGGTACTTTTAATCCATTTGTTAAATATATCCATCCAACATATTTCTCAAACGTCAAAGGTTTCATACTCATGTTCAGAGAGGAATGTGGTACCATTTTTTTCCAAGACAAACAATGTTCTGCTACGTTTAGTTAAGATTTGAAGATACTGAACTATCGCTATTATACTCTTCGCGAATACCAAACGAAGAGTATATTGCATTCGATCGGCACATTTCTAAAATCGGTAAAATTGCTCGTAGAGAAAAAAATTTCATATCACTGTGTTGGTGATCGAATCCTGAGCAACTTTCAAAATGTCCGTCCGTCCGTCTATCTGTCCGTCGCGTTTCTTATAAGCACGCTAACTTGAGAACGAAAAGTCCGATTGTATTGAAATTTGGCCAGTAAGTTACTGTTAGCTAGAGGAAGAACCCTATTGTTGTATTTTGAACAAAATCTATTAATAAATAGAAAAGTTAGTAATTTTTTAAATAAAAAAATGTTTTTTAATCTTTTGTAATTAAACTAAAAATGTCTAAAACTAATATTATTATTACTACTTTTAGTCTTAGGAAATTTAGGTTAGATAAGGTGAAGTTGAATAGATTTAGCTAGACTTCGCCTTAGCGATTGGGTGTATTGTATGTACATGCTTTCCTAATAAAGACTTTATTAGTATTATTATTATTATTATATTATTTACAAAAAAACTGCGAAGAGGATCCTATAGAATGTGCAATAATTATATAAAAAGTGTAGTAAATCGGCAAAGAGTATAAAAGTTAGCTTGTTATTTAATGAGTTTGGAATTATTATCATTCTAATGATATTTTTATTGATGACAGTTGAAGATGCCACCTTCCCACTTGGTAAATTATTATGGTTTTATATCATTTTAATATGTATTTCCAGTCATAAGATTTTTACCCAGCTAATAATTTAGGTGTCATTCGACGTCAAGCATACGTCGAATAGGCGACGCCACAAATTTCGATAGGTGATATAAGACATAAAAATGGTGTTCTTTGACACGTCGTATTGATGTGCAAAATAAATTAAACAGGTATATTTGACCTATTAGGTTAGGTCGGTCGCCAGACACCTATTCAATGTCGAGAATATGGAATCAACGTCGTGGATTACTTGTTTCTCACCATTCGCACCTTTTATTTGCCTTCAAAATTTTGCTTGCTCAGAAATATAACTTATATGATAAAATGGTTCATAATATATTATAAGATACATAATTCATTTGACAAGTTGTTTCGTTTGTGTGAAAAGTTTTTTCTGTTAATATTATATATTAAAATTGAAATATTACAAAACACCTCCTTAAAAACATCAATTATTATAAATATAGATGATATATAAACATGAATTGTGACAATTTAATTTTTAAATTTTGTGTATTCTTCGTAATCCATTTTGTTTAATTTAAGATTTAATAATTATTATGTTTAAAGATTATTTATGAATTAAAATATTTTCACAAACAAAGTTTACTTTTTCATGGCGAGTTTTCGCCATTCCATTTTTAAATAAATATGGTTGCTCTCTGCCTATATTACTTAATAAGTGATAAATTTAACCAAGAGGTTCAAATAATTTATTAGTTAAATAATTAAGTCATTTCGACTTTTTGGCGGGAATTTAAGGACTTCTAGGATCCTTACTAAGTCTTGTTCAAAAAATACTATTACCTATTTAGTCATTTCAATACATTTCACCTATATCTTCTATTAGGGTCTAATAATAAGTGACAAATGTCCCCTTATTAAGTTTATCAAATTTTTTCGAGTAGGTTAGTTCTACTTACTGACCCTATTAGGTTATTATGGCCGTGTATTCCCTACCACTTAATTAGTATGTTTTAATGTTCACTACTTATTAGGTAAAAATAGTAACAAGAATATTTTTCATAACCTATTAGAGCATTAATTTTACCAATCATTGATCTGTACCTGATAGGTACCATAGCGACTCCCAACAACTTCCAACTTTCGACCTGCTTTGGCCGAATCCTTTAGCTGAAGTTGCCGACACTTAAATTGTTAGGTGGGAAGTTTACTTTTTAAATTAGTTCTAATTTAGATTTTAAATTGTAGCCCTGAGGAAGTATACGCCCAGTAAACGAAACGTTGGTGAAAGAATAGAGTTTATTGTCCTAAACCGACGATTTCTTCCTGCCATTATCATATTCAATGACACAATTTTCCTATTGATATAAAAATAGTTGTACAGTCTATCTCCGTGGAACACGTAAAAGTGAAGTGCTATGTATTCGAGCAAAATGTTCATCAAGTAGGTATAGTAGTCTGCAGACTGCAGCTTATACTCACTATAGAAAAATGAAGAATATATATATACATATAATATAGCTTTTCTTATTTGGAATGTCAAAGTGGTTTATGAATTTATTGAAAGGTAAAATAAAAAGGATCTTTTTTAAACGAAATGCCTACTTTTTATACCAATGTTTTTTTAAATAATATCTCGACAATCGATCCCTTCATTTCCCATTTCATTTATACGGAAAATATGCAAATTGTGTTTTATACGATCATCCTGGAAAAACACATGCACACTAAATTCGTCTGATCAATAATGTCACATTAAACAGAATATAATAAATATAATTAAACAGAACTGTTTTAAATAATTTATTTCAGTTTAAATTCAATTACCATATATTTAATTAAATTTAATACTAACAAATTTGTATTTTGGGTATCTATTAATTTATTTCATTTGTTAAATTGAATTGAAAACATATAAATACTGGAGTTAACTAAAATTAGGTCACTGTTTTTCAAAACCTTTCGTACGTTTTATAGTTGGCATGAAACAGAGTTGTTCAAATCTAGGTACAGTAACACGTTAGATACCAAATGAAATACTAAAACCATTTAAACTGCGTCAACATTCAATATATTCCCAGAAGCCGGTTGGACAATTACCTCCGTGTAACATTACAATAAAAAAATACAATCATATTTTTTGAGAAATTGTCAGTATTCAACGACCCCAGCTCACCTGCACTCGGCGGACTAACAGCAGTATTTGTAAAATCGCGTGCGAGCTCAATTTGTAAATCATGTTTCATCATATTTTAAAATTCCTTGAACTTACATATGCTACCTCCCGTTTGGCTTGAAAAAACATTGGTAGTTACGATTTTCAGAAAAGGAAACAAATTATGTGCATAAAATTATAATAAAATCAGTTTAATATCAATCCCACTGGAAAGAATGGAAATATTAATCGTGGACCAGATGCTGCCATTTTTAATGTTAAATAATATAATGGGGGTCATGTAGTCAAATTTTATATTGTCCTTTTTAGTACGTTTATACGAGGTAGTCGTCAAATAATTACAACACTGAAAATTCGAGATCAATTTGATAAGTAGTTTCAGAAATATTCTGCTTAAACACCAACCGATACGCAGGAAACTCTGACGTCATTTATATTATATAAAAGAAGTACTAACACATGGAGAATAAAGAGACATGTAAATTTCATAAGAAAGGAACATTTTAACATTATTAAATCATGCAATAGCATTTATTATTATTCACACAATTCGTGTTACTTTATATTACATTTATGTCAGCTATTAGCAAAAGCACATTTTGAGATATATTAAATTATCATAGGAGTAAGTGACGTCACACAGCTGTTAATCTGAGAGAATGTTCTTGGTTAATTTTGAAGTCTATAGAGATGGTATAAAATTTCAGTTTTTTGCATTTCGCTCTAACATCAAAAGCTTTTTCAGAAAATATAACTAGAAAAAATGCTAAATGAGCCCATTCCTGAACAACAACTCGGATATTTGTCTGGGTGATCAACAACTTCTCATTTATTGTACTGCTTTAACGATTGAACACAGATTTCTGACAATAATAATCCCAAAGATATAATAGACTTCGCCATAGCGTTTGACAAAGACCTTAAGAATCACTTATTAGACAAAGTTTATCACATTGGCATTCTAGAGATTTCAATGACTAGGACTTCGCAATATTCAACAAATCGTTCTCTTAGAGTGAAAATCGATGTCAACTTCTCTCCCGTTTGTTCTGTCACTAATGAAGTTCCGCTGGGGTTAGTCCTAGGTTCTATTCGCTGGCATCAGTCCTGTGTCCTATTCTATTTTTGCTGTATTCGTTCGACATTTTCAGATTACTGCACTGCAAGATGTGTCAGTATCTAAGTATTGATAAATATATGTTTCACGTAGAAAGAAATAACCCCAAATTGATGTGCATCATTAATGGAGTGCGATAAAAACCGTATCCGCTCAAATACATAATTCACTTTTCTTACTTTTTGTTGGGTATTTTGCCACTGAAAAATGAAAGAACCTTTGCGCCAAACGGATCAGACAGAGGTTGGTTCTTGAATACTTGACTGTTTGAAAAAGTGTCTCACCTAGAAATATATAAACTAGAAAAATGTAATAAACTAAAAAATGAAAATGAAAGCTATAGGCAGTTAACGTTTCCGAAGAAAATCTACTTCCCTTCTCAAAATTTTTTTGGCCGTCAACCATGACAGTTCTTTGTTAATGCATTTCCATAGTCGCGAGAGACATTAAATTATATGTATCTTATTTTTACTTACTTCGTCTCTAAGGATGGACAACTAGTACAAAAATCTATTGAATAATTTGAAACGCATATCCTCGTTTAATAAAATAATCGCGGATTCTTTCAGTCTTCTTTTAGTTCCGTTACACTCTTTTTCTAAAATCTTCGCCGAATCCCATTTAATCCTGTGATTATTATCCCACGCTTGTTTACAAATTTTGGATTTTTCAAATTCTCCCCTTCTAGCGTAATTTCTATGTTCACCAAGCCTTACGTTGAAAGGTCTATATGATTCACCTACGTAATATTTTGCGCAATCACACGGAACACTGTACATATAATTTTTTGAATTTTGTACAATATTTTAGAGGTTTGGTTTTTGGTAAAACCGATCTTAGCGTGGAGCCCGTTCGTACGGAAAACCTGTTCCCAATTTTTCGTAATGTATCCGATAAACCATGTATATATGGAATTACTGTCATTGACCTAAATACCTCATGTTGTGATAGCACATATTATGTGGTGATAGTATATTCCCTCCACTGCCAATGTTCAATAACGGACTATCAACAAAACTCTCAAGATTGCATTGAAAATTGCTATAGAGTGGGAAAAGAAAGTAAAACTGATAAACCTCGAGCAATTCTAGTAAAATTTTCAACTTATCAGAAGAAAAAGATGGTATATCATAATAAAGCAAAATTAAGAGCAACTGGTATTTGCGTAAAAGAAGATTTAACCGCCGCAAGACTCAAAACATACATACCTATATGCATGTGAAAAATTCTATTATCGGAATGTTTGGTCCAATGATGGAGTGATTTATGCGAAAGTCAAAGATAAAATTGTAAAGTTGAGGGACACAAATGAAATTGAAAATTTACTAAATGCGTAGCGCATAATAATTAATTTCCTGAGTATGTTTGTTCTCTTTATTATATACTTATTAAATACGAACCTGTTAGATGTTTATGTTAATATATGCCGCTCACACTTTGTATGATAATCTTATCTCGTTTTTTTAAAGCGAGTTCTTTAATTGTAACTTTTTGTAGGAATAGAATAAATTAAACGGTTTTACTTTAATAATTGTTTTTGTTTAACTTTTTGGTTAGTATTTTAACTGTGTTAATAAATGGTAGAATCTTTATTTGAGACGGCACATGTAAATATTCGATCATTATTACCAAAGTTTAACTCTATAAAAAGCTTCATTTTGGATAATAAATATGATTTATTTGCTCTGAGTGAAACCTGGTTAAACTCTACTACTTCAAATTTATCTGTGAATATTAACAATTATACCTTAATTCGCAAAGATAGGCAAACTAGGGGCGGTGGCGTAGCATTTTATCTCAGTAACTCGTATAAATTCGACCTAATCAATACTGGCGATAATATTGAGCAACTGTGGATACGCGTTTCTAGAAACAATAATTCTCTAATCTTTGGCGTCTGCTATAGACCACCTCACATGAATTTTAAATATTTTGCAGACCAATTGGAAGAAGCAATTTCAATTTCTATGCAGTATGGAGATAAAATATTTTGTTTCGGAGACATAAATATTAATTTATTAAATATAGACTTATGTGCAACTCAGTATTTTACATCAATGTTTGAGTCACTCGAATTCTACCAAGTAGTTAATGAAGCCACTCATATAACGTCTAATAATCCATCATTACTTGACATTTTGTTATGCAATGATCTGAAATCTGTCTCATCTCTAAAAGTGGGAGGCTTGGATATATCTGATCATGAACTGGTTCAATGTAAAATAATAACAAATATCTCCAAATTTAAGCCAACTTATATAACTTACAGAGATTTTAAATACTTCGATGAGCATGCATTTTATACTGACTTACAAGCGCTCCCACTACAAGATATGTTCTACATGAATAATATCGATAGTAAAGTAAATCACTTATCAACACATTTACTAAATGATTTTAATAAACACGTCCCTTTGAGAACAGTCCGTATAAGTAGAAATAAGGCACCTTGGTTGACAGATAATCTAAAGCTACTGATGAAACAAAGAGATAAGGCTAAGTCTGAATATAAAAAAAATCCATCACCTGCAAAATGGAGCTATTATAAGCAAATGCGAAATATTACAAACCATGCCCAAACTGCTGAGAAACGTGCTTATTTTAATCACATTGCTAGAAATAAGAATTCAAAGAAGCTCTGGGGAGAGCTTAAATCACTAAGTATTACATCTAGAAACAAGCCACAAATACCTGACAATTTACTAAACCCTGATGCTATCAATAATTATTTCATAGACAGTGTTCCACAAAATAACAACAATACCGCAGATGTCGTGAATTATTATAACCTAAATAAAATCACTAATTCAGATTTCAATTTCAGTTTAGTTTCCACCCAACTTATTCAAAAAGTTCTTTGTAACTTAAAAAACTCTACGCCAGGATCTGATTCGTTAAGTATTTATTTTATCAAATTATGTTGTCCGTACTTACAAAATTTCTTGGCTCACATTATCAATAGTATGTTTATTGAATGTCAGTTTCCTGCTGCTTGGAAAGTCGCCCTGGTGACTCCAATCCAAAAAAAAAAATGATCCAAAGACATTTGCAGATCTGAGACCTATAAGTATTCTCACAGGATTGTCAAAGTTAGCCGAAAAAATAATTGAGATTCAGCTTAGGGAAGACGTAAATACTTTTAATATATTACCAACTATCCAATCAGGTTTTCGTGCTGGTTATAGCTGTTCTACAGCTTTAACCCATATAATGGATGACATTGTCGAGGCTACCGAACAAGGTAAATGCACCATCTTGATACTATTGGACTTTAGTAAGGCTTTCGACACTATAGACCATGCACTGCTCTTGGCAATATTAAAATCATGTGGTATTGATGACAAAAGTTGCAAGCTGCTTCAATCATATCTCGAGGGGCGTTCACAAATTGTAAAAATATCAGATAAACTTTCTCAATCAAGAGCAATCAGTAAAGGTGTTCCACAGGGCTCTATTTTAGGACCCCTGTTGTTCACAATTTATACGTCACAATTTGTAAATTTTGTTAAATCTTGTTCGGTTCACATGTATGCGGACGACACTCAGATCTATTATTCTTTCTATGCTAAGGATTATGAGGCCGCTGTACAAAAAATCAATAGTGATCTAGTAAGCTTATCGGATATATCTTCGCAACATTCACTGATTCTAAATCCAACAAAATCAACTATGCTCTTATTTGGTAAAAAGCCCGACTGTAATAATTTACAAAATTTAATCAAAATAGAATTAAACGGATCTTCTTTGAAATTGTTGCAACATGCTAAAAATTTGGGGTTAATCTTAGACACATCTTTAAGATTTAGAGAGCAAGTTTGTAAACTTATACAAAAAGCTTACGCCTCCCTAAGACTTCTCTACCCACACCGAAGTTATTTAACTATAAACACTAAAAAGGCCCTTTGTGAAACATTAGTATTGTCGCAGTTCACATACTGTGCCCCAGTGTATGGCCCCTGTTTGGACAAGGATTGTAGTAACCGTATACAGCGTGTGCAGTATTCACGTATTCGATTTATTTATGGTATTCGTAAATTCGAACATGTTTCATATAAGTTATCAGAACTCCATTGGCTAAATATGCAAGACCGAAGAAATTTTTATTCAACCTGTATGTTTCACAAGATTATCACAACGAAGGCACCATCATATCTCTACAATAAAATAACTTTTCGCAGTGATGTGCATAATCTTAATGTCAGGTCCAAAGGTTTACTTAGTCCACCTATGCATAGAACTTCGTTTTATGAGAGAGGCTTCAAATACTTTATTTATAAATTATATAATCAGGTTTCATTTGATGCCAAGTCATACAGTCTCGCAAAATTCAAAAGGTATATGAAAGCTGTTTTGCTAGGACTGACAGGATAATTACATGTGCCTATTATTATTATTATTATTATTATTATTGTTATTATTGTTATTATTATTTATTGTTGTTTGTTCATTATCTACATATATAATATTTAGTTAACACAATATTTAGATTTCTGTACTACCTACACTTACTTAAGTGCATATTCTTTATTGTAAAGCAAGGGTTAAGTGGTAGAGCACACTTGTTGTGAACTTCCCCTTGAGATTTCCAAGAATTATACTATGTATGACTTCATTATCATATGTAAATATTAACGGAAATAAAGACATTTATTATTATTATTATTATTATTATATTGATTATTTAATAAGACATGCGTAAACTGCTTTTCGTTCCCTAATATTTCATCATTTGAAGAAATAATTTTGACTGTCATACAAGCACTTAACAACACATTTCTTAACACTAATATGTTGGTTTGAATTGAAATTTAAGTATCTGTTTGTGTGTGTTTGTTTTCTATACATACTGGTTTGGTATGTGTTATCTAATTTTTTAATTAAAATATCTAAGAAAGGTAATTCATTATTATTTTCTATTTCTATTGTAAATTTAACTGAAGGTTTTTTTTCGTTAATCTGATTCAAAAAAATACTTAAACATTCTTTACTATAAGGCCATATAACAACATAATCCTTTAATTGACAAAACTGTCACAAACCTGTCAAATCGCGAACTAAATATATGCGAGAAACTAGTATTAACTAAAGGCTTAAATTATGCTTTAACACCAAAGGCTATTCCTAAATTTGATATAATAACTGCAATTGAACAGGCTGCACAGAAGCTACCATTAGATGATGCTAATGAATACCGAATTCGTTCTAAAATTAGAGAAACAATATAAGACTAGAGATAATTTAACATCCGATGAAAACCATTCAATTTCATCTCTAAAAAATGATCATAGCATTAAAATTTTACCATGATAAAGGCAATGCCACAGTAATCTTAGATACAGCTATATATGATACAAAAATTACGAACTTGATAAATGATGGAAATTATTCCGAACTAAATAAAGATCCTACAAGTTCTTTAGAAAACAAAATATCTAGAGTCTTATTTAAACACAAGAACGAATTTACACATATTGAAAGAAATATGTTAACTCCACATCACAGCATTCTCATTTCTATGGTTTGCCAAATATTCATAAACCAGACATTCCCTTAAGACCAATTGTGAGATCAATTAATTCTCCATGTAGCAAACTCTCAAAATATTTATTAAAAATCCTAAATCCATTATCAGCTTTCTCCGAGTCTTACATTAAAAACAGCAAACATTTTTTGGAAAAGCTGCCAGAAAATCAGTTTAACAATAATCATCTAATTGCCAGTTTTGATGTAGTAAACCTATTTATAAATGTTCCTGTACATAAAACATTAATAATAATTTAAAACAAATTGCAACAAGATGGGAATTTGGCGAATAGAACTAAGTTAAGCATCGAAACTATAATAGAATTACTTACACTTTGCATTACAACAACATATTTTCAATTAAATAATGACTTCTATTAACAAGACTTTGGGATGGTCATGGGTTCTTCATTACATTTTCATGGAAAATTTTGAGGAAAGTAATATTAATAATCCAGCTTATAAACCCATTGTATGGCGGAGATATGTAGGATATATTTTTGCTATATGGCCCTATAGTAAAGAATGTTTAAGTAATTTTTTGAATCGGATAAACGAAAAAGAACCTTCAACTGAATTTGCAATATAAATAGAAAATAATAATGAATTTACTTTTCTTAGATATTTTAATTAAAAAGCAGTGTGTATAGAAAACAAACACACAAACAGATACTTAAATTTAAATTCAAATCAACTTATTTGTGTTAAGATAGGTGTTGTTATGTGCTTGTATGACAGAGCCAAAATTATTTCTTCAAATGATGTAATATTAAGGAACGAAAAGCAATTTATAAAAACTGTCTTATTAAATAATCAATATCCTGAGAGTTCTGTTGATAGTCAGTTATTGAACATTGGTAGTGGAGAGAACATACTATCACAACCTGAGGTATTTAGGTCAATGGCAGTAATTCTATATATACATAGTTTATCGGAAAATTACGAAAAATTGAGAACAGGTTTTCCGTACGAACGGTTTTTCAAATTGAGAGTGAGGAAGCAAACTCCCACAGGACACGTTTCCATGAACGGCGACAACATCCAATGGCACGATACCGTCAAGTACCTTGGCGTTATCATGGACAGAAGCCTGACGTGGAAACAAAGCACGGAAGCGATTATACAGAAGGCGAGGACGAGAAGGACTCTACTCTATCCCATGATAGGTAGACAAAGCCAACTCAACCTAAGGAACAAGCTCACGCTCATCGGGACCCTCATTGCACTCATTCTGACCAACGCCTCCGTTGCCTGGGGATACCAAGCAGCCACCTACTTGAAGAGGATACAAGCCGTGGAAAACGTCGCACTCAGGTGCGCCGTGAATGCACCATGGTTTGTCAGAAACGCCGACATCTTCAGAGACCTGGAATACACCCCGGTAACTGAAGTCATCCAGGACAGGGCGAAGAAACTATACGCCCGTGCAGCAGAGCATGGGAATCCGCTGGTCAGACAGGCGACTGACTACGACCCCAACGACGCTCCTAGGCACAAGAGGCCGAAGCTCCAGATCCTGGATAATGGGTAAGTATAACTAACCTTCCTTTCAGCCCGATCTTCAAGCCACGCCGCAAGGAGACAATGACCAAAACCCCAAATCACCCGATCCCGGGGGTATCCAGCAAGCAACCCGCTAGGTACCCTTACCCTAGCCCGTGCCGGCCTGCGACGCTAAAAGAAGCGTCCTTGGCCGAGCACAATCCTTGAGCTACACAGCCCAAAACTTCCTTCCGACGAAATCGGAGCATATGATGCCAATTGGCACCCTGGGCTCCGACTAGTCACACACCCCCAAACCCTTCCAAACTCCGAGAGGGTGCGGCAACAGCCGTTCCCTCTCACGACAGACGAAAGACGCTCCCGGGAGCCGACATGCCAGCGAAGAAAGAAACTGAAGACAGAAGAGCGCCAGAAGAAACGACCCAGCTGGCGGGGTCCAACAGCTAGGACCAGGGGAGGTCTGCTAACTTCGCCTACACCGTCTGCATTTGCAGGTGGGGTAGTCGTAAAAAGCAGACCCATCCATTACGAGGCCGGTCCAGGTCTACAGCGATGATTGGGACAAAGAGCTCAAAGCTCGACTCCTAATCATCCGAGACCGTCATCAAAGTTAAGAACTTAAAGAATCCGCGATTATTTTATTAAACGAGGATAGATGCGTTTCAAATTATTCAATAGATTTTTGTACTAGTTGGTTGCCCATTCTTAGATACGAAGTAAGTAAAAATAAGGTAAATATAATTTAATGCCTCACGTGACTATGGAAATACATAAACAAAGAACTGTCATGGTTGACGGCCAAAAAGGTTTTGAGAACGGAAGTAGATTTTCTTCCGAAACGTTAACTGCCTATAGCTTTCATTTTCATTTTTTAGTTTATAACATTGTTCTAGTTAATATATTTCTAGGTGTGAGACTTTTTCAAACCGTCACGTATTCAAGAACCAACCTCTGTCTGATCCGTTTGGCGCAGAGATTTTTTCATTAAAAACTTATAAATATTTTTCAGTGGCAAAATACCCAACAAAAAGTAAGAGAATCTGAATATGCCACAAATAAACAGTTATAGACAAAACATAATTCAATCCTGTAAAAAAAAAATGTTTACTGCATGTATTTAAAATGGAGTTTAATATGCAATCATCAGAAACTGCAAGTGCTTTATATAATACTTATTTTAGAACTTCTCGACTTCAGCTCCCCAATTTGGTCGCCGTGCCGTGGCTAGTGCCTGGCAAATATGCAATTGTAATTTAAAAGTGATACTCGTTTTATGACGTACAGATACTTTCTTATGGGATGAGTATTTTCCTCAATATATTTCAAGGTACATGATCAAAACGAAATTTTTCACTTTTTGGAGATAATTGTCAATTTTTGAAGAAATGTTTCTCGGAAAGATCTGGACGCATAGAACTGCGTATGTGCTTAAACTGTAGCAAATTTAATCTACTTTAAAAAAAAGTATCACAATAGTTTCTCTACAACGCTTATTTTAGGAGATATTGAGCAAAACCCGAAACAAATGAATTTCGCTGTTTTTTTGTTTTGGCAGCTCGCACAGGTCTTTCGAAGCTGCAAACTTGATTCCTTACTATTGGCGTAGGTCTTAACACGTTAACTGCCATGAAGCATACGTGATGTGCCTCGCACAATTATCCCACCCCGCTTCGAGGCACAAATGTAGTGATACCATATTATTAAATGGGAATGAAATAAGCTCGGCAATATGATGCAGATAGTGTAAAAACCCCCAGAAAATTATCTTTGTTTCGGATTTTATAGTCAATTGAAGTAAAATTTATATAAAAGATAAATAAGAAGGGCTAATATAAAGAAAAATAAAGACAAAAATTAATGTGTATTCATGTATTCATAGATACTTATTTGAAATTATATAAAATTAGCTTTATGTACTTGAAGAAGCAATCGACACAAAATGCCTTATTGCATGCGGAGAGTGTAGAGAAAATACGTCTGTGCTGCGAGGCATAAATGTTGTGCCACAAAGATTTTTGCAAAAAACGGTACAAAAATATTTCGCAACATTTTATAAATTATATTTTTATGATCTTACTAGTAAAATGAATTCGAAATACGATAAAGCGAAATTTGGCACAGAGGGTACGATTTTGATCCTATCATTGTGGCACTTAACGTGTTAATCACATATTGAAACATTATAATTACATGGACTTTTGCAAGGCCGAGTCCTTTTTGCTGTATAAATTGACTGACGTATTACTTATCTTATTCAATCTGATATTAACCCCGGGTATTTCTCTAACGTCTAGAATCTATCCAGAATTACTTCTAATCATAAAAAGGTGCTAAAAATGATTCTGTGAATTGAAGACCCACGGCTATAATCTTATAAGGTCTTGCAAGGTATAAAAACACAATTTCATATAGGGTCGATCAACAGTTCCTAATCTTATGATTGACGTTATATACAATGAATTCTAGAAGGCTTCTGATAGATTTGACGCTGTCATACTTTTAAATAGTTTCAATGAATAAAATATCCAAAATATAACATTTACAGCAGGGCTATCGTTATTATTTTACAAAACTTTCCAACGCTATCTCTAATGTTAGAATAGGTAAATTAAACGACTATTTACTGTTATAAGGAAATCGTTCATTATGTACCTATGCCTTTTCGGTGATTTATCAGGGCCACATGTAAAACGTTAAGTTTGTACATAAATATGCGCAAAACGAAGCCGAACTGTTTTGTATTGTTTCCAGTGATTTATGCATTCATGCGGGAATACGCTGAAACGATTGAAACTTGGGCCATGCTACGGGAAAATATAAATTTCTGTGCGAATTTTATATTCATATATGATGATAGTTGAACGCTTGAAATTCGAATACCTTACTGAATTTCAAATAAGGATCATCGAAAATGGAGTAGTACAAATAGATGTATTATTGGATGTTCTTAGTGATATTTATTAGGAAGTCATAGAATTATATGACGTTGGTATTATATGCTATGTATACAGTGAGATGGAAATGTATGAAATAAATGCATTATTTCAAAAGCACATAGTTTAAGAAAAAAATCCAGAGACAGGTCGATTTTAATATTTAAATGCGGCATCTCGTTGTTGTGTCATCCGCATCGCAGTGGTGACATCATCGATTTTCTTTTAATAGAAACACAACACAGCCCGTTTTTTATCTATCTGACCATATAGTAATATTAATAAAATTATACTGGGAACATTATCTACATGGTCGGCCTCAACATATTTATCAGCCTACCTCATCGAATCTTCAATAAATTAAAATATACACAGTGGACAAAAATGTATTTTATGTTTATGGTTAAGAGTAACCGTTACAACAAATTTTCAAATTGTTGACCTTCAGCAATAATGTAGCGTGATAGACGGGAAACAAATTCTTGCTGAATTTTTGCTATCGTTTCTGAAGTTATTTGTTAAATTTTCACTCTTACTAGAGTAGAGTATATTGTATTCGATCGTCACAAATTTAAAACAGGTAATATCGCTCGTAGAGAAAAAAAAATCATATTACTGTGTTGGTGATCAAATTCTGAACAACTTTCAAAATGCCCATCCGTATGTCCGTCTGTCTGTCTGTCTGTCCATCCTTCACGTTTGTTGCAAGCACTATAACTTAAGAACGAAAGGTCAGATGGTATTGAAATGTGTACAGCAAGTGTTAGCTAGAGGTTCTTGAACAAAATCAAATGTATTAAATTCATAAGTTTATATTATATAATATTGCTACATTGCACAACCGGCTAATTAGGCAATAGTCCCCAATGTTTATCAACTTAACAATAAGTCTGTCACAAATGCGATAAATTTGGGCCAAACTTTGGCGGCTTAGATTCATCTCGCTAATAGAAATAAACATTATTTTTTATTTATAATAACATGCGGAGAGTATATTATAGAATGTGCAACAATTATATAAAAAGTTCAGTAAATAGGGGAAGAGTATAATGGTTAGCCTGTTCGTTCTTTTAAATCTTCTGAGGTTTGCGATCTATTTACTTACATAAACTTTGCTTACTGTATATCCCGCCTAAGATTACATAACTTTGCCGCTAGAAGATAGAACGAGAGGTAGGTCACTATACAATAGACGTAGCCTTAATATATCATTTATGTGACATCAAATGTGATGAACATATTTTTTCATTAACCACTTCTATTGAATAAAGGTAGTATAGAAATTACTTTCTTTAACAATTAAAAAATAATTATTTAGTATTTAAAGCATTTTTACATTTCTACCGCCGCCGCCTAGGTCTCATAAAGGAGATGCCGACTTTACTCCGAGTTTTCGTTTTTATACTGTCCCAATTGAGATCATATATACTATACGTACTATTCCTAATTTTTTGTTATTAAAAGTTATTAACAATAATAGCATCAAATTTAGGCACAAATTGGGTACTTTTATTATTTTTCATCAATTTCTTGAAAATTAAGAGCAACAGGACAAAATACTATACATCTTTTTCGGTACAGCATAAAATTTTCTAAAATAATGGTTATAACAAAAACAAAGGTATATGTGATAATTAAGTTTGTATAGGCCACCAAAGTCGCTAATTACGGCATTTTTCGGTCATTTTTACAATTAAGAATCTGAAAAAATTATACACTATTTGTATACTCTAAACACACTGTCCATGGCACAATAGATTTTTTAGACCATTTTTTGTTTATATTATTAGTATATAAATAAAAACAAGTGACTTTTTTGTACTGTCATAGTCCTTTGCGGTTTTCAGATCTTAAGATAATATTTAAGATAATAATTTTTAAGAAATGACAAAATAATAAATGTAGATATTAGAGAAGAATTACAGGCATTCAACTTAAACGACAGAGTAAAAGAAAACCATATGAAATAGCATGAACACTTGAATAGAATGCTCAAAGAAAGACTGCCCAATAAAGCTCTGCACTGTAAGTGCGCAGGAAGACGAAGCGTAGGTCGCTCGAGGAATAGATGATAGGTACTGTAAGAGGCAACAGTACCTAAAACATGAAGCGCAAAAGAAGAAGGAAGAAGAAGGCTGTGAAATCTGATGTCATAATTTTTGTGTGTTCTTAAAGGTGGTTCAATTTTTTCAATAATTTTACATTTAAACTATTAACTTTAGGGAAACAGTGTCAGGGCCAAAAATGTTTATTTACGTGCAATGATGATACAGGAGGTTTTTCATAATTTTTCATCAACTTTTATAAATATCGCCCCGGAGGCAGCGAGAGTTTTCGTGAAATCATTTCTATAAGATTTTTTTCCAAAGATAGTTTAGATAGTATGTATAATGAAGGTGCAATTCTACCAAACTCTTAGTGGTGCATAAATGAGTAAAAAATTAAACATGTTGCAAAAAAATAGATGGACGAAAATTTCGTTTTTCGAATTGTCACGAATTGTCAAAAAATGACGATTCGCCTTCGCTCCTGCCAGCCTCAATTTTCGATTTTCACCTCGCCATTCACGTTGTACGGTCATTGCCGACCTTCTCCTCGCCATCGAGACATAGAACAGGTCTCCGATCGCCGTATTTATTCAGTTCTTATGTTTGAAAAATTGACTTGCGGTCGTGCTAATCGGCGACTATTTTTAAGTGGTTTCCCGAGTTCGAATTCCGCTCGGAGATACTATCTAAACTCTCATTGGAAAAAAAATGTAGCTTTACAGATATTAACGCGAAAAATCTGTCGCTGCCTCCCGAGCTAATATGTTTGTTAGTATGTCATATACTAACTATACTTTTTTACTTGTAAAAAACCCGGAAAAAAATCCTTACAAAATTATTGCACTTTAATAATCATGTCTTAACTCTTACACTTTTCCCTTAAAGTTAAGTAGAGTAAAAGATTCTTGAATATCGATAGTGATGAAACTGTCTAGTTTTGACAAGTAATATAGCCTAGACTGTTAATTATTTGCGGTCGTGCCATCGAACTGTTATCTACACCATCTGAAAAATTTGTACAATTTCACTGAGAGCCAATAAGAATTATGTAAAACAAATTTTAAAAAACGCAATGTTCGAGTTCTACATACACTGGACCCTAAAAACGATATTTTCTGCAAAAATGAAGCTGTCCATTTTAATGATTCCGACAGTCATTACAAATTATTAAAGACGAAATATCAACAAATCTAAATGTGGTTGTTTTATGGTTTGATTTCGAATATAATTTCAACTAACTTTGTAGTAACAAAGTGCTTTCCATATTAACTATTCACATAAAAGCAGCTAATCAATAAGCAGTAGATTAGAAACATCGGCTTAAAGTTTTTGAATCTCCGTCCATTAATTCCTCACTAATGGGTATTGGTCAGAAGAGGATGCCTTGAAGTAAATGATCAGGCGGGGTATTAGCTAAATTTCCATTTAATGAGTGGGATAACGATATGTGCGAAGCGAGATTACTTGGTGCATAGAGCTGAGGCTTCTAATGAGCTCCTCTATCTCAACTTGTCTGCAGTAGTTTGGCAAGTTTCCTTGATTTCTGCTACGACCCTTTGATCCTCCTTTTTATATTTATTGCTAGAGAGAGTCCTTTCTGAAAGTTTGCTAATTTAAAATGTGAAACATGCCTGAAGTAGCTTCACTCGAGCAATTTTATATAGGTTTCAGCTTTTACGAAAAATTTTATTAGCTTTGCAACATTCACTGAAAATAGATAAGTTGTGGATATTTACATACAGTTTCCGTGATTTGTATATGTATCCATTGGTGGTTGCATGAATATAAACGTAGAGTATAGTAATTAGATTGTGCTGTTATAGTGCAGTCAAACTAAATCACCTAAAAAAGTTTTTTGGAAAAAGTTGACCTGCCTTTAAAAAAGTCGGTAAAAGTATTGAACCATTCTTTATAGGATTTTGCAAACAGCAGAAAAAATAACTATCTATAACTAAAAGAAAAACTTTGTGTAGAAATGTTAATGAAATCTTTGCATTCTTTCGATAACCTGAATTCTGGTTATGCTAGCAAATTTAAAAGTATTTACACAGAACTTCCATCTTTATTTATACAGGGCGGTCACTCTCAAAAATTATTAAATAAGAAACGACATGTGAGAATAATAATCGGAAAGTAGTTATCACTATTATTGCAAAGAAAACCTGATAACTTTTGGTCAAAAACACAGACAGAGTGGTCATCCAACAGAAAAATTCACAGACCTTGCATCTTTCGCAAGTATCTTAAGCGTATTGAAAATACCAGATGCACCTATACGGCTCTTAGAGTCCCAGGATGGATGGCTAGGATGATAGGTATTTTCAACATTATTTGCATTAGGTACCATTAGCCATTAGTTATGAAATAAAAAAAAAAATAAAAACTTTTATCAAATTTAATAATACCACTTAGGTTCATTGTAATTGGACCCATGTTCATTGATAAAAAAAAATCATATTAACCCAGCTATCATCTGTCAAATTTTGTCATAAAGCTTGTAGAACACCCTGTATAGTGCTTTTCTACTGTACTTTTTTATATCATACTGAGATGTGTTTGATAATTTTATTTACATAATTTTAAATATATTTGTCCATACGATCGAATTAAGCTAGTCCATGTTTTATTGGGTTATTTTGTTTTTTTAATGTTAATTTGAAAGTGACGGTGTTCTGTAAGAAATAACGCAAGTTATGCAAACTAAGTGACATACGATATGGCAGTGTCGGCATGTATCACAAGTTTAGGAGTGTTTATGTTTATATTTCAGTTTTGAGATACTCCTTGGATTGTTATTGAAACGTGATATCCCTAATAGCATAGCGTTGAGTGAACGGTACGGTTACAAGGCCGGCGCAGCGGCCTAGACAGATCTGTTGCTCTGGATACGTTTTTCGTAAGATGGGTCCTATAACATGCGCCCAGTAATATTTTCAATACTAAAAATTAAATGTTAAATGAAAGGTGCCAAATATGGAAGCTTTGCGCAAATGACTTTACAAATTCCCACAATATCTGGACTATTTCTTGGGGATCACCACTCTGTATATCTCTTAATAAAACTATAATAGGTGCCTTCTTCGACAATTGTATTAACTATAAGTCAAATATTATTGCCATCTGTCATATTCTTACTTCCACATGGCTTCTGCTACGAAAACATATTAATTAATATAGATTTATAGAAAACATCTACAAGCAACGTATCCTTAATCATCTGAGAAAAGAAGATAAGAAAATATTTCCATCATTACAATTAAAATGTTTATTAACTTTCGATCAAAAAACTACCAATATAGCGGAGTCAACAGAGATTTTCACTTTGGAAAAATTCCGGGAAGCGGTAACTTTTGAAAATACATCTCTGAACATGTCAGGAACAACATACCAAAAGTTATCAACAATAGCCCATGAGCGTCAAGTTACTTGCAAAATACCAGTTTTGTCAAATACCTCTTAAAATATTTTTTTTCTTAAAAAAAAAAAAAATAGTTACGCCATTCGAAACTACGAGCACATCAAAAATGTATATGAAGTTTTTTTGTACGATCAAAAGTGTAGGTTCCAGATTTTTTTTAACGCACGAAAATGGAACGCGGCGACATGTAAGTAGGACGCCGGCGCGGCCTCGGGCGCGATATTAGTAAATAGGTGGTTAGTATACATATCAAATTTTATCACTTTCTCAAAATTTTGAAATTTTGGAGGTGTACATCTTCAAAAATAAATTTTTGAGATTTTTATCACTCGCCCTTTATATACATTACTTCAAGAGTAGTATGTGAAAGTTTCAGGGCTTTGTCTTAAAAACTGTAGGAATGCTATTACCGATTTCATTGGAAATTCTTTATGTTCCGACTTCATATATGTACTATTCCTACATACATTCATTATTTTATTTGAAAATATAATAATCCAATAGCCACATGTTTCTCCTTACATTTAGGCTTTGTTGAGCTCAATTTCATTAATTGGTTCAAAAGTTACAACAAATTTAGTGTAGCGCGCCCGTGGCGGCGCTCGCTTCGTGCGCCGCGCCGTACTTACGTCTTGTTGCGCTTCATTTTCGTGCGTGAAAAAGAAATATCTGTAGCCTACATTTTTGACTGTACAAAAAAACTTCATATACATTTTTCATGTAAAATTTCCCGTACTCTCGAATGGCGCAATTAGTGAGTTGAAGAAAAAATTATTTTAAGAGATAGTTGACAAAAACTGGTATTTTGCAACTAATCTGTTTAATAACAAATCACACTCATGGTCTAATGTCGATAAATTTTGGTATGTTGTTCCTGACACATTTAGAGATGTATTCTCAAAAGTTACCGCTTCCTGGAATTATTCCGAAATAATGCATATTTTCAGCCTCTATCGACTCCACTAATATTGTCAGGTATTTTTTAATACGCCCATGACACTTGTGTAAACTGCAAGGCCTGTCAACTTTTTGTTGGAACTTGTAATCAGTACAGATGTAAAAAAATTTTGGAAGAAATCCGACCTCCACAAGCCACTTAAAAAAATTCAAAATGAAGTTTTTTTGTCGCTATTTAACATATTTCTAGTTGTACCGCAAAACAACATATTGTTCGTAATGAAATTGTGAGGATGCACAATCTGCTTACTTGCAAACAATGAAAACAATTGATTACCATCTTTAAGGATTTGGTAACTTAACATACGTTTTGATGAAACGAAACTTTAGGAAAATATGCTTCTAGTGCATGCCATAAATAAATACATGAAATGAAATCTGCTGTAAATGCAGCAGAAGGGAAATGTTTGTTGTATCATGTTTCTAGCAGAGTTAATACCGTCATTCCAAATTTCAAGGCGATATATTTACAGCAATAGAAACACAATTTAAATTGAATCGTCGATAAGTGGATCGTCATGTAACAACATTTTCTTTAAATTGTAGGTTTTCTCACATACTTTTCAGTGGAATTGTCATAGAATTTCGTCGCATTTGTTTAATGTTTTTAAACAAACGTAATTTTTCATCATGAAAATTATTAGTATGCGTGAGTATGCACAAAAAATAATAATTTCAAAGAACGGTTTCGCAAACGCCAATTTGGCCAAAATATCTCATTTTTTATATTTTATCTATTTAAAAACAGACCAAGTAACATAATGACTTGAAATTTACACTAAACATTTCTTGATGTTTCGCTGAACTTATTAGCTTGTTTTAAAAGTGAATTATTTTTTGCTTGCATATAATAGTAACAAAACATATTCTTTATTGGTTTTGGCAAATAGTAGAAAAAGTAATCTATGAAAAATAAAAACCGCTGCCTAAGGAATCACTACTTCCACATCCAGATTTTTCATCCAAGTCACTTTAAAGGAAACATCTTAATAAGATTTGCACTCTAGTATGTGGAAATTATTGGTCTTAGAATTTTAATAATATTTGGGGCAAATGTCATAAAAAAGTTTGAGGCGTTGGTTTCTACCATATACGTTAAAAATGAAGTTTCTAGTTTACCCTACTTATTTCCCCTACTCACAACCTACCACCTCCCACCCTTTCAATGGAATCATCTCAATCAGATGTCGTTACAATACATACGTGTACTAAATTTCGAGTCAATATCTCAAGTTTATATTATCAATCCCATTAATAATGGAGAGGAGGTGGTGAAGTTTGAAAAATATCAGAAAGAAATCTGTGGCCTTGGTTTCTAGTGTATACACCAAATACCAAATTTCTGTATTCTTACCCCAGCTTAATTTACTTATTTTCCTCTATTTACTCCCATTTAACACCCAACCCTTCAAAGGAATCATCTTAAAATATAATCTAGTTCCAGATGGAGTTATAATACATACATCTACTAAATTTCATGTGAATATCTCAATTTCATTTTATCAACCCCTTTCAAAAATATAAATAATCTGAGACCTTGGCTTCTAGTACAAACGCCGAATTTCAAGTTGCTGTACTCTTACTAGCTTGCTTTACTTATTTTGCCCCATTTACCTCTATTTAACCCCCAATCCTTCAACCGAATCATCTCAAAATATAATCTAGTACCAGATGCCGTTATAATACATACGTGTACCACAAATGAATACCTCAATTTTATTTTATCAACCCCTTTAATAATGGAGTAGGGATGGTGGGGGGGTTGAAAAATATTATAAATAATCTGAGACCTTGGCTTCTAGCACATACACCACATTTCAAGTTCCTGTACTCTTACCAACTTGCTTTATTTATATTCCCCTATTTACTCCTAAAGAACCCCCAACCCTTCAACGGAACCATCTCAAAATATAATCTAGTTCCAGATGTCATTATAATACAAACGTGTACCAAATTTCAAGTGAATATAACAATTTTATTTTATCAACCCCTTTAATAATGGAGTGAGGAATGGTGGGGGGATGGAAAATATCATAAAAAAATTTGAGGCCTTGACTTCTAGTACATATACATAAAATTTCAAGTTCCTGTGCTCTTACCAGCTTGTTTTACTTATTTCCCCCTATTTACCCCCCAACCCTTCACCGGATATATTAAAAAAACAATCCAGTTCCAGATCTCAGTACAATATATACGTATACAAAATTTCAAGTCAATACTTAAACCGTTCCAGAGAGAACGTGCGGACAGAAAAAGTTACAGACAAACAAAAAAAATGTTTTCGCTCAAATTTAAAACATCGACCTATCATGACATTCTAAACCTATTTCAAGTAAAAGAAATTTTGACATTTTTTTTAAGATTACTATACTTCCAATCCAGTACGTGAATGTGGAAGTAAAAAAGAAAAACTGTCTATAAAAATATTAATTTATTCAATCTTTGCATTATATCGATGATAACCTGCATTCTGGTTATGCTAGCAATTAAGAGATTCTAAAATGTATTTATTTATTTCTTATTTGGCAGTTCTCATTATAACACTAATATCCACATAGCCTCTTACGACCATGAAGAGTAAATTAGTATCCACATAGCATGAAGAGTTAAAAATGAGAAAAAGAAAGCCCTAAACTGAATTTATTTACAGACCTTGTCTATAAAAAATTACATTCAAATGAATTAAACTTACATGAAGGATTGGTTATCTATCATTCTGTCTCTTGGAAATGATTAACCTTTGAAACGTTCCTCGCCCTTATTTGCAGCTCCTCAGAAAGACATAAAGCTACTCTTAAGACGTTTGTATCAGCCATGAGTTTAAAAAGGGGTTACAAAGTGATTATTTTTCGTTATTTTTTAACAGTAACCTCATCACTACTTCTATTGGAAATTTAAAATAAAATTTACGAAAAAGCATAAAATGTCCTGTTGGCTGGTTGTTATCATTGTTAATACCCTTTTAATTCTCAAAAAAGCAGTTACATTTTTGAATTTCAACAATTCAACGCCGTTAGAGAGCTATTTCCGCAAGTCGTTTCCAGGTTTGGTGACCATTTCTGGCTTCCGAGATTACCGGGTCTTACTCCCTCGGACTCCTTTTTATGGGTACAACTAAAGTGTAAACTCCATCCATGGATGCATCTATATTTAACAGTAATACAGATGAGAACCCGGTTGTAAAGGAGACGAAAAACATTATTGAAACATATTCTTTATAGGATTTTGCAAACAGCAGAAGAAATAACTATTTATGCCTTTCTGATGAGCTCAGAATAAGGGTGAAAAAACGTTTCAAAGGCTAAGCATTTCCAAAAAACAGAATGATAGATTTCATGAAAATGTAATCCATTAGAATGAAAGTTTTTTAAGACAAGGTAGGTAAATAAATTTATTTTAGGCCTTTGTTCTCATTTTTAACTGAATCTTCATTACCGTAGGGGGTTATGTAGATGCTAGTCTAATCTGCATGGCCGTAGGGGACTGTGTGGATGCTAGTTGTTGAATGAGAATTTTCAAATAAGATATGATACAAATTTATTTTAGGATTTTAATTTGCTAGCATAACCAGAATTCAGGTTATCGAAAGAATGCAAAGACTTCATTAATATTGTTACACATAGCTTTTTTTTGTTCTCATAAATAGTTATTTCTTCTGCTGTTTGCAAAATCCTATAAAGAATATGTTTCAATACAATTAAGCAAACAAATAATAATTCACTTTTAAAGAAAAACATTATTTATTTATTTTGCGTGCTATCAAATGAATACAAGATTTTACTTATTTCTTTCACGCAGAATCAAAATATGTTGCAGTTCCTTAACGTAATGGCATAAATTTTTCTCAGGAAAAATAAAACTTACAGTAATGACATTCTAGAACAATTTAAATAATTATGGAATTTGAAAAAAATTGTTGCTATTTTTTAGAAATTATACCCTTCCTAACTGAAATGAAGTGTATATGTTTATTGTTTATAGACCATATTTGTTTAAAATATCTTGTATATAAGATGTATATATGCTCATTAAAGATGGCCCAACTTGTGTAGTAAATTGACTGCCACGAAAACGAGAAATGGTAGAAACAGAATAAGACATACAAAAGAACAACACTGTATCTCTGATGTAAAAACTTAATTACTGAGTGTAATTAATGTACAATATTATTTTTAACAGTTTGTGGAAGTAAAAGAAAGGAATGTAAAAGAATCTTAAATCTTATGCTAAAAAATGCGCTGTTTTTCTCATCTCCGTGAACCCGATAAAATGGCGATTTTCCTGCTACAACGCGTCTTAAAGTTAAAGCTGAAATTAAAGGTAGATAACCACTTGGTTTTTTTTCATCCGACCCTTCGACCCTAATACATCTTCTTTTCAGCGAGGAATTGGCATTTACTCGTTTGTCTGCAGCATCTCGAGCACGCACGTATTTTTTCACAGAGAGGCGTCGTTGTCGACGGGGCACCGTCCCCTGCGTCCATTTACAAGTCCTCCAACATGATTCAAGCCTCACCCGTACCCCCGCAACTTTAAGGCCTTCTGCTTTTGACATTTTCCACGTTTCCTTTCTGGATGAAAAACTTTCACCATTACTATCTAGAATGTGTCTTTTTGTCCTCTTAAAGTTGAAGCGGGTTTCCGTTCCAATGTTGCCAAATGTTTGTAAGTAGGTCACGATTTGGCGCACTACTCACTTATCAAATGTTAGTAACAAAGATGTACGTGACTCCAACTGTTGGACAGCAGTTTTACAAACTTTTATTGTGATATAACAAAGCGCTGTGTAAGGTTAAATGATTAGATTTTGCTCACCTTTTACATTTACGGAAAGATACTTTTCATTTGTTTGGTACATTCTAGTATCTTCTCTATGACAAGAATAAGTAAATTAATTCTATTGTGTAAGATTATGGATCTAAATTCAGAGCTAGACGGATAAAAGATAGGATAAACTTCGGTTACAAAAACAAGAAACACGTTTTCCGTCTTGTCGAGAAGGTACTACTACGCTTTTTTGAAAACTTCTGAGATGAAGAGGCTTTTTATCGATGTGAACTAAAATAAGTTACATATCTATTTGTGTTAAATGTTTGTAATAGACAGCATAGTCAGGGAGCTGTAATGGTAAAAAGTCCGAGATGCCGTGGGCGTCCGTCGACTTGATAGATGGTCCCCCTGAACCACTCGGTACCTTCAGTTTAGCTATTGGTCGTGATCTGTAGAATTTATAACCCCGAGAAGGTCACTCCGAATTGACGAAATTTGAAACCTGTCTGTCGACTAAAAAATTACATTCTAGGACTCATCACAAACCCGGCGCTATCTTTTTTGCATTCGGTCCACGAGGTCCAATATGGGCAACTAACCGAATTTTTTTTGAAATTTTTCTGTCCGAGATGTGAAGAGCCTTCAAAATCTTTTCCAACTTGTTCTCCCAGATGGAAAAAGTACCAAAATCCAATGGACAGTGAAACTATTCACCAGAATTTTCGGAATTATGAGGGAAAATGTCTATCAACTATTTTTCTGCTAATAATTGTAACCATAAACGATCCCTTAAACAATTTTTGGCCACCCTTCAAAAATTTCCAAAATGTGGCAAGATAACTGGCCTTCACAGATTATTTGCATGAATATTCTTAATAGTGGATGTCAGTGAAAATTACTTCGTATAAAACTGAATGTTTTACGACTTAAAATAGAGAAAATAAGGAGTCTCATTTCCTCCATTTTTCGCGACATTAATTAATTTAGTGAGTCTCATTTAATGTGGTGGGGGAAATATATGTACTGAGAAGCTATTACTGGGGGTAATTAGTGTAGTGGGGAAATGAATGTAATGGGACCTAAATTATGTAATGTGGGTGATTAGAATTATAGTGGGAGCAATTAGTGTGGTGGAGGTAATTAGTGCGTTAGGGGTGGTAATTAGTGTGATGGGATTAATTATGGTAATTGAAGCAATTTGTACGTTGGGAGGGTCAATTGGGGCAATGAGAGTAGTTCGAACTGGTGTGTAATGAGGGTAACTGGACATGTGATGAAGGGTAATTAGTATAATTATAATAATTAGTGTAATTAGGGATAATTGGAGTAATTAATGTAATTAGGGGTAATTGGCCTAATGAGAGATTGTGGTGCGTGGTAGCTAATTAGTGTAATTCAAGATGAGTGTAATGAGGGTAATTGATTTGCTGCAGTAATTAATTTACTTCTGATAATTAGAGTTGTTATGGTAATTTAGGTGGCAGGTAGATGGATTTGTTTATAAAATGCAACAAGTATTAAACAATGTTGCCCAATTTTTTGCAACTTAAGTACAGAATACAATTTGAGAAATATTACTTCCATATCCACATAGTAGTGCAAGTAAAGTACCACCCCCCACCACCCCCACTCCATTATTAAAGGGGTTAATACAACGAAAAATTGGGATATTTATTTTGGTAATTTGGTACACATGTATTATAATGACATGTGGAACTAGATTATATTTTGACTTGATTCCGCTGAAGGGAAATAAGTAAAGCAAGGCGGTAAGAACCCAGAAACTTGAGAGGCCTTAATAATTTTTGTAAAAATTGATTTCTTAGGCAACTATTTTTTAAGAATCTCTAATTCGTTGGTGAGAATATTCCCTCAATTTGCATATGAAAATCGATTACAGAACCCTGCAGAGAAGTTGTAATGATTTGTATATTTATTATTTTAAATTAACAAAAAACCTATGAAATATTTAATGCAGTTTGCAGTTATAACGTGTCGATTAGAATAACTTTTATATGAATGAGATTTTATGAAAACGTAATTCATTAGAATGAAAAAAAATTTAAAGACAAGGTAGGTAAATAAATTAATTTCAGGCCTTTGTTCTCATTTTTAACTGAATTTACATATCGTAGAGGATGTAGATACTAGTTTAACCTGCCTAGCCGTAGGGGACTATGTTGGATGCTAATGTTATAATGAGAGAATGGCAAACAAGAATTTTTACTTGTTAGCAAAACCAGAAGTCAGGTTATCGAAAGAATGCAAAGATTTCATTAATATTTTTACATACAGTTTTTCTTTTAGTTCTCATAGATAGTTTTTCTTTCCGCTGTTTGCAAAATCCTATAAAGAATATGTTTCATTACTATAAGCAAACAAATAATAAATAATTCACTTTTAAACTTTTATATTCATTAGTGAACATTAATGCCGCGATATTCTGTCTAGATTTGTCGTTAGTTGGGTATCGAACATGAAAGGAGGTCGTTTTAAACCAAGATCGATACTTCAAGATTCAATTTATCTATATTTTTAGTACATAATTTCGTTATCCCAAAATGATCTGCTTATTTTAGGCCCCTATAAAAGGCTGAATACTCTAGAGACGCCGTGAAAGCTAAATAAGTAAAGGAGCTCCGACGTCCTTCGAAGGTACATTAGAGGCAAACAATGAGTAGAGATAAGAGAGCCTGATGAAGAAGACACAATATCTCAAATAACAACAATAGACTGGAGAACAACAAGGCAGACTCGCATTCTTTTGTCCCATTTCCACTTCAACCAAACAACTGATGTTTGTTTACACGTAACTTTTAACAGTTTTAATAGTCAATATCGACTTTGCACGAAAATATACGAAGGGATGTCAGATCAAATGGCAGGCATTAGTGGAACACGAAAAGTTTATCCATTCGTGGAATGCTCTGGCAATTTTGATTTAAAAAATAGAAAACTACTTTTGCAACTTTTAGTCCCAATGTCACGACGTTCCAAAGAAATAATTATAAAGCATAATGGATTTAAATGTGAAAACAAACTTTGTCTCTAAATTAAATACAATACTCATTTATAAAATTCGCGTTGAACAAAATAACTGTAAAAATTAAATTCCATAAACTATGCTTAACACTGTTCAGGGAGAGTGAGAGTGGACCTTGTTGAGGGTGGTTGTATCGTGTGACGCTCCCGAAGAAAACACAAACAGAATCGGCTAAAATTCCATTAAACTCGATAAAATTTAAGTCATCGGTAGATTAAAAATTTCTGCGTAAAATGAAGTATAATAATAAGTACTGGAAAGTGTTTGTTAATAGTACAAAAAATTAAGTAAACATGTGTCTAGTGCAGTGCCTAGCTGGTCCGTCGAGTCGTAAATGGGAACAGACTCTCTCAAGTGGATGGTATGGGCAACATGTGTTTATAATCGCAATATAGACATACCAGATATGGACGAAAAGATTTGAAATAAACTGACTAGTTTATATAAAGCGGACTATATTAGTCAATTGAAAAAAAAAATATTCGTGTTTGTATCACCGGCAACTCCGGCAAAAATTAAGTAAAGTGGTAGCGTAATTGGATAAATGTTACATGGAATCCTAGGATTTTCAGGCGGTTTACATCTTAATTTGCCACTTATTTTTGTTTAGCTGTAATAGTTCAGTCAACGCGCAACGAGGGGTTTCACCTCTAACTTGAGTGCTAGTGAATGGATTTTGATGAAACCTTGTGCAATGTGTTTGTAATGACGTTAATAAAAAGTTGAACAAAAAAAGATTAGAGTAGGAAATGATCAGAAGGGGTGGGAAACACCCTTTTATTACGGGTTCCGTAACTTGTAGAATTTAGTCAAAAATGAAAAGAAAAAGAACAATATGTCTACCTTTCTTTGCCCAAAATAAGATGTTTTTATTCTTGTGAATTTTTTCGGGATATTGCCATTCGAAAATTCCCAATAGTGGGGGATGAAAAATGTAAAAGTCGAAAAAAAAAATTTTTTAAAATTCAGGTGAATGTATCATCGAAATACAAGACTTTTTTATTTGCAACTTTTCTGTAAGGTGCGCTTTCACAGAGATTTTCCGGAAAAACATGAAAACTACCTCTCTTTTTGAAATTGTAGCGTTTCAATAACATGTAATTTAAAAATTTGAAAATTTTCAGACACATGCATTGAGGCCTTCTAAACATTTCATGTCTCTTGGAATTTTTTTGTAACTAATTTTCCGAGTTACAGGCAGTTCTTCACGATGAATAATGTACTACATTTTTTTGCAAAAATTCAGAAAATGAGCGTGATTTATATACATTGGTATAAAAAAATGTGAAACCTAATATAATTATATAGTGTTTACGAAGCCTATTGAAACTGGTCAGTGTTAAAGCACAGGACCGTGCGCACTTAACTTGATATTTTGTCCCATGTATTTAACAATGGTATCGAGAATCGAATAGTAGTTGAAACTGTGCAGGCGAGTCCAAGACTGGCAATGTAATCAGCCTGGATGAACCATCTACGACTGCACTGGTTTAAAGACAATAAAACGGACAGGTCCATTAGCATAAAAAAACCTTGTAAATCGTTTCTCAAGAGATTGGCTGGCACCCGGGTATTCCTCAGTCCGATTGGTCGGTCGTTGTTTGAGTTATATCAGTCATTAGTCAACGTGGACTCGATATTTCTCCAGTGCAGTGCGAAAAATGGTTTTCAGAACAGCTTTATACCAAATATTCCGCCTAATTCGGTAATTGTATTAGATAATGCTTCCTATCACTCGCGAATATTAAATAAAATACCAAACACCAGTACAAGGAAGACATTTTAAAATTCATGAGAGAAAAAAATATGGAAATTCCTGTAAAAGTACCAATAAAGCGCGAATTACTGAAACGAATAAAAGAACAGAATTTCAAAAGGGAATATGTTATTGATAAGTTATCCAATATACACGGTCATACACTTTTGCGGTTACCTCCGTACTATGCATATTTAATCCTATCGAGGTGGTTTGAGCAACTTTAAAAGATCGTTTGTGAAAATGTAATGACTCTCCAAAGTTAAGCGCGGTAGTAGTTGATCATATAAGAGAAGTAATAAATGACCTCGACAATACTGATTTATGGAAAAACTGCGTTAAGCATGTAATTGAAAAAGAAAATCAATATCCAACACTACCCCCCATTGCGCCGATTATAATTCAACCGGATAATTATCCCTCTTCAGAAAATGAAGATTCGGACGCGTTAACTGTTTAATATATATTTTCGGAACAAAATGTTTAGCTATTATACTAGGTATGAAGTTTACTTTTTTATTGTTACATTTCTTGGAATATATTTTATTTAGTTGGCAAGAAATTTTAATTTAAGTTACTTCATTCTAGAGAAATATTTTAATTTTGTTTTTATTTGTTTTATCTATACAAGAAACTTAAATTTTATTTTTACTATTTAACATCCTTGCCCCTCGCCAATCTAACCTGTCCCATTCCTTCATCCCGGCAAGGATATGTTCATACCTTCTCGTTGTTCCTTGCTGATAATAACATATTTCAATGTAGAATGGGATAACTTTAAAACTAAACCCAATCAATTTAAATATTTAACCTTTATATCTAAAACTGACACAATACTTCAAAAATATGTTATTGGATAAATGAACAAAAATAGCCTATCTAATAAACAAAAGATAATATAAATTAATGCAATTTTCAAAAAATTATAACATTTTCTTATGACAAGCATTTCTATTTACCTCCGCCCACGTACAATAAATAGTTGACGACTGTTTTTGCCGGCTTTTAGTTTTTATACGATTTCAATTGTGCTCGTATAGACTTTACCATTTTTAAAGGTTCAATATAATTTTTAATTTGAAAATGTGCAAAAAACGTAGTACATTATTTATCGTGAAAAACTGCCTGTAACTCGGAAAATTAGCAAGTTACAAAAAAAATTCCAAGAGACAAAAAATTGTTTAGAAAGCCTCAGTGTGGCTGAATTTTTTCAAATTTTTAAATTGCATATTTTTAAAGCCCTCTACAATTTCAAAGAAAGGGGTAGTTTTTCATGTTTCTCTGGAAAAACTCGGTGAAAACGCGCTTTACAGAAAAGTTGCAAATAAAGAAAGTCTTCTATTTCGATGATACATTCACCTGCATTTTTTCATATTTTTTTTTTTAACTTTTTACATTTCCCTTCTCTCACTTTTAGGAATTTTCGAATGGCCATGTCTCCAAAAATAAGCACTTCTCGAAAAAATTCATCAGAGTAATAACATCTTATTTTGGGCCAAAAAAGGTAAACATCTTTTTCTTTTTTTACCTAATTCTACAAGTTACGGAACCCGTGATAAAAGGGGTGTTTTCTACCCCTTCCGATCATTTCCTACTCTCAAGTTAGAGATTTTAGTGCTCCATTTACTGAACTATAAGTTATTATTCAAATTCAGATGTTTTTTCAGTCAATTTAGGTCAAATGTTGTAAGTCAATTTTAAACAACTTACACTTGAAATTTTCCATATAGATTTGATGATCACGACTTAATTCTGCACCCAGGATAGTCAACTCAGTATGCAACTCCTCAACGATCAATAGTAGACATAAAATATAAGTCGAATTAAAGAACAAGGATTTATTAAAATGCACCAGTATGAAGAAAATAAATATTATAAATAGTGATTTGATTGAAGCAGAGTCCTACTCCAATAAGTGGACCCAGAGTGAATGAATAGATGTTAACAAAGATTTTCCACTTCCTCGGGACCACCTCCAATCCGTGAGTTCGGAAATTATAGCGCGAGATAACCACAACACAACATTTATTGACTAAAACTCACAAAATGTTTGGGGACTAACATAACCTTAAATAATATGTATCACAACACAACATTTATTGACTAAAACTCACAAGACGTTTGGGGACTAACTTAACCTTACATAATATGTATTATCATTTCACTTTACTATTTACTTCTAATTTATCTAAACATCCCCGAACTCAAATTCGTTTGAAATCTGCCTTCCCGAGTGAATCGGTCGCCTTACATACACCACAAGATGCCTCTAGAAAATTCCACCCTTTTGCATTGCTTTCTCTCAGATATTTGGAACAATCTAGCAAAGTCTAGATCTGTCATTTCCTAGGAAAGCCATACTACTAACGCCTCAGAGATGGCGCTGAGGTATTGAACATATTACAGGTTTCCATAAAGTGAATACAGATCAAGGTGTGGAGACGCTAATAATACAGTCCTACTCTTGTAGTAACTTTATATTGTATATATTTGTGAAACTACGTTTGTGTACCATATGACTATATATTACCTAATTTATTTTATACATGATCGAACACTTTATTTATAGTTAGATTATTTTGACGTACTGACTAAATTTGTTAAATTCATGTACATTACTTTCTGTACTGGATTTTCTGAAATTAATAAATATTGTTATTGTTAATTATGCTACCCACACCTAGGGGGCGCTGTGCATAACGTTAAGTTAAAAATAAGCGAATCAAAAATAACATCATAATTTTCCTCTTGAGATAAGTTTGAATATAAAAATAATGAGATTAAGCGTAAAAAAATATTCCTGCGTGTTCCTATACCGAGAAAATGACTGGACTAGTTTAATTAACTTTTTTTTTTTTTTCACATTTTTACAAAAGAATCCTCGATCCCAAATTGATATTTAGTGGTGTTACATCAATAATTCAACTTCCCCTTTAGAATGAACTCAACTCCGATTGTGTCATTCAAGTGAAATGTTTGAAAACCTATCTTATAAAATATTACCTCGTAAAAGGTAATAATTCCGTCTGGTGCATTTTAACGATGAAACGTACGGCGCAATGTACTTTTCTGCAAAGTTCAGTACTAAGTTTCTGGGAAGGTCGTGTGGCAGCCGAGATCCGAAATTAAATTTCAATTATGACAATTATTTAGAAAATGAACCTTATGAACTCCATTATAAGTTTTGTTCTCTGTTGAGATAATGTCCGCAAAATTTAATAACATCGTGACAAGTGCCCGTAATATTTATTATAAGATAATGAAATAGAAAATGTACATATTTTTACAGCATATAGTCCCATCGCACTAGACACATTTAGGGGGTTTCCAGTTATACCAGGATGCAACCACAATACCAGAACTGGTACACAATAATTGAGAAAAAATGTTGTCTTATGTTTCATTAGAAATTAATGTCTCAAAACGTAAATATGTGGTAGGTAAAAAGCTATTCGTGCCTTCCTTGTTAGTCCAGTCGCTAAAGTAAAAAATACACAAGAAGCTCGCAAAAAATGTTATCTGAGATTTTCCTTCAGTAATTGTTAGTGCGAGGATTAAACATCACAAAACCACAAAAATTAGCTCTGGGGGTGCTGCGCAACCCCTCCAAAAAACGACCCCTTCGCTGAAAACATCCTTGTTTTATTGATAACTCGTTAACCGTTGAAGATATAAAAAAATTGCTCATTATAAAAAAGAAAGCTTGACTAATTGCCTAAAAAAGTCCTCTTGTAATTTTCTTGTATATACCATGGTTTTCGAGAAAATTGATATATACAAAAATTGCAAAATTTGTATTTTTAATACGAGCGAATTTTCGTTTATTTGATATTTTTTGCGCGCGGCCTATAGAAAAAATTGAATTGCTCGAACACCAAACAAGCTGGAAGAAAAATTAAAATGGGCTTTAAAGGGGATACCAAATACTCTCTTGAGTTGCCATTTTTGAGGGCTAATATTATTTATTAGTATATAAAAATAACAATATAATATGGTCATCTCTTGATTTTTTTGTGCATCTTAACTATTCACAGACCCATAAAAAATAACTGACTATAATATAACTTAAATGCATGATCTTTTAGTTCAGTAGTACTTCCATATGCAGGAAAAGTATTCACATTTACAAATTTAGCAGCATGTTAAAGTTAGCCAAAAAAAATCCAAAAAAGGCTGTATATTCAATTTTTTGATGATATTATTTTAATACAATTTCTTAACTATTAAATGATTAGAAACAATAGTTATATGATACATAAACTCAAAAAAAATTTTTGAGCTCAATTTTCAAGATGCCTGGATCTTTTTTTAATTTTTAGGAAATAATAAGAAATTGGCCAAAATTTATCTAACTTCAACATTCTGGTAAATTTGTAAATGTGAATATTTTGATTCCTAACTTTTTCTGCGTTGAAGTACTTGAACCTTGAACTAAAAGATAGTGCATTTATAACTTATATTAAAGGCAGTTATTTTGTATGGACCTGTTAATAGTTAAAAGTGCAAATAATCAAGAGGCAACTATATTATTTTATTTTATTTTATTTTATTTTATTTTATTCATACACCATCTAACAGTACAAGACCATTTACAAGATGGGAAACAACACATACATCGTACAAAAATTACTTAAATTTACTAGCGTACATTGAGAGTTGAATTTATTTACAATAAAAAGATAAAATAAAAAATACATATATGATTTAGACAGAATCTCCTATTTATTAAAGATGTCGATATCACGCTGACTGTGGTTATAGCTAGAGCACATGCTGTAGATTGGTGAAAACTTTAAAGTATTAGTCCGGGCTATAGGAAGGTAGAAAGTTTGGTTTTGTCTTGAATTTATTCGCGGAATATGGAAATTAAGTCTCTGGAGTATCTCACTACAGTCAATATCATAATGAATCACCTTTTTTAAGAAATTTATGGCAAATTCGTTGCGTCTTTCAGATAGGCTACGCATTGAAAACATTTGAAGTAAATCACTTTGTGGAAAGCCAATTGGTGGATATATACCATGAGATTTTAGATGTAGAAATTTAAGAAAGTGGCGTTGCACGTTTTCTAATTTAAGACTATGAGTGTTATAGCAGGGCTGCCAAACAAGAGACGCATACTCTAGTTTAGATCGCAAAAAAGAAAAATATAATAGTTTTAACGTTGAAATATTAGAGAAATCACGCCCATTGCGAATAATAAAACCAAGTGTTCTATTTACGTCGCAAATTAACGTATCTATATGATTGACAAAGCTGAGTTTTTTGTCAAAAATTACTCCAAGGTCTTTAAACGAGGACGGTCGAGTTAATGGTTCGTTTTCTAGACAGTAGTTAAATGTAAAATTAACATCCTTTGTGGAAAATGTCATTACGTTACATTTTTGCACATTTAATGTTAGACTGTTCTTGACACACCAAGCGCTGAGTTTAGATATATTATTTTGTAAATTACTGCAGTCATTTATGTTAGAGATTCTATGTAGTAGCTTGAGGTCATCTGCGTACATTAAAAAATGAACATCTAGTTCATATGTTATATCATTGATGAATATATTAAACAAGAGTGGCCCAAGGACAGACCCCTGAGGTACACCAGAACAAGATAAGTAATCAGTAGACCTGAATCCATTAAATGCGACGTACTCTTTCCTATCTGTTAAGTATGATTTTAAGAAGTGTGTAAGATTCGGTGACATTCCAATGTTGGACAGTTTTTTAATAAGAATGTTATGATTAAGCCTATCGAATGCTTTTGTGAAATCGAAATATATTACATCTGTTTGAACTTGCATCTCAATGGACTCAGATATATATTGGGTAGCACATATTAAATTGGTGGTTGTAGATCGACCTTTCATAAATCCATGCTGCTGAGAGGATATACTGTTTTTGACATGCGGATATATGCAATTATGCAGCAAAATTTCAAAAGCTTTGCCAAAGTTACAAATGATAGTGATCGGTCGGAAATTTGTTATATCATTTTTGTTGCCCTTTTTATAAACTGGACAGACTTTAGAATACTTCCAGATATCAGGAAAAGAACAGCATTTTATAGCCAAATTAAATAAAATTTTTAGTGGATGGGCGAATATATTAGCACAATCTTTCAGTAAAAATGCAGGTATACCATCCGGCCCCATGGTGAGCTTCGGTTTCATTTTTTTTAATGCTTTTAGGACGTCTTCTTCAGAAAAGGAAACTAAATTAATGCTATTGTTATTGAAGCTATTATCATCTGAATTTATGTTATCCGGTGCACTTGGTAAAAACGATTTTTCAACAAATTTAGCGTAAGCGTTAACAATATCCTCTGGGTTGTCAAGATGTTCGTCATTGTAATACATATCTTTAGAGATATTTGTCATTCCTTTCTTATTGTTGATGTATGACCAGAATTTATTTGGATCCTGATTAATATTGTTTTCAGCCCGCTCGGTATAGTTTTTATAGGCAGTTTTGATATCCAATTTAATTTTTGATCTAAGTCTTGTAAATTCATTTAGCGCATTGACATCTGCCGTTCGTTTATAGATATTTTGATATTTTTCTTTGGATCTTAGGTTTTTAATAATTTCAGAGTTAAACCATGGTGGAAATTTTCTTTTATTTTTAGAATGTGTAAATTTTGGTACACAAATTGTAAAAATTTGAGTTAGCTTATCATAAAAATGTTGGCAGGCAGTATTAACTTCTTTATATTCATTTAGAAAAGACCAGTCTACCTCGAGCAGTTGCTGATATAATAGCGAAAAGTTGGCTTTACGAAAATTAAATGAACTGGTGTAATTAGCTGGGAATTTCTGATTAGAATTTTTACCACTACATTTTACTGAAATCACAAGTCCGGGATGATGATTATCTTCTTTTAGTAATACTTCTAAGGATTTATCAACAATGCAATTGGTGTTACATAAAACTAAGTCGAGCAGTCTATTGTTACTGTTGTAAATGAAATTGAATTGAGTGAGATTTAAAAAAATTTAGAAAATTATTGAGTGCTATAACTTCTGCACTAAAACAGCCATTCGAAACAAATGATGAGTATGACGGTATGTTAAAGTCACCTATTATCAATATATCGCTATCATAGATGCAGTTTAGAGACCCAATTATGTCAAAAATTATATCGTATTCTGCAGCATTGATATCAGGAGGGATATATATGACGAATATGTAAACAGAGGCGTGTTTAATTGTAATTTTAACCCCAAGAACATCAACTCGCGGTATTGTATGAAAGTTTGTTTCGCTCAAATCAATCTGTACAGAATTAAAATTTTCATGTACTGCTAGTAATACACCTCCACCTCGACTACGATTAACAGCAGCAAAATCCCTGTCCTTACGAAAAATAATATAATTGCTATCAATTAATTCAGCATCAAAAACAGATGAGTCTAGCCAGGTTTCCGTTAATGCGATAATGGGCCAGTTACAAGTAGCCACAGTGTTGTATAGCTCGACTGTCTTCGTTTTAAGACCTCTAACATTTTGATAATATATAGTTAAATTTTCATAACTATTAGCAAGAGTATTGCACGATAAGCTGGAAGTTTGTTATTTCTATATACCAATAGATATTAATAGCCATCAAAAATGGAAACACAAAAGATTAGTTTCCTATGGGCCGTGTGCAAAAAATTTCAAATAAACGAAAATTCGTGAGCATTAAAAATACAAATTTTGCAGTTTCTTTCAATATCGATTTTCTCGAAAACCATGGTATATACAAGAAAATTACACGAGGACATTTTTTAAGCAATTAGTCAAGCTTTCTTTTTTATAATGAGCAATATTTTTATATCTTCAACGGTTAACGAGTTATCAGCAAAATAAGGCTTTTTCATCGAAGTGGGGGGGGAGGGTTGCGTGGTACCTCAGAACTGATTTTTGTGATGTATAACCCCTCCACTAACAGTTACTGAAGGAAAATCTCAGATAACAATTTTTGTTATGGAAATCTTTATAATTAATGGACTATGTAGGGCATAACAGTTACAAAAATCCTCCTAACAACTAGCTTGTAGGAGGACAGCCCATACAAAAACGACTTAGGAAATACTATTTTCCTCAATTAAGTCTTAAGTTTATATGCTTTCAGGTCTTGTAAACGGGTTATTTTATATTTCTATATTCTATTTGAGGCTTTAAAATGATATGGCTGGCATAGTTTATATATTTTTCTTTACATTTTAAGTCTACGGCCCAGTTTGCGATCGTGTAGCTGCGACACGAACGCCATGACCAGGTCGCAAAGATGTGTTACATGGATTCGTATGTAGGTGCCCACAGTTACCACCCGCGACAGCGACCGATTTTAAAAACGCTTTGGGCCGCGTTTTCGGGTAGCCGCAACAAAGACGCTCACCATTGTTTCTAATGTAGATAGCCATACTACCGTTCAGGTCGTAATAAGTCACGTCAATTCTCAGTTATTCGCTGTCTGTAATAGAGGCAACATGATTGCAAGTCACAAATAATTTTTAATGAACATTAAAAGAGCGACGAATTCACGCGTTTTCCGGACTCGAACGACAAACTTAGACCGCTCCTGGAAACTCAAATGACTGGGGTAGCTGTTCGGCCAATTTTTGCACTTAAACTTACTATTGACATCAATAATACAGCTATTACCATTATGACCAGACTCCTAAAAAACGGTTGAACTGTTAATCACGATTAGAGTACCACAGGGCTCAATACTGAGGCTTCTTCTATTCCTGATTTATATCGCCGATTTACGATTTGCACTCAATAATATTAACTAGTTTTTCTGTCCTGATATTCAGGATAATGTTTTATGCATATCCACGTCAATACTGAGGCTTCTGCTATTCCTGATCTATATCGACGATTTACGATTTGCACTCAATAATATTAACTAGTACTTCTACCGTGATATTCAGGGGAATGTGTTAGGCATATTCACGTCAAGAGTTACGAGACCTTTGCTACTAGTTTGTGATTTTCCACAGTATTTTGGCTTTTTTCACAAAACCTTGAACTCCATTGATTACATCACGAACTCATTACATTTCCATATATGAAACCGAATAACCCCCTATTTCAGCAGTTTGCTCAACCTCATTAAACAGAAGTTGCGATACAGTTCATATTTACGGTATTTCTCTGATCTGCCCAATCAGTAGATTTGTTATACTGTGAAAACTTGTATGAGATATGATCCGCACTTCGATGAGTGATTTATTCGTTATGTTACAGGTCATGACTGTTTAAGGACATGGCAAAGGCACGAGTCATTTGAAGGTAATGCACTTGCACGTAATACTGGATTAGGTTGCAATTATTTTTAAAATTTATATATATTTTATTTTATGTATTTAATGTTGGGCTGTTGACGCGTTCAACGCCAATTAGTGACACTTGGAGCTGAGCTACCCTGAATCCGGAAATTTTACCGAGCCTTTTCTCTGGTGAATAATAGAATCGAGCATCTAATAGACAACGAATCGGCTGCTTTGCATCTCCTCTGGTTAGTTTATCCACTAAGTGATTCTCCCCCAAGATTGCATAGTTCCTGCGTTTACGCTGATGAGAAGTTTCTAGAAAATGGGACGATATCTCTGTTTCTGGGTAGGCCACCTACCCAAGTACTACTCTCGACTCCTATTGCTCCTATATCGAGTACTAGTATTGTGAAGACAGAGCTCATCCCCAAATAACAAGATCATATTATTTCATATTACGAGAATATTTTATGTGTTTGAGAAACTTGATTAAAACATTGGACTTTACGAAGGTATCTGATTTGTGCTCTACCTTTATAATTTCCGATATTCATGCATCCAAATATCGATTTGTCAGAGATAATTCTCACTCTAACTCTATATTGTACTATGGATGGTTTTAATTTACGTGTAATTTTTTCTACATTTAACCTTCGATTGAAAATTGATACTATTTTATTCAGTTTCATTATTATGTTCCTTAATTATTTTAATAGTGGAACAAATATAGCTGTTCCAGAGATGAAAAACAGTATAAGGATACGATAAACTCGCAAGGCCGCAATAAAAATATTAGGGTTCTAATAATCTCGAAGAAGTTCATAAGGGGAAAAAGAGAAACGACGTGCCTTCCCACAATCTTATTTTATTATTTTCTCTTACGGTTGACAAAAGTATACACATTTACTTTTTAGATGTCGTAAAATCAATAAGAGACGGCGCGGCGGCTAGATTGTGTTTATTACGAAAACAGGTTAAAGAACATCGTACTTCAGTGGATTAATGTAGACAGACGTCTGCTTGTTATATGCATGAATTATATTTCAGCCTAAAGCGTTTCTCTAAAATCTTTGTTGTGTTTAATATACAAATCACACAAAACATCTCTGCACATCGAAGAAAATACCATTCACGTCGCCTAAAAGATGCGGAATAAATCTGGATAAATAAAAACCTCAATTTAAATAAAATGCGCGAACGATTTCGCGATTTTTTATACTAACAAAGAAAAGTCTATCACTTGAATATATTTTGGGACATTAAAGCACAGCTTAAAGAAATCACATCAGTTTCTGATTTACTGAAGATGCAGAGATTGTATTTAAATAAATCAATAAATAAGTGTGTTAAATAATATATGTCGTGTAGTCGTTGTGTAGCTTTCTTATACAGAAGTGTATACACAGGATGATCCGTAAATTTTTCTCCTCAGTAGATTTCTATCAAAACATCAAAATACCAACGGTTTATGAAATTCTCTGTGAATTTTAACAGTGTTGATGAATCCAATAACTAGGCAGAGTGTAATTGAAACTTTCTTAGGGCTTCTCAAGTCATTATCGTAAATAGTTGGTTCGGGAACACCAGAGCACTCCCAGCAAATTGTTGAATAAGGTTCTATACCACAAGGCTCAATGCTAGGTATTCTGCTATTCCTAATTTATATCAACGATTTATGATTTACACTAAATCACATCAACCGGTTCAGCTCGGGCTCTGACCTAAACGAACTTATGTAGAACTGTGGGAATATGCAGAGAAATGCCTTTGCCGCCTCTTCTTAAAAGTTTTATAACCCATGCATTATCTAGTTGGATGTCTAGGACGTCTGCCCCTAACTAACTTAAAGTACATGCAAACAAAACAGTCAATAAGATCTCATCCACTTAAATATTATATCGGATATCTCTACTTTTGTAAAGTTGTATATTAAGGTGGCCATTCCCTAGAAAGAGACATCCGATAGGGAAATATTTACTATTTTCAGCTATAACTTTTTTTTCTTAGTACGTATATTTAAAAAAACTATAAGAGTACCTAAGTAGAACCATAACAAGACTATTACTATGAATTTTCACTCAATAATTTTAGTGGTTTGCAAAATAGCTCGATTTAAATTTAAAAAATGTGTTAATATTCCTATTTCGTATTGAAACATTCTTTATAGGATTTTGCAAACAGCAGAAAAGATAACTATCTATAAAAGAAAAACTTTGTGTAGAAATATTAATGAAATCTTTGCATTCTTTCGATAACCTGAATTCTGGTTATGCTAGCAAATTAAAATCCTAAAATGAATTTGTCTAATTTCTGAATTGACAATTCTCATTCTAACACTAGCATCCACACAGTCCCCTACGGCCATGCAGATTAAACTAGTATCCACATAACCCCCTACGATTATGAAGATTCAGTTAAAAATGAGAACAAAGACCTAAAATGAATTTATTTATCTACTTTGTCTTAAAAAAATTTTTCATTCCAATGGATTACATTTTCATGAAATCTATCATTCTGTTTCCTGGAAATGCTTAGCCTTTGAAACGTTTTTCGCCCTTATTCTGGAGCTCATCAGAAAGACATAAAGCCATTCATAACGATGTTTCATGCAAAACCAAGACAATTTCTTTGAATAAGTGTGAAATGATTATATTTGACATTGACTGATAAAAACAACCTCACCTATTTATTAGCTAACTAGTATTGGAGCCTATATACTCTATGCATGTTTAAAAATGAATTATTATTTGTTTGCTTATAATTGTATTGAAACATTCTTTATAGGATTTTGCAAACAGCAGAAAAGATAACTATCTATAAAAGAAAAACTTTGTGTAGAAATATTAATGAAATCTTTGCATTCTTTCGATAACCTGAATTCTGGTTATGCTAGCAAATTAAAATCCTAAAATGAATTTGTCTAATTTCTTAATTGACAATTCTCATTCTAACACTAGCATCCACACAGTCCCCTACGGCCATGCAGATTAAACTAGTATCCACATAACCCCCTACGATTATGAAGATTCAGTTAAAAATGAGAACAAAGACCTAAAATGAATTTATTTATCTACTTTGTCTTAAAAAAATTTTTCATTCCAATGGATTACATTTTCATGAAATCTATCATTCTGTTTCCTGGAAATGCTTAGCCTTTGAAACGTTTTTCGCCCTTATTCTGGAGCTCATCAGAAAGACATAAAGCCATTCATAACGATGTTTCATGCAAAACCAAGACAATTTCTTTGAATAAGTGTGAAATGATTATATTTGACATTGACTGATAAAAACAACCTCACCTATTTATTAGCTAACTAGTATTGGAGCCTATATACTCTATGCATGTTTAAAAATGAATTATTATTTGTTTGCTTATAATTGTATTGAAACATTCTTTATAGGATTTTGCAAACAGCAGAAAAGATAACTATCTATAAAAGAAAAACTTTGTGTAGAAATATTAATGAAATCTTTGCATTCTTTCGATAACCTGAATTCTGGTTATGCTAGCAAATTAAAATCCTAAAATGAATTTGTCTAATTTCTTAATTGACAATTCACATTCTAACACTAGCATCCACACAGTCCCCTACGGCCATGCAGATTAAACTAGTATCCACATAACCCCCTACGATTATGAAGATTCAGTTAAAAATGAGAACAAAGACCTAAAATGAATTTATTTATCTACTTTGTCTTAAAAAAATTTTTCATTCCAATGGATTACATTTTCATGAAATCTATCATTCTGTTTCCTGGAAATGCTTAGCCTTTGAAACGTTTTTCGCCCTTATTCTGGAGCTCATCAGAAAGACATAAAGCCATTCATAACGATGTTTCATGCAAAACCAAGACAATTTCTTTGAATAAGTGTGAAATGATTATATTTGACATTGACTGATAAAAACAACCTCACCTATTTATTAGCTAACTAGTATTGGAGCCTATATACTCTATGCATGTTTAAAAATGAATTATTATTTGTTTGCTTATAATTGTATTGAAACATTCTTTATAGGATTTTGCAAACAGCAGAAAAGATAACTATCTATAAAAGAAAAACTTTGTGTAGAAATATTAATGAAATCTTTGCATTCTTTCGATAACCTGAATTCTGGTTATGCTAGCAAATTAAAATCCTAAAATGAATTTGTCTAATTTCTTAATTGACAATTCTCATTCTAACACTAGCATCCACACAGTCCCCTACGGCCATGCAGATTAAACTAGTATCCACATAACCCCCTACGATTATGAAGATTCAGTTAAAAATGAGAACAAAGACCTAAAATGAATTTATTTATCTACTTTGTCTTAAAAAAATTTTTCATTCCAATGAAAATGTAATCCATTGGAATGAAAAATTTTTTTAAGACAAAGTAGATAAATAAATTCATTTTAGGTCTTTGTTCTCATTTTTAACTGAATCTTCATAATCGTAGGGGGTTATGTGGATACTAGTTTAATCTGCATGGCCGTAGGGGACTGTGTGGATGCTAGTGTTAGAATGAGAATTGTCAATTAAGAAATTAGACAAATTCATTTTAGGATTTTAATTTGCTAGCATAACCAGAATTCAGGTTATCGAAAGAATGCAAAGATTTCATTAATATTTCTACACAAAGTTTTTCTTTTATAGATAGTTATCTTTTCTGTTGTTTGCAAAATCCTATAAAGAATGTTTCAATACAATTATAAGCAAACAAATAATAATTCATTTTTAAACTTCCTATTTCATAGTTTTAAATCGAGCTATTTTGCAAACCACTGAAATTATTGAGAGAAAATTCATAGTAATAGTCTTGTTATAGTTCTATTTAGGTACTCTTGTATTTTTTTTAAATATACGTACTAAGAAAAAACAGTTATGGGCAAAAATAATAAATATTTCCCTATCGGATGTCTCTTTCTAGGGAATGGCCACCTTAACCTGGAAACCCTAAACAAAGATAAAATGCACAAGATAAACTGCTACTCATAGCTCTATCAAACAGTACGTTGTCATTGTGGCAGGTATTAAATGGAATATCTGATAATGTTAAAAAAAGCCCGTTATTTTGCATTATTTCTTTCGAAAATTGTATGTATTGGTTTAGAGCACTCGGCCAGTAGACTTACAATCCGGAACGATCAAAGATTTGAGAGGAGTAGGATGCCGGTTAGATGTTACGCAAATGTCTATTGATTTTCATTATTTCATTTATTTATGCCTTTTTGTGTAAGAAAAACACATCAGTAAATTTCCTACACACGTTGGAACTTATTAATTTTACTTGTACATAAGTAAATATTCTGTTTGTAAGTCCCTCTTTTATAGCACTTATTATTTTATATTTGATGTGTGTAATGATATCAATAAATTTACTCTTTGGTTGATATAAATAGGTCCATAAAGAAAATTGGTGAGAACTCCAGAAACCGTTGAATGAGTACAACAATTCATGATATCTAAATTCAGAATTAATCTTGACATTAAAGTTCACAATTTTCACGTGGTGAGTAAGTTAAATGCTTGAGATTTCAAAAAATGGTATATGAAGGACTATAAACGTTAAAATTTGGTCATATGAATAATTTCACAAGAATATTTAGGAAGCCTTACGTTTTAAAAGTAGTTTATTGATAGGTACTATTTATAATAGGAATTAAAATTTGGTACACATTTAGGCGATACGACAATGTTCTTATTAAAAAAATAAAAGCCTGAGATTCCTAATCAAAAGGTAACAAAAATTATTTAGTCACAAGCAATAAAAAAGTTTGTGCTTTCAATTCCTGTTTTTCGAAATGGTCAATAACGCTAAAACCTTTTAAAATAATCTATTATTGTGAGTCATTCCAATGTTTATTTCAATCAATAAGTTTTAATTGCACAATCACTTGCTCTGTATTATTTATACAAATAAACATTATTATTGCGGCTCTTCTTTATACTTATATTGATTTTTCCTCTGCTTGTTGCCCCATTTATCTATGAATGAACGGCGTAGAGTGTATTTCAAGCGAGCGGTGGTGATGATGACTACATTGGTGCAGGATGGGGGAGAAGTATTGTCCGACCAGAACTAACAACGGTCAGCTCCGGTGCAAAATTCTTTACAACCACCGGTGTGGATATGTGCTTACGCAAGCTAAAATAACACTTTCTACCAGAGGTTCTTATGTTGAAATGTATTTTTATGTCTGGAACTAGATTATATTTTGTATATATTGTTTTTCAATATGCAATATTCGTCCATTCCGTTTTAAAAATATTCTAGACTTGAACTCACAATACTAAATCTAACTTTCATTCATTTCGCAATAATCTTATTAATAATACTTCAATAGCATTTTAAAATAAAAATGAAGTAATCTACGAAAAATTTTCTCGAACTTGGCAGACACTCTATATATTAAACTGTTTTGATATCTTCATATTTTAGTATGCTTGATCAAAAACCTTAGGGTATCTACACAATGGAGCGACGAGGATAGAGGCAAGCGACGTGACAAGAGGCGCGTCTTAAATTATATTATGTATTGTTATGCAGCGAAATATAGTATAGATGTTATCGCAGAGATACCTGACGGAATTATTGCCGCCTGTCTCGCTGAGGTTATTAAGATAAGTTGTTGTGCTTGTATTGGCTGATGTATATAATAATTTTTTCATTTCTTCGTTAGATGACAAGCCACTTTTCCTAATACATAATTAAAGGAAATCTTGTTATAATATCTCTTTTACCTCGTCGCTCTACTATGATCGCGTATATCGCACGGTGCCGCTACCCTCGCCGTTCCACTGTGTAGATACCCTTAGAAAATTTTGCTGAAATTGAAATAATTTACATGCATTTAGAGTTCGCTCTGAATGGCAGATATGACCCAACATTAAAGGTAAAGTATTCTACCATGCTATTTTATATGCGTGACAAATTTCAAACAAAAATTTTAAGTCTAGGAAGAGTCATCGTGTTTACGAGAACCGGTCTACACACACACACGTATATGTACAGACACACATACATTTTTAATTGATATTTAAATTCAGCCTGCTATGAAATGAATTTCTGTACATTTTTTACAATATTTTTAGTTTATCATATATCATTGACTTATAATACATTTTTGATAATAAAAATGCTTAAAGTTAATTGACGTAATAGTCGAGTTGTGTAGATGCAGATACCATCAATAATGCCATTTAGAAAAAAAAATACATTTGACAGGAAGTGCCAAAAAGAAAATTAGAAGAATTAAGAGGATGCCACAACTATATTTAGACAACATCTCGTTAAATGTGCGCGTTATTTAATTTTGTGAATTTGTAGATTTCTTTGCCCTGCATGAAAAGGGAAAAGTATAATATCGAATCGCCGTCTTCGACGCCTCTGCAATCTTGAAAAAAGGGCCCAGAGCCCTCATTTATTAACCATTTCACAGGTAAATGACCATTTACGGTGGAAGTGCAAGGAAGTGTCTCGACTTTTTACAGCGGTTTATGAGAAAGAGGCCCGAGAGAATATTTTGCACACCCTGTATATTGGTTTGTTTTTGTAGCAATTAATTTCAATTGCCGATTTCCAATGCCGGGCATTTTTCTATTTTATTGCCTATGTTTAATATATTTTCAATTATAATTTTAATTTTTTTCAATTTTAATAGAGAAATATACTCATACACTAATAAACTAATACTACTAATTAAAAATTAAAAATATGTATATCTACAGCATATCGTTTTCGTTGTGATCTTATATGTATCATTAAGTTAATTTTTGTTGTCAGTCGACAAACATGTGAAGTTGAATAAAAATGTGTAAAAAAATGGGGAGTTTTGGAAGTATATAGTTTGGAAAATATTATTCCTTTCTGGTTTTACGCAAATCTATCGACACCAGATTAAAGAGCTTAAAGAGATAAATATCCATTTTTATCCATTTTCCTACAAATGTGCCAGCACCCTTAGGTGCATTAAGGTATAGGCATCTCCAAAGGCAATTTTTACAGCCGGAGGAGCTACGGGATCAACCATGGAAGAGACTGCTATCCTTTGCGGAGAGCACTGGTCTCTTCTAGAAGATCCCACATGACGCGAATGCACAATGGGCCGACAGGCCTGAGTGCTGCGGATCCCTGAGATCTGCTCGCGCTATAATAATAATACAAATGTGCCAAAGAATGGAGTAGAAGGGTGGGAATAAATTTAAAAAAGTAATTAAGAGTAGGTATGCCTCGACAAGCTGCTAAAATTTGCAACAGGGGAGGTGAAAGGGAAACTCCAGTGGGCGGTCCTTTAAAAACGATAAAATAGTATTTTATGTGTTTATAGTACTATGTAGTAGTAAATAGAAATGAATGGCCGCGATTCCACTTACGTATAAGCTCGAAATTAGTTCATGATTGTATATAAATTCTACCTGCCAAAGCTCAAAGGTTATGCCGACACCCGACACATCTATCCTATCATTCTAACCTAAATGCGTTTTTAACATATTATTCCTTCAATAAATACAGTATTTATAATTTAGACGGCTAGGTATTATGCTTCCCTAGAATTTTAATTTGTAATATGGAGTATACGAGTATATCTATATTTTTGCATAATGGAAAAGATATTCAATAATTAGTAATCTGCATTAATTAATAATAATCGTCAATAAGGAGATAATAATATTAAATAAAAAGAATAAGAGTTGATGAGGTCCGATAAAAATTATAAACAAAAATTAGTGGTATGCAATATTGCAGCTACGGACACACGTTTCAGAGTTATTGCTCCTCATCAGCGTAGCATGGCATAAATAATATTGTTATATTGTTAAAAGCAAGACCAACAAAGATAGGAAAGCACAGTATATTGTAGGTACTCTATTTTGTACCTTCGTACCTCATGTGCCATATATGAAGAGCAATAACTCCGAAATACGTGTCCGTAGCTGCAGTCTTGTTTGTTATTATAGTACTAATTCTTGTTTATAACTAAATGGAAATCTTAACATTTTAATGTTGTTTAGTTTTCGTATGTGTAAAGCTTTAGCTGTCACATCATTCAACAAATCAAAATTTAAACTCTTGGATCCTCAGGGGATTCCTCAGGACTTCTTGAATTTTTATTTTGTAGTCTCCCTCAAATAATGGTAGTTTACCAATAAACAAAAATTAGCAACCATTGTTAAAATCAAAAACTGTTAAACAGAAAAAAAGTTTCAAATAAAAAAGGTGTCTCCATCTTTATTTCTTCTCAGCATAGACTTAAAGGGTTTTCCGTTCGTTAACTGATCCTTGCAAATACTCACATTTTATCGACATGGTTTTTGAAAAAAAAAACGTATTTTTTACAATTATTAAAATTTGACCTTCATATTACCACAGTTCATTAATAAATATGTAGTGATGACATAGTAAAATTGATATCCATTAATGTTTTCGTTTTTTGAATTATGGCAAGTTAAACAAAAAAATAATTTTAATTATTATTGTTATACATCCAATAGACGCCGAGAATAAGAGAAATGATTCGCAGAAAGTCAGTGATAAGTAATTATTTATAAGCATTAAACTATTCAACGGATCATTATGAAATTAACTAGTTGTCTATCGAGAGGTAAACCACCGTCGGCACTCGTTCTCCGAATTTTAGGCAGGCTGTCGGCAGCCATGGCAGTGGCGGTCATATAATTGAAAGCCCCGCAAGTGCGGCTGGTTGGAATTACGCAGGCGCCGCAGGCAAGGCAGTCTCGGCAGTTCGTGTAATTTCTACAAGTGGTTAACCTCTCAGGTACTGTTTTGATAGTATATAGTATAAAATAAAAATTTCTTTACAACCCTAACCTGAAATCAGTAACAAGTAAATATATCGAGAATAAATAAAGATTAAGGATAGAGGCAACCTTTTATTTGAAATTTTACTTTCTAGGAGTAGTAGTTCTCGATTTGACCAAGGAACTAGTGTTATATACTTGGCACATATCACATATTAGCACATATTATACAAAATAACTTGCCTAGTGTACACTTAGTTTTACGAATTATTATTCATATTTTCTTAAAAAAATATATGGATGGGGAGAACTTACAAATTTGCTTTTATAGTAGACAAAAGTTTAATGATAGATGTTTTAAACTAAACCCCGCATCAAAATATCATTAATAACTTTAGACATAGTAGGTTATTTCTCAAAAATATGGATATCTCTGGTTTTACTGGTTAGATTTTAAAAATCCAAAGCATCAATTATTTGTATCAATGAAATTTAATAGCGCATTTTTTTAAAATACGAATGTCAGAGCGATTCTAAAATTTGCAAAATTTTGAAAGTAAAAAAGATGGCTAAAATTTGTATTCAAAAATGTTTTCTCTACAAATTTTGAAAGCAGAGATAAAAACCTGCAACTTGAGTCTTAGAACGTCTACATTGGTGCGCGATCTCAACAAGAAAATATTTTCAACATCGGTCCACATCACCTTCTGGACAATACTTTTAGCTCTGATTTGTTAAATTTTCACGAAGTTGCTTTTTTCTGGAAAATATTTTCGGGTTTAAAGGAGTAAGTTGGTTTCTCTGTTTCTTTTTATATTTTGAGCCTAGATTTCATTATTTTGACAGATCGATAGATAACTTTACTGCCGACAGTTTTTATCCCAAACATTTCTTTCTATTTTTCCCAGAAATAAAAGTTATTATGAAAAAAATCCTGTTACTTGGTCTAAACCAACAAGCTGATGCGTGTGACTTGATGAGAAAATGGGAAAATGTGCGCTTTACTTTTGTGTTTCTAACTCCTTTCATTGCAAATCGCATCGCCCCTTATAATTTATATTCATGTGTTTACGACAAGAACACATCTTTAAAATTTAGTATCAATTGTATTGTCCAATAAATGTTTTCAAATATACCAGCATACCACCATTTTATAAAGAAGAATTGAAACACAATTACACATTATTGTTAGTGCATGGGTGGCTACATATAACTAGTTACTATATTGTTATAATTCCGTGCTTGTAGTATAATCAAAGAGTAGAGTACCTGTTAAGTATAATAGTAAATTAATGGAATTTGGTATTTTATTGGGCGTCCCGTGTTATTAGAAATGATTTGGTTTAATTTCTTATTTCGTTCCCTTGTTATATTTTCTCATTCATAAAATAATTCTGGGTGAAGGGCGGAGCTTAAACAATAATAAATCCAGAGGGAGCTCGTATCAGTGTAACATTTGTTGCAAAATGTGCCTTTGCACGGTTCCGTGCTATACATGTTTTTGCAAAAAGTATTATGTTTTTTGGAAAAATAAAAATAGTACGATACACAGAAAACATGAATGAAGGTTTGTATCTAGTCCTTTTTCTCATATTTTGATTCTAAATATTTTTTAAAAAATCAGCAATTTGCTGCTAATTAAAACAAATCTTATTAATTAATACCATTTTTTCTCAAAATATTAAAAAGATACAAACCTAGATTGATATGTTTTCTTCTATTTTTCGCCTGTACAAATTTCGTAACTGCAATGGTCTAATTATAATTTGTCGCGGACGGGGCGGCGTTTGAGAGTAATTTATTTCTGATTTTTAGACGGCATACCCACTCTTAAAAGTCAAACATAATTATAATTACATTGAAGCTCCGGCTATATTTAAATTTTGATAAATTATCATGCTACTGAAAATTACCGAGTTTTTAAGAAAACCGAAAATACTTTAAGTAATTATATTTAGCACTGCTGTATGTTATAAGTTTAATTATCTAATTAAAACTCAAACTCCCTTTGATTTTAGTTAATATGATATACCATTTTCAAATATATAAGCTAATTCTTAATTAATCTTAGAATTTCACAGCGTCTTTCTTCGATTCGCTTATTAAATACTTAAGATTAAATACTTAACAAAAACGAGTATAAACTTGGCATGGTATCATAAAAATATCCATAAAAATATTACCACCACTATGTATAGAACTATATTAATGTCTGATCTACAGGGTATCTAGAAATTCCCATATATCCGTTCAGGATCTCATTCTACATGCAAAAACAGTAAGTAGACAAATCGTATAAACATGTATCCGGAAATGCTTCCTAGGAGAGTTGCGGCTTTGTGAGGATATAGTGGTATTTACTGATTATCTTGGAGCAACTCTATGAGACTTGGTTCATGATGTCGCATTATTAAAACATTTTACAATATTAATCAAAATCAATTTCATCGATGGGGAGAAGAGAGGCAGAACTGTTACACAACACAAAACATTTTTTAACTTTTTAAAAAGACACACAATCAGCGTCGAAAATATCAGCGAAGTATTACTAAATATTACTTATATATTACTTACCAACGGCTTGTCCTACGGTTAACCGTTTATTAGGAAAAGCAAAGTGTACGCTTACTAATGTGCATTATTAACTTTCGAAGCAGCGAACTTCTAGTTGGGCGTCTCTAAATACGTGTAAACTTTTCTTACTATTATTCCTAGAGAGTGCTTCTAAATGGACGGGTGAACATTTTAGAATACCTTGATGTATATCAGACGTTAAATAATTCAAATACATTATATATATCTCCTTAACCTGTTTATTCCGTAATATGGAACAGATGATCAGACTGTGGGATAAAACTTTTTTGGATATCCGAAATACATTATTTAATTATGATGTTATCTCCCCATTGTCTGTACTAGTTTATGCAGCAAAAATCAAAGAACAAATAACATTAGTCTCACTTCCCAGAAATGTGTATTGAATTGAATTATTATTTTACTAACTTTACTAACTACTAAATTCATATGCATATAAGATCCCTCCGTTAGAACTATTCATTTTGACTGAATAAATGCATATTAATAGAAACTATTGTTAAAATACGTCAGACGAGATAATGTAACTGTAAATAATATATTCCTCTTAAATGATTTTGTGTTGTTTTAACAGTAGTTTTAATAGTATATACGCTTGAAGTGATATGTTTATTAAGCTCTCTCCCTTTGATAGCTCATAAAATTACTTGCAAGGGAATGATATATTGACAATCTGTCTAATGTTAAACCTATTTGGCAACAAAGATGCTATTCAACCACGCTAAACCTAGTGAAATAGGAAATAAATACATTTCAGTTACACTAGAAATTATTTATTTTTAACCGACTTTCTGCCTCAGTCATAGTATGTATACTTTTTTTGCTTGATAAATTATCACCTGGCTTAAGCTTAAGATTTTTTTTAAACTGTAACGTATGGCTTGGCGGTGATACCATATTAGTTTCATCAAGCTATGGACAATATAAAGTGACAAAGAACCGGGACAAAATGCATTGTCTATTCGAGAATTTGTAGAAGTCGCCATGGATAAAATTGTGTTAATGTTGGTAATTAGGTATTTTCGGAGCAATTGATACTGAATTTGATGTCATAATTGAAGAACAAAGTTCATGTGGAATTAATATTTGAAAATTACTGGTAAAGTGCTTTTCTTAATAATAATACACGGCTAAAAGAAAGTAAATACGTGGAACCATAAGATAAGACGGACCCAGTGTTAGGTATCAAGTGGGTGATAAATTATCAATAAAACCCCAACCGGAACTGATTTGGAAGGTGTAAATAAACAATAAGATTAAAAATATAAATGTAGGAAATGTATTACTACAAAAACATTAACTGATCAAAATACAGTGTGTGCAAAATATTCTCTAAGGTCTCTCTCATTCGCAACTACGCCGAATTTTTTCTTATAGCAACCTTATACAAGTCTTGTTTTCTCAAATATTCTCTTACCATCGTAAATTTGGTCACCGTGGTACAATTAATAATAAATCTTTTACAGCAAACTAGTATAGGTTTTGGAAAGCGAACGAAGTGGACACACTAATACAGGATGTTAAAACTAAAATACATTTCTAGGAAACCTGAAACTATATCTGGACGCAAGTAGGCAGGACGACTTCTCAGACAGATTACCCAAGAAACTAGGAGAAATATGAATAGAAAAATGACTATCATAATGTTAGGCGACTTCAACGCTCACGCCGGAAAAGACAATCGAGCGCATACAGATAGGAACTCATTGGAAAACCCTACCTCACACACAGTAAAACGTAAATGAAAGCCCGCTTGGCACACAGCTATCTCTTCTATGGGACAATTAGAATAACCTGCCTGATACATGGAGCAACGCAAATGCCAATTACTAAATAGACCATATCCTGGTGGATAGAAAAGTAAGTGAGAAGGCTAAAACGATTAGGGCAAAAAGAATAATAAGAAGCAACACAGTCCATAAAATATTATATGGAAAGACAAAGAAACTGGAAGTACGTAAAGGAGACAACAAAACACCAGCTAACGCTTGGAACAGTTTTCTACAGTAGAAAGAAGAATATGAGAAAGAAATACCAGGAGGAGATGGAAAACAATTAATTGTCCATTCAATCCTCAAAGTTGAGGAACACCCCTAAAAACGCAAAAACACCCCCTTTAGAGGATTTTTCCCGATAATTTCAATAAAAATCAAAAAAGGATCCTATGATATCCCCTTATTTAATACTAATTTGCAAAGGTGGTTGATTTATACCAAATATGGCCACATCATCAGAGTGAAAACCACCCCTATTTGGTAAATTGATAAAAAATATTCTTTATCTACTTTTTGCTTCCAATTTGGTTGAATAGGCATTGGCGGGCAAAAGTAAATTATTATCAACCATTAAGGGGGTAAAACTAGCCCCGCCTACCCCTCCATTTAAGGGGTGACAATATTTCATTTTTGCATAAGAGAGCCTATGTACCAAATTTGAAACTTAAAGTAAATAAATATGATTGACGCAAAAAAGAATTGCCCACACCAAGGATCGAACCCGCCACCCTATTGCGCGTCAAATGTTACTATCTTCACGTTGCGGGAGAGATTTTTTAAGAGCCAAAAACGCGTATAACTCTTCAGGGATTGAATATTTTTTGTAGAACTTCTTGTGGTTGATGGAGAAACTTGTTAGCTTTTATTTGCACCGAACCTCGTGTCCAAAAAGTAGTTAATAAACAAATTAGCCATCACTTTTATTTCCGGCTCCGGTTATCCGATCAAGTTGTTTCTGGTCTCAAAATGTTCCTTTTTCCAAGTACTTTCATATGCATAAAACCCCATTTCGATACGATTACCCAGAGCCGAGATATTCCATTTGTTAGATTGCAAAATTAATTTAAACTTTAAATAAACAAAAGAAAAAAGTTGCATTCGTGCAGACTTCTATGGGGGTTATGCCCGACATTAATATTTATTGTTTAAAGTTTGTTTTGTTTGGTTTGAAGTCGATCAAACTTTGGAAAGTAAAAGTTATTTACTAAGTAACAAATTATGCCAATTGTTCAAACAATCAAAAAGTATTGAAGATATCGAGCCAAAAAAAATATGGTATATTCTTTGGAATAAAAGGCATATTTTATTAAAATAACAATATCCTGACCTCATTAGTTTCGGCGTAATCAATTTGTTAATTAATAAATTTATTCTGGCTATAACAAATGAACGAGTTGACAAAATGAGTTGTGCCTACCGCCAAACGCCGCGTATTGAAATTATCTTTCGATTGAATCATGACTTTCTCGGATCCGTCAAACCGTTTTCATTTTATTAAATAAAAACGAACGAAATTTTGATTAAACAATTATTTGACCAGTTTAGGAAAAGCGGTTTAGGAAAATTTTTCATAAGAAAATCTTGTTCAGATTAATTTTTCCTGTAAGAATCCGTGGCTAACTCAAATGGTATAGAAAGTTTTTGGGAAAAAACCCCAGGTAGACTCGCCTATAAAGACTCTAATGTAGTGTTATCATAAATCTTGTTATAAGCATTCATATGGTAGTTATTACCAAAAAGCGGTTAATTTTCGACTTCGTCTCCAATTTAACAATAGAGGCGTAAGACGAAACCATGAAAAGGATTACACATAAGTATGTAGTTATTTTTAAAAGTGAATTATTATTATTTTATAATAATTATAACGATTTTTTTGCAAAGTGCAGAAAAAAATATCTACGAGAACTAATAAAAAACTGTAAAAATATTATTGAAATCTTTGCATTCTTTCGATAACCTGAATTATGGTTATGCTAGCAATTAAAATGGTAAAATTAATTAATTTATTTTTTATTTGACAATTCTCATTGGAACACTAATATCCACATAGTTCCCTACGGCCATGCAGATTAAACTAGTATCTACATAACCCCTTACGGTCATGAAGATTCAGTTAAAAATGAGAACAAGGGCCTAAACTGAATTTATTTACCTACCTTGTCTTAAAAATTTTTTATTCTAATGGATTATATTCTCACGAAGCATTGGCTATCTATCATTCCGTTTCTTGGAAAGGCTAAGGGCACTGCACATACAATATTTGAAAATTTTTAAAAATCAGTTAAATTAAATTCGGACAGAATATAACTTAAATGCTTTGCTATTTTAGTTAGAATTAAGGAGATATATAATTGAAGTAGAAGATTGAGTAACAAAAGCAGCAGAGTTGGAATCCACGTAGACACATACATTATACTTATTATTATTATATTTTACTACCTAAATTCCTGCTAATAGCATTGCCATTGGGAGAAATCCATCCTGATTTATATAAATTCTGTCGCCGTCGGAGCCCCTAATGTAATTTCCAATTTAATCTCCTGACCTATTTCGAAATAATCGGATTACGATATTCAGCCATAGTTTTGTTCTTCTCTGCAGATAAATCAAATCGATTTAAAAGCAAAACTATAGTAAATTTTATTAGAACGCCCACAACGGGCTTGCAATTTTGATGTATATTATTATTAATTGCAGCTTAGAGACATGGAAAAAATTTAGTTAAAATGGCAAAGTTCCCAGTTTGAAGAAATATTAAATCAATCATGACACAAGAACAATTAATAAATATATTCCATGCACAGGTAGAATCTAGACTAAGGTATGGGATATGTGTTTGGGGTTCCACCATAACCTAAGATTTTTTTCTTTTCGTTCAAAAACGAATTATAAGCTGCATCACAAATGTTTCCAGTGTAAAATAATGTACAGAATTGTTCTCATATTTTAAAATTTGAACCCTTGAATACACATAGTATTTATGTGTGACGTATATTTGTTTTTGAAAACGCTATATATTGAATTAATTATTTTTTTTTTTTACTTTATTTCATATCTTATTTTATTCCGATTGATTGCTCTAATAAGCTTATGAATACTATTGGCTTAACTATTGACTCAAAGTCATTCTCTAAGCATTCCCTTAATAATTAATAAACATATGCTAAAAAGAAGGCAGGTGGTAAAATAGGAAAATACCCTAGAGTTGGGAAGCGGCAGCTTAAATTAGGCACTACAAAGGGCAAACCGGTATAAAAGGTGTGCGGGGGTTTCTCTCGGACCTCTTTCTCACTTGAAACTCGCTGTGAAAAGCTATTTTACCGCGATACAGATAACATAATAAAAAGACTCTCTTACAGCAAGTTAATATAGGTCTTGAAAAACAAAGCAAAGGAAATGGACACACTGATGCAGGACGTTCAACACACCAATTTCTGGTGCAAAAAATCGACGGCGACGGGAACTGCCTATATGATGGAGCATTAAGCCACCGACTGGAGGGAGAAAATATAACATCACAGGCACATACCAATACAACGAAACCCCTACGAGAGCGGAAAGGGACATTATCCAAATGCTAGCAAAAACAGGAAAACCACAAAAACGACAGAAAACATCAACATTACTATAGGCAAAAAAAACTATAATCAAAAGAATAGAATCACACGCAATGAAATATTGGGGACACGTCCAAAGATGAGACACGACACACCTACTAAAGAAACCGCTAAGACTGAACAGCAACAAACTGAAAACAGGGAGGCCATGCTACACATGGATAACAACAATCGAGAGGCCTATGAATAAACAAGGAAAGAATTATGCACACTGGGAAAGAACGGTACCACACAAGACGGAATACAATAAAGAAATATCAAGGATATACACACTGCCAGACTCAGAAACAGATGAAACAGAAAACTCAGAAGATGAATAGGAGAGAAGATGATCACAGACAGAAACTAAAAAGAAGCATATCACAAAACCTGAAAGAAGCACGAAGGCCTAGAAGAGGCATCTCACAGACGCCTACACTTCCCATCCGATGAAGACAGATGGAAACCAAGAAGAAGCATCATTCTATATTCCTACCCCATGCGTCATGCGGCTCTTGCTGCTGACAACAAGCATGTCAAATGTCCAATCTAGCGTATGCAGCCGGTCCGGCGTTATATAAAAGCATCGGGGTTTGTTCTGGCATACGTCGGATCATCCGTTCGTCGGTCAGGTGGAGCCGCCCGGTCTTCGCATGAGTATGTAATAGACGAGTGGGCTACTGCAGTTGGCCGTTCGGCGGGCGATCGGGCTGCATGGTGGAAGAAATCCCCATGACCAAAATCGGCAGCAATGTCCACCTTACGCTGGCAAATCAATCAATCAATCAAATCTAACTTTATATTGACAAAAAATGTCCACAGCATTGGGACTAGAAAAGTAACAATTGCATATTCCTTTTATAAATATAAAGTGTCCAAGGATTTACCTGCTTACCTAGGTCCAAACATTTAATAAACTATCTTTCAAAATAAATCCATACATTTGAGACATTTTAAAATCAGCTTGAATAAATACTTATTGGGTAAGTGTTTCTGGCAAATATGTTTTATTAGCTAGAAGGCATATTGGAAGACAATATTCTACGTCTGAATGATCCCCATTCTGAAGAAAAATATGACAAGACCCTAAAATTCAAATTATTTACAATATTATTAATCTCAAAGACAGAAGCTATATCACAAGCCTAAAACTGGAAGTTATAGCTGTATTGTCAGAAACTGAAATTCATTAACTTGATATTTGATTCAAATTACAAATATTATTAGAAATATTCATCACGATATAATATGCTATATTATTATAATCGTGGTATTAAATTGATGAATTTTGTTGACATTCTCTAAGTAAGAAAAAAATTAAATAAATTCGAAATTGAGAATTTTCTACACCTATTATAAAAATGTTAAAAAACTGTGTTGGTCGTTTATTTTTTTAAAACTTATGTCAATGTTTACATAATTATCCAGCAATAATCTTTAGCAAGTTTAATAAAATTTTTAATGCAATTCTCGGTACATTTTGTTTATTACTGTTTTAAGAATATTCTGGAAATCTTCTTGAGACAAATTTTGTTAAATATAATTTGTTATGACAATTGGTTTAGTTGTTATAAAATATCAAATTGTTAGTCGAGCATCGACTCGTGGAGGTTTACCTATAGATATTTTCTCACCTTCATAGAAAAATAAAATCCAACTTCTATTAATTGGGAAGAATACTATATTAATTTTTGATTTTCACTTTATTTCTTGTCAACATGGCAATTGTTTCGCCACACAATGAATGGCTTCTTCGAAGAAGCCACTGTGTGGCGAAACAATTGTCATGTTGACAAGAAATTAAGTGAAAATCAAAAACTAATATAGTTTTCTTCCCAATTATTATCATGGATTTTCATCAAGTAACGGCCCAATCTGTTCAATACCCAACTAATATTCTTTAATTCTATTCTAGGAAGGACGAATTTTTCTTCTGACACTGATGACGAAATAGTTTCCATAAATGTCCATAAATACTAAATTCATATAACATATCGGCGCGCATTTCGTCAGACCTGTTGGCGCTATGTGGAGATGATTAAGACTGATTTAATCAACACCAGAAGATGTCAACATAGTTGGCAAAACGCGCGGCGAGTATTTACATGCCATGTTCAAGTGATTTAGTATTTGTAAAAACTACTTTGGCTTTTGTACTCGTCCAAAATTATCTATTCGCAATACTGATAACTTTTTCTCTTAATTTTGACAATTTGACATTTGCAATGACTACCTAATAAAATGTTAATAACTTATTACTATAATTATAGTTTATCGATAATAATCCAAAGATGCAATCTGTTCGATTGCTCGACAAAGCAGGATTGCTCGCATGATTCACTGAAACTGCAAATAAACTAAGAAAAAGTAATCTGGCAGGGAAGCTTGGAAGACATCGGGGCAGTTCTGCACAGTAGATCGCCTATTCCAGCCCATTTTGAAGCCTTCTTGCCGAAGTCTTCAATATTTAGTACATAATAAAACCCCTCTTTCATCCTACGGGATTTAAGCCGACCCCGCGTTTACTGCGGTGAGGTCGCGCGACATGAATACACAATTGCGGATATTTTCACAGACTCGGTGGCCGCAGACAGTTTTCTTATACCTACCGAGTCGAACAACAACTTCAGACTTCGTTAGTCTTGTACCATTAATTAAGTGAGGCTTAGTTAATTAACTCGGCGAATAGAGGTCTAGTTAATGACTTCAATATGACTAAATAATAATTGGAGCAATTTGTAAGTACATTTCAGGATTAAATGAGGCAATAAAGAATATTTGATTACAGCTAATATTCATGTTTCAAAACTACTTCCGATACTGATACATAAAAATTGTTCGGATATTATTAATTATTGTACAACATGCAGCTACTTGCACCTGTAAATTGATTTTCTAATAATTTAGAAAGGCCAACAATGTGAGCATTTATTGTTTAAATCATTTGATTGATTTTGCTAGTGTACGGTATACATTGCTGCCACTTGGAGTTTGGAGTTTGTGGGAAGGCAGTCACAAAGAGTGACCTCAGCACCTAGGCCCCATTGGGCCCCTTGTACGTCCTCCCGAGGGATACAAGATTCCACCTAGGCCTCCAACCATCCTAATCTTGTGAAGAAGGTGGTGACGCTGCCTAGGGGAATATCCCTCAAGTCGGCCAAAGTAGGCTGAATGTTCTCCCAAAATGGATTCTCTGCTAGAGGAGACTGCCGGGCACTCACAGAATACGTGTCTCGTCTTTTTGTTCACAAACTCTGCATAGGGGTGTGTCGTTTAACTTCATGTTATAAAGGTGCTTTCTCAGCTGGCAATGACCAGTAAGAATTTCTGTCGCGAAGCGCAGGTTCTTCCTGGACATTCCCAGGTAGATCATCGCTGTATCCTTGTCGGGGTATCTAAGCAGATCCCTGGCCAACTGACAACTATGAGTTTCGTCCCACAGTTTCTTAAATTTTCTGTGGGTGTTTTCTTTAATCATTAGCATTATTGCTGAGGTCGGCAGTATGTTAGAAGGGCCAGGTCCAAGTATACTTAGACTGGCTGCCTTCTTAGCCAGACCGCCAGCTTTCCTGTTGCCTCTGCACTGTGCGTGCCCTTTAACCCAGCATAGAATGACACTGTTCATGCTGGAGGCGCCCACAAGTGCTTGATGGCATTCCCATACTGACCCTGTTATTATTTTGTGTCTCTGTAGGGCCAGTAGTGATTGTCTGCTATCAGTGTAGATTCTGATTGTTTTGCCCGTTATTTGTCTACGGGAAATTTCTTTTGCGGCTATGGTTATTCCCGACAGTTCTGTTTGTGTTATGCTGGCTTGTTTGTCCATAGCCCATTTAATTTGAAGTTGCAGATTCCTGGAGTATACCCCACAACCTGTTCCTTCTTTCTTTTTCGATTCGTCTGTGAAGATGTTAACTGTTCCTTCACTGACAGCCTCATTGCTACTGTTGGTGTGTATTGCATAGGGTCTATCAAAGATGAACTGTGGAGAAATACCATCTGCGCGCACCTGCAGAAGTGGCATCTGTTTGATTGCCTCATTCCACAGCCGGCATCTGGTCGCTCCACATCCTATGTTTGGCTGTATACCAACGGATCTGAGACGTGCCATAGTAGTTAGGGCCACCTCTTCTAGATATATGTCTAGTGGTGGTAGGCACAGCATCACTTCCATTGCTCTTGTTGGTGTCGTTCTCATAGCTCCAATTGTGTTTAAACAGGCTACTCGTTGTACCTGGCTGAGCTTAGTTTCGCTACAGTCTGCTGACTCTTAGGCCAGCAGACAATGGCTCGATAGGCTATCATCATCGGTCTTATTATAGCAGTGTAAATCCACATAGCCACTTTGGGTTTCATTCCCCAGGTTTTCCCTATGGTTCTGCGGCACTGCTCAAAAGAGATGTAAGCCTTCTTTAGTCTTCTGTCTAAATGAAGATTCCAAGTTAGTTTGGCATCAAAAGTTACTCCAAGGTATTTTACTTCTGATGCGAAACTTAGTGTGGTGTTTAGGAGAACGGGTGCCGTCATTGGTCCCGATTTTCTTTTCCTTGTGAAGAGGACCAGCTCTGTATTCCTGGGGTTGACTGACAGAGAGTGTTCTCTACACCATCTCTCGATTATTCTCAGGGCTATCTGCATTCGATCACAGAGGACTCCTTCGAATTTACCACTAAGCAGTATTGTTAGATAATCTGCGTATGCAATTGTGTGGAATCCATCGGAGTTGAGGCGGCGCAGGAGGTCAAGAACTAAGTTCCATAGAAGAGGTGATAAGACACCCCCCTGAGGACAGCCTCTTGCAACCATTCCTCTAACAGCGATGTCTCCCATGTTAATCTGTACAGCTCTTTTTGAGAGCATGTTGAATATCCAGCCACTTACGATCGGAGATTGCTGCCACTTCAGTGCATCCAATCTGGATACATACCGCCGGATTGGGTTTGGGGCATGCTTGTTGCCAACAGCGAGAGCCACATGACGCAAGATGTAGGAACACATGATGGGAAATGTAGGAGTTTGTGAGATGCTGTATAGTCAGATTTTTACGTGAGGTTTTTATGGTCAAACTTTTATGAGATTTTCACATCAGATTTTTACATCACAATTTTTGGCCATACCTTCTACCTTGTACCTCTCCCATTTTATAAATGGTTATCGTGATTAACGCAGATGGGAATTTGATGGAATTGTATGTTGGAAGTCAGCACCCACCTGCTGAGCTTGTTGTCTGAAACGCCACGTTACCCATTGAGTCTTGGGAACTCGTCATATTTGGAAGTTTGTGTCCAGTAATTTCCGTAAAGTCCTGCTCCGTAGCAAGAAACAACTGAAAATAAATATTATTTTCAATTACTTCACCATTTCTGTAAGATTTCGTGAAAACGGAGCCCTGTGTGCAATTAGTCTTTAATACACTCAAGAACTTCAACACCCGCATGCAAATAGTATATTTACCGTATGACTAGCGTAGTAGTATAGATGTTTAGGTACCAACAAATAACAGCTGCTATTATAATGGTTTACACTAGATGTAATGCCTTGAATGGGGAGTTACTTTATAATGGTATTTATGGTGATTATATATATCACGTTCAGGCTAAACTACAAACATCTAAACTACTACGCTAGTCATAAGGAAATATACTTACTATTTGCATGGAGTGTTGAAGATCTTGAGTGTATTAAAGAATAATTGCACACCCGTTTTCACAAAATCTTCAGAGATGGTGAAGTAATTGAAAATAATAATACTATACAGTTGTTCCTTGGTAATGGGCAGGACTTTTCGGAAATTACTGGACACAAACCTCCAAATATGACCAGTTCCCAAGACTCAATCGGTAACGTGGCGTTTGAGACAACAACAAGCTCATGCTTACTTCCAACATATATTTCCATCAAATTCCCATCTGTGTTAATCACGATAACCATTTATAAAATGGAAGACGTACAAGGTAAAAAGGTGTGACCAAAAACTGTGTGATGTTAAAATCTGACGTGAAAATCTGAACATAAAAGTTTGACCATAAAAACCTCACATAAAAATCAGATCATAAAATAAAAGCCTAAAAATAAGTTCGGTGTAAAACTTCGGAAGAAATATAATTTATATATCAAAATATGTAAAAATCGTGAAATGAATATTTACCGTAGGTGGACTATAGTTCTTAAAAACATTTAATTTATCAAATACAGCTAGGGCCTCACAAAAATGTCTCACGTGGCTCGTAGCTCGCACAAAACAAGGGACTTTTTTCGTCACAAAAACTCAATCCTGCCAATCTTGATTTCATTAAATGGACTTTCCTAAGACAGGGATTTGAATTTAAATTACATGCATGGAAAAACACCCACTTATCAATTTTAAATAGATTGGTGATTTATTACTTATTGTCAGAGAAAATGGAAATATGAAAACGGATAAAGGCACAGATTAATAAAATACGTGGATAAAGAACAATGTAGAAATGATATATACTATGTTTGAAGTCAAAGTAAACAATAAAGTGATAGAAGGGGAAAGGAGAGGTTATGTTTACATTAGTCCGCCTACAGAGGCGTATCGTTTGAAGAGGGTTAATTATGAGACAAGAATTCTTATTAGTTTTTGATGCTTTGGTACTTATGAAACAATTATATTACACTAAGTATATTACATAAATGTTTCTGAGTTCATCTAAGATATTAAAATATTCAAATGAGAAAGATGAAAATACATGTTTTGATTTAAATAATAATTTTAAAATTAACATGGCTACCTGACACGCCCTCTACGCCTATGCGTCTGTTGACTTTCTTATGAAATGGCATATTTTCTTTCATTTGATACGCATTTCACACAAGGCACATTTTAGGCATTGTTAAAATAGTCTATACATATCAATAGACAATGGTTAAACACTTTATAAAGCACATCAGACAAAAACATAAACTTAAAAACAAACCACAGAATGGATTGCTTTTGTTGATATGTCAACTGTCATCAAGTACGTTGACCGGGTGGTTCAAATTGCCCAATCATAAGCCGGAAAAACGTAAATAAAATAATAAACACAACAAATAAGACTTTGGCTTCAAACATTCCTTGTTGTTTTCAATATCTATGTTTATTTCTTGATCTGTGGGTAAAGGGCTACAAAACTAATAGCATATCTGTACTATTAAGCGACAACTACCAGCAATACTACAATGAGTATTTTGAATTGCCTATCTTAGATATGATGTTTGGAAGAAAAATTCAGACAACCATATACAGCGTGAGCCAGATACACCGTGGCCTACTAAAGTGACGGTTACAATGCTTCTTTTAAGTTTCCCTCTCTCGTCATCTCCTTGCCTATCTTCTTCTGAGTCTTCCGTTTCTTCTGTTTCCGAATCTAGCAGTGTATATTTTTCTTGACATTTCCATATTGTATTCCCTCTTTTGAGTTCATCGTTCTGTAGTAGTGAGATATTTCAAGCATCATTTGCTATTTTCGTATTAGTATAGCTTAATATTTTTAACTATATTAGTATGTCCATTTCGTTTGTTTTCCATATATATCAATCATATATGTCTCCACCTAGATGATCATGATTGCAATTAATTACTAAATTGTTTTCATTCCACTCAGGGCTTAGCCCTAGATTCTTCACATCGAAACAAGTCGATTTAACCTAAGATGAAGAGGCCTATTTTTTTTCTTTTTCAAGATACAGGGTGTTAAAGCTAACAAAAAAATATTTGTATTTTGTCTCTATCTTGGAGACACGCATCTACTTCAAAGTTGGTAGTGAAATATTTTTAAAGTCGTCAATTACAATGGTGATATTTCCAATGTCACATTTTATAGAGAGCGTTAGTTACAGTGCTTTCATGTGACACTTTTTTGACCTTAGGTTTTGGACATAATCCAAACCCAATTTAATTTCGTAAAGAAAAAGTGTACTTGTTGAAACGCGACAAATTGCACCCTTCATTTACAACTTTGTCACTCATTAGTTCGAAGAAATTCAGTTTTATCTAACGACTAATTTACTCATTTCTAGATAGCAATAGGGGTAGCGGGGCATTCTCAAATAACTTAAATAAATTAAGGAAGAATGCAATCCAAAATTTATGTAATAAATGCAAATTTTCCCAGCAGCACGAAAACAGTACAAATAATTAATATTTTATAATGTATACATTGTTTGACACAACAAGCACTCTTGACGATTTCAAGACATCAGACTTGACGTACACTTACTAGATGGAAAACCAGTTTTAGGTACAGTTAAATTTCTTCGAACCGGCGTGTGACAAAGTTGTAAATTGTTATTTCTCTGAAAGGGTGCATTTTATCGCTTTTCAACAAGTACACCATTTCTTTAGGAAATTAAATTGAGCTGGGATTATGATGCAAATGTCCAAAACCTAACCGAAAAAAAGACATGGCTTAAAGTGTCATAAAAATACTGTAACTAGCGCCCTCTATAAAATGTGTCATTGTCAATATCACCATTGTAATTAACGACCCGAAAACATGTCGTTACCAAGTTTGAGGTAGATACGTATAATATTCTCCAAGATAAGGACAAAATATGAATACAATTTAACTCCCTGCATCTTGAAAAAAAAAAGAGTTAGACCGCTTCTTTTTGGGTTAATCGACTTGTTTCGATGTCAAGAATCTCGGCAAAAATTTTAACAAAAGAGGCAGATAGCAAAAAAAGAAAAATAAAAGAATCCGCGATAATATTATTGAATGAGGATAATTGCGTGTCGAATTGTTCCGTAGATGTCTGTACAACTTGGCTGCCAATGTTAAAAGAAGAACTTCACAAACTTAACATTGTATAGAAACTAAAAAACTGTTAACTATATCAACAGTTCTATGTAAATAGTAAGTATCTATGGATATTGAATATAACAAACATTCTTAGAGCTATGTATTTGTCATACACAGCAAAAAAGATTTTTCAAAAAAAGCCTTGAGAAAGGAAACAGATTAGATTTCCGAAACGTCGGCGAAATATTTAATTTCAAGTTTTTATACTTATTTGTGTTGTTTAGTTATCAAAACCAACCTTTAACTGATCCTTTGACGTAAACGTCACGGGCGTAGAGGTTTTTTTTACCAGTAACATACTGGTTAATTGTGATATATTTTGTAGATTCCCCTAGCACCGCTTAGAAAGAAAACATACATGTGGCAGTGAAATTCCCAAAGAATTGAAGAAGGAAAAAAAATTAAGATAATGCCACAAATAACATTTAGACAATATCAAGAATCTATGGTTAAGCATTGCCCCAGCCTTTTCAAAATACCCTGTATAGTCAACACGTTATGCAACGTGGATGACTGGTAGGCGAAGTAACTATAGACGGAACTATAATTTCTAAATTGAGATTTGACGATGATATGAGCTCAGTTACAGTAAGGATGAGGATGAGCTTATAAAGCTTTTGGATATGCTTTAAACAATAAGTTAAGTGTAAATTTCAACTAAACAAAAGTTTTGATTATTTATACCAAGCAAATGAAAACCACACAGATGACTGTGAGGTAGTAAACCAGATGGTACATCTTGGCACCCTTCTGAACAATATCGGCAGCTGTGAATATGAGATTAGACGCAGAATACTGATCACCACTTGGCAACTGAGCAAAATTTGACGTAAATTTCTGTTACGTCATGCATAAAGATCAGACTTGCTAACGTCCTAGTTTTCAGCAACTTTCTTTCCATGTGAGACATGGTCAGTCAGAAAATCAGACAGAAGGAGTATTGATTCTTTCGAGATGCGGATCTGGAGTTGTTTGTTGGGAATTTCTTGGACAACCCATGGCCAACGGCTCGATTCTTTAAGAAAAAAGTGATTCTCCAGTATAGTATTCCTCCTATTTCTTTCGTTTTTTTTTGCTATATCAACCAGAGAGAGGACAATATAAAGCGGTTAACAAGTTCAGGGAAAACGAGATGGTAAGAGGTAAAGAAGATGCTCTCCAAAACGTTGGGCTGGTGTCATGGAGTTGAAGAGAAAGAATATTAGTGAAACCGTCCGTCTAACAGGCACATATGGCGTGATGCTGTCACACGTGCTATACACCAAAAGTAGACCACTGAGAATAAAAAGAATGATTTTACTAGTATACAAGAGCGAAGAAATCTCGCATAATTTACCTTTATAAGCCTGATACACACATCGCCAGTATTCGGAACCAGACACATATACATGTTCCGTCTACTACTGTCGGCAAATTTACTGCGAGAGAAGGGACTATTAAAACTCTATTTACTCGTAGTAACACTCGTCGACCAGCCTCCAAACATTCGGTATTAGTAAACACGTACTATAAATATTTGCAACCATGGAACCGGCTTTAAGCAATTAAACACCTTTCCTATATACCTAATACGAAATCAAATTTTACACAATTTTTTTAATCGTTGTTGAAAAATATATATACAGAAATCTGGTTCATAGTGTGTTCAACGCAAGTTCTAAATTAAAAATTCACAAATCGTGCATCTTTCGCAAGTATCTTAAACGTATTGAAAATACGCTCTTGGAATCCAAGGCCGGATGGCTAGATGATAGGTATTTTCAGCATTTGCATTAGGTACCATTAGCGATTTTTTATTTTATCACTAAAATAAAAAAAAAAAAACTTATCAAATTTAATAATACCACTTGGGTTCATTGTAATTGGACCCATGTTCATTGAAATTTTTTTTTTAGATTAACCCAGCTATCATCTGTCAAATTTTGTCATAAAGCTTGTAGAACACCCTATATAGTGCTTTTCTACTGTACTTCTTTTATCATACTTAGATGTGTTTGATAATTTTATTTACATAATTTTAAATATATTTGTCCATACGATCGAATTAAGCTAGTCCATGTTTTATTGGGTTATTTTGTTTTTTTAATGTTAATTTGAAAGTGGCGGTGTTGTGTAAGAAATAACGCAAGTTATGGAAACTAAGTGATATACGATATGGCAGTGTCGGCATATATCACAAGAGACCATTAAGTTTAGGAGTGTTTATGTTTATATTTTAGTTTCGAGATACTGCTTGGATTGTTATTGAAACGTGATATCCTTAATAGCATGGCGTTGAGTGAATGGTACGCTTACAAGGCCGGCGCAGCGGCCTAGACAGATCTTTCGCTCTCGATACGTTTTTCGTAACATGGGTCCTATATCATGCGCCCAGTAGTATTTTCAATATTAAAAGTTATATGTGTGTGCATGTATGTGTGAAGACTATTGCCTGTATACGAGATAACCTCTGTTTGACTAAAAAAATTATTTTCTCTTTAAAACATATATTTGAACTCTTTGTAATGATATTAGGCGATATCCGGCGTACAGGGTGATCTCTAGAGACGTATAGATCATCACGTTTTATATAAACTCTGTCTTATTATAATTTTAGAGTAATTTCAAATTAACTACTAATCATGACAGTCAGTACGCCTCCCTTTGTACACTCTCTGCACATCTTTGCTTTAACTGTTTCGTTACGAGGCGGAATTTCAATGTCGGAGGTACTTAACATAGAGGACATCCTCCACCAGCTTGGCAGAGACAACGGAAGGTTGGATTATTGCATTCTCCTTCGATATCTAACAATGCACCAAAACCAGTTCTTTCTGCATCAGCACTTTCACCGCTACGACAAAGATCTAAAGAAGGCCGCCAGGATGTCTGCAGTTTTCCCGGTTTTGTGTGCATGCTGATTGGAGTAAATTGAACATAACGGAGCGAACCAACCCGGGCCTGGGACACTCTTCATCTTCACTAACATGGAACAGATATGTCTGAATGGACCTTTAATTTATAAAATCCAAATTTTTTATAATAAAGCAAGCTGCTTGCAAGATATTAATTATTTATTGAGGAACTTTACTTTTAAAACGGTTTTGACACTACAATGCTATTTTACACCGAAAAAACTCCGTACCATTTACATTGGAAAATTGATTGTGGTGGATTTTCTGAAAACTTTGGGAATGAGTAGTTCAAAATTTTCTGAACAAAAAACGTTCCATGAAAAAACTACGTTAATACTTCCCTGCAGAATTACGGTACATCGAAGGTAATTTTTTTTTTTTATAAAATATCAGACTTCATTCATTCAATTCAAACATCAATTAAATACGTAGAGTTTTAATAACGCAATAAAATAAAATCAGTTTCAATAAAAAATAATATAAATTAAATCAAATAAAGGTCGCAAAAAACTTTATGATTTCGTAATAATATTAATGGTAACATAAGCTGTACAACGACGTATAATAACTGTTATATACATATATAACTAGTTATAAAGTTACATTACAGTTAGGTATATTAAAAATAACAATAAATGTTTGAACTTCACTGTCAAAAACAATAGCATTATTCCGAGCAACATTTTTCTAATTTTAATAATAATTGTAAAAGTAAAAGTCGTAAATATTGGTCTCATTTCATAAAAGCTAAACGAATCTCTGCTCGATTGAACTTCAATAAACTACAATTAAAACTTGAATCTCAGCTTGAATGTATTTAAACTTAAACCTCTAAATCGCCAGGAGTTGCACTTTAAAGCTTCATAGGCAATGAACCTTGTATATTACTGGAAATCCCTAGACCTTCGGGCCAGGACGTAACATCCGATAACGCTAATCCCAGCGGTAGTTAACATTTTTTTTTAATTACTGAGTAGATATTTATACGTAAATATTAAAAAGCAGGCATGTACACATAGCCTAGTTGCCAATAACAGAAATTTATAAAAACCGGTCCCTAAATGTTATAGGGCTGAATTTTTCAGAATAAGCATTTTTGTTGGTGTAGAATACGATAAAGAAAAGTTTACAGCTATAAGGTGCCGGCGACCCCTAAAGAAATCGAAAATATTGGCCGAAATTCGGTTTTTGATCGATAACTTGAAAAATAAATATATATATATATATTGTTCTATATTCTGATATCTATTTTATTTTTTATACGTTCGAAATTACTTTTTGAAAGTAAATTGAAATGATTTTATTGAGCGCCAAACAGTTTCTTAAAAGCTGTTAATATTATAGACTATAGAACACCATTAGCATGACTATCTACAATCTATAGAATGACTCTTACTCAAGGTCCAACGAAGTCGGTTCAATAAATGCTCATCGATCAAGATAACAATCTAAATAAATCAAACTCAGTATTGAACGAACAAAGTATTAATTTATTAACAAATTTGAACTTGGAATGTAATTAACAAATTTAAATAACAAAATCTAACTTAACTAAAATGATAAATATGGCCTTTATTTAAAATAAATATGTACCATGGATTTGGGATTGTAAAGCTTTACCTTGTCTTTCTTTCGACTCGAGTAATGTTATATTATAACCTCTAACTGGTTATTATGATCCTTGAAATATTATGTCACTTGACTGACTTTTTAACCTCTCAAGGCTTCTTCTTCTTCTTTACTGGATTGACGTTTGTTTCTAACCTCCAATTTATTTTCAAGATTTCCTTGAAGTATTTCTATCACTTGCTTGACGTTTGAAATTCTTCACCATATAAATTTGCTAACTGGATTAACAAATACTTCCCTCTTCTAAATCTGCTTTCCGGATAATCTACTTCGTAATACTTTCAAAGTATACTCACTTCTTATATTTAATCAACTTTTACAATTTATTCTTGATATCAATATATCTGGATTGTAATTTTCTAACCTTCAAATTATTCACCACTTTTCTTTTATTTTCAATTTATTATTTATTCTTGGATGAATATATTTCGCAGCTCGCTGTTCAGCGGTGTCTGATCAACTGATTTGTTATTTTTAGTCGTTTCAATGGGTTAATTTCCAATATTTCAATTGTTTTTTTCTATTTTGATCTAATATTTCAAAATTTAATTTTAATTTAAAATTTAAACTATTCAGTTTTGTTTGTTCTTTACCTTAAGTGAATACTGTTTTTAATTCTTTATTTTTCCTGATAAGTTTCTTATTCTACTTTTCAGGATTAAGTGAATAATTATAATTACTCGAAATATATTGACATATTACATACACTTTCTTAAAATCTACTTATAACTACAATTAACAATTCCAATCTCAAATAAATACTAATTCATACATTTAGATGAATAGCAATGATAAACACAAAATGCTAGTAGTTAAAAACGTACTGCAGTTTCCATACTGACAGAATACTTATATTATAAACTAAAACAAGAAATTGATACGCCAACAAACATTTAACATCATACTATTAGTCCTTTCTTTCTGCATGATGTGAAATATCATTTACAAAACACCTTTCTGCAATGATATTTGAAAATATCTGAAAACTTAAAATGTCATTCAGTGTTTTGTAATATATGGACTTACTATTTCTAAAATAATTACGCTGCACTGCAACTACTGTTGATAGTCTTTCATTCAATATTCATTTTGTGTAGATTTACAGTGTTTCTACACAAAATATGATTTTCAGCCCTAAGTATTGACATGCATGTCAGATTTTATAAAATTTACTTTTTTGTTTTCCAATTTCATTCTAAATCATTTTAAATGAGATTGTGATTCTCTATCAGTTCATGTTTTATTATATACTATTTTGAATAACCTTTTTAAACTAAAATAACTTCATTTTATGTTTATTTAAATATTTTGTTCGTATTCAATATCAAGTTTCATTCTCTGCATCCTACTCGATGAGAATAAGTGAACTTGAATCAATTAAATAAACCACAGATACTCCTGCTTCTGTATGATCCGTTAAAGTAAAACTGTTACGATTAATTCCTAAAATACATACAAATTTGTGAATTTTATTTATGATTTCAAACACGACACTTAGGTAGTGTTCCACAGTGTGGATATACAGCAATATATATATATATATATATATATATATATATATATATATATATTGCTGTATATCCACACTGTGGAACACTACCTAAGTGTCGTGTTTGAAATCATAAATAAAATTCACAAATTTGTATGTATTTTAGGAATTAATCATAATAGTTTTACTTTAACGGATCATACAGAAGCAGGAGTATCTGTGGTTTATTTAATTGATTCAAGTTCACTTGTTCTCATCGAGTAGGATGCAGAGAATGAAATTTGGTATTGAATACGAACAAAATATTTAAATAAACATAAAATGAAGTTATTTTAGTTTAACAAGGTTATTCTAAATAGTATATAATAAAACATGAACTGATAGAGAATCACAATCTCATTTAAAATGATTTAGAATGAAATTGGAAAACAAAAAAGTAAATTTTATAAAATCTGACATGCATGTCAAAACTTAGGGCTGAAAATCATATTTTGTGTAGAAACACTGTAAATCTACACAAAATGAATATTGAATGAAAGACTATTAACAGTAGTTGCATTGCAGGGTGATTATTTTAGAAATAGTAAGTCCATAGATTACAAAACACTGAATGACATTTTAAGTTTTCAGATATTTTCAAATATCATTGCAGAAAGGTGTTTTGTAAATGATATTTCACATCATGCAGAAAGAAAGGACTAATAGTATGATGTTAAATGTTTGTTGGCGTATCAATTTCTTGTTTTAGTTTATAATATTAGTATTACGTCAGCATAAAAAACTGCAGTACGTTTTTAGCTACTAGCATTTTGTGTTTATCATTGCTATTCATCTAAATGTATGAATTAGTATTTATTTGAGATTGGAATTGTTAATTGTAGTTATAAGTAGATTTTAAGAAAGTATATGTAATATGTCAATATATTTCGAGTAATTACAATTATTCACCTAATCCTGAAAAGTAGAATAAGAAACTTATCAGGAAAATCAAAGAATTAAAAACAGTATTCAATTAAGGTAAAGAACAAACAAAACTGAATAGTTTAAATTTTAAATTAAAATTAAATTTTGAAATATTAGATCAAAATAGAAAAAAACAATTGAAATATTGGAAATTAACCCATTGAAACGACTAAAAATAACAAATCAGTTGATCACACACCGCTGAACAGCGAGCTGCGAAATATATTCATCCAAGAATAAATAATAAATTGAAAATAGAAGAAAAGTAATTTGAAGGTTAGAATATTACAATCCAGATATATTGATATCAAGAATAAATTGTAAAAGTTGATTAAATATAAGAAGTGAGTATACTTTGAAAGTATTACGAAGTAGATTATCCGGAAAGCAGATTTAGAAGAGGGAAGTATTTGTTAATCCAGTTAGCATATTTATATGGTGAAGAAATTTCAAACGTCAATCAAGTGATAGAAATACTTCAAGGAAATCTTGAAAATAAATTGGAGGTTAGAAAGAAACGTCAATCCAATAAAGAAGAAGAAGAAGCCTTGAGAGGTTTAAAAAGTCAGTCAAGTGACATAATATTTCAAGGATTATAATAACCACTTAGAGGTTATAATTTAACATTACTCAAGTCGAAAGAAAGACAAGGTAAAGCTTTACAATATCAGAAATCCATGGTACATATTTATTTTAAATAAAGGCCATATTTATCATTTTAGTTAAGTTAGATTTTGTTATTTAAATTTGTTAATTACATTCCAAGTTCAAATTTGTTAATAAATTAATACTTTGTTCGTTCAGATACTGAGTTTGATTTATTTAGATTGTTATCTTGATCGATGAGCATTTATTGAACCGACTTCGTTGGACCTTGAGTAAGAGTCATTCTATAGATTGTAGATGGTCATGCTAATGGTGTTCTATAGTCTATAATATTAACAGCTTTTAAGAAACTGTTTGGCGCTCAATAAAATCATTTCAATTTACTTTCAAAAAGTAATTTCGAACGTATAAAAAATAAAATAGATATCAGATTATAGAACATTTATGGCTTGTTAACGTGGAGCGATCAGGAATGCGATTGAATAAATACAACTTGAGAATAGTTTATAATTTCAAGCATACATTTGAAAGATAATAGATCAAATAATTTATTTTGATAGTTTTGACAACAAGGCATTGTCAAATTAGAAACAAATATAATTTATATGAGGTTAAAGTCAGGTAAGACAACAACCATGAATCCAGAGGAAACTACACAGGGTACATCCACAGTTGCACAAACACAAGTTGGTGACACAAACACACAACCTGATCCAAACATGCTCCAGAAGTTGATGGAAATGATCACTGGAATGAATAATAGTATTGGAGAAAGAATGGATAAAAATAACCAAACTTTGGAAGCAAACATGAATCAAAATAACCAAACTTTAAAAGAAGACATTAGTCAAAATAACCAGCGACTAGAAGAAAAAATTGGCAACATAAATACACAGATGGTACATAATATGCAAAAACTAGAAGAAAACATGGGTAAAAAAATAGATGATAATATACAGAAAATGGAAGAAAGCAATATAGAAGTAAGAAATAAGATTGAAAATCTAGAGAATAAATGGGAGAGAATGGGAGAGACAGTCAACGAAGAAATTGGTATTAAGGTAAATGAGGCAGCAAAGGAAATAAGAGAGGAAGTTGTAACAATGTTTGAAGATGGAATGACTGCAGTAGATAGTAGAATGAAGAAACAGGAGGATAAATATGATAGCAAAATAAAAGAACAGGATAGCAAGATAGAACAGAACACGAAGTTGTTGAAGGATACCACACGTACACAATTAACACAATTACCCACACATACTTACACATGTAACAAAACACCATTTTATTTTTACGGAGATAACCGCATACACCCTAAAATTTTCATTTCACGTTTGAAACAACACATGGAAACACAACACGTAAATGCAAACCTAAAAGCAAACATACAAGACATGTTAAAGGGAGAAGCGGAAATCTGGTATTCAGTTATAATGGACAGGTTTGAGACTATAGAGGAATTTGAAGTTCTAGTCTTAAAACAATATTGGAGTGATTACACTCAGTTGAAAATAAGACAAGACCTATTTAATGGTAACTATGTAGAAAATAAAGGTATTTCTAGGGAAAATTATGTACTTAGAAAAGTATACAATATTAGACATCTAGAACCAAAATTCACAGAAAGTGAAATGGTCAGATATTTAGCTAGGCATTTTTCAGGGGATATCCAGAATGTTATTATTACGCAAAGAATTGCAAAGTTAGATGATTTGATTGATTATTTAAGAGAATTAGATGATTATCATCAGAGTTTTGATAGGAAGGCTAGTCAGAATAGGGAAAATAATAGTAGATATTATAACAAGTGGGGTTATGATCAGAATAGGAATGAGAATGATAGAAGAGAAAGGCAAGGTTATGGTCAATATGATAGGAAGGAAAAGCAGGGTTATGGTCGTCAATATGACAATGATAGAAAGGAACGAGGGGGTTATGAGAAACGTCAATATGACAATGACAGAAAGGAGCAAGGGGGTTATGGTCAATATGATAGCAAGGAAAAGCAAGGTTATGGTCGTCAATATGACAATGATAGAAAGGAACGAGGGGGTTATGAGAAACGTCAATATGACAATGATAGGAATGAAAAGCAGGGTTATGAGAAACGTCAATATGACAATGATAGAAAGGAACGAGGAGGTTATGGTCAATATAAATATGACAATTATAGGAATGAAAAGCAGGGTTTTGAGAAACGTCATTATGATAATGATTGCAGAGAGAGAGGGGGTTATGTTAAAAATAATGAGTCATATGCACAAGTGGCTAATATCAATATTCAAAGGGGAAATAGAGTAGATGAAAACACGCACTCTAATTTAAATAAAATAGAAACAGCACAAGTAAATGATAGAAATAGAAATCAGGATTTTTAGATAAACTTGTTTTAAATGTAGGTAATAATTGTAAAAAAATAGGCGACTGTATAGAAAATGATGTTATATTGGGAGACGACATCTTATCAGGAAAAAAGGCAAATATTGTATTAGGAGAAAGAATCCTAAAGGTAGAAGGTGAAAGAATACCTTTCTATAGTGTTAATGAATTGAATGGCAAAGGTGCCGAAATGGTTAATGAATTGAATGGCAAAAGTGCCGAAATAATTAATGAATTAAATGGCAATGATGCCGAAATAATTAATGTATCAAATGGCATAGAGTCCAATAATGATAATGAATTTTGCGGTGAGCATATAGTGGGAACCACATGTGTTCAAATAAATAATGATAAGAAGCCTGAAACATTTCTGATAAGTCGTTACTCCAAATATGATAAAATTTTTAAAAATTTGTCTCAAAAATACAAAAATTCAATTGATTATGAACCTACAATAGCAAAGGGCTATGCGCAACAACTTGAAGTAGGTAATATTTTAAATGAAAACGAAAATGTTTTAAATTATAATAAGAAAGAATCATTACCGGGAAGTTGTCACATGGGGATAAATTATCCATATGATCCAGGATAGATTACTCTTAAGTTATCCAAATGATCCTGAGTAGATCACTTTTAAATTGTAAATAAACTTTGACAGTGTGAATGTCACATCATGTTGTTAAAACTAACAAAATTTTCACAAGTCAAAATTCTATTAGTTTAGGGGGTTTTATGCTGTATATCCACACTGTGGAACACTACCTAAGTGTCGTGTTTGAAATCATAAATAAAATTCACAAATTTGTATGTATTTTAGGAATTAATCATAATAGTTTTACTTTAACGGATCATACAGAAGCAGGAGTATCTGTGGTTTATTTAATTGATTCAAGTTCACTTGTTCTCATCGAGTAGGATGCAGAGAATGAAATTTGGTATTGAATACGAACAAAATATTTAAATAAACATAAAATGAAGTTATTTTAGTTTAACAAGGTTATTCTAGATAGTATATAATAAAACATGAACTGATAGAGAATCACAATCTCATTTAAAATGATTTAGAATGAAATTGGAAAACAAAAAAGTAAATTTTATAAAATCTGACATGCATGTCAAAACTTAGGGCTGAAAATCATATTTTGTGTAGAAACACTGTAAATCTACACAAAATGAATATTGAATGAAAGACTATTAACAGTAGTTGCATTGCAGGGTGATTATTTTAGAAATAGTAAGTCCATAGATTACAAAACACTGAATGACATTTTAAGTTTTCAGATATTTTCAAATATCATTGCAGAAAGGTGTTTTGTAAATGATATTTCACATCATGCAGAAAGAAAGGACTAATAGTATGATGTTAAATGTTTGTTGGCGTATCAATTTCTTGTTTTAGTTTATAATATTAGTATTACGTCAGCATAAAAAACTGCAGTACGTTTTTAGCTACTAGCATTTTGTGTTTATCATTGCTATTCATCTAAATGTATGAATTAGTATTTATTTGAGATTGGAATTGTTAATTGTAGTTATAAGTAGATTTTAAGAAAGTATATGTAATATGTCAATATATTTCGAGTAATTACAATTATTCACCTAATCCTGAAAAGTAGAATAAGAAACTTATCAGGAAAATCAAAGAATTAAAAACAGTATTCAATTAAGGTAAAGAACAAACAAAACTGAATAGTTTAAATTTTAAATTAAAATTAAATTTTGAAATATTAGATCAAAATAGAAAAAAACAATTGAAATATTGGAAATTAACCCATTGAAACGACTAAAAATAACAAATCAGTTGATCACACACCGCTGAACAGCGAGCTGCGAAATATATTCATCCAAGAATAAATAATAAATTGAAAATAGAAGAAAAGTAATTTGAAGGTTAGAATATTACAATCCAGATATATTGATATCAAGAATAAATTGTAAAAGTTGATTAAATATAAGAAGTGAGTATACTTTGAAAGTATTACGAAGTAGATTATCCGGAAAGCAGATTTAGAAGAGGGAAGTATTTGTTAATCCAGTTAGCATATTTATATGGTGAAGAAATTTCAAACGTCAATCAAGTGATAGAAATACTTCAAGGAAATCTTGAAAATAAATTGGAGGTTAGAAAGAAACGTCAATCCAATAAAGAAGAAGAAGAAGCCTTGAGAGGTTTAAAAAGTCAGTCAAGTGACATAATATTTCAAGGATTATAATAACCACTTAGAGGTTATAATTTAACATTACTCAAGTCGAAAGAAAGACAAGGTAAAGCTTTACAATATCAGAAATCCATGGTACATATTTATTTTAAATAAAGGCCATATTTATCATTTTAGTTAAGTTAGATTTTGTTATTTAAATTTGTTAATTACATTCCAAGTTCAAATTTGTTAATAAATTAATACTTTGTTCGTTCAGATACTGAGTTTGATTTATTTAGATTGTTATCTTGATCGATGAGCATTTATTGAACCGACTTCGTTGGACCTTGAGTAAGAGTCATTCTATAGATTGTAGATGGTCATGCTAATGGTGTTCTATAGTCTATAATATTAACAGCTTTTAAGAAACTGTTTGGCGCTCAATAAAATCATTTCAATTTACTTTCAAAAAGTAATTTCGAACGTATAAAAAATAAAATAGATATCAGATTATAGAACAATATATATATATATATATATATATATATATATATATATATATATATATATATATATATGCATACTGCGGTGGATAGGTCCTCCGCTAATAGACAATTTGCATTTAATAGGTCATCCGGGTGCGCTAGGTAGCCCGTATACGGAGGACCTATCGCTTCCTGTGTAAACAGACTCAGTTGATCATCCTACATTGGCTGGCAAATTTTCAGCTGGGTGAGTTATAGCGTTATTTTTGATATTTCGAATACTCTAGTTGCGGGCTTTACCGTATGAACGGGTGGTGCCACCATAGCGCGTATATAGCCGAGCGTATATTCTGTACCGACTTTGCAGTGGATTAGTCATCCCCCGTATATTTAATATCAGATTTGCGGTAAATAAGTCCTCCATAATATCGACAACACTGTCTTCAGTTCATTGTTTAAGGTTCCACTCCAAAACTATTGTGAATAACTTCAGGTAGAGAACAACGAATTCCATTTACTGTTTTAACTTTTTAAAGAGAATAAATATACTTACTGAAATTTATTTTTATTAAAGATGATTTTTAAAAGATTTCAACAACAATGAGTACTTATTACAATACAGAACAGCCAACCCAAATAAGCATACGTAAGTTAAATGAACATTTCTGAAATCTGAACAAAGAAAAGATATTTAAAAATGAATTATTATTTGTTTGCTTGTAATTGTATTGAAACATTCTTTATAGGATTTTGCAAACAGCAGAAAAATTAACTATCTATAAAAGAAAAACTTTGTGTAGAAATATTAATGAAATCTTTGCATTCTTTCCATAACCTGAATTCTGGTTATGCTAGCAAATTAAAATCCTAAAATGAATTTGTCTAATTTCTTATTTGACAATTCTCATTCTAACACTAGCATCCACACAGTCCCCTACGGCCATGCAGATTAAACTAGTATCCACATAACCCCCTGCGATTATGAAGATTCAGTTAAAAATGAGAACAAAGACCTAAAATGAATTTATTTATCTACAAAGTTTTTCTTTTATAGATAGTTAATTTTTCTGCTGTTTGCAAAATCCTATAAAGAATGTTTCAATACAATTATAAGCAAACAAATAATAATTCATTTTTAAACATGCATAGAGTATATAGGCTCCAATACTAGTTAGCTAATAGATAGGTGAGGTTGTTTTTATCAGTCAATGTCAAATATAATCATTTCACACTTATTCATAGAAATTGTCTTGGTTTTGCATGAAACATCTTTATGAATGGCTTTATGTCTTTCTGATGAACTCCAGAATAAGGGCGAAAAACGTTTCAAAGGCTAAGCATTTTCAGGAAACAGAATGATAGATTTCATGAAAATGTAATCCATTGGAATGAAAATTTTTTTAAGACAAGGTAGATAAATAAATTCATTTTAGGTCTTTGTTCTCATTTTTAACTGAATCTTCATAATCGTAGGGGGTTATGTGGATACTAGTTTAATCTGCATGGCCGTAGGGGACTGTGTGGATGCTAGTGTTAGAATGAGAATTGTCAAATAAGAAATTAGACAAATTCATTTTAGGATTTTAATTTGCTAGCATAACCAGAATTCAGGTTATCGAAAGAATGCAAAGATTTCATTAATATTTCTACACAAAGTTTTTCTTTTATAGATAGTTAATTTTTTTTTCTGCTGTTTGCAAAATCCTATAAAGAATGTTTCAATAAAGAAAAGATATAATATGGCGAGTTACTGAAAATAAGAAACGAAAATTTTTTTTAACAGCTATCGATTCGACCATTTTATTTTGTCACTTTAGAACTCTAAAATGGCATCTTTTTTGTATAAAAAGCCGAATAATAAATTAAAAGTGCACTAAAATTAAATTAAAGTATATAATTTTTAAAGTTATACATAAATTTTAAATTAATACAAATAGCAAAGGAAGATCATGACCCACAGAAGTACATCGTGTGACAAACTAAATCTTATTTTTGTTCTCAAAAATAGATGATATTTCACTGGGGTAGCCAGCGCTTCGAGATATTTGTACAAGTTGTTGGAGATTGTTTCAGACTGTCAGGTGGATAGATGACATTTTCTACCCTAGAGATTATCTTAATATCATTTCCCACATTTTGATACTTTGAAATTTTATTACCCTCGATCTTCTGCACGTTACGCGTTTGTAAATTGACTCAATTTGTTGTTTGTGCCATTCGATTTATCATTAAATTTTGCAATAAATATTTTTTTTCTTAATTGTGTTTCAAAAATTATCGCAAACAAAACAGGACTATGTCACGGAAATATGGAAATTAAGGGTAAGCCAATTTCAACTTCATATATCTCAAGATATAAAGCAGATATAAAACCGTTCAATGCATCGTTGGAAAGACTATTCTTTTTAGCATGAATTGGAAGGTATTTAAGCCTTTTCTTTTAAAGTTGCAACAAGATAAACAAAGAGATGTCAAAACCAAACTTTCTACTGTAGATATCTAAAAAAAAGGGATCCAAAAATCGACCTTTGGCTTTCCCATTCAATCTGCCTCATCATTTTACATATCCATTTTTTTTTTTGATAATCGAATAAAAATTTTCATTTTCAGAAAAATAATATATTTTCTGATATCAAATATTTCTAAAAGACGCAGAATGTAAATTTCCATTCCATTATCTACAAATCCGAAAAAATTCTTGGACACGTAGGATGGAGAAGAACGGAGCTGACGCGAAAAATATAAACTTCAGGTTTACGCCAGTTCTCGTTCAATTTTTTATAAAATATATTTCTCTTAAAGTCAAGCCTCCATTCGAGGAGAAATAACGTAACATAAAACTCGACGGTGTTACCCGCAGAATAAGATTTCGGCCATACTTCATATTCGCGAGCTCACATCTCAAGAACCGTTGAAGCTACCAACTTGTTCTTTACACCATTTGATTTGTCTTCGAATTTTATATAGGAAAATTCTCTCCTAATGCTGTATCCTGCACGAAAAGAAAATTATCACACATAGAATACGACCATGCCACGGCAAAGTAGGATATCCAGCTTAAGAAAACTTTAACTGGATAAATCTTGAGAAATAATGTAGATAGAAGACCGATTCAATACATGCATGGAAAGAAAATTTACTGAATATGAAGAAAGTAGAGTGATTTTTTTATTAAGTTACAGCACGATAAAAGCATAGTTGTCCCAACTTTCAATCGTCGATATGTAGAAAGCGGATTAAGATATCGACTTAAAGTCTATACCACTCAATTTGCTTCATCACTTTATATACCCAGGAATTTTTTGATTATTTTGTTTCATTTCCGGAAAAATAATATATTTTCTAATATCGCATTTCAAAAACACAATGTTATCTCCATCCGGTTACTTAAAAATTTGAAAAACTTCACGAATACGTGGGATAAGGAGAATCAAACTGCTTGAATTAAAGTTGGGTATCTCGAATAGTCTTCGACGGGGACGGTAGCTCAGTAGTTTAGCGCGTCTAGCTGGCATACTGGCATACCTAGCGAAGCAGGTTCAATCGCTGCTCACCGCGAAATAATTTTAATTGTAAAATTATCCCCAAGATGTGGTTCGGACTCCGCTATAAACTGTAGGGCCTCGTCTCTCATTACCCTACACAAAATCATTCTGGATTTTCAAGGAGTTACCTCGATGACTTGAGAAGCAGTTAAGAAAACATTTTAAGAAACATTTAACATTAAGATATTGACGCGAGAGTGGCTGAGAGTATCAAACAAAAGTTTCGTAATATATAACTCCGAAACGAAGAAGATACGAACTTACGAATTACACTTATCGATTTTCCGTTCAATTTTATACATAAGCAATTTTTCTTAAGTTCAAACCTCAATCAGAACAAAAGTTATAGAACTTATAATTCGACTGCGTCACCGATAGAATATGATTTCATCCTTAACTCAACTTCCCAGTTCATATCTCAAGGACGGTTGGAGATATTAACTTACGATTTACAGAAAGCGATTTCACGCTTAATTTTACATCTAGAAAGTTTTTCTCAATATCTCACGATGAACAAAAATTATCGAATAGAAATCACGACCGTGTCACGGCAAAATAGGAAATCGCGCGTAGGTCAAATTCAACTGCACATATCTCAAGAAATAATGTAGACAGAAAAGCGCTTGATGCATCGTTGGAAAGAGCATCCTTATTCGAAGTAACTGAATACTAACAAAGAGAGTTAAATTTTATCTTTAGAAAGTTACAGCACGATAATCCAAGTGTCAAAATCCTACGATGTCCCAACTTTCCATATCTCGAAAACAGTTCGAGATATTTCGCAGCGTTCCATACTACTCGATTTGTTTCGTCATCTTACTTATCCGTGATTTTTTCAGATTTTTCCTAAAATGGAAAAAAAGACCTTCGGACATGTGAAATGAAGGACCCAAAAAATTCTGAAAAGAATTGTGGATAAGGAGAAGAATCGACCTACGCAGACAAGGATCAATATCTTTTCAGTTCTCGAGATATAGATGCGAGAATGGGAAAGGAGGCTGTGATGAAAATATCGAATCCGACGTCTTACTATCCGTGAATCAGAAATGACTGAATATATGAACTTCCGGTTTGCGCCAATAGATTTCTTGTTCAATTTTGTACTGATATGACTTCTCTTAGTGTCGAACCTCTATCAGAACCAAAGTTATAGAATATAGAATTCGACCATGTTACCGCACCGGTAGAATAGGATTTCGTCCTTAATTCAACTTCGCCAGTTCATATCTCAAGAACGGTTGGAGATATGAATTTCCGCGTTTGCAATAGTTTGCTAATTTGAGGGTTTAATCTATATATAATCTATATATAGTCAGTATCTCCTCCTGTATATATATGTAGCTTATAAGTTCCATTTGTTTATTGTCTCTGTATTTACTGGCATGTGATAGTAGTTGTTCCTTAGATCCTTGGTTCTTTGTCTCCATCTCTTCCGCCTCCTGGCATTATCATTATTTTTATTCTTATTATTATTTTTTTCGTTTTATCCGTTGCCGGATAGGCTTTCCGTGCCTTTTCCAACACGATTCCACACGCCAGCCGCGCCGGCGATAATTACAGCCACTCCCTGTGTGTTATTATTATTATTATTATCAACTAAATGTACAAATATTTGCTGTTTTATGAAATATTATTTTATTGTATGTACTTCTGAGTATCATAATATTCTCTTTACTGTAGTGCAATATATGTATAGTATTAATTCTTTGTCAATTTTGACTTTAAATTTGCGCCTAAAATAGCATTACCTATAAGCTCCTGTTATAAAAGTACCATTTTTGGTCTTGAAGATTAAAAAAATGATATAAATAGAAATAGAAATCATAATAAAACGTATCAATAATGCAGCCATTAGTCATTATTTTCCATTATTTTTATATTTGTTTTGGACAATGATTTTGATTTTCGCCAATCTTTTGAATAAATCAGGGTACTTTAAAATGAGACAATTACGTTTAGCTTTTTATAGAGATTCTTTTTCTTTTATATGCATTTTGAAGTGTTCTTTTGGTGCTCTGTCTATAAAACCAGTAATTTCTTCTGTCTCATTTGATTATATCAAAACTTGTCTTTGCTTTAAACCATCATTTATTTTATCAAATCTATCTCCAAATTCAAATTAATTTCATCTAAATTCTGACAAACCTCGCCCTATTCCATATGTATAAGAAATTTGGATATTCTAACCATCTGGTAATCATCGTCAGCAAATCTATAAGCTGTTCGATGGATTCCTGAACAGCACCAGCTTTTTCCATATCATTTCTTACCAGATTAAATAATTGAAGTTTGACGCAAGACACTTTCACTAAAGATAATATAATTTATTTTCCTTAAGACACATAGGAATTCTCACTTTTCTCACTTACTAGGTATGTCAAATTGAATATAAAAATGTACCTAAAGTGTAAAGTAATAACATGGTGAACTATTATATTTTCTCTTTCTAAAAAAAAAATAAGAACAGTCACAAAAAGACATAAAACTTACAAACCAACGCGTACACAAGAAATCCGATATTGAGTAAAAACATTTATTTAGTAATAATTCCATTAGTTTCATTTGCGAAATATGCGAAAGCGAAGAGCTGGGTAAAAAATTATTTTTGTTACATTGTTTGGTCAAGAAACGCTGGCAACGTTGCCGGGCCACCGATCCACCGTGGTTTGTATATTATGTATACAATGGGAGACTGAAAGCTGAGAAATGGTTAACAAAATATATATCCGGATGACGCAAACACTGTGATTTAGTCGGAGGAGGCAAAGATCGCAACTTATATACAAATTAAAAATATTAAATTCGATTTTTTTGGTGGAATTGTTATGAAGGTGACTTAATATACTATATACATGAATTAAATTGTATATATATTCACTATTTCTGGTGGATGACCTATTGCTGCTTCCCATGAGGAGGACTTATCCACTACAGGATGTAATATATATATATATATATATATATATATATATATATATATATATATATATATATATATATATATATATATATATATATATATATATATATATATATATATATATATATATATATATATATATATATATATATATATATATATATCTAAGAACTATTAGCACTAGACGACATAGGGGGAAATTTCACATCAAAAACGTATATGAATTTTTTTTATAGGATAAAAAATGTAGGCTCCAGATTTTTTGTTTAATGCACGAGAATGGAACGTCGCGACATATAAGTACGGCTCGCGAAGCGTGCGCGGTCTCGGACGCGCTACACTAAATTCATTGTAACTTTTGAACTAATTAATTAAATTGAGCTCAACAAAGCTTAAATGAAACGAGAAACATGTGGCTATTGGATTAACATATTTTGAAATATAAACATGAATGTATGTAGGAATAATACATATATGAAGTCGCAACATCGGGAGATTTCCGATAAAATCGGTAAAAGCTCTACCATTTCTACAATTTTTAAGATAGAAATCTGAAACTTCCACATATTACTCTGGAAATAATGTATAAAGAGATCCGATGGATAGGTATGCCAAATAATTTTTGTGACAAAAGATATTAACGTTTACTTTACCCCAAGGATCACGAATTTTGGAGCAAAGAAAAATGTTTCTTTTATTTTCGTAAAATAAAGAAGGTAGAGTAGGAAGAGTAATACACGTTTCTTCTTTTATTTAAGCTTTGTTGAGCTCAATTTAATTAATTAGTTCAAAAGTTACAACAGATTTAGTGTAGCGCGTCCGAGACAGCGCACGATTCGCGCGCCGCCGCTGTGCTTATGTGTCGCCACGTTCCATTCTCGTGCGTTAAACAAAAAATTCTGGAGCCTACATTTTTGATCGTACAAAAAAACTACGTCTTTGATGTGAAATTTTCCTCTCTATCGCCTAGTGCTATTAGTTCTTAGATATATATTTTATTTTTCGAGTTATCGATCAATATTTTTTATTTTTTGGGGGTCGCCGGTACCTTACAGCTGTAAACTTTTTTTATCGTATTCTACACAAGTAAAAATATTTATCCTGAAATACTCAGCGATACAACATTTAGTGACGCCTTAAAACCCCTGATGACTTGGTTAACAGAAAATATTACGCAGAATAGTTATAGTTGTAAATATTTTCAATATATTTGATTTTTCAAACGTTTTTACCTTCGAGGTGCCGTAATTTTGCAGGGAAGTCATTGAGGCAGTGTTTCCATATCACATCTTTTGTTCCGGAAACCCTGAGCTACCCATTACCAAAGTTTTAGGAAAATCCATCATAGTCATTTTTCCAATGTAAATGGTACGTGGCCCTTTAGTTAATCTAAACAATTGGTTCTTGAGAATCTCGTGCACTATAAAACAATTTTGGTTACTTTATCAGTTTTATAAAAATTCATTTCTTATACACAAAAATTTTCAAGAAATTACGAAACTGTGCTTTTCATTTTATTGTGAAATTCGTTATACCTACTTATAATTTAAATCTCCGTAAAAATCTGTATTATCTATGAAAATTAAATGCTAATTATCTGGATGGAATAAAATATAAGCTCGCAGAATCGCTAATCTTTCTCTTTTATAGTCGTTTGGCTTAAAATGGGCGCATTTTATCTCTGCTTTATGGCCCGAAATAATTATAATGATATACAGAGTACTCAGGCATTAATAAGATTAATACGCTCCTTTGAACAGAATAATCAACCTTTACCAAAAAGATTAATTAATACATACATATAGAACAAGAGTATCTTATGCTCCATTTGTGTTACTAACATACATTTATACATTAAATTTGATCAAACTATATATTATGGACTAATAATAGAGTGCAAGTCTCTTAGATAGATTTGGAAATTTTATGGATTCGTTAAGACATTGTTATGGAATAATAATAATCTGAATTGTTGGAATTATTCGGCATTGTGCTGTTGCAAAAAAAAAACAAGGAAAGCATTTTCTTTTATTTTCCTCTAAACCTAATGATTTTTCAATTATGACTTCTAAAATCTTATGGATTTTCCAAGAATTTCAATTCAGAGAAATATACTGTAAAATATCCTTTGCTACGTCTTCAGTTACAGTTAGCTATGACTAAATAAAATTCAGCTAAAAAGAAGTGTAAAAATATGCTATCTTTCAAGGTTTCAATGCATTCTGCTCAAATAGCCGAATCTCGTCTATCATATAATGAACAATATTCAGATGTATCTGTAGAAACATATAAACATGGTAAATTAATAAAGACCTTTGTTATTACTATTATTAATTGTTTCAAGATAATCCCTGATGCTACATGTTTCGCTTTCATTATATGAATCCCTAGAAGTTTCAAATAAAACAGCTGTTGGAATCTGCTTCGATAGCTCAAACGCCTCCTAGAGTGTGATGTCGTATTGCGAGCACTAAGAGCAGCACAGACAAATAGTGCTCACTGAACCAACAGGTACTTTTAACCCCACACTAACAAAGTCATTTGCGGTCGATTTTATCATTTATATGAATCATGACACTTCTCTGCACGCTATTTCGTGGATCTAATGTCCAAGTCTCTTAAGATAGTAATATTTTTGGCCGTTTCTTTATTATGGTAAAAGCTATATTGTGCATTCATTGGTCTTGTAGCAGACAAACTGTAATAAAATTAATGCAATTGTAGGGCGTGGAAGTTTTTTAAAAATACAATTTTTATTCATATTAACTAACAAAGGCTTTTTATTAAGATAAATATTAAATTATTCTTCGATCATTAGGACCCCCGTTCCATTATCGGCATTTTACACGTTTATTATTTCGTTGTTCGTAAACAGCAATTGCCAGAAGTCTTCTTTGATCGATAACGATTCGTAAATAAATACAATATCATTAATTTGAAAGATGTGGAAAAATCGAATTTTCGTTATCAAGAACAGGTTTTTTTACCTAGTAATAAACTGTTATTCGTCAAATAACTTATAATATGCTAATCATCAATTACCAATGTGTGTTTTCTCCCTTCAACCTGTTACTGTTCAGTAAGTAACTGCTTAACATATATTTTCCATCGCTTGCCTACCGATATAATTACCCTGTAGTTTCTCGTTTTCATTTCACGGGTTATTAAAAATTTTCTCTGTGTGGATTACGCGGAGGAACAGATTTTGAGCATTCTGCTCAAATAGCCGAATCTCGTCTATTATATAATGAACAATATTCAGATATATCTGTAGAAACATATAAACATGGTAAATTAATAAAGACCTTTGTTATTACTATTATTAATTGTTTCAAGATAATCCCTGATGTTACATGATTCGCTTTCATTATATGAATCCCTAGAAGTTTCAAATAAAACAGTTCCTCCCATCGGGGGTGACATGTCCAACCTTCAATTTATTATGTAAAATAAGAATTGAGTACTCTGGTAGGTCTATTTTAGAAGAACAGGCGATCTTTTGAAAAAAATTAGAATAGATCATGGGACCTGTTTCTTCTTTCTATGCCTTACCTATCTTTATCACACACATTTTATTCAAATAAATACGGGGATATCGCGATCTCCGTGTTCCTATATTAATTCTTATCGATTTTGTTTCTCTCGATTTGATGAAACATGAGATCATCCCTTCTTATGGACAACTATACATGGCAACCCACCTTCTTACGAGATCAGGTAATCTTTCGTAAAAAATTAAAACAGTATCATGCAACCTGATTATTCTTTTCATGCCTCATCTACCTTTATTACATTTAAGCATATGTAGTTATATGTAAAATTTCGTTGAAATAAGTACGGGGACCGCGCCATCTCCGTGTTCTCATTTATATTCTTATTTTGTTCCTCCGGTTTGGAGAAATGAGACCATGCCTTCTTATTAACAACTATACAGGGTTACACAACCCACGGTCAAGGTATTATACAAAATAAAAATTGAATACTCTGGCAGGTCTTTTTTCCAAGATCGGGCGATCTTTCGTAAAAAATTAAAACCAATCATGCGACCTGTTTCTTCTTTTGATGCTTTACCTATCATTATGTATACAAGCGTATGCAGATATAAGTAAAATTTCATTCAAATTAGTACGGGGATCGCGTTCGAATAAACAAATATTTATTTGTTCTCATTTTTAACCGAATTTTCATGGGTGTAAGGGGTTATGTAGATACTAGTTTCCTCTTCATGGCCGTAGGGGGCTATGTGGAATGTGGATATTAGTGTTACAATGCGAATTGCCAAATAAGAAATAGACAAATTCATTCTAGAATTTTTCATTGCTAGCATAACCAGAGTGCAGGTTATCGAAATAATGCAAATATTTGAAATTAATATTTTTACAGGTAGTTTTTCTTTTTAGCTCTCATTGATAGCATTTTTCCACTATTTGTCAAATCCTATAAAGAATGTGTTTTATTGCAATTATAAGTAAACAAAAAATAATTCACTTTTAAAGTCGCTGTTCTATTCAGTATCTAGTAAGTTGATAAAACTATGTGGCAAATAAGCGCCTCTTGTTTCTATTCATGAAACGAATATTAAATATTAAATATTCCCAAGGATAAAATCGGCAGTTAAAGGAGCAAAAACCACTTCACTATCACATTTCCCCTTTAACCTCTATAACTTGGCACAGATAATCAATTAGGGATGAGTGCGACTCGTTCGATAACGCAAGAGCCTTTCTAAGGTGTTTCCCGTGTCGGGGCGGCCTCGCGAAGTGATTTATCATGTTTGCCACCGTTGGAGTACGAGTGCTGTTCGAAACCGAGAAGCTACACTATCAGTCTTGAATTTGATTGTTAAAAGTAACGCTTACTACCTTTTTGCCAGCTATTTTCTTTTGGAAACAATCCACAAAAACTTGAGAGTGCGGACGAGATCATGGGCGGATGAATCCTCTCTTATATCGTTAAATGTATCTGTTAGAATTCATACGGATCTCTTTTATTTCTAAAGTTCTCATCTACTCAGCTTATTTTCTTTGTCGGACAGGGCAATACAAAATGAGATTATCGCATGTTTTTAATAAATGCGAAAACAACCTTGAATATAGACTACAAGCTATCTTTTAGTTAATTGCAAAATGTGTGTAAAAGTAAATCCGTCACTATCATCGTGCGACATCTCAGAACGATCATTTACATATTTACTCAGGTTACGCTACGCCCCACGATTTTATTTTAGTCTGATCAATGCTCTAGATTGATGAGGAGAGTGGTGTGATGACTGGCACCTGGTACCTACCTAATTATTTTTTAGCTTTTAGTGCATTATTGACCAGCTCGGTGGCGCAATGCTGAAGGTGTTTGGCTTGCGACCACGGAGTCCCGGGTTCAAATCCTGGCGAGGGTATGGATGTTGGTGGCGTTTTTTCATGTATTACCGAGACGGCAGCAGTGACCTAGACCACTGTTAGGTGGCACAACATGCCTACTCGCTGTTATCTCTCCTGAGTTCGAGTCTCAGCTGCGGTAGATGGCACTATCGCAGGGAATGGTTGTTGTGTTGATGTCTATGTGTACGTGTCCTGGTTGAGGGGTAGAGCAGCAATAGCTGAACTCCGCCAGGACGTTAATATAAATAAGGCTTTAAAACAAAAAAAATAAAAATTATCTGCATCATTATTATGTTTCCTTACAATAAGAAAGTTTAAATTAATTTTTTTTTTCACTTATTATATTTTCAAGTTTTTTTTGCTAGCTTTTTATTTTAGTTGCTTCTAAAATGTACTGTGTTCTACTTGTCAAGCCCTTTCTTTTGATACCCATATTAAAGGGATTGAAAAAAAGTTTCATTTGATATCCATATTGAGGGGGTTGAAAAAAAATGTCATCCGCCATTTCATGGCGGCGGCCATCTTGGATTTACAATGATAATGAATATACATAATTGTATTGTCATCAGAACTAAAGGCGTGTACCAAATTTCATATCAATCGGTCAACAGAAAGGGGGTAAAATTTCAATCACTAGACTTGACCCACACAAGACACAAAAAAAGTAAGCAAATAAATATTAAATATAATAATAATAAAATATAAAATATAAAATAATAAAAAATAAATAAATAAATAAAACCGTTTAAAAATGTATGAATCAAAAAACTTCTGCCAACACAGCCTCACCAAAGCCTTTTCCCATCAACTTCTTGGTAACATCAATCCAACGTTGTGGCCAAAAGGATTCGGGAGAAAAGGATGCTGGTGCTTGCATAATCGAAAGGAAGGTGCAAAGGTCTGTCCAAGGTAATCGCAGTAAGGATGAAAAAATCTAGGAAGTTAGAAAGTATGATTTTTGTACGTCTCTGGGTACCTCTGTCATGCCCAGTTTTGATCGATGTCAACTTGTTGATTTTCAATGTAATTGGATACAAATGCAACTTCCCGGAACTGTAAAAAATCTATAAAGATTGAATGAAATAAATAAATATATTACCAAAAAACACTAGCAATTATTTTAACTTTTACAAAATATTTATCACATCATATACAGTACAACTGTTATCATAATGTTATTTTTAATTTAAATTATCTTGCTCAATAAAACCAAAGACAATCAAAACAAAAGCACTTACCCATATAGCAATAACACAAAAATTTAGAATATCGATAGACACGTGTTTCGACACTTATGTCTCTTTAGTGCGGCTTCTTCTAAAGGAAAGTTTTCATATTGTTGTAGTTTATACTTAAACCGTAATCACGGCTTATTATGCGAAGCGGCGATTGCTCAAAATACTTACTATCTGATAAGATATCAGGATGAAACATGATCAAAGCAGTGATAATAGAGTAGTATAAGGACCACGCGCAGCAGTTTCTTTACTGCTACGGCCGAAAGTGCAAAAAAAATAGTCAACTTCCGGTTGTAGATTTTCCCTTCGCCTACTTGAAAAGAATAATAGTGACGAATAATTAAATACTTTTACTGTTCTATGGTTTTTAAACGTTAGTCTAGCAGTAATAAATGCGATTAGATTAGATTAGATTTATTTCCCAAGAATTAATGTTACATAACAATAATAATACAATATGCTCGTATAGTTACATACCTAACATAGTGCGCCTTAATCAAGACATTTACTTAAATAAGTTCATTCATAATGAATATACAATGTGCTTACTTAAATAAATTCAAACATTATAAATACACAATGCATAGAAAAGGTTTGGAAGTAAACCCTTTGAAAGCCTTTTATGGATGAAATTTTGTAGTGAAGTATTCTTCTAGGTTATAGAACACGTAATTATTTAAAACTTTCTTTAGTCTGATTTTGAATAAGTTTGGGTTGTTTATGCTAGTGATAGAATTTGGTAGGTGATTATAAATTTTTCCTCCGGAGTATAGAGGTCCTTTCCTATTTGTGACAAATCTATAATTTGGTGCAATTAGTTTTGAATTAGATCTGGTATTGTAATCATGAATATCAGTGACTGTCGATATTTCGTTCCGTTGTCTGTAAATCATTATGGTTAATTTATATATAGAGAGATTGACTACAGTGGGTATACGTAAATTTTTAAACGCCATTCTACAGGATTCTCTCGGGCGCATACCACAAATTGCTCGTATAGCACGTTTTTGTGTGATTAATATATGGAATTTTAAAATAAAATTGCCAAAAAGTTCAAAAGACATGATAAAAGTGGGATTCAAACCGAGAAATCCGCTTTAAAAGACGTCGCTTATCGCAATGCGCCATCACAAAATGTTTTCGCGTTGAGTGACGGCCTTCGGATTTCGCGGTTCGAATCCTGTACGGGTGCACATTTTAAAATTTCTTTTAACTTTTTGACTGATATGTCTTATTCTAAAATTGCATTGCATTTATTTCTACGCTTAAGAACTATAACAAAGTAAAGGTTAACCATTAACCATTAATCATTTCATGACTGACATATTTTCACGTAGGTATCGAGAAAAAATTGCAATCGGAAGTTGTCTATTTTTTGCACTTTCGGCTATAGCTTAGAAAAAATGCTGACACATGGTTCTTGTACTACTATGTTATTGATTTGATCATGTTTCCACCTGACGTCTTATCAGGTAGTATATTGAGCAGTCGCGTCTTGGACTACATTGTTTCAAGATTGTCCACCATGTATATGAGTGCATTCTCGCGTGCTGTAGATCAGGTGACATCATCTTCAAACCTCATGTTAGAAATTTTGGTTCCCCCTATAGTTACTTCACCCGTCCAGTCCTCCAGCACACATGCTGCATCGTATCACGTGATCACGATAGATGTTAAGAAGAAGTGAGAGAAACAGCCCTGTTTGACGCGATTTCTAACTTCACATTTATTTAATAGTCTCCAAAACATGAATAACCACTTAAATCATTAAGCAACGCAATATTTAAAACATCGTATAGTTTGAAAATATAAATTCAAAGGACTCTTAGATACATCAATAAGGGCACTATTCAATGCGCTCGTTCTTAAAACGTAAGGTCTTCTTAACAACCTATTTACAAATTAAGAGGCTATTTACTCCTTTTTTGTCAATAAGTTATAGTTTCTTATGTCAAATGAAAAAATGGTAGCAGGTTGTTTTTTTTTTTTTGAGGGGTTTAAAGTAGAAATAGCCCCGGAGAACAGAAACATATATTAGAGAATTTCCTAAATTAACATCACTTCTAGATATTTTGAATTTCCTATATAAGTTCTCAAATTATTGTATAAAAACTCATTAGTAATTTTTGCATTCGAAGCATAAGACATATGTTTTTCATTCAAGGTATTATTATCATTCAAAAATTATGATAAATAAATTATATAATAAAAATTGCCAGTATAAGAAGATACATTCTGATAGGCTTGTATAGTGAAGAATCTAATAATGACTTTTAGATATATATTTTTGGAACTCAAAGGAGCAAACCTAACCTAGCTATATTGCCATCTGTAGCTGCAGCTAAAAAATCATATCGGTTATACTAACAAATTCAGAAATGCTTAGAGAACAAGACATAGACCAAACGATAGGAACGAAAATACAGAAAATTTGTCAATCTATGAACACGCCATACTTCTTCTCTTTTCAGCTGCAAAAAAGTGTATATTTTTAAAATTTTGCTTGATTTATTGATTAGCTGTCACTTTCGGAGATCCAATCTGTATATTTTTATATAACGCCGGACCGGCTACATGAATATGGATATGGACATGCTTGTTATTGTAGAGATATAGGATGGGAAGTGCAGGTGTTTGCGAGATGCTGCCCAAAAATATAAAAAAACACAAAAAAATAATATACGATTCAAAATATGTGCTGAAATTGAACGTTAAGTATAGAAACGGCTCTGTTATATTTGTTTCTGTAGTCATTCCGTTAAGAACGTAAAATTCTACAATAATTCTTCATTTACATAATTTCTTTAAATTTTTTTAAAGATATCTGAGGTTTAAGGGGTATCATAAAGATGCGCTCCGCTTAGAATCAAAATCAAATAGCTTCCAAAAGAGAACGTTCACCATCCCACTACAGCAGCATTGTGATAAAGCGATAGAAATCAATACTACACAGTAAATCGTTCTCTCGACAAAATTAAGAATAATCATCTAATCAGAAAGTGTGCAGAGAATAAAATTTCACATCTCAAAGTTAACAAATCGGAACTACCTTCAAATTTATATCGATCAAGTAATCGAGAGAAATACCTAGGTCTTTCGTAACTAAAATTCTAGTCTAGAAGTTAACGTTTTTAGATTATGCGAGAACATATACTTTGTAAGTAATTTTCATGTTGCAGAATTAATGCATAGTTTAAAAATCAAAAATATCATCATTAAATATTTTCCGAAGTATATAGTGAGCCAAAATCGGAAAAAGCATTGCCTATACCAGATTATTTACTATAATGGCGGATGCGCCGGAGCTACGATTGGTTTTAATGCAATAATATAATTAGGTGTTTTAGAGTAGTAGTCGGGGGGGCATAACACATATCGGGGGAAATTTGATGATGAATTAATGGGACCAATTTTAACACACTCCTTATGCCTTCCATAATCATGCCTTACGAGGTGCTTCGCTTGATTTTGTGGCAGACGGCCTATACGGCGTCATACATCCAAAGATGGCGACCACCCCAGACATCATCGAACATTATGAATTAAAACTTTTGATAGGGCCATCCTATCAATATTCTCTACTGAACCTTTTCCATTTACAAGGAAATTCTTTATAAAAAAGTCCTTAGGAATGTATCGATACCTTTTACCGTTTAGGTGTTTTGTATAAATACACTTTTAATAGGTATTGTTATCATTCTTATCATTTCAATTTTTTTGTTTCAGGCAAAAACGGATTGATAGTCGTAAAATCCTGATAAAAATAATTCAAAATTCTCAATATGTATGTCGGTAACGGTATATAATGTTCATATAAACCATTTGCTTCACATCGACATAAGGAATCTCTTATCGCTTGTTCCCACATTTCCTAAGTAGTTACACTTACCTTGAGGCAAATATTAATATAAAAAACTATATTACTAAAATACGTATGAAGCAATTTCCTGAAAACTTCCGGAATTTTAAGTGAGCTCCGTCTGCAGAGAATAAATTACCGGCACACGGCGGGGAATGTAAGATTCAATCCTGAGATAAATATTAGAATCCTTCATGTGTATATAAACGAGAATTTGACAAATTATGTGTTATTAACAATGTATATACAGGGTGTAATTAGTTTCATGTCATTAAAAAAAACTGGTGGTAGGGAACGACAAGACAAACAAAAAAATCTTACATAACATGAGGTCTAAAGCTCATAGTTTTGGAGAAAAAAAATAAACAAAAATTTCGCAAATTTTCAATAAAAAATTTTGAGAACTGCTGGAATATTGACGTAGGTTTAGATCTAGATCTGATCTGAAGAAAACTATACTCTAACTGTCCCTTGTGCAATATTTTAGGTACTGTCGGTGTTTTGTTATGTACACACGTCCAACCCGCCGTTCGTTGTTTTTGTTATTTTTGAATTTCGCGTCATTGTGTATTTATAGTTAAGATTTATTTTATTGACTTACCGTTCAAGTTGTCAAATTTTTGATTACGTACAGACATAACTTACTTGTTTGTTCTTTTTGTATTCCTTTTTGGCTTTTGTACCAAGTTTTGATTTTATTTGTCTTTATTGACAACGTTAGTTGATAGTTTAGTGTTTGGTGTTGAACGAAGTGCGTATGTACTTAATTCGACGTACCGAACTGTGTACTGATACAGATGCTGAGATTTTGAATAATTTAGGTAGGTAGTAAGCTTTTAACCCAGGACACCCATTTATGTTACAAATGTTAATAAACCACATTTAAATTTTCTAAATTATAAACAATCCAATATTTTGTTCCAAATTAAAAGACACACCTGTAAAGAAATGCTCTGTTTAAACCTCTATGGCCATTATTTGCTTGCAATTGTGCGCGAAGAGAGAACGAATTATTTACCTTTTTATACTTGCCTCAGTTCAGTTGAGGCGGTACATCAAAGGCGGTCGATGATCCTTTGACACCGCGTGTGCCGGCCAGCACTTTTTATGACAATTTAAAAGCTGTATAATTGGGAAGTACAAGTCCATCGACCAAGAAAAGCAGTGGTTCTCAATAGTTGTCTACCATAATATTAAATATGTTAACCCAGATCAGTGTTTTTCAAAGTGCCCCTAGAGGGAAAAGTCATAAATGTTTTTTGTTTGTCTAGTCGGTCCCCATTACAGTTTTTTTAATGACATGAAACTGATTACACCCTGTATATTTTCTTCTAAAATATCTAAAAATACTCTTTAATTCACCAGCTCACATGGGCAAGAGAATCATTAACGGTACACAATGTATACTTTATTTCTATCAGACTTGAAGGTGAATTGAGTGAACTGATCGATATCCTCTCACATTAAACATGTGACATTTTAACCTGCTGAGGTGTGACATTAACAATGAAATAGTTTCCACAAACGCTAAAACGCTTGAATACTACATTCGATATTATTTGATCAATTATGTCGGTATCTTTTGATGATGATTAAAATTATTTTAATCATCCGATCCAATGATGATGATGACAACATGATTGGTAAACTGCGTGTCGAGTGCAGTGTTAATATGTTCTGAAATTTGTGGAAATTACCCTAAATCATTTTAGGAGACATCTCGACAAGGTCTATGACAACTGAAAGGAGAGGACACATCAAGTTCATCTTCATCTAAGTTTATAATCCAATAATATTTCCAATGAAAACTTTACTTAAAAAACAGTTACGATAAAATTATTAATAATTTTACCAACGTCCATTGGAATTTATTGTAACAGAAGGTGAATACTAAATGAGGTTGTTCAAATTCTTTATGTTATAAGTAAAGAAGCTATGGGGGTGTTCGGCGTCCAAAAATGCTTTTTCTTATGGAGGATCATCCTGAATTTCAAGGTCATTATTCGGCAGTCACAGCTAAGGGAATACAGCTTTTTTAGGACTTTGTACTTTTACAGATACAATTTATTTAGATGTGCACCTACTGCACGAACACAGCTGTACAGCCCACGATAGTCCATGAAAGGACGATAATTATACCAGCTAGCCGCGGTTTGAACGAAATCAACATCCATAAATGGAGTCGAATTTTCATAAATTAGCTACTAGTCGCATCATTTTGGCATTTTACCTCTAAAAAAGGTACAGGGTCAATTGCCTTCATTTTTGTTGCAAATAGTTCACAATGGCATTTAGAAAAAACAGTACCTTTTATTATTTGGCGGAAAAGTTTGGTTTCATTTTTTGTCCAATAATTGTCCAATATTAATGGCCAATTTAATTAAATTAATTGAAAAAATTGTTATCATACACAATTTGCTATAGAGTTGGACGAAAATGGTTTCTTAGGATTTTTTGGGATCGCTGATCACGAATCTGAAGTTCAATTTGGGAAATTCAAAATGGCGGACCGGAAATCGGGCCATTTTGCAGAAAAAATGAAAACGGATATCTTGGCCTTGAAAATCTGTACTCGGAGATTTTCGAGGTCGCCGATCACGAATCCGAGATCTAATTTGGTAAATTCAAAATGGCGGACCGAAAGTAGTTAATTTTCCATGAAAAACTCGCATCTCCGTTTTTGGGCTGGAAATGAGTACTCTTGGGTTTCTGAGGTCGCTAATCACGAACCATAGGTCCAATTTAAGACATTCAAAATGGCGGATCGGAATAACAGTCCATTCGTCAGAAAAGCACGTATTCTTTTCATTTTTGGGCTGAAAGTGGAGTCGGGAGTATTCGTTATCGCTGATAACGAATCTGATGTCCAATTAGGGGAAGTGGTATATTCTTCAGGAAATACTCGTATTTTTCATACTTTCAGTCCAAAAAAGTAAAAAATACGAGATTTTTCGGTCCGCTATTTTGAATTTCCTATATCGGACCTCCGATTCATGATCAGTGACCTCAAAAGCCCCCGAGTACTCATTCTCACCCCAAAATCGAAAAAAAACGAGTTCTTCCCGATACATTGACTCTACTTCCGGTCCATCATTTTGAATTTACCAAATTAGACCTCGGATTCGTAATTAGTGACCTCCAAAACCCCAGAGCACAGTTTCAAGGCCAAGATATCCATTCTCATTTCTTATTGAAAATGGCCCGATTTCCGGTCCGCCATTTTTAGTTTTCCAGTTGGACTTTAGATTCATAATCAGCAACCCCAAAAACCTCCAAGTAAGCATTTGTCTAATTCCATGGAATACTGTGTATGATAATACATTTTTCAATTAATTTAATTACATTTGCCGTTAATATTGGCCAAACATTGGAAACAAAATTAAACGAAACATTTCCGCCAAAAAATAAAAGGTACTGTTTTTTATAAATGCCTTTCTGAACCCTTTGCAAAAAAAATGAAGTCAATTGACCCTGTACCTCTTTTTTGGGGTTTTCAGATTTTTCATGCTAAAATGACGGGACTATACTGATATATTAAATATTGCATTTGTACTTAATACACCTAGAACTTAACAAGAAATATCGTTTTCTATTGCCGTAATCACTTCAAGAGATGTGGGTATCGCAGCACAAGTCCGTAAATGTTTTAAAGTATGATATCAGTCATTTTTGGCAAGTCTTTTTGCTTTAATTGTTCTTGGTTTCATTGAAAAGTCTAAATTAAATAATATTTTTAACACAGTTCTGCTGTAACTGTTGTGTGTAATGTGCATATTGTTTTCCTTGTAAATTAATACTCATCGTGGCATGTAGACAGAAAAGCAGATGTTGAGAAAAATATGTTTTTTAATACATATCTGTAAAAGCTGAAATAATTTATAGTATTTTCTGGTAATACATGTACTTTCTTTGTATTCATATTAGATAATATTTACAGTGTAGACAAGTTGCATTTGCATTTAGCTTTTAAAAAAGTGTATATTTACCATTCATTAACACCTACGTTTAATCCTTATTTGATTAATAGTACTTTTATTTCACTTTTTTGTTACGTATGTTAAATTTTCCTGTTTTGTTAATTATTCTTGCATTGTTTAATACCGTTTGTACCGCAAAATTGTAAAAAATACATTTACCTGTATTTAGGTTTTATTAATAATCCATCTGCTTCCACGCCTTTATACATTTCCTATAATTTATCTTTCCGACTCAACCTCGCGGAAGTCTTATTTAAGAATTTGATAACCCCGTTTTTCACATATGTTTCTTCTGAGGCCGGTTATAAAATTTAAATTGTGTGGATCCGCGCTTCCGTTCCTTTTTGCAGATGGTGCCAGTTCAGATTTAACCGAGTTATTCGTGCTCCATATCCGGCGCCCCTTTGGGTTTGTGGATGTCGATCTGTCATTCGCATCACTGACACAGAAATGTTGTGCCGTGAAAATGTACGCGGATTTAGATTGGGAGAGAACGCAGAAAAGGCCTGTATAAAAATCTAAAGCTTTTGACATCTGCGGCAATGTACTCTTTATTATGCTTGATTGGTGCTGGAAAACCGCAAACTCCGTGATGTCTCAGGTTTATGCAGTGGTATATTTTGAGAAATAGCATGGGATGATGGATGTTGTGCATAAGCAAAATAGTTGAAAATTTCTTTGTTAAATATTACTATATTTTTCTATTTGCCACCACAGTTTTGTAGTTTTTGGACATCAGTCAAACACAATATATATACAAAATTGTCGGGAATTATTTTAAGTAGCTATTATTATACAGACACACATGTAGAGCATATTGTTGTGCATTAGAGTGGTAAATAAAAGAAGGATTTTATATAATTAACTGGCCATTAAGAAGAGTTATTTCAATATTTGTAGATGTCGACTGGTTCAAACAAATTTGATTTATTAGATTTTGTTGCATAAAATGTAAAACATCCAGTTTATTGACGGAAAAATATAGTAAGTTTAGAAAAAATAGTTTGCAAAATTAGAATTATTCTTACTAATTTAAATGTTCAGGGAATAATAATAATAATACAGTTATTAACCCAAGAGATCATAGTACACGATATAGGGTAAGTCTAATGAACACTTGTTCAGTTGACTTAAAATTAAAAGGAAAAGATTACAGTAAAATAATTAGTTAAAAAACACGAAAAAGAAATTTGTGGACAGAGTAAAAAGCATTGGATAATAGTAGTTTTCTGACATGAGAAGTAAATTTGTTTAAACTAACATTTTTAACATTCGTTGCTAGTTTGTTATATAATTTGGCACCAATATAGTATGGACTATAGTTGTAATCTATGTATATCATATTGCAAATTTTCACCATGTCTGGTATTACAAATGTGATAGTCATTTTGTAAGTTAAAAGTGGATATATTCTGTTTCACAAATTTTAAAATTTCAAATATATAGATACAAAGGAAAGTGAGGATCTATTCTCTGATAAAAATTTGTTTACATGACTCTCGATATTTCAACCCAAACATACAGCGAATCGCTCTTTTTTGCATTAGGAAAATTCTGTTCGCTACTGATGAGCATCCATATGCGATTATTACGTATCTCATAACAGATTCGAAATTAGAGTAATAAAAGGTCTTTGTGATATTTTTATTAGTAATGCAAAACAAGTACTTGCATATTTTTTGCATATATAATTTACATGGTCTCGCCATGTTAGTAATAGATCTATGTATAGTCCAAGTAGTTTAAAACTTGTATTTTGTTCCATAGGTTTACCATTCAACTTAATTAGGGGGCTGCTCGTATAATTGGCAGTAAGTGGGTGAAATTGTAGGATATGTGTTTTTTCTTGGTTTATATTTAAATGAATACTACTAAGATACTTAAATAAAGCTAGTAAGTTGCTATTTAGCTGCTGGTTTACATCATCCTGTTTTTTATTGTATGCAATGAGCGTCATATCGTCCGCAAACTCGCAATGAGGTATAGAGAGGTATTCATCTATATCGTTGCAATATAATAAAAACGGATCCAAAACACTTCCCTGAGGAACCCCAACGTCTACTGCAAGCTCATCGAATTTTGACCAGGATAGTTAACAAACTGCTTTCGATTAATTAGATATGATCTTAGTAAATCGTTGCATTTACCACGCAGGCCATAGAGTTCCATTGTTTTCAACAGAACTTCATGGTCTACGCAATCAAAGGCTTTTGATAAATCTACAAAAAGAGCCACCATCTTGTTATTTTTGCCCAGTTGTCTATAAATGATATCCAAGATATTCAGTAAGGCTGACATTGTCGATTTTTTATGCCTAGATCCATGTTGAGTGTATGCTAAGAGATTCTTGGTTTCTAAAAAAATTTGTAATTCTTTTAGCTAGAATTTTTTCAATGACTTTAGAAAACACCGACAAGAGCAAAATTGGAAGATAGTTGGCGAGTAATTTTTGATCTCCCTTTTTATATAGCGTAATAACTTTAGAGATTTTTAACAAGCTTGGAAAGCAACCCTCAGAGATACAAATATTGGCTATATGACAAAACGGCTTAGCTAGCTGGATTGCACATTTCTTTATAATTGAGATAGAGAATTGATCTGGACCAGTAAAGTTTGTGTTTTTTAAGTCATTTAACATGATAATAACCTCAAATTCAGTGACTGCCTATAGAAAAATTGTTTTCTCTGTGAAATTGGATCTATATGTATAGTTTTCAATATTGGTGTCATTATGTTTATTATTTTTTATATTTTTTGGCAAATTTACAAAGAAATCGTTATATGCGTTGGTTATTTCTTTCTTATCTACAATTTCAACTTCATTTACAACTCTGTTTTCATTTATTTGCGATTTAAAAGTTTTTTAGTGACGAACTTATAATATTCCATACCACTTTTGATCTATTGTTAGAGTGCAGTATTTGATTGTTGTAATACATTTGCTTAGCCTGTCTCATAGTACGTTTATAGATTTTTTTGTATGTGTTATAATAGTTTAGCGTAATTAACCCCTGATTTTTCTTAATAAATAAGTCCTTAAGATTTAGCGCCGATACTTTAAAAAAATCTTAACGCGTCGTCTTTCGTGCAAACCGTCGGAAGCGGAAGCGAAAGGGCGCGGACTCAAGCGTGCAACTCGATCACATAGTCGAGTGCAATTAGGTTTTTACCTCGGAACCCAGTTATAATGAATGGATTTTCATGATTTTGGAAAATATAAATTTTCATGAAAAATTGTAAACCACCTTTCTCACAATAAAATTCTATATCAGATTCGGCGGTTATTTTACTTTCTTGCCAACCCTCTAGAGGGAGTGGGACCACCACCAAGTAAAAAGTGGCAATTTTTAAAAGGTAAACTTTTTTGTACTCAGTATTCGAACTGAGTGCAAAAAAAATAATTCGAATCCATTAATTACAGCTGGGTTCCGTAATTTTTCATTTTTAATGACTAATTACACTGTGCATATGATTAAATAGGAATTAGAGAACGGAAAATTGTGAGAGGGCACGAACAGATGAAATTCGCCTTTACTGTAGACACTTAACTTGAAACAGTCGGTCAGTCTCCATTTGTTGCCACATAGGGTTATATTAGAAGTTCTTCCTGTTTCACTGATGCATCAGCTATTCCATTCTTCACAAAAAAGGAGGTAGTTAAGAATGTGCCTTTTTTCACCCATCACAATCATGAAAATATACAGTTTTTATTTGAGCCATTCTTCTATATTTATTTTTAGTTCAAGTGTTCAACATTAAGTTTAGATAAAATTGATATGAAATATCCTACAGTAAGTTGCATTAAAAATGTCTCAAACATAGCATATTTTAATGAATGTAGAACACTGACACTTTCTGCATTTTTAATGCAAGTTACTGTAGGATATTTTATACCAATTTTATTTAAACATAATGTTGAACACTTGTACTAAAAACAGATATAAAAGAATGGCTCAAATAAAAACTTTTTATTTTGGTGATTGTGATGGACGAAAAAAGGCCACATTCTTTCTTATATTTTATGTATCTGTTTTTTATTTTGCACTGTAAACATTTTTGACTAGTTTAAAATTCCATGTGTGAAGTGGTAATCTATCACTTCACATTACGTTTGAAATTCCGTTTGAAAAGGGGCCAAAATATGTTCGAGATAAGCACTTTTCAGGTTTTTCTTTAATGTTAGAGTAGACATTACTAATCAAACGAAAAACTGAATAGCGAAACATCATAAAGGAAATAACAATGAATACATAAACGATTTTTTCAGTAAATACAATATATTAGTCGCAAATATCTTTGTACTGTTTGCGCCTAAGCCAATCTATGCCTATATTTAGCGACAAACCGATGTTAGTTGCTATTTCCTTTATGATTCCTATTTCGTTGCTCAGGTTTTCGTTTGACAATGGTATAGGAAAAGACTCTATTACCCTAGATCGGCATGCAGTTATTTTATGCGCAAAAGGATGTCTTAAATCTGTGGGTATAGTCGCGAGTGAAAATGCTATCTGTAGATATTGAATGATAAATTGTTGGTTCTGTTCCATTTCTGTGGCGAATGAAATGTTTGGATAGATACAGTTGATTCAATTTTACATGATTGTATTTCTTGAGTGCCTTTTGATTAGGTAACAAATTAGAATATTATCTACATATCCATAGCAATAGTGGATTTTTTCGTGATAAAGGGGCTTATTGTTTTCCAATATCTTCCATAAGAACACTCAGTGGGAACCACATTACTAAGTTTTTGTTTGTAAAACTTATTATTAAAGTGGAAATAGATTGCACTTAGGCATAGTTCAAATAATGCAATGATTTCGAAAAGGAAATCAATATTCAATGAGTTCCTCTAGACAAACAGAATAATAATCTGGATGAAAATCCATGAATAAATATCCTCTTAATGTGTTACCTAGACGGTAACAGTGGGTTACACCTCTGTTGAGTGGCACAACATGCCTAGTCGCTGTTATCTTTCCTGAATTCAGCTGAGCTCTCAGCTGAGATAGATGGCAATATCGTAGGGAATGGTTGTTTTGTTGATGACTATGTGTACGTGTCTTGGTTGGGCGATGGAATAGCAATATTTAAACTATGCCAGGGCGTTAATATGAATAAGACGATAAAAAACCATTTACAGGGGAGTCGGCACACTCAAAACAACTTGTCTACGTTAGTGGTTAATGTTGCCCATATGGCTTAGCCAAAGGCACTAAAAATACAGTTTCATAGAAAATGGATATGAGTGCATTTATAGATATAGAGGTCCCCTTTGACAATACCTCATGCGAGTCCATACAGAGAGCTGCGGAAAAAGAAATAAATCCAAAGAATGCCAAGGAGCAGAACACTCAATACAAGTACAGGAGATGAATTGGTCATGGTGACTGAAGTTGGATTCTATCACCAAAAGGTACATATGAGATTACAATTTCAAATCTCATGAAAATTGACAAACATAATATCCAAGACAGTGATTGTTCTATTAACGAAGAGGAGGAACCTAAACCTGAGGAACATTACTGAACTCTACTAGTGAATTTAAAAGTGAATTATTTATTATTTGTTTGTTTACAGTAATGAAACATATTCTTTATTGGATTTTGCAAACAGCGAAAGAAAACTATCTAAGTATGCGAACTAAAAGAAAAACTATATGCAAAAAATATTAAAATGAAATCTTTGCATTCTTTCGATAACTTGACTTCTGGTTATGCTAGCAAATCAAAATCCTAAAATAAATTTGTCCAATTTCTTATTTGACATTCTCATTATAACACTAGCATCCAACATAGTCCCCTACGGCTAAGCAGATTAAACTAATATCTACTTGACCCCCTACGATATGAAGATTCAGTTAAAAATGAGAGCAAAAGACTAAAATAAATTTATTAACCTACCTTGTCTTAAAAAAATTTTCATTCTAATGGATTACATTTTCATAAAATTTCTCATTCAGTTTCTTGGAAATGCTTAGCCTTTGAAATGTTAGTTAGCTAATAGATAGGTGAAGATTTGTTATTTTTTATCAGTCAATCCCAAATATAAATATTTCATACTTATTCATGGATACTGCCTTGGTTTTGGATGTAACATTGTTATGAGTGGCTGTGTGCCTTTCTGATGAGCTCAGAATAAGGGCGAAAAACGTTTCAAAGGCTAAGCATTTCTAAGAAACTGAGATTTTATGGAAATGTAATCCATTAGAATTGAATTGGTATAAAGTTTTATATTTATTGTGAGGTATGTATGTACAGGGTTATTCATTATAAATTACCCACCCCTTATAATCGTTATTATTACCTATAGAAAAAAAGTTTGGAATAAAAGTAATGTGGTTATGACTGAATTTTGTTAAAATGCTATCAAAAGTACAGTAATGTGCGGATTTTAGAGGATACAAAAAAATTATATATTTTTTTAATGGGATATCTTGTATATACTAAGATAGGAGGAGCACAAAATTTTCTAATATAATGGTTATTGCAAAAATAACGGTACAGATGATGATGATTAAATTTGTACAGTTCACAAGTCTTACAATGGATGCTTGTTTTTCTATAAAGAATATGTTTCATTACTATAAGCAAACAAATAAATAAGTAACCTTACGACTTTTCTCGATCATTTAAAGTGCAGCTAAGAATCTGAAGAATCGGTCAATTGTAAAAAAGTGATCTCAATGTCTTGTGAATTTGTGACCGTTTAACTTCGCCATTTATTTTTCAGGTTTGTTTTATAAAATCAATAACTAGATGCATTTGTAGTTGAAAAATAATAAAAACGTGTTATTATTATTATTATATTGAAAAATTGACCGTATAAGAGAATACGTGTCTACGAATATCAAATCCCGCCATGTTACCAAATTTCGAACATTAGGATATTCTTCGGTCGAAAACTACTTGTCGCCGAGACTAATATGTACCTTATATCAATAATATAATTAATGATTCAGGGTCTGTGTACACAGCATAGGTATTAGATTATTTTACAGCATTATACAGTATCTCGCGGCTCTGCATACTAGAACTATTTATAGTTTTATCAAGCCACTGAGGTAGAAATTGTAGCTATTTTTAATTAAAAATTTACGTGCTTCCTGGAAATATAAACTGGAACATATTTTTATTATATCCTTTCATAAAGTCTATTCATTTCAATCACGCCTTTTTTTAACGTGCTGACGCAATTCTATATAACTCAAGTGAATCGGCGTGAAATATATAATTATTAAAAAGATTACTGAATCAAGGATGTTTTGTACATATCTCATTAAAATGTACAGCCCTTTAACTTTTGTAAGCAAAAATACATGCAATGTTTCTCAATTATAAATTAGAGATAATAAAGGTAACGGTACTTTTCATACATTTTATTTATCTCATTTTTAGTTTTATATATACCAACATAATATATGTTCCAGTTATAGAGCTGGAAAAATACTATAGGTATATAACGCAATATAATAGGTATATGAATTATGATTACACCATATTTCGCCGCAAATGTAAGGCATATGTTCAATTTATTTCTGAATCATACATTTTTTTGCGAAACACTACCTTGATCAAGTTTATTTTAACTAGTAGGCTCTTGACTATATACAAGAAAAAAGAAAATAAGGAACAATTGCGTTAATAGTCCCTTCAAATTAGAATCACTGATTTTGGGAAGTTTTTCCTACAGCTAAGTCACCCATATAGAAAGTTGTCTTGGGGTTGTGTTAACATATTTTTCACCAAGTGCATGAAAAAAAAGGGTTGTTTTTTAGATATAGATACATATATATATGTTTTTTTGGCCATTTTGGCGGTTTTTGGCGTTTTGCTGGAAAACTATGCATTTTTGAGAATATATGACCTGATTTGATATTGTAGATCTAGCGATTCCCTACAATTTTTGTTCTCTTCATTTTTTTGAAATTCCGCTTAGTTACGCCGCTAGAGCGCGCTGATATTTATGTAAATGTATAAATTTTTTTGGCGTTTGATTTTAAGCCAAAACTATGCATTTTATAAAAATATATCAAGAAATCAAAGATGTAGATAAAAAAAATTTCGACAAATTTCGTTCTTTGTTTTTTTTTCAAAGTCGCGCGGTTTTGCCGCTAAAGCGCGAAAAACATTTTTTCAATACTCTTGAGCGGAAAAAAAATATGGCGCATATATTTTTGATATACAGGCAAAACTATGCATTTTTTTAGAGTACTCGTCAATTATATAAAAATTTGGAGAGCAAAAAAAATTTATTTTTTTTGAAACCCATCGTTCATTTCTTACACAGCTGCTCATAGAACGAAGTTTTTACATTTATGGGTCTAGGATAGTCTTTAAGTTCCTTGATTCGCTCTTCCCCAATGCTAATGCCCTCTTGTTTAATCTTATACCCCAGATATCTTACATAAGTTTTATAAAATTCGCATTTTTCTAAATTTAATTTTAAGCCTGCTTCATTCAAAGCATTTAAAATTGTATCAAGATGTTTAGCATGTTCTTGTTCTGTTGCAGAGAATATTAAAATATCATCGATATAATGCACACAAAAAGTATCAAATTTATCAAGAATGTTTTGCATTGCCCTTACTAATGCGGATGAGGCTGACTGAAGTCCGAACGGAACGACTTTGAATTGAAAAATATGTCCATCTATACTGAAACCAGTGTACTTGCAAGAATCAGAATGCAGTGGAATTAACCAGAATGAATTCTTTAAATCTAGTTTAGAAAATATGGTGTTCTTACCCACCTTTGATAATAATGAATCAATATTTTGGGGCGCATCAAATTGCGGTTTTGTAATTTGGTTTAGATTCCGTGCATCTAAACATAATCTAATAGTGTCACCTTTTTTTCGTACTACTACTATCGGGTTAATGTAATTTGTTTTTGCGGATTCTATAATATTTGCATTTAACATGTTATTTATTTCAGCTTGTACTTTATCTTTATATTTATACGGTATAGGATATGTCTTACACTTGAATGCTTTATTTTCATCTACCTCTAATTTGTGAATATAACCTTTTGCTACTCGCGGTTCGAAGTTTATTAAAGATTTATACTTTAGTAATAATGTTTGTATTATTTTTTCTTTTTGAACAGGACAACTAATCATTAACTCCTCGGGCTTTATAAAATTTGTATTCATTACATACGTGATTGTTCCAACTGTATGTTCCCCATTTTCCCCATTTATACACTTGGTTTTCCCACCATTTAATGTATTATTTACCTTGGCTTTTTCGCCATCATTTTCATATTTTACCTTGGCTTTTTCGCCATTATAATTATATTCTACCTCAGCACATTTGCCTTTTAAATAACTTAAATTGAAGATAGGTACTTCCTGACCTTCTATCAATAATAACTTGTCCCCCAAATCTATCTTAGCCCTTATATCCGAGAGTATGTCCTCCCCTAATAGTACATCATAATTCATATTATTTACTAGCACAAAATCCCCTTTAAACAATTGATCTTTTATTTCAAATTCTGTATTTAATATTCGGTTACACTCCGCAAATTTTTTTCCATTGGCATTTACCAGTTTTATTTTTGACACCCTTATACATTTGTTTATTTTGTTTAAATATTTATTATATACCTCTTCATTTAACAAACTAATCTCAGAACCCGTATCAACTAAAGAATTTAGTTTAATATTATTTATTTTTACTTGAATAATTGGTAATTGACTTATTTTAATATTTTGTTTTTGATTTTCTTCCTCATCGCCTATAAATTCTCGCATGTGTTCGTAACTAGACCTAATTGTTAAAACCATCTTATCTAAAAATCCTGTGCCCCAGGTCTCTCATTAATTTGAGCAACCGTATCTATTTGATTAAGATTTATCTTACTCGTGTCATTTCCCGTGCTTTCCCTGACAATATTTGTGTTTGCTACTTGAGCATACGTCCTGTTATTTCCTTGATTTTCACCATAAGAATTTCGCCTATCATCCCATTTTACATATTTCCTTTCATTTCGATTATTATTTTCCCCATTTTTATTTTCTGAATTGTTATAATACTGATTTGAATTATAGTTTCTTTGTTCCCTCTTATATTCATTTTCCTTATACCGATTGAAATTACCCTTGTCATTATTTTCTTTTTCATTTCTATTTTCGTTTCTATTATACCGATTTCCCTCTTTATTATAATACCGGTTGTCATAATTTCTATTTTCATAGTTCCTACTATTATTTCCGTTCCTGTATTGATTATTATTATAGTTATTATATCTCTGACTTTCCCTATCATCATTATAATATCGTTTAAATTGGTTTCCCCCCTCATTATTGACAAACCTGCTACTAATTTGACCACTCTGATTATTTGTGTTTTGACAAGGTCTATAATCATCAATTTCCCGAAGGTATTCAATTAGCTCATCAATTGTTGCTATTCTTTGAGTGATTATAACATTTTGTATGTCACTCGTGAAATGTCTAGCAAGGTATCTTACAGTTTCCCCCTCAGTAAATTTAGGTTCTAAATGAGTTATGTTGCAAATCTTTCTCAACACGTAGCTCTCCCTACTCATACCGCCTTTTTCATTATATTTTCCATTGAATAAATTATGCCTATGTTTTTGTTGGATATAATCCGACCAGAATTGTTTTAATACAAGTACCTCAAATTCATCGATACAACTAAACTTATCAACTATTACCTGGAACCAATATTCCACCTCACCTTTTATCATGTTCTGTATTGTAGCTTTTAATTCATCCTCCGTATGCATCGGGTTTAACTGCTGTCTTAATCTTGTTAAAAATATCTTCGGGTGTATCCTGTTGTCTCCATAAAAATAGAATGGCGTTCTATTACATGGGTAGTTGTACGTCACTGTGTGTCCTCCCTTGATTCCTTCTCTCAACATCTTCGTATTTTCTTTTATCTTGTTCTCCTGTTCCTTTAAACCATCTTTCAACATCCTCGTGTTCTCAAATATCTTGCATTCCTGTTCTTTTAAGCCATCGTTTAACATCTTCGTGTTCTCAAATATCTTCCTTTCCTGTTCTTTTATGCCATCGTTTAACATCTTCGTGTTCTCAAATATCTTCCTTTCCTGTTCTTTTATGTCATTTCCCACCTGTATCATGCCTGTGTCCACAATATTTTCGACTTCTTTTATAACTTCATCCCTTAAATCCTTTGTTGCCTCCCTTACCGATGTATAAATTTCCTGGGTATTTGTTTCTTTAATTGATGCCCATTTATTTTCCAATATTTCCATTTTGTTTCTAAGTTCTTGATTATTTTCTTCAATTCTCTTACCAATATTCGTTTCTAAAGCTTCCATTTTTTCTTCCAATTTAGCATTGTGCGTTTCCATTTTTTCTTCCAATGTGGTATTATGTTTTTCTATTCTAGCATTATGTATTTCCATTTTTTCTTCTAATTGTGTGCTGTTCTTGTTTATTTGAGCGTTCATGTTTGCCATCATTTCCATTAGTTTTTGCATCATGGTGCTTTCATTGGATGCACTGTCGCCAGTTTGTTGCGAGGTGGTTGTATCAGAAGTAGTTTGTTCTGGATCCATTGTCTTACCTGACCTCAATTTCATAAATTTGGAATAAAAATTTTAAGGTTTCTTGTCACAATCGTGGCAAAGTTTACTATCAAAACGCAAAAATATTGTACAGACTATCAAATTTATTTGTCCTCACTGGAAACCTAGTTTGCTCTTTTCTAACAACCGTGCAAAACGCGCCCCACGTTGGGCGCCACTTTATACTGTTTTATTTTTTTTTTTATATTATTTATTTTTTTATATATAAAATTTGAATTTTGTTGAGCGCCAGGTTTGTTGCCAAACCGATTTTATTTCTTTTTATAAACAGTATAATTTATAGCATGAGATTATTGACTCTTTCAGGGCCAAGAGTGGTTTCAATTGCTCAAAATTGCACGTTTCTTTCTCCTCAACAAACTGTAGGTTCCAATGAAAAACACAACCACTGGTTTTATACAAAATTTTAATAAGCTAATCAATTTAAAGATAAAAATGAAATGTGACAATAGAGTATAAAATTTGGATAATGTTTAAACTTAAAACTAAAATAAAATTTCAAATTGGCCTTTATTTAGTTGAAAAATAATCATATGTTTGATTTCAATTACCTAGGGTTTTATTTGTTTGTTTATTTAGATGTTACCTTGAGTCTATCGTGTCAAACAAAATAAAAAGGAATCTCCGCCTATGTGGGTTTCAGAGGAGCTTCTAGAATTAAAACAGAGAGTGTGTTTGATCTCGGACTTTGCTCAAAAATATCCTCAACTAAAGCCTATCTGCAGAAATGTAAATATTGAGTATAAAAATAAATTAAAAGAAACCAAAATAGCATATAATGATAATAAAATTTCAGAGTCAACAAACAAGGTTAAAACCATGTGGAATATGATAAACGAGGTGGTAGGAAAATCCTCTGCCTCACAGACAAAAATAGTTGTTCATGAGAATGGTTCCCTTCTCGCAGATAAAGTTATTGCAGATAACTTCAATGCTCACTTTACCACAAGTCATATAAATATCCAAGCTGACCCCATCGACTTCAATTTATTAAACACAAACATACCACTTTTTTCTCAATCTCTGTTTCTTCAACCAGTCACTGAAATAGATACGGTATCTTTTATTAGCAGGTTAAAGTCCTCTCCCTCCAGTGGTCTGAACAATATGTCTAACAATTTATTAAAAAAATGTAAAAATAATTTCACCCTACCGTTAACCTATATAATTAACCTATGCTTTGTAAACGGAATTTTCCCTGACAACTTAAAAATTAGTAAAGTCATTCCACTATTTAAGAAAGGAGACAAAAACTCTTATAACAATTATCGAGCGATTAGCATAATTTCAAGTATGTCGAAGGTTATAGAACTTGCATTTTTAGAACAGCTGAGTGGTTTCTTTTTAAAAAATAACCTTTTATCGTCAGTTCAACATGGTTTCTTAAGAAATAAAAGTGTTGACACTGCATTAGTAAATTTTCACAGCTCGATAGTGGACGCCTTAGATAAAGGATTATTTGCTTTTGGACTTTTTATAGATTATTCACGTGCCTTTGACTGTGTAGATTATGACTTACTTACTGCGAAGTTGTTTAGATATGGTATTAGGGGTCCTGCCTTAGATTTTTTATCAAGCTATATTAAAAACCGTACGCAAGTAGTCTATGTGAATGGAACAAAGAGCAATACATGTACAATAAATGCCGGTGTACCACAAGGTTCCATATTAGGGCCGTTCATTTATCTCATCTTTGCCAACGATCTCGCTATATACATTCAAACCAAATACAATGTTCATATTACGTGCTACGCCGATGATACAAACTTTTTAGTTGTGCAAAAAAGTCCTGACGCAGTAAGAAATATATCTAAGGATCTATATAAAGACATCATAATTTGGTCAGAGAAGAATCGGCTTACGCTTAATAAAGAAAAAACAAATACTGTATCATTTAGGTATAATATCGAGCAGAACTCTAGCGACGAATTTCTAATAACAGATTCTGCTAAAATATTGGGTATTGTGTTCGACCGAAATTTGACGTGGGCTGCTCATATAGATAGTGTGTGTGTGAAGCTCAGTAAAGGTTGTTATGGTATGCGCAACTTAAAAAATCACTGCGGTAAAGATTCTCTAATGACATTCTATTATACTAACATACATTCTCATCTGCGTTATGGAATTATGCTGTGGGGATTGAGTACTACTTATGTTCGTCGGGCATTTATTCTTCAAAAGCGTGTCATTAGGATTATGGAGAGTTTACATCCCCGAGATTCATGCAGAGAATCTTTTAAGACCTTAAGAATATTAACTCTGCCTTGCTTATATATTTACGAAATATGTTGCTATGTTTTTAAAAACAAATCAGCGTTTCTTACAAATCAAACACACCACAATTATCAAACAAGATTTAAAGATCAGTTAATTCCACATCAGCACACAACAGCATTGTATCAAAAAAGCGTGTATTACAACGGCTGTAAAATTTATAATCATTTACCCACTGATGTGAAAAATTGTAAGAGCCTATTTACTTTCAAAAAGAGGATAAAGAATTTGTTAACAGAAAAATGCTTGTATGATGTCAATGAATTTTACTTAGTCTGACCATTTATATATCCATTTATTTATTGCGTGTTTATATATTTATATATATTCTTTTTGTGTAGTTTGTTAATATGTTAGTGTTTTGTTTTATACAATTTTAGGTGTATTTTATTTTATATTATTTAAAATGTATTATGTTTAAGTATGCATATTAGCTTCGATTTTGACGCACTCCTAAATTACTTGTATGGTTATCAATTAATTGTATTTGTGATTGGGAAATAAAGATTATTATTATTATTATTATTATTACTATCGATCGGTGCTCCTTATTCTTCTGCGTGCGCACGTTCAGCTTTCAAACTGTCGCTTCCTTTCTGGCAGCACTGTTTTGACGGAGCTCTTGGCGTTTCGATGAAATTCACTTTGTTTAAAATATCATTGGATTTATTATTAAATCTAGGTAAGTATTTACCTGATTACTTGCACTTCAAAATATGCGTTGCACAAATTATTACCTTTAAATTACTTCTTCTCATTCATAAACAAAACTTGATGATATACTTGGTTATAGAAATTTTATTTTAAATTATGATTTCTTTGAGGAACGGAATTTTTGCTTGTTCAGCATGTATTTATCCACTTGGATATCAAATATTTTAAATTTTATCTTCAGCCTGGTTTACTTATTAATGTGAGTATGCTGGTTTCATTATTTATTTTGATTTTTTTAAAAGTGAGGTTATTTTTTTCCTCTTAAATTTTGCGTGCTTACGCTCTCGACGTTCAAAACATACTAAATTTGAATTTGTGGAATTCTATTGGCCCACACAAGCCTAGTTTGACATTTATATTACAAAACAGACTACTTGACTTCTGTCATTTTATTATGAAAAACTTTATTTTAATATAATTCTTTTTGTGGATTGAAAATGATAAAACTGATTTCATATTCATTTACTAGAACTTATTCTGCGTTTTCTGATACGCCATACTATATGTTTTTGTCAATATTTAAAATTTTTCTATTACCAACTATTTTTACAAATATTCAATTGAAAACTATCTTATACTAATATAACTATTATGTAAATTGATTAGCAATCCTCTCTGAACAATTCTATACTAATAACACTTATCCTACTATATTTTACATCAAAATAATGACCAAAGCATTTTTTGCCTTTTTAGGGTACCGCAAACTGTCATTGGTTTTCTTGATTGGCTTACAACTTATCTACCTTGATGAAATTTTAACATACAACTTATGAAAACTACTGGGAAAAGTTCCCTTCAACACCATGTCTGTGTTTTATCAACATAAATTTTCTCTTTTGTGAGATACAGTCTGAAATATGTAAGGTTATGCACCCTTATTTTAATTAATGGATCTTGAGACCTCTAATAGTCCAGGTATTCTAGAACTTTCACGTTCTTTAGTGAAATATAGTAAGTATCTACCATATTCATTACTTTAAAGTCAATACGATGTGAAATTCTACAGTTTTTATCACTTTTCACTTCTGTGGTGGAGTCTACCGTTCTTACTAATAATGTTTTTTGTATCCATGATTTTGGATATGCGTTTATCAAGTCTTTTAGTGTTTATAGCTCACTCATGAGTACTTATTGAAAATTTCACTACAAATAATGTTTTTATTTCACATTTATATAGATTTTTGTTAATTTCCATCTATATTTCCCACTACTATGCTGCTTATGTTGACCATGGGTCAAGTCCTTACTTATATCTACATGTTATAGTTCATGGTGACGTAACTTAATAGATATTAAACCATTTTTAAAATCCTGTACATATTATGTTATATAAAATATTCGGGTATGATACATTTAAATATTATTTTTGGTCATTTGACCTTTTACGTTTCGTTTACAATAATTTAATACTTTTGGTTGTGTTTCATTAGAACTTAGGTTTGTTATCCAGTTTAAAATATCATGCTGTTATTGCTCAAAGATTTCAATAAAGTTTTACATCTAACGCATAGGTTTTTATAATTTAATTTGGCCATTTTGGAGTGGATTTTTCAGTTTTCTCTGTGAAATCAAATTTTTAACAATCTGTACAATTCCCTGGGATGTGACTAACTTGTTGTCACAACAAATCCCCCTCAGCTATAAGAAAATTTGAAATTTTGAAAATTTTATTATTAGCTCTGCATTTTGTGACAACTGTTTATCAAACTTTTATTCCAGTTTACTTTACCTTCGGTTCAGGTTCGTATGGATACATTAATTCAATATGGAAATTTCCCCTTTTTATATTTCTCGTTATATCTTTTAGTTCATATGGTCCTTCATAAGGAATTTGAAGTTTAGCACAAATATTGTTTTTGTAGTCAGACACTTTTAATCGTTTGATGACTACTAAGTCCCCCTTGTCAAATTTTTTTCTCTTTTTAAAGTTTTTGTTAACCCTACTGAGATATCGTTTAGCATTTCTGTCTATCCGTGTTTTTACCTGTTTATGAATATGTTCTAAATTTAGGTTTTCCGTATTTGTCCACGGCCTGTCAGGTAACTGACCTAACATAGTTAGAACTGGCGCAATTTGTGTCAACGTATTCGGTACATTATTGATATAATCTTCTATATCAGATACTGAAAATAACCACTCTCGATGATTATGTTGTATGGTTAGTCTCATGAATCGTATTACTTCTTGAATATATCTTTCCGCAGGATTTGCCTGTGGATGTCGTATTGTGGTGAATGATAGTTTAATGTCTCTTTTTTGTAGAAATTCCTTTAGTTTATCATTATTGAAATATGTTGCATTATCTGTCAATATCTTTTTAGGCTTTCCTATATTTTTACAGTAATGATGGAGTTTTTTCTTAACCGTTATAGTGTTACATCTTTTGGTGGGATATAACTTAATAAATTTCGAAAACACGTCAACAATAACCAAGATGTGTTTATATCCATCTTCACTAGGTATTAAGTTGCTAACAAAATCCATCGCGACTAATTCTAATGGTTTACTCGTTATTATAGTTTGTGGTACGTTCTGATTCCTATAGTTTTTTGATTTTCCTAGACAACATTCATGACATTTTATAAGTAGTTCTTTAGCGAGCGATAAATCTCGCTTACAATAATAATTTTCTCTAAAAACGAGCCAGGTTTTCCTTATACCAATATGACAATACTTATTATGCAAATCTAAAATTATCTCTGCTGCCAAACTTTCATCAATAACATATTTTTCCTCATTATGGATAGTTTTTATTATAAAGTTATCTTTAATAGTGAAACCTCTGTAGGTGTGTGGTGTTGATTGTATTTTGTGTCTGAGTTCTTGGAGTTGTTCTTGACTGTGTGCGACTTTATTATATGAATACAAATTGTTTGTGTATGATAGTGTATTGAGTGCTACTGTGAAAGTATTTGCGTTGTTTGTGTCTATCTGTCGGTTGCGTGTCAGTGCGTCTGCAGTGATATTTAGTCTTCCCGGTTTATGTTTTATGGTGAAGGAGTATTCTTGTATGAGAAGCGACCACCTATAGATTCTATTGTTCGCAAATCTGTTCTTCATAAGGTAACAGAGTGCTGAATGATCTGTCTCAATAATAAAATGATTTCCTATGAGGTAATAGGATAGCTTAGATAATGCGTATGTTATGGCAACCATTTCTTTCTCGCTTACTGAATAGCGTGTCTCGTACAATCTCAATACACGTGATATAAAACATATGGGTATTTCTATCCCCCCTTGTATTTGTGTGAGCTCAGCTGCCACACTGTTGTCTGAAGCATCAGTACGTAAAGTAAACGGAATTGAAAAGTCTGGGCTATGGAGTAACAAATTTTCATGAAATTTTTTCTTTATGTTTTGAAACGCGTTTTCGCGCCTCTCATTCCATTCCCATTTATTATTTTTGCGTAAAAGTTCGATTAATGGTAATTCTAATTCTGACAAATTCGGAATAAATTTCTTGTAGTAATTAAGGATACCTAATAAACCTCTTAAAGTTTTTACATTTATGGGTCTAGGATAGTCTTTAAGTTCCTTGATTCGCTCTTCCCCAATGCTAATGCCCTCTTGTTTAATCTTATACCCCAGATATCTTACATAAGTTTTATAAAATTCGCATTTTTCTAAATTTAATTTTAAGCCTGCTTCATTCAAAGCATTTAAAATTGTATCAAGATGTTTAGCATGTTCTTGTTCTGTTGCAGAGAATATTAAAATATCATCGATATAATGCACACAAAAAGTATCAAATTTATCAAGAATGTTTTGCATTGCCCTTACTAATACGGATGAGGCTGACTGAAGTCCGAACGGAACGACTTTGAATTGGAAAATATGTCCATCTATACTGAAACCAGTGTACTTGCAAGAATCAGAATGCAGTGGAATTAACCAGAATGAATTCTTTAAATCTAGATTAGAAAATATGGTGTTCTTACCCACCTTTGATAATAATGAATCAATATTTTGGGGCGCATCAAATTGCGGTTTTGTAATTTGGTTTAGATTCCGTGCATCTAAACATAATCTAATAGTGTCACCTTTTTTTCGTACTACTACTATCGGGTTAATGTAATTTGTTTTTGCGGATTCTATAATATTTGCATTTAACATGTTATTTATTTCAGCTTGTACTTTATCTTTATATTTATACGGTATAGGATATGTCTTACACTTGAATGCTTTATTTTCATCTACCTCTAATTTGTGAATGTAACCTTTTGCTACTCGCGGTTCGAAGTTTATTAAAGATTTATACTTTAGTAATAATGTTTGTATTATTTTTTCTTTTTGAACAGGACAACTAATCATTAACTCCTCGGGCTTTATAAAATTTGTATTCATTACATACGTGATTGTTCCAACTGTATGTTCCCCATTTTCCCCATTTATACACTTGGTTTTCCCACCATTTAATGTATTATTTACCTTGGCTTTTTCGCCATCATTTTCATATTTTACCTTGGCTTTTTCGCCATTATAATTATATTCTACCTCAGCACATTTGCCTTTTAAATAACTTAAATTGAAGATAGGTACTTCCTGACCTTCTATCAATAATAACTTGTCCCCCAAATCTATCTTAGCCCTTATATCCGAGAGTATGTCCTCCCCTAATAGTACATCATAATTCATATTATTTACTAGCACAAAATCCCCTTTAAACAATTGATCTTTTATTTCAAATTCTGTATTTAATATTCGGTTACACTCCGCAAATTTTTTTCCATTGGCATTTACCAGTTTTATTTTTGACACCCTTATACATTTGTTTATTTTGTTTAAATATTTATTATATACCTCTTCATTTAACAAACTAATCTCAGAACCCGTATCAACTAAAGAATTTAGTTTAATATTATTTATTTTTACTTGAATAATTGGTAATTGACTTATTTTAATATTTTGTTTTTGATTTTCTTCCTCATCGCCTATAAATTCTCGCATGTGTTCGTAACTAGACCTAATTGTTAAAACCATCTTATCTAAAAATCCTGTGCCCCAGGTCTCTCATTAATTTGAGCAACCGTATCTATTTGATTAAGATTTATCTTACTCGTGTCATTTCCCGTGCTTTCCCTGACAATATTTGTGTTTGCTACTTGAGCATACGTCCTGTTATTTCCTTGATTTTCACCATAAGAATTTCGCCTATCATCCCATTTTACATATTTCCTTTCATTTCGATTATTATTTTCCCCATTTTTATTTTCTGAATTGTTATAATACTGATTTGAATTATAGTTTCTTTGTTCCCTCTTATATTCATTTTCCTTATACCGATTGAAATTACCCTTGTCATTATTTTCTTTTTCATTTCTATTTTCGTTTCTATTATACCGATTTCCCTCTTTATTATAATACCGGTTGTCATAATTTCTATTTTCATAGTTCCTACTATTATTTCCGTTCCTGTATTGATTATTATTATAGTTATTATATCTCTGACTTTCCCTATCATCATTATAATATCGTTTAAATTGGTTTCCCCCCTCATTATTGACAAACCTGCTACTAATTTGACCACTCTGATTATTTGTGTTTTGACAAGGTCTATAATCATCAATTTCCCGAAGGTATTCAATTAGCTCATCAATTGTTGCTATTCTTTGAGTGATTATAACATTTTGTATGTCACTCGTGAAATGTCTAGCAAGGTATCTTACAGTTTCCCCCTCAGTAAATTTAGGTTCTAAATGAGTTATGTTGCAAATCTTTCTCAACACGTAGCTCTCCCTACTCATACCGCCTTTTTCATTATATTTTCCATTGAATAAATTATGCCTATGTTTTTGTTGGATATAATCCGACCAGAATTGTTTTAATACAAGTACCTCAAATTCATCGATACAACTAAACTTATCAACTATTACCTGGAACCAATATTCCACCTCACCTTTTATCATGTTCTGTATTGTAGCTTTTAATTCATCCTCCGTATGCATCGGGTTTAACTGCTGTCTTAATCTTGTTAAAAATATCTTCGGGTGTATCCTGTTATCTCCATAAAAATAGAATGGCGTTCTATTACATGGGTAGTTGTACGTCACTGTGTGTCCTCCCTTGATTCCTTCTCTCAACATCTTCGTATTTTCTTTTATCTTGTTCTCCTGTTCCTTTAAACCATCTTTCAACATCCTCGTGTTCTCAAATATCTTGCATTCCTGTTCTTTTAAGCCATCGTTTAACATCTTCGTGTTCTCAAATATCTTCCTTTCCTGTTCTTTTATGCCATCGTTTAACATCTTCGTGTTCTCAAATATCTTCCTTTCCTGTTCTTTTATGTCATTTCCCACCTGTATCATGCCTGTGTCCACAATATTTTCGACTTCTTTTATAACTTCATCCCTTAAATCCTTTGTTGCCTCCCTTACCGATGTATAAATTTCCTGGGTATTTGTTTCTTTAATTGATGCCCATTTATTTTCCAATATTTCCATTTTGTTTCTAAGTTCTTGATTATTTTCTTCAATTCTCTTACCAATATTCGTTTCTAAAGCTTCCATTTTTTCTTCCAATTTAGCATTGTGCGTTTCCATTTTTTCTTCCAATGTGGTATTATGTTTTTCTATTCTAGCATTATGTATTTCCATTTTTTCTTCTAATTGTGTGCTGTTCTTGTTTATTTGAGCGTTCATGTTTGCCATCATTTCCATTAGTTTTTGCATCATGGTGCTTTCATTGGATGCACTGTCGCCAGTTTGTTGCGAGGTGGTTGTATCAGAAGTAGTTTGTTCTGGATCCATTGTCTTACCTGACCTCAATTTCATAAATTTGGAATAAAAATTTTAAGGTTTCTTGTCACAATCGTGGCAAAGTTTACTATCAAAACGCAAAAATATTGTACAGACTATCAAATTTATTTGTCCTCACTGGAAACCTAGTTTGCTCTTTTCTAACAACCGTGCAAAACGCGCCCCACGTTGGGCGCCACTTTATACTGTTTTATTTTTTTTTTATAATATTATTTATTTTTTTATATATAAAATTTGAATTTTGTTGAGCGCCAGGTTTGTTGCCAAACCGATTTTATTTCTTTTTATAAACAGTATAATTTATAGCATGAGATTATTGACTCTTTCAGTGCCAAGAGTGGTTTCAATTGCTCAAAATTGCACGTTTCTTTCTCCTCAACAAACTGTAGGTTCCAATGAAAAACACAACCACTGGTTTTATACAAAATTTTAATAAGCTAATCAATTTAAAGATAAAAATGAAATGTGACAATAGAGTATAAAATTTGGATAATGTTTAAACTTAAAACTAAAATAAAATTTCAAATTGGCCTTTATTTAGTTGAAAAATAATCATATGTTTGATTTCAATTACCTAGGGTTTTATTTGTTTGTTTATTTAGATGTTACCTTGAGTCTATCGATCGGTGCTCCTTATTCTTCTGCGTGCGCACGTTCAGCTTTCAAACTGTCGCTTCCTTTCTGGCAGCACTGTTTTGACGGAGCTCTTGGCGTTTCGATGAAATTCACTTTGTTTAAAATATCACTGGATTTATTATTAAATCTAGGTAAGTATTTACCTGATTACTTGCACTTCAAAATATGCGTTGCACAAATTATTACCTTTAAATTACTTCTTCTCATTCATAAACAAAACTTGATGATATACTTGGTTATAGAAATTTTATTTTAAATTATGATTTCTTTCAGGAACGGAACTTTTGCTTGTTCAGCATGTATTTATCCACTTGGATATCAAATATTTTAAATTTTATCTTCAGCCTGGTTTACTTATTAATGTGAGTATGCTGGTTTCATTATTTATTTTGATTTTTTTAAAAGTGAGGTTATTTTTTTCCTCTTAAATTTTGCGTGCTTACGCTCTCGACGTTCAAAACATACTAAATTTGAATTTGTGGAATTCTATTGGCCCACACAAGCCTAGTTTGACATTTATATTACAAAACAGACTACTTGACTTCTGTCATTTTATTATGAAAAACTTTATTTTAATATAATTCTTTTTGTGGATTGAAAATGATAAAACTGATTTCATATTCATTTACTAGAGCTTATTCTGCGTTTTCTGATACGCCATACTATATGTTTTTGTCAATATTTAAAATTTTTCTATTACCAACTATTTTTACAAATATTCAATTGAAAACTATCTTATACTAATATAACTATTATGTAAATTGATTAGCAATCCTCTCTGAACAATTCTATACTAATAACACTTATCCTACTATATTTTACATCAAAATAATGACCAAAGCATTTTTTGCCTTTTTAGGGTACCGCAAACTGTCATTGGTTTTCTTGATTGGCTTACAACTTATCTACCTTGATGAAATTTTAACATACAACTTATGAAAACTACTGGGAAAAGTTCCCTTCAACACCATGTCTGTGTTTTATCAACATAAATTTTCTCTTTTGTGAGATACAGTCTGAAATATGTAAGGTTATGCACCCTTATTTTAATTAATGGATCTTGAGACCTCTAATAGTCCAGGTATTCTAGAACGTTCACGTTCTTTAGTGAAATATAGTAAGTATCTACCATATTCATTACTTTAAAGTCAATACGATGTGAAATTCTACAGTTTTTATCACTTTTCACTTCTGCGGTGGAGTCTACCGTTCTTACTAATAATGTTTTTTGTATCCATGATTTTGGATATGCGTTTATCAAGTCTTTTAGTGTTTATAGCTCACTCATGAGTACTTATTGAAAATTTCACTACAAATAATGTTTTTATTTCACATTTATATAGATTTTTGTTAATTTCCATCTATATTTCCCACTACTATGCTGCTTATGTTGACCATGGGTCAAGTCCTTACTTATATCTACATGTTATAGTTCATGGTGACGTAACTTAATAGATATTAAACCATTTTTAAAATCCTGTACATATTATGTTATATAAAATATTCGGGTATGATACATTTAAATATTATTTTTGGTCATTTGACCTTTTACGTTTCGTTTACAATAATTTAATACTTTTGGTTGTGTTTCATTAGAACTTAGGTTTGTTATCCAGTTTAAAATATCATGCTGTTATTGCTCAAAGATTTCAATAAAGTTTTACATCTAACGCATAGGTTTTTATAATTTAATTTGGCCATTTTGGAGTGGATTTTTCAGTTTTCTCTGTGAAATCAAATTTTTAACAATCTGTACAATTCCCTGGGATGTGACTAACTTGTTGTCACAACAATACATATATAAATATTTTTTCGCGTCCTTTAGCGGCGAAACTATGCAGATTTCGGACAAAAATGTAGAGACAAAATTTACAGGAAACTTGGAAAACAGAGAAAATTTCTTTAATTTTTCCTAACTTGAAGGGACTATTACATATGTCGTTATAACACATACATATACCAAATTTCAAGTAAAAATCTCAAATTTATTTTATCAACCCTTTTGATAATGGAGTGGGTGGCGGGGGAGTTGAAAAATATTATAAAAAATCTGAGGGCCTGGTTTCTAATATGTACACCAAATCCCAAGTTTCTTTACTCTTGCCACTTGCTTTACTTATTCTCCCCTATTTATTAGGGGTAAATAGGGAAAAATAAGTAAAGCAACCTGGTTCCAGATATTGTTATAATACATACGTGTACCAAATTTCAAATGAATATCTCAATTTTATTTTATAATTGGGCGGTGGGGATAGTTGAAAAATATTATAAAAAAACCTGAAGTCCGTGTATACACCAAATCCCAAGTTTCTGCTTTACTTATCTCCCCCCATTTGTACAACATTTCAAGTCAATATCTTAAACCGTTCCAGAGAAAACGTGCGGACAAAAAAAGTTTCAGACAGACCGACCGACCGACAGACAGTATAGATTTACATATATTCCAAAAATTCTTTTTACATCAGGTTTACTTATTTTGAGGTAGCACTATAAATATATGCTGGAAAGGCATGCTAAATACATTTTTTATAAAAGTTACGGTTTATTTTACCAATAATTTCACAAATTTTTGGAGCCGAATTTTTCTTTTATTTTCGTAAAATAAAGAGGGTTAATTTAATGTTTAAAGTAAATCCCCTTGAAGCATCTTAAAGCACACATTCCAAGCTTTAAAAATCGCACCTACAGAAGTCAATCACCAAAGAGGCTTTACTATAAGGCACACTCTATATATCATAATCTACAGTACTGAATGAGAATATCACTAGTATACTTTTTCCATAATGAAAGTATATCCGACTGCTTTTCAAATAATTTTAATATACCAATATACGATCTGTTTAAAGAGTTTTGCAATGAAATTTTAAAGAATTGCGATAGCTTCGTTACTATGTAGACCATTATAATTTTAAAAGAAAACAAGTTCTAGTGTTAAATTGGAAACATGAATCTCATCAATCTTCCCGCGCCACCGATGTCGGTAGGAAAGTTAAAAGTATGGTGACCAATAGTGATTGATCGATTATTAAATTTCTGCCCATTATACATTATATTCAGTTTTACAAGTTTGCGAGGCAGATTGACGGCGATCTGTTTACTTGTTTTTACAAATCAAACGAAGCGACTGATCGTCCTTTATGAAAGTATCCATTATTTTGAAATATGCGGAACAGTTCTATATCTCTGATGTGCTGTCCCGGCATATGGTAAGCTCCTGTCCTGTTTCTATTGTACAGCGCCTGTCAAGCGACCATTTACTGGTTAACAATGTTTAATTAATTGTGCTGAAAGTTTTTACTTTTGTAATGTTTCCATTGTTATCTGATGAATCCAGAATACGTTTAAGCTTTTTTATTTAAAAAAAAAACACAAATTAATAATCCTGACGACACAAAGGGTCACTACATATGAAATATGTCCCATTTCAATATGTCCAATGTAGCATAAGAGGATGCATTTATGAAAATATTATTCCTGTTAGGAATGTGTATATAGTGTGCCCTAGATTCGACCCTCACAATTGAGAGGGTATTCCCTTATTATAATATACTTTTTTGCCTCACTAATAATTTATTCAGTTCGCATCAATTCGGCATTAGAGCAAAGCATTCCACAACATTAGCTATTCATTCTTTAACTCAAACTATTAACGACGGCTTTGAAAAAGGCTTGCTTACATTTTCACAATTCTTAGATCTCACAAAAGCCTTTAACTGTGTCTCACATAAAATAGCGGCGGATTTGAATTTGCCGCCATTTGGTTTGTGCGATTAGTTCCGTGTTCATTTGTTGACAGTTGTCATGTACAAATCACGTGATTAGAAATCATGCAGCACTATTCAATCGAGCAACGTTTAATTATTGTAAAAATTCACTACAAAAGTGGTGAAAGTTTTGCGGAAACAGTTCGCAGATTACGTGCAATTTTCGGTCGCAACAATGCACCGATTAAGTCGACAGTTCGCCGTTTAATTAACAAATTTTAGACAAAATTCACGTTGATGGATGAGAGGACCACTGGGCGTCGCCGTCCTTATCGGTCGCTCGAAAACATAGCCGCAGTGAGGAAAAGTGTGGCCTAGAATCCAGACATTTCCATTCGGCATCGTGGTCAAGAATTGAACATTACCAGACCCACTCTGCACCGAATTTTAACAAAAGATCTTCATTTGGACGCATATAAGATTCAATTGACGCAAGAAATCAAACCAAGGGACCATGCGCAGTGACGTGGATTCGTTGATTGGGTGCTGGAGCATCACGAAATTGATGCGGGTTTCTGTAAGAAAATCATTTTCTCCGATGAGGCACATATTCAACTAAACGGGTATGTAATAAGCAAACTGCCGAATTTAGGGTGTTGAAAATCCTCGTGTAATACTGGAGAAACCAATGCATCCACCGCGAGTAACTGTTTGGTGTGCATTTAGGGCTGACGGAGTGATTGGACCGTATTTCTCCCAAAATGCGGCTGGAAATGCGCTAACTGTTAATGGTGTGCGGTTTCTCGAAGTGTTAACCGAGTTTTTGGGGGCTGAATTGGATCGAATTGATGTGGATGATATATTTTTCCAACAAGACGGTGCGACCTGCCACACAGCTGTCGAAACAATGGCGTTACTGCGGACCAGGTTTCCACATCGTGTCATTTCTCGGTTTGGCGATCAACATTGGCCACCCAGCTCGTGCGATTTAACACCGATGGACTACTTTCTTTGGGGTTATCTGAAGGAAAATGTGTATGAGAAAAAGCCACAAACAACTGAACGCCTAAAAGAAGAGATACAGCGCGGTGTTGCGGAAATAACGCCACAGGTATGCAAAAGTCATTCAGAACTTTATGAAGAGAATGACCTTATGCCAGAGGTCCCGTGGTGGCCACTTGCCGGATGTCGTGTTTCATGTTTATTCGCAACTATTCCCCTTCACGTTGAAAAGTAAGTATTTGCTTAATTAAAAAAAGGTGTTTTTTTACATTCAATCCGGCGCTCTTGTTGAGACACCCTTTACTAGTCGATAAATTAAGTTTTTATGGTTTTAGCAACAATAGCGCCCACTTAATAAGTTCCTATCTCAAATCTTCTTCCAACAAAATACGGCGAAATTCAGGGATCTGTGTTAGGGGCGACACTATTCTTGATTTATATAAATGATCTGCCAAGCATTTTCCTCTATGCAAGCTTCGTTTTATTCGCGGACGATACAACAATCATTTAAAAATGTTAAAAGTCTTAATATCTGAAATAAATTCGATACAGAATCCCGTGCAAGGTTGGTTCCAAACTCATCAGTTGACGCAAAACGATACCAAAACTGAAAGAGTGATTTTAATTTGGACAACAATGATTTATCGCTTAGTAATGACGTAAAATTCTCGCGTGCAATATCTCCCAGAGAACATTACTTACTGCATACCATGGCCTGATACATTCTGTTATCTCTTACGCTATTTTGATTTGGGGGTACTCTTCAGCTAGCAAAGCAGTTTTTGGTACTGTGTGGCTTCATCTTGCAGTCACTCTTATATGTAAAAGAGAAAGAAGACAAAATCACTACCCACGGTCAAATTCATAGTTGTCCAACACGAAACAGGGATAAAATAAATATCAACTTTTTAAGGTTAAATAAAACACACACTGGAACAAATTATTATTGTATACTGTTGTACAATGTTCCACCAATGCAGGTGAAGCAACTTAATTTGAACAAGTTCAAAATCTCCGTAAAAAAATTTTTGCTCAGAAATGCATTTTATTCAGTTGAGGAATAGAACAGTAGCAGCTGATGTCACAACATGGCCGCCACAGCTGTTTGGTTGACAATAACCTAGTTTTCCATTTGTGACCATATAAAATAATTTGAGTTTTTAAAAAGTTGTTTGTGCTCTTTTAAACGTTTTTCTTGTGTAAAATTTATTGTTAGTGTTCTTTATCTATTATAAATTTCGTGATTTGCTGAACTGACTTTTATCTAATGCTTTATTTATATATTCCAATAGGCATGTCATCTTGTTCACATGTCAAAAGTTATTTCTTTTCCATATGGTGAATTTTAGTGAATTTATTATAATTTTATTTATATTCTACATTTTAGGAGTCTATCGTAACATTTCTAAGATGAAATATATTAATGGAGTTAACCCATAGGATTTAAAAGTGGAAGATTCATTCATACTGCTTCCAACATAGTGTTGAATTAATGAACCACTGTGACCGTTCTTGGAAATAAAAATGCTATCTAAACTATAAGACTATTATTATTCATACTTACCTTTATTATTCTCTATAATGTGTACGATCTTAAACATCCCATTATGGTTGATATGTTTATAAGCATCATTTTGAAGAACTTCATTTTACTCCCGTTAAAGTGTGTTATTTTAGTTCTGTCGCATTTTAGCTCACTTACCTTCATTGATATTTTATTTGTAAGCGTTATCAATATTTTAAACATCTGTGATTATAATTGTAAGAATCAAAACAAATACCAAACTAGGTAAGTATACCTATACCTATAAAGTATTTCGAGCATATTACGTTGCATATTTGTTTATGATTTTAATTAAATGGAAACTGAAACGGACTCACAGTCCTATCTTTATATTAGATTTACTATTACTCCTGCATTTCACAATACAAACCTCTGATTATTGTTATTAATGTGTTAAACAATTAAACTTATTAGAAACTGTTGAGCCAAATGAAAGTAAGATATAATCAATAAAAAATTGATGGGAAATGGTTTGAATTGTCTAAAAACGTATATTTCACAACAGGTTTACAAAACCATTAATATATCATTGATATATTGGCATGAATCAATGAATGTTGTGACAACTTTTAACCTATGCTTAGCTGTAACTGAGCCTGTATTAATTAAATATTTATTGAAATATGTCGTGATATTATGTATGTGCAAAAAAATTCAAAAATACAATATAGTCTTTATTTTCACTATATTATGGGTTCACAAAGATGGCAACGTATTTGACATAAAATTTTACACTTGTAAAAACAACACTAATGAAGTATATATAAAACTCTTTCTCACACTAGGCTTTTAAAAAAACAATAACAAACATCATTACACATAGCTGATATTCAGAAATCCTCCACTTTAATTTTTATCAAGCGAAAACTGACACCTACTCTTATGACAAATTTCGGAGTTTGTCAACGAATCACGTGACAGTTGGCATAACTGTGACGTCACTGCTAGTGCTCTATTCATGGAGGCCGATTTTAATAACTGGGTAATTGTTAACGTGATTGTTGGTATTTGTCAATAGTTATTTGTTATTCGTTAAAATTTTAGAAACTGTATTCTCAAATTTTATTTTTATCTTTGTATTGCTTTAACCTAGTTTTCTCTTGTCTATTTTACACTCAATAACTTATTTATCTAGTCTAGCTATTTTACTTTCCCAAACAATAATCTGACTTGTGTAAATACTTTGTGTATAACACACTAATAAAGTTTTATTATTATTATTATATACTCTTCCGGCGAAGTTTAGTAGTAACCATTGCACCATTCGATCAGGACACGTACACTCTTACAACAACACAACAACCATTCACTATACTGACATCTGCTGCAGCTAAGACTCAAACTTAGAAGAGATAACAGCGACTAGCCGTGTCGTCTCACCCAAATGCGATCTAGCCCACTGCTACCGTCCCGGTAATTAAAAATCTTCCTTCTCCAAATATTCCTTCAATCAGTCCAGCTATTCTTACTCTCCCTTCTTCGTCCCTACTAGCATCCGAATAACCCACAATCTCATTCTCATTTTCAATCTGTTCCTTCCATACCCTCTTTGTTCTCAGTCTAAACGATGGGTGTGGCCTTAGTGATCCTTGTATTTGTTTCCTCCACATTTCCTCTGTTTTATCGAGGTGAAGGACCCCCGCTAGTACCTCAAGCGGCGGTATGCCACTTAGGACCTCCAGAGCCGCTGTAGGAGTATTCCTATAGGCCCTCTGGAGACCAAGAAGCACCATTCTTTGGGTGGCCCTTAAATGCCTCACAATTATACTATCATTCGCTCTACTCCCCATATTTCAACCCCGTACATTATTGCCACTCGCACCACCCATTTATATATAATTTTTATCAAATTTTCATTTGCTCCATATTTCCTTTTCAGCAAATCACCCTGGTACAGGTCTCTCCCACTTTTTTCTCACACTCTTAATATGGTTGATGAATTTGAAGGTCCTGTCCATCACGATCCCCAGGACCATCACTGCATCTCCCATGACCACAATCTCGCCTACCATTCTAATCCGTGGCTCTCTTATTTTTCCTCTCATTCCCACAAACACTGCTTTGGTTTTTTCCACATTATAGCGGAGTAGATTTTCCCTCTCCCACTGCTCACATTCTTCTTTCGCTCGTTCCCATCTACCTTCAATCTTCTTTACGGATTCCCTGCTCAGTATTACGATCTGGTCGTCGGCGAAAGCATGACAGACTTTGCCTCCTTCCAGATCCACTCTTCCTACCTCTTCTTGCATCAAGCTATTTAGCTTGTTCATTAGACAAATTATGCTTCCATCACTATCAACCATAGCATTGGGCCTAAACTGGAGCCCTGTGGACATCCTCTATCAATTTCGGAAACTACTCCCCCACTCTCAATCATCCTGTCTGCTAAGAAATATTCCCTTCTTACATTTCCGTACATTCCCATTCTTTCCATTTCCTTGTCGATAGAGGGCACCCATGCCATATTAAACGCATTGCTCAGGACCTTCCCTTTTATTCTGCTCAATCACTTCAATCATTCTCTTTACAGCCACTCCCGCATCTCTTTTACTTCGGAATCCATACTACTCCCTGTAGTACTTCCCTTCAGCCTCCATGAAATGCTGGATCCTTCCGTTGATCAGCCTCTCGTACACTCTTCCTAGAGTCGAGGATCCCCATTCCGTTTCGGTATCCAGGTCACAATCGCTCTCTTCCATAACTTGGGAAAAATTCCCTTCCTCAAGCACTCATTGTACAGTTTCATTAAGAAACTGCACTTCTCTTTCACAATTTCTTTCATCGCTTTGTTCGGAATCCTATCACCCCCCCCCCCCCCCCACGGCTTTGCCATTTTTTTCATCAATTCCAGCAACTGCTCAGAAGGACGCAAACGCGCATACAATGTTTAAAAAGCAATGCGAATTATCGATAAATGTATGTTTTTCAAAGAGAACCTTCCCCATATTTAACATGATTGCTAGAAGATCAATGATGATCAGTTCCAAAGTTGCCCTTGACGCATTTTTTATATCTTGTCTTTAAATAGGAAGCTGAAGAAATTATGAAACACTCATCCATTATTATACTGTATTATATTATATTGATTACTAGTATTAATATAACGTATAAATTTTCCCGATTCGTTACATTTATAAAAACATCTTGAAATTTTAATTCGCAAGTAGTACTAAAATGCGAAAAAATGCAAATTAAAGGTTATGAGTTACAAATTTAATGAAGCGAAATGTCAAATCTATGGATTCTAGTGTAATGGCTGTGACGAAGACTTTTCCAGAAAAATCTACGATCTACAAAATTGAATTTATAATTCTTTGTCGCACAATTTAAGGAGATTTAACTAAAAAACGTCGAAATTCTTGGTTCAGTGTAATTTGTATCATTGGTAGATGCCTCAATACTTTATTTAGCTGGTCCAATAGGGTACGCCGATGTCGTGTGGTTGGTCCTTGAGTAACTTCGGAATTTAATCCTATTTGTAACTTGTAATTTAATGAGAAATACGAGCGCCGAATTTGAATTATTAATAGATGCTAAGTACAACAGGTAGTTAACACTTCAATAATTTACACTATACAAGGGATCCCTTATGTGATTTCGGATAATATGATTATTTTTGGTCTATTTCGGTCACGTCCCTTAAAATTAGTTCATGAATTACACGAGATTATTAGTCCAGTGTTAATGGATTTCCAAGACTCAGTGTGTCAACGATGGGCAATATACTTATAGATTATATAATCCATCAAGATAATGGACAAAGAAGCAATATGCATGATTCTCAAAGTTAAATATCTTGTAGCACTAAAGCAGCCACTCACGTCAGAGCCACACACATGAAAGTGCGAGACGGCTAGTCGTTCTTGTCGCAGAGTCGGGGCGTAGGTTCGATTTGAAAATACTATTTATTGCTAGGCGCCACTCTTCCTGATTCATTAATGTTAAAGCTCCCAATGGGAGGAAAAGGACATAAAAGAATTTGTGGCTTAATTAAATTTGAACAAAAGAGATTATTACATAAATATAGGGTTAGTGGGTTAGAAAAATCTGACAATATATAAATACGGTAAAAAAATTCAGTGAAATAATTAAGCAATAAATATTCACAACCTTCAAATGAATACTAGTATGTGGTAAATAAAGATTAGTACAAAAATCTTCACATAAATAAATACACATATATATGTTGAATGGTAGTTTAATTCGCTGATCGTTTGAAACCAAACCCTCGTATGTTGAAATTTAAAAAAAAGGGAAAATGTCTAAATACCTCGGTGTCATTAAAAAAAGGTATGTAGAAAAACGTAGAAGTTACTTCGTACTCGTGGTTAACTTTTCCACAACGCCCTGTACTCCTGTCATCCGCCACAGTCTGTCTCTCTGTCTCATAGGTAGTTTCATCAAACCAAAACCAACGGCACATACAGCCATTTCGGGTTCACCCTCCAATTTACAACATAAAATTATCCCTAACAATGGATGAATGTGTGTCTCCACATAACCATAAATACATGTGCCTCAAGTTTCTTTTATCTCTGTGCTCCATACAAAAAAAAGCCTAAAGTAAATCAAAAAAATATTGCTCTACATTTATTTATTGGTAAAAGGTATTTAGTGCCCGGCAGTCTCCTCTAGTAGAGAATCCATCTTGGGAGAACGTTGGCCTACTTTGGCCGACTTGAGGGATATTCCCCTAGCCAGCATCACCACATTCTTCACAAGATTAGGATGGTTGGAGGCCTAGGTGAAATCTTGTATCCCTCGGGAGGATGTACAAGGGGCCCAATGGGGCCTAGGTGCTGCGGTCACTTAAATGTGACTGCCCTCCCACAAACTCCAACTCAAACTCCAAGGTATTTAGTAGAAGGTAATTTACATTAAAGAAATATTATTTTAAGTACCTGATGTTAACGGCTTTTTCTTTTCACCAGCGTGGTGTTTCTTTTTGAGGAGCTGGGACCAAAATGGTCTCTCTGTTCCCCCTCCAGTGATCTTCCCTTCATACCAAAAAAGCTATTTCCTTTCAATTACAACCTCTAGAAAAGTGTGGCTTATGAATCTCCATCTTTGTCAATGACAATCAACAGTCCAGACAACACACACAATTTCTAGGGAATTCGTTGCGGTACCAACATTGTATTGTTGTAAAGTAAATAAATGAGGACATTTAATAATAAGATGTTTGATAGTGTCTTTCTAAGAATACAAAACGATTTTGATTTAAGACTGACTTCAAAATAATGACAAAATTAATAATTCGGTAACTAATGGTTTGGTGTATGTAGGGTTGCCTACGGTTGAATCTTCGACAGCCGGTGGTGGATTTATGAAGATATTTCATTGCATGTATTTATTTTTATTTTCCACAGAGTTTGACCCTATTCATGTTACAATCTACAAGCACGATTGATGAATTAACTATAAACCACCAAAGCAGGAAGAAAGCGGTTGTAGCTAGGTTAAAGTAATCTTGTTCTTTTTGACCCTGAAGAGTTTGAAAAATAGCATGACATGAGAACAGTAACAGGAATTAAATTCCTCGTAATTTCTACTGCGGCACTTAACTAGGTATTTTCGAACTAGCTTATAGATGTCTAAAGTTAATTAGAACACTTAAAAATAAACAATATTCTTGGCGTTATTGAAATATTTCATGCGTATTTTTTTTTAAGTCTACTGATGCTAATAAACGGAGCATCTCAAACCTAAAGCGACTATTTAGAAGTCTTATATAAAGATACATATCACAATTGCGGCAGACACATTTATGGCGTGACAATCGTCTCACCACATTCCCTATACGAGTTCGCGAACTACTTACTAGCAGAGTGGATGATACCACATCGTGCATCGCCACGCCACGACACAGCAGCATATTTATTTACTGAAGACAACATTTTTCTCTTGTGGAGAAGTTACCTACGACTGTATTTATGTTTAAAAGTAAACTAGGTCTTATTAGGCCAGATCCTAGAGATATCTGAAAAATATAAAGTTTTCCATCACAAAATGAAAAATAAACTAATACCTATAATCTGAGTTTTGAAATATGGGGTATTCAGAACTATTTAGCTGTCAAACATTCTAGTTATCAGCTTATAATAACTCTACAGTAGCGGTAATCAAGTTAAAACTACCTCTATTTTACCCTATTCTATTATGTATAAAATGGCACTAACTAGGTCTCGCTACGATAAATAGAAATCAATATACATGATTAAGAGTGATCGAAGGAACCAGATAATATCATTTTCTATTCGCCCAGCAACAAAATTCATGAGAAGTTATAAAAAAATTACATTTTATTTATATTTTGAAGAAGTACTTGTGGTAAGTTCTGGTAGTAATCATTGTATTTGATAAAAAGTTAGAAGGATAATTGCAATTATATACACTCTTCCTACCCGCCGCGCAGTGGCCAATTTTCAAGTTCTAGGGGCACAAAATTCTACAAACTTGCAAATGAATAGAAAATATTCGTTAGAAAAGCCGAAATACATTGAACAAAATTTAGACACTAAAGGGGTGGAACTTTTTCAGTTCACTAAATTTAATTTCCCCATCCAACCAGGAAGGAATCATTAGTTTTTAAAACCTTGCCCTTAATCCTACAACTTTTTCGTCATCCCTCAGAAATTTGATATCCAATTTGCTTGTTCTAAAGTTCCTATACAATGTTGTACGTTAAGGACATGCAAGTGTATCCTATTATTATTTTCTTCTTTGTCAGATTCCATTGACCATAACTCAAAGAGACTTCTCTGTGGTATAGCATACGTAACTAAAAAGTAAAATCATGATTAAAGTAGCAGATGGTAGCAGCTTCTTTTCCATAAAATGATAAAGTAATAATCGATAGTTCTAGTTCTTAAAACGACAAAGTTTAAATCAAGATGAATTAAACTATACAGCTGCAAGAATTTGTAGATATTCAGAAAATTACAATTCCCTACTTTTACAATTAATTTTAAATATAAGTTAATCAACACATCTTAGTATTCTTTCAAGATTTCATTATAAAGTAAACCATTTTTACCAAGAACAGAAAAAAGATAACTGAAATAATTTCGTCCTCCCAGAAAGATAAAATTGTCCACTGCCCCCATTAAAACCATCCTTTAAGAGCTTACACCTATTTCACTGCATTTACTTTAATTGTTTTTCGTAAATTCACAAATCTTATTCAAAAATTTACGTAATTTTAAAATAATATTTCATTTTTAACCCCCCTAAAAACCATCACCTTCCTCCTTAGAATTTTTTACTATTTTTGGTGTCTTCGCGTGTATTCGCCGTTACAATATTATGTATCTACAGTCTAAGTTTCAGAATTTAAAAACTAAATAATTTTTTAAAACTTCTTCAAAACCACTCCTTTAGTGTCTAAATTTGATTCAATATTTTTCCTCTTTTCTAACGAATATTTTCTATTCATTTGCAAATTTGTAGAATTTTGTCCGACTAGAACTTGAAAATTGACCACTGTTCGCCGCCTATAAAACAAATTATAATAAAAAAATGGACAGAAGATGAAAAAGTCACATTTATCGGCATTTTCTCCCAAGCGTCACATTTCTTGTAGACACAATTACTCAAGAGAAGAATTCTATTGTATTGAAATGTAGACAGCACATTTGGGTCAGTCAAGGAAGAACCCTACTGTTTCAGAAAAAATCTGCCAGTTCTGAAACATTTAAAGAAAAAGCACGGACACGAAGAATGTTGAAACCTTTGATACAATTCTACAAAAACAAATATACAGTATATCGCCAATTTAAATGATATAATCAGAAGATAATTGAAATTATAAGGAGAGCAAAATATTAATTTATTTTCAAAAACTGCGAAGAGTACACCATAAAATGTTCAACCATTTTAAAATAGAAAATTAATAATCCAAATTGAGTGTAATGCTTACATCTAGTTATACTTTCAGAAGCTAAAATGAATAAATAATGAAACGAAGCAAAATGGTTCACGTTTCTTGCAGAAGAATTCTTTATGAAAAAGAAAACACAAACAATTTTTTACAAAACTAGCAGCTACACACTGTATCACTGTAATCAACACCATCTGAGAAAATGGATAATTTGATCTTTATTCGGCAAAACAGCATATAGTGTAAACTTACTCATAATACCAATAACCTTTGTAAATTATATTATCGGCCAAAATGAAGTTAAACAACATTAGCTATTCAGGGAAACTTCTCGAATAAATTTCAAAGTTCGGTGAAACATTTGTGCCATCTAATTTTAAAATTATATTTCAAGAAGATGCTGCGGCAGTAACTTAAACATTGGCAAATGAGGAAATGAGGAGGCTCTGAAAAATCCTGAAACGACTGAAACATGTTTTAAATTTTTTATTAAAAAGTTAGGAAAAGTGTAACTTAATTTAACTTTTAAATACCCTCTTTGGCGTTATTACAGCGACTAAAATTTTTGGATAAAATCAGATCCTAAACCATAATTTAATAAGGCCATTATCAACTTTCCTAATTTTATGTTAGGGTCATAAAAAAATTCCTAAAGTTGACTTCATTCCTGCCAAAACGACGAATTTTTCAGTAGATGATTATCATAATTTTTACAATAACGATGGTTAAATGCTTAAACTTTATTTCGTATTTTAATTAGGTTTTATTTTTATTAACCCTATTATAATACAGAGTGCCTTCGTCTATTTAGCACTGCAACGAAATTTTTGGATTTAGGTATAGTTTATCTCAGACTTATTCTGGGTATAAAAATTGTTTTTTTGTGCAGCCGTGCGTGAAGTGAGTATTTCGCGTTCTCAATGCAGTCCGTGAAAACTAAAAGTCACTATCATAATCGATATTTCTAATATATGACATCCAAAAATTGTAATTTTTATCAAACGGAATTAGTAATTAGTAAGTCGCTGAAAGCAGTTTTCGTATTGCCATGCTGTTTAGATTTTTCAGGTATTAAATTAGAAAGCGTCGAATTTATAATACTTTTTAGTTCTGGAGGAGTGCAAGAAATTAAAATTTCAATATCGATGTCAGCCATTTTTACGATTTTTCAAGAACTTTCAAAATGTTTTGTATACATTCAAAATATACCGTTTCCATAGAAACGCTGTGATATTAAGGCCGCCGCTAAAAATCATTTTCACCATCTATACTAACTGTAATTTACGGTTGCACAAAAAATAGAGTTTATACTATGGTCGTCAAATTTTTTAGCGCCCTCGAGATAAAAAAAAAGTTTGGGATAAAGTATACTGGTGGCCACGAGTCAATGTACGCCCCCAATATTTTGGTTGTTTTTGTATTTAAAAATTTGGTTTTTGGTACACATAAATTAGATAATAATAAGCTACTTTTAGATTAACAGGAATGAAAACATAATTTCCGGTTGAATCGGAAGTGACATCAAATTTTTTTTCTTAAATGGAATGACTATATTTTTTTATGGTTTCTCATTAAGCATAAATTTCTAAGTGCAACAGTTTGTTCAGATGTAAAAAGTTCCAAAAAATAAGTGAGATACGAACAATTTTTCAATTTTTTCAAAAAGGCCGCGTCAGATATGTAAGAAAATTACTAAGTAGGCTATGGAAATTATTAGTAAGGTTGTAGACTTGTCTGTAAAGAAGAAAATAGTTGTTTGAATTACTGATAGGTACCATACTGGTAGTTTTTTTTTTTTTTTTTTAAACGGAATTTCATTTTCATTTTCATATCCGTAGGGGTCCTATGAAATTTTTTTTAATGGAACTGTACTATTTCTTTTATTAATCAGAAATATTGATTCATAACCTTTTGTAATTGGTTACAGTTACGCCAATTAGGAAATGAGAATTTTATCAAAAACATTTTGTTCACTAATGAATCGAGATTTACAAACCTTGGGTTATTTAATCCAAACAACACTCAATATTGGGCAATTGATAATCCTCACATTATGAGACAGGGGCGGTTTCAGGAGCGGTTTGGCTTCAGTGTTTGGTTAGGCGTACTGGACGACCATATCATAGGTCCAACAATTTTTAACGAAACTCTAACTGGACCAAGATATCTAGAATTTCTCCAAAATATATATCATAGTTCCACGGATTAATCAAATTCCCAATACCAATATTGACGAGGTTTACTTCCAACAAGACGGGGCTGGACCACACAATGCTATTATCGTTAGGGATTACTTAAATCAATTATTTCCAGATCGTTGGATTGGGACCCATGGTCCAGTCAGATGGCCTGCAAGTTCGACACGAAATTGCACAAATAACACCTCAACAATTACAGAATGTTAGACGTGCAACGATAAGTCGCGCTACTCTGTGTATTAATCATAACGGTGAACAGTTTGAACAATTTTTATAATGGTTTATTATTATTTAGGTTTTAAATAGTTTTGTTATTCTTAGTCATATATTCATGGTTGTAACGTTATACCTATTAAAATTATTTCTTGTTTAATTTGTGTTTACTTTTTTAAAAATACTTCTATTATTACGAAGGATATCGTTAAAAAATGATTAATGGTGAAAAAATTATAGTTTATGAATCATTATTTCTGATTAATAAAAGAAATAGCACAGTTCCATTAAAAAAAATTCCATAGAACCTCTACGGAAATGAAAATGAAATTCCGTTTTTTTCAAACAAAAAAATAAAAATACTGGTACCTATCAGTAATTCAGACAACTATTTTCTGCTTTACAGACAAGTCTACAACCTTACTAATAATTTCCATAGCCTACTTAGTAATTTTATTACATCGAATTCATCTGACGCGGCCATTTTGCAAACATTAAAAAATTGTTCGTATCTCACTTATTTTTTGGAATTTTTTACATCTGAAAAAACTGCTGCACTTAGAAATTTATGCTTAATGAGAAACCATCAAAAAATATTGTCATTCCATTTAAGAAAAAAAAAGTTGATGTCACTTCCGGTTCAACCTGAAGTGATATTTTCATTCCTGTTAGTCTAAAAGTAGCCTATTATTGTCTAATTTATTTGTACCAAACCCGGTATATGGGAGTGGTTTTGAATTATTTTTCAAACTGACTTTCATCAATAAAAATGTCATGTCTTTCCTATATTTTCGCTGGTTTTTTATCGCAGTAGGCTGGGCATTAACTACATCCAAATTGAGATATTCTGCATAAATATTAAACCTGCTACACAAAAATCCGCGCTATGATTAGAAAGATACTGAAGTAATTCTGCATAAGGTGGAACACACACAGAGTGTTAAATTACAGGTGTTTGGCCTCATCTATATGTTACTGTTCAATATATCAACAATTTATAATGGCTAGACTGATAATTTTTGAGGGGATAAAACACATTGTCCTATAAAATCTTTAGCTTACCAAAGTCACAATATGGTCCTAATGATCTGGGAACTTACCTGAAATGAGAAAAAAATGGTATTAAAAGAAATTATATGAACGATATTAACTACATTAACAAATTACAATTCGATATTTTTTTAATGTTGTTATGTATGTACATAATTCTGATTTCCTGAATTTTCTAGATCTACGTAGTTGCTCATTTCTTTTATTGGAGACCTATGATTTTTAAACCCAGCAATAACAAAATTTTCAGCTGCCAATTTGCTGGAATTCCTACAGATTGATTCATGTGTAAACTAACTGAAACGATTGTTATGATTTTGTACGTATCTTCTGGAAGTTTTTTTGTTTTCATTAATTCAGAATTCTCCTATTTGCCACTATTTCCTTCTCAAAATATAATCTAGTTCCAGATCTCGTAAAATATATAGGTGTACAATATTTCAAGTCAATATCTTGAACTATTCCAGTGAAAATGTACGCATCAATAAGTTAGACATACGGACAGACCGACCGATAGACAGAAATTATTTTTCGCTCAAATTTAAAATCCCAACGTTTCATAACATTCTAAACCTACTTCAACAATGTTTGATTTTTTGTTTTACTATTACCTACTATACTTCCACTCCACTACGTGAATGTGGAAGTAAAACAAGTTAACTATTATATTCTTCGCCGATTTACTGCACTTTTTACATAATAGTTTCATATTCTATAGGATACTCTTCGTAGTACTTTTGTAAATAATATTAGTTTTAGACAATTTTTGTTTAATTACAAAACATAAAAAAAAAAAATTAATAAATTTTCTTATTTATTGGTCGATTTTCTTCCTCTAGCTAACACTAACTTACTGTTTAAGTTTCAATACAATCGGACTTTTCGTTCCTAAGTTATCAGACAGACAGACAGACAGATGCCTTACACAGACAGACAGACGAACGGACATTTCGAAAGTTGTTCAGAATTCGATCACCAACACAGTGACATCAATATTTTTTCTCCACGAGCCATATTACCGGTTTTAGAAATGTGCCGATAGAATGCAATACACTTTTCGTTTTGTATTTGCGAAAAGTATTATAATATATAGGTACATATTTAAAATGAAATACGACATAGAATTCAGTTAAATAAACTACAAAAACCGCTGCCTGAGGAATCACAACTTCCACATCCAGATTTTTCAACAAAGTCACTTTAAAGGAAACATCTTGACTAGATTTGCACTCTAGTATGTGAAAATTATTGATCATAGAATTTTAATAATATTTGAAACAATGTCATAGAAAAGTTTGAGGCGTTAGTTTCTACTAAATACGTTAAAAATTAAGTTCTTAGATTACCCTACTTATTTTCCCCTATTCACAACCTACCACGACCCACCCCTTCAATGGAATCATCTCAATCAGATGTCATTACAACACATCCGTGTACTAACTGTCAAGTAAATATCTCAATTTTTTGTTATCAAACCCATTAATAATGGATTGGAGATGGTGGTGTTTTAAAAATATTAGAAAGAAATCTGGGGCTTTGGTTTCTAGTACATACACCAAATCCCATATTTATGTACTCTTACCAGCATGATATACTTATTTTCCCCTATTTACTCCTATTCAACCCTCAACCCTTCAACGGGATCATCTTAAAATATAATCTAGTTCCAGATGTCGTTATAATACATACGTGTCTCAAATTTCAAGTGAATATCTCGATTTCATTTTATCAACCCCTTTAATAACGGATTAAGGGTGGTGGGGGTTGAAAAATATTACTAAAAAATATGAGGCCTTGGCTTCTAGGACATACGCCGAATTTCAAGTTTCTGTACCTTTACCAGCTTGCTTTACTTATTTTTCCCTATTTACCACCAATTACCCCCACTCGTTCGACGCAATCATGTCAAAATATAATCCAGTTTAAGATATCGTTACACGTGTAACAAATTTCAAGTGAAAATCTAAATTTAATTTTATCAACTGTTTTAATAGGGGAGTGGGGGTGATGGGGGGATGGAAAATATTATGGAAAAATCTGAGGCCATCGCCTCTAGTATATACAACAAATCACAAATTTCTATACTCTTACCAGCTTGCTTTACTTAGTTTCCCCAACCCTTCAACGGAATCATCTCAAAATGTAATCTAGTTCCAAATGTCGTTATAATACATACGTGTACCAAATTTCAAATGAATATCTCAACTTTATTTTATCAACCCCTTTAATAATGAAGAAGGGGTGGTGGAGGGGTTGAAAAATATTATAAAAAAATCTGAGGCCTTGGCTTGTAGTACATACATCAAATTTCCAAGTTTCTGTACTCTTACCAGCTTGCTTTATATATTTCGCCATATTTACCCCTATTTAGCCCCCAACCCTTCACCGGATATCTTCAAAAAACACTCCAGTTCCAGATCTCATTATAATATATACGTGTACCAAATTTCAAGTCAATGTATTAAACCGTTCCGGAGAAAGCGTGCGGACAAAAAGAAGTTACAGACACCGACAGACAGACTGACAGACCGACAGACAGACAGAATTTTTTTTTCCGCTCAAGTTTAAAATCTCGACGTTTCATGACATTCTAAACCGATTTCAAGAAAAAAAATTTTTGATTTTTTTTTTACGATTACTATACTTCCAATCCACTACGTGGATGTGGAAATAATAAGAACAAAATTATAATTCAACAATACTACTCTTCTTGTACACAGAATTTAACTGAGCACATCCTATTGAGAAACCACTATCTTGAAAAAGTGGTATACAGTTTTAGGGAGGGTCAAAACAATGTCAAATTTATTTTAAAATAATAATAATTGTTCAGTATCAGGAATTATATCGAAAAGACATCTTCAAATTTCGCGTTATCGAGAGATATTATGTTAATTTTGAAATCTACAGAAACAGATTTAGAAAATCAATTCTAAATTGGACCTTTTCCATAATAAATTATTACAAAAGGTTATAAGTCGATGATACCAATAATTATTGTCATAAAGGCATAAATAAATCATTTTTATTATTAATTAATTATTTAAGTAGATTTAATTATTTTATTTAATAAACTAACTTTTGGCTGTTTTGTCCAAACTTATTTTAAAAAAAAATGTAAATATCTGTGTATTTTACAAATTTGTTTCAGTAAATAATTTAAAAAAATGGGAAGCAGTAAAATTAAAATTAAATCATTAATTAATTGAAAAATCAGTTAAAAATCATTAACGAAAAGAGAAATTTGACAGTTTACAAACGTTCAATATTTTTTGATTTATTAAAAGTCTCCTAATTAAATTGGAAACAATATTAAAATATGCGTAAGACATCAATGCTTTACATAGTTTTCGGAACTGCTGACGTGATTTGGTTATTTGCTATAAATTAAAATGTACCGTTTGCATGCTGAGTTGACATATTTTCTCGCATATTTTCCATAAGACTACATGTAAAAGTTTTTATAATTTTTAACTTTATGAATTTCATAATGACTTTGGATTATTTACAGAAAATTGTGTCATATAAAAATCTATTAAAAAAACTTTATTTCAGATTATTTTCATTATTTTCGTCTAACGCCTCAACCTCCTTAATTTATTCCTCCGCTATAAATTATAACTGGATTGTCCTGTCTGGACGGCTGTATTACACATAAATAAACGATCGCAAAGCAGCTAAATAAAAATCCGAGGAAAAGACCGTTGCATTCATTAAAAATTGATATATACCCAACGAATGAGTGAATTTAAAAAATGTATTAGAAATTAGAATTAAATGAATGAAAGGAGTACTCAGAGCAAAATAATAAGAGCCAATTAGCTGCAAACTAAGTTCCATAACACAGGAAGTAGTTTACAAAAGAAAGCGAAACTTCAGAAGGCTATTTAATTAGATCTATTCAAAAATACCACCGAAACGTGGTACAATAAAAGAAGCACCTACTGTGAACTTACACGGAATTTATTTAGTACGCGCTCTTTCTGGTGAGAATTATCTCTGCCTTCTGACAAACTTTTATTAGAGGGACAAACCGTGCTGGAGCGGAACTCCAATAATGCGAGCTTTTCCTCGCTACACTTGTTTTATAGTCGGTAAATCATGCAACTTTTGCTCTTGCCAACTTCAAAAACAATCGCTGTCGCTCCTACCGCTCACTCCCCTTCATAAACTCGATTCCATAATATTCCCGGAAGGAATTTCATCTTGATTGTGTTATTATCTTCAAGACGCTAGTTGGGCTCGCATGGTATAAGATGGATTTAGAACAAGGGCTTACGTATTATGCCTTCCATTTTATTAATTTTCTGGTTGGTGGCAATTTATTAGGAGCGCAGCACAATTAGTTAGAGATATTGCATCAGAGCAAATAAAACAATCAGAAAAGCACATTTAATATAGACAACTAAATTTTTGATTCAAACAGAATTAAGTAACGATAGACAATAAAACCTATTTTTTCAGTTTGACAAATGGGATATATACTTAAACAAGTAGGGTACTGAAAAATTTTTATTTTATAATAAGAAAAATTAATCTTCAACCCTTGTTCCTACTTAGAATCAGAAATGGTTTGAATTTTGCCATCTTTAATTTTCCAAATTAGACCTCGATCAGCGACCTCGAAAACTCCCTAGTAGAGATTTTCAAGGCCAAGATTCTAACTTTTTCTGAAAAATGACCCGATTTCCGGTTCGCCATTTTGAAAATCCCAAATTGGACTCCAGATTCGTGATCAAAAGCCCCCGAGTAACCATTTTTGTCTAATTTTATGGCATATTGTGTATGACAACAAATATTTCAATTAATTTAATTAAATTGGCCATAAACATTGGCCAATTTTGGACAAAAAATTGAAACCAAACATTTCCGCCAAAAAATAAAAGGCACTTTTTTTTTCTAAATGTCTTTCTGAACTCTTTGCGACAACAATGAAGTCAATTGACTCTGTACTTTCAATTTTGGAGATTTTCAAGTTTTTCATGCTAAAATGACGCGACTAGTGATAGCGTCAGAAAATGTTAAAATCTCCTATAGAGAGCAAATTTATAATAGTGATGTGAGAACAGTGCAAAATTCACTAAATAACTCGATATGTCTTTAGTTTCTATCCACAAATGCGGGTAAAACTGACCCTTTCCTGGGTTACCTAATATTTTTAACCGACTTAAAAAAGTTCTCAATTTTAGTCTTGATGCCTTCTTTTACGTTTGTTCAAATATTACCATGGATCGTTTAAAAGTGAAGAGTAAGCGACGACTTTCAAAACGGTTTGAACTCTGTACGGGTGTACTTTTTTAAATTTCTTTTGATCGTTTTGTCAGATACTTTTTATTTTAAAATTGCATCACATATTTCTACGCAACTATAAAAAAGCAAAAGTATTTCACTAACCGCGACTATGTCGGATCTCTCATAAAAAATCGGTATGCCGCTGCCGCGGCCTTCTTAGAGGTGGCCGACTAATGCAATTAGATAGAGGATTGATTGAACGGTAAATAGTATAACAGTTCTGATATCTTATAACCGAAAAGTTACTCCTTTAGGTCAGTCTGCCAGGGGTTTGCAGGGGGTAGAGGATGGCACCAAGTTCTTCATTAATTACTAATCCATCACTATCTTCCTATACAAGTATGAAAAATTTGCAACCGTATATCGTTTTTTCACTTTCGGCCATAACATTAAATAAAATGCTGGCATACGGTTCTTGTACTATTACTATTCCATTATCAGGTAGTGTATTTAGCGGCCAGCTTTTGAACTACAGGGTCTACAGGTGATACATTTAATACAAGCAGATTGTTTACTGCTACTTCTACAAACACGTCGCAGTGGAGTGTAAGTATAGTAATCGTAAAGAAAATTTTAAAAATTTTGTTGAAATAGTTTTAGAATGTCATGAAACGTCGATATTTCAAATTTAAGCAATTTTTGTCCGTCGGTCTGTCTGTAACTATTTTTGTGCGCATGTTCTCTCTGGAAGGGTTTAAGACATTGACTTGAAATTTGTATCATAAAGAGATCTGGAACTAGATGATTATTTTTTGAGCTTACTCCGGAGAAGGGTTGGGGAGTAAATAGGGGGAAATAAGTAATGTAAACAGGTAAGAGTCCAGAAACTTAGGATTTGGTGTACATACTAGAAGTCTAAAAAGGTCTCAAATTTTTTTATGACATTTTGCACCTCCTCCACCACTCCCACTCCATTATTAATGGGGTGAATAAAATAAAGTAAAGATATTGACTTGAAATTTAGTCCAGAAACTTGGCATTTGGTGTATATAACAAAAAGCGAGGTTTCAATTTTTTTCATTTTTGTACTTTTGCCACCCCACCCCTTCATTATTAAAAGTATTAACAACATAAAATTAATATATTGACAGTTTGGTATAAGTATGTATTATACGAGATCTGGAACCAGATTGTATTTAGAATTTATTCCGTTGAAGCATTGCCTTGGGGGGTGAAATTGGTCTAAATAAGTAAAGCAAGTTAGTAAGAGTCGATAAACTTGGGAATTGCTGTATATACTAGAAACAAAGGTCTCAATTTTTTATGACATTTTGCACCCTCACTATTATTCAAGAGGTTAGCAAAACTGAGACCTTGACTTCAAATTTGATGCACGTATGTATTATATTGATATATGGAACTAGATTATATTTTGAGAAGATTCCGTTGAAGGGTTGGGGGGTGAAATAAGGGTAAATAAGTAAAGCAAGCTAATAAGAGAAACTTGATATTTGGTGTATATACTAAAAACTAAGGTCTTCATTTTTTATGACATCTGCCACCCTCACCACCACCCGCACTTCATTATTAAAGAGGACAACAAAATAAAATTGCGATTTAGTGTGAACGAGAATAAAAGTCCTCAAAAAATTTTTTTTGCATCAATCACCCTCACCTCCATTACACGTCGGTCAGTCGAAAAGGTATTCAAATGGCACGTCGCTTTATGGGTCTTTGGGTCAGCCGATTTCAGATTTTATATTATTAAAATTCTATGAACAATTATTTCCACATACTAGAGTGCCAATATAATATCAAGATGCTTTCCTTTAAAGGATTGGAAATCTGGATGTGGAAGTAGTGGTATTTTACTTCCACACCCACGTAGTGGAGTAGAAGTGTAGTACTTAATTGTAAAAAAATTTCAAAAATGTTTTTTGTTGAAATAGGCTCTGAATATCATGAAACGTCGAGATTTTAAATTTGAGAGAGATAAATTCTATCTATCGGTCGGTCGGTCTGTAACTTTTTGTGCGCACATTAGGTCAACAATGGTTTAAGATACTGACTTTGATACACGTATGTATTATGACGAAATCTGGAACTGGATTTGAGCTAATTCCGCTGAAGGGTTAGGGGTTACATAGGGGTAAATAGGGGAAAATAAGTAATGCAAGATAGTAAGAGTACAGAAACTTCAGATTTGGTGTATATGCAGGATGTAAAGGCCTCAACATTTTTTATGCCATTTGCTTCAAATATGTTATTAAAATTTTATGACCAATTATTTCCACATACTAGAATGCAAATATGAAAAAAAATGTTTTCCTTTGAAGAAACTTGGATGGAAAATCAGGATGTGGAACTAGTGATTCCTTAGGTAGCGGTTTTTAAAATCTTTTTGAACCACTTGTATCATGCTCAATATTACAATTTACATTTTATGATGAAAATAAATCGAACAGTTTTTACTGTAAATACTCGTACATAATGATACGTATTATATAATTTGTTTAATTCATAATATTTAAGTTCAAAGGAAATGGAGCAACGCACCCACAGCATGCTAATTTGCCATGTAAGGTGCTTGACAGTTGCTAGAACGTGTAGGAATAACAGCGCACAGAGGTGAACGCTATCCACGATAAAGGGCTAGAAAATAAAGAACTCTCTTGTAATTTAGGTGTATATAAATAAATAATTAAACATTTTAAATAGAAAGCACTATACAAACTTATGAATAATTTCTCAGAGCATTCTAACTTAATTATTTATATGTTTTTCCAAACAACATATGAAATCACGTCACGTTACCTCACGAGTAGCGGAGTTCTTATTGCCCTAGTTTTTCATTCGCAACCTTCCCTCATAAATTTGTTATGTGAATCGGCTCTCACTCATTCTCTGTACCTCTATACACGATCAAACCAATGGAACATGATTCTCCATACTGATATCCAGTTTTCCCATTTAATATATCCACTGATATATTGACATGTTGTTTTCATGTCAGTATTAATAAAAGAGAAAATAATTCCAAAAACAGATTATTGAATTTATATTCCTAAAACGCAACACGATCAAGATATAACTTACATAATCACATATCATGAGCACGACGCGACGGTTTGCGTTGAAAAATATTATAAAAAATCTGAGGCTCTGTCTTCTAGTACATATACCAAATTTCAAGTTTCTGTACTGTTACTAGCTTGCTTTACTTATTTTCCCCTATTTAACCCCCAACCCTTCAACGGAATAATCCCAAAATACAATATAGTTCCTGATGTCATTATAATATATACGTATACCAAATTTCAACTGAATATCTCAATTTTATTTTATCAACCCCGTTTAGTAATAGAGTATGGGTATGGGTGGTGGCAGTTGAAAAATATTCAAAAAAAAAAATCGAAGGCCTTGTCTTCTGGTACATACGCCGAATTTCAGGTTTTTGTACTGTTACCAGCTTGCTATCTTATTTTCCCCTATTTAACCCCCAACCCTTCAACGGAATAATCCCAAAATATAATATAGTTCCTGATGTAATTATAATATATACGTATAATAAATTTCAAGTGAATATCTCAATTTTATTTTATCAACCCTTTAATACTGGAGTGGGTGGAGGGGGGGGGCTGGGGGGATGGAAAATATTTTAAAAAATTTTGAGGCCTTGGCTTCTAGTACATACACCAAATTTCAAGTTTCTGTACTCTTACCAGCTTGCTCTACTTATTTTCCCTTACATACCCCTATTTAACCCCCAACCCTTCAACGGGATCAACTCAAAATATAATCTAGTTTCAGATGTCGTTATAATACATACGTGTACAAAATTTCAAATGAGTATCTCAATTTCATTTTATCAACCCCTTTAATAACGGAGTAGAGTTGGTGGGGGATTGAAAATATTATAAAAAAATCTGAGGCTTGAGCATCTAGTACATACACCAAATTTACCTACTAGTTCCAGGCGGTGTAGCTAATTTTGTCTATAAATATATAGTCAAGACTCATCTACGCTCGCTCCACACAGAATTAATCAATATTTTATTTGCTATATATACAAGGCGCTGAAATATATGCAGTTCTAATTGGAGAAATTACAACTGACAGCCTATAAAGCATTGTTATTAAATACCTCAATAAAAAATCTCTCACCGATAAGGAGCAATAACCTCGAAACAAGTGCATTCTGTTTCTCACTGGGGTGTGTGGCAATTATTCTTGTCTAGTTTTTTATCGGACCCTGTAAACTTTTCCATTCTTTTACCTAAATTTTGTCAAGTGGAGATAGTGCAATACACATAAGGTTCTAGGTACTGGCTGCTAACATTTGAAGCCCTATATGAGGCACATGAGGTACGAAAGTGCAACAGATTACTGTGCATTTTACTTTTTGTTCCCATTCTAAAACAACATTCTCTGAGCTACGCTACGTTGATAAGTGAATAAGAACGTCATCCCTTTCTTCATGTCACTTTACCCGAGGAAATACTGGCCTAGTCACCCAACATTTGATCAAAGAGCCGATACAGACTTGAATCTGTTTTTTTATTGATGTTTGTACATTCTTTTAAAATTTATCTCTGCCACAGATCAGAACATCTCCTCCTTTTGAGCATAATTTTAGTTCTATCCAAATTGGAACAAAAGGTTCTGCTCCAAAGGTAGTGCTAAATATTTAATAGGCATGAGCATTCCCTCTTAGAAGATTTGCTCAACAAATATGGAGCAGATAGTTATGCTCACTTTATTTATAGGGCTGATAGTCAGCATAATTATAAGTGAAATTATTTTCTTAGTCAATCAGAAACAAACAAATGTATTTTATGGTCTATTACACAACACATTACACAACAACAATAAAGTGTTATTGAAAAGATCAAGGTAACAAAAAGTAAATTTGAGGTAATTTATTATGGATGGATTAATAAAAAAATATATACGCAAAATTCTTCACAAACATATAGAAGGAAGAATGCCAAAGACATTGTTATACAGAAAATAGGGATGTAATTTTTCATTTTTATTAATATACCTAATCTTGGAAAACATCATAAATAATTGTATCTATATAATATATAAAATGTAATAAAAAACGACATTTCGTGATTCTCCTGCAAACATGCATTTATTATTTTCTTATCAACGAATTTTATCGTCAGTACATTCCTCTTAAAATCCTCTTCCAGGAAGTATCTTACCCACTATTTACAAAGCAACAGTATTATGTACTTTATTAGTAATGTTGAACTTGTCGGTTTAAGCACACAACATAATCCTTTTAAACCGTTTCAAACTTCGTACTTTATTGTGCAAATATTTGAAATAATTATCAATATTAGATGTTACGAGGGCGATCAAAAACCTAAAAAATAAAGTGACGTCGAGACACGATCTGATATCGAGCTTTTTCGAAAAAGACTGTGCGTGTGTATTTTCTCTCTTAACTTTATATAATATGACATTACGAAATTCTACTCTTCCTCATTCTGGTGTGTTAGATGTTAGTAAAAATTTGTTTTCTATATAGTCCAGGCGACAGGGAGATTCTCACTATGTTATTGTGACAAGCTCACCTATATCGCCGATTTTTTGTATACGTTTTAAGCTCCCCTTAAGTATTCCAAATGCACAAAATTCTACATTTCTTAAGTCCCGGGGGTGGAGCTTTGCTCCTCTTGGCTTTCGTCGTAACTGCAACGGTTATCGATTGGAGAGTGGGGCAAACTCTTTCGGAGCAACATTTTTTTTTTTCATTTATTTTTAACGTGCTCTTATTATTTTATACATATATGAACCTTTTTTATTATTTATTCAGAAGTTATGAAATTTGGACATTGTAAGTTGGGAAATATCTATATTCTGTAGGTGTAATTACATATTTAACAATTCCGTGCTAGTATATTAATTTTATTCAGATTTTCTTCGTATTATTTTACATCTGAATATGCATACATATTACTCACACATTAAAATACAATATACATTTCACGTAGACTCTTTTCCACATCACCATAAAGGTAAAATCCCAGGCGTACTTTTTTAAAGTGGTGTCCCCAGCCCACAAAGTATATTCCACGATTCTTTTGCTGCTGCTACTCTGTGATCTTTTACTGCGATGTTCAAGTTCGTTTTGGTCTTCGTTCGATATTGTCCATTTGCGTATCTCCACATTCATCCTGGTTCTCTTCGGTTTCTTCGGTTCTCTCGTTGTTTTCAGTGTTGATATTGAAACTGAACACGTGATCGTCATCGTATTTATCTGAAATTGTTGTTGTGTTTTCGCAAGTTTCTCCTCCCGCACAGTGCTTGCAAACAACTGAACATTATATGCCGCTTTTCTGCATCCACAAGATTTTCCACATTTCCAGTGCATTAATATGATATTAATTTCAGCAATTCTTTCGGCGTTGCTTCTTTCTTGGTAGTAACTAGCTCGAATCCACGTCCATATTAGCCTTTACTAACGACATAAAGAGATAAAATGATCATAGAATAGTTAAAATAGTAAAAGCACGTTGCAAATAAACAAATTCATTAAAAAAATTGTTGTTTTAAAAAAGTTTGCCCCACCCCCAAATTGACAACCGTTGCAGTTACAACGAAAGTCACGAGGAGCAAAGTTGTAGGTGCTCGCAACGCCCTCTGCGCTGGTATCGCATTTGTCATAGCTTCAATAGAAGCCAAAATAATTGAAGAACAATTTTTGTGTCTGTAGGCCCCCCTCCCCGCCACCGGGATTTAAAAAATATAAAATTTTGTGCATTTCGGATACTGAGAGGGGGCTTAAAAAGTATGCAAAAAATAAGCGAGCTAGGTGTGTTTGTCAGAATAAGTTACCTGTCGCCTGGACTAATACAACAGTGGTAAAATAGGAGACATAATAAACCCTACCTTGGTGATCGCAAAACATCCAGTATAATTGAATTCTGGAACAATTTTCAAAATGTCCGTCTGTCCGCTCGTCCGTCCGTCACGTTTTTTGTAAACAAGATAACTTAAGAAAGAAAACTCCGATTGTATTGAAATTAGGACGGTAAATTAATGTTAGCTAGCAACAAAATCGATCAATAAATAAAAAAGTTTTTAATTATTTGAACGCCGTGTGTACACTCCCGGCGGACTGTTGCCGATTGCGCTCCCGTCAGGTAGGTGAACATCTGCGAAGGCCTGCTTAAATGTTCCATAAAAATTCTGAAAATATGCAGACTCATTTTTTGGAGAAAAATAATCTTTTGTCTCTTGGTGTTTTTTTTCAAAGTGCTTCATCATCAAAACAAAGACACGGATATTGTCTTTGTTTCGCATGGAACATCGTTATGAGTGGCTTTAGGCTTTTCTGATGAGTCCACAATAAGGACGAAAAACGTTTCAAAGGCTAAGCATTTCCAAGAAACTGAATGAGATTTTATGAAAATGTAATTCATTAGAATGAAAAAATGTTTAAAGACAAGGTACGTAAATAAATTAATTTCAGGCCTTTGTTCTCATTTTTAACTGAATTTACATACAGTAGGGGATCATGTGGATACTAGTTTAGCCTGGTTAGCCATAGGAGACTAGGTTGGATGTTAGTGTTAAAATGAGAATGGCAGATAAGAATTTTTACTTGTTAGCATAACCAGAAGTCAGGTTATCGAAAGAATGCAAAGATTTCATTAATATTTTTATATATAGTTTTTCCTTTAGTTCTCATAGATAGCTTTTCTTTCCACTGTTTGCAAAATCCTATAAAGAATATGTTTCGAAATTATTTTTGTTTAAGAAATTCTGAAAACCGGCAGGCGTGTTCTCTGAACAAAAATAAGCAACTTTTGGCTCTTGGCGTTTTTTTCAAAGTGCTTCCTTTTCCCGTAAAAAAAATACAAGAAAAATAATTTTGTTCGTTTTTTAAAAAAATTACAAAAAACATACTTTTTTGTTTGTTATTTTTTTTTTCGGAAAAAGGAAGCACTTTGAAAAAAAAACACCAAGAGACAAAATATGCTTATTTTTCTCCAAAAAATGAGCCTGAATATTTTCAGAATTTTTATGGAACATTTAAGCAAACCTTCGCAGATGTGCATAGTTTCAATCGCCTTTAGATAAAAAAATCGCTCGGACTGGTGGTCAGACCATTTTAATCAGGGGGTCCAGGAGAACATTTTCCCCAAGATTCAGAACAATCGACTGAAAACCAGTTTTACTATAAAAAAAAATGCGGGGTCCTTTAAAAATAAAATTCAGTTGGTCTAGGAGTTGAACCCGGGACCTCTCGCACCCTAAGCGAGAACATTATGCATGTGTCGACCATCCAGCTGACAATGACCGCTACAGCATGGAACAAATAATTTCCCTTCTTACATATCCCCCGACGAGAGCGCAATTGGCAACCGTCCGACGGACTGTAGAGACAGTGTTATTTAAATTAAAAACAAATCTTATTTTTATGTTTCTAATTAAACAAAAAAATGTCTAAAACGAAAGCAATCCCACTCCTCTGGGGAGGGTTGTTAAATTTTTTTAGGAAAAACAGTATAAAAAAATAATTAGACGAAGTATTAAAGTTTAGATATGAATTTTGTTACATTACAATAACGGTTACGCATAAATTCCAATCGACCCTAATGTTTATAAACTTAAAAGTAATAAATACACTTTTCACAAATGCGATCAGATTTTAATTCTCGGTTTAATTCATCTTGCAGTAGACCAAGGTCACTAGCTAACATAAACTAACATAATTTGCGACAAAACTGCGAAGAGATCCTATAGACTGGATTTTAAAATGAACACTTATTGCTCCAATTTGAGATTTTTAGATAATATTTAGTAAAAAGGAAAAAGGAAATGTACAGGTTATCAAAAATGATAATCTGTCTAATATTAGATTTTAATTTTTAATAAGTTATAAATTATTTCATGTCATAATTATAAAAATGTTTTTAATTTCCAATGGGATTGAACTAAAAAGACTTTTAAGCTCACAAGAGATTAACTTAGCATTATCAAAGAGCTTAATATAAAGATGGAATTTTTAATTAACTAACCAGCTCAGTATGGGTAAGAGTAGGTAATATTATAGAGTATTATCTATGGGATTTGATAATGTTCATTAAAACGTTGAAGTTCTCCTAATAAAGAGTTTAACAGTCCTCTCTCTAACGTCAATAATTTCGAAGATATAACTATTTTAAAAATTTCCGCTAGGAGCGAAACCTTTAATAGCCACTGGATAACGTACCAAACTCTAGTAAGATTGGAATTTTATTTGTTTCTGTTCAGCTAAGCTGGGTAAGAGTGGAGGTCTGATGTATTCTAGGAGAAAACATAAATCTATCTCCTGAAAGCATCGTTCCCAATATTCACTAATTGTATGTGTTGAGGAAAATTCCGAATATTCAATACTGGAATTTATAGATAAACATTATATTAATACCTCTGATTCCAGGTAGACACTAGGATTTCAAATAAATAAATACTTATTGATAAAGGTCTTACCATTAAAGAGTTTGGAAGATATCTTATAGGCAATTAAAATTGTTATTAAAATAAAATAATTATTATAAATTAATAAAAAATATAATGACATCTTTATTATATCCACATCAACGATATCAAAGCTGTAAACTTGGAAATTATGGTCCATTGTGTCTTCTTGAGTCAGTATAAGTCTATTTCATTCTTAGCTAGTGTGAGTCAAAATTGAAAATTCGTATTAAAGTAGATAAAAGAGAAAGGTCGTGGAATAGGCTTAATGGCCTTATTGTGAAGTAGTAAATATACCACTAAGCCTTTTAAATAACAATTAGAAAGATGTTAACTTCAATTTATTTAGTTAATAAACGATGCGATATTGTGGCTTTCCGACTCTTCAGTTCATGCCTATCAATAAATGCCAATGTCGCTGGGAATGGTCGTATAACAGTCAACAATTAATAAAGGGAAAGGGTAGACCATCCCAGATCGAAGTTTTGCAAACCGCAGTATAAATCTGGCCATATGTATGTACATACAGGGTGTTCCTTAATGACGTGCTAATATTTCAGGGTGTGATTGATTCCTTAGGTCATTTTATGAAGAAAAGTTTATATGAACATATATGCTCGCAACGGCTTAAATTTTTTTCTACAGGGTGTTGAAAACTTTTTTTTCTAATCGTTATTTTTTAATATCTCAGAAAGCATTTTAGATATTATTTTCAATTTTGGTATGTGTTAATAGGATATAGAACCACATATTTCAATCAGGAAAATTATTTTATCGCTCCTCCAGTGGCGTCCCTGCGAGCATGTCCTCTGATATTTTTTACCAAAAGTGGTACGCCACTGACATTTTTCCATGTTGATTAGCCTGATCAATTCTACATAAAAACGGTCTCTTGCGGTCTCTTTTTCACGTCAGACGTACAGCTCTTGATTAAAACAATTAAATTCATATTGAAACTAATTACACAGGCACACACACAAAAAACTATTGTCGATTACACGGACCACACCAATCATCTCCAGTGTATTTTGGCTTGCTGAATCCGAATCCGGTGTCATTTTGGCCCCACCACGTCACATTTTTTTTCTATGTTTATATATGAATTTAATTGTTTTAATCGCATGTTCATATGAACTTTAATTCATAAAAAACACCCTGAAATATTACCACGTCCTTAAGGAACGCCCTGTATGTATCTACAAACCTAGTGTGATATTATACAGTGTCGGCGGTATACAAAAATGTCCAGTGTTTCTCAGGCTGCAATAGACTTGTAGATTCGCGATTTCCCAGAACTGCAATTTCATGGAATAGATTGTAACATGAATAGGGCCAAACTCTGTAGAAAAAGAAATAAATACATACAATGAAATATCTTCATAAATCCACTACCGTCTGTCGAAGCTTCAACCGTAGGCAACCCTATATACACCAATTCATTAGTTACCAAATTATTAATTTTGTCATTATTTTGAAGTCAGTTTTAAATTAAAATCATTTTGTATTCTTAGAAAGACACTATCAAACATCTTGTTATTAAATTTCCTCATTTATTTATGTTACAACAATACAATGTGTTGGTAACCCGACAAATTCCCTAGAAATTGTGTGTGTTGGCTGGATTGTTGATTGTCATTGACAAACATGGAGATTCGGCAGCCACACTTTCCTAGAGGTTATAATTGAGCGGAAATAGTTTTTTTGGTATGTAGGAAAGATCACTGGAGGGGAAACAGAGAGACCATTTTGGTCCCAGCTCCTCAAAAGAAAACACCACGCTGGTGAAGAGAAAAAGCCATTAACATCAGGTACTTAAAATAATAATTCTTTAACGTAAATTATCTTCTCTTAAATACCTTTTACAAATAGATAAATGAAAAGCAATAATTTTTTGATTTACTTCAGGCTTTTTTTTGTATGGGGCACAAAGATAAAAGAAACTTGAGGCCCAGATATTTATGGTTATGTGGAGACATACATTCAACCATTGTTAGGGATAATTTTATGTTGCAAATTGGAGGGTGAAGCCGAAAGGGCTGTATGTGCCATTGGTTTTGGTTTGATGAGACAGAGAGACAGACTGTGGCGGATGATAGGAGTACAGGGCGTTGTAGAAAAGTTTACCACGAGTACGAAGTAACGTTATATTCTTCTACCTACTTCTTTTTCTTAACTGGACACCGAGGTATTTAAATGTTTTCCTTTCTTATATAAACTTCAACATACGAGGGTTTGGTTTCAAAGATCAGCGAATTAAACTACCATCCAACATATATATGTGTATTTGTTATGTGAAGATTTTTTTGTGCTAATTTTTATTTATCACATATTACTATTTAATTGAAGGTTGTGAACATTTATTACTTAATTATTTAACTGAAATTTTTACCATATTTTTGTATTATATTGTCAGATTTTTCTAACCCACTAACTAAGTTTATGTAATAAATTCTTTTATTCAAATTTAATTAAGCCACAAATTCTTTTATGTCCCTTTCCTCTCCTTGAAGGCTTTAACATTAATAAATCAGGGAGAGTGGCGCCTGGCAATAAATAGTATTTTCAAATCGAACCTACGCCCCGCTCTGCGACAAGAACGAGCTGCCATCTTGCACTTGATGTGTGTGGCTCTGAGGTGAGTGGCTGCTTTAGTGCTACAAGATCTTTATTAAACAAACATATCGCAATATGCTGCATGTAACATGTCCAGCACAAGGACTCCATAGAATTGATGAAACTATTAGAGGGTTTTACGTTAATGTTGATAACTTAATATGTAGTGTAAAGAAATCTTTCCTGAAACCACCATATCGCGCATGGTTATTTAAAGAAATACTTCCAAATACACTATTACTTCCAGCGCCCGTTATAACATGGTGGGGAACTCGACTAGAAGCGGCATTATACTATTTTTGCCATTTTGAAAACGTGAAACTAGTAGTACTGCAGTTGAATCCAGATGACGCAGTTGTTGCTTCGCAGGCTCAACAGACATTTATGGAATTTACGGAAGTTTCTCGCGAATTCCTCTAGCCATGAGGGACCTTCAACATATGCCAACAACATCAAAATTTACTGCACTTGACACAATAAACATCGTGTTCCATCTCCGGCAAGATATACCTAGAGAAATCGCTGAGACGGTTCAAACAAAATTCCAAAGAGTTTTAAAAACCAATTCTGGATTTGTAACGATGTCATCTGTAATAGACCTTTTAAATGGTAAAGAAGTAGGCAATTCTACACCAGGCGTCAATAAGGCGACTGTAAGAAATATCACATATTTTAAGTACGCCCCGATGACGATCAGTTGACGTGAGCGGTCTTTTTCTCATTATAAATGAATCTTTAACAATTGATCATTTTAGGTTGACGTCACGATGTCGGCGTGGGGGGCACACAACTCATTGTTTTGTTTTTTAGAGATGGGGAAAAGCTGTTATTGTTTAATGACAAGCTTAAATTGCTTCTGCTAGCCACTCATCTCTAATTGTTTACATTTGCCCTCCTTTGTGATTGGATGAGGTTTGTGTGCCCTCCAGACGGCGGTGTCAAAGTCAGGTGACCGAAAATGATCAATAGGAAGTGGAGGTTAGCTTCAGAACATTTAGAACAAATATTAATAATATACTTTTATATTCGTTATAGGTGGTGAAAAATTACATGTGTGTGTTGCTTTAAGGTAGTGAAAAATTCGTGTGTGTGTTTTAGTTCAATATTGGGGGGTGTACCCAATATCTCCTCTTCGAGTGAGTTTTTGTATTAAACTGATCATATTAACTTTAGATATTACGGAATTCACTAAAAAAAGTACAAGGTACCGAGATCAAATTTCCGAATCTCTGCTTATTACTTTTATTTACTTCTCATCAAAGAAAACAGTGCCGGAACGGCGTTTCTGCTCCACTACACCTCTGATCTCAATGCATTCAGTTAAGATATTTTACACAAAAGGTGAAAAAAATCAATGTTTGGATTTATAAATAAAAATTGTTTAAAATAATTATGAATAAAATGTTTAAATGTTTTTAAAAAATCAATGTCGTGGCTAACTGTTTTTCGTTAAAAGGTAATTAACTACGTATCGCAAAATCACGAATCAAGTTTTTTTTATCTAAAAATCTTAATTCTGATCAAATTATTAAGGTTTTTACAACTTCTCGGAAACTCCAAATCTGACTACCATATTTTAGAAAATATACTTTTCACGTAATAACCATGCACATTTAATGGAAAAAAGGCTCAGTTACTGTTAAAGTTTTAGCTGCCTATGTCAAAATCATGCAATATGTTAATTGTATAACCAGATGCCCATTTATGTAAATGCATATTTTAGATAGTTAATGTTTTTTTCTTTTATACACGGGAGAATTAACAATAACTGAATTTTGCACATCTTCTATGACGTTTGTAACATGAAAATGCACCTGCACAATACGCCCACTGCAAAATCTACGCTTAAAAATATACTACATATGTTCAAGTTTTCGGCCTTCTCTCGCTCCGATTCTCTCCTTGAAAAGGCATCGTCGCGTCGGGGCGTCGCTTTGGGGTGACATAATTTTAGGTTCAGTTCAGGCGTCTACTTTAATCAATTTTCAATCATGCTGATGTGATGAACGTATATGTATAGGCATCTATATATATAAGTATAGATTTGCATTAACACCAACGCGTTTATCCTTCACTGGCATTATCAGCTTTAAACTGCAAATATTAAAGTTATTTATAACGTGGCTTGCTGGATACTAAAATTATTGTTGCTAAAGGTTTCGATAATTTTAATATATTCTAAATAAAGTACTTATCAGGGAAAGATAATAGAATTATGTTATGTTCTCAGTCTCACTGGAACAACATGAGCACAAATACTCTTGTTCTTTAAGAATGAAACACGCCTCAAAGGACAAAATAAGAACTAACATGCAGAACACAAATCTATGAATGAAATGCATTGAGAACGAAAGATGAGAACAAATCTACGAAAACAAAACGGTGGGAACATTTGAAAAAAATTGAACTGGTTTTAAAAAAACCGTCATTATAAACACGTTCGATTTTGCTATTTGTTAATTTTGACACCGACCTCAATATTGATATTATTTAATAAGGTCTAACAGTGAAATTTTGTTTCAAAATTTTTGGTGACCGTTTCTTGAAAGGCGGCTAAATTTTTATTACCCCTTTAGTTACCACTAAAGGGGTAATAAAAATTTATGTAATTTCTATAAAGTAAAAGTAAATATCCACCGTCTTGAATTTATACATTTTAATGTCAGACTCGGTATCAGCGACTCGTCATACCACATTACTAAAATGCCATGTAAACCCACAAAAGTTTTATAATAGTGGCATAATTCACCACCACGATCAGATTCAATGTCAGCTGCTTCGAAAATACCTCTAAGTATCAATTTTAATGTAATTTGGACTAAATTAACATCTGCAGATTCGCCAAATTCCCGATCATAAAACTTTTTTCTATTTCTGCTGACCTTACACTAGACATAGCTCGATGAAAACTAATATGGGACCATCTCCGAGCGATACTATAACACTATGCAAAACATTTCGTTAAAATCACTTAAGCTATTCCAGTGGAAATGATTCAACATACATAAAATACATATATACGCGTCGAATCGAAAACCTCTCTACCTTTAAAAAAAAATCGATTAAATAAGAAAAGACAGCATGTTTCTATTGGAAGAGCCCCTGAGGTAGATCTCAGTTTGCTGTCGTGTTGAAGGCTTGCAGCAATCATATGAGAAAAAACAGCTTCTTCGAAAAAGAAACAAAGATAGGAAAACGGCATGATGGACTGCAGAAAAGCATGCGCAGTATAAGCCAATTAGCATATATTCATTGAGGCTAGAAAAAATCACGATGGTTTGTGAAAAAATATACCTACATAGTAGTTTAGCCCTTGAAGATCATGGTTCATTATTACAAAAACGCCTTCTAACGTTGGATACATCGAGACAATAATTAGAAAAATCTCGCCGTATACTCCGGTATTCACTTACGGTCGTCTACCTTCAAAAAACAAAATAGTAGTGACGTCATACTGGGATAAGAATAAAAAGAGCATTTGAGAAAGGTTGGAGATATTGGAACATTAAAATGTCTCCCAGCAAATCAAACCACTGCACTGCTTGTTATTGGTGGGCATTTACCGACAGAAAAAAATTCCAAGCTCGTATGTCAAGAAACTAAAAAATCTGATAGTGACGGCATACTGTGATTGAAGACAAAAACATTTTATAACGCGGGGACGACTGGAAATAACGAAGAAATAATTAAAAAAATCTCCGCGCATACAAACGGGTCGCATATTCGTACCAAGCGTATGTCATGGTAGAGTCGGAAGTAGCCGAATATTTGTGCATATCGAGCGTGTGTAGTCGCAGCATGTGTGCAATAATGCGCGCTTGTTTTGATGCGCCTTAGAACTGTTTAAAATGGAACTTTAATTTTGCATTTTAACATTTAGCATTGAGAAGGGCAAGGAGCATTTATACGTTTTCGCATTTATTTGCAAAAACGACGCAAATGTTCCTTGTCCTTCTCGGACACCACCTACTGTCTTTCGACGGGCGACTTTGGCTCAAACAACAGATCGTGCATTATCGGTTACTTCCAACTCGGCCATAGTATACGCTCGATACGAATATACACCCGGGTCTTAGGTACTGGCGGACCTCTATCGATAGAAAAAATTGCCATGTCCGTGTATCAAAAACAGTTGCTTGTGACGTCAAACCACGACAAGAATAAAAGTCTTTATAACTAGGAAACGGCTTGAGGTATCAATTGTGGAATATTTATTATATTCATCAGTGCTCATAAACGCTTATTTGGTTGTTGACTGTTATTAATAATTGTAAATTGCAATTGTAATAAAATACTTTACATTCACATAGATATTTAATTTCAAATTTGTTTTCGAAAAAATACGTGATTGGGCTAGAAGTGTCTTAAAGAATATCATATAGACGATAGGCCGATTTTGAAAATATTAATTTTTGCCTGATTGTAATGGAATTGAGCACCATCGTAGACGTTCTCAGGCTCAAATTGTAGGTTACTTACTACCTTTACTTGAAAAGTGAAGAAAACTAATTTATTCTAGATTTGTTAACAATTCACTTCAGATTATTAAAATCTGCCCAGTAGAATTCGAGATAACGATATTTTTGAGAAATAATCTATTATGAAAATAGTTAATAACATATTGCTGCGAGGTGCGGTTTAAACCATTCGTTAAAGTTTTGCCTACTAAAAGAATTCTTTTTTAATGTATCTTCCTAACGTACATCTTTAAAAAACATATAATAATAATAACGATAAATAATTGCGCGTGATTGTTCGCTCGCTTCTTCATGCTAGCGAACAATTACGTTCGAGTGAGGGTAAATTTAAAAAAATCCTTTACGGATTTTAAAAGTAGCGATAAACACATAAAATTTAATACCAGGAACGTCTACACTGATGCCCGATCTCAAGTTTTACTATTTTTCCCGATTTTCATTATGTTGAAGTTAAGTCACGCAAAAGATAATATTTAGAAAATCAGCTTACATCACCTTCCTGAGATAATTTTAGCTCTAATTATTTAAATTCTCACATGAATCGCTTTTATTCGAAAATATTCGTGAGCTTAAAAGAGTAAGTTGTTTCCTGTCTTTTTTTTATTTTGAGGTTAGGATTCATTATGTTGACATCGGGTTTAAACAGATCGATAGATAACTTCATTGTCTACAACTTCTATCTCAAACACTTTTTTCCATATTTCCAAGAACAAACAATATCGCGAACCTGCCTTAAAAATTCCCTTGGCTGTAAACAAATAAGCAGAAAGATTTCTATTCGCCAATCTAGATACTTATTCAGAATCACAAAATCTAGCGACTAAAGAAAAGAGCAACCTTCTACTCCAATTTAACGCATTTTCCTCTTTTCTCGTCTCTGTTGCTTGGCCTAATAAAGGGTGTTTCGTCAGATTAAAATATAACTGATGTGGCAGTTGCAGCATATCAACCCAAAAATAGTTTTGTATTCTTTATATATAAATATAATATATTATTTAATCACATTAACAGACACGTTTTGCAATTTACAGCAACTTGATTTATGAAAATTGTATGATAATTTATGGTAGGGACATTTGCCAATGTTACATTTGCATGAATACATCGTCAACGAATAAAACTGGAATAAATTAATACATTTCATTAACGAGCTTTAGCTTTGCAGACAATTCATTATTTTGTATTGTTTAATTTACATCCTATTTGTTAAGAATGAAAAATAACCACCTCCATTAAAATTTTTTCTATGTTAATAACTATAATGATTTCTATGATACAAGTACATAAATACATTGTCAACGAACAAACTTAGAACAAATTGATATTTCATGTTAAGGAGCTTCAGCTTTGCTGAAAAATGCCCCCCACAAACTGAAAATTTGGTATGTTATAGTTCTCGATCTGCAGATCAAATAATGTTCTCATCGGCGTGAATTGAAGAAATGGCTAGTTTTTGGATTTAGAGTAAGGTGAAGTTGTCAGTATATTGCAGATTTTAAGATATACTCAGAATTAATCTAGAAGCAACGAGGGCACTGCCTCGAGGCCTCCACCAAAGAGATTCGAAATTTTCGGGATACCAAGTGTGTGATGTTTTTTAATTCTTGATTGAGAAACTTGTACGTAGGTACTAAATAGTATATAATTACATTTATAGATAAAAAGCAGTCCACCATTGATTCATTCAAACCCTCAATTTGTTTTAAATATAAGAAACCGCTAGCCTTAAGTAGGCCTCCACCAAAACTCTGCATACAGGCCTCCATGCAAGTTAATCCGGCCCTGATTATACTCCATGCAAATCGCGCAAATACTCCAAACGTAATGAGACCTGGCCTCAAGACTCTTTCTCGCCTGTTCTCGCGGGTGGGAAACACGCTGCCGGAAAAATTGAACCAACCACCCTTCTCAAACTACTAATAAATTGAAAAACCACCCCCTCTCCCAAACTCTTTCTCCGACGTTTGCGAGAGCTTGTTGGATTTGGTGATTATCATCAATGATGGGAAGATCAACTCATTTTTTACCAGGGGAGGATCAAGTAACCTCCGGGGGTTGAAACTAACCCCAAATTGCAAATTACCCCAAAATAATTGTGAATTAATTGCAAAGATTTCCCCCATTTTCAAGAGTGGAGAACACAATGCTCACAAAATTGAAGAAGACGTCCTTCTCAAACTTAAAAAAAAACACCCCATTTTCGATTTGTTTGTTCTACGCTTCCAAGAGCTTTCCGAATCGCATCTTATCCAATAAATATGGGCAAATTAACTCAACTTTCAGGGAATGAAGCCTAAACCAATTGTAATTGTAGTTGATAATTTTCTACGTTTAATAATATTACAAAGCATTCTTTGTGTGAAAGAATTTATTAATAAAATGTTGTAAATGCACGTTGTTTTCTAAACACAAATTACTCGAGAACGGCTTGGTTTATCGATAAGAGGTAAGAGTACCGTTTTTATTAATAATTATATTAAGAATGATAAATATATATTTATTATTTCGATCATAGTATAATGAAATAGGACATGTCGATAAGTGAACAAACAAAAAAAAATATATAATAATAAAATATATAAAATATAACACATGACGATATAATTTCACCAACATACATAAATAACATCGAAATAAATAGACAGTTAAACATATCGCAAAACAGTTTTTTTTTTTTTTTGAGTAGTTAAAAGTGTATAGGTACCTAATTATGATTTAAAAATACGTTGACTGAATAATAACAGCAATTTATTTAATAATTTCGCAATTCCCTTTTAAAAGAATATAAGGAAGCTTTTTCTTTAATTTCGGGAGGTAGGGAATTGAAAATTTTTACTCCGGCCAGTACCGAAGACTTCTCGTACAGTACTGTTCTGAATTTTTAGTAAATTACCATGTCTAGTGGGGCAATTATGTAGTTGAGAAGTTGTTTTATACTTGCTAATATTCCTTTTTGTATATATAAGACAACTGTATATATCCACTCCAGGAAACGTCAATATAGCATGTTACTTAAAAAATACTCTACATAACTGAGTTTTCTGTCAAAAATTAATCGGATGACTCGTTTTTGAGCAATTAGAGCACTTTCGCTCTCAGAAGCACCACTCCACAAAATAACGTTATACGACAGTTCTGAATTAATGAGGGCATAATAAACATTTAATAATGAAGTTTGGTCTAAAACATTTTCGAGTTACACGATTGCGTAATAGCCACTACTTACTTTTCGACAAACATTGCTACTAATATGGTATTTCCAGCTCATATCACTGTCAATATGTATACCAAGAAATTTTGTTGTTGCACTTGGGACAAGCGTTAATTGGTTAGATGTTACATTTGTGCCAGTGTGAATTTTTTTCCAATGAATTGAAAATCAGTTTTGTTACAATTTTCAGAAATTTGAAAAAGAGAGGAAAATACTGACAATCTGCCCTTAAACAAGCATTTTTCTTTATGGAATAGATTTTATATTTATATTAATTGTCTTGCATTGAGCAGGTTTGGTGATCCGTGAAAACATTTGAACTGTAAAGGCGTGGGTAATGTAGTTTGCCATGTACCATAATATACTTGCATTTATTTCAATTAGGTAGTCATTTAGTCTATGTCGGAGACTTATAGCGAGTAGTTCATTCTCCTACCACCGCCTGCAAATGTGCACCTGCGCAGAACTAGTCTGCCTCCCGTCAAGCAGTGTACCGTTGCTTGGACAATTCAGTTGGTGCCTGACCTACCGCGAGGATAGACGTGTGTAAAGAGTAGAGGAACTTGTAGGTAAGACAGCTTATATTTGTAGAACTGGTGCGCATTCTGACTACGCAGTTCCCCACTCTATCAGCTCTGTAGTCTATTCCAGTTTCCGCTAGCCAGCACACACCGACCGTCCGCCGTAAGCAGCCGACCCCGAAACTATCAGCAGCTCGTGCCCACCAGCAACGCGAGGAAGTTAAGTGAAGTTTGTAAGTACCAACTTGGTAAGTGCCTACTCACTCCTGGTACCCGTGCACTACCGCTCGTATTTACTGCCTTCGGCCGTCGGCACCACTCACCAACCGTTTACCATATTACCGTCTCATTAACCGCCCGCCATCGCCCTTCTCGCATTAGCTTCTGTTACCGTAGCGTAACTTTAGTTTAAACTCTTGGTTGTCCGTTTGGTTTTGTAAAGATACTGTAGCTTTAAGTAGCATTGTAGAGTTGTATTATTATGAGAAGATGCTTGGGGCGGAGCCAACGTGCGCGAATATTTTTACCAATAACAGCATCAGCTGGGGTAGAAGGATATATAATAATTGTAATCAAATTTTCGAGGTCGAGGAGCTGTGTAATGCAGTAGATTAAAACCTCGTCACACTCTGGTGTTTACGATGAAGAAATTTTTTACTGAAAATAAGGTTATTTCATTTAATTCAATCAGAAACGGTGAACACAACAAGTATACTGCAACATAGACCCTGTGACTGCGGGTTGACGGTGCCACTGGATTCGAGGTCAAATATGACGCAAATCGCTCTCATTGGTTTAGATCAAAGAATGTACACAAACTCGTTTCTGCGCATCATTTTTTGCAAGCATCTTCTCATAATAATACTACTCTACATAGTAGGTTCTAAGATAATAAATCTTGTTATAATATAATCTGAATCGTGGTATTTACTGTGATGTTACCGTCAACCGACGACCGAAGCTCGAGTGTCAAAGTGACGCTTTACCATCTGCCGAATGAATTTACCTCCGCAATATAAAAGACTACCATTATTCTTGGATGTATTATCAGTCACAGACATATCGACAGACAATTTTGAACGACCTTGTATAATTCAATATTTCCTTGCCAGCACTCATTATTCCGGTATATATTGACATCAGCAATAATAAGAGATAACTCGCACTATTTTTACGATGTTTTGCAATTTTAGGAGGGTAATTTCAACCCCCGGGGGTTGTTTTGTGGTCTCCTGGTAAAAAGTGAGTTAATCTGTTCATGTTCGTTAAATAGAATCCAGTCCGGCAATCCCCCGTAAGTGTAAAAGAAAAAACTTTGAAGAAGGGGTGGTTTTTTCAATTTAAGGTAGTTATATCGGGAGAGGTGGAACATCAGTTAGCAAATCGATAACCTTCCAAGTTTATTGATTCGCTAACAGATGTCGCACCTCGCGAGAGAAACAATAGGGAAAGATTTGGCAACGCCGAATATAGTTGCTGACGCCAGCTGACCGGACTAGCGTCAGGCGTAAACCAATAATCCCGAATGCGCATTAGTGCTGGTTGGTTATTGTACTGCCTTTCAATCTATTTATTCCGTGCTAAAGCGCTGATTGTCAGGTGTATGGTTGGCATATCTGTAATGTTCTCGCTTTGGGTGCAAGAGGTCCCGGGTTCAATTTTTGCACGTAGGTAAGGTTAGTTAGTTACATTTTTATTTTGATATCTAATTGTTAATAATTTTTAGCGCCGCAGGTAGATTTAGCGTCGCAGACAAAGAAAGGGGATGCGGGTGTCCCCCCCCCCTCTTTTTGTCCCACAAAATATTTCAATTTCATGCGGGATTATTTGTTGTGGTTTGGGGTCTAGACTCTAGTGCTGATCGGCTAGTCTTTGTACATTGTACTTTTATCAATGTTTATTATGTAAATTATATTATTTAAATGATTTGAAGATTTAACAATTTAAGAATGTCAAGTTCCGACGATCAAGTGCGTTATAAAGGGTGACCACAAAAAAACCAAATGCCAAAGTGCGTTTTAAGAATTGTAGCTGAAAATTAAAATGGATTACTCTCAGTACCTATTTACTATTGAATGTGGAGTTTGCTCGAGTTTGAATCAGGTCGAGAAGAAGCTTCTCATAACGTAAATAACGTTGCAAAATGATTCCTGGCAGATAATATTTAAATAAAAAAAAATACTGATACAACATCATATACTAATTAAATAATAAAGTATTCTTACTTTTCAATTCAATAAAAAAAATGTATTGATTCATCAAAATATATTATACTATATTCACTCACCATTCTACATATTAGAGTCAGGTATCTATATTATTTTTTACAAAAAAAGATATGTTTACCTCTTTTATTAATGTAATGAAAAAATATATTATTATACGTACAATAAAATCGGAATGAACATCTGTAAATCTGCTACTTCCTTATATGATACTGCATATAAAATAAACGCAAAGTATTTTCAAATATCCGCGCCAAGTATTATAAATTGTGCGACGTTGCCACGTCTACTACTCAGGCCCCCATTCAATAATTTCAATAATTTTCGGGTAGCTGCTGTTACGTTATTGGACGGTGAATCATTTCGATATTTACAGACGTCCTTCGTCAGGAATCAATTTAAGTTTGCCTCGTTTTAAGATCATTCTTAAATAAGGATCAGTCATATGATGGAAAATAGTGTCACGACATCAATTTATTTCGCATGGCGTCCATAAACGCAATGTTAAATGTCAAAAATTGCGAACTTTTAGCGAATGAATCTCGGAAACGATACGGTAAATGGAGTTCATACTTTACCAGAATGTTTATTAACATGTGAATAAAAGGACCCCGCAGTTTTAGTAAAAATGGATTTCAGTCGATTGTTCTGAAACTTGGGGAACATGTTCTCCTGGGACCCTTGATTAAAATTCTCTTTGACCACCAGTCCGATCGAATTCGATTTTTTTTATCTAGAGGCGATTAAAACTGTGAACATCTGTGAAGGCCTGCTTAAATGTTCCATAAAAATTCTGAAAGTATTCAGGCACATTTTTTAGAGAAAAATAAGCATCTTTTGTCTCTTGGTGTTTTTCAAACTGCTTCCTTCTCCCGGAAAAAAAATAACAAACAAAAAAAATACATATTTTTTTTGTAATTTTTTTACGGGAAAAGGAAGCACTTTGAAGTAAAATTTGGGGGGGGGGGGCATAAGTTGCTTATATTTGTTCAAAGAACACGCCTGCCGGTTTTCAGAATTTCTTAGGCAAAAATAATTTCTACCAAGAATTTCCCTAGATTTTTACTTTTTTCTACTTCAGAAAGATCCCAAAATATTCAGGCATATTCCTTAGGTAAAAATAATCAAGATATGCCCCTCCAACTTTTTCGTCAAAGTGCTTCCTTTTCCCGTAAAAAAATTACAAAAAAAATCAACTTTATTGTTTGTTATTCTTTTCTGGGAGAAGGAAGCACTTTGAAAAAAAAAACACCAAGAGACAAAATACGCTTATTTTTTTCCAGAAACTGAGCCTGAATATTTTCAGAGTTTTTATGGAACATTTAAGCAGACCTTCACAGATGTTCACAGTTTCAACCGCCTCTAGATCAAAAAATCGAATTCGGTCGGACTGGTGGTCAAAGAGAATTTTAATCAGGAGGCCCAGAAGAACATTTTCCTGAAGTTTCAGAACAATCGACTGAAACCCATTTTTATTTTAAAAAACTGCGGGGTCTTTTGCTGAAAGTTTCGTGATTTTCTTAAATAACGTAAATTGCGATACAACTACCTTAAGTGTAGTTTGAAACGGGTGATCGGTTCAATTTGTATCGTGTTCCCTATTCTCGAAAGCCAGTGAGAAAGTCATGAGGTCAGGTCGCATTACGTTTGGGGTATTTGCGCAATTTGCATGGAGTATAATGTTTCAACATCTACAATATACTGACAACTTCAACCCCCTCTAGATAGAAAATCAGCCATTTTTTCGATTCACGCCCATGAGAACATTTGATCTGCACATCGAGAACTACAACATACCACATTTGTTTGATTTATACTTTATATTTTTAGTAGACTCCTTTAATACATCACATTTATCACATATCTGACCATTACACAAAATGCAAATTGAAACAATTACGAATAGTCCTCGGAATAGTCCAAGGATAGATTTTTCATTTTGCTTCATTAATTATTCACAGGAGCTTCTGTCTGGGAGTATTTTTTATTGTTCAAAATACTTAAATAAATATTTTCAACCTAAAGAAAATTTTGTAACCTTCACATGTTACACAATTCGATTTTTTACAATTTTTACAATTCGTGACGTACCTAACGGAAGGTGCCCAGCCAGAAGTCAATTTTGTGAATCATTATCATTCATAGAACTATAAAAATATCTTATAGAGCTTATGACTATGGCATACTGAAAAGGCCGCCCAACACCTATACTATAATCACAATAACTAAAGTTAGAAGATCGGCCAACCTTCCTATATTAATATTTGCGTTACAATTTTTGAGAATACTCCCCTCAAAATAAATATATATACGCCACTGGTAGCCATTTTAAAGCATTCTCTTGGAACAGACGAAACATGAAATAAATCAGAGTTAGATTTGACAACGTTAATGTTTACTGCACTGAAAACCGATAAATGAAACCACGTGACGTAACATCAGCTCCGATATCATCGTGGTGCCTATTCAGTTAGAAACACATCAGTTTTAATAATATAGCTCTGGAAATAGAGATACAAAGGTGTAGCAGAATCCATAGCTATAGAATCCAACAATCCAAGTAATAAGAATAATAACAATCATAAAATCATAATCATAATTACAAATATTATTCAAGTATTTTGTGCATTGAGTACTTTACTTGAGGTGTCCTTAATTAAATCTGTGTTGCTGCGGCAATGTCATATTGATGTGTCTAATATACGGTTCAAATATATTGACACCTAACTTTAAACTCGAATGTCTCAGAAACGGAGGAGCAGAAAAAATTGAAAACATTAAGTGTTCATTATGAGTTTATTCTAAATCAATTGCTGAAATTTGAATAATTTACATTGGACACTTTTGAAGTTCTGCTAAGTTATATTGAAAAATGTCCTACTTTTTAAGGCCTACTATGTAAATAATATTTTAGAGACCGATAAGGAACGGCATTTTTGTACGAGTAAATTTTTCCATAATTTTTTTTCTATTTTGTCAATTTTTTCTGCTCTTCCTTTTCTGAGTGAGTAAAAGTGTAAAGTGAGGGGTCAATACATTTGAATCGAGTGGCATGTAACCCCTAAATTTTTAAATGGGAAGTAGGGGCTTGTGATACCTCATTTGAAAGGTCTCCTCATTCTCTATTCAGAAATGCTCTGGTTTTAATATTTAATTCCAAAATTAACGGTAAAAACATTATTTCGCGTACTTGACGTAATTGGCTACAACAAACTACAAAAAAACTTAACTTCAATGTAGCAAATGTTCAAAATAAGTTTCGGCAGCATCCTAATCGTAAATAAAAATGTCTTCTAACGTTTTCCAAAATCTGAGGAGTGACCAACCTGACTATATCCGTTATTCTTCTTTTTAAAGCAGCTATACCGCGTGGCTTAGTTTTGTATACCATACTTTTCACATATCCCCATAGAAAAAATTCTAAGGGTGTAATATCAGGAGAATGTGCTGGCCATTCTAGTGATCCTCGCCTCCCTAGACCACCGATTTGGAAATGTTCTTAACATTCCCAAATCGGTGGAATTGTTCAAATGAATCTGAGCTGAAAGGGTAGCCAATTTACAGACGATTTAATATTTTACCCTTCGAAGGGGTCTCCTGCACCCCGTCAGCGACGCTTATCTGGGTTGGCCAAGAAGTGGCTTAGTACTACGTAGTATTATATCTCCTATTAGATGGAATGGGTCGCTTGCTCATCATTCCAAGCAGACGATCCTCATACTTTGACCGTATGCGGTAAGACTATTAAACTTAATTAGAAATATAAAATACAGCCTAGATGATTTTGAAAGTTCAGAAATTGCAAAATATAAAAACAATATGAATAGAGGCAAAGTGACTACTCCAAATGGATCGCTTTCTTGGTTACTAGGTTCGTTGAATCATGATAGAATTTAGGAAGGGAAGACGAGATTGATTGAATTCGTTCAACCATGACATTATTTTAGTAGGCACCTATACACATTTTCAATTATAATCTAGCTTTAATCATCTCCCGATGATGTCAACGTGGTTGAAAAAAAGTATTTTGAGTGTCAGTGTTCAAGTGTAGTATTCAATCGTTATGGCCTTGTCGATATCACTTCAGAGATTACATTGAATGTACTTGCAAAACCTTAATTATTAATTTCAATCTCACTCCAATATATCGCTGATTGTCCTCAATGTTTGTTGCAAAGTTTCTAGTTGAGCTGGCAGTTTATTTCCTAGAAAACGTGAGGAAAACTGGAAAACTTTTCAAGCTTCCTTTATAAAAATGTGATGACGCGATAAGATACGAAAGCCTGAAATGCCAATAAGAACATTTTTACAGCATTTTATACAAAGCAGATTACAGAAACTTAGTTAATAAACGAAGTTTCTCCCGTACATAAATTTTCCAATCTTATAGCTAATTGCTAATTCAACTTAAAGACAAAATATATACTCCATAGTAATACCCGCATTAAGAAACCAGTCCTATTTTAGTCCAGTGTACGACGGTGAAAATATGGTATTACCTCCGAATCCTATCAAGAAACATGGATTCATGAAATTTTGGAATTAAGCTTTATTTACCCTCCACTTCATTCCCTACCCTATGCCGATATGCGCAAATTATTCTTAGGGGTGAAAACTACCCCTTATTGCATGAACTTAATAAAATAATGAATTGAAGCATTTAATAAGTTAAAAAACATTAATGGGGTCTGAATCAAGATTGTTTGATGTTTTAAGACACTAATTTATATTTGTCAACCCTTATTTGATTTATTTATCCCTTATAAACTAAATACCCCTATTATGATAAAATTGGAAAAAGACACTTTATTGACTTTGTCATATTTCATATATTTCATCCCAACTTTTCAACCCTTAAAAATCTTATTACGAAAAAATTTAAAAATTCATTTACCGGCATGTTTATATAATTTAATACATCATTTATCTTAATTTGGTATCTTATTATTGTGTTCAACTTGAATAATTATTTACTGGAACTTTTCAACTCTTCAAAACTATCCCCTCATGAGGAAGAAAGTGTAACATTTTTGGAAAAGTATGAAAATTTGGACTATATTATAATGTAAATTTTTTCACTTATTAAGTGTATTTTACAATATTTTATGCAACATACAAATTATAAAAAAAAACAAATAAAAATATATACATAAAATGAATTAAAATTAAGGCTCATCGTCATCAATATCGATACTCTCTTCTTCCTCTTCTTGGTCTATGATTGGAGCACTATTCTGGCAGTTTTCACCATTACATCCGTTACAAGTTGAGTGGCAAAAAAGTCCAACTCTTCGGCAGCCACATGCTGCACAACAACTCGGTTAATTTTTACGCTAGAAAGCTCATGAAAAAAACATTTTGTAGGAAATTTTTATGACCTAGGAGCTCATAAAGGTTTCAAATTTCTTTAGCCCTTTATTTTGAAAAAGGCAACGTTTAAAGGGCTGCAAAACGGTATCAGTCACACGCTAATGCGAACTTTGAAAGGCCATATCTCGGTTAATGTTTAAGATACGACAAAATTTCTAGTAAAAAATATCCCCTAATTTTTTGTTCTCAATTTCTCCGTATCTTCGACAGTTTTTTAGTTATTTTAAAAAAAAGATATTTAACAAATTTCAAAAATGCTTTTTTCAATTTAACCAATTTTTTTCAAGATTAAGCATTCTAAACCGGTCAAACTTCTGGATCACATTACTAGTGCTTAAATAAAGTGAATTGTAAATGGATTACGTTTAATTTCAATTAGGGTAGTAATGCCAAGGGTAGCATTGATGGTTTCTTCCACAAAAAAAATAGGAATCAATCTTATTCTCGTCATGACTCCCTTAGTTTTTATGCTAGAGAGTTCTGCAATTTTAAAGGTTTTTTAAAGTACTTTAAAAAAAGTATCACGCATTATCCCCATAACATTGACCGTTTTTCTGTTATTCAGTGTTGAATTTTTAACATTTTTAGATCGATATATAAGGCCCAACTTCAATAAGCCATAACTCGGTTTGTATTGGACCTAAAGTAATAAAAAAAGCCGATTTCTTTGTTTTTTTCCTTATACTTTGTTGATAAAATATAAAGTTTTTGAGTTATTCGTGAATAACCGTTTGAAAACATGATTATTGTTAAGAAAAATTGAAATTTTCAATCACGAATAACTAAAAAAGTATTAATTTTTCGAAAAAACTCTATAGAACATTTTTTGCTTAGAATGTTTTCCGCTATCGATTTTCAATGTTAAAATTTCCACCCCCAAGTTGGGATGGTATCCACCCCTAGGGTAAATGCGCACATTCGCATAGGGTAGGAGTTGCTTTTTAAGGTATTCCCTACTTAGAGTTCAAATTTAAAGCAAATTGATGCTTCTTGATGGAAATCGGAGCCAAAAACCGTCATAAACTGGACTATTTCCTCAGCCGACCAGCGCGTTAGTAAACTAGTCCTATTTCAATTTTTCGAATTTTTACCAAGCTCTTAAATTACGGCGAATATAATATATGAAACAGATTTGTCAAATATATCAGATTTAAATACCTAACACAAATATTGTAGGATGTATAAGTCTTTATACATTTCTGTCAATCATATTTCTCTATTTTTTTTTTTTTTTTTAATGCCTTATTTATATTAACGTCCTGGCGGAGTTCAGCTAATTGCTGCTCTACCACTCAACCAGGACACGACTACTATTTGTAACTCTGATGATTTTTAATCATTTTTGGAATACTTTCGTCAACTATATTCAACCTACACTTCGAAGTTCTCAAGAATAATACACCGACAGCATGGTGTTTTATTGAATTACCGCTGATTTTCTCGAAGGGATTTCCTTTTACGAAATTATTAAGCAGATTTTTTTTTTTTTTGGAAATCAAATCGTTGAGTGAAAATCAAGGTATCAGTGATAGGACGCTAAGTCTGTAAGTATATTCCATTGGACAAATTTCTCATAGGCAGGAAAGTAAATAATAAAAAGTATTCTTAGAATTCGTGACATTAACGAAAAAGAATGAGAACAATGCCAAATTTACATCGTCTTAAATTATATATCAAGAGGCATGGTAGTGACTCGCGCCAAGTGTACTCTACAAACATAAATAACAAATATATCCTCCACGCTCACTAAGAAGCTAGCAACCATGTCTCTTTAAGAATACAATTATAGGTTAGGTTAGGTTCATATGTGAGTGGGCTCCTGTCAGATCCTCCACTGCGACCATCAGATCTATTGTGGCTCACTCCTAGTTATAGTTCACCCAACAGATTCAGCTTTTTAATAAAGCTGACAATCTTGTTGGGTGAGAAACCGTCCAGGTCCTCTGGCTTCAGTCGCCCTTTGCCAAACAGTGAGAACCTGGTTCTTTCTGCAGCAGGACAGGTACATAAAATGTGCTCTGCCGTTTCATCATCCTCCAGACACAGACGGCATTCGGCGTTTTCCACCAGTTCAATTCTGTGTAGGTGATGATTTAATCTGCAGTGCCTAGTGTATAGGCCAATTAGAGTTCTTAGGTGTAGCCAATTCAACTCTAATAGTTTTTTAGTTCTCGACTTCAAGGGGTATGTAATAAACTCCCTTGAGTGAACTAATCCTGGTAGCTTCTGCCAGTGCTGGATTGTTTTCAATTCAGCCCAGGCTAGGATAGCAGCCTTGGCAGAGTTTACGGATATGCCAAGTGCCGGTTCTGGACCTACAAATTTGGTTGCACCTTCTCTGGCCAAGGAATCGGTAACTTCGTTGCCCTCCATACCAGAGTGGCCAGGTATCCAGATCAGAGTCAGTTTGTTGTTTTTGCCCAGTCGGGCAAGAGCATCCTGGCAATTTCTAACCGTTTTAGAGTTGCAACGGTAGGATCTAAGAGCTTTAAGAGCCGCTTGGCTGTCTGAAAATATTTTTATTGATCTGTGTCTATGTTGCGTCTGTTCGAGCCTCCGTACACATAGTTCAATGGAATGAATTTCTGCCTGAAACATAGTCGCATTGTCACCAAGGCTCGAAATTATCCTTACCTTTGGTTTGCGACTATATACACCGGCTTCAGTTCCCTCGGGGGTTTTGGAGCCGTCTTGAAACCAACAACTATCTGCCCTTTGTAGGTCGGTTTTGTTCCGATCCCATTCGTCTCTTCCAGAAAACAGGACTTTAAAGGGCAGTTCATGGTTGATCAAGGTAGGCATCACATCTGAAGGCATTCCCAGGATGTTGTGACAGTTTAAGTCATCCAACAGCCTGTTGTGCCCCATGATGCTAGCCTGCGGCATATGGGGGCATATTATAGGTAGGTAATGTTACAGTTAGTTAAGTATGGGGATTCGACCTATTTTTTTTTCACTGAATATTTATTTATGATCATTTCTTTAAGAAATTGTCATGCCTTTGCTCATTTATTTGAAGGCTGAATAGATGAGGCATTACTATGTTCAGCTATTTTTATCACCTGATGCTCTATTTCGACTTTACTAACTACAACCTTGCTACTATAGTTCGTCAGTTCCTCTTTTTTGTGTCTAAGCCAAACCACCCACCCCATTTTCTCATATTGTAAGTAAGAATATCAGCCAGTGTTTTCTTAGTTGTTCCTGCTCCTCGCACGTACCTTTTCCTTTACGAGAGTTGAGAAACAGTTCCAAATATACTTTTTGTATCCTGCTGTATTATAGAAAATATGTAGCATTCACATCTTACTTAATTTTTTCGAGACAAGCGCTACCAAACCGACTCACTTTATAATTTTACTCAAAGGAAATCTGGAAAAAAAATCGGTAAATACGGAAAGAGCTTAGCCGGCTAAGCATAGGTTAGCTGCCCACTTGAATTTGGTTCATATTTGGGAAGTAAGTGCCTATCAGTATGAGAATAATTTACCACAAATGCCAGCTTAAAAAAACACATTTACAAAAGTTATGAATGAATTTTGAAAAATAAAACAATTTATTTTCTCAAATAGAAATGAGTCGAATTCAGGAGCTGAAACATATGTGGTGCAGGGTGTTAGGTCGATTATAAAAAAATAATGCTCAATAAATTAAATGAATAAGGGGTAAAAATATTTTAATTTTATAACAATTTTTTCTTTATGAACTATTTGATGAAACACCACTATTTTTTTCTATGATATGCTCATGTCCTAAGTAACAACACATATTTTTTGGAATAAGACTGGAGGATTACTTCATGGTGTAAAAAAATTAGAAATAAATTTTGAAAAATGAAAAAAAATTGCATTTCTCAAATGTGAATGAGTCAAATCTGGGAGTTAAAATATATGAGTCCAGGGCGTTACCTCGATTATAGAAAAAAATTGATACTCAATAAATTAAATGAATAGGGGGTAATTTTTTTTTTTATTTTGCCACAATTTTTTCTCTGAACTATTTGATGGAACATCACTATACTGATAACTTAGACCCTATTATTTTCTAGTCCGTGTAGTAGCTTTTGCACATATGTTAAAAACAAAAAGTTAGTTCAAGAACTTCTGGAACCATATTTAATAATGATCTAGCCCCAAAGCGAGCCGCAGGCAACCGTGTAACAAGTTACATAGAGCCGAAGTGTTTATCATATTCAGATGCTTGTTTCGCAGAAAGTTAGAGACAAATCTTGCAAAATAATACACGCATTCACATGAGCTTGGTCTGTAGGGGGTCGACAGGGAAAAGGTTCATATAGAGAATTTTCACGTATTATTTTGCAAAGAATTGGTTGATTGATTGATTTGACTGATTAGCCAGCGTAGGGTAGGCATTGCTGTCACTTTCGGATAACCAATCTAGATATTTTTATATATCGCCGGACCGGTCGTATGCCGGATCGTATTTACCAGATGCTTATTGTCAGCAGCGAGAACCACATGACGCATAGGGTAGGAAAATAGGATGAAAATGTAGGTATTCTTAAGATGCTTCTTCTTAGTTTCCACCGATAGGTGGATGATAATCCTGGCTTATTCTTCTTGTGAGTTTTCTGTTTCTGAATCTTCCCCTGTTAATTGTTTTCCATTTCCTCCTGGTATTTCCTATTTATATTCTTCTTTCTATAGTAGGAAAATGTTAAAAGTTTTGCTTTTCCTTACGAGCGATATTATCGGTTTTAAAAATGTGCCGATCAAATGCAATGCACTCTTCGCTTTGTATTTGCGAAGAGTATAATAAACGCCACATGAATCTTAATAGAATATCTGCAAAGCGCTACATATTAATTATACTTACAAAATAACTAGAGTAAATAACAATATATAAATATCTAGCTTTCCAATTATATTCAACTTATTTCAGTATTTGTGACAAAGAAATATCAGTATATAAATAACTAGTAAATTTTCCTCGACGTTCCTTGACAAAAGGGTAGACGCGCTTTAACAAACTATAATCCAGAGCTTCAGTAAGCTTACAAGATATATGAAAAAAATTCTATAGCCGAGCTTCAAATATTTCAGATAAGTTTTAATTTGTGCAACAGAGGATGATCCAGATAAAATTGGATATAACAGGAATTTTTTAATAAAGTCTATTTCATATTTGAATACCGAGGGCCGGCTCGAGGCCAATTGGCGCCCTATACAGGATTTTCTGCAAATAACATACATAAAAGACCATATAAGAATACTCTCTTCTGCAAATAGGACATGTCATACGCGGTGATCGTCAGAGCCATGTAAACTGACATGTTATACATAAACTATGCTTTACTGCAATCTTAAAGCAATAACAAGATTTCTAATTAAACACCCTATAATACGACGATGTTATAAGATATTGTGCAATATGTATAGTGTCCTCAGTTATAAAAAAAATGCCGTAAATCGGCGAAGAGTATAATGGTTAGCTTGTTTATACATTTGTTTCCGTATTTCTTTCCTAATCTAACCTTATTTTAACTCTTAAGTAAAATATTGCAGTATTCTTTCGAAAATTCATAGGTCGGATTTTTATTGATCTCCCAGTATTTTTCTTTCTTAATGTAATTTTAACAACGTATTATATTTCAGAGTTACCACTGTTCTTTGAATATGAAAAAATAAATTTTCATATAATAAAACTGCAACGAATCTACTAAACTGCTTTACTACAATATAATATACGCAAGAAATTCTAGAATCGATCTGAACTGAAAATGTATTCCACCGCTCACGTGTTTATTATAGACGTTTGAGAGAAACTTACGACAAACCAAAGCATAAAAGTAAAAAGTGATATCGATACGGGTCCTCTGCTGAATACATATATCATTACTCCGAAACCATGGGAAAGAAGTTATTTTTATTGACTCGACTCAGGAAGGACTTTTTTATTTCTTTTTTTTAATCGAAAGTTTAAGAATCAGTAAAATTGGAAGCCGGTCCCCTATTACTTTTATTGCCCTCCTCAACCTACACTTACGCTATAAATGTCTTTGAACTAAAATTATACATACCCGAACCGCAAAAGAAAATAAAACTGTGTAGAAAAAATGCACACGTTCTTTTATTACAACATAATCGTACTTGTGAGAAACTGCTACATACGACATTTTATTAAATTCCGTTAGAAATTCTTATGTTCTTGTTTGGAATTGGGGCAACTTAATACAAAGGGGGTATTAACTTATCCCAAATGCGAACAAAGATCGCTTCTTCAGAGAATTTAATTTGCTTACATATTTGATGCTCAACATAGATCCAATTTAATAAAATGAAAAGAGCCAAGTCAGACAGACAAAAACAAATTTAATTAGAATAATTTAATGACTCTGCAAAAGATTTGGGGCTTTAAGAGCCTATAATATATTTTAGAACCAAGGAGGATTAATCAATAAAATACTTATTTTACAAGGCAAACTATACAAATCAAGTGGAAACTTGAAAGTTGTTTGTAATTTGACTTTTACGTTTTCCTAATCGTAGTACCATTACGAACAGTTTGTGTTCGTTGCAATAACAAAACTAGGAGGGGTCATGTCGGCACATCTCTACAGACATGCCTAAATAAGGTACCCTTGTATTGTTTTATAACAAAGCTTATGTATATATGTGTTATTTTTCTTTCGATTTCGTCATATTTTTGTGACATCATTCATTATAAGTTATTGGTGTCACGATATTCGGTTTCTGTCTCATTTCATTATAGTGTATTGTAATGTTACATTGACTTTGCATTTTGGGTCGGACAAGATTTTTTCTTTTGATGTTGGGGGGGGGGGTGTCAGCGTGAGTATAAAACTCGATTTTCGGAAGCCCCCCATTTGGCCGCCATCTTGAAAAGGGGGCGTCGACAGTTTTTTCTCGATATCTTGAGAACCGCAAGTCTCACCAAAAATTTTGTAAGACTTTTTTTGTAGAGAATTGAATTCTCTACAATTTTGCTCTAGATATATCTTACCGTAAAGTTGAAAATGAAAAAATTATAATTAAAAATAAACTAAAATTTTCAACAAAAATATTATTTAAGGGTTATAACTTTTTCTATTGATTTTATTGAAAATACGCATCAAATGTTTATTGTACATCATTTTATTGCGAACAATTTCTTTGCCCATATTTCAAATTTCTCTTTTTTGGAGAGGTGTAAGGACGCTGCAAATAGATCAAGTACATCAAAAAGGGCATTGGACAATTCTGAAAAAATTGGAGAACATTTCTGTAATGATTCCAAACTCTTTTTGCTTCCTGCAATTTTTTACCAAACCTCTTCTTTTGCTGGTAAAAAAATTGCAAAATTCTAAAATTTTGATTACTCCTCGCCAAATAACTAAAAAATATTAAAATTTCAAAATGTTTCGAACAAAAGTAGTCTATTTTTAGTTAGACAATCTGAATTTGCAATAAAATATAGATGTTCCCATTTAAATAACCGAATTTGACCTTGAATGACCTTAACCTTTCCACCCAAAGTCAATGTGACATATACCGAGGAACTGCCCCCATCTAATTCTACAACTTTAGTTTGAAACATTTTTTCCGTAGAGTGCTTATTACTCGAGATATTTGAAAGTTTCAGATTAAAAAAATCACCGATTTAAGGTCAAATTCGATTTTTAAATGGGAACCACTATATTTTATTGCAAATTTGGATTATCTGACTAAAAATAGACTACTTTTGGTAGAAACAACTTTTCTGAAATTGTATTTTTTTTTTTAGTTATCTGGCGAGGAAAAATCAAAATTTTAGAAGAGGTTTGGTCAAAAATTGCAGGAGGTAAAAAGAATTTAGAATTATCCCATGGATGTTCTCAATTTTTTTCAGAACTGTCCAATGCTCTATTTGATGCACTTGATCCATTTGCAGTATAATTATGTACAAGAAACATCTGACGTGTATTTTCAATAAAATTAATAGAAAAAAGTTATAACCCTTAAATTATATTTTTCTTCAAAATTTTAGTCAATTAATTATAACTTATTCATTTTCAATTTTACGATAAGAATTATTTAGGCCAAGATTGTAGAGAATTCAATGAACTATAAAGAAAAATCTTAGACTTATGGTTTATAAGATATCGCGGAAAAACTGTTTACGCTCCCTTGTTTAAGATGGCGGCCACATGGGGGGCTTTCAACCTCGAAAATCGAGTCTTATACTCACATTGCCCCCCCCCCCCTAAACGTCAAAAGAAAAAATCTTGTCCTACCCAAATGGAAGATTCGGCCAAAATTTTGTAACATTTCAATGGACTTTTAGAAGACTGGAATTTTTTGTCGTCTAATTAAGCTTCAGCCCTTTTTTCATTTTCAATTATTTCACCTATTCATAGTATATTTATTTAGTTTCAGCTGTGCCTGCATACCGTTTCCTTCGCTATCCTACTATCTTCTGTACTATTCCAATACCTTATCCTACCTCTCCAGAACTACCTTACTTTCTTAAGACCTTCCCTCATCCTCCCCTTCCTATTATCTTCCTATTCTTTTGTTGTTCTTACTAAGTAATTTAATTTATCAATCAAGTTCATACTGGTAAGGAAAATTCTCAAATCATTTTGTTGCCTGCCATGTCTTTACCTGATGTAAATGTGTAAGCTAATTGCACGCAAGCTGCTGTACTATAGTTCAGTTGGTCGCAAATAAAAGGCCATATGTACATAATAAAAAGAACAGAATAATAAGCATTTACACGATGTTTACATACTTCGCACGAGGTTAGAAAATGTGTCATATTCAAATTTTTCACAAATAAATTTGCTTTCCCTGAACCGAAGCATTAAACGGGTTAGCATGGAAAATAAGGAATATATCTTAAGATTTAGAAACAGGTACTGGTAGCATTCTTTTATTATACGCAAAATGTCGGAAAGTTAGGAATGTGTGGACCTACTTCATAGATTTACAATGGTGCAGTCTTGTCATAGAAATTAGAGCACTTCTAACCAGAACACAAACAGCCGCAACGTGATCCATCTTGTATTCACACGCAACCAAGCCGAGCAGACAATGAGGAGCGCGTCAGCTTCGATCTGCCCAGTCTTTGTACAACAATTCCTGAACCGGAAATTGCGATACGATATCAATTTCAAAGTGTTCCCTGAAATCAATTCAGAACTTTGTAGAAGAATTTGAAGACGGTATTACCCGCAACTAGGCTCTCAGGAAGAAACAGCTTCTCTCGTTAGAAGAAATTGTGCCAGGTCAAAACCGTCGCGCAATGGTGCAGTTGTAGAGGTAAAGTCGAATATCGTCGATGCTGTAATTTATCTTCAGATTGAAAAGCGTCCTTTGACAAACTTCTTTTCCGCAATGCACACATCTTCAGAACCAGTAGTGGGGTAGTACAAAATTTCTGGAGTTCCTTGTAGAAGACCTTAATTTTTGAAATAGTAATACAGCACTTTTTTGCTTTTTCACAAATGGTGTAGATTTTATCTCTAAAGATAGCATGGCAAAACAATTTTGGGCACATCATACAGTTTTTTTGGATTATTGTTGGTTCTTGGATGCAATATTCTGATTCATCCTCCCGTCTTGATACTGGAATAAGGAGCCAATAGGCCATTGTCACAGAATTCCCTGACAGCTCTATCTCAAATGTATTTCTTCCTATGAACGCGTCCATCATCGTCCCTAGTACAACACTAGAACTTCAACCCTTGTGCAAGTATTTCTTCTATGATACTGATTCTGTGTCGATTCTTCATGTGGTTCAGTCTTTATATTGTTGCTCAGTAAAATCAATATCAGGGCACGGTTAACTTAACCGTATTTCTGTTCCTCTTCGTTAGTTCCGCGCCCACTGTAACTGGAAAAACAAATTACTGCAAATGAGCAGTGAAGTGACGTGACAACATAAATACTACACATGCCTTCATAGGTTGCTACACGTAGCAGCAATGCTGTAGTAGTGTATAGAAACTATCCCCCATCAACCACAGACATAGATTCTATGACTAGACCATCTTAATAATATATCAAGCATATATCAGCAACTGTTCCGCCACGAATATAACATACCAAGTAAATTCTTACTTCACAAAAGCGCGGTCTCACATTCACACAATATAAATCTCACCAAATATTTTTTTATCCAAAGAAATGGCTTTGGGAACGTAGCCAGTATAGTGTATAGCGAAAGTCACCATGTCTCTTCTAACGTAATCGAAGAAGAGAAAGGAAAACAAAAGAAAATCGACAGCAAACATTAAACGTTGTACAGGGTTATTCATTATATTTTGACCTCCTCTTCATTTTTAGGCCAAATTGTAACGTTCCTTAAATCAACATTTGAGGACGTCTTGATGAGTTTATTCACAACTATATCTCTTGGGTGGCCGAATAAGGGGCACTCAAACGCCTGTCGAGTAATTTTCTTGGAAGCTTCCATCACACGAATGTTATTTATTAGTAACTCATAACAAACACAGGTTAAAAGGAACGCTGATTATTGCAAACAGATCTACGTAAGAAAAGCCAACGACGCACGTGGCGATACATTAGAAGGGTGAGCCAAGAAGATTTTAACCAATTTTTTGTTTTATTTGACCCATCTGTCCGAAGGGCCAGTTTTCCGCGGTATAGCAACTCAACCTTAATCAGTTTAAGATATTTAAGATTACTCGAATTTTACCAAGTTTTTCGAATCTTGAAGACGATGCGCGACCGGACGATCTCAACCGATTCCTCTTCCTTTGTTTTATTTTACTTATCTGTCCGAGGGGCAAGTATCCGCGGTATAGCGAATAAAAAAAATAATGTATTTGGCCCACCGTACTATTTATTCCTTGTATGGCCGTATTTAGCTTTACTCCATTTCAAGAAAGTAATTCGATCCTGTTTATAGACACAAATTTCCTTGTAGCGAAAGTGGGTAAATATCGTCCAAAGGCTTCTTACTATATTCTGCATATTATTCTCTTTTATTTGCGACTAATAATCTAGCACTAGTTGTTTGTTCTCAGAAAGCGTTACAAACGATTTCCAGTGTCCAGGCCTGGAAATTCAGTACATCATAATTGGCACAAGAAATGGCGAAAATTTTAATATGTTGTTTTCTGTAGTTCCTATGGTCACTAAACAAAAATCCAGCTTTACATAGAGTTTTTCAATGTAAAACTCTTATATGCCTTGACTAAAGTGTACCTATATAAGAATACAAATACATGATGCTTCTTATTCTCTATCTTAAAGACTGATATACGAACAAAGGGACAAAATCATGGTATTACTTTCTCTAATTCCACAAGCTGATTGACCCTATATCAAGAAGGATCAAATATACAGATCCTTTTTCAATCTCATAAATATTGATCTTCCATATATATGTGTACTACCTGTAAACAAGGATTCACAAAGGCCACCTGGATATTTCTGGGTAGACTATTGTGTTCCGAACAAGGACATTTCTCCATTCCCTCTCCTGAAAAACCCACACATCTCTCTTTTTCAATATCAGTCTTCATCAAAAGACATTGTTGGAATAATGTGCTAGCTTAAAGCCGGTCACGTTTCCTGCGACATGTGCTTCAGAAATATTTCCCTGTAGCTGTGTTGTAACGTTTTTATTATTTTGTATTCATCACCGATGCTAGACAATATAATTAATTTCAAATTGAAGGCTGGCTCTATAATGATTATTTCAATCAGTTTAATGAGCTGAAAATGTAAGATTAATAGAGATGTCGTATATTATTCGACAGAATAGTCGTTGAAATTACGTAAGTTTCAAAAAATTTTGTATCAGCGTTGTGCTACACCAATTTTTTTTTAATATACAGGGTGATCCTGAAGAAAATATTTTATCGGTTGATTTCTTCAGGAAAGTTCATAGGTCCGAAACAAAGCTATCGAAATATGAGACGTTAAAATTTGCTTAAAATGTTTTCAAAAACCTCCAATACGGTTTCAGATATATTAATCACATTTGAAGAATTTATATACCTTACCCAAAGGGGGGGAGAGAGAAAGAGGGAGGGGGGGAGAGAGAGAGAGGGGGGGGGCGAGAAAATTGTAGGCCAGTTCTTTGTTTTAATTTCATCTCTTTTCTACATTATACTTAATAGCCCGGAAGGCAGCGACAGATTGTTCGCGTTAATATCTATAAAACTAGATTGTTTTCCAAAGAGAGTTTAGATAGTATCTATAATGAAGGTGCAATTCTACCAAACTCTTAGTGGTGCATAAATGAGTAAAAAATTAAACATGTTGCAAAAAAATAGATGGACGAAAATTTCGTTTTTCAAATTGTCACGAACTGTCAAAAAAAGTCGATTCGCCTTCGCTCCTGCCGGTCCCAATTTTCGATTTTCACCTCGTGAATCACCTTGTACGGTCATTGCCGGCGACTATTTTTAAGTGGATTCCCAAGTTCGAATCCCGCCCGTGGATATATTTTTTTTCGTTTTCAATTTTTTGGCAGATATTTTTTATTCTATAATTGCTATTCGCTCCGTTCTATTGCATTTCTCGAAGAAGGTTTGAATTTTTCGCCGCGGAATATTTCTGCACTATTTCGATTAAAAATCACATTGTACCTCTGCTATATGGTGGCTAAATCTTTGATAGACGTTGCTGAAATCACAGGACATAAAAAAGTTTAATAAAACGATTTGTTTCCGACGAATCTAATGCCGTCTGAAACTCATTAAAAATTGCATAATTAAAAATTGCAATTTTTGTTACTCTCTTGCAAATTTTATTTGTCATAAATAATGTTAATTTATTGAAAAAAAAATTTGAATAGGAGTAGGATACTACCTACTCCTATTCAATGTAATTTCCTGCAAAAATTATGAGAAAGAAGTGCCTTGGTCCAAAGTTATAAGCAAATTATTTTTTTTTGCAATACATAATATTTTGCAAAATTTTGCACTAATGATAAAACTGATACCAGGAGTCTATTTGGTGACCATTGAAGTATATGCGAACAAATTTTGAGCAATCTAACTGAAGAATTCGTATAGTTATACAATTTTGAATACGGACTTTCTTGAAGGAATACTCTACAATAAAGGTTCTCAGCAATTCTGTCCTGTCGATTTAGCAGTATTTGAAGTCGAATTTTCCAAACTTTCTTTGGTTTTTGTAAGTTTCTAACTTAAAATCTTGTTCGAATAACTCCCGGCAAAATTGACCATGAGAATTAGCACAACACGCCGATTCGAATGGTATTGGTTTGTTATACCCGCAAATATTCGTGGAAATGGGCCTGATTTTTGCCTAATTTAACTTGTCCATTACATATTTGACCTGGTTTGTTAGTTTATACCTACAACATCACTGATTGGTACATTTAGAAGAAATGCTAATTTAAATGAACGTGTGGCATCATACACGTTTTGTATGAATATTTCATTTCTAAATCGCTTTCTTTGCAAAGTAAAATGCAAATTAAAAAATAATGTATATCTCATTGGACGCAAAATGGTAGTTAACTGAAAATATTTTTACTTTTATTAAGAAGTATGTATTACATAAATGACCAACGTGCATCCATCAAATAGTTCCCAAAATAATCTGACTACGGTTCACAATGTTCACACTTTCACAGAAGGTTTAGAACCTAGAGATTCGATTTGTTTAATTACCTAGTCGTTAGCAGTCAAGTCGAACTTATAAGGCCGTTGTAAGTCCATATTTTCTCATTGCCTACGTGTATGCAGCAGTAAAAATAAATCGAATCATGAAAATAACCATTAAATAATCCTTGGACCACAATTCTCATCTGTCGTACTGATTTTTACAACACAGGAACTTTGCTGTTATTTTTATATGTTCAGCCAGGGTGGGCATCCATCATGAGCATTTATCTTTACAACGGTAATAATGTTTAGTTTGAACTTTACAGATATAAACTAGAGTCGACTTTATAAATATAAAATCAGAAAGGATTAACAGACAAGAGCTACAAATAATACTTTTTACAAAGAGTTGTGATAATTATTCTTATTATGCCATACCTTAGTGAGGTTTTACGTTTAAATCAATATAGGAGATAATGCTACAAGATTGGTATTAGTATAAGCGCCAGCATTCAATTGCGTTTGTTTTAACTGTAAGCATGACTTATCCTTTGCCTAAGTGATATGAGAATTTCTCCTACGGGTGGAAGCTTAATTTATAAATTAAATTATTCAAAAAGATCAGCTTGATATTTACTTTCGTGTGTCCACGGCACTCACCAAATAATATCGCAGCTTAATAAAACTACACAAAAATATCCATAGATATTGAAATACTGCCCTTAGACATACAGATCGGCCCAGCCAAATACGAACAGGGAAACATTATATTTCCTTGAATTTCGTCAACCGGTAGGTCGATTTAAAATATAACGATTTCCGACAGGCGACGAATAACCATCGCCATATGCTCATGCGCCGACCAAATCATCGTATAAAGTCTGTACTTTGCTGTCAACCAATACTCTCCCTATGTCTATACACATCCATCGCGACCTATTATCCACGCATAGTAATAATGCTCTTAACGGCTTAGCATCAACTGGTATAATTTCTTGGCATATTGGTTGTTCACAATTTTCGCATTACGATGGACGGATCTGTATGTTTCACCTGATTATGTGACCTAGAGACAATCAAAAGTGATTTTAATCATCTTTAATTGTAATTAACTCCAGATGGCTATATTTGTTATTGATGAGGAGTGAACCATGGACCAAAATTTGTAAACACATGTAAAAATTATGATTTTCAAATTTCACTAGATCATTTTATTTCTTTGTGTATATATAAGACAACAGTTTTAATTCTATTTTTGCCGAAAATTTACTACCTCTGTTACTAATACGTTTTTCATTCTAGATGTGTTCTTATTTACGAACTTACCGAGAAGGCTTTAAGGAAGACAAGGCACTGAATGATGCCCTCCATGGTGTCTCCAGTGAGGCAGAACGTGCCTGTAAGGTGCCTGCCTCTTCTCCCCACTGCAGCCGTCGTCGCTAAACTGGCATGCACCAGAGCTCTTCTGGGTAACGAGCTACTGCCGCCGCCGGCCAATGCTGGATGCACGGGCTTCGCGGCACTCATCAACCGCTCGAGGGAGTCCATAGTTGAGTTAGTCACACATCACGCACTCCACTGGCCACTTATATTTATTGGTCCACTTTAAACAATTTTTATATGAGAGCGAACGAAAGGGGTAGGACGTTGTTTCCAAAAAAGTCGATGGTATATCGGCTACAATTTTTATCTCATCTCGTTTGTTAAAAGCTTCACAAAATCTGCTTTAATTGAGGATTTTTTATTGTTACGTCAAGTTCAATATGATTTGCACTATCTACTATTTATTACGTGTTTAAGAAAACCTGATATATTTGTAAACCACAAAATGTTAAATACATGTTAGATATTAATTACATTTTGGGGTTTACAGCAGGTAGTATCAGAAAATTATGTAAAAATTATTTTAAATTATGTACTTCTTAGAAACATACACCAAAAACAAATATATAAACTAATTAGGCAATGAAGGCAACATTTTGTAAAAACCTCACAAACATTACTAAAATGATCATCTCCGGGATTTCAGTAGGTAATAAACTGTAGAATGGAATGATCCATTCTTTGCACTTCCAAGTTCCGGGAAAATTCAAAAAAATTTGGAAAAACTTTATGATTTTCGGTTTTATTGCTCTAGCGGCTGAAAAAATGAAAGCATAGAAAAAAGTTTTCAACAAAATTTGTAGCTCGTCTCTTTCTCTACAAAAAAGGTCCTTACAAATTTTTGTCTTACTTAATCCGTTTAGGAGATAAATCCGGTTTTCCACTTATAGTTTTGAGCCGCTCAGAAATGCGCGGAAAATGAAAATTCTCTGGGAGTTTCGTACGACCGGACACATCGATCGATAATTCTTACTATTCAGTGCCGCTAAAAAAATGAAAACAACATAAAATGTAGAGAAAAGTCTCAGCTTTAATGTGGGACTAATCACAAAATTCATAAAAAATTTTATCATACAGAAAAAAGTGTTAGGAGATGGCTTAGTAAACTTTATACAGTTGATTTATTCATATCTTTGAGTTTTATGCATCCTATCTATTTCTACCGTAACAATGGGAGCTTTTTCACTACATGGATTCGATTCCACGTGCTTTAGCCTATATTTTGTGAAAATGTCACTGAAGAATGTTAAGAAACAAATAAGTTGTATATGTTTTACTGTATGATTATGCATTTTCTGAACGTGTATGAATAATGGAGACAAATTCAAAAAGTACTGCATGCATTTAAAAAACTCTTAAGTCATTCGAAAGAATATGTTTTATTGTACCCATAATCCAAAAATTAAGACTGTGCTATTAATATTAATTAATACATAGCGAATTCAACTCCAAAATTTGGAGGGGATTGATCGATGAGAAATATACCCTCTACTTTGATCGCAAGGCATATTTTTTCAACAAAAGGAATTGCAATGAAATGTTAATTGGATTAATATATCATTACATAAGAACATATAAGCAAAATGAATTATCATTCTAACGACTCCCGGCAAAGATATGAATAAATCTGTGGATCAACTGTACAAAGTTTACTAAGCCACCTTCTTTTTCTCTATGATAAAATTTTTTATGAATTTTGTGATTAGTTCCACATTAAAGCTGAGACTTTTCTCTACATTTTACGTTATTTTCATTTTTTTAGGGGCTCTGAATAGTAAGAATTATCGATCGATTGTACGAAACTCCCGGAGAATTCTAATTTTTCGCGCATTTCGAAGCGGCTTAAAACGATAAGTGGAAAAAACGATTTATCTTCTAAACGGCTTAAGTAAGACAAAAAGTTGTAAAGACCTTTTTTGTAGAGAAAGAGACGAGCTACAGCTTTTGTTGGGAACTTTTTTCTCTTTTTTATTATTTTGGCCGCTAGAGCAAAAAAACCGAAAATCAAAAAGTTTTTCCAAATTTTTTTGAATTTTCCCGGAACTTGGAAAGGCAAAGAATGCATAATCTCATTCTCCAGGTTATTACCTACTTAAATCCCAGAGATGATTAATTTTTGTTACCCTAAATGGCTAATTTGCCTGTACTAAATGTTAAGTGGAACAGAATAAAGAATAATTTATTTTCATTTCACAAAGTTTAATTGCCACACCTAGCACAGATTAACACCTTTTTTTACATAGTCACTATACATCCCTTTTTTGCGGAATTAGAGGTTTACTGCCTGCCCTACTTCCAAAGAAAGCCCCATGAGCACATTGACAGTTTCGAGAAAAACTACTAAAGAATAACTCAATATTGATGTATTTTGTTACTTTGCTGAGCAAGAATACCGCATGTGCCACGTAACTTTTTAAATGGGAAATTAATACAATAACCAGGAATACTTTATACTATAAAAAACGTATTTATACTTTTCAATGTATTTTTTATAAAATTTGACGATGTTTATATAATAAATATTTAAACCTTTAGAATCTTCAGTTGAAATATAAAATAAGGATTTAAAAAGTAAGTGTGTATTTAGCTTATTTGAGTCATTTCTTTCCCACAAAATTTGATTAAAAACTGCAGAGGCGGCTGTATAGCAGTTTTCTTCTGAAGAGATCTATTATTTAAATAATGTCATCTTTCTGAGGGGTATAAACAGAGGATTTAGTAGATATGACGCCACTTTAGACCACCCCCACCACTTCACCCCACTGCCCACATCTTCTTGCTAGAAATTGAGGACTGTTGTCTATTACAGGTAGAGAATCTTACACATCTGTATCGGTTCGGGTATAGCTATATTACAGGTCCATTCTATAGATATAGCCTTTACAGATCTATAAAGCTTTTGCACGGATATGAATTTTTATAGCCATAACTTGTCTGCGGTTTTGTATGTTCTGCTTTGAAAAGCTGGACCTATACATATTGTACCTGTAACAGCCATAGTTTAAGGTGAAGAGGACGTGACTAGGGGTGGTGTGGTGGGAGTGGCTTAAGTCTGCACCATACTCACTCATATTTTTCACACAAAAAGGAATATAATTTTTTTGGATGAAATCATTTGCTTTGTATTTTCTGCTTAGAGCTTAGCCCAATTTGTGATATTCTGTGTGCGGTTTACCATTTTCCACAGTGATTATATCAGACTGACTAACGGCCATTTTTACTACAGTTTAGAAAACATTATATGAACTAGGCTTGAGTTCCGATCTCACCTAATTACAATCTATATTTATATATCATGTGAGGATCTGCGAGCAGAAAAACTAACTTTTGTTAGGGTGTGCTTGGTATACAAAGTGGGTGATTGGGTGCTGGCATAATTGGAGAGAAAAGTAACCGAAGAGGAAGCCGTTAATTTCAACGGCATACTTTTCAGAACTTCAACTTCTAAACGAAAATGTAGTATATATTGTGTTAGGATTTATTTTTACGTTACGTTGATGAAGAGACAAAAAGACTCAAATTACTTTCCACAGATACACACAAATTAATACTGACCTATTTCATTCAAGTATACTAAAGGGGATTTGCGATAATCATATATCTCTCGAGGGAGAATGTGACCTGATATAGTTGGAAATATATATTGCCAGATTTTACAGCTTATGTCTGTTATATTGACTTTCGTGTATTAAGCCTTCGTACAGCAGTATGAAAACACTGCGTGTGTAAATGCTTGCAGACAGATTATTCATTGCATAAGTGTTTGGAACTTTTAAGTATTCAATATGAGATACATATCAGTATTAGAAAAAGTTACAGTAATATTTTTTATATAGGCTAGTGTGGGCCCCTTACACCACAAGAAAAACGGTAAAGGTGGCGCCCGAGCTTACCGTAACCGCACAGAGCTCGAGTGCCAAAGTGACGCCCCTTCGCTCAAGCGACGAGTGAACGAAACGTCACAAAATATTTGGTAGCCTATAATCATCGGCTATGTTCACACCTATTGCCCTTTAATCAGATATTCAGACATTTTGGACTTTTAATTCCATTTATATATATTTGATATTGATACCCGTGGTCCGACTTTAAAGAACAGGAGGCGCCGATGGTAAGGACCATTTTTGCGATTTTAACTCGATTTTATTTCCAGCCTGTTTTCAACAAACACTTATTCAATACCTTAAGGAACGATACTTTGCAAATGCAAATTCCCTACAATGTAAGAGTAGAATCTGAGGAAATAAATATATTATTAGCAAAAAATACTTAAGTCTTTAGTAAGAGTTTGAAGTGTAGTATTTTTTGCTAGTAATTTATTTCCTCAGATTCTAACGACACTTTTGTTTACTGGCTAGGAATAAATTGAGTATCAAGTGGGAATGTAACACTGTTTTTAAAAACTTTTATTCAACCTATGTTAGTATGTATGTGTATGTATGTCTTTCCGGTTCAAAACGTGTACTCGAATTTTAACTCACTTTCTTTTATCCATCGATCTGAAATTTGGTACCATTGCATAACTCTGGCGACAATATCTGTTTCTGGTATTACATGCGAAAAATTAAAGATGGCGGATGTAATATGGAGTATGGGCGTTGCAAAGAATAATCAGATTAGGATGACGGTGAATACGCAGGAGTTTTAGGTGGCGGAGATGACGATTTTGATATTGAAAATAACTTGTCGATTATATGTAAAATAACAAATTCAAAATGGCGGCTGCAATATGGCGCATGGATGTTCAAAAAAATGATGAAATTAGCATGAAAGTGAGTACACAGGAGTTTTAGGGAGCGTAGATGACGAATTTGATGTTAAAAAAAATACATTAGTAACAGTGATAATTAAGTAACAACAACACTATTGTAAATCCAAATAAAAAATTTCCAGACTAAAAAGTATAAAATAAACACATGATTTTAAAATATTTTTTTTATTTGCATTTTTATTTAATATTGTACTTAGTTGTGCTTTACCTAATTCTCCCTGAGCCCTATTATCGCTGAAGGATTTCGACCCTTAAACATGTTACTATCGTTGAAAATTATGTAATGTGACCATCATCACTTTGAAAGTCTACTCAATCCTTCCTTTCAAAGAAGTTTTAGTGCTTTTAACAATATACACAGAAAAGTGTGTAAATTGTCAGACATATTCATAGTGCTTTTATTTCTTTTGTAAACTTTTTCCATAAATACGTTACATAACGTAAAGCTGGATTTGATCCAGGTTGAGAGAATTCTCCTTTATAAATGGAACAATAATTAATATTGACATTAACGCTCACGTCACAAGCCGCCTAACAAAAGCAAACAACGATGACGTGAAATATTGTTGAAACTTCCATATCTCACGAGTGTATAGGAGTTGTTAGATAGGTAATGGATTACGATCATCATCAATTAATTCAAGTTAGCACACACAATGATCAGTTCCATGCCAATCGGGATGATTCGCCCATATTACTGCATGTTGTAGATATATACGCCAGATTAGTACGTATTAGTTCAAAGGAATTGATTAATTAGTAGGTATGGCCAGAGGCGTCTGCTACACCAGGACGAATGCATGAGAACTGAATTGGAATAGAGCCCTTTCTATATACAAACGTCAGAGGTTACAGGTTATATTTGGTAGACTGGTATTGGATGACAGAAATAGCACATTACCTACGGGGTGCGACGGTGAGTACACATGAGTGTAGAGAACAGCCGTAGATAGGCAAATAAAAGTAACTAATTTGGAAGAACTAGAATTAGATGGTCGTCCCTAAGACGGATACGGACAAGTCACTTACCACTGATTATCGAGTATCTCTATTGCCATCTTTTCTAAAATTCAAGAACATCTAGTGAATAATCAATTAATTTATCATTTAAATAGTCATCAGATGTTAAATAAATATCAATTTTGATTTAGAAGCAATTGTAATATGACAGTGCAGCTTTTAATGCACTGTAAAGAATATTAATGCATGCTTGGAAGATAAACAAACACAGTTAGATATTTTCTGCGATCTGTCCAAGGCCTTTGATTGTGTTGATCATCAAAAATGGAATATTGTCATACATGGCAGCGAAATTAACTAGTTCAAAACTTATTTACTCGAAAAACAGATGTGTCTTGAAATATCTAAGGGCAATAAAAACGCATGTTTACATTATGCTGCAGTTGAGAGTGAAGTTCGGCAAGGATCTTTTCTATGTCCAATATTATTCTTGATATAAGTATATTACTTGGTATAGTATCAAATTTCCTAGAATTCAAACTTTCATTATTTGCAGATGACACGAGCACAATAATACAGGTAAATTAGTAAACAAAAGCACAACTAATTTCGTACATATCTGCAGTGGAGCAAATAACAATAAATTGAATTGGTCGGAATATCTTATCAACTTGAAAGCAAAATTAAGCAATGTTATATAAGTCACCTTAAAAAGACGTCGACTTTGTCTTAGCAAAATTAGGTCATTTTGCATACTTTCAGAGTATGCGGCATATGGAATTGTATTCTAATATTTTGAAGCTACACTTTATAACAGGAAGAGAATAGCAATGTTTCTTGCCTTCTTTTGTTTTGTACTGCGTTTCAATTTCTAATTTAGTACGTTCGTGTTGAGAGTTCTACTTTGATCCTCAGCAGACGTAGACACACCGTAGGACGCTCCCGAAGAGACCGCAAAAAGAATCGGTTAAAGCTCCGTTAAACTCGATAAAATTTTAGTCATTGGTAGAGCAAAAAATTCTGTGTAAAGTGAAGTGTCGTAATAGAAGAACAATGTACATACCGAATTAGTAATTGAAAATTACTGGTAAAGCATTTGTTAACAGTACCAAAAATAGAGTAAAAACGTGTAAGTGCAGTGCCTTAGTTAATGGAAACAGTCCGATTTATATCTGGGACCCTATCAAGTGGTTGGTTATTAGTAAAGAAGGCTGAACGCTAAGTGTCAGGTAAGCGATATGTGTTTATAAAGCAATATAGACATATTAGCTATGTTGTGACTTGAAAATAATAAGACTACAACTAGAACTGTTTTTTGAAAGTGGAGTGTGGGAATCCTACAGAACCGAGAGGGATACTGCCAACAAATATATACACATGGACAAAAAAGATAAGTTCTATTGGTGTATTAGTTTATTAATTCTTACTAATTACATGGGCACACTGTAAGAATGCCTAAGAAAATGCAAGTGCAGTAAAAAAAATCTGAATTCAGGGGTACGTAGAATGGCCAGAGAAATCGAATGGCGCAAACTAGAAGTCTATAGCTTTTTTGTTTCCGAGATAAAGCCTCGAGAAGTGCGGAAAAAACAGATTTTTTTTTCTTCCGATGACTTTGAGCTGCTCTATCTTGGAAACGAAGGACCGCAGGGATGTCTGATTTGCGCCATTCGATTTCTCTCGCCATCCTACGTACTCCTGAATTTTTTCAGATTCTTAGCTACATTCTCATTTTTTGGGCAATTTTTACGGTGTTTTTTTTGAGGTTAGGAAAAATGCAAGAGCCAATCGGGCAAAACGGACATCGGATTCGTGGTCAGCAGGTCAAAATCTATGGGAATACAAAAGTCGGCCTTCTTGTACTCGACATTTTTTTGTGTTTGTGCGTGTGTGTCTGTTATTATTAAGACTAATTGAATTTTTTAAAATTAAAAAGTATTAACATAAGACAAGTCCCACAACAGTAAGGTTTCGACTAGCAGTTACCACATGGTACACATATTGGGCTTATTTGCGAGTACAAAAATATTTCTTTGGTCAAAGTAGTTGGGAGTCTGCTCTTGACATACGTAGCGTCCCAAAAGTTCTTCTAGATCTCTTTTTTACTTGCAGATTTTACTTTTTATTTTGCTTTACCTTGGCTGATCGGTAACAGGGTGTCTCAAAGGTTCGATCGGGACTCTTGCATTCCCACTGTAAATGGTTATTTACCTGCGGAACATTAACCTAAGCTTCTTAAAGCGAGCTAATGTAGGTGTTGGCAAGCAGGCGGAATGGATGCACTGATGAAGGACGTTGAAACGAAAACACAAATTTCTGGAAAACATGAAACCGTATCTGAACGCAAGCGAGCAGGAGGAGGTGCAGCACACTGCTAGATTCAGAAACGAAAGACTCAGAAAAAGAATAAATAGCAGATGATGATAGAATGAAACTTAAAAGAAGCATCTCACAAACACCAATACTTCCCATCCTATATTCCTACCCCATGCGTCACATTGGGTGTCGCTGCTGGTAACAAGCATGTCCCATATTCAAATCGGCGTATGTAGCCGGTCCGGCGGTATATAAAAACACCCAGATTGGGTGTCCGGAAGTATCAGTAATGCCTACCATATGCTGGCTAATCAATCAATCAATCAATCAATCTAATTTAGTACGCTCGTGTTGAATACAATAAAGATGCTTTAAAGATACCGGAACACTTCATATATGTATGTATGTATTTATTACATATTAGGGATTATTTGTCTGTCACAGTTTCATTTATGTTTTGGGTAAGTCTGGAATAAATATATATTTATTGTTTGCTATTAGCTCATGACGCTACATATTTAGAAGTAAAATGATTAACTATGAATTTGTGAAAAATTCAATTTTTCCCTACATCATTAAGTAGGTTTTTTGTTATTTTGTAAACTAGGCATATTGTCATCACATATTTGAAGTCGGTATCAGTATTGTAATAACGGTAGAAACTAAATGTTTACTTATATACTTACAGAATATACTTATTTTATGTCGAACCAGAAAATTTTAATAGTGGTAGAAATCGATTTTTATCGACGTGGTAATTTAACTTTATCGCATATACGTATTCTTAAATAGAATATCAGAGCGCCTTTTCCTAGAATATCAAAGGCATTCAATCACTTGCACTTGGTGGTTAATATGTTCCTTCGTGTTACGATGGATGCACGAAGCTTCTTTCTCGCTTTATCGCCGACTGTTGAGGTCTGATTGTGGCTGAAATAAGTTTGTATCCCAAGCGAAATTTACAGGAATATTCTTTAAAGTAAGGACTTTAATAATGATATAATATAAAGATAACCACATGTTCATGCAGTGAATTTCATTGTTTACGACGGTATTATATCGAGAATTTTACTGTATGAAATAACTTTGTGTAGAGATATAAATGAAATGCAGCGAGTTAAGGCTTCCTAAAAATGATAAAAACATACCGTAAACATTCTTTAATAATGTATATATAAATTTTATACTATGGGAACGGACATTTCACTTTGTTTTCTATCACTAATCTATTCGTACCGTAACATGCACGTTACTGGCATTTTGGCAGGTTAACGTGCCATTTTCAAACGATGATTCAATTTACATAAACTAGAAAACAACAGGAATAAACCAAATCTTAGAAAATACAGGATGACCCAGAGCTAAACGTTCGGCATCGATTTTTCAGGTTAAAATAAGACTCTTTCCATCTATAGAGTTTTTCCAAAAATACACCACCTCCGAGCTAGAGCAAAAAGGGAAAAAGAGAGAAAATAATATATCGTCCATTGAGAGTGCGCATAAAGTATATTACGTTTACAGTGAACGCTCGTTACCCTTGTAGTCCAGTCGACAAAGTAAAAAATACACCAGAAGCTCGCAAAAAATGTTATCTGAGATTTTCGTTCCGTAACTGTTAGTGCGAGGATTAAACATCACAAAACCACAAAAATCTGTTCTAGGGTGCCGCACAACCCCCTAAAAAAACCACCCCTTCGGTGAAAAAAACCTTATTCTGCTGATAACTCGTTAACCGTTGAAGATATAAAAAAATTGCTCATCATAAAAAAGAAAGCTTGACTAATTGCCTAAAAAAAGTCCTTTTGTAATTTTCTTGTATATGCCATGGTTTTCGAGAAAATCAATTACAAAAATTGCAAAATTTGTAGTTTTTAATGCGCGAAATTTCGCTTATTTAACATTTTTTGCGCGCGGCCTATAGAAAAAATCCTTGCAATCATCGGGCCATTGGAAATGATAACACCATACATAAAAAAAAGTTTTTCAACGTTTTCAACTTTTTCCGGACTCGGCTTCGCCTCGTCCCGAAATAGCACGATCCGCTACATCGCTGTATTTCCACCTTAAATGAAAACTGGCAACTTAACCCCCTGTGATATATGCAACCCATGTTACATTTGCGTATATCAGCCGTTGCATATACGCAGTCTCACTCGACCGCGGCACCGCTGTATTTCCACCTTGAATGAAAACTGATAACTTGACCCCTTGTGATATATGCAACCCATATTACATTTGCGTATATCAGCCGTTGCATATGATAGTCTCAGTCGACCGCGACACATTACTTTCAAATAAAGAGATATTATTATTGTCACTCAATTTGTACAACAAACAACGTATATCAGTAAGTTGCAATTCTAACACATCATATATTTGCAAGCAGGCACCTATTTGTAGCATGATGTACACTTTTGTGTTCTACCGTCAGCATCGCTATACAAATTTTAGGTAATCTCCCGACACGGTAGGTAATGTAATTGGCAAGCGCAGCAGCCGAATCGATAGTAGCGCGGCCTTTTCGGCAGCTGTGTACAAATTTTTGCTTGAATAATATAAAGTCATGCATTTTCAGTCTGTGACGTCAGACGCGGATGTTATGTAATAAATTTAAGTAAAGGCAGGTCAAATTTTAATTCGCTACTTATTGATTAATCAGTAAACATTAAAATCAATCGCAAAATAAATCATCTGCCAAGGATATCTTCGAACAAAAATAATTTAGTGTCATTGTAAGTATTGGCCAGTTTATTAGCATTTTCTAGCTCGAGCAGTGTATATGTAGATGAGCGTACAAATATCAGATGCGCAGTGGATTCATAAAAAATAAAATCGATTACAACAAATCTCAAGAGTAAAAGGCTCACTGGTCTTCTCTCTACTGTGCCGCGATACCGCTGTCTTTTGACCTTGAACAAAAATTGGTAACTCTACCCCATATACGAAAACATAAACATTTCCAATGTTAAAATTTAATTGCTCGAAAACCAAACAAACTAGGAATAAAAATCAGAATGGGTTTTACAGGAGATATAAAATACTCTCTTGTGTTGTCATTTTTGAGAGCTTCTGATATTTACTAGTATATAAAAATAACAATATAATATAGTTATCACTTGATTTTTTGTGCATTTAACTATTCACAGGCCCATAAAAAATAACTAACTAATATAAGTTATAAATGCATCTTTTAGTTTTAGGTAGTACCAAGGTAAAAATATCAGCCCAATTTCCCGAGTGGCATCCGGCCCATGCTTACCCAGCTACACTCTTTCCAATATATGAATCACTAACTTCAGAAAGGGGACATGTCCAACTTTCCATCAAATCGAAATTTTTGCATATTCTTGTATTAGGTGACTAAACGCATGTTTACTGCAAAAATGGGACTTGTTCTATGAATACACTTGACACTGTGTAAAGATTAAATTATGGTTTACTGGAGGAACGGGACATGTCCGTGAGATGTCCTCTTTCTGCGGTAAACGTACCACTTTGTGAAGAAAATGAAGACACTCTTGGTATTTGTATGGACTACATGGCTAATGTTTCATTACCTCAAATGCCCGTACAGGATCTACGCCAGCTTACAGTATGCACATTCGGAATCCATCATTTAAAATCCAAACAAATGACGTGTTACGTATATCACGAAGGCGAAGCAGGAAAAGGGTCAAATGATGTGTGTTCTTTTCTAAAACATTATATTGATCACGAAGTGGGTAAAAAAAACTGCACATTTTTTGTGATAATTGTTGTGAACAAAATAAAAATAACACAATGGTTTGCTTTCTAATGAGCTTGGTAGAACACAAGAGATTCGAAGAAATACAAATTTATTTTCCTATGAGAGGACATTGCTTTATGCTATGCGACCGTGACTTCGGTCTAATTAAAAGAGTGCTTAACAAAACTGAAAGATTCTACATTATTCAAGAATACATTGAAGTAATCTGCAAAGCTTCGAAAATATCTCAAAAATTCTTGGTGGTGATAGTATCTCACGATTTAGTTTATGATTTTAAGAACCGGTGGCGTGAGTTTTATAAAAAAAACTTGCCTGAGCAATGACTCTTATGGAAAACAAGTCCCCCAAAGTCAAAAAAAGTCATTTTCTATTTCTTCGTACCACCATATTACCATCTCTTCCGCTAAAGAAGTTGTTTGCCAAGACTTTATAAACTGCTTAATTTCAAATAAATTCCGATTGAGAAATACTACAAAGAATATAACTCAACCCACAAAGAAAGTTTATCTGGAAAAGCTACCCATTAGCAAAAAAAAGATGGCTCACATAATGCTCATTACAAAATTCATTCCGGAGGCGTATTCAGCATTTTGGCAAGAAACTACTGCTTGGCAGACTATTGACAGGGAATGCGATGATGAATAGATTTTTTTTTGTTAATTTTGAATCATAAACTTACAAAATAAATGTTTTTTTTCATATTTTCTTTTGATAACGTTTCCTTTACTGCAAAAAAGTGACATGTCCTTATGTCAAAATTGACATTTGAGCTAAATGACAAAACAAAAATCGTATAGATCTTATGCTAACTTATAGCTGATGTCATGAGAAATGTATTGCCAAAAATTTGGATGAAAAATATAGGTTTTATAGAAGGTAGAAAGTTTCTTTTACTTCCTGAACATTTCTTGAAATGGCACATGTCCCGTTTCTGAAGTGAGTTCTATGATTATTTACAAATTTGTTACAAATTTATATTCAAATTGATTTGGTAGTGTTTCCAATGACATATAATGATAAAAAACACTGTAAATTTGTGCACCAATTTCGTACGTAGGAAACTACATACGGTATAAGGTATAAATAGGTTTTCAGAAGAGAACGTTAATGCAAGTGGTGCTGATAGCGTTACTGATTGTATGTGAATTCTTAGTTTATTACATTTAAAAACACGATATCTTATTTCCTAAAAGCATGTTAATTTATATTGATATTGCTCTTTCAAGAAATATGTAATACATACTTTCTATTCCTTCATCTGATGAATTAAAAATTACTTGCACTTATACACATTTAAAGAATAATTTAATGTTTTAAAAGCGTTAAAGTACACGCAACGGACGCCGATTCTGCGTAGAGAGTACGATATAATAATGGATGAGTCGAATATTTTTGAGACGCAGTGTACAGTCAGATAACGTTTTCTTCAACCAATCAATGTGAAGTTTAACTGAAAACCAGTAAAATATTAACAAACAAATTTCAGTGAAAAAACAGAGATAACTTGTCATCCAGAGCCTTGTACATATCGCTGTAAATCATTTCCAATATCATAATAAAGTGAATGCGCAGGCAAATGGAATAGATCGGTAAACTGGTAAACTGCGCCCTCAGATGGATCGACGCCGACAGCTGCGAAATATCCAAACAAGCTGCTTTCGTATTTGCACAGGGAAATCATGTGGGTGGATGTGTGGGGCACTATGGCCGTTGGCACATATGATTACTTTATGTCATTCAATGTACCGGCTGCCGCGGACCCTCGGGAAATCTGCCACGTAAAAGGATTTGATGTTTCCTTTGGTGCGTAACGGCAAAAGACCAAAACACGTCGCGTAAGCATTTTTTAACGCGTCTCCTTCTACGTAAGTCGTTTTTCTCGCAAATATGACGGCGAGGTTCTGAATTAAATCTAGAGATTTCCTTGAAATATTATGTTCCCGGTTACTTTTATATCGTGCCTGTGAAAACCGGCTACAAGGGCATCGGATTACTTATGTTTTTTCAATCTAGGTTTTATAATAATTTGAATATAAATGCACACTCTTGCAAATACACATGAGTTTATTTACAATGAGTTACAAAATACTACACAATAAGTTAACAGCTGCATGGACTATAATTATTCTAATGCCAATAATAAAAAAGTTTGAAAATAGGAATGGGAAGCATAAGTAGTATTGCATACAAAATTATGCATTCTGTAAATAAAATCATGAAACTTACCATTTATTCATAGTTAACCAGCAATTTTAACCGTTGCAGACATCGACGGTAATGCAGTGAGCTACCCTATTGGCAAATGGCAACCAAAATAAGTTTTCAACATGTAACTTTTAAATTGATTTGAATTGATGCTCATTTTAACGCTTCCTAAGAAAAATTTTGTAATCACTAATGATTACAATTTTTTTTTAATCTTTAATAGTTTCGCACAGTTTGCAAAAAGTGAAGCTCAAGTTCTAAAAATGATTTAAGCGTTAAATATTTTTTATTGTGCACAATATTTCAGAGTTAGGAAAGAAAAAGAATAATTTCATCGGCTGCCCATTCATATGTCTTAAGTTGTATTTTTAGCTTACAGTTCTCTAATGAATCGCTAACCAAATGGAAAATATCAGCTTTTAGTGATTTTATCGAAACAGACAGTCCAGTTTTCAACCGTCCAATTTTTTCTTGGCCAAGTGGAATTTTTTGGCATAAAAAAGGTTATATGAAAGGCAGACATCTGGAATGATGATTGGAAAACGTCAATCTTCAAACCACTACATAAAAAGGGATGGACAGATGTTTGTGATGACTATAGTTTGCTGGCATTATCACACTCTAGTAAAGTAGTACTGTATATTCTTCATTAAAGACTTCAGCATTATCTGATTTGGCAAATACCTCCTGAGCAAGCAGGCTCTGTTAAGGGACGTGGTACTAGAGAAAAAATTTAGAACTTTTGTCAACTCATTGAGAAGGCGCGAAAAACTCCGAGGTGGATCCTGATCGCCAGGGAAGCGAAATCCTCGCACCTCTGACTTTGACGCCTTCTGGCTTGCTTAAAAATTACCTCAGATCATCGAGCGGCCCAGCATCGGATTCGAAATTTAATTGGGCTAGTTTCCACCATGGTTCACCGAATAATATATTTTTTTTAATTAGGTACCTCAAAAACTGCACGCGAAAAAATGCATTTTTTCGATGCACAAGTGCAATTTCCCATTTGTATAAGATTAAAATAGATAACAAATTGAATCAATGCATCAAGGAATGTATTAGTTTGGTATGCAGGCTTTTCTGTGTAATTGACAAAACTCTTTCTGTTCTTGAGCTTGTCCAGCTTGAGGCAACCATACACAAAAAGCTAGGTAATTTTATATCAAATAAATAAGTGCAGAATATTTTATTTGTATATCAAAATACTATATTTCTATGGTTAAATTATTCTATGCAACTTAATGACTTTTCTATTCACGTTGCTTAAAATCAGTAACTACAATGTGGTCAAACCCTATACAACTCATTTCTTGGAATACCTTGCCTTGGGTATTTTCTCATGTGACATTTATCATACAAAACCATCAATCGATGGCTAGGGTCTCTTAATATATGAGTAAATTTAAAAAAATACAGTTAGGATGCTGTGTAGAGTAAAATTTCGGTTATTACGTTTTTCTTTCAGTAATTTATGCAAGTTAGTACATAATTAATGAACACCACAACGCAAGGACGTAAAAAATTGACTTAGGTGATAAAACGTGCGTCAAGCGTAGTGTTTGGAGTTTTGGTATTTATGAAAACTAATTAAATATCAAACAATCATGTATTAGTTATACAGTTTTTACCAAAACTTAATCCAAAATAAGCCTATACAAACAATGTTTTTATTTCATACAATTTCCCCAGAGATAATCCAAATCATTTAGGTTTTCGAATAACAATACGTAGTAAACCTCATTATACAAAATTAATATATTGAGAGATTTAATATGTTCTAGTAGCTAACAGCTAGTCTATTATCGATTTACCGTCAAGCTAGTATATAGATTTTGATTGTTATCGAGTACACATAAATCATCTACGCATTATGGAATGATAAATAGAGATAAACATTTTTTTTTTCATTTCGATATGCAATGGTTCCATCAGTTTGCTTTAGATTTTAATTTGAATTTCCATGTTTTATTTAAATTTATACAAAGGATTTTTTTACATCATCCACGTTCGTTGTGTTTGAAAGGTTTTAGACCTGTGGCAAGTTTGATACAGCTAAACTGAATGTAACGAACGTATACTTCTTTATCAGTAAACTACTGCCTCATATGCAATAAATGGTTTTTGTTTTAGATGGGTAAATATGAAATAAAAACACTGGTCGTATAAAACTGTATTTATTTTGTACAGATATCAATCAATATCCTCAATAAAATTTACAATGGATAATACAGATTAAATATTTTTTAATCAAACATCACATGTATTCAATATGATGGGATACAGAACTAGAATTTCATAATCAATCACGCCTCCTTAACAATATACTAATTGTAAAATAACTCATGTAACGATTCCAGACACCTAATTACTTTTACTTTATAGTTTATAAAAGTTAAACTAATTCGTACTTATGATTATACCCCCATGTCGAAAATCAAGAGCCACTATTTTTAATATATCGTTTGTACAAATGAACGAGTATCTGACAATTTTCAACGATAACATTCGTTAGATTTTTAATTTTACATTTTATTTTAAAATACATTTTTAGAATGTTATGTAATCTGAACTAAAAATTCACTGCGTCATGTCATTCGGTTAACTAGACATAATTACCCAATATTGCATTCAGTTAAAAATACATTTTGTTATGTTACATTTTTACTTTAAATACTATAAGAACCGGTTTTTCTGAATGTATGTAATATATATTGATAGAAGTTATCTATCCAAAAAATGGTGAACGGTACGACGATTCTTGAAACTTCTCTTTGAAAATTGTTTCACTTTCCTGCCTAAGTACTCCTATATTTTAAAATCTTGATGTTATAGTTATTATCTTTCAGTCAATGTCCGTACCATTTATGAAAACCTCAATTAAGTTGGACCAGTAGCTTTAGAGTTGTAAGGCATGCAGACACGAGACATACAAAGTATCCCCCATAAGAAGTAATCTAGTGGCGTCATGTCAGGAGAACGGGCAAGACACTCTATTGCGCCGCGTCACAGACATCTCCTTCTCACTCAAGTGAATTAAAAATTTGATTCAGTGAAATAAATATCGGTGCGCTATAATACATGATTAGGTAAATTCTTCATTTTTAAAACTAATTTTAAAATAGTAAAGTAACTTTTACCATTTGTTTGAAAGATTTATATAGCTAAGCACACAACTATAGTGCAAAGTAAGTCTTTCTGATACAGGTGGCTTAGCATAGTGGATGAGACACAAGTGTAACACTTCACGAGTTGCATACTTAATTTTTTCCACAAACTTGTAAGTGATCTATAACCACATTTTGATTTTGGAACACAAAATTAAGAAATTCATTCTTTTTGAGATCGGAATGATAAATCTTGTACAATTTTTAGATAGCTTGAAACTATCGAACAGTAGACGAAGACATGAGATGAGGGATATTTTACATTTATTTTAAATAAATTCTAACTTTGAAATGAACCAAATATTTTGTTTGTCACAATTATATGCCAATTTTTTATTTTGGACCAATTGCAGCAACCTCCCATTTTTATGGGTGGGAAGGTAAAAAATATATTCAATCACTTAAAATTGCTGTCTAGCAATAATAACAATAACAAAGGACCACAACTAACAATGAATTCTTAGCATACAAGCAATAAAAATATTGAGATTACAATTACCCTGTAAATTAAGAATCTATTATTTACTTATCTTGGAGTTTCTAGAAACTGATTCGTACAATAATAAAAATTACTTTAAATAATATTTTAATTTTCCTGCTAAATGTTATTAGTGGAAAATCTGTCATATTTGCAGTAAAGTATTAAACAACTTGATACAGTTATAGTAGGGGGAATTTTTGTAGATGGCGGTCACGTGTGCTCTTTGTCTACTTCCATAGGGAAGAAAACCTCCCAATGTAGAAGACTTGTTAATGTTACTTTTGGGACAAATTAGACACTTACAAAATACAGGACGGGAAAGTATTTCTACTTTTCTACTTTCTGCTTTTATTTGGTTTATAATTATCTCTTGGAGTCATGCTGAATGTTACTCTAATAATATTTTTGAGACATTTGAAACTATACTAGCACATAGTAGGTATACCGGAATGCAGGATTTATCTGATGTATTATTTAATTGAAGAATAGCAAAATAAGCCTAATTTAACATTTGGTACTCGATATATATAGCTTTCTCTTATGTTGTTATTAGTGAATGTTAGTAGGAATTTGTAGTAGTAGGAATTTTGTTATGCGTATCCAAAGTATGACGAAGGTCTTCTAAATAGAAATTTAGAAAAGTAACATTGCTTTCGTTTAATATAACCATATTGCACTGCTACCAGTCATTAACATTGTTTAGCTCGGTTTTAACTTATTTGTTCATCCGTCTACAGATTAGGCAACTGAGCAATCTATATCGTCACCGTACATTATAGTTATATCTTTAATAAAATTAGACAAGTTATTAAGGTACTAACATGAATAATAAGCACCCAGAATAGAACCTTGTGGAACTCCCAAGTGCATTTTACAATGGAATTTACATTATTATATTTTACTTTATTTCCATATTTTACATACATGAATGTATCTATTGTAATAAATTACTATTTATATCGAGCTTTGATAGTTTTGTTAAACGAATGTCTTTATCCACGGTATCAAAAGCTTTAGATAGATCGATTAATATAATTGCTAACAAATTATTCTCTAACATTTTTGTATACAACGTCCAAGATACAGTTTCTATGGATTTTCTCAGCCTAAAAACGCGTTGCGACTGTAATAATATGTGTCTATGTAGGAACTAAGACTAAAACTTTCTATAGATGTCTTCTTAGGATTTCGTTCAGGTTTTGTTAAGATTCTTCAATAAAATAATATAAATATGTTATTAAACTAAAATATTAACTTAAACAGATTTTTGCCCAACGCGTAATACTACGCACGCAGTGGAGAAAATCTCACCCTATGCACTCAAAGTAGTACTTAAAGTTGCACTCTTGAAAAATTAAATTAGTTCTTAAAAAGTTTTGAGCACCTATTGGTTCCTTAACAAGTAATCGTAACATATAGCCCTCGTGTTTCAAATTTTATCACATTAAAATGTCTACGGCTTAATTATGTCTGGAACATTTGCTTTCTAGTAGATGCTTTCATGCATAATAATTTAATATAAAATCAAATTACAATGCACTCAAGCAGTTGCTAAGCAAAATTTTCTAAGTAACAAGTCATAAACATATCAAGAGATTAAAGTACCACTCAGGGCGTAAATTGCTGATGATTAAATAGCAATTCATACCAAGATTTTTATTCAACATTATATTTTCCTGGATATAAGTTGCAACTTTCCCTCGCATACCGAAGGGAAGTATTGTAATCGAGAAAAAACCACTCTCCGAGATTATTTCGGATTTTCACGTTTCAGATTATGTAGATTACGAAAATATAGGTTTTTCAATTCCGTCAGTCTCTCTGTCTGTTGGTGCATTAACTAAAAAACTACCTGACGGAGAACAGTCAAATTTAGTAGGTAGCTGACGCCACTGCCACCAAAGAAATGGTTAGACTTTCACCAGAAAATATACAGGATTAAATAGGGAATAGATAAGATAGGATAGTAGGTAGCTGACGCCACTGCCACCGAAGAAATGGTTAGACTTTCACCAGAAAATATACCGGAATAAATAGGGAATAGATAATGGAAAAAAACTCTTTTCAAAATGGATGGAGGAAAAAAATGTTTTGCTTTAATTTAAAATTTCCACGTTTAATGACATTCTAAACATATTTCAAAAAAAAAAAAATTGTGTTGAAAATTTAAAAAAATATATTTTTTTTCAAATTTTTTTTACCACTACAACAGAATGGATTCAATAGATTAAATTAAATGTCCATGTTTCGTTATATTCTAAGCCTATTTCAACAAAGAAATGTTTTGTAACTGAAAAAAAATCGAACATTTTTCCCCCACCACTATACAGTAGATGACGGAAAAAAGTTATTAGGTTTTCTCTGTAATAATAGGGCTAACTACATGGCGATTATAATTCTCATATGTCATCTGTTAATTAATAATTTTTTACAGTGACCGTCTTGTATGAATAAAGAGAAAAGTTCTGTGTAAATACCTTTACTGATTTTTTTAAAATATATTTCTGCTACTATAATACATTGCTGACAAAATCATTTAGTTATTGCCTACACCTTCTCCCATAATTTTAATATTTGATATGAAATTATCTAATACTTCTATATTATGTACTTCTGGGCCAGAGCTGGTTATAGTAATATAGAAGACGAATTTACATGTAGTGGAGTAAAACTAAAATTTCTAGGGAATTGTCTTACTATAGCAATTTTTTTGCTGAAACTTGTTGAAAACATTTCAAGAAGTGTAGTGAAAAGTTTTGGACTAAATTCATGTGGCGGAAAGCTTTTGTTTAAACAAGAGAATGTTCATAATTCTGTTTCTTCCTAGTTTTTCTTAAACATCTCTCTTAAAAAATTTAAAATTTAGTTTTGTTTATACCACCACAAAGAACATAAGAACAACTATAATCTGAAATAAAATTTTTTGAATACGACTTGATGACCGCAAACAAACGACGATTCGACTTTCGATTTTGCAATTGTTTTTTAGGAGTTATTGTAAACCTTTTAACTTGAAACTTGGCTTGATGGATTAACTCCACAAGGGGTATACTGTTCTAAAGTTTCGTTAGAATATGTGCATTATTGTTCAAGTTATCATCAACTGTTCCAAAATGGTCTCCCTGAAATGTCTTACTAATGTTTTACGACTTGGCATATTGACCAAAAAGTTTCGGACAAATCTAGTTCTTTTCGCAATTTCATTTTGAACAATTCGTGTCTCTTTCTTTTTTGCAATACGGGTTACACAACCAGAGATATTTAAGAAAAACTGCGAAGAAACAGGATTCTGAACATTTTTTTGTTTAAACAAAAGCTTTCCGCCACACGGATTTAATTCAAAACTTTTAATACACTTTTTGAAATGTTTTCAACAAGTTCCACCAAAGAAATTGCTATAGTAAGACAATTCCTTTCTAGGCAATTCAGACCATTAGATTTACGCCACTAATGAACCCGCAAAGTATAGTAAATAAATTTTCAAAATATTTCAAGTCCGCATATCTACAGATAATTAGAACACCAGTGGCGAAAAAGAATCGGCACACAAACTATTGTCATGCTTACAGTTTCAGAGGCAAAAAAGTTACTAATGTGTGAAAAGTTTAGACGAAAATTTACAGCTGGTCCAGTTTTGTTGTTACAGACTGTATTTACGTCCTTTATCATATAATTTTAATGTATCTTTAACTGTTTTTCCTAGCCTGTCGAAAATATGGCCTATGCAAAAAAATAATTCCAAAGAATATATAAAAATTAACCGGCCGAATTGCCATAATTAATAATTTCTCTAAACAACTCGAATTTGTTCTCTATGAATATATGTTCCTAATACAGAAAATAAAATATCAGCTAATCATCATGGCGTCATGTTAGGTAAGTCCATAACTACAAATTTGTTATATTTAGTCCAGTGCCTCTGTGATGTATTGGATGGAGGTGGTCAAGTACGTTATTTGCATTTTTCTAACGCGTCTGGCACACTTGATCATAATGTCCTAATGAATAGATTGACAAATTTTGGATTATCATATGGGTTTGTATTTTTCGTTACTTCGTATTTAAGCAATATGTCCATTACCATGGATACATGTTCGTCAAATCAAGAGTCCCTCAAAGCTCAGCTCCCGATCACTTTTATTCAATATGCGTATCAATGATATAGCTATATACTTAGAGTACTCGCACCTACTGAACGCTGATGACTTAAAAATTATTACAGCGTTAACTGCTTTAGTAATAGTGAATTGTTCACGTGGGATTTGGAAAATATTTATAACTGGTGTTGTAAAAATAAATTATTTATAAATGTTGTAGTAACCTTGTCAACATTATTAGTAGATATAGAATAGAACTTAACATGTGGGTGTCATTTCTGATAACAAGGTGGCTTGTCTTTCATATGAATATCATTACATCTTGCGCGTTTAAATCATTAGGATTCATTATAAGAAACTCGAAAAATTGCACGAACCTTAAAGCTTTTATTTAATACTTTTCAGATGAAAACTTGACTATACAGATATAGTTTGGACATCTCTTTATATTAATCAGTTGGAAAATATTTAGAGAAAATGTTTAAAATACTTATTCTTCATCAACAGATAATATTTATCCATCTAGTGGAATTAGCACTGGTGCTTTATTAAATAGTTCTTCGCCTAATTCTAAACTCATCGTCAATTATATGGAATCGTAATTTTATATAAATATTAAATGATAAACTTGACTGTATCAACATATAGTAACATCTATTGAACCGCGTGTACCTTCTAAATCAACACGACTGCGACTCCACCAAACATTTCATATCAAAGCTTCGAACACCATTTTATCAATGTACTCTCCTATTAATGCCATATGCCGGAATTATAATCAAATACAGAATAACATTGACATTTTTGTAGTAAAGTTGAGGAATTTAATTCGATATACGACCTAACATCGTACCTACCTTTTTTATCATATAATCTTTGACTGTTAACAATGCGATTCTGTACAATTTTTCAATTTTTTTTTTCATTCTCATTCTATGGATTATATACTTCAATAACTGTTCTTAAGACTAAAGTCATATAACTTTCTAGCAAGGCACAGGTTATATTTAGTTTCATCGATTATTTAGTATGCAGCGTAAATACTTCAATAAATGCAATTTTGTAAATATTTTATTTCTAATATTCTTTCTAAGCAAATAAAAATCTCGGATGCCTTTATATCGCTATAAGTTCTGTTATATAACTAAATATTTCTCAATAATGTCGATTTTTAATACGACAATATCTAATTTAAATGGATAAGTATCAAGGATATGTGTCGAATAAGTTTGTGCCTGAACTACTTGGCGCTCATTTAAATTTCATTATAATAACAATTTAGTTATTAGACGTTGTGTTTTTTTTTTGTTATTAGAATTTTCTCTCTTTCACTTTTGTCTTGTTAATTTTTAGGATAATACATTTTTGTTTATTTTTCGGACAAAACCTATTTTCATCATGGAACGACATGTTATTTTATGTGACGGCAACTGTTTATATCGCGCGATTTCCCATTGTTTATTCAATATTGACGAACATCATCCTGAAATTCGCATTCGAGTCGTTGACAAAAAGAATGAGAATATTGTGAAGGTTTTGTTGTTGGAGATTTATGAAAATTTGCTATTGTTAAATAGTGAATATGTTCTGATGATATTAAATTGTATTACCTTAGTCAGTTGTTTCCTAATTATTTATTTAGGGTATACAAAGGCGATAATAATGAAAGCTTGGATTGAATTCATCCGTCAACAATCAGATAGTGTATGTTACTTTCCATTCCCACCCAAAGGAAGTGTTGTAATCATGAAAAAAATTAATCTCCGAGATTTCTTCGAATTTTCACGTTTCAGTCGTACAAATTACGAGAACTATCCCTATCAATTCCGCCAGCCGGTCTACGCGTCAGCTGGCGCTACATTTTCAAAACTGTTTGACGGAGAAGTATAATATTGGGTAGGAATACTTGTCTCCATTTGTTTAGTGTACGTAAAAAAGGCCATAAAGACCGGCCGTCAAAATATCAAAGTTGATACAATTACCACTGACAAGAGTACTGCAGAGTCGTTCTTCAAATTGTTGCGTATTAGAATGAACAAAATAATACTAGATTTAAAAATCATGTTTTCGGCAGAAACGTAATGACGATTCTTGCAAATTGAAAAATCTCACTCTGTATGCGTCAATATAGGGATGTCATTGGTGGATGCACTGTCCGTCCTTCGCCACACTGACAGATAAATTCAAAGTACACCTCTGTTTATCTTATTTGGAATCTAGTTAACACAATTATCAACGAAGAAAGCTACTATACTTTATTAAGAACTTATAGGGTGGCCACCATAAAAAATAAATTTTAACAAACGAAGGTGAAAATAAAATTTGAAATACAGTTATCACTCTTGCATAGAAAAATGTCTGATATTTATCAAAAGCACACTGAACAAAAAAGAAAATTAATAAACAGAGCCAAATAGAGAGAGTGAGAGAGAGTGTGTGTGTGTGTGTGAGAGAGAGAGAGAGAGAAGTTTCTTGTGCATATCCGACGAAGGATGTATATTTGAAAATGAGAATAAGTTATGATACTCCTTTGTTTTTATAAGAAAAGGGATGGGATCATTACGTTGGATCAGCGCAAATGGTAAATACAAAAGAGAGACACTGAAGAATAATTTCTGAAATCCATTTTTAAATTTTGCATTAATAACTAAATAAAACACACTACTATGTTTTCTACCACTATGTATTTATAAAAATTGCGACTGCAGTTTCGACTTACAAAGCCATTGTCAAGCAGTGAATCAAAAATGACTGATTTACAAAAATGACAAAAATATTATCGACATATTAATAACAGAAAGTCTATCAGCTATTAATAAAGTCAAACATGAAGAGAATACGGATATCACCATAAGTCAAATCAAACAACACTTGAAATCTACCAAGTTAACATCCAAAACAACAGAGACACGTACAGTGAACGCTATAAAACGTAAAATAAAAGAAAATAATTTGGTACTCAGCAGAGCAGATAAATCTAACGCCACAGTTATCTTGCCAAAAATAGAATATGTTAATAAAGTGCAGGAATTCATCCAGTCCGAGGACATAACAGAAATAAAAAACGACCCGACAAAACATTATCAAAGTAAATTAAAACAAGGTCTCTCGAATATTAAAGCAATTTTTTCTGATTATGAAAAGAGGAGAATAATTAATATGAACCCAGTGGCACCAAAACTATATGGTCTTATTAAAAATCACAAACCAGGGAACCCCATTCGACCGGTTGTTTCGTACATTAACAGTCCAACCAGGGACCTTAGCATTTCCCTGAATGATATATTCAAGAACATAACTAAATTCTCATCAGACAATAGCCTAAAAAATTCGACGGAATTAGTTGAAAAATTAAAAAACATTAAAACTCCACAAAATTCTGTTTTAGTCTCATTCGATGTAAAAAACATGTTTTCTAATATCCCGACGGATGAATGTCTACACCTCATCAAAAACCTTTTAGATACATGCAAAATTAACCATATAATCTCTTACGAAATCTTATCAGCCCTCCAGATCTGCCTGTCACAAACGTACTTTCAATTCGGGGAAAAATTCTACTTACAAAACTCAGGCTTACCCATGGGCTCTCCACTTAGTCCTCTCTTAGCGGATATTTTTATGATACACTTAGAAAAAGAAATTCTAAATTCTACGTTAGGCAAGAAACATATTAATTTTTGGTATAGATATGTTGATGATGTTTTGGCCGGTTTCAACGGTACTACCAGACAACTGAACAATTTTTTAAATTATATTAATAACATACACCCGAAAATACAATTTACATTAGAAATAGAGTCAGATAATAAAATTAATTTCCTAGACCTTACAGTGTCACGCATAAATAATCAATATACTTTTAAAATTTTTAAAAAACCAACATTTACAGGAACCACAATTCCTTACGACTCATTACACCCATATCAGCAAAAAATGGCAGCATACAATTCTATGATACACAGAGCATTTTCACTACCTCTGTCTGATGCGGATCTGAATGAAGAGCTACACATAATCGAGGAGATTGGAGTTAAAAATAATTTTGGTAAAGATGTCATTAGAAAGTTAATTAACAAAATCCGGAAAAAATTCACTTTTCAATTAATATATCCAAAAATAAAAGAAACCACAAAATGTACTTACACAACAATTACCTACTGTGGCCATTTATCCGAAAAAATAGCTAATGTTCTATCTAAACACAATCTAAAAATAGCTTTTAAATCACAGAATAAATTATCAAACATATTATACAATGCAAAAGACCCAACACGTAAATTTAACAAATCTGGAGTTTATAAGTTAAAATGTACAGAGTGTAATAGTATCTATATAGGGCAAAGCGGTAGAAATTTCAAAATACGGTATCAAGAACATCTTAGATCATATAGGTTACAGAAAACTGATTCATCTTTCGCGAACCACTGCCTCGAAAACAACCATAGTTTTCCAGAATTAAACGACATTGAAATTTTACATTTCTCAACAAAAGGCTTTAAATTAAACGTTTTAGAATCTCTGGAAATTCATAAACACAATAATATCAAGGATTATAATTTGTTAAATGATCAATTAGATCTGATATATTCACCTTTATTTACAGCCGGCAGACCCATAATTGAATATTCATAATTAAGTTTATTATTGTCATCTACCTGCCTAAGCCCTTATTGTACCTATCTATCCAACCAATATTGTCTATATATAACATTTCTGTATAATTGTAAATCAGTCATTTTTGATTCACTGCTTGACAATGGCTTTGTAAGTCGAAACTGCAGTCGCAATTTTTATAAATACATAGTGGTAGAAAACATAGTAGTGTGTTTTATTTAGTTATTAATGCAAAATGATTAACTACCACAGAGTAACGGCTCCTTCAATCCATTTTTAAATATTCACACTCAGTGCAATCTCAACGGGGTTACTTAATTATACTTTAAAAATCCAAAAAGGATAGAATTATACAAGAGATTGTTGTATAAGAACTTTTGGGGTAATAGAATTTGCTTGCTTTTTTATTGCTCATATTCAAAACTCACTTGTTACAATAAAAGGTTCAAGTAATATGATAAATACGTAAAAATAAATATATCTACACTATAAGTCTTCATCCGAGTTAAACTTTGTGTCATTTTCACAAAAATGCTTTTAGCAGTCTTGATCTATGGCATACAATTTTCTTACAAATATTTGTTAAAAAGAGAAAAGAAGTTTTTTGTGTACCGACACCATAAAAGTGCCCCTGCTTTAATTAGCAGCATTTCGTGGAGACATAGAATGGGTAAGGAAAGATACTAAATAACTTTCCACAAACACTACAATACTGTAAAGTACTTCAGTAACAGTGGCATGCTAAGGTTCCAGTTCTTTTCAGGATAGAGTAGTAGGGCAAGAGAGACATAATTTTGCCTGGAGAGCTATGCGCAAGTTTTGATATTTGGCATTTTAATAAAATGACTTTCGTCCTTATTTTAATTGTTTGAAAAATGTACTTCATTTCCTCTATTTTTTTATTGCTTTGGTTTTTGTTCGCATGAAACCACGCGACAATCAAGTGTGGTATGTGGCATGCAAAAGACAAAGGAATCATCCTGCTTTTGACTCTATAAGTATTATTATAATTTAATATTTAATAATTTCTTTTAACATATTTCTATATAAATATTGTGCTTGGTTCAGGTATTCAGGTTCCAGGTTGCAGCCGAGAAGTCATCATCTCAGAATGTCGCATAGTGCAGAAATTGACAGAGCCACTTTACTACTTGTCACGTGAGTTCTAATTTTAACACTTATTTAGTTAAAAATACTTAATATTAAATATTTTGCAGTCCGGTCAAACAGAACTTGATGCGGACTTTCCAAAATGTTTACATTTTCACTTGAGCCATATTGGAAAAATTGTGCCAAAAAGAAATTTCAATATCTCATTTTCTACTTATTTTACGATAAGAACAGTTATGTGGTACCTAAATTAAACCATATGAGATTTATGTTCATATCGCTTTTTCTTAAAGTAGATAATTTCGGCGTGCGCCACAAATCCTACTTTATCACGTGTATTAGCAAAAAATATTCATTTTCCCACTAGAACTAATCAACATCCACCAACGACGAATTTGAGTCCTTTTCTTTGTTTTCGATAGATCAGGTTCTCTGAATTGTTGCCACTAGAATCGAGTAAAATTTCATATAAAAATCAAACTCTTCTTATGACTCATTCAAGTCAGTTTTCTACTCGAATTCTTCATAAAGAAGCTCGAGGACGGTCCCCGTTTCCTACACGTTATTGTTGTCTTCTAGTCAATCTTATAAATCTTATTATTATCACGGAGATGATTGCGATTGCATTAATTTATTAGATTACTGCTCCTAACATAAAACTAACCTGAGAGCCACAAATATTGCGGACAAATTTATTTTAGGCGGCATTTTTCTAAAATGCTGACGCAAACACAGAAGATGCGACAAAAAATAGAAATTCGAAAAGACCATCTCAAAAACTATAAAAGTGTCAAATATCAAAACTACGCAATGCTGTATTGGCACATAATTCCTGGAATATAGGTCATCTTGGGCATAAGTTAAAGGTATGTATACTCTGAATTTTTTTTAACAAGACAATAATATATGATCTTGAAGGGGGCTGGAACCTTTGGTGCGACGTTGCCTTTGAAACAGATTTATCAAACACTTGAACATTATACTCGAATATTGACACTCGATGCGTACTTCGAAAAGCACGTTGGCGTCATCGGGAGACGATTAAAACTGAACCAAGAGATTCAATCATTTCCCATGGTTAAGTAAACGCGCCTCGAATATCAGTATTTGAGTGTAGTGTAACTATTTTAGAGGCAAGGTACCTGTGTATGGTGTAGAAGCTCGAAAAAATAGTTACTATTTATATTTCAGACAGAATGGAACCATATGTTTTCAAATTTGATACTATTTTATCACTACGGAATTTTATTATTGCATGAAATAATTCAATTTGGAAGCCGAGGGAATGAATAAGAGGACCGTGTTGCGTATTTCTTGATAGGGAATTAGAATCGGTTTATTTTTAAACCGTCTGGCATATTTCATTCTTAGAAAAAATTGACTGGATCTCATAGCTCTGGCAATTCGCGCTGGGCACTCAGATTTTGTAGTAACTAGACCTCCAGAGCGATATTAGTACGAGATTTTCAAGAAAATTGCGTCTGAGATTAGATACAGTTAATGTTTTTTTCAGAGCACATGGTTACCGACCCTTCCCATATTTACACTAAATCCTGCTCGTTAAAACTGGACGTCTTTTTTATCTCCATTCATTAATCTATGTTTTATCTTGTTTTTTTTCGTCCTAGTTAACCGACATCTTAATTTCGTATTGTCACAGGAAGTACGTTAAGACGTAGAAAAAGAATTATTTGTTTCTAGAACAGAAAATTCTTTAGACCAACAATTATTAAGTTTATAATAAAATCTTACAAGCTTCAGTTTTAAAAGATTATTACTGCATAATTTCTTTAAATTTAATATTTAAAAGTATCAACCTATGTGAATTCCAATATATATTTAAATTAGACATTTTCGTTTTTCCATATCAAAATGATTTTCGTTGTATTACGTTATGATGTTTGATTAAAATATTCAAATTAAATATTTAATAAGTAAATCACGAACATTTCTTAATTGAAAATCTAAGTTACATTCAAGACAAGAATTTTTACAAAACAGTACCATTACTTTGGGGTTCTTTTAAAAATTTCTGACAAAAACTACAATAACATATACAATTGTCATAAACAGTGATGACTGTTGGGCAGCAGTCAATACTAAATTATTGTTAATTATCTCTGTTAATTAACCAAGCTGAATTTAGTCACATTGTATCAAACGTGGTCAGCGATATTTCATGCCTTTAACGTAAATCTTGGGCTATATATTTCTAAGATGTTAACTAATCAGTACATAATTTTCTGTTTAATTTACATTACTAAAACTTTGGCTCTGACATATTATTACCGAAAATATCACCATTCCTATAACAGAAGATTGTTAACAGTTATTATTCATCAAAAAATTCGGACACAACTTGATACGGCATATATAAATAGTTAAACCACGGATTGCATCCTTTCAACTCAGAACAGCCTTACACACAATTTATCACTGAAACGTATCTGACACTAAACTTGCACACGATTAATTAAATCCAACTTATGTGGAACCACTTGAGGTGTCACCGTTTCCCACCTGACCAGATATAGTGTAGACCACATGACTTTTTTCCATTATAGGAAGACTATCTTCCTTCTTCTTCGGCGTGCAGTGATAAAGAAATTCGCAAAGCTCGTAGCATAAGAAACACACTCCTATTATAATAAATGTTTCCATAACTCTCAGAGCACCAAATATGTCAAGTATGACAGTATTCGCGTATTACTCAGGACGAACACGCGACGTAAAAATCTCCTGAAAGTTCGTGTGACGCTGACCAGGGACGTCGTGAAACTGCTGAAAATGGTCCAGGATCAGGATGCTGCGCGATAAAGGCCGAATTAGTACGAAAGGATAATATCATGGAGCTTTTCGAACCCGACGTGCTCTCGTAATTATATGTGTTATGGAAAAACAAACATATATTCAAGGCAACAGTATATTTGCTTTGGTGTTAATTGCAAATATGTTACGTATCAGTAATTTGAAATTGCATTATATATGATCGAAATAAAACTGAATCGGTAACAAATATACTACTAGCTTCATGAGTTCATTTAATTTAGCAACAAAATGCATCAGTTACGAAGATCACGTACGTTTATGTTTTATCTTAGATTTTACAAAAAAAAAATTAATTCGACGATTGAACATGTTCATGAAAACCATTTTATCTTACTAGATTTTCTACCACTTTCGTTATTTTGCCTAATATCAAATAATGTTATAAGTAAAATAGTAATACGAAGAGTAATAACGATCACCAACGATATAACAGAACAGACATGGCGTCTTCGTTTTAATCAGCACGATTTCGCCGACATATACAGCGTGTCCGATTGAGTTCGCTATAGGTGAATTGGACAAAAAATGTTCGAATTTTTTTCATATTTGGAGTTTCACCCCTGCTTATCTAAAAAGTTATTTTGGGTGTACTTTTGCTTTTTTTTTTTAATCACGTAGGCCATGACAGTTAAGCAAAAACGAATTTCTTGTTAGGTAAAGTACCTTTTCTGTAAAAGATACAGCAAAATGTTATTAAGGAAAGTTATTCAGATTAAAAAGTTATAGTCCTGTGCAAAATTTCAAATATATACGCCTACTCTGATGATTTTGGTTTTTTAAATATATTTACATTTTACGGAAAAAAAATTGTATGTCGGTTTACTAAATTGTTTGATATACCAAGCGTCTAGAAAAAAAAATTTAGTTATTCATTTTTATTGTGAAGCAAAAACACATTGTGATTTAGGAAACCAATGAATACAAACGACAATTAAAAAATGATAATTAAAAAACTACTATAGGTATCTAGAAATAAACATAAATATGTCGCGTCATTATTCAAAATTATTGCCACTAACTTCAACACATAGCTCTAGTCTAGCTTTTAGTCCTCTACCTACGTACATACCGTTCAAAATGGAATAAACTGGATAAAAAGCCGTTTGGTTTTCATTTTAACGCTCAGGGACGTCAAAAGTTTCGATCGGCTTCAAACTTTCAGAAAATATACCTACCTTTTGTTGAAAACAAAACATCCTGAAATTTTGGTGCCCAAATATTGGACCTGGTGGACACAAGTGAATTTGTTATCTGAAATTTGAATTGCTCGCCATTCTGTGCCATTATGTCCAAAACAGATAATTTTTCTCTTTCAAAATGTAGTTCTGGACGCCAACTTTCCGATGGCATTAAAAAAAATGTCTTTTAAAGTCATTTTGGCCACTATTTGGGCATTTATAAACCAAATGACAACAAATAGATTTTCTGGACCATTTTGAAAATATATTCGAAAAATTTTTAAAGGAAAGAAAGAGAATTACGAGTACTTTAATTTAAAAAAAAAGGTAATTTTCGCACATCTGAACTCGAGATATTTAACTATTAGCATTCTGGCCAATTGTTAATTAACACGTGCATATTTTTGGCTAATAGTAGAGCTGTACCATTTTGAAACATATCTACTTCATATGAGACGCCCAAAAAACATTTTTAACTTATAAAAACTAATTTTCAAGCATTTACACTTCATTATTGTTAATTAGCTTGAATAGCTTTTTTAAAATATATTGTTGTGATATGACCTTGTATTTATGATTTACATACAAAAGGTTATGTAATAGATTTTGTTGTATGACCGATACTGTGACCAAGATGCCTACACTTGTAATTTGCCCTTCTGATTCGCCAGCGTTTTTGTAAGCATGTGAGACCTTATGCTCAGTTAGTCGGTTCCGAGTTCTTTTACCTTTTTTTTTTTTTATTTAATATTTAATCTGTAATAAAACTTATTATTAGTTGCAAACAAGAAAGGCCACAAATAAACTAGAACAATTTAATGATTTTTCAATGGAAAATATTTAACATAAAATGGACATTATAAATTTATTTAAAACTTAACTAATTATAATTACTTTGGCCTTTTTAATTTTAATTGAATGATTGTTGCAACAATTTTAAGTATAAAAGAATATTCTTACTCTGATCAGAGGTCTACCCAAATAGTGAACTGAACACTCCCGTGTACGTTTCTTCGATGGTATTTCCTCGTATCTTTATTCTCCGCTAACTTAACTGCAATATGGCGACTTGATGTTTGTGTTGTGGATGAATCAACAATGATTATTCGCAGACACTATTTATTATTAACGATGCACTTCCGGATTATTTATAATTACCTCGTGGTAAGTACACGGTTTATTATTTATGGAATTATGATTTTCCAATATTTATTTTGAAGCACTTTACTTACATATAACAGGTTATGTTGTTGTTTAAAATTGAAAATTTATCAATTAACAAATATTATTTCTTATCTATCGTCTTAGTGAGAATTTACCGTGTTGCTAGGTATTTTAATATTATTTAATATTGATTGGTTACTTGCATGAACTTCATATCTTGGTTTGACGATATAAAACTTTACAATTATGATAAATTTTAATTATTTATAACTTTTTTCACGAGAACGCTTCAAAAGCAGCTTCTTTTAGCAACACTAGTTAAAGACTAAATTTTACCAAAATATGGACTCCCATTGGCTGAATTTTGACTTTTCTCAGGTCATGGCAAATCCTATTTTTAAAATCAAAATTGATTTTCGAAATACTTAATTTTTCTAACAAATCCTTATCTGTATCTCAAATCTGTAATTGGAAAAGCATTCCTTATGTTCTCCCGATTCCTTTGATACCCCATTTTTATCATTTTAAACCCTACTAATGTTTTTGATAAATTTTCACCTTTATGCACATAATTATCTTACAAGTATTTTAAAAAGAGTAATATTTCCATTGAAAAATAAAATTCCTATCTCTATTAACATGATTTGATCATTGAACATCACAAAAATACATTTAAGTAATAATAATGATATGAAATTTTTCAGGAATCACCTGTTTTTGACACCCAAAAAGAGTCCCGTGAGAAAGCTTTACTATCTCTACTATGTGTGAAATCAATCAGTGGACCTTCCTAAAGCCTTATTATATCAAACTGACTTCAAACTATACATGTTTATACAATTTTTGTACACAAACAAAGCTGGATGTACTTTGCACCTGTCCTACAAGCTATTATACATAATTAAGAATGTTCAAAAACACTGAAAACCAGAGGTTGTATGATATAAATCATCCATTGGTACGTATGCTGAATGTTTATATTAAGTTTATTGAATATGATCATTTTTTGATCGAATTTAAACACTTAACGCTACCTTCCGAGAGGCTTTTTCACTATGTTCTTATATGGCAGTTTGTAGGTTTTTTCACCTACTTGTATCTCACTATTGTCATTATTTAAGCTAGTTTAAAGTCTTTTTGTTACTATTTGTTAATTTGATAGCCCCTTATAACTATTTAATTGTCTTTTTTCTTAATTTCTAGGTTCTTCGTTCAGCTATTCATGGTCTCATTGGTTTCTCATAGAATTTATTCCATCTTAAGGATTTATAGACGTTGCATATTTTATGCGTTATATTTAATATCCTTTTTCTAAGGTTTGTTACATTTTATTTACTTATTTTAAAATTTAAATTTAACAGTTACCATATCTCTTAATTACAAATAATAAATTTTATTCAAGCCCATTTGTTCTTTCTTGTATTTGCTAAAAATCTTTTAGTTGTACTTTTATTTGATATTGTAGCCTTGTGCTGTTACAAAAACATGTAAAGTAGGTTTCAATGCCTCGCAAACTTGGCTTGTCGTAGTGAGCGGTATAGCGTTTTCCTGCTCGCGGCAACATGTCATTCCATCTATTTCATAATTTATTTTTAATAAGACTCTCTAGTGAATGAACATAACAATATATATCGAGATTACTCCTCGTTTTGTTGCACCGTACTCAATGGTTTCAGGCTAAGTTGGTAGTTAACGTACGTATTTAGGGAAATTTGATATCCTGCTAACTTCTCATTACAAAATTATAACCTTATTTTTCTTGACTAAGGTCAAATATCTGTTCTGTTCAGAGACAACTCTGTTTCTTTGTATATGTATTTCCTGCTATTTATGATCTTTTTACAAGATGCTAAAAGCTAAATATCTCGAGTTCAGATGGACGAAAATTTACTTTTTTTTTTTTAATTAAAGTTCTCGCAATTCTCTTTCTTTTTTGATTAAAATTTTTCAAAAATGTTTTCAAAATGACCGAGAAAATCTATCTGTTGTCATTTGGTTTATAAATAAATGCCCAAAAAAATGGCCAAAGTGGCTTTAAAAGAAATTTTTTATAATGTCGTCGGAAAGATTTTGAAAAAAAAAATCCATTTTGGACTTAATGGCACAAAATGGCGGACAATTCAAATTTTAGATAACAAATTCATTTGTGTCCACAAGGTTCAATATTTGGGCACCAAAAAAGCAGGATGTTTTGTTTTCAACAAAAGGTGTATTTTCTGAAAGTTTTAAGCCGATCGGAACTCTTGACGTCTCTGGGCGTTAAAATGAAGAAAAAACGCTTTTCAGTTAGTTTATTCCATTTTGTACGTTATATACGTACTTAAGTGACCCAAACTCGACGCAGATTTGTTGGAATTTTAATTGTGAAGGTATTTTTGGTTTGTAGTTTGTCCCGATTGGACCTCTAGAACTGGGGATATTAACCTTTTCACCTAAAAAAACGCTGTTTAAAAAGTAAAATCGTTCATAAAAAAAGCAATAAGCTTTGGAAGTTCAAAACTCAGATATGTACTCCTGGTGATACCCCAGAAGGTATGAAATCATAATATTGCTGTTACAAAACTATACACATCAATGTCCTTTATTTACTCCACTAACAGGTATAATTTTGAAAATATGTGATTTATAAACATAATATAATACGTTCCAGTCTAAAGTTCTAAGTTTTCAAAATCCATTTCGAGATTGTGATAAAATATGGATAAAGATTTTTTTGTTTACACCGATTATCAACCGATACCAACAAGCCAAATGTCGATCGCAATATTTATCGGCAATATACATATTTATAGACGTCCAAACTTCATAAACTTTTCCAATCCGAACGTACTGGAAATGTCCCTTGTTACTTTAATGTAGGAGCTTACAAAAATCTATAATATTTTCTAAATCGTGTATTTTATTTGTTTTTACTTATCTATTTAATTATTTATAATTTATTTAATGTAATGTAAATATTTCCCGTGTAAACTTGTAATTCAACGATTACCACAAAAATCCTGTCAGACATGATAATTTAGCCCTATATATAATCTGCTCTGATGCTGTAAAGACTTTTCTTAATTAATTAGATACGGATCTAGGTGCTGCACTAGTAGTGATTTTGAATGAATATTCTGATACTATTTTTGTAAATATTTCTGGTAGGTGGAGTGTTGCTGTCAAACATATTATTTTAACTAGTACTAGTTCTAATGCCGATAATGTTTAAAATACAAACAAAATATTTAGAAAAATATGATTATTCTAAAAATGTGATTTCCAACTCGATGATAAATCAAGCAAAAACCAAAAGAAAAGTGCATTTGACAACCCTGTAAATTAGAGGTCAATTTATATTGTGCCAATACTTTCACAATAATCTACTTGTGAAAGAATTGGTAAATTAAAATTAAAAAGACGGCGTGGCAGTTGCATTTGTTTCCCTGATTGCGTTTTTTTAGGAAATAAGGTAGTGCGGTAGCGTATGTTAAAACATTTTATAACTGCACTGAATATAATTATAGTTTTTTGGGGAGAGAGCAACTTGAATTTTTATTTTTAACACTTTTAGAGCCACTTTGTGTCTCAGAGACTTTTATAGATCACCCCAAATGAATTTAAATGATTAATTACTTTGATAACATATTGTTCATTGTTGGCACTAATGTTGAGGACAATATCTATCTAGTCATTACTATTGTAATTTTTTTGAATTTTAATAATGCTATTGATATGGCTTTGAATCTTGTAATTTAATATACATATTTAGCGAGCCTACTAAAATCACTGGCCGTAATATTACTCGGCTCGATCCCATTAATAGAGATAATGGGCAACCGAAAATTGTAACATATCGTTGTTTTAAGCAATTTGATTATAATATATTTCTACATGATTTAACCACTTTGCCCTGGTTAGATATTATTTGGGAACATAATACAGACAGGAAAATTGTATTACTCCATGCTTTTATATTATCACTTGGTGATTAACATGCGCCTGTTAGAAATTCTAGGGTAGCCAATCCTAAGGCCCTTTGGCTGCTATTAGTGCAGTAAAATAAGACAAAAAACGGGCTTAACTTCGGAATCCTCTGTAACAGGGCGGACTTTTCTCCATTCTCTTCTAAATTGTATCAATAATATATGATAAAAGTCTTCTTCCTAAAAAGTACCGCTGTAAAAGTTATTAAACATAATAGGTGTAATATTACGGTTATTCGCGAATGAATTTTAAAATTAAATTTTATCGAAAAAAACTACTTACGTCAATCGAAAGTACGGACGAATTACTTCAAGACAATATGTGAAAGTTCCATGTTTTTATCTTAAAAATTGTAGAAATGGTAGAGCTTTTACCGATTTCATCAGAAATCTCTTTATGTTCCGACTTCGTATATACAGACTGTCTATTTTACGAGGGCCACACCAAATATCTCGCTTAATATCTATTGTAGAAGAATAAAGTTTTAGAAACAGTTATCCCATTTTTTGTGAGCTATATTTCAGTAAAAAGAAATTTGAAATCCATAGCCTACTTTATGAGATATATTACAAAAACCTGAAAAATAGGAAAACCACAAACGGTTATAGCTTCCTTATTTGTGGAGATACGAAAAAAGTTAAAGGAATGAAAGTTGACGGCAAAGACAATAAGAATAATAACGTGTAACAAAAAAATCGAAAAATGCAGTTGGCTTTGACATACGCTATTGTGGAAAAATGAAAAATACATATCTCAAAGTAGGTCATGACGCCATTAATTCCGTTGTTTTTTTCTCATTCCAACGATATAAAACATGTCACAGAAATTTTAACCGATAGTGTCAATATTTAATATTTTACGAATACCACAATTCATATAATTGAATCGTAACAATCAGCTGTGCCATAATTAGTGAAAAACAATGTATACAGTTATTAATAAATTTGACAGATTGTCACTGTTGTATGTTGCGTTGTCGAGTTCTAAGACAAATTTTATATCAGTAATTATGGTGTACACCAATAATAACAAATTCGATATGACTAGCATTTATTGTCAGTGCAATTTTGACGCTGAGATGGCAGTCACGGTTTACGGAGATAGATTTCCAGATGCTCCGCAGCCAAATCGAACTATGTTTAGGAAGTTAGTTCAAAATCTAAAAACGCACGGTTCATTTTCAAAAAAAGTAGTAAGGCGAGCGCATGTTGCGGATAATGTAAGAAAAGTGAATAGAGTAATGAATTATATTAACCAAAATGAGGAAACCTCTTTGAGACAAATTCAGAGAAACTGTCGCATAAAAAAAGACAGTGCAAGAAAAATATTGAAAAAAAAACGGATTTCGATGCTACAAAATGAGGAAAGTTCAACATTTAAATGAGGGAGATAAGCCAAGGAGAGTAAGATTTTGTAGATGGTTATTAAATAAGAAAAGGAATGACGCGCTGAATGACGTGTAGCAAAATTCTTTGGTCGGACGAATCAAATTTTTCTAATAATGGATTTTTCAATAGAAATATGCATTATAAGTGGACACGAGAAAATACACATTGGTGCAGAGAGATTGCTTTCCAAGAAAGATTTTCTACGAATGTTTGGTTGGGTCTTTTAGGGACTAAAGTAATTGGACCTTATTTTTATGATGGCAAATTAACCGCTCGTAGATACCTTAATTTCCTGCAAAACGAATTTCAAGATTTTCTTTATGAATTAACAGTGGCAGAAAGATTAAATTATTCATATTTTCAACAAGATGGGGCTCCACCTCACACTGCTGTAATATGTACAAATTATTTAAATCAAGTTATGCCAGATAGCTGGATAGGCACTTATGGACCCATTCTATGGCCAGCTCGATCACCAGATATTACTCCCTTGGATTTTTTCGTCTGGGGTTACATTAAAGACAAGGTATTTCAAACTGCCCCTGAAAATATTGAGGACATCAAAACCAGAATTCGAAACACATGTGAGGCAATTACTCCTGAAATGCTCCAAAATGTAATGCGTGACGTGTCTCGTAGAGCACGTTTATGTGTCAGAATGCATGGTGCACAATTTGAGCATTTGTAGTTAGAAAAATAAATACACACAATTTCTTTTCAATATAGTAGTAGGTAGTACTGTTATACATAGTTTTCCGTTTTTTTCTTTGGATGTTCGTTTTGTACTTGTATTTTTATTTATGAGATATTTATTGGTTTGTATTAAATTGTAATAAATAATTACGGAATTATAATTATTATAAAGTGAATTTTTACTATTATGGCACAGCTGATTGTTACGATTCAATTATATGAATTGTGGTATTCGTAAAATATTAAATATTGACACTATCGGTTAAAATTTCTGTGACATGTTTTATATCGTTGGAATGAGAAAAAAATAACGGAATTAATGGCGTCATGGCCTACTTTGAGATATGTATTTTTCATTTTTGCACAATAGCGTATGTCAAAGCCAACTGCATTTTTCGATTTTTTTGTTACACGTTATTATTCTTATTGTCTTTGCCCTCAACTTTCATTCCTTTAACTTTTTTTGTATCTCCTCAAATAAGGAAGCTATAACCTTTTGTGGTTTTCCTATTTTTCAGGTTTTTGTAATATATCTCATAAAGTAGGCTATGGATTTCAAATTTCTTTTTACTGAAATATAGCTCACAAAAAATGGGATAACTGTTTCTAAAACTTTATTCTTCTACAATAGATATTAAGCGAGATATTTGGTGTGGCCCTCGTAAAATAGACAGTCTGTATACTATTTCTACATTCATTTTTATATTTGAAAATATAATAATCCAACAGTCACATGTTTCTTCTTTCATTTAAGCTTTGTTCAGCTCAATTTCATTAATTAAGTAGTTTAAAAGTTATAACAAATTTAGTGTAGCGCGTCCGACATCACGCACGCTTCGCGCGCCGTACTTACGTGTCGCTGTGTTCCATATTCGTGCGCTAAACAAAAAGATCTGGAGCCTATATTCTTTATCGTACAAAAAAACTTCATATACGTTTTTGATGTGAAATTTCCCGTACTTTCGATTGGCGTAAGCAGTTTTTTTCGATAAAATAAAATTTTAAAAGTAATTCGCGAGAAACCGTAATATTACACTTATTTTGTTTAATAACTTTTACAGCGGCACTTTTTAGGAAAGAGACCTTTTATCATATATTTTGGATACAATTTGGAATAGAATGGAAAAAAAATTGCCCTGCTACAAAGGATTCCGAAACCGATTCCTTATTTTACTGCACTATATAGTTAATAATGAAACAAAGAGATAAGGCCAAACAAAAATATAATATAATCAAATCTGACATTAATTGGCTTAGATAAAAAGAGTTCGCAATTATACAGGTTTCAATACAGAAGAAGAGAAATCTGGCTATATAAATTTTATAAATTCTGAAAATAACTTTTAAAGGCACTAATGCCCCTTAAAAAAACCGCTGCCTAAGGAATCACTACTTCCACATCCAGATTATTCGTCCAAGTCACTTTAAAGGAAACATCTTGACTATATTTGCACTCTAGTATGTGGAAATTATTGGTCATAGAATTTTAATAATATTTGGGGTAGATGTCATAGAAAAGTTTGAGGAGTTGGATTCTACCATATACGTTAAAAATGAAGTTTCTAGTTTACCGTACTTATTTTCCACTATTTACAACCTACCACCTCAATGGAGTCATCTCAATCAGATGTCACTACAATACATACGTGTACTAACTTTCAAGTGAATATCTCAATTTGATGTTATCAATCCCATTAATAATGAAGCGGAGGTGGTAGAGTTTGAAAAATATTAGAAAGAAATCTGAGGCCTTGGTTTCTAGTATATACACCGAATCCCAAATTTCTGTAGTCTTACCAGCTTGCTTTACTTATTTATCCCTATTTGCCCCTATTTAACCCCCAACCCTTCAACGGCATCATCTCAAATTATGATCTAGTTTCAGACGTCGTTATAATACATACGTGAACCAAATTTCAAATGAATATCTCAATTTTATTTTATCAACCCTTTTCATATTGGAGTAGGGGTGGTTGGGTTGAAAAATATTATAAGAAAATCTGACGCTGTGGCTTCTAGTACCGAATTTCAAGTTTCTGTAGTCTTACCAACGTTTTACTTATATTCCTCTATTTACCCCAAATTAACCCCCAACCCTTCAACGGAATCATCTCAAAATATAAACTAATTCCAGACGTCGTTATAATACATACGTGTACGAAATTTCAAATGAATATCTCAACTTTATTTTGTCAACCCCATTAATGGGGTAGGGGTGGTGGGGGGGTTGAAAAATATTATAAAAAAAATCTGAGGCCTTAACTTCTTGTACATACACCGAATTTCAAGTTTCTGTACTCATACCAGCTTGCTTTACTTATTTCCCCCTATTGACCCCTAAATAACCCCCAACCCTTCAACGGAATCATCTCAAAGTATAATCTAGTTCCAGATGTCGTTATAATTCATACGTGTACCAAATTTCAAATGAATATCTCGATTTTATTTTATCAACCCTTTTAATAATGAAGTAGGGGTGGTGGTGGGGGTTGAAAAATATTATAAATAATCTGAGACCTTGGCTTCTAGTACATACACCGAATTTCAAGTTTTTGTAGTCTTACCAGCTTGCTTTATTTATTTTCCCCTATTTACCCCTATTTAACCCCCAACCCTTCAACGGAATTATCTCAAAATATAATCTAATTCTAGACATCGTTATAATACATACGTGTACGAAATTTCAAATGAATATCTCAACTTTATTTTATCAACCCCTTTAATGGGGTAGGGGTGGTGGGGGGTTGAAAAATATTATAAAATAATCTGAGGCCTTGACTTCTAGTACATACACCGAATTTCAAGTTTCTGTACTCTTACAAGCTTGCTTTACTTATTTCCCCCTATTTACCCCTATTTAACCCCCAACCCTTCACCGGATTTCCTCAAAAAACAATCCAGTTCCAGATCTCGTTTTAATATATACGTGTACAAAATTTGAGGTCAATATCTTAAACCGTTCCGGAGAAAGCGTGCGGACAAAAAAAGTTACAGACAGACAGACCGACAGACAGGCAGACAGACAGACAGAAAATTTTTTTTCGCTCAAATTTAAAATCTCGACGTTTCATGACATTCTAAACCTATTTCACGAATAAAAATTTTGGAAATTTTTTTTGCGATTACTATACTTCCAATCCACTACGTGGATGTGGAAGTAATTTAGCACCACAATTTACAGAATAAGGTTCGGTCACGCTTGTTTTCCAACACAGAATTGGAGTACTTGACTCAGACATCTGTAATACATATGTGGTAGTACATGTTTTATCCAACACAGGCATAGAATATGGCCATTACTATGGTGATTTTTCCTACAGAATGTGAGGTATTACACACTAGTGGGAAAATATAAAAATAGCTTCCTTTAGTTTGTAAGCTCTTGACTCGCTTTTTAAATAAGCAATGAAATTTCCATATTTATAAATATCAATAAATTTATAAACATTTAAAGCTGCCTTCAGCTTTGAATATTTTTTCCACTCTGAAGAAGCTGAACCCTTTTTCTGTGCGCTACGAAAATAAGCCAGCATTACATCTTCATTTGCACCAGCAACACCTCTGCGAGTTCAATCGTTATATTCGCTGAACTCCCTGTTGTAAAAAGCTTGAGATTTTTAATGAGATTAAACGAATTTCATTTGCTGAATTTTTCTAATTTCTTCCCTGACATACCAATTTTCATCCATTTTTCACAACTGATGATTATTTTTTACCTTTATTTGTTATTAATGTGTATAAACTAATAAACAATAAATAACAATCGACACCATAACCTTCCCAATTACAGTCTTTACAAATATAAAAATTAATTTGTCGAATGAATTGTCAAATTTAAAAAAAATATATTATTCAAATACAATTTCATTAGAAGAAAGTGTTGGATACAATTTTGTATTGTACACGTGTGTAATTGCACATTTGTTACTTAAGAAAATTAGCTAACTTTCTCTTGCGTGAGTAATGTACATAATTACACGCTAATACAATAAATCACTATTCTTTAATAATTATTGTCAGAATCACCAATGCTAAGTTAACCAACTTAATTGACATCAATGTTCCTTTTCCCACGAATTCTACCTACTATCTATTGTCCCTTAAAAAAAAATGCAGCGTATTGATTAATTTTCTGAACACTATTAAACTATTACTTTAACATCGGTCTGCTTCTAATTAGGTTAGCTTCGTATTCCTTAATCGTCTTTCCTATTGTTATAGATATAGGTGGAGAGTCGGCTGTATAGATTTCCTATGAATAAGAAGATACATGAAAATCTTTATATGAGTGAGTAAGTACTACCACAGACATATAGGGAGCCACTTTTCATTTTTGCAAATTTTGCCCGAGTCATGGAATTCTGATGTCACTTCTGGTCACGATTTTTTGTGTCATCGAATACATGATTAAAACTTACGTCAAAATGTAGCTTTTGAGGTATACAATGACAAAGAGATTGTAGTGGGCTGCCAGGTAAAAATATACTACTTCCGATCCGCCATTTTGAATTCTTCCTAAATGGACATCAGATTCGTTATCAGCGATAACGAAAACCCCCGAGTTCCCACTTTCAGCTCAAAAAAGAAAAGAATACGAGTTTTCCGGAGAAATGGACTGTCATTCCAGTCGGCCATTTTGAATTTCGTAAATTGGACCTCTGATTCGTAGTTAGCGACCACAAAAACCGCCGAGTACTCATTTTCAGCCCAAAAACGAAAAAAATGCGAGCTTTTCCTGAGAAATTGACTACTTCCGGCCCGCCATTTTGAATTTACCAAATTAGACCTCGAATTCGTAATCAGCGCCCTCGAAAACTCTCGAGTACAGATTTTCAAGGCCAAGATATTCATTCTCATTTTCTCTGAAAAAATGGCCCGATTTCCGGTCTCCCATTTTGAATTTCCCAAATTGGACTTCAGATTCGTGATCAGCGACCCCAAAAATCTCCGAGTAACCGTTTTTGTCTAATCCTATGGCATATTGTGTATGATAGCAAATTTTTCAATTAAGTTAATTGAATTGGTCATTAATATTGGCCAATTATTGGACAAAAAATTAAACCAAACATTTGCGCCAAAAAATAAAAGATACTTGGTATAATAACGACGGATTTTCATCTAAATTATAAATTTTCTTAAGAGTACCTCAAGGTTCTATTATAAGCCCACCTTTTTTATCATATACACCGCAGATATATGAATGTCTACAAAAATTTTTAATGTTCAAGCTTATACCGATAATAGTCAAATTTATTAGTTTTAATAACGAAGATTATTCACAAACAAGTATTTGACCACACTAACAGTGTGTTAAATAATATGAAATTACTATCTGTTGAACATAACTTATAAAAAACTTGTAATAAATCACCTGTAATACTTTTAGGTAACAAAAATATATCATATCTAAATGGTGCTCCGATTCATATTGTGGATGTATGCGAGGATTTTGATGTTTCTCTTGATTCACTTAAGATTTAAGAAACACGTAAAGAACTGTAAGTGTTAAATTTAAATAATCCTCTAATCTCTAGTTTTAAGTCAATTCAATAGTGCGATTTTATTTATAGCACGTGCATTGATTCGCTCGATAAAAATAGCATTCGATAAATGCAAAGTTCATTCGGTTGTCGGTTTATTTATAACATTCGTAAATAAATATCATCATACTTCTTATAAAATTAATGAGAAGAATTGGTTCCGTATGATGAATAGAAGAACACATCATTTAGGAAATTTTGTACATTCTCTCACCTCAGTTCACTTCCCTCTCACTTAGAACTAATGCAACTAGATTAAATATTCATTCATATTTAAAGATAAATGTTCGATTCCACGTTATCGTTCGCATATTTAGGCGATCTTTTATTTACAATTACGTTAAGCTGTATAGCTCACCGTCTAAAAAAGAAAACTATTATCGACTAAACTCATTTTTTTAGCAACCAAACATAATTTATTCTTTATAGGATTTTGCAAACAGTGGAAAGAAAACCTATCTATGAGAACTAAAGGAAAAACTATACATACAAATATTAATGAAATCTTTGCATTCTTTCGATAACCTCTGACTTCTGGTTATGCTAACAAGTAAAAATTCTTATTTGCCATTCTCATTTTAACACTAGCATCCAACATAGTCCCCTACGGCTAGGCAGGTTAAACTAGTATCTACATGATCCCCTACGATATGTAAATTCAGTTAAAGATGAGAACAAATGCCTGAAATTAATTTATTTACGTACCTTGTCTTTAAAAATGTTTTTCATTCTAATGAATTACATTTTCATACAATCTCATTTAGTTTCTTGGAAATGCTTAGCCTTTGAAACGTTTTTCTTCCTTGTTGTTCTCATTTTTAACTGAATTTACATATCGTAGGGGATCATGTAGATACTAGTTTAACCTGCCTGGCGGTAGGGGACTATGTTGGATGCTAGTGTTAAAATGAGAATGGCAAATAAGAATTTTTACTTGTTAGCATAACCAGAAGTCAGGTTATCGAAAGAATGCAAAGATTTCATTAATATTTTTATGTATAGTTTTTCCTTTAGTTCTCATAGATAGTTTTTCTTTCCACTGTTTGCAAAATCCTATAAAGAATATGTTTCATTACTATAAGCAAACAAATAATAAATAATTCACTTTTAAAAATAATTTAGTTATATCAGCATCTGTTACTGTTTTTTTATCAAGAACCTAGTGTTTACTGAAGACGTATATTATATAAGTGACATTTCGTTCTCCTTCCTCTTGTCTCTCGGTTTTATACGTATTGTGTTTTTGTACCTATTCCAGTATACTTTAACTTGGCCGATACAAAGGTCGCTTCGTCGGCTGAACTAAGCTTTGTCGACATACTCGAACAAAGTTTTTAGGCTATTGCTTTAACAAATTACAAGACTCTGCTGACATGTCAAAACGCAATTAAATATATACGACCAGTAAAGATATATTTATCTATTTACCCACCTATTACGCACATGAAGAACTATTTGAATCAAGATTTCAACATTAAAAAAAAGCTTCGTCGTCGCGTCAAAGCTAAAATCTGAGTGTATACTTCTATTCACTTTAATACCATCAAAGCGCCAACATACAATTTAATAATCAAAAGTGGCAAACATTATTTATAGTCTGTTTTTTGCTAAAGCGATTCGGTATGAAATGGATGACACCTTTACGAGACAATGGCGTGTTTCGTAAACAACATTTTATTATTAAACCATCACTAGTACGCGCTTAATTTCTGTTGTTACATAAATGACATAATCAATGTATCACTCGTACTTACAGAATCAGCAGAGCATCGATTTTTTCATCACTTACCTGAAACAAAAGAGAATATTAAATATTTGAGTCCAAATAAAATCAAATTTAAGTTTGACTTATTTAACAAAATCATATTCATATTTCCATGTACGACGGCATCATAAAACAAATAAGCTAAACATTATACTCTGCAATTATTCAGTGAACATTTTATATATTTGGTTGCACAATCTGTGGGATACTCTTCGTAATTTTATCGCAATTAATATTAACTTTGGGCATTTCTAATTTAACGTTTGTGTTCAATTACAAAACATACAAAATAGTGCAGTCAATGAAGCAAAAAAGGTGCCTTGAGTTCAGAAAACTTTCTAACAGATTGAAATCAAATGAAACATTTTTTATTATATTTTGTATGCCAAAAATACAAAGATCTATATTATTAGAAGAGCTGCTTTTACCCTGAGAGTTAGGGAAATTGAAAACAAGTTTCGTAAAATACCCAATTTTCGTAAATGTTCTTCTTTTAACATTGGAAATGTTTATGTTCGTATATGGGGGTCGAATTACCAGTTTTCGTTTAAGGTCAAAAGATAGTGGTGTGGCGGTCGAGTGAGACTGTCGTATATGCAACCGCTGATATATGCAAATGTAATATGGGTTGCATATATCACAGGGGGTCAAGTTACCAGTTTTCATTTAAGGTGGCCATTCCCTAGAAAGAGACATCCGATAGGGAAATGTTTACTATTTTTAGCTATAACTTTTTTTTAGTACGTATATTTAAAAAAAACTATAAGAGTACCTAAGTAGAATCATAACAAGACTATTACTATGAATTTTCACTCAATAATTTTATTGGTTTGCAAAATAGCTCGATTTAAATTTAAAAATTGTGTTAATCTTCCTATTTATAGTTTTAAATCGAGCTATTTTGCAAACCACTGAAATTATTGAGTGAAAATTCATAGTAATAGTCTTGTTATAGTTCTACTTAGGTACTCTTATATTTTTTTTAAACACACGTACTAAGAAAAAAAAAGTTATGGGCAAAAATAATAAATATTTCCCTATCTGTTGTCTTTTTCTAGGGAATGGCCACCTTAAGGTCGAAATACAGCGGTGTCGCAATCGAGAGTGGATCGTAGCTGTTTCCGGACGAGGCGAAGCCGAGTCCGGGAAAAGTTTATGTTTTATGTATGGTGTTATCATTTCCAATGTCCCGATGGTTGCAAGAATTGAAAAATCCGTGAATTTTTTGAATAAACTCAAAAATGCGATTAAATTGAATTGGAAAGTTCAGTTTAAGCATTTAAGGGTTCTCGGGGTCGCTGAATGTAAATCCAATGTCAAAATAATTTTTTCAAAATGGCGGACATATTGATTAGGTTTAAAATAATAAAAGTTGTTAAAATCAAGGTGTTCAGACCAAATTCTGTACTCGGGAGTTTTTGGGGTCGCCGATTACGAATTTGTTGACGAAACTTGAAAATTCAAGATGGCGGATCCAATATGGCGGATATATGGAGGACATAAAGTACAGTGTGAACCTAAAGAAACGCACAAAATTCATATCTTTGGTATGTGTCATTTTTCAAACAAATCCTCGAACGGGTCGATTTTAATTTTGTAAATGCTACATTTTGCCACTATGCGAAAATTTATGACGTCATTGGTTTTTGAGTTACGACGCCATCATAAATTTTTTCGATGGAAACAGACATTTTTGTTTACTGTTTTTGGTGGTATATTCCTTTAGCTTTCTGGTGATATAAAAAAAAAATTACATTACCTGACCCATTCTTTTGGAAAAATGACATTTTATATAAAAATAGCTTACCTTTCGCAAATTCACGAGTAATGTTCCACTTTATTATGGCCTGATAAATCTTGTTGCCTACATTTCTGTTTTAACTAGCATGAAAATATTTAACATAAAAACAAAACAAAGAAAATAATAAAAAAACAATCACCTTAACAACAGAGAGATACAGGACTTATTGTGTAAAGTATCAATAACTTTCTTATTCCTGGCACGTGTTGAACCTCAGTTTTGTGACACTTATGAAACAGTGTAAAACTAGAGAATGCAATGCCACGTTTAAGTGAAAGAGAACGCGTAGAACTTTTGATGATGGTTGGATATGGTGATAGACTGAGAACTCATCAGGATGCACGTGATGTTTTCAATGCCAAGTATACCGAAAAGCAAATTTCTAGATTCCCTGTAAGTAAATTGGTTGTTAGATATGATGAATCTGGCAGTGTAACTGACCTCCCTCGATCTGGTCGCCCTAGCACAAGCAACGAAACCAAATTAAATATTCTTCTAGAAAGTGAGGAAAACCACCATCTTTCGACAAGGCAGCTGGCTTTAAATCATAACGTGAGTCAAACTTCTATTTTACGTCTATTGAAAAAAGAAAAATACCATCCATACAAAGTGCAATTAATCCACGAATTGAATGAGGACGATCCAGATCGACGCTTACAGTTTTGTGAACAGTTGATGACCTTGTGCGATGAAAGCCCAAATTTTTTAAAGAACATTTTTTTTTTCTGATGAAGCTACATTGTCTTTAAAGGGGACTGTACATCGGCATAATTGTAGGTATCGGTCACGGGAAAATCGTCACTGGACTCAAGAAGCCCATACATAGCCACGAGGTAAAGTAAACATGTGGCAGGTATGACTGGTGATCGTTTATTGGGACCTTTTTTTTAAAGAAAATCTTACGGCCGCAAGATATTTACAGTTTTTGTGAGTTGAGTTAGTGCCAGCCTTAGCAGTTATGTTTCCGAACAATGAAGATGAAGATATTCCTGCTGAAAACGTCTCGTTTCAGCAAGACCGGGCCCCACCGCATTTTGGGATAGCAGTGCGTCAGTTTTTAGATGACACATTTACTGGAAGGTGGATAGGTGATCGAGGTCGGATTGAGTGGCCCCCTCGTTCACCGGATTTAACCCCATTACACCTTTTTGTTTGGGGTTACTTAAAGTCAAGGGTGTATTTTAACAGAACGGATATCATAGAAGAATTGAAAGACAGACTTGCCTTGCAGATGAGTCGAATTGCCCATGAGATGATTCAGAACAGCGTGCAAAGTGTCTACACCCGTCTTGGTCAATGCCGAATGGTTGGAGGGTCGTAATTTGAGCAATGGAGATGATTTTTTTCTCACAATTACGTACATAAGGTATCAATCAATAAAAATATTTCTTTCCAAAAGAATGGCTTAAGTAATATGAATCACCAGAGAGCTAAAGGAGTATACCACCAAAAACAGTAAACAAAAATGTCTGTTTCCATTAAAAAAATGTATGATGACGTCATAACTCAAAAACCAATGACGTCATAAATTTTGGTATAGTGACAAAATGTAACACTTACAAAACTAAAATCCAAGATTTTTTTGACAAATGACACACCAAATATATGAATTGTGTGCATTTTTTTTAGGTTCACACTGTATATAATACAAAGGTCGTAGACTGATAGCAATCAGAAGTTGAATTTTCAACCATTCTGCCACATGTATGTAGCTACTACTATGGAGAGAAACGTCCGAAATATGAAGCGAAAACGTCTACATACTGCGCTAAATACCTCATATAATGGTCGCATACTGGGTCTGGCAGACTTTAGGGGGGTCCTAATTACTTGTAAATGGTTAATAGTAATCAGAAGTTGATTACTCTACCATTTTACCCCGTGTATCTATCTAGTCCTTGAGGAGATAAATACCCAAAACCTGAGGCGAAAACGTCCACATACCACAATGACACGCTATTATGTATAATGGTCACATATTGGGCCAGGTCAATTTGTGAGCGGTCCAAAACTGTTGGAAGTTGTTTCGGATACTTTGAACTTAAATGCGTACCTAGTTATTTCCACTCAGGTATGTAGTTCGTAGTTCGAGCGAAAATTGCCATGTTTCGAAAAAGCACCTTGTGGTCTCGCATTGGGCCCAGTCGAACATGGGGGGGTCTAAAATGGTTGGATGACGTTCGTACTTGATTGCTCGTAAGTTTCAGTTTGCCCCCAGGTACCAATCGTCTATGGAGTGTAAATCAAAAATATATAGCAAAAAAGCTCATTTTTCGCTACGAGACACCTACATAATGGTCGCTTATTGGGCCATTGAAAGTTGTTTTAAATGGATAATACTTGATGGCTTGACAGGTTTCTACCTCGTAGCATTCAAAATATATATTTAAAGGCCGTATAGTTTATTTAGGGGTTGGAGGGGGTAAAGAGAGTGTGGGGGGTTTGCTAAGTGGTAAAAAAAATGTCTGCGATGCTTCATAAAGTTGTAGAAGTACATTTTTATCGAAAATTTTATATTATAACAATAATTTCATCGAAAAACATAAAAAATATAATCAAGTTACACTTTTTTTCATTAAGAAACACATATTTCTTAAGTGCAATCGTAAAAGCAAACAGCTAGATCTTTCCTTTTTTCTCTTTAAAAAATATATTAAAAAGGTTTCACTCGACATCGATCTGTTAGAAAGTTTTCTGAACTGAAATGCTTCATTGACCGCACTAAAATATATATTTTTCAAATTTAAATAATTAATAACTTTTCTATTTTCGGCTATGTCAGGTAGACGAAAATCAACTTTCTTTTTTTAAAATTAAAGTTCTCAATTATCTTCCTTTTTGATAAAAAATTTTCAAAAATGTTTCCAAGAATGTTTTGAAAATGGCCTAAAAAATCCATTTGTTGTCATTTGGTTCATAAATAAATGCCAAAAGTGGCCAAAATTACACTAACACGTCAAGTGCTGATGACGTCTTAAGGCGTCATCTTCCTACTACACTTCAATGCTTATGACGTCTTTAGACATCATAACGCCCAAGGGCGTCGTGAGCAAAAAAGTGTAAATTTCTTAATGAGTGCCCATCACGCCTTTGGACCTCATGTTTTTTTGTTTATTTTTGCTTCCATTTTTTTTAAGATTATATTTTTGGCAACATCTGGCCAAAACCAGTACACGTGCAACAAAAAAACAAGCTTGATTAGCTTAGCCACCAGCTTATACAGGCCATATTATTACGTCAGCAGTCAAAGTGTTAAAAGACAGCAGGTACAGTCCCGACTTATTGGTTTTAGACTCTACCCATGTCCCCCTTCCACTTTAGGCAAACATCTCGATTCGAACATTTATTTAAAAACTGTATGTGGACACACATTGACAATATCGAAGAACATCACATTGAGACCGATATACCTAACAATAACCCTATTGTTAGCATAAACTCTTTCAGTGAAGATGAGGTCATTCGGGCTCTAAAACGAATTAAACCGGTCCTGATTCCATTCCAGCTTTTTTATTAAAGGATTGCGCTATCATCTTTGCATATCCTCTAACGCTAATTTTTAACTTAATCTTAAAAAACTGCCTATTTCCTGACCTATGGAAATATTCCAAAGTATGTCACATCTTCAAAAAGGGAAACAAGCTAGATATTGAGAACTTTAGACCAATCTCTGTAATTTGTAACTTCTGTAAAGTCTTAGAAATATTACTTCATGATAGAATATATCATTCAATTAACACCAAAATCTCTATTAATCAACATGGATTTATGAAAGAGCGTTCAACAACAACAAATTTATTCTGTGTAACTCAATATATTTCTGAATCCTTAGATAAACGTGGGCAGGTAGATGTCATATATACCGATTTCTCCAAAGCGTTTGATAGACTTGATCACCAGTTGTTACTTAATAAATTAGAAAAAATCGGCTTCTCATATTCTTTACTCCTTTTGTTTAAATCTTATTTAATGAATAGGAGTCAGTACGTTGCATTGAATGGGTTCAAATCGATCGAATTTGCTACCACATCTGGAGTTCCCCAGGGATCTATTCTGGGGCCCTTGTTTTTAACATATTTATTAATGACATAGTGAACGAAATTAATTTGCCTCACCTTTTATATGCCGATGATCTAAAAATTGTTACAGTAATTGATGAAATCGATGACTGTTTTCAACTTCAGACTTCTCTTGACAAAATAAACACCTGGTGTAAAGTAAATAAATTATTCATGAATCCTAGTAAATGTAACTTAATGTCCTTTTCTTTAAAAACATCACCTTTTATTTTTGATTACAGGTTAGATAATGTCATACTTCAAAGACCTATAAAATTTCGCGACCTCGGCGTAACTTTTGATAGTAAATTATCCTTCACTGATCATATCGATACCATTGTGTCTGAGGCCTCCAAAGCCCTTGGATTCATCGTTCGTACTAGTCGAGAGTTCACTAATACTGATACTCTGAAAATTCTTTATCAATCCTTCGTCAGATCGAAACTTGAGTACGCATCGCTAATTTGGAGTTCCAGTTATGATGTTCACAAGAATAACTTGGAGGCAGTTCAACGTAGATTTCTTAAATTACTGTGGTTCAAATCCGACGGTACCTATCCAGTGAATGGTTTTCCGCAAAGTAACTTGCTTGAAAGATATTCAATGACTACTCTTGAGGATAGGCGTACGTACTTTTCTCAAGTATTTTTAATTGCAGCCTAAGTGACACAAAACAAAATGTTCTAAATTAAATAACCAGTGAGTGTCTTTGATTTTCTTAATTTACTTTTAATCACATATGTGTATATGTGTATATATAGTTTTTATATTTAAACTTCCGCATGTTATTTTTTTTCTCTTTCTTCGTATCATTAGTTATTCATAGTTCGTACATTTAAGTAAATTTATTCTTCATTTTACTTTCTTTCTATGTTGTTGTATATTATGTAATTAATGCTTTGTATGCCTTTATTCCTGTTCTGTAATTGGGTATCTTACCCGTTGAACAGTGTATGCAATAAATAAATAAACAAATAAATAAATAAATATGGCATCACGCGGACATTTACAACAGCTGTTTTTCTGAATTGGATAGTTATCGTAATATACGGGTGTTCGGTACCTTTTGGAACGCTCTGTGTATAACGATGAAGGAGAAACTTGCTTAACCACCGAATACCAAACCATCCCACTGTAAACCATTTAAATATTAATGACCGTTTTATTTCATCAACTCGGAAGTTAATGAAACATAAAAATAAAACTCCATATTTTTCGAGTTGTTCCGTTCGAAGATCAAAGGGCTGAAATTGCTCACACAGCCATTTCCTTAGAAGACTTTAAACTTGCTTATAAATAATAAATTTTAGCGGAAGTTTTTAGTAACTGCAACATTAAATGGCTTATACTAAAATGTTTTAATGGAGCATTTTGCTACTACGTCGCAAGATACTTTAATAGAGTTATAAGGGGTTCCGAGTATTTTATATGAAATTTTAAACGAGTGTAATAAAATAATTGCAAACACAGAGGCGTGACTTAGTGAGAATGCCACTAACTTCAGCTACATTTTGTATTATGTAAGGAGTTTTATAGCATTTAGATCCCTTAATATCTAAAACTAATTTACTAAAGTAAAAGGATCATGATATAGTCCCTTCAAATTAGGTAAAATTAAAGAAATTTTCCCACAGCTATGAGACCTGTAAAAAGTGAAGCATTTGGATTGTCTAGACATGATTTTCACCCCCCGCAGTTCTAAAGAAGGGTGGTTTTTGGGAAATATATACATATATATGAATTTTAGCACCTTTTCACCTTTTTCTCTATTTTGAGGAAAGACTATGCATTTTGGTGAAAAATATCAAGAGAGTCAACTTGCAGAGCATAAACTTTTCTACAAGATTTTCTCCACTTTTACGTTTTTTTTTCGAATATCGCATAGTTTCGCCTCTAGAGGGTGTGAGAGAAAAACATATATAGACTTTCGCGCTCTCTAGCGGCGAAATTATGCAGAATTCGGACAAAAACGTAGACAAAAATTGTAGGAAATTTTATGTTGAACAATTTTGCTCTCCTAATATTTTTCACCAAAATGTATAATTTTGGCTAAAAATCTAAAAAAGGCGCAACCGTCTACATCTATATATTGTTCGTCACACCCTCTAGCGGCGAAACTGTGCGGAACTCGAACAAAAACGTAGACACAAAATTTACGGGAAATTTTATGCTCTGCAACATTGCTGGCCTGACTAGTGATGGACGATATATCGCGAACTGTGATTTAATCACTGATATTAAAAAATCACAAGTATGACTGTGAATAAAGTAGGAAGAAAAGCGTGACGTGATCACTACTTTCCATATATCAATATATTTTTGACGATATAAATATCTTGTCTGCGACCTTATGTATAACACGTAAAGCAAACGATTCCGTGACTTAACGATATTAGGTAGGTACGCGTTTCATAAGATAGACTGATCTTGCGCGTCTCAAACTATGTAGATATTTATATACTTATCTTTTTAATATTTTATTCACTGGCAATTGAAGGCAGGGTCGTGGCAGAACATTTCTGTTACAAGAACACCTTCTAAAACCATGCGTTAAAATATGTTTTTGATTAAATATACTAGCAATTTTATTGCAAATATTGAACATCCACGTCTCGGTATGGCATATAATAAAAATATGGAATTCGACAATTTTGTATTCTTTTTAATTTTTAAAATTGTGAAATGCTTGGCTCCAAAACATGTTTTAGATAATTATGTTTTTGTTGGAGAGAAATAACCACAACTTCTACATCGAAAACACATCGACTAACCATAATAGAAATCATCTTTTCTCAAAGGGTTTGCAATTTTATAATCAACTGCGAAGATGAGTATCCTATAGGTATATATAGAATGTGCAACAATTAATAAAAAAGTACAGTAAGTTGGCGAAGAGTATAATGGTTATAGCTTGTATACGTTAGAAGTGCTGCCTTATGCCGTTGACCAAAATTGTACGAAAGAACTAGGTAACAAATTTTTGATAAATATTTGAATGGGAGAAATACTTGGACTTTATTAAATAAAATGTTTCCCATTAAATAATAGCAAATAAGAATAACTATATAAATAAACATTAAATTCATTATTTAATTTGTATATTTTTATTAAAATCCGAGGCTTATATTAAAAAGGTTGCAGCACTATTATAAACAATAATCCAGCAAAAATTAAAATCCCTGATTGATAACAACTAGCAACCTAAAACCTAAATAGTTTATTGATGCTTCCGAAATGTTTACATATTTGTATAACTTTACAAAAATATGCTATTACGAAGTTCAAATAGGCGTCCCATTTAATACTTTAGTGTTTTGGCTTTATCACCAATCCATGTCAGGTTAGTTGGATAAGCAAATCATAATATCAATATGCATGTATATGTAAATATCATACGTATTATTATATATCTACGGCTGCACAGATTACCAAAGTAGCGAATTCACCAATTCACCAAAATTAGCAATTTTTCATATTCACCGTATTATGAAAAGTCGTGATCACATCACGGTTTAAATTCACTAATATCAGAAATTCACAGTCACGATTCACGTTGTGATTGAAAAATCACGATATCGCCCAACACTAGTCCTGACATTTTTCATCAAAATGCATAAGTATTTCCTCAAGATAGAGAAAAAGGCGAAGAAGAGCTAAAATTCATATATATATATTGTTCTATATTCTCAATCTATTTGTATATTTATATGTTCGAATTTACTCCTTGAAAGTAAATTGAAATGATTTTACTGGACGCCAAACAGTTTTTTAAAAACTGTTAAAAGTTATAGATTATAGAACATCATTAGCATCTATAATAGCATCTATAATCTATAGAATGACTCTTACTCAAGGTTCAACGAAGTCGGTTCAATAAATGCTCATCGATCAAGATAACAATCAAAATACATCAAACTCAATATTGAACGAACAAAGTATTAATTTATTAATAAATTTCAACTTGGAATGTAATTAACAAATTTAAATAACAAAATGTAACTTAACTAAAACTAATAAATATGGCCTTGTATTTAAATAATTTATTTAAAATAAAATACGTACCATGGATTTGTAATATTATAAAGCTTTACCTTGTCTAGGTTTCTTATAACTCGAGTGACGTTAAATTATAACCTCTAACTGATTATGATAATATCCTTGAAGTACTATGTCATTTGACTGACTTTTATAACCTCTCAAGGTTTCTTCTTCTTCTTATTTCACTGGATTGACGTTTGTTTATAACCGCCAATTTATTTTCAAAATTTCCTTGAAATATTTCTGTCACTTGATAGACGTTTGAATTTCTTCACCATCAATAATGGCTAACTGGATTAACAAATACTTCCCTCTTCTAAATCTGCTTTCTGGATAATATTCTTTGTAATACTTTCAAAGTTTACTCACTTTTTATATTTAATATACTTGTACAATTATTTCTTGATATCAATATATCTGGATTGTAATATTCTAACCTTCAAATTATTCACCACTTTATTATAAATTTATTTATTATTCTTGAATGAATGATGAATATTTTTCGTTGCTCGCTGTTCAGCGGTCAATGATTAACTGATTTGTAATATTAAGCCGTTTAATTGGATTAAATTCCAATGTTTCAATTGTTTTTTCTATTTTGATCTACTATTTCAAAATTTTATTCTAATTTTAATTTTTAAACTATTCCAGTTTTCTTTGTTCTTTATATGATTTGAATAGTGTTTCTAATTCTTTAATTTTCCTGATAAATTTCTTATTCTACTTTTCCTTATTAAGTGAATAATTGTAATTACTCGAAATATATTGACATATTACATGTACTACTTAAAATCTACTTATAACTACAATTAACAATTCCAAACTCAAATAAATACTATTTCGTACATTTAGATGAATAGCAATCACAAACAAAAAATGCTAGTAGCTAAAAACATACCGCAGTGTTTGAAACTGACAGAATATTGGTACAATAAACTAAAAACAAGAAATTGATACGCCAATAAACATTTAACATCATACTATTAGTCCTTTCTTTCAGCATGATGTGAAATACCATTCGCAAAACACCTTTCTGCAATGATATTTGAAAATATCTGAAAACTTAAAATGTCATTCAGTGATTTGTAATCTATGGACTTACTATTTCTGAAGTAATCACGCTGCAATGCAACTACTGGTAATTGTCTTTTATTTAATATTCCTTTTGTGTAGATTTAAAATGTTTCTACACTTTAGAGAGTTATTGCAAAACGAAAAGGGGCTGACTTTATTAAAAGAAACTTTATAAAGTATCCTGTATTCCAATTTATCATCCATTTTTAAAGTGAGTTATTACAACGGTGTCTTCCTCATACCTTATTTTGATACTTTATTTTGACAATTTTTCCTAACCTAAAAAATCCAAATTGGACATTGCCGGTATTATTATCATTTGTTCGAGTTTAAAATGAATATGAGAAGTAGCTATCCTAGCTGGTGTTAATGATGAATAAATTGAAATGTTACTTCTACATAACATAATTGATATTTATATCGGTAATGAACAAATTAACGCTGTAGACCCCGTGAACTTCGATTTAAATAATGACTGATGATGAAATAGAAGTTAATTTTCGTTTTCAAAGATGGGATATAATACGATTGCGAAATTACGTCTTCTTCATATTTGAATCTCACACGTTTTTTTATCTCTTTCTTGTGCCATTATCGCCAATAAAAATAACAATTTCCTTGGGGAATTTTCGTCTGATGCAAGTTTCGACAAAAAGTTCCTAAATGTGTCAAAATTAAGGTGCTTTTAATGAAGGAAAGCCTTGCCCGTATTTAAGTTAAATACGGGATACTTGTATTTTATTAAAAGAAAATGCTTAACGATATTTTCAATGCGCATGCGTACATGTCAAATTAAAGGAAACTTTTATTAAAGGATCTGTAAACCGAAGTTGCAATATCTCTCTAATTTAAGATTTTCAGCCCTAAGTTTTGACATGAATGTCAGATTTCAGAAATTTTACTTTATTGTTTTTCATGTTCATTCTAAACCATTTTAAATGAGACTGAGAGTCTCTACAAGTTCATGTTTTATAATATACTATTTAGAATAACCTTGTTAAAACTAAATTAACTTCATTTTATGTTTAATTAAATATTTTGTTCGAATTCAAGTTTCATTATCTGCATCTTACTCGTTCAGAACAAGTGAACTTGAATCAATTAAACAAACTACAAACATACCTGTTCTTGTATGGTCTGTTAAGGTAAAACTGTTATGGTTATTTTCTAAAATTTATAAAAATTTGTGAATTTTATTTATGATTTCAAACACGATACTTAGGTAGTGTTCCACAGTGTGGATACACAGCAATATGTATATATTTCCCAAAAACCACCCTTTTTTAGAACTGCGGGGGTGAAAATCATGTTTAGACAACTCAAATGCTTCACTTTTTACCGGTCTCATAGCTGTGGAATTTTTTCCATAAAACAGCGATTTTTTGACTAATTTGAAGGAACTATTAATAACTAATATTTCAATGCATACTCCCTGAATTTGTTTCGTGTAGATGTAATTTAGTTAAGGTATTCTATACGTTGTGTGACAATCACGTAAGTCATACATTTTACTTGGTGCTATTTTTGCGCAAATATGTCAAGGCACAGACAGCATCCTTTGGAATAATTTCCATAAACACCGACAAACTTGAACACAACATTAAAACTGAATATTTTAATTATCTCCAGAAGATGTCAACATGGTTCACGAGACGTCAAGTGATAATACTCTAGTATAGTATTGTGGAAATTGCGTCAGTAGTACGCTAAAGGTTCAAATCCCTCTAGGGCTGGACCAATATTAAATCTCTCGAAAATGTAACAATGTAGATTACCTCATCACTCCTAAACGTAAACGTCTTGCCGCGTATTGCATAAGGTTTTTTCAAATATCTGAGGGATATATATATATGTTTCGAAATTCGTTATATTCAGCTAGGAATCCTGCTCTTACTAACACACAAAGTTTGGCTTTGTTCTTTAATTACTTTTAATACTAAAACAATTTAATTTAATACAAAAAAGTATTCTTGCAAAAATCTCCAAATTTGTATCGTTTTTGAGTTATTTTGAAAAGGCTAAAAAATGGGCTTTTTCGGTTAGCTCTCAAAAACACACCCCGGAATTTAGTAGCACTTTGCGATTTTATCTTTTTTAAGTGTTAAACTAACATGTTACACAATAAAAACCCTTTAACGCAATTGCTCCTTACTAAGAGACATATTCAATAGCGTAAGAATTATGTAGTAAAGTCGGGTCCACTTTAAAATTACCGATGTATGAATTAATACTGCACATCTCTTGCATACAAACTTAAAGCAATTGCCTAAAGACATTGTCAATGTATGTCTGCCAAGAGATTCTTTCTCACTTCTTTTGAGATCGAAATATGAAATGAACACTAAGGAGTGAGAAACATAGTCAAAGCACAGCGATTCTCAAACTGCGTGATTTAACGACGAATATTATTTATAGCACCACTCTTAAATATGAAAAACGTCTCTATATGAAATATTTAAGTAATTTTTAGTGGTAAATAGTGGATATTCATCCGTCAAGCGAACAATGTCAAACCACTAAATATTGCAATTTTCTATTACGTACATATTACACGTTTTAGGTTAGGATGGACACAGGATCGCATAGCTCAATTGGTAAGGTACTAGAACAGCAATAAATGTATAGGGTAGTTGCGAGTTCGAATCCTCACGTACTTTTTTTTTATTTGATTAAGCTCTACTAAAAGTTAATAGCTTTCCTTCTAAAATTTTTATCTTATTAAACCGCCGTGAGTTTTGTTAAAAACGTTATTTTCCCCAAAAATGTGTCTTTTAATACTACTAACGTGTGTTTAGCTTTAATAAAATCAACATTCTTACTTTTTATTATTAATACAAGAATGGTGAAACGTGCGTCGAGTAGATAAATTGTCCCAGTTTTGTATTGTTTATGAAAACATGTCGTAAAGTGTTCAAATATTTTAGTGTTTATGAAAACGTGTCAATGCGTTGTTCTTTCAGAATTGTATTAATTTATTTGTTTTAAAATCATTGTTAATTTTTTAGATATTTATTTGTCAACCAGAATTTTTATTTATTATCCTAAAAAAAAAATTATTTTCGTTATTCTCATAGATTTCAGATTGTTTTTTTTATTATATGAAATATTTTATTTTTACTAACATCGTTTCCCCTACTAATACTACGATCCTATCCTTTCCTGGCAAGAAATGCCCATACCTCCCCGCGTTTCTTGCTGGACTGTACCAATATTAGTCTTTGATTTCTTTTTCTGATCACTCATTGTTATTGACTGAATTGGGCAATTCATTTTTTGTTATCAGTTTCATTTGTGCCTTCAACCTATATACCAACAGTGTCTGTCATAAAGTTGGCTACATATGGGAACAATTTGTATTATTGAGATTTCTAAGCAATACTATATTGCGGGTTCGTTTCTTTTACTTCCCTCGCATACCGAAGGGAAGTATTGCATTCGAGAAAAAAATCACCCTCCGAGATTTTTTCGGATTATCACGTTTCAGATCATGTAGATTACGAAAATATAGGTTTTTCAATTCCGTCAGTCTGTCTGCCTGCCTGTCTGTCTGTCTGTCTGTTGGTGCATTAACTAAAAAAACTACTTGACGGAGAACAGTCAAATTTGGTAGGTAGCTGACACTACAGTCAGCGAAGAAATGGTTAAACTTTCACTGGAAAATATACAGGGTGGACCGTCCAAAGGGAATAAATAATGAAAAAAAATGTTTTTTGCTCAAATTTAAAATTTCCACGTTTCAATGGCATTCAAAACCTATTTCAGAAAAAAAAATTTTAGCAACATTTTTGAAAAATTTTCTTACCACTAGAATAAATGAAAACAATATTGTTATTGCTCAAATTTAAAATTTCCACGTTTCATTCTAAACTTATTAAAAAAAAAAAAGGAAAATTTTGAGAAAATTTGAAATCCTTTTTTACCACTTTGTAATAATAGTGATAAGTATATTCCGATTATTATTCTGAATGTCATTCGCAATTAATAATTTTTTAAAGTGACAGCCACGCACAAATAAAGAGGGAAGTTATGTGTAAATACCTTTACCGATTTTTATACATGACATGTGTCAAAATGTAATCTTTTGTTGTTGGACATGCGTAAACGAACACCAATAGAGTTTTTTAGAAATGTCAATAATACCATTTTTTCCCATATGTAGCCAACTTTATGGCGGACACAGTATAATCAGAATTCCACTAAAATGACGAAGTTACTAAATTAATAATCTTAACAGTTTATGCATCTTTCCTATTTTTTTATAATTATTTAGGGACATGCTGTTACAAGAGAACAGAACTGTTTGAGAACTACTGGCATTTCTTATGCATCAAATAAAATCTTAGTTCAGACGTTTTAGCGGCCATGACACGTCAGCTTAAACTGCACCCGACTTTAAGAGAGGTGGTGTTACACACATTGCGTAGCTTTGAGTTTCTGGTGATCCCACTATTATCCGACATTGTCAAAAACAGACACTAACGAAGAATTTCAACATTAATGTAAAGCCATCATTGATTAATTAAGGGACTTAATTCCACGTAATACTGAAAATTAATATAGAGAAAATTAAATATAGCTTGTAAACAACCCTACTTTGAGAAAATCTGCTTTGATATTCCCTTTTTAAAAACAGTTTATAACGAACACTTTAATAAAAAATAAATTGCTCGGTCAATTTATACAATCAAGACAGCGACTAAAGTTCTTTTATTTGACAATCTATTAGAAACATTTAGTCAGGACATAAGCCCAGATTGTAAAAACAAATAAACAACTTTGAAAAATATAGAGTTCCCCAAGGCGTAGTATTGAGTCTTAGAGTTTCTTATTATATGTTAACTGCGCCTTGCTTAAATTTAGTACGGTTACGTGTACCTATATTAAGGAATAATGCATTCAACATGTAATTCAATAAAATTTAGAACAAACGTATAGTTTATCTAGTCAGTTAGAAAATCATAAAAAGACCCACAAAGGAATAGTTCATAATGCGAGCGATTTCATGAACGCCGACTGACAATTTTTAGAATCACTTTTAATTATTGTGAATACTGTTTCACTACTTTATATTAATTGATAGGCCTGATAAACATTATTTATTTATAATAAATAACTTTAGTTTAATGAACAGCGCCATAAATGATTCAATAAAGATAAGTAAATATCATTTAACCTACGGTTATGCAATCGGCAATATTAAGAATGAATGAAGAGCAGGCAACAGTAAGGTAAACAATTGTACTTTCGTTTGCGGTAAGCGTATTATACGCTTACCGCAACCTATCTGGTTAGTTAGTCAGATATATTAGAGTTATATTCGTATACGGACATCGTTTGCAATAATCAAGCACGGTCTCGGGTGTTATTCTATCACAAAGAGGCTTTAGCTGCTTTCGTTCGGAAATGATTCGTTATCATGTTTCATGTGTTGTCTCTGTTCCTGCCATGCAATTTTGTATCATATGATTATTGTTCAATGAAATCCTGTTTATTTTGTTCACTGTAAACGAAAGCAGTTTTTGTAATGACATCCCGGTAACAACGCTTTAAACTGAATTTTAAAATTGACAATAGAAATACTATACTTACTAAAAAGTTGAAAAAGTTCCGAAGAGCAGCGAAACGAAATTAATTATTTAAAATTTAAAGTTATATAAAACTTAAAGTCAAAGTTTCACTAAACAACCAAATTTACCTACTGATTAGAGTAAATTTCATCCATCTTAAGTTTTTACATTAAATCTAGTATTTACAAAAATCTATTTCTGAGGCAAACTATTCATATCTGGCGATGGTTTATTATTTAAATTGTATAACCAAAACACACGTAAGAACATTTACAGAGTCAAAAAGTGGGTTTAGATTATTAAACTGAACTTAGAACCTCGCCTCGCCTCGCCATGTTAGCGTAAACAAGGTCCAGATTACGCCTAAAATTTTACCGACACGGTGACACAGCTGGTTAAAGCGTGTTAGTGGTTAGAACACTTGGTCACACTGTCTATCGTGTATTTGGTTCGATCTCTAATTCCAACGCTGGCAATGCCGACGAGTAGTAAATGTTGTCTGCGTTTATTCAAACGTGTAACCCCATTCCAGACAGTTCTGGATTAGAAAGTTGTCTACTATGTGTGCTGTGTGTGCGTATGTGTTTATATTGTTGCACAATTTCGCTTCCAACTCTGTCGTGTGTGTAAAACTATGTTATAAATCTGCGCTTGCCACATTCCATATCTGCATTTGGCACCGAATCATATTCCGTACCTGTAGCTTGCACCCCGTTTGGCTAGAATTATTACATTGACCAATAGAAAATGCCTTGGTACCAAATACGTACACGGAATGTTTATACGCGTACGGTGCAGTACACAGAAGTTTGACCTACTAAGCATTAATTTTTTTTATAAATACAAAGTATGCAGATTTGAACAAAGAAAGGTGCTCCTAATTTATTGATAATAAAAAAAAAAGATACTTTGGAATATCAAACACTCATTGCATTTCAGATTTTTATAAAGAGATGATAGGATGCCTGAAACGAAATGGCTGATGTTATTCAAAAATAAGAAGGAAGATGGAGGCAAGTCAAAAGAAAATTACAGCAACATTAGGTTTCTCTGTGAAGAGAGAGAGAGGGCTAAAAATTAGAAGATGTACTAAGACAGAAACTGGTGCCACTATACACAATTGTTTTGTAGTATGTATTTATCTTGAATATACCACACAATTGAGATGTTCACGAATGCATGAGATATAAATCGCGGAAAAATTTTCCACATCTAGAGACAAAAATCGGCTCGAGTTTCAGTTCGATAGTCTGGATCCACATTTACACAAACTTCCTAAACAACATATTACAATATTTAAATACAATTATTTTATAATTTACCTATCGATAATAAAACGATGCATTTGCATGTTTGAACCTAAGTAGTATTCAAGTCTACACAACACATCTCTGCACAGTTTTAATAAGTCTATTAATCGATTAAACAAAAGAGGTATGCTAATACTTAAACACACACAAGAACACTATATTAACGAGAAACTATATTTCATATCATCGGTAATTTAATTATAGTAAACTGATCACTAGCACAGGCTCGATTCACGCTTATGCGAAATAATTTCTAATTAAATTATCCTGACGCGGTCGTTGCAGAAGGCCTTACTCGTCACATTTACTGACTAAATCTAGATACTGTAGATTTCGTTGGTGCTAGGTTTATTTCTGTGACATGGGAAGCGAATTACAAACAATATTTACATAATGGAAAAGTCACAATGACGCGTGTTTCAAAGTTATTGCGCCTCATCAGCGTAGCCTAGCTTAGAAAATGTTGTAAATTAGGAGCAAAACTAACCAAGGTACAGTGTACAGTGTACAATACACTACTATACACTTTCGTACCGTATGTGCCACCAAGAGGGACTCAAGTGATTAATTCCGTTAAGATATGATAGCTAATTAAGCCTTGATTTACTACGTCTTGGCGTATTCTGGAATATTCTCTTCGTTTAGAATGAATAAAATTTAGTTACTGCACACTGTACTAATTTGGAACTATAATTTTTTATTTTAACATACATAGTAATGGGGTATTGTGAAAAATTACATTACAAAGTTGCTTTCCTTTGCTTGCTCTACTCCCTCAAGGCGGAGCCAGAAATTTTTCACAATTTTCCGCACATAGTATTGGTCCAATGGGCCATTTTTACAAATTGAGGCGTATTGTCGTAGAACGCTGTAAAAACGTTCTTCGATAGTTGGTTAGAAAGTGCACTAAAATTGGGCGTAAAAATGCCTCTAGGAGTTGTGGCATATAGTCCAAAATGGCCTTTAAAATTATTCTAAAGAGAATATCGAATATGACGTAATAACATAAACTGCAGCCAATTAAAATTAAATCGCTCTGTATGCACATTTAAAGGCCTTAAAAATATCTACAATTTGATGTGCCGACATGGTCGTAGCTTAAAAAATAAGGAAGTTGCGAGTCTGGGAAGTTTTAAGTGCCGGACCCTGTATACTATTCGAAGAAACAAAAAATAAAATTACTCTGGTTAGTTTTCAACAGCTTGCAATGGAGTTGAGTGATAATAGCTCGGACGACACCACAGTCGCTGTTACTATACTCAGTTCGCCCAAGAGCTTCAGCTAAGCCACTCCCCACAAATGTGCGCTAAATTTGAATATAATATTTCTATTGGTGGAATTTTTAAAACCCATATTACAACTATGTCGAAAACGCTATTAATATATGAGGTATTTATTCTCCGAGACAAATCGTTTTCAGACTCAAAACTGATGTATGGTTTTTAGAAATAACTGTTGTTATTTGCTGTTATTCCTATTCATCTAATAAAATAGTGTTTTTTAATACTGTGGTGTATATTTGTGCATATTGATTAAATGTCAGAACCACTTTTCCTTTTTTAGGTTAAAAATTCATTCTTGTCAGATTAATTATGAATCAAGCTCAAGCCCTTTCTCCGCCGAAAAAACTTAAAAGCAAACATTTTTCGGTTAAAGAGAAGGAAAATACTGTGATTATCTTTAAGGCTTCTGCTGCAAAGAACCCAGACAACCTTAAGACACAAAACGTCGAGTTTACTGCAAAGGCAGCAGATAATTTACATAATCAGTATTGTTAAAAAATGTATTTGTTGAATAACAACTGCTCCTCGCTGGTTCTCACTTGTAATAATATAAGAGAAACAATCTAATATACCATTCATTAATTTTTGAATTTGTAGCGGGTGAAGCTGGTTGTTGCCCTCAATGGTCTAAGCAAAATGGAGACTGGCCTTACAGCATCTCTTGGGCGAACGGAGTATAGCTTTTTATTATTAAAAAAATGAAAGGAAAAAACACAAATAAGGCGGTGTTAATGCTAATTCTTTAGTGTTTCTATTGGAATGTTTTTCTAAGTTGTAATTATATAACACTTCATATTTTTCTGCTATTAGTACAAAACATGAATTAAAGTTTTGGTCGTCTTTCATTTTTAATAGGCGAATCACCGCATCTACTCAAATAAATAGTGAAACTGAAGCATAAATATAGAACAAGATCTATTTCACCAAACATATTTCAAAGTTGCTTCTGCGCCTGTAACGTAACATGAAACACATTTCATGGGTGTGCGTATTAGTATTTAAATGCTGTGCTCTAATTTGATGAAATCTGTTTCATGTTTCTAGTTTCCTGTTTCATGTTTCATGTTTCTTTGGTGTGCGACTTTCCTTAGAAATTAAACCACCTTTAAAAAAAATGGTCACTAAAATTGCCGAATAATGTCGATTTTGATGTCACGCGTCGGTTAAAAAAATTTTAATTTTGTTATTTGTTCACTTTACACCGAATGTCGTCATTAGGTAACAAGGGTCAGTTAATTATGCGAGGGTGAAGTGTTATTTCGTAACATATAGTAACTGTTTTTTTAAAGGCTGTTTATTTTCTTTCACCTTGTTTAGTGTTCTCATGGAAAATATCCATCGTTTTGAACTTTTAAGATTTAACACCAGACTAATTATATCAGATAATTCTCATATCTCCATGTACCTTTAGCGTAAATTTATAAGTTCTGCAACTGCTATTACATTCGCCATTTTCATCCTCGTGTTATATATACCTTCCTAACCGTGGTCTTGTGTTGTGCGTCAGAAAAATGTCCTGATAGACCCCTGGACGAGAAGTTTGTGACCCATGACTGTGTGGCTGACACACATGTCATGCTTGTTATTGGTTAGGTTAGTATTTGAGTAATTAATTTTTATTTATTAAATTGTAGCTGGCTGTATGGCTATAAGGCCTTTATGCCAAGGAAAAAAAACAAAAATTCGCCATTTTGAATTCTTAACTTTTGACAAGAGTATTGAGTAACATTGACAGCTTTTCTGAAAATACCTAATACTAATTATAATAATAAAAACTGTTTAGTAGATGAACTTTTTATAAACATCCATTATTCGATAAAGGAAAGTTTCTTAACAGTTCACTGCGCTATGCGCCGTATGTATATGTACAACAACTCGATCTGATGAGGTTCTGCTGAGAATAATCTTTAGTGCAAGTCTAAAGTTTGAGAACTTTCAGAGGCTTGTAATTCCTTAAAGGCGTAAGCTCCTCACATACATCGGAACATTTTATCGTCAACAAATGAAGGACCTGCTATTAATATACAATTCATTCAGAAAACTTAAAATCGCACTCTGATGAATAATGTATGAAAGAGAGAATTAAAGTTTGCATGTAAGAGGTCTCGTCGTGCCACCCTCCATACAAATCTACACCGTAGTAGCTTAAACCTACTTATTGCTGATTTAATATTTCTCTTAGCACCGTTCATTTATCTTTCTTTATCCAACATAATTTGCGTTCTTTATACGCCCTTTTATCTCGCGTACGAATACATTAGGACTACTTGAAAGCAGGAAAGGGAATAATGTGATTTTCTGATAAAATTGGACGCATTGTGCGGGACTTTGTTAAATAAATCGAATCACACCCAGACTCAATGCTGATTGGCTTTTAATTTCTTTCTTCAACGCACTTTATCTTTTATTGAAACTGAGAGTAACCAGATATTAAAAGGCATTTAAAATGAGAATATTTTACTGATGAATGGAGGGGCGTTGCTTAAAAGTTTCTCTTTCTATTTCTGTACTCTGGAGCTCTTAAAGGCGGAAAGGAGAATACATTGCTTATACAGTAAAATCCCTCTTCATCACAATTAACACTTGAAATAAAGCGTGAGTGCGCACCTGGCATTATCTCATAAAAAGCAGGATCCTCCTTTAATCTTTCTACATTTTCTTGCTTTCTTGCATAGTGTCCCTTCCCCTCCACATCTGAAAAATGGTCATAAGTTTTCGTGCTGAAGGTTGTCTCTTATATTTTTTGGGCTCTGATTAATTTTTATACTTGCTTCTTCTCTGTGATTACAAGAATCTACGCATGTTCATACCATATTTTATCGTGCTGTGACGCCCATCGTCGAGTTGAGCAACTTACAATTCTTCTAACATTTCATAGCGACATTCTGTTGTAAAAATGGCATACAGGAACAACAAAAATCGTAAGTTTTTCGCATATTTTGAAAAAACTCGCTAGCTATCAATTATTTTACATATTGTTAAGTGTTTACAACTCCTAGTAAACACCCTGTAACATATCTTGCTTGGAAAGCTGGTTTGGGGATGTTATCCCTATATTCAGTTTAATAAATAAAATGGTTCAACTGTTTACTTCTCATCAACAGGTAGATATGGCAGTGTGACATAATATACAACTATCCATATCTTTTACGGTCGTTAATCGTTACATAAACGGTTTCGAAGCGGACGAGAATGTAATGATGACAATGTAGTGGTGATTCGTTGTGGCGTCGATAGCATAGATGGGCTATCTTTTGCTACGCACCGGCGCGCTTCGTCGGATAAATAACTTGCCTACGTAAAAGACCCCAGCTCAGCACGCTGCAGGATCTACTGGTCAACTTATATTAAGTCCGTCGTAGTAACGTCGTAATAGAGTACTGACTGTAATCAACCCAGCGCACCACGCTGTAAGCCAATGCCAGAGATCACTCGTTTGCATTGAATTTCGTCATGCTTGTATATCCGAAATCCCCACAAGTGACCCACTTTAGGAGCGTCTGCAACCTTGGGCCCGTGTGCAAATTTCCACCTATTATTAGGTACAAAACAAATACATAGTAAAGCAAATCTCAAAATAGAATTATCATCATTTTAATCGTTATTAACATCATCATTACCATCATAAATACACAGTAAAACAGTTTGTAAAAAAATAACAAAATAAGATGGATGGAAATCTAAATATCAACAGTAAATCTCGAAAAAAATACATTATAAAAAATGTTTAACATGTTAATTATGTATAGAAAGAATAGCTAATTCTCTCGAATACACATGGTATATTTGAAATGCGAGTCCCCAATAAAATACGAAAAAAGAAATTTAACAGTAAATAACAATCGTTTTAAATCTATAACATATACATTTGTCATAACATCGAATGAACTCAAAAGAAACAGACATTTTTCTTTCTTACCCGCATTTTCGGATTCTTTGTTATTGGCGAAGCTTGTTGCTTGCTGGGACAGTGGACTGATGCTGGACAAGGGTTGCCTGGTAACCTGGTGACGGTTCCATGGTAGCTTCGGAATCGAAATGATACATTTCGAACTGGTAACGGCACGCGTCTGGCAAGGGACGGCTCGCCTTGGACTATTTACGGCACGTAACCCCAATCATCGTCTGTCTTATTATGTATTAGGACTGGACGTCGTCTTAATCAAATATCAGGAAATTTCCAAATAGAGCCTTGAACTTGGCTACATTCGGCGGGGGCGGCATCGTCTGGTTCATTATTTGTGTCGAGGGGCGAGATGGCGTCGTCTGTTTTACCATTTGAGTAGGGGCGGTGTCGTCAGTTTCATCATTTGAGATGGAGGCGGCATCGCATTTTCATCATTTGAATCGGGCGGCGGGGACGGCATCGTCTTTCACTCATTAGGGTTGTGGACAGCAGTGGCGGCATCGTCTGGCGTCATTGGAACCGGAGCGGCCTTTCGACATCAGCCATTTCTAGTCCGTATGTACCAACTGTGTCTGACAGGACCATCGTAAAAAATTAGCGTCGTTTGGGTTCTCAAGTAAAGTCTCAAAATCTGCTCGGATTCCAAATTATGTAACACTCTTTCCTCAACCTGCTCGACATGTGGATCTGCTTTTCTTCAACTGTTTAGGACAAATTATGTGACCTTCTCCGGTTGGACCTGCTCAGTGTTCAGTTTAGTAAATAAGATAGTTCAAATACAAATAAATAGTTTATTTCTCATGAACAGGTAGATAATGGCAGTGTGACATAATATACAAATTTCCTCATCTTTTACGGTCGTTAATCGTTACATAAACGGTTTCGAAGCGGCCGAAAGTGTAACGATGACAGCATAGCGATGATTCGTCCTGGGGTAGATAGCATGCGTGGGGGTACTTTTTGCAACGCACCAGCGCGCCGTGTCGGATAAATAACTTGCCAACGCAAAAGACTCCAGCTCAGCACGCCGCAGGATCTAGCGGTCAACTTAAGTCCGTCGTGGTAACGTCGTAATAGAGTAGTGACTGTAATTGACCCAGCTCACCACACCGTGCTTTTATATCCAAAATCCCCACAAATGCTGGATAAACGAAAATCTAGTAATATGACATAAATTTATGAATGCCTCATTACAACCCCAAACCGTGGATTCGAAAATAATAACACAGAGATAACACTAAACACATATTTATTAACCTACGAACTAATTACAATACTTATTACTTCACTTCTATAACACTAAGTACTATTTATTACTTAATACTTCACTACTCTGATCGCTTCCTACAAGTTCCGCTATTATCACTTCTTAATTTCGATCAGAACTGACTGGGGTCAACCTTCCTGTCTTTTCATACCCACAGGATTTTCTTGAATGGGTCGTATTCATTCTAGAACAGAATTCTGGAATCCTGTATCTCTAACACCACCTCCGAGATGATTGCTGAACTTCCGTTCTAACGGTAGTAAGTTTTTTTGGGCGGAGCTTTAAATTAGCTTTCCAACGCAATTCTCTTTAAAATTGATCCATAAACGGATGTGAAATTACAGTTTGAAGTTAAACATGACGCAATGAGGACTTAGCATTTTTGTCAAAAATTAACAACTAGCGTAGGTAGTATGTTAGCAGGCTATTTCTAATTCGATTTTGATAAAACCATTGTTAATAAAGAAGAAAGTGAGGGTGTGCCCTGGGCGCCTAGTATACTAGAATACTCGGTATTATTTTTTTTTAAATATCTGTTATCCCCGATACCACCCCACTCCATTATTAAAGGGGGTAACAAAATAAAATAAAGATACACACTTGACATTTGGTACACGTATGTATTATAACGAGATTTGGACAAATAGAAGTAACCTAGGGGCAACTTATTAAAAGTACAGAATCCTGGGACTTGTTATATATACTACAAGCAAAAATAGCAATTTCTTTATGACATCTGTCACCCCCAACACCACCCCCTACTCCATTATTAAAGGAATTAACAAAATAATATTGCGATTTAGTGTGTACGATAACATATAATGTAAATTCATCTGAAATCTAAATAAAAGGCACTATTATTATTATTATTATTATTAATAAAAGTTCTGATAGAAAATTCTTACCACTAGCCATTTCAATTGCTACATGCACCCCCATTAAACGTCGGTCGATAAAAAAACTGGTGAAGTGGCATATCGTTTTAGGGGTTTTTGAGGCAGACGATTTCAAATATTATTATTATTATTATTATTATTATTATTAAAATGAAAAACTGAAACTGACCCTACTAATATATGAGTTTCGAGGTAAGTCTTAGGAAAACACGTCATAACTGCCTATGTTGTTAATGGCACCGTGAACATCTTTCACAACGAAGTTAACATCCCCATAATTACCAAGTTAGTTAGTATCAGGTAGTTACAGAACAAAGCTATTCGATATTAATTTGCTTGCTTTATCAAACATTCAATTATAGTTATTGTTTATTAAATTATGTTTAAAGGAATGAATGAAGTTATATAATACGTCTATGACTAAAATAATGTTTACTATATTAAGATAGCGCAGATGAAAGTAATGTATTCTAAATTAAGGTTTCTAACTATTAAAGTCCGGTGAGAGTTACAAGCGAAGAAACACTAATTGCAATAAATTAATCCATACGCCATTAACACAGACCATTTGCTATGTAAATTTTCCATGAATATATGACAAAACGTCTGATGAAGCGCATTCAAGATGACATTGCAAAATGACGTAGGGAATTGCATACTACATATTATGAAGAAGTTATTCTCTAACTGTAGCGTATTCCACTAATGCTGTCACTATGTCACTTCGAATAGAAGCTTCAACCAAGAATTTACCATCTAATGGCCTAGTTTGCAAGCTGTAATAACGCTATTCTGGTGTTGCTGCCATGTTCTCGTTAAGTACAAAACATAATACATAACTGATCGTCTCGCTAATTTATGCCATAAAATGCATCTATGACTAGTACACAACTTATGGAAGAGTCTTATTTACCCCAAATTATGAAAATATGTTATAAAGACATATAACCCGGTCAAAATAGCTCAAAAAATAGGGGTAAGCTTACAATAATTCGCATAAGAGCTGAAAATTGGTACGAATGTTGGAAACACTATAGTAAATGAAATTTGAAAAGTCCCCATGGATCCCACATCTGCAAAAACATTTATTCAATGTCAAAGTTCGCAAATATGGATATTTTGCATTTTTTAGCCAAACGGTAAGTTTTATCATAAAAATAGGTCAGACAAAAATTGCAGATAATGCAATTATCTATAAAAATTTCTTTTCTTCCTAGGAATCATCATTTCGGAGATACAGCGATTCAAAAAGTTGAGCTCTCCATAATATGCACACGTTTCCACGCCACCTGTGAGGTACTTGGCGCGTTTTTTTTTAACGTGATTTCCTCGGTAAGCGTCCTGTTTAATTAAATAATATTGTATTAAATAAAAAATGGTATATACTGGAAATGATGAAAGCGGTGTGAATTATGAGTAATTGGGGAAAACTATTCGTCCGATAATTATCTAATGGAACTTCAAGTGTAATGTCTTGTTCTTTTTATCTTCCTTCTCCTTCTTCTTCTTCCTGCTGGATACAAATAAATTGTTCTAACAGCGATGCATCAGATGTCTCCTCGCTGATATCGTAAGAATCCTCTTCTGATGGCGATTCACCATTGGAACACGACTGCCTTGACAACTGGTACATGCTAATGAACAAAACAATTCAACTATTTTGCAGCCGCACTCAGCACAACACTCCTTTTTTGCAAGTGCAAAAAATTGTATCGAGGAGATTTTCCGGTGCAGGTGGGAGTGAAGTTTGGATTGGTTCCAATGTATTGTCAATTAACTTCCAATCCCAGTCTTCTGGGTCCAGTTGATTACCAAGCCACACTTGAACTTGATAATATACCCGAAATAGATATTGATGAGCAGAAGCAGAGGTTGTGGGAAGACAAGATAATTGCACTTGTTTATTGCTGCGAGTATTTTTTACAAAAGAAGTATCGAAACTTATCTAAGCAGGTAATTTTTTTTGGAGCTCCATATACAGAAAGAAGGAAGCGAATTCTGTCGGTGATTACAGTTTGCGGAGTAGAGTTACTCTCTTTAAAAACTTTAGCACAATTAACTAAATCTTGTTTTTCCAACAATTTAAATACTGTTATTTTACCCCTCCTGAAAAATGATGTGTCGCAGCCAGTTATTGCGTGTAAAAATAGTATGTGATTTTGGCATTTTGAAAAAGCAGATAAACTTCTGGATGAATATATTTCCAATCGCTGTTGAGCTTCCCAGGTTTTAAAAAATAAACAATGTTTTCGGTTGGAGTTCGAGCAGTAAGTAATACCAATAAATCAACATCTTCATCAACAACAAAAGTTGTATTTGTTGAGTTTAATTGCTCCATTGCTGTTTCAATTATCAGGACATCAGCGCCATTATCAGCTTGTTTGACAAAAATATTTTCAGTGGTAAATTCTTCTTTCAACATTGAAATGAACCGAGACTTGTTGTGAGTATTTGCAAGAAATTTCTGGTGGCTTGTGGGAACTGTCATAAATTGATCAAAAATGACATCAGAAGATAAAAATGTTATTGTAGTTCAACGACGTTGTTCTGCGGCTTTAATATTTTTCTTACAATATTTTTACTTGTATTACGGGTCTAGTGATGTATATAGGTGGCGTACTCGTGCATATTATGGAGAACACAACTTTTTCAACTTTTTGAATCGCTATATTGCAGAATGGTGATTCTTAGAAAAATAAGTGCAAGAACAACATTTTTATAAATAACATGATCTACAATTTTTGTCTGACTTATCTTTATGATAAAACTTGCCGTTTGGTTAAAAAATGAAAAAAACTCATATTTGCGAACTTTGATCTTGAATAAATTTTTTTGCAGATGTGGGATCGATGGGGACTTTTCATTTATAATGGTTTTCCCAACATTCGTACCAATTTTCAGCTCTATGCAAATTATTGTAACCTCGAATGTCTATTTTGACCGGGTTAATAATAATAATCGTAAAAAATGACATAAAAAAACTGGGTCACTTTCATGCTGACTATGATGTTTTAAAAAATTTACAGTTTAACGCCTTTTTTATATTAATGGTTTATTCAATCAATCTACACAAGCCCTTGCAAAAATTGTTAGCAGGATAAAAAAAATATGGTCATGTAGAAAAAGATAATCTACGGAAAATAACGTTTTATGTCCTCAATTTTTAATGGTGAACTTGACCTAAAAAAGTCGTGAAAGTAAAAATAACGGATTTAAGCCAATAAAAAGAAGAATTGACTTTGAATAGAAAAAAGTTAAATGAGAAAGTTGTGGGTATTAAAATTATCTTTCGATTGATGTTATAATAAGTTATAGGTTAGTGCACAAACCATAGAGCAAAATGGAAAAAAAAACGTTAAAGATCACGTTATTTTTGTTATTTGCTTTCTTAACGCAACTGAAAAATTTGTTATTTGGTAAAAATAGAGGTTCTCATTAGCTGAAAAAAGCAGTTCTTTTTCCGAAATTTTGCATATTTTTCTTGAAATTTCAGTTTTTGTAAAAAAAAAAACAATTTTCTAAAAATGATGCTCTTTGTTGGGGAATTATTGTACAGCAACGCTTAAAAGCTCCAAATCTTCGTTAAGACTTAAGACACACTACCACGTGCAATTAAATAAAAAATATAGTTATTTTTTTCAAACGGTCACCCCTCTATAACTGCGTAACCCTATACAATGCTCCTCCTAAAGAAATTCGAGATATTTCACAAAACTTTAAATTTAAAATAAAACTTAAGGAATATCTAGCAAATAAAGGCTATTACAGTATAACTGATTTTATTGATGGAAGATGATGCTATTTATATTATATTTTATACTATGCATTTGACATATTTGTTTATTAGTTACCCATGTATTATAATTATTTGTTCTTACTTTGTTATTTATATTTATGTTTTATATTATATTTTATATTATCTATTTGACATATTTGTGTTGTTTGTTACTCATGTATTATAATTGTTCTTTACTCTTTCTATTCATATTTATATTTTGTACTTTTCTTCTGACTTACCACATGTTTAAGATGTATCTACCGCTGGTCAATAAATTATTATTATTATTATTATTTTCGATGTAAAAAATGGCACCCAAAAATAGTGTCCATTTTGAGATTAAGTTTTTTCGTTGTATTTTTTTAAGTTTAACATTTATCGAAAGTAGTGATAATCAATAGTCGCCATTTTTTACGTATTTAAAAGAAATTATCGTACGGCCATTTGGATTTTTTTACTTTTTCGCAAAATTTTCCATACTACTTATTAAAAAAAATTAGCGATTTTCGACACCTCTTCACATAAACCGCTCTAACTTTTTCTAGATAAAATTGACCCCTTTTTGTTGTGCTATATTGATTGCAAATTAAATTTCCAATCCCATGATATGGGGTATGATTTTTTTACGGCGCTCCGGTCACTAAATTTCTGTCGCCAATCTGAGAGGTCCGAGGATTTCGTTTCTCGAGCAACACGGCCCAACTTCGAGAGCCGTATCGGTCGAACTAAGGCTCACAGAGGCTCGATAATATTTTTCGTTGTGGAAAATTTAACGAGAAATCGAATGACGCAAACCGCAGGTCGCTAAGTGGCGTAATTTTCGAGATCAGATTTTTCAATTAATTGATTTATAAAGGCGGATGCAGACCATTCAATTTATATAATTTTGCACCTAATGAAAATACTTTAAGAACGAAATTATGTTTAAGCATCAAGAACTTACAAGACTAACGGTTGGAGGGCTTCCGTAATAAAAAACTGCACAAAAAATCGAATGACGCAAACCGCAACTTCCTATATAGGACTGTTTCCGAGATAATTTAAAGAAAAAACATAAAAAATCAACCCACAACCTATTACATCATCATTTAAGCACAGAAATTTTTTTAATTATGACAAATTAAATTACAAAAATATTTCAAAAACCCACCCGAAGATGACACTATTCAGACAGAAACCGAAATCCCACAAAAAAACACCTATACACGGAAACCAAGTAATTCCCACTTAATCATAAATGTTTCAAAGTGAAAATACATAAAAACCTAATAGAATGCTTAGAAACAACCCTTTAAAAAGCAATAAAAATAAATGAATTTCACCAATAAAATGATAGCGAATATTATTTTTATTGTACGCTAAATATCGCACAAGTTGCGTAAATTTCAAATGTCTGCAATAAATAGAAACTGAGGAATTTTTAGAAAACCCAGAATTATCTCAGCTCCAGATGGTAGTACGATATTTTTTTTTAAATATGTAAAAAGAATGGCGACTATTGATTGTCACTAGTCCGGTTTCGATAAATAAAGGGTGTCCCAACAAGAGCGCCGGATTTAATGTTAAAAAACACTTTTTTTTTAATTAAGCGAATATTAATTTTTTAACGTGAAGGGGAATAGTTGCGATTAAACATGAAACACGACATCCAGCAAATGGCCACCACGGGACTTCTGGTACACGGTCAATCAAATGGAAACGCCGCTTAAATGCGCATCAAACAGTTACTCACGGTGGATGCATTGGTTTCTCCAGTATTACACGAGGATTTTCAGCACCCATAATTCGGCAGTTCTGCTTATTTACATACCCGTTTAGTTGAAAATGTGCCTCACCTAAGAAAATGATTTTCTTACGGAAATTCGCATCAATTTCGTGGTGCTCCAGCACCCTATCAACGAATTTACGTCGCTGCGCATGGTCCCTTGGATTGATCTCTTGCGTCAATTGAATCTTATATGCGTGCAAATGATCTTTTGTTAAAATTCGTTGCAGAGTGGGTCTGGCAATGTTCAATTCTTGATCATGATGCCGAATGGAAGTGTCTGCATTTTCGGCCACACTTTCACTGCGGCTATGTTTTCGAGCGACCGACAAGGGCGGCGACGCACAGTGGTCTTCTCATCCATTAACGTGAATTTTGTCTCAAATTTGTTAATTCAACGGCGAACTGTCGACTCACTTGGTGTATTGTTGCGACCGAAAATTGCACGTAATCTGCGAACTGTTTCCGAAAAACTTTCACCACTTTTGTAGTGAGTTTTCACAATAATAGAACGTGCGCATTTGAATAGTGCTGCATGATTTCTAATCGCTTAGTGAACACGGAACTAGTCGCACAAACCAAATGGCGGCAAATTCAAATCCGGCGCTCTTGTTGAGACACCCGTTGTTAAATTTAAAAAAATAGAACGGAAAAACATAAAGAAGTTTTAAGTTGAGTACAGTATTAATGTGCAGGATCTAATATCTTCGTATACCTGAAAATTACTTCGGGCCATTGCTAAAAGAAAAATTTTAACCTCTTCCCCGCCCCATCCGGATTAATTTCTTGGTAAAGATAATTTTTTTTTCAAAAATATAGATTACAAGACGCGACCAAAAGTTATAAGAACTAGAGAACACAAGCTAATAATTACTCGATATTTGATATATCCGCTCTCTCTAGAGCGGAGAAAATAATTGAGCCAATAATTAAATTCCCGGAAAAACAACAATAACTCCATTAACTTCAGCACCCTTTCCTGAAATCGATGAAAGAAAAATAAACTTTCTGAGGCAGTTGAGAGGCTGCAAGAACTCTCAACTTAAAACATAAATGTTGTTTCGTATTTAATTTACGAATACCACCGCGATCTTAATTAAGATCCCTGACAGTCCTCTATATAAAAATGAATCGAGAATAAAGTCTAAATAAAAAAGATAATCAAGTAATTTAAATTCTGTCAATTATACAGATAATTAAAATTTAAAAATTAAAAGAATTTGCATTATGTCGTATACTTAATGACAATTCGTAAATGAATTTTGTTAATTATTAAAGCTTGGCAATGCTCTTAATGGCCGGTATGATGAAAGTAGTTGAAAAGTCGGGAACTTCAGAACAAAGGATTATTACGAGGAAAGTAAATAAATTATGTCTCCATTTAAGAAAAGCCTAGCAAAACTCATATACATTGTAATGTCATTTAGTAAAGTTTGAGAGGCTCATTTTAAATGGTACAATTAGCGAAGATAAGCTTAACATCGGTTCCACTTGCAAAGGATTTATACAGGGGACATTATAACTTGTGGTATTCGCAACCTGAAAAGAGGGGGAAACTTTCCGAGTCGGCACTCCTATTTTATGAACAATATTCAATTTTTTGTACACAGTAAAATCCTAATGAAAACATTAATTTATTATAATTTTTCTGTAATACGAAGTCACTAAAACAGGAACCACTACACTTCTTATTGAGTGTATAATAAATGCCGTCCAAATTGTCTGATTCCCCTATTCTATAATACAGGGTGTAATTAGTTTCATGTCATTAAAAAAACTGGTAGTAGGGAACGACAAGACAAACAAAAAAAACCTTATATAAGATGGGGTCTAAAGCTCATAGTTTTGAAGAAAAAACCGCTGCCTAAGGAATCACTACTTCCATATCCAGATTTTTCATCCAAGTCACTTTAAATAAAACATATTGACTAGATTTGCACTCTAGTATGTGGAAATTATTGGTCAAAAAATTTTAACAATATTTGGGGCAGGTGTCATAGAATAGTTTGAGGCATTGGTTTCTATCATATACGTTAAAAATAAAGTTTGAAGTTTATCCTACTTATGTTCTCCTATTCACAACCTACCACCTCCCACCGTTCAATGGAATTATCTCAATCAGATCTCATTAAAATACATATATAACTTTCAAGTGAATATCTCAATTTTATGTTATCAATCCCATTAATAATGGAGCGGAGGTGGTGGGGTTTGAAAAATATTAAAAAGAAATCTGAGGCCTCGGTTTCTAGTATATACACCAAATCCCAAATTTCTGTAGTCTTACCAGCTTGATTTACTTATTTTCCCACATTTACTACTATTTAACCACCAACCCTTCAACGGAAGCATCTCAAAATATAATCTAGTTCCAGATGTCGTCATAATACATACGTCCACCAAATTTCAAGTAAATATCTCAATTTTACTTTATCAACCCCTTTAATAATGGAGTAAGGGTGGTGGGGGGTTGAAAAATATTATTAAAAAATCTGAGGCCTTGTCTTCTAGGACATACATCGAATTTCAAGTTTCTGTACTCTTACCAGTTTACTTTACTTCTTTTTCCCTATTTACCTCTACTTACCCCCCCCCCCCCTCACCCATTCAACGTAATCGTGTCAAAATATAATCTAGTTTCAGATATCGTTATAATATATACGTGTATCAAATTTCAAGTGAAAATCTAAATTTAATTTTATGAACTCTTTTAATAAGGGAGTGGGGGTGGTGGGCGGGTGGAAAATATTATTAAAAAACCTGAGGTCTTCGCCTCTAGTATATGAACCTAATCCCAAATTTCTGTACTCTTACCAGCTTGCTTTACTTATTTTCCCATATCTACCCCTATTTAACCCCCACCCTTCAACGGAAGCATCTCAAAATATAGTCTAGTTCCAGATGTCGTGATAATACATATGTGTGCCAAGGTTCAAGTGAATATCTCAATTTTATTTTATCAACCCCTTTAATAATGGAGTAGGGGAATTGGGGGGGTTGAAAAATATTATAAAAAAATGCGGGGCCTTGCCTTCTAGTACATACACCGAATTTTAAGTTTCTGTACTTTTACCAGCTTGCTTTACTTATGTTTCCCTATTTATCCCTATTTAACCACCAACCATTCAACGGAATCATATCAAAATATAATCTGGATCCAGATGTCGTTATGATACATACGTGTACCAAATTTCAAGCGAATATCTCAATTTTACTTTATCAACCCCTTTAGTAATGGAGTAAGGGTGGTGGGGAGTTGAAAGATATTACTAAAAAATCGGAGGCCTCGTCTTCTAGGACATACATCGAATTTCAAGTGTCTGTACTCTTACCAGCTTGCCTTACTTATTTTCCCCTATTTACTCCTACTTAAACCCCAACCCTTCAACGGAATCATTTCAAAATATAATCTAGTTCCAGATGTCGTTATAATATATACGTGTACCAAATTTCAAGTGAGTTTCTCAATTTTATTTTATCAACCCCTTTAATAATGGAGTGGGGTGGTGGTGGTGGTGGTGGTGGAGGGATGAAAAATATAATAAACAATTTTGAGGCCTTGGCTTGTAGTACATAAGTACATCAAATTTCTAGTTTCTGTAGTCTTATCAGCTTGCTTTACATATTTCCCCCTATTTACCCCCCAACCCTTCACCCGATATCGTCAAAAAACAATCCAGTTCCAGATCTCGTTATGATATATATGTGTACAAAATTTCAAGTCAATATCTTAAACCGTTCCGGAGAAAACGTACGGACAAAAAAGTTACAGACAGACAGACAGAAAATTTTTTTTTCGCTCAAATTTAAAATCTCGACGTTTTATGAGTTTCTAAACCTATTTCAAGAAAAATTTTTGAAATTTTTTTCGCTATTACTATGCTTCCAATCCACTACGTGGATGTGGAAGTAAAATAAACAGAAATTTCCAAAATACTCAATAACATAGTTTGAGAACTGCTAGCATATTGTGGTAGAATTTATTGCCTCGCGTCTTGTCGCATACGATACTCTGGCAAAGCAGTTAAAAGCGACCGACAGAGCACACCGCCATGTTTTTTGCTCCTTGGCGGCCAAATTATCTTATTACGCGTGCTATCCTTGCAATATTCTCAAGTAATAATTTCAGTTTGTGTCCTTACTTGGTAAAAAAACGTACATACGACGCGACCTACCCGTTCCTTGGTTTTGTCTGTTGCTTTTGTCCTTTTTGAATTTTGTGTTCAAGCCGTTAGTACTTGGTTACTTACGTAAGGCACTACTTCTCGTTCGTTACTTTTTGGATTTTGGACCAAGTTTTTCTGTTTGCTTTCTTTATTGATAACGTTAATTCACAGTTTAGTGTGGTGTTTTAAAACGCAGATTTTGGACATTATGGGCGAATACACTTATCCAGAGCTCGCGGATATGCACTTGGTGTATGGAGAAAGTGGTGGAAATGCAGCTGGTGCGAAAGAGCTATATCGTTTAAGATTCCCTAATCGACGTCATCGTTGTGCTCGTACGTTTGTTAGTATTGACCAGCGTCTTCGAGAAACAGGTCGTCTCAATGAACATGGAGGAGAACGAGGTCCACAACGCGAAGAAAGGGTAATTGACGCAGAGGTTCAAATTTTGGAACTTGTAGAAGAGGATCCAACTTTAAGCACCCGCGATATCGCGAACCGTGTGAGAGTATCTCATTTTGTGGTATAGAGGACATTGAGAGATATGAACTTACATCCCTATCAATATCAACGTGTCCAAGCACTAGAACCTCAAGATTTTGGAGAGCGAATGCAATTTTGTAGGTGGATTTTAAGAAAACACGCGGCAAATGAGGATTTCTTAAACGTTCTGTGTTTCTCCGATGAGTCGTGTTTTACCAGAAATGGGGTGTTTAATTTTAAAAATATGCATTATTGGGCAGACGAAAATCCACGTGTTTAGTACAGTAGCAGGGCGCATTTTCTACGAAGGTTCAGCGTTAATTTGTGGACAGGAATTTGCGGTAATGAAATAATTGGACTTTACAATTACCCGCTAGATTAAATGGTGAAGTATACTTAATTTTTTTGCAACAAACATTGCCAAATTTGCTGGAAGATGTACCCTTGGCTATGCGCAGAAGAATGTGGTATTTGCAGGATGGCGCGCCAGTCCATTTTAGTCTGGCTGTTCAAAATTTTTTTAACAGAAAGCTTCCTCGACGACAGATTGGACGTGGCGGATCAGTACCATGGCCTGCTAGATCTCCCGACTTAAAGCCAATGGACTATTTTTGGGAGCATTTTAAATCTCTGGTTTACTGTGATCCAATTGGCACTTTAGAACAATTGCAACAACGTATTTTAATGTGCATAGAAACCATAAAAATGAGCCTAATTTACCAAATGTGTTGAACGGAGTGCGTAATGTCCGTAGTTCGACGTGCCAAAATGTGTATACGTGGAGATGGAGGTCATTTCGAATAATTTTTGTGAAAAATTCAAAAAAATTGTTCAGTTATTGGGTGTTACCTATTGGGCATTAAAGGTATGATTATGATTATTATTATTATTATTAGTATTCACTGTCTTGTTTTGATCTGTTTATTATTGTTTACATTGATTTTCATAGAGACCAAAGACTCGATACCTGATTGGGAAAAATTATGGGCTCATTTCGTTTAAAAAAAATCAGATTTTTTCCTAACTTAAAATACACAACTATTTTCTGTTATCGTATCTCGGACGTCTAACTGTTCGTTTTTAAATTTCATAAAATAATTACTAATTTTTTAAGCTTTTAACTTAATGTTACAAATGTTAATAAACCACTTTTAAATTTTATAAATTCTTATAAACGACGATAAAAGCTTTGTTCCAAATTAAAAAACACATGTAGACAAATCCTATTTAAACCCATGCGGCCATGCTATGCTTGCGTTGTGCCAAAAGAGAAGAAATTATTTACATTTTCATAATTAGTGGTATAAAAAGTTCGGTACAAGTAATCCGATCAAAGTGCCGCTCTTCTTCCGGCGGGAACACAAGTCGGGTATTACCGTTTTTTATTATTTTTAATATTCGGAACTATAACATCCATTGACCCTGAAAAACAGTGGTTCTCAAATGTTTCCTACCTTAACATTAAATTTTTAAACCTAGGTCAGTTTTTCAAAGTGCCCCTAGAGAAAAAATTCATATAGGTTTTTTGTTTGTCTAGTCGGTCCCTATTACCAGTTTTCTTTAATGACATGAAACTAATTACACCCATAAAAACAAAACACTACGTACAACATTTTATAGTATGCAATATATTAAATTATGGTTCGTTTTTCATACTTATTTTCGTATTCTCCCAAATATTTTATTGCAGATATTTTTATCTACGAGATCATTTCAGATCTCTCATTACGATATGATCCAACTAATATTTTCTGCAACGAGTACGTATTTTTTCATTAGATATACGCAGAAAGGCCCATGACATTAATAAAGTTTGATGTGGGTATATTTAAAAGTCAAATAAAAACTTTCTATGTCTTTATTCATATTCTTGCTTGTAAACCTTATGTTTTCAGGGTTGACAGTTTTTTTCTGAATGACATTTTTAATATAAAAATAAATATAACGATACTATGTGGACGGTCAAGTTATCCTAATAACCCTCGTCATAAATATGTCAAGTTTGAGACGTTTTAGTTGTATCCTCATTTTGCCGGAAGCAGTATAATACATATATGGTTACAAAGGTATCCGATGTTATTATGAAATTCATTTTTCGGATTCCTGTAATTTTTATAGAAGAGCAATGCAATTTTTTTTTAGAATAGGGAAACGTTAGTAATTCAACACAAATATAACTTCCGATTACAATAAAAAAACTTTTGGTAAATGAATCTTGATGTATGAGAGAAGATTTAAGCACCCATTTTAAAAAAATTTTCTTGATTTCTTTACCAGAAAGGTTAAAAATAAACTCTCTCCAAAAAATTCACTAAAAATTACGAAATAAAACTGGCCACCCGGTTATTATTGAAAATAGTGAATATTGGTAATTTGTAGCATTTCAACTTGCTACTTTTGTATAAAAGTTGGGTTGGTACCTAATTAAAGGAATACCCTAATTTATTAGCATATATGTATTTTTGGTTGCTTAAAGAAACGAAGGATGATTTCCGTTTTCTCTGAACCTCAGGGCATTCGAGGCTTGACTCTTGGTAGGTAACAAGGTTCCGTACGATAGTGGTTATCCACATTTTCCGCTTTGGGTTTTGTAAAATGAATCGTACATTTAGTGATCTACACCTGACTTTCAAGCATAAGGAGTTCTGTTTGTTTCGTAATATTCACATTTTTTTTTCTCTCGTTAATTTCAGTCTCTTCCTGATTAATATAATCGGTGTGTTTCTCGCCCTGTCGTCTTAACCAAAGAAACCCTTCTGAGGAAGGAGAGTTGCGCTATTCTTTTTAGATCCGCGGTACTTGGCATTTGTTTGTTTTTAGGGTTTTTTAGGGATACCCATAATTATTATAGATAGAGTTAATAATTAATTTATTCTTCTGGACTCTTCTTAACGTGGGAACAGTTGGACCTCTTATACTTCAGAAGTTCGGTCGACCCTACACTGCACATACAAAGTTAGAACCCCTCTTAGTGACGTCAAAAAGAAACCGCCATTTTATATGCGTAGAATCCTTGCTCATTATCACTAGGCTAGGATAAACCCACTCATGTACAGGCCAGATTTTTATTATTATTACTTTCATACACATAATTATCCACTAGTTATATAAGCTTCAATACTTTGCACATACATACGCCTTAATTTTTTTAAACTCATGTAACGCCAACTATGCCATACTATGAAGGTGCGAAAATAATTAGAACTAAATGCAAGTGCGTACCAATTTTTTTTTGTTGGACAAAGTGTAATTCGAACTAAAATTTTGTAACGAAATTGGGCGATACGTGAGGTCATTTACGATCAAAATAACCCCATATGTTGTTATCCAATTATCAGTCGTTTAAAAGTTACAGCACTTTTTCAGTTTTTTAAAGAAATGCAGCCCGCGTCTTCTAAAAAATTCATTAAAAAAATAAGTTGTTTAGGTTTTTTTTTTTTTTGTTGTGCTTACTACTGATGTGTTCTTATAATGAAAGTGTCTTCATGAGCTTTTCTTTCATATTAAAATATTAAAACAAGTTTTTTTTTTAATTTTTATTTCTTCAAAAATAAAACAAATATTTGAAGTTTACTGAAAAAAAAAATACTTCTACAATTCTCGCCGATTCCAGCAAGGTACAGTTCATTGGTATTCTTTAATTGAATCATAATTTTTAGCATGAATAGCATAAAACTAGCCCTGAGTCTTGATATACAATGATATATGATTCTGAGAAAAGAAGCATTGGCTGTTCCGTATTTGTACAGTTCTGAGATGTGCACATGATAAATAGTAGGCACTATTTGCTTTACATACATCAGAGCTATAAAAATACGAAACCACAACAACCTAGCTTCCTGTAACTACGCATATTTCCATTTTTTCTTAAGAAAATACGAGTTGGCTTTTGTTCCTGACTTTGACAGTCTGTGTTTTTGACAACTGCTTGTTACTTGGCTTCTGATTGTGATTTTAATTTGAACAGTGCTTTATTTGAAGGCTACGTTGAAAAGTGAACTACACACTACGTGAGTATGCAGAAATGCATTACATTTATGGGTTATGTGCAGGGAATGCTCGACGTGCTGCAAGGGAATACCGCATCTAATACCAACGTCGTGGAAACTTTCCGGACCATAGGGTGTTCATACGAGTACACAACGCATAGATGCGTGGTGAAATACCTGATGCTGTACGCAGAGACGGAAGGCATAGGAACGATGACCACAACGAAGACGTAGTCGCCATGGCACTGGAGAAACCTTCTACAAGTATTCGTTGCACGCGAGATTCTGGCGTGCACTGTGCAACGAATATTGCAACGGTATAAGTTACATGCCTAGCAGTTGCAATGCGTGCAACTGCTCCTGCCCAACGATCATGCTCCTAGGGTAGCGTTTTGCAGAGAAATACTCCGACGTTCACGGGAAGATCCACATTTTTTCAATAAAATTATGTGGACCGACGAATCAACGTTCAATAAGGTTGGTATATTTAATATACACAATCTTCACTTTTGGGCGTTACAAAATCCGAAAGTAATAAGGAACCACCGCTTCCAACATCAGTTCGGAGTGAACCTGTGGGCGGGCATACTCGGCGGAAGGTTCATTGGACCGTTTGAACTGCCGCCAAGGCTCAATGGTCAACGACACTTGCAGTTCCTGCAGCAGGACCTAAACAGGCTTCTGTCAAATGCCCCACTTGAGTTACGGGCTACAATGTGGCTGCAGAACGATGGTGCACCAGCACATTATGCCCTCATTGTGCGACAGCACCTCAATAATGTTAGGGCGATCCGCTGGTCTACACTCTCGGCAGACCTCAATCCCCTGGACTACTTCTTATGGGGGCATTATAAAAATATTGTCTACATCAAAGAAAGCCAAAACGAACAACAGCTACGAGATAAGTTGCAAACTGCAGCAGTGACTGTTCGGAACAACTATCGTGCAATGATAAATCTAAGAAGAAACTTCCTAAGGAGATGTCGTTTATGTATTATGACCGACGGAAGACATTTTGAACATCTGTTGTAAGAAAATACGAAATAAATAAATAAATGCTTAATACATTGTTTGCCTTTTTATTGTTGGCCGGATCCTTTCTACATGAAATACTACCAACAACTATGATTCAATTAAAGAATACCAATGAACTATACCTTGCTAGAATCTGCGTGAATTGCAGTTTTAGTAGTTTTTTTAGTATGCGGGTTCACCTTTTAGTGGTATTTTTTTTTTCTCAGTAAACTTCATTCTAATTTTTGTTTTATTGTTGAAGAAATAAAAAATTTTCAAAAAACTTGTTTTATTATTTTAATATGCAAGAAAAGTTCATGAAAACACTTTCATTATAAGAACACATCAGTACAACAAACAAAAAAAACCTAAATAACTTGTCAATATTTTTTAATGAATTTTTTAGAAGACGGAGTCGGCATTTCTTCAAAAAATGGAAAAAATGCTGTAATTTTTAAACGACTAACAATTGGATAACAACATATGGGGTTATTTTGATTGTAAATGACCTCGCCTATTGCCCACTTTCGTTTGGACCACGACTTCTGGGACACCCTGTATAAGTCTGAATTATTAAATAATAAATGTTTGTTTTGTCAAGTATATTACATGATTTCTTTTTGCTCAGTTGTCCACAGTATTCAATGTGATCTGGATCATCTTATTCTCATTAATTTTATTATATTTTGTATTCCGCAACTTCGCGTAACATAAATCTGAATATAAAATTTACGTATTTTTTAAGTTGCCTAGCGCCCTAGTAGTGTTTTAAAGTTACGCAAACATTTTTCTATCTACGAGGCTTTACCGGCGAAATGCTTCCATTCGCAAGTGAGGGTAAATTAACGCCCCAAATAAGTAATAGCACTTTGGTGCTCAATTTATATTTTCACTAATTTTGTACACAAGGACCCCGCAAATTATCTTATTATTGTGCATTTAGGACTTTCAAACTAACTGAGGTGTCAAAAAATATACAAAGGCAGGAATAAGGCAGAGATGGGGAGTATAGGCATGTAACGTGATTTTCATCGCGTCGCGTCACCACGTTTGATCACGACATCACAAAGGAAAAATTCCTCATGACAATTCGTGTTTAAGTGGGCGTGAGCGTGTGTGTGTGGTTGTGGTCGAAAATTTGAGACGTGTGTGAGTCTACTTCAACATGTATGTTCGTGAGTCAGCGTGTGTGAGTAAAATCTTGAATGTCGTGAGCATGCGTGAGTCTACTTCAGTATATAAATTTCGTTCGTGAACAAAATTTTAAAATTCGTGAGTATGCGTAAGCGTCTATATTGACTTACGCACCTATTTCTAGAATAAAGTAATACTGCTTTCGACAAACTGTCTTCTATTGTATACAAAAAAGCAACCGCTTGTATTGACTTTCCAAACTTCGTTTACGTTATTAAAATGGTTACCACATGTTTCAATCATCAAGATTAAATCTATTTCAATTATCAATAGATGATGCCAACGTGGTTGGCAAAACTCGCGTTGTGTTGGTATTCTACAGAAGTGTTGAAATGTTCTGGTGCTTGCGAAATTGATATAGTTAACTTATGATAGTGTGACCCATAATGATTGCATATATGCTGCCCAAATATTGATATACTAATTTCGCTTGCGAGAACAGCACGTTCTGTTCTACGTTTAACACGGATCCATAAATATGTCCATCATTTACGTTCCAGGAAGTCAGAAACGACCGAGCTTTAAGATATAACAATTTTTAGAGTAGCATATTTTTTGTTTGTTTAAGTAACATAATTTATTAAACATTAAAAAAAAAGTATTTCTACCATTTAATAAAATCAACGGTTTCCGAAGAAAAATCAGTAGAGATATTTACACAGAACTTTCCTCTTTATTTATACAGAGTGGTCAATATACAAAATTATTAATTAAGAACCGACACAGAAGAATAATAATCGGAATGTAGTTATCACTATTCCTACAAACAGAACCTGATAACTTTTGGTTAAAGAATATACAGAGTGGTCATCCTACTGAAAAAATAAATAATAAACAAAATGTGTTAAATATGGAAGGTTTGAGTAAATACCTTCACTTTCCACCATAGTTAAATTATTTCTTAAAACGACCACCAATAAAATAGGTGTCTTTCTTGTCTTCCTAACCGCTTCTCAAGTCACCGAGGTAATCCCTTGAAAATCCAGAATGATTTTGTGTTAGGTAAAGAGAAGCGAGGCCCTACAGTTTATAGTGGAGTCCGAACCGCATCTTGGGGATAATTTTATAATTAAAATTATTTCGCGGCGAGCAAGGATTTAACCTGCTTCGCTAGCAAGCTTCGCAAGCTTATTGCCAAATCTTTTGTATTTCATTCTTAGTTGAATCATCGTTTGAAAATGACCTATGGGGTTGAAACTGCAGTCACGTTTTGTGCAAATATAGTGGTAAAAAACATAGTAGTGTTTTACTCGATTTATTATTGCCATTTGTCACATTTTATTCATTATTTATTGAAATACCTTCATTCTCGTTATCTGAAACGTGAAAATCAGCAGAAATCTCGGAAGGTCATTTTTTCACATGTGATTTTTTCCTTTGGAAAGCGAGGGAAGTAAAGAAGAGGAACTTTAATATGGAAACTAGGCACAGCAGCAACAAGAAGAGAAAAGAGAGATCTACTACAATAAATACATAATGTGAACTTCTTCTAATTTGATGTCAATTTTAATAAAAAAAAAATAGTTTTAGCTTGTAGCTTCAAGGTCTTGAAACCTAATAGCGGAGGGAAGCAGAAAAATAATTTATTGACTTAACTTTCTTGGACCCCTGTACGCAACTTGTGGCAAATTTAATAAAGCCGGGAACAGAGCAGTCACCAGGAAAATAAACAACGTATTTTTGAATGAATGTTCTAGAACACGTGTTAGCTTAAAACGTTTTATGTTTTATCAAGGTAAGAAAAAAGTAATTGTAAATTAGATATCCCTTGACGAGAATCCCTGGGCCTAAGTCTCTTAATGAGAGAGCTTTTTTTCTTTCTTATTTCTTATACCCTCTCATTAATCAAAAATCTAATAAAATATCATTTTCTATATTTAATTATACATTTTACTAACATATATTTGGTAGTGATATAATATCCAAATCGAAATATAGTTTTCAGCTAGAAAGTCGTATCCAAGCATTAACGCGTTCTTATTAAGAGAATTTGTAGCAGTATTGTAGCATTGAATAACTCGACGCGAAATTAGCCCCCGGAAAATCACAAGCTTTGTAAAAAACTTGGTAGTAGTAATTTACAAAAGATCTTTTAGGTCGATGTGGAGGAGGGCTGAAAAAACTTAGCGACCACTGAAATAACCTACAATTTGAAGGTATATTACCTAAAAATAACTCGACAAAATAACGGTACGGAAATCCGTACGACCCATCTCTACTCAGAAGCATGTTGTAAAAACGGAATGATTATTTACAATTGGAAAGTTTCGGTTATGTTTATCTGTGTTTATCAAAGTCAAAACACTCTTACAAACGCGTCTGAGTACGCCCCACATAAATTATGAAACGGCGCTCTGACGTTCAGATTATTACACAAGAGCATGATAGCGTTAAAAGTGGTTGTGCTAGATGTTACCATCCTGTGCCAACAGAGACGAAAAATTAAAAAAAATACGCTTTTAAAATCAACCGAAACAGTTAAAAAATTCACTAAAAAGAAAATAATGTTGACGATATATTATTATTACTAATATTATTTTCTATTTGTTACGTACAATGTGTATAAAATTACACATGATACTTTATCTCCACTCATATTTTTCCAGTACATTTATTAGGACTTTTATTTCGTATTTATATATAAGAAATTCTGCTAGCATAATGAAATCATGAACTGGATATTCATTACTATTATTGTTCAATATGAAAACCATCAATGCGAAATTTATTAGTATATAATCAAACAGAATTAGAGAACATACAACTCAATTAATGAATATGAAATATTTACAAATGACCGATAGTGTAACATTGTTCAGTTCATATTAAACATTCTATTTATATGCGTTTTAATTATAGCATTGTTGAAATAGTTACCATTCTTTATCAATACATATAATATTTTCCTTAATTACGAGTTGTAAATATTTGATGTCATATATTAGTAACTAACAAAAAAACACATAAAAATCTAGATTTCTATATCAGTTTTGGCAATTTTATAAAATATTATCTTAGATTCCTTACCATCGGACTGAAGTCCGTGGGCCATTTTAATCGTACAATCGTACAACCAGAAACGCTATTGTCCCCGGATTTGAAGAGAGAAATTATAAAAATCTTGCGATTTCTCATTACTTGATATAAGACTAACATTTGTTATTCCTTCTTTTAGAGCAGAAGCTATATGACCGCTTGCTTAACATATTATCTGCTGATCAGAAATACTTCAGAAGTTACGTGCAAATGACTGCCTTTTTTACTTTAGAAGTAGCAATCGAACAGTAGTGGGTTTTTTTTTGGTATAAGTTGCACAAGAATAACCATTCAATAGGAAAGAAAGATACCTCGTTTGCAGAAAAAACGTGCAAATTATTATTATTGATAGGCCCAACAGGCAATTTTTTTACTGTAGGATTTTCTACCACTTATAACCACTACGTGTGTGACTTTTGTGTCAAAGGGTCAGTTAGCGGGTGAATCGTATGATACTACATTTTGTATGACATTGAATAAACAAAGGAACCATGAAATTCCAAAATCAAATATTTGCGAACGTGCTTAGAAAAGTGGACATAATAATTCGTGGTTAGGCAAAACTTTTAACAAGAGGCTCATAACAACAATAAAAATTATAAATCAGCAATAATATTAAATGAAGGTAAGGTATTGAGCTGTTTTGAACACTTTTGTACAAAAATGGTTCCTTATGTTAAAAGAATTTTTTATACGTATGATTTAATATCCACAGTTCACTATAGGTACTATGGATATAACATTATAATATACCAAAGATTAGAGAGTTAACAAGATAGGACAGCCGGCGGAAAACCTTTTATCAATGGCGCCATTGACCTCGAAATTTAAATTGGAGTTCTTGCGCAATTGCCACAATGTGACAATCAGACGCAGAAGGTAACATTAGAAAGAGAGGCCAATAGTGAAAAATGGACAATACTGTCCTGATAGAACGACTGAACCTAGCTGACTGTCAGTACTCAAGGCCACTAAAAAAACAGGTTGCTTTATAATAATGTCACATGAAGTATTTCTATGTTTATATGTAAGGTATCTATTTGGTTAGGATAGAATTGTATATTGAAAGAATAATTTTGAAACTTTTGTCCATGAAATGAGGAAAAACAGCCACACACAGCTGTCATCGAGGTCTATTCGTGACGTAGCACTTGTCGATTTTAATGAGCTAACCTATCTTTTAGTAAGCTTGGTCAAATTAATTTAATGCGTACCCGATAAATCCCGAAACCATTTCCGCTGGATGTCGTGTCCTTTTAAATTCGAGTTCACAACTGTCGTTTATTTCGTCTTTTCCGTCTGACTTTCCTATCTTGTTAGTTCTCTAATATTTGGTAATACTATGCATTCTGTAAATGCAATACACACACACAAAATTTTTACTGAAACTTGGCAAAAGGAAATAGATTCTGAAGCGTTTCAGAAATATATTATTTTTATTTATATTTTAACTTTTATCTTTTATCAACCTTTATCAACATTTAAATTGGAGTTCTGCGCTATTGGCACAATGTGACAATCAGACGGAGAAGGTAACATTAGAAAGAGAGGCAATGGTGAAAAATGGACAACACTGTCCTGATAGAACCACCGAACTCAGCTGGCTGTCAGTACTCAAGGTCACTAAAAAAACAGGTTGCTTTATAATAATAGGAAACTCATTTAAAAAATTCAAAAAACTATTGAAAAATGATATTCCGTTGGAGTTTTTGAAAAATCTTAATTTTGGCCGATTTTATGAGGTTTTCTACGGGTGAACCTTTTTATGCGCCACATAAGTAAACAACTTTAATAATAAACTTTGACGATTGTTTTTCAATACTGTTAAACGCAATCAAGGACTGACATATTTTTTTATTAAAAGTACTAGTATTAAAGTTCAACCTCTATAAATTAGATCACTGTACGACGTATCACGTCACGAATTTTTTGAAAAAAAAAATTATCTCGGCTGCTGCGCATGCTAGGACAAACTTTTTCAATTTGCAAAAAAAATTGCAGCTTATTAGATATGTAAGAGCGGATTCTCTAAAGTTAAAATATAACAAGATATTTGTTTATTTATGTCGCGTAGAAAAAGGTTCATGGATAGAAAACCTCATAAAATCGGCCAAAATAACGATTTTTCAAAAATTCCAACGGGATATCATTTTTCAATAGTCTTTTGAATTTTCTAAATGAGTTCTCCAAATATAAACGAATTTTACAAAAAATGGCACAATTGTTAATTAAGGATTAAAACAAAATTGTTCGTTAATTACTCAAAAAGTAATAAACTGATCTTGCTGAAATTTCTGGTACATTATCGGAACTACATAGACACCATCTTCAACAATTTTTAGCCCTCTATGTGCAGCTGTTTTCGAATAAAGAAATAGTGAAAATTACATGTATTGAAAGCTTTGGAAGCCATTTGCAAGTTAACAATTGCACCTAGCGACCTCTATCGGTGCTCATTTTTTTAGAGAATTTCATAACGAACAGTTTTCTTTATGCATATGTTATACTAGAAGTTAGCAGGAACGAAGATATTTTAAAAAATATAGAAAAAGAGCCTATTTTACTCACTAATTGTTAATTATAAAATCAAGCGGTCCACTAATTTGTAAGCAAACTTAGGGTGTTCAACTACACCCTAAAACGAAACGATTCCAACAATAATCTCGCCTATTGGCCAAAAATCCAATCAAAATCCCTCGCCATCTAGCCTAAACCTGTATTCTTGTTATGCTAGCAATCAAAATTCCAAAATGAACTTATCTATTTCCCATTTGACAATTCTCATTGTAACAATAGTATCCACAGTCCCTACTCTGCATGGCCATTCGATGCACATTTTTCAAACACTTTGGAAAATGAACGTAGAATGGGCGTATAATTATCAACTTTGTTTCTACATTCTATTGTTCGAAGGCAGAGCCGGATTATTCATAAGGCAATGTAGGCAGTTGCCTAGGGGCACCTACGGCTTGGGGAGCGCCGGCAACGAACAAAAAAAACAACAAATTTCCGTACTTTAAAATTATCAACAAAAAATAAAAATTTTCTTAAAAGCTATTGTCATTTCCTTTGTTCTGGTAGATTTGGCCACAGATGCGGGTCGAATACCGGACCACCTTAAATAGAAGCGTAGCCCGGCGTTTGTTTCAATCGGTGTCGCGCGACTGTTTTTCAACTTGCTCTGTCACAGTCTTTCATCAATCGGTGTAAAACTTAAATACAACAGAACAATTCTGTAGATCGGCATTTTTCGAAACTTGAAACTACCTCGATATTTTTTTCCTGCGAAGTACCGAAATGTGAAATATTCTGCTATTTGTTTACATTAAAATAACTGTAAACAATGAATGTTTTTTCCTGCAATCACATGGCAGCGCTAAAGTCTAGGGAATCGTTTGAGCCCAATAATGATCGTTTTTGTTCACATCCGGCCGAGTGATGGCAATTTATGTAAACAAAAACGAATGATTTTCAATGATCGAGAGTGACATTTTTTTGGCTTTCATTTTTTACCTCGAAACCAAATAATTAGATTAAAAAATTCCTAATGGCAACATTGTGCGCCACAATGAGGGACTATATGTTCATATTTTTTATGTCTTATTTTGATGATATTCTTTTTCCGAAATATTTTTCGGTGACTTTTCAAAATTTCCCTAGGCTCCGAGCGCCCAGGGGACAGCGAGGAGTTATATTGCACGCATGGATAGGCTAGATCAAGAATTAAGGAAACGACTGATGGCTTGCGTAAAAATAGAAAAAAGTTGAATATTCAAACGATTTGGACGAATGTTTTGCTGGGGAATGTATAGAATTCAAATACTTTGTTGATAACATAGAAAATATCGTTAATATTAGGGACTTGTTAGTATTTATCAGGGAAAAACATGTTATAACCATGTTTCCAAACGTGGAAATTACATTAAGAATTTTTCTTACTATAGCAATAACAAATGCGTTAGGAGAAAGATCATTTTATACTTTGAAAATAACAAAAACATATTTACGAAATGCCATTAGTAAAGGACTTAATAATTTATCTGTGTATCAATAAATCATGACTTATCTAGTGCGCCTAATTTTACTGATATTATAAATAGTTTCGCCAGTAAGAAATCTAGAAAACTTATATAATAGTTATTTATGATACAAGTTGTAAAAATGATGTTTTATTTACCACACATTTGTGTTTATTGTTTTGTCCTCACTCACAAAATAAAACATCGTTTTTAATACTTAATCATAAATAACTATGATACCTATTTTTTTAAACTTTTTCCATTTATTTTTTTTCTTTCGTTTGTTTGTGCTGGTTATGTATTGTTTTTTTTATATTATATTATTTTACATATTATAAATAAATACTTTAATATCATTTTAAAAGTTTTGTAGTGAGAGGGGGGACGCTATAATATAGTTGCCTATGGGCGAAAAAACGAAAAAAGTCATAATCCAGCACTGTTTGAAGGTTGTCTAGTAGATGTATAAGCTAATGACCATAAACAACTATCTAGTTTTATAGAATCATGAATTTGATGAATCCCTGAATTTAAATTTTGTGAATACTCATCGTATTGATACGATTCATCACGATTTATGGATCGTAAAGAAAAGTACTAAATTTTTAGCCAATTTAAATGAAGGCCACTTTCTGTAAGGATTATGCGCGGGGTCTATTTAAAGTAAATTTTAGTTTTTAATCTACTCCAGTTAAATGCAATTTATCAATACGAATCTAACGATATATCACAACACAATATGTATCTACGTTTTCCTTTGCAATTACTGTCAGATTCAGAATCTGAAAATATATTCAATGTGCCTTGGCAGACCAAATTAAAACAAACGAATAATAATGGAAGTTATAAAAGCTTGGTATGCCAAGTTTCATCTCTATCCGTTAAAAATTATGAAATGGTGCCCGAAAATTGATATCCCGGTATACGATTTAACTAGAAAATTTTAAAAGCACAAAATTGTTTTTTGGATCTTATAATTTCAAGTAGGTATTGTTACCATCCTGATTTTTTAACGTTTTCACTAATCTTCTCACTGAGTCGACGAAATATAAAAGCAAACAACGGAAGTTAAACAGTGTGCAGAAAAAATATTTGGCAAATCTCGTCGGTTCGCCGCTGATCGACTACCGACTGACCAGAGAACTGACAAAGGCACTTCTAAACTGAATAATTGAGCTGTCGAGAGAATACGGCTTACGCTCCTTTCACACTATACGGTTTTGACCGTACGGCAAAATGCCGTACGGCTGTAGATGTGAAGAAAGGCATGGGACCTTTCACATTATACGGCGACGGTAAAATGCCGCTGCCGTGCCGTGCAGCAGCCGTGCCTTGTCACTAAACTGGACGGTCGCCGTACGGCGCTTTCGACACAGTGGCCTACATGACTAAATGCATTCTTTCACATTGGACGGTTTTAAGTCGTACGGCATCGACAGCTAGTTGTGTATTCAGTGTTTTAAGAAAATAAAAACACAGTACAGAAAACAGTTTGGTTAAAAGTAAATAAATAATAATAAAGTATATCCTCTGTTGAAGAAAATAAAAACCAGTGACCAGAGAACAGTTTAGTTAAAAGTGAATAAGTAATAATAAATTATCCTCGGTTTATTGTTTTGTTTACATAATAATTTTAACATGGATCAAATCGATGTTGAAGTTTTGATAACCTTGGTCGAACTAAGACCGGTTTTGTGGGATAAAACTCTAGATGTATATAAGGATAGAATTGCTACCAGAAATGCTTGGCGGGAAGTTTGCTCAGCTCTTAAGCAAGATTTCAGTGTAATGGAAGACAAAGAAAAAAATGTGTTTGGTAAGTATATTTAATATTTATTCATAAACTACAAAAACCTGCGTTAATTTATATTTTTGACATCTGCCATGGCACACTTCCAGCATTTGTCATAAAATATTTACAAAGCGTTTTCCTAATGTTGTTAGCTGTCATTCCTCCTCTTATGTTAGCATCTTGGGACAAGTCCTCCAAACCAGTGATGGATGTGGTATCCTCAACTATAAATCCATCTCTGTCGCGCACAAAATTGTGTAAAACAACACAGGCTTTAACAATTTTTACTGCAAAATCTGGTTGTACATTTAAAGCTCGGTGAAATATGAGCCACTTATTGCTCAAAATGCCAAAAGTACATTCCACATTCCTCCTTGCTCTGCACAACCGATAATTAAATATTCGTTTCTCGACTGTTAAGTGTGTTCCCCCAAAAGGCCGTAGCAAATGTTTGTGTAGTCCAAATGCTGCATCTCCGATGAAAAAGTACGGTACTTTTGGACTTTCCGTACCAGGTAGACATTTTTCGTTTGGCAATTGCTGAGAATTACTTTCTATTGACTTCCATAAACTGGACCGTTTGAATACTGCAGAGTCACAGTCTTTGCCATAACTTCCTATGTCGACATAGACAAACCTGTAGTTGGAATCCGCTACAGCCATTAGAACCACAGAAAAATATTCTTTGTAATTAAAATACATTGATCCGCTATTAAATGGAGAATTAAGACGAATATGTTTTCCATCCACCGCTCCTAAGCAGTGGGGGAAATTGGCAGTACTTTCAAATCCAGACGCAATTGATTCCCATATCTCTGGTCTGGGCGTCGGTATACATTCTTCTCTCATTGACGACCAAATTGCTGTGCATACATCATTAACTACTTTACTTGCTGTAGATATCCCTATTCTATACTGGTAATGCAAGTCAGTGAAAGAACAACCACTTGCCAGATACCTGAGAAAAAAACATTTAGTTTTCTGCGAAAAAAAAAATTATACTTTTTTTTAGTGTTTCTTTTTTTTGTTTCAGGTAAAGAAGTAATACGAAGGTGGACTAATGTACGAGACTCCTTTGTTAAGTCGAACTTAAAAATTAAAGGTACCAAAAACAGCGGTTCAGCGGCAAAAAAGATTAAAAAATATGTTTATTCTGATCAACTTCAGTTTCTAAAAAAACTGTATGAGGCTAGACAGACGGAGGATAGTTTTCAATCGGAAAGTGCTGCCGGGCTGGAAGAAGATACAGAAACACAGGGCTCCACTGAAAATATTGAGAATGCCTCTCAGCCATTTGATACACCATCCACACAACTTTCACCCAAAAGCATACGTCGCACAACAACGAGAAAACATAAAAAACTCGATGAATTCGAATTGAAAATGTTAAAAACTCTGGAAGCAGACAAACCATGCAGCAAGACGTCATTTTTACTTAGTCTCAAGCCTCACTTGGACAAATTTGACGAACAGGATTATCTTCAGTTTCAGCTGGGAGTACTCAGAGTTATAGAAAATATAAATGAAAGAAAAAATACTATGTCAGCTCAACCTCCTCCATTCACCCAACACACACCTGCCATGCCCTACGGCCCATTTCATGCTTATTCTCATTCGTCTATGGCAAACTCAGCTCCCATGTCCTCCTATCAAACGCTGCAAACTCCAACTACACTAAACCCAGGTTTTTCTCATCCTCGAGAAAGTTTTAACAATCCAATTTTTTTTTCTGCTCAACAATTACAAACTCGTGAAAGCCGCAGTTCTTATCAACAGGAAAATCAAGTGCCATTACCGTATTCCTCACCTTCCACTAGTAATAATGAACGACCACCATCAACAACGGAGTTCTACAGACATTTCGGGGAAAGCCTTTCTTCACCGACTGACAATGCAGTCAGTCCTGCTACACATTCTTTAGATTCAACTGTTGATAGTATTGACTTTTCTTCCCCACAAAATTAAGTTAAATAAGAATATAAAAACAAATAAACAAATAAATACTATTGCTTTTTATCTATTTACTTACCTTAACGTGATGGCCACCATTTCAATAGGTTGTACGCAATTTCGAAATTGTGTGTGTTGTCGCTGTAGCACATTCTTAAGTTTGCTGTGTAATTCGTCAAAAGAGGTAATAGACATTCGGAAATAGTTGAAAAATTTATTTTCGTCGTTCCTCAAATCTTCAAAGAGTGTATAAAATAACCCTACTTCGTCTCTCCTCTGATTAATAGGGTGCACCCAAAAACGACGATTTCGTTTTACTCTTTTTCGTCGACGATGAATCAACCACAAAGCAATAATTTGTTTTTTACGATTCATCTTTGAAGGCACATTCACAAATGAAATAAAAATATCTAGAATTGGTCACGGCAAAAAACCGTACAATGTGCAAGGAACAATATCACGGCAAAAAGTCGTACGGCATTTTGCCGTACGGTCAAAACCGTATAGTGTGAAAGGAGCGTTAGGCTCAGAAATTCCGGCTTTAACCAACCAGTTGCTAACAAGAATGCTACGCTCTTGATTCTATGCATATTGTATTAACACACGTACCGGAAGGACAAAGAGCCCATTTGCGCTTGACGACCGCACCCTCGATGCCATCGCGAAACAAATGTTTGGCTGTCATCGCGTACGTCGTAATATCTAACTTCTGCTATAAATAATTCCTGTTATATGTCTCAGCCAGCCACTTTCCGTAGCATGTATCCGAAAGAACGTAAAAGTCCTCTTAAGTGGGACAGGAAATTTGGAAAAAATATTTTTTTAGCTATTACACAGCTATATAATACCTCTGAGTGCTCATTTATAATGGATGTTGAAATAAATCATATGCCATTCTGAAAATATAAATAAATTCTGCATAATGATGTCAACCTATCACTATACGATGGGTGCTTGAAAATTTGTATTTAGCTAATACATACATTTTCAAGTTGTTACTTCATTGAATAACATTATTTGGTATTTTTGTAGACAACTTTCATACATTCCATATCTAACATTTAACATGAAATACAATAAATCACTTATGCATTATATGGTACTGTTGATTTAATTCCGACTACGCCAATATGTAGTATGCGTAACCGGTAAAAGGTCAAAACACAAAACACACGAAACCTAAACCACTCCCCTCCTGCCCCCCTCCATGCCCCCTACCCCACTGATACATATAAATTTTTACACAAGGCGGGGAGAGAGGAGGAAGGGACCGTTCCCTTTTTCTTCTACCTCCGGTTTTTAATTTTTTAATTAGATTTAAGTTTTAATAAATATACTCTTATTGTTAAGCAGGTTTTTTATAAATATTTTCCTGCCATAAACTAGATAAAAATCCCCACTCACAAACACACAACGCAGCGTAAAGCACTAACATAAATTCGTAAGAAATAAATATAAATATAATAAACATAAATTTCAGAAGTGTTTCATCCACGATTGTTTCCTGTAACATTCCTGCTGCGAGCCACTAGCCATAACAGCGGCGGTCGGTGCTTTTGTTTTTTAAACCTGTATAAAATGAAATGTAACGATAAAAATCTTTGTAAACTCAAATACTCGTAGCTATAGGAATGATATGTAAAATACCTAAACAAAATAAAAAACTTTAAAGGTAAAGGTAAAAGGTCGGCGCAAGAGACGCAAGACGAGGTAAAAGGTGCCGACAACATCGTCCGTCTTTCACCTCTTACTTTATAAAGCGAGACAGAAGATCATGGGCTGTTCAAGTCGCGGGCCAAAGCGTACAAACAATAGTCAGGACCGTATTACTGATGTATTACGTTAGTCTTGTGCTCACATCTGAATAGCACAACCAGCCTGAATAGATTCAAATTGTTGTTAAAAGAATTTCTACATCAAAATACAATTTATTCAATAGAAAAATTTATTACCGCTGTACAAAATACCTAAATATTCTGTGTATTTGTTATAACTGATTATATCTTTTTTTTTTTGGTATGACATATTTATGTATTGTATTTGACTTGTCTATCCAATGTAAATTGACGAAAAATAAATAAACTTCAATCAATCAATCATAATGTTTAGCGAAACAATTTTCGTATTGACAATACAGTACAGTACATATAGTTAAAATTAAAAAAACAGTTCAGTGTTTTATTTGTTTAATTATTATATAGCGTTGACATGAATTATCACCAAGTAAAGGTTGAATCTTTTAACTATTTAAAAAGTCTTTTTACAAAAAAACAACTCATTTTTAAAACTTTTTTCGCAAATTTCCATAGAAACTTTTTCCGCAAAACTGCTTTATTTTATCTTGGTAGTGATGATATAAAATATCCCTTTTGTCCTATGGCTCAATACCAAGACCTCACCCGTCCCTTAACAGTTAGCCTCTTAGCAATTACGCATAGTATACCAACAAAGCCAACGCGTTAATTTTTAATCAAAATAGAATCTTTGAGTGTAGTTATAGTTTTTAACTGTAGAAATAAATAAATAAATAAATGCAATGTAATTTTAGAATAAGAAATATCAGCCAAAAAGTACCAAAACAAATTAAAAAGTACACCCGTACAGGATTCGAACCGAGAAATCCGATGTGAAAGTCGTCGCTTAACGCGATGTGCTACGGTCGGGGTGGAATTGAAATTTGAATTAATCTCGTCGGAAAAAGCAAAACATGATTAATAACTAAATAAATATATTAGCAGGAAATTGGAATTTTCACGGCATCGTTAATTGCATGGGCGAAATCGAAAATTCGAGCCGACAGAAGTGAACGAAAAATAGCATTTTTGACATTTCGCGAATTCGATTTGTTTTTTGTTTCATTAACGTCACTGGTACGTTAATAACCAAAAAATCCGGAAGACTAGAGAGATTTTAAATATAAAAACAAAATCTCCAGAACTGCACCTTGACATTAAAATTTGAACAATTTTAACATTGGAAATGTTTGTTTTCATATATGGGATAGAGTTACCAGTTTTTGTTCAAGACAGCGGTGTCGCGGCACAGTAGAGAGAAGACCAGTAGGCTCAGTTACTCTTGAGATTTGCTGTAATCGATTTTATTTTTTATGAATCCACTGCGCATCCGATATTTGTACGCTCATCTACATATACATTGCTCGAACTAGAAAATGCTAATAAACTGGCCAACACTTACAATGACACTAAATTATGTTTATTCGAAGATATCCTTGGCAGATGATTTATTTTGCGATTGAATTTAATATTTACTGATTAATCAAAAAGTAGCGAATTAAAATTTGACCTGCCTTTACTTATATTTATTACATAAGATCCGCGTCTGACGTCACAGACTGAAAATGTATGACTTTATATTTTTCAAGCAAAAATTTGTACACGGCTGCCGAAAAGGCCGCGCGCTACTATCGATTAGGCTGCTGTGTTTGCCAATTACATTACCTACCGTGTCGGAAGATTACCTAAAATTTGTGCAGCGATGCTGACGGTAGAACACAGCAGTGTACAGCTTGCTACAAATTGATGCCTGCTTGCAAATAAATTATGTGTTAGAATTGCAACTAACTGATATAGGTTGTCTGCTGTACAAATTGAGTGACAATAATAATATCTCTTTATTTCAAAGTAATGTGTCGCGGTCGACTGAGACTACCATATGCAACGGCTGATATTCGCAAATGCAATATGGGTTACATATATCACAGGGTGTCAAGTTACCAGTTTAGGTGGAAATACAGCGGTGTCGCGGTCGAGTGAGACTGCGTATATGCAACGGCTGATATACGCAAATGTAACATGGGTTGCATATATCACAGGGGGTGAAGTTACCAGTTTTCATTTAAGGTGGAAATACAGCGGTGTAGTGGATCGTGCTATTTCCGGACGAGGCGAAGCCGAGTCAGGAAAAAGTTGTAAAAGTTGAAAAACTTTATGTTTTATGTATGGTGTTAGCATTTCCAATGTTCCGATGATTGCAAGGATTGCGAAATCTGTGAATTTTTTTACAAGTTTACCGTCTGGCAAGGTATAATTACCGACCTAGATTTCTGGCAATAATTTCACAGCTGCAATCAAAGATTTTATTTTGATTAAAAATTAACGCGTTTGACCGCCCGCGCACGTTTCTCTCCCCTCCCGGGGAGCAACTTCTGACTGCAGAGCCATATACTTTTCAGCAAGTATGGAGGGTTTTACATAAAAATTTTCTCTGCATCTTATCATTTTTAATTTTCGTAGCCAGCTCTTAGACTATTATACACGCCCGTGCAGCATAGTACGAATGCGGTGAAGAAGTAATATGTGAAGAAATTATACCAATTGACATTTGTCCGCTAAGGGCATTATTACCATACGCGAGTGGAAGATGAATACAGACAATGCATAAACTTTGGGTCATCTAGTTAGAAGGTTATCCAGAACAAATTTTCTTTACAGAAACGCACCGGTAGATGTGGGCGGTTAAAAGTATAATAGTATTGTCAAATCCGGATTATCTAAATTTTTTGGAATTCGGTATACCGACAATCTGAATAATAGTGGCGGGTGTGAGTCGGAAAAAAACCCGAAAATGGTAAATAATTTGATCCGTAACAAAAGTACCTCCCCCTCACCTTTCGAGGATGCTGAACACGATGAAGGTGGTAGAATGCCCCTTTGGGGTTGCGCAACCCCCCCAAACGGCCGAAAACCACCCCCAAACGGGATTAAACGCCCAGGATATTATTTTCACGGATCAAAAATATCCTACCCGTTTTCGAGGATGTTGAGCACGATGGTGATGCTGATTATTTATTCCGACCACTCGCAACCCCTCCAACGGCCAATAATCAACCCCTAATGGGGTAAATTTTTTTTTAATATCAGTGGCAAAATGTACATACCCCTGGTTTTCGAGGATTATGAGCACGATGGTGATACTGAATATTTATTCCGTACCCCCGAAACCCTTCTTCAACGGCCAATAATCTTCCCCGGAAGGGGTAAAACATCTTTTTTTTTTATATCAGCGACAAAACGTTTTTGAGGATTCTGAGCACCATGGTGATGCTGAATATTTATTCCGACCCCCCCCCCCCCGTCCAACGGCCAATAATCAATCCCTAAAGAGGTGAAAATCTTTTTTAAATTGAATTAAAAAAAGGGGATGAGATGGTTGTTAGGTATTAGGAATTGGAGGGCTTTGAAAAAGAATCGAGTACCACCACCTTGCTCAGCATTCTCGAAAACGGGGGGGAGGTATTTTTGTTACGGATCAAATTATTTACGTGTTCCTCCGATTCACACACGCCACTATAACGTAAATAAGAATTGAATAAATGTCAGTTTTCGGCAAAAAGAATTCGAGTAAAGGAAGCATAGTCAAATAAAACATAAAATGTATTAATTAACCTCTAACAGCCAGTTTTTCAATGTCGAGTTAACTCTTGAACTGGGGTTAACTCTGGATTAAGCGCACTGTTGCGTATTTCAAATGCGAGTTAACTTGAAACCTCGAGTTAAATCGAGGTTAAGATAACTCTAGACGAGGTATGAGTTAATTACAAATTTCGGCTTAAAACTAACCTAAAATTATTTTATGGTGTAAATAAATTACCTATATTTTTCAAACACGTCATGGATTATGATTTTAATGTAAATGCTTACAGCAGTGATGAGAAAGCTAGAAGACCTAAGGTAATCAGATATAGGCTAAACGACATGGAAGAATGGGATCGACACGATTTTTTTTGCGCGATTTCATTTGCATCCAAGAACTGTAGATAATATATTAAAAGAAGTGCAAGATATTATTTCGTATTCTACGAATATATATTTGTTATCTTGTGTTGTATAAATATTAACATGCAATGTTTATTTTACATGAGGGAACTGGTTCCCTCTCATCCTATGCTAGGTATGTTGTGGAGAATTGTTGTAGCCGCAACTGTCTGTATGGTATCCATTTTAATGCGCAGCCTTAGTGCTAAAGCTCCTCTCCACTGTGTTTCTCGTTCTGATGTGGAATTAATTAAATAAATTCTCAGTATTATTTCATTTATTTCTGATCCACATAAGAGGCGTCATAAGGTAGGGTTTCACAGGATGGCCACTATTGCCGATCAACAGACCATCATTAAAGTGACCTCGTTAAAATAAATTGTATAAACAAAAATATAAATATTGCATTTTACAAATAATATCACAGAAAGTTAGGTTAATGGTTAATTTAATGTAACATTTTTAACAGCACAGAACTATAGAAGACATTAGAATACTTGTGTAAAATTCCGAAAATATGGTTAAAATTCATACTTCTCATGTCAACATAACAAAATATTTCACGCAACCCGAGTTAACTAACTCGAATGAGAAATAGTAATGAAAAACAGTTGTAACGTTAACTCGAATTTAGCCTCGAGTTAAGGTGCGAGTAAGAGTTATCTAACTCGAACTTTAACTCAACATTGAAAAACTGGCTGTAAAAAATAATAAAATTCTATCATTTAATAAGCTTATTTTATTTAATACGGATCTGCTTGTTTACATTAACCTATGAAATGTTGTTTACGTTAATTTCTTCTTATCAACACATAAAAGATTTTAAGAAAGAAATTGAATTAAATTAGAAATAGAGCAAGTGCTCAATAATGTCCATTTTTTGAAAAGACATATCCTAATCTATAGTCGAAGCTTCTCCTGACATTTAATGATAGCACCATGATTTATAGCATTTCTCTATTACTGTCAATGGTTTCTTATGTCAAGATATTAGAATAAAAGTCTGTTAAAATTGAACACATTGAACATCTAGACAAAATTTCATTGATACCCCAATTAATTACTTATATAAATATTTCCTATTTTAATCAAATTATTAATAAATGAAGTAAACATAATTATGATCTTGTTATTGAACCCTGTAAAATGATCCATTATAAAAATATCAAATTATTAAGAAAATTAAATTTAGACCAAAATTCCCATGAAAAAATCGACTTTTAAACATTATCACTTTACAAAAGACCGATAACGACCTTTGGCATCGTTTTTCATCGAAATTTGCATAAAAAATGATTTACTAAAAATGTCTTAATAAATGGTTTATTTAGAAAAAAATTTCATCTCGAGGACGATCGCCTTTGGGCTCCGTCGTTCCAAAAAAATAACTTAGAAAAAATTTCAAACAAATTTTTCGAAAGTACCACGAATTTGATAATACTATCGACAAAAAAATCGAAATACGAATTTAATTTTTCGAAAGTACCACGAAGAGGATTGCACATGGCGGAATTTTCAGTCAGGGTGTAGCGAGTAGCTATTATAAAATTTAAGAAAAAATCAATGGGACGGTTTTTCCAATAAAAACCAAAATCCACAATTAATTATCCTTAAAGTGGTGGACAATATTCCATGCCCGAGCCACAAGAACGTCCATCAAAAATAATCAAAAAATTCAAAGTCGGAGATTCGATTTCGACGGACCCAAAATATCCTTAATCCAGGCCTAGGCGGAAATCGCCATAGTAGTCGCTCGAAGGCGAGTCGACGGAAAAAAGGTATATTTGGGTTCAACGCCGTTAGTACGTTTATGCAAGCAGGAAAACCATTGAACTCATATAAATAGCTTCTTTAAGCATTCTGACAAAGATTACAAGCAATTCGAAAATTTCAGTGCAAAATTTAAAAGTGAATAATTTTCAAAAAGTTCGACATACATCTTACAATAATAATTAACTGGGAGTCTAAAAATTTGTACAGTCGATTCTTATAGTTCTCTCGACGTTGGATGAGTTATGATCATACGGGACATAACGGCTTGCCAAGTGGTAGTGCTCTTTGATGTTTGCCTTATATACATTAGTTAGATATTGAGTATTTATATTTTTTATATTTTATGAATTATTTCAATAAATTAAAATATATTTTGAATTCGATTTCTTATTGATCCACTAATTATAAGACTTGAGAACCGACGTGCGATTCTGTGGGTGAGTCGGATAACTACTTACTACTGGTCACCTTTGTGTAACGATCCGAGTACTCATAAATTCCATCGACGCGACGGTTTTAATTATTAAGAAGTGTTTCCGAGAATGTGCTAATTATAAGATATATTCAGTAGAAGTGCACCGCTCGACATCTGATTGCGACGGAGAGAGCTGACGGTAGCAATAACATAAAGTATAATTTTGTCTATTTTCGTCTTGGGGAGTCTGAAGGGTAACTTGAATCCCCTTGTGAGTAGAGTTGATAGATATCGTAGCGACGACACGGCTTCGGCCTAATTAATATAAAATCCTTGTCGTGTCCATCAGACGCGCGATACTAGGTTCATTTACAATATCATGTCCTAATAGGTAGAATATGTATGTACGTTTCTACTTGCCATTCAATTTTAGTGGTTTAATTATTCAGCTTACAAGAACTTCACAATTTCTCTCGAAAATGTTTGTATTATTTCATCCGCTTATACTGTAATCCCTATAGGGTTCTTTCCATTCAAATAAACCGCAGGCCTGATGGTTTTAATTTAAATTTTTAGAGTTTCGATACGGCTATAATTTGCATACAAGAGCGCCAATTGTATTCCCATATTATCTCCAATAACACGTAAGCCCATTATAGTCTAGATGATACGAAACTAAAGAAAGATGTTGGCAATAACGTAATAAAATGGATAAAACAAATGGTAGAGAAAACAGTAATCTACCAAACGACACATCGTTCGATTAATTGAACCTTAATACCTAATAGTCGAGGAAATTTAGCACCAAATAGGAGAAACTATCGAAAACCTGTGCGGTAAGACGGATCAAAATGCTGTTTTTTGCATTTATTCAATTTGATACCTATTTTAATCTTATACAAATGGGAAATTGCACTTGTGCATCGAAAAAATGCATTTTTTCGCGTGCAGTTTCTTTGAGGTAATTAAAAAAAATCATTGTTCGGTAATCCATGGTGGAAATTAGCCCAATTTTGTAACTTTAAGGTTCTTGGGGTCGTTGATCACAAAATTTGAAGTCCAATTTGGGAAATTCAAAACGGCGGACCGGAAATCGCGCCATTTTCCAGAGAAAATGAGAATGGATCTTGGCCTTGAAAATCTGCACTCGGGGATTTTCGACGTCGCTGATTACGAATCCGCGGTCTAATTTGGTAAATTCAAAATAGCGGACCGGAAGTAGAGTCAATTTCTCAGAAAAAACTCGTATTTTTTTTCGTTTCTGGGCATAAAATGGGAACTCGGGGGGTTTTCGTGGCCGTTGATAACGAATCCGATGTCAAATTAGCGAAAATTAAAAATTGCGAACCGGAAATAGATCCTCAAGACCTCGTACTTTTCTCTTTTCAGGGCTGAAAGTATGAAAAATAGTAGTTTTTCCTGAAAAATAAACCACTTCCGGTCCGAAATTTTGAATTTTTCCTAATGGGCTTGGAAATTTTTTAAAAAGTCTCGTTTTTTTTTTTAAACAATCAATACGAATCATTATTATAATTACAGTAGCGTTTAAATCAAGTCAATACGATTATTAATTACAGAGATATAAGCTTTTAAAATCTGCAAATAACGATACGGCTTGCTGCAATGCCCGAAACTCGAGCTGGCCGGCTGTGACGTAATCGGCGCCGATGTCGCACGCCGCTCGCCTTATTTGAATGAATTTATATAAGTGAAACAGTCTTATTCTGAGTTCCTAAGTAGTTGTGACAATAATGGAGCAGGGATTTGTTCGTGGACAGTCGGATAACTTGCCAAAAATTGACTGAAATAAAGAACATTAATACTTTTAATTATTATTCCCATTGGTTACCCAGCTTGATATACAAAATATAATCAGTTTTCGTCCTGGGGCTACATAACAGCAAAATATGTTTTCTTAATTCTCACACAGCGAATTCACTTTTTAAACCTATCTGGAAAAAATATTTACAATATTTAATAAAGCTCGGTAATGCGGCATCAAAAACTTAAAAACTTGGTAAGAAAATTTTAACCACATTAAAAAAATGTAAAGATATATGCACCGATGTACTAAATCACCCTGAATATTTAAAAATAATGTTTAAGTGTGCACTCTTCGACACTACACCAGTTACATACAAAAAAAATTGAATTATTTTTTTTTTATCTTATTTTAATGCCTTATTTTTATTAACGTCCTGGCGGAGTTCAGCTATTGCTGCTCTACCACTCAACCAGGACACGTACACATAGACATCAACACAACAACCATTCCCTGCGATATTGCCATCTACCGCAGCTGAGACTCGAACTCAGGAGAGATAACAGCGACTAGACATGTTGTCCCACCCAACAGCGGTCTAAATCACTGCTACCGTCTCGGTAACACATGAAAAAACGCCACCAACATCCATACCCTGGCCAGGATTCGAACCCGGAACTCCGTGGTCGCAAGCCAAACATTTTTTTTCATTTAAATATAATTTTATTAATTAAAATATTACATTGTATGAAGCTTATTTCTAAAGGTATATATATGAATATCACATATAAAAGTAGGTACGTACAGTACATTATTTGTCAAGTCCTAAAACTACACAAAAAGTATAATATAGAACATGACACAGCCGATGGTATGGCTGGAGACTTTAGAAAAACACGGCTCTTTTTATTTTTATGTTTTATCTTGATATTTCTTTATCAATTTATATCAATTATAATCAATGTGTTGCCTTGGCTTTAATCGAGCTTAAAGCTCATTAGTTCGAGAGTTTCTTGGCGGAACGAAAATAGCTCAATTAACAAATGCAGGAAAAAATGTAGAATGCTGCTTCAGATAATATTGTCAAGATATAAAAATGATGATTATGTGTGAGCATTTACTTATAAAAAAATTAAATTATAAGGTATCGACGGGTAGGGGGCAGGGGTGGGTGGTGGGGTGTGGGATTTGGGGAGGGGGGTTTGTTGTTTTGTCGGGTAGTGTGTCTTGTCGGGTTAGCAAGCCAAACACCTTCAGCATTGCGCCACCGAGCTGGCTGGGATATATGACTGATGCACTGTTGGGACACCCTGTATGTGAGTGCTGGATAATGTAGGTATTGCATTATGTAGGTAGAGATAACTATTACAATTTTAAGTTAACTTCGAAATGGTCTTCACAACAAAACCGATTACTTGTACTCGAAAAGGTGATATTATTCTTTTTATCTCTCTTTATTGCATCACACCATTGTTTTCGTGTTTTTTCACCTTTTGGCATACTTATAAATAATTTGTTTGGCGTAGTGATTGTTGTATTGGTACATCGAGGCACAACACAGTATTTGTAACGAATATTTTGTGTAGCCATCTCTATAACATCGCAGCAAAGCATCGGTACTATGATCACTACGGGGTAAATGGGCGTCGATGACGTAGTGCACTCAGTCGAGCTGCTACTAGGAAAGATGGGGGCGTGGACTAATTGCTCGAACTTCAACAATTAATTGTAAAGCCATTTTAAGTGCTAGAGAAATAAATTAAATTGCAATGTTTAAGTTACAACGTGCACATTTTTATAAAAATATATAAAAAATATCGTTTTTAAGCCCATTGGATATCAGCGATAACGAAAACCCCCGAGTTCCCACTTTCAGCCCAAAAAAGAAAAGAACACGGGGTTTTCCGGAGATATTGACTGTTCTTCCGGTACGCCGTTTTCAATTTCGTAAATTGGACCTCTGATTCATGATCAACGACCTTAAAAACCCCCCAGTACTCATTTTCAGCTCAAAAACGAAAGCAATACGTGTCTTTCCTTAGAAATTGACTCTACTTCCGGTCCGCCATTGTGAATTTACCAAATTAAACATCGGATTCGTAATCAGCGACCTCGAAAACCCCCGAGTAAAGATGTCACCAAGATATTCGTTCTCATTATTTCAGGAAAATGGCCCGATTTCCGGTCCGCTATTTTGAAATTCCCCAATTAGACTTCAGGTTCGTGATCAGCGACCCCAGAAACCCCCGAATAACAAAATTGGGCTAATTTCCACCATGGATTATTCGGTAAATAATGATTTTTTTTAATTACCTCAAAAACTACAAGTAAAATAATTCATTTTTTCGATGCACCAGTGCAATTTCCCATTTGCAAATAGATATTTGTGGTTTTAAATAAACAGTTTAATATAGTGAAAATTGTGTTTGGTGGTGGTTATAAGCTCCTTAAAGTATTTAAAAAAGGGACAAGTATAACAAAATACCTAATATAATGTCATCAGGTGAATTTTCTGAGATTTTATTGACAGTTTCAGGCAAAATGCCCAAAACAGAAATACCGATTTCGAATATTTTTGAGTATTTGGGAAATCATGTGAGGCACTTAAAAGACGGGGAGGCTGTTTTCAAAGTTGGACATATAATTTTATGTGGATTAAATACAGATCAAGCGAATAATATCAACAGTGGTTGCCTCTAGACATCTGGTTTGACTAAGCCCCCACACGAAATTAATATTAAATTAGATACACCATGGTCCTGTAAATGCACCTGTAAAGCTAGGCTATCAAGTTTCTGCAAACAGATTGTGGCAACTTTGATTTATATAAATCGGTTTTATAAGTAAATTAATTTTTTTGTTGTCCTAAGAATTTCTATTAAAATTTCAGCAATGAAGATTTGGAATATGTAAGTTGTACTGATATCAAACAAAAATGGGGTAAGGAGAAAAAAAGTGTGAAGGAAGCGTACAGTGTCAAACCGTTCACCAGTTTTTGTCATCCGGTAAAGAAAAAGAACAACAATTAATTATCAAACAAACGATGACATTAATAAAAGAAACTTTAATTTATTTGTTTTTATTAAATAATTTTTTTACAGGTGTAGGTACATTGATATTACCCCTACATCGTCCGAAAATTCGACTTGACAAATTACGATTCTATATCTCTCTTTAACGATTTTGCTCAAATTTTGTACGTTAATGGTAAATTATGATCTTAACAATATACCAGTATTTGTTTTTCTTGGTAAATTCACAAAAAATTCAATGATGAACAAAAATTTTGAAGTTGCACGAGAAAGTAAGTTTGGTGTTGCCTACCATTTATTTAGGTATTGTTATATGTTCTTTCTAAAAGGCAATTTATTATTATTAAATACTGTGATACCTCGTATATTACTTTTTTTTATAATTTAGATGTATAATAAAATAAAAACCTTATAAAATAATACACTCGTTTTCTTTATATATAGAATTTAATCATACACACTTTCAATATTCATTAAGTAGGTACATTACCAAAAAGCAATTAAGATAAGTTAAAACAAAACTTCCTTGGTTATTTACAAAACATTCTGACAACATAAATACAATGTTTATACAGACCACGCACCGTTTCGATAATGGAAATAAGTTGATTTAATTTTACATCTTTCGGAAAGAAATGTAGGGAATTGTCTTCAGTCGTATAACTATGTACTACACTGGGGAAAAGAACAAAACTTTTTCGATTTCGTGGGAACAGTTTTATGAACTCTGCATTATGTTATCCTTGCTTAAATACTATTATGACGAAATAACACTTTAATACACTTTTTAGTATTGAAAATACTACTGGGCGCATGATATAGGACCCATCTTACGAAAAACGTATCGAGAGCGACAGATCTGTCTAGGCCGCTGCGCCGGCCTTGTAATCGTACCGTTCACTCAACGCCATAAACACTCCTAAACTTAATGGTCTCTTGTGATACATGCCGACGCTGCCATATCGTATGTCACTTAGTTTGCATAACTTGCGTTATTTCTTTTAGAACACCGTCACTTTCAAATTAACATTAAAAAAACAAAACAACCCAATAAAACGTGGACTAGCTTAATTCTATCTTATGGACAAATATATTTAAAATTATGTAAATAAAATTATCAAACGCATCTAAGTATGATATAAAAAAGTACAGTAGAAAAGCACTATACAGTGCACTCTACAAGCTTTATGACAAAATTTGACAGATGATAGCTGGGTTAATCTAAAAAATTTTTATCAATGAACATGGGTCCAATTACAATGAACCCAAGTGGTATTATTAAACTTGATAAGTTTTTATTTTTTCTATTTTATCACTAATCGCTAATAGTACCTAATGCAAATGCTGAAAATAAATATCATCCTAGCCATCCATCCTTGGACTCCAAAAGCAGTATAGTTGCATCTAGTATTTTCAATACGCCTAAGATACTTGCGAAAGATGCAAGAATTTTTATTCTAAAATCATGGGAATTAGTTCATTAAAGCAGCAACAAAGTCAACCTTCCATTCAATGTCAATAACAAACTAATTTGTTGTTCACACTTCGATAGGTTCGATAGGTGGAATGCTATATTTCCTCGACTATAATATCGATTTTGAGGTCGGTGCAAAAATGAACAAATAATAAAAGCGAATGAATTTTCACCAGACCCAATATCGATATCAGATAGGTTGTTCAATTGATCGAAGAAGGCGACGGTGAAATTTTATTTTATAATTACTTCCATATCCACTTAGTAGAGTAAAAAAAACTTTTTTATTGAAATAGGTTTGGAATGCCATGAAACGTCGAGATTTGAGCAAAAACTGTCGGTCTATCTGTCGGTAGATCTGCCTGCAACTTTTTTTTGTGTGCACGACTACTCTGAAGCCGAATTCAAATTAGGGCGCAGCCCAACCTATATTTGGGCGCTGCAAAATCCACTTTCGGGTGCAGCCGAACACCAAGGTAACTTCCGGCCGCCGCCGAATACTAAGGCAATTTCCAGGTTTTACCGAATCCATATTGGGACGATGCCGAATCCATATTCGGGCGCTGCCGAATTCTAAGAGAAATTCCGAGCACTGCCGAATCCAAATTAGGGTGTAGTCGGATCTATATTGGTGCTGCATAATCCATATTCGGGCGCTGTTTACTACTACCCTCCAGGATCCATTTTTATTGCAAGATAGCATACTAATTAACATAAAAAAGCAGGTTAACAAAAAGCATTTAAAAATTAAGATTTCTGGGCTCTTATTATCTTGCTTCACTTAATTTTCACAATCGCCTCAATCAGATACCATTGCAGCACATGCACCAACTTTCAAGTGAATATCTTAATTTTAGTTTATCAGCACTTTTAATAATGGATTAGGAGTGATGGAAAATATTATTAAAAAATGTGAGGCCTTGGCTTCCTGTATATACAAAAAATTTCAAAGGACCCCACACACCATACATGGAATTTTCGCCTCCGGTCAAATTTAATCGAACCAACGTAAAATGTTCTCGTCAACCTCCTTAACAAATGGTCAAATGCAGCCAAGGTCCGAAAAGGCCGTCGTTTTAATATATGGAGCCCTAAAGATCGATATTAAGAGAAATTTTTTATCTAGAAAAAAAGTATTATAACCTGATTCTTGAATTGAAAAAACTGCAGCGAAGCCCTTGCAGACCCAGTGTGTCATTAATACGAGTACGAAATATTGTGTTATTTAAAAATTAATTATATAGTTCTGAATTTCGAAATCGATTTTTAAGGCTCCATATCTCAAAACGACTGTCTTTTCCAACCTTGATTGCATTTGAACATTTGCTCAGGGGGTTAAGAATAACAATTTTATATGGGTTAGATTAAATTTGACAGGGGGCAGAAATCCCATGTATGGTGCGCGGGGTCCTTTCTGTACTCTTACCAGCTTGCATTATTTATTTTCCCCTATTTACCCCCAACACTTCACCGGACAAATCCAAAATACAATCCAGTTTCAGATCTCGTTATTATGCATACGACATACGTGTACAAAATTTCAAGTCAATATTTTATACCGTTTCAGAGAAAACGTGCGCACAAAATAGTTAGACAGATCGACAGACTGACAAAAACTTTTTTCATTCAAATTTAAAATTTGTGCTAAAATTTTCAAGATGTTTGGGTCTTTTTTTTATTTTTAGGAAACAATAAAAAATTGGCCAAAATTTGACTAACTTCAACATGCTGGTAAATTTGTGAATGCCAATAATATTTGTATTCCTATTTTCTTCTGCATTGAGGTACTACTATCTTGAACTAAAGGACAATGCGTTTATAACTTATATTAAAGTCAGTTATTTTTTATGGGCCTGTGAATAGTTAGATGCAGAAAAAATCAAGAGATAACTATATTATATTGTTATTTTTATATACTAATAAATATCAACACAAGAGAGTATTTTATATCCCCTTTAAAACCCATTTTGATTTGTCTTCTTAGCTTGTTTGGTTCTCGAGCAGTTCAATTTTTTCTACTGTTGCGTACATCTGGCAACTTTAAGTAATTTTATTAAATTCTTGTAAACAAAATGAATTTTTGAGAAATATGTACAGGTATTCACCATACTCTAGTAACTAGAACCCCAGTCATTAAATTATCGTAGGTAATCTGTTTAAATTTAGGAATGTACACATTTATTAAATTTTCGTGTTTCAACCATTTAACTCTTTCTGTATTCCAGTTCTTGCTAACAGCTATCGTAGAACACAGAGGCTTCGATCGAATAGTAGATATATCTGTATTTCACAGCACCTATTTCTTAATTATTGGTTAAACCAAATATACTGCAGGAAGTATTGTGGGTTGCATAGAACAACGCGGACCCAAATTCTTAGTAATTTTTAGTATATGAAGTATGGTAATATGTTAATTGAGACTTGAGAGGGGATATCACTTTTATTAGCTGGTTGATAGCAGAATTGGCCATTTCTGTAGCCAATTCTGTAGCAGCATATACTTAGACTTAAAGTTTTTGATAATCATTCAGTCACAAGTTGTGTCACTTCTGCTATTATCAAACTTTCTCTTAGTGATCTATCTAATAAAAGGTAATTACATGTATTTAATTGATTCCTCTCATTAGTATTTAACGGCCTTTAGCCATATTTTTCATTTCTGCTAACTAAACATAACCATAATTCTGAAACACGTGATGATAATATTTTTTTTCTTCCCAAACGTAGAGTTTTGCTGCCAAATAATTTACCCACATAATTTATCCACATAATTTATCTACATAATTTATACAGATAATTTACCTAAATAATTTACACAAATAACGTACTTAAGGTTAAATGCCTGCTGGATTTCATAAGACAGATAGTCCAATCAAACACAGTATAGTCAAGTGCAGCATTCATAGTCTAGTCAAATTCCGTTTAGTCAAGTCTAGTTTAGTCCAGTCAATTCAAACCAACAGCAAAACCCTAGCGTTATACAGGTTAGCAAGACATCAAACCACGTCGAGGAGCCATCTGTGTTCGGAGAGGCTGTTAGAAAAAGCTACCAGAACTCATCAGGAGCCCTCATCCACTATCTATACATCGTGAGGAGGATTGGTGAGATTCTGAGAATTTCATTGATTTTTTTTGCGTAATATTTATTGTATAACTTTTATTGCATACAGTATTTCTCTTCTATTAATTATAAGTTAATTAAGCTATAAATATTTTCTTTTGAAAATTGTGGTAATATTACTTAATATTTTTATTTGATAAGTGATTTGATAACATTATCTTATATTTTTATATTGATTGAATTCGTTCATATGCTGATGATTTTTCCAAAGTTATTAATAAATAAGTATATTTTATCGTAAAATTAAATTTTTCTTCTTTTTCTGTTTGTCTGTCCGTCATAAGATCAAATCTTTACACGGCGGTTGGTTTCACCATCACAGGGGTAGCAGTAACTCTCAAATGTTTCTGTGGATGGCGCCCGTAATACTTACATCATTTTAAGCTACCTCTGAGTGTTGGAACAAACTAGCTTAGTAAAATATTGGTTCAACCTCTGGCTGATTTAAAAAATATATATATTAAGTGAACCCACGAAATCCCAGCCACGCACCAGATCAGCTAGCCGTTCGCCGTCACTACTTGTGTGTTGGTTGAATTGCCTTTGGTTATCACCTTAACCGGTGATACCATCGTTAATTTTTCTAGGGCCAAGTGGTGATGTAACACTACAGGGCGCGCGCAAATAAACGAAAATTCGCGCACATTAAAAATACAAATTTTGGAATTTTTGTCAATATCGATTTTCTCGAAAATCATGGCCTATGCAAGAAAATGCAAGAGGACTTTTTTTAGGCAATTAGTCAAGCTTTCTTTTTTATGATGAGCAATTTTTTTATATCTTCAACGGTTAACGAGTTATCAGTAAAATAAGGCATTTTACACCTAAGGGGTGGTTTGGGGGGGGGGGGGGTTGCGCGGCACCCTCAGAACTGTTTTTTGTGGTATTGTGATTTTAATCCTCCCACTAACAGTTACTGAAGGAAAATGTCAGATAACATTTTTTGCGAGCTTCTGGTGTATTTTTTACTTTACCGACTGGACTACTTATGGAGTGCGCGTTTTTTGTTTTACCAACAATTATTATTCATCATTTACCCATATTACCTACTAAGTATTGAATATTCTGACAACAGTTGCATACAATTATCTTTTGGACATCGTAAAATCTGTTCTGTAATAAATAATATTTTCACTTTGTATTTGGAAATAAGCGTACTTGTAAATTTCGAGTTCTAGTAAATGATTAGAGATCGTAATTGATATAATTGACTGGCTGGTCATTGTGCAAATTTATGAGGTCTCGTCAAGAGTTAGTGCATAGTTGCAATATAAATTATAATGGGTTGGAACTCTGAATTATATCTCTAATATAAATGACAGGGATGAAGTGGGAATATTTCAAAATACATTTTCTAAATGTAGTTAATTATAGCCTATGCATTATTAATCTGTGCGTATAGGCCACCGAAAATTAGTTTGAGCTTAGAAAAAATAGAGTCCAAAAAGTATATCCGTTATGATTAATAACCGTGCCATTTTTTTATTTAACAAATTAGATGCGAAATTGTGATTTTTGGCACACAAAGTTGTTAATTTGTTGCTTTTTTACCAATCGAAATAGGATGACGACCCCTGAGCAGGAATTTTTTAATTAGCATTCCATTTGCAAACTCAGTGGAAGGTCATTTAAACGCATTTTCTGGAGGCGAGCATGCACGATTTGCTCTAGTAGTGTTATAGTATTTTTCGACGCTGAATCCGAAGGGTATAAGCTACTCCCTATTGGATGAGGAACACAGGGGCGGAGGGAGAGCAAGTGTTCTCTGTTTTTACTGCAGATTGGTCGCAGTGCATTAACGAAAATCTCCTTAAATTCTAATGATCTCAACCTGCAGGCGTGAAAACTACCCTCTAAATCTTCAAAAAGGGTTTGGAAAACTTCTAGGAACGAAAAGATCCCACTTTTGGAATTTTTAGTTCTGCGAGGGAAGACAAACGGGAATCAATCTCTATAGATAAACTAAATTACAATAAAGTAAACAAAAACTTACCTGTTTCATTCACATCTGGCTGGCTGTTGCCTATTTTATATCAGCCACTTGAAGAAGGGATCGGATCCAGGTATAGATTTTACGGTCAGGCAGTACACTTTCTCGGGTTGTTTATATACACGGTTTTGTGTTGCTTTATTCAACCAACATAATTTAATCAAATATCAACTATATGATATAGCTCGTGCTAATTTATATTAATCAATGCAAAATTGTTTAGACTTAAATTCAATACAATTTCGACGTTTTGTTGCCGCTTTATTCGGATTTATCTCGAGAGCTTATAGGAGCCACGAAACACGCGTCTGTCACCGAATCCGACACACTTTGACTCCAACTGTCATATGAATCGTTTCTTGTTATTTAATCACATATTACAGGATAACACTACCGTAAATTCTATGTTATGGAGGTGAAAAATTACATATTTTTTTCAAAGCGCAGGATTCCAAAAATCATCAGTTTTCTGAACATTTAAAGTGGTTCCCGTAACTTTAGATAATAATAACTGTGTTAATAAATCACATAGCCTTTATGGGGCTGTATACCATCCAGTCCTGCAGCTCTATTAGCTTTTAATTTACAGCTCTCTCAACTTTTAATGTCAGCTTTACGGATTTCTTGCCCATTATAGCAATGCTAGAAAGTTCATTTGATTTTTCTAATGGGCGTTCTAGCGTAGGTAGGTAGGCATACTGAGCCAAAATATCCAAACAATTTGATTTTTAAGACCATCATTACAGATTATTTTATTATGTTGGAATGTTGAAAAATAATGTTTTATCATCCATTTTTAGGAAAAAAGTCAGAGGCGCGAATCGTATATTGTTTTTATGACACTTTTTATAAATAATACATGATTTTGACATTTAGGTGGACCATACTCAATCCGCCTTTTTGAATTTTAGTCCGATGGCATCAGATTCGCAATGAACGACCTTAAAAAACCTAGGAAGTATATTGTTTATAGCTAAAACTCTGCCAGATTGGTGTAAAAGATTAATATCGAATCTATATAAAAAAAAATGAATCTCACGCTTTTTTAGTGGATAAATCACGTTGCAAAAGTTTTATAAGGGCAACCTAAATTATTCAATTGTCCTGAGAATATTTTCAAGCAAAGACGACGCAACTTAGTCTCCATTTTTTTGTCATCACAGCTCAACGAACTTTGAACGGCGATATTGCGCCACCATTTCAAAACGAAAGAGAAAATGAAAATTAAGTTCTAAGGCAAAATAAACTTACATAAATTACTATAAAGGATACAACAGTTCGAAAGTACTAAGTAGTAACATTTCAAGCTACACAAACAAACAAACCCAAAGTAAACAGTAACAGACATAAGACCGGATATATTCATCAATTACAAAAAAGACTATAAAAACAGTCCATCAAAATACGAAAGTCGGTATTTTTACCTGCAAGAGCCGTACTTCAAATTCTTGAGTATAGAATAAAGAAAATAAATACTAAAAATCGTATATTCCGTAGAAATTTAATGACGTTTCTAGTAAATAAAAAAATCTTAATATATCTTGCGTCAATATAGGATACGACGCATCGGTGGACGTATTGCACGTCCTTCGAAATATTGATAGATAAATTGAGAGTACGACTCTGCTTATTTGTTCCCTGGGTATGACGTTGTAGTTAGGGGTGATTTGCGCAACTACATTTCGGGCACTTTTCAATATTCACCGTTTTAACCACTGGTAGAAGAAACCGGTTAGAAACTTTTTATTCAGGTAGATGGCTGATTCCATGCGGTTGGTTAAAAATTTTGAAACGCTTCGGTTGAATTTCCCGGTTCTATTGACAACTTTATCGTTTGTCTTTGTTCGTTCGCAAAATATTGAAAATAACCTTGTGGCCGTTGTGTTTAAAACTTGTGTTCTTTCCAGCTTTTTTTACCAATATTTCTTTGCTTTTTAACTCGTACTAATATAATTGCGATATGGAAAATTATAATATAGTTGCTAGATGCTAATTTTGCAGAAGTTGAGAAAATAGTGTTAATGGTATACTAGTGGAGTTTTACGTAGTAATTTATATAAAATAAAAAAATATTGCATCTAATAGTTTTATTTATGATACAAAACAAATACAAATAAATAACATATATTTATTACAAGGTATTTAGTGGATTCCCAACCAGCCAATTCGTTTTATAATTTAAATGTTCTACGATTATTTTGTTTTATTGTCATTTTATTAATGCTTCTAAATGCCGATTGATAATATTAAAGTTCCAGAAAATATAATTTTGTTGTCTGCAACTGAACTATTTTATAAATTTATCATTAAAACGTTTCTACAGTAATATTATAAAATATCGTATAATGGAATTAAGAAATTATTTTATAAATGTTTTCGTTAATAAGTTATAATACATTTCGGCTTATAAAACTAAATCGTTTTATAACGATTTTTTAGTAATGTTTAGCAGTATTTTTAGCACCGTTATAAATATACATTCGAATTGTTTTATAGTTATTTTTTATCATCTTACAAAACAGTTATATTAAATATCTATTTGTGACTATTTTACTTTTAAGAATAAATATTGTTCCATAGCATGTTATACAATAATTATATAGTATTGTATTTGCTGTAAAATGGAAACAGCAACAAAATCATTACAAAACAAAATTGTTTAATTGAGCATAAAAATGTAGTGGCTAACAATACAATAAAACGTGTTTGAGAAAATTCATTTCCTGCGTTAGCTCTGTATTTATATTTAGTACTAATTAAAGTCTGACTTTCAATGAAAATGTATCATAATTATAGTATTCAAGCTTACAAAAAAATTATTCTCCCAAAATTTTGGTTACCAACATTGACAAGAGCGGTGCAGATCTTGACAGATCATATAACAGCAAACTAAAAACACTATATTTAGGACAATGGAGTAACCTAAAAAGTGGTTGTAAAAATATTAGGTACATGAACTGGTTTTAGCAATAAGACACAGTTTATACTGCTGTAAAATGAAACGACGCATTTCACTCACTGCACTGTTAACGTATCAGGTCATAAGCTTCCACTAGTAAAAGTAACTACGTGTTTTTGGCAATAAATAAACCATAACTAAACAGCTCTATAAATAAGGTGATTTACTGCTACTAATTTTTAGGTTATATTTATGCAAATTGAACCAATTCTGTATCCATGGTTGTATTTACAACTCAGTTCTAACAGATTTATCATAAGAGCTGCAAAAGTATCGTGAAAGTGAGTGATCTATTTTATAAAATTCCCGAAAAAGTTACACTAAGGCGCGTTATTTTATAGATGTTTTATAGCAATCGTCTAATAATTTAAATATCGTAAAATGCTTGCTAGTAACATAAAAGCATTTTGTAGAGGCAGGCCATCTTGAAAGGTCAGCGTTCGTGAAGGTAAAAATGACAAGATATGAAAATTTAAAATATCAAATGTTTATTAGATTTTATGGAGTGCCAATTATACAGTCATGACTACTAAAACAAATTAGTGTAAGTTACATTGCAAAAAACTCAAATTCATAAAATGTATATTTATAAAATTTCAAAAATTATTAGAAATCATCAATAAATGTGGGGCCCGTTAAAAATATATCAAAAATATGGCCACAGTTCACAGTAAAATTTTCTCCCAATCAAAAATTGCCGTCGCTGTAAGCCAGAACAAGTCTCTTAAATAATGATTATAGGTTATTAGGTACCTAGTATTAAATCACAATGCCATATGCTTTTATCGTCAAAAATACTTCTTCAACCTTTAGGACACATTCTAGAAATCATTTTATTTTATTAGTGTGTATAAAGCAGCATTTTTTTTAAAATAATGACTATTTAAAAGCTCTTATAAAACAGTTGTTTTAAAGCAGTAATTTAACAAACAGTGAAGTGTGTTTTATAGTAAAATTAAATGAAGCTTTAATAGAACTGCTATATAGTGATGGTACTAAATTTACATAAGGCTTCTGGAAATGTTTATAAAATTATTTTGTAATGGTTCCAATTGGCGTTACAAAATATCAACAGCAACTGAAATATTTTATAAGATGGTGCCAATTTTGCATTTATAGCTGCTGTGAAAACGTTATGAAAATGTTTCTGAGAGTGACGTTGTTTTATAAAATTTGTGTCAGGAACATTCCTACAACTTTTATAAAATATCAAATTGCTAGTTGGGTTGTGTGAGTCGGACGAAAACCCGACTATTGTCTGATGCAACCAGATTAGTTAGCCCCCCATCGTTTCCGAGGATACTGAACACCGTGGTGGTGGCAGAATTTCTCGTTGGGGTGACCCATCTCCCCAAATGGCCAAAGACCACGCCCCAATGGGGGTTAACACGTATTATAATTGTTTGAGGGACTTGGTGCTTGGTGATCCCCCGTGTTCGAGGATGCGGAACACACCGCTGCGATCGTGAAATTATTCCTCGGGGCGACTCGCCCCCATTGGCGACTCGCCAATAACTACCGTCCAGAGGGGCGAGAGTGCGTTCTCAGCATCGGCATGCTCGAAAATGGAAGGGAAAGCTTTTTGTCCTCCCCGTGTTCGGCAACTTCGAAAACGGGGGAAAACTATTTTTGCTCATGGTATACGAAGAGCGCTCTCTCCCCCCTTGGAGAGGTTATTGGCCGTTGAGGGGGGCGGGCGGGTGTCAGACACACATCCCAGGGTCCTCCCCGTGATTGGCATGCTTGAAAACGGGGGATCAATAAGTTATACAAGTTAAAGTAATTATTATATTACAAATAACGAATCAAATAATAATGTATTCTATTGAGATAATGTTGAAAAGACAGTTGTTGGTAGCCAATTTTAATTTTTTCAAGTTCTATTCATTAAAAAAATGACGCATTTTTTAACTAGAATTTTTTATTTATCTACTACCTATTTATATTGTGTAGCACTACATTATTTCAATTTATCATGACCCTTTCTTTTTCATTTAATACAGATTTCCAGGACCCCGTTTTAAGAATGTGTTAACTTTTTATAATTAAGTCATTAATAAATAAACAAACTTCAAACTAGAACAAACTAAAAGTGAGGTTATTAGAAACACCGAGATTCTACCGAAATTTCAAGTATAAAAGTTGATGGAAGCGATGCCTCGCTGGTTGAAGCAGCTGATCACACCGGTAAATTTAGAAACAGCTAGTTTTTGGTGGCCGGTCAATTTTGAAACGACTCGGTGCGGAACCGGTTCAGATCGGTGTACTCACCGGTGAATATTGAAAAGTGCCCTTCAGAAGTTAAGAAATTTTAATTAAAAGAGGCTTGTTTCCGATTATTTCTTTAATTATACCAGAACATCCTACACATGAGAACAATGTTGTTCTATGAATTAATACACTATATTTTTGATTTAGCATTTTCTACCAAATCTGAACATACCCCGCTCTCCCATCTCTACATAAGCGGCACAGCTTAGAAGTTTTCTATGTGCAGTAAATATATGGAGACAACTATAACTATACAGCAATTACTGTATGTATTTTAACTGAATTTTACTTGCAATATGTAAAATTTCGGCAACAATCCGTATGATTTCACGTAACAATTCAATCTACATAGAATGTGATCCTACGCTGACTAGTGAAGTATAATACAAGTTAGTATAGTCACAACCATCACAACTTAGTTAAACATATTGCTAGTCATTACTTCATCCTTTTAGTGCGGTAACTACGTGTATCCTACAGGCTACTAAAACTACAGTTATATCTATATATTGTGGTTCTGGTCGTAGATAAGGGTAACAGCTCTTCTCCCAACTGACGACGTCAAGACCCAAGTAGTAATGAGCTCTTGCCATAGCAAGGGCTGTATATCGTGGATAAATCTCTCTAATAGTGATTTATTGCGTTTTCAACATTTGTAGTAAATAATTTTAATATTTATCTGCACGAAAATCACCATATGCAACCGCCCTTATTTATTGAAATATAGAGAATTTAAATCTATAAACTTTCGTTAGTGTTTATTTTTTAAATTTTAAATTCTTACAACTTAATACATAAGTAAATACGAAATACACTGTATTTGATTGGCATATTTCCAAGGCTGTAAATATTGCTCGTAAAATAAAATCATATTATTGTGTTAGTCATCAAATTATGTACAAATTGTTCGTCTGTTCGTATGTCCATCATGTTTCTTGTAAGTAGGATAATTCAAGATAGAAAAGGCTGATTGTATTGAAATTTGGACAGTAAGTAGGTGTTAGCTAGAGAACGGATCCTATTGTCGCAGGTTTCCACCCCCTAGAAACACCCCTAAAATCTCTGGGTCCGGAAATAAACGCTAACACAATTTATTCAATAACGTACTGTAAACTTAACTTCACAATACGTTTATTATTATTTACAACATGTTTATTACCTAACAACCTTATACAATGTATATTATTTTATATTTCACTATACTGTTGAATTTGGATCACTTCGGATTTATCTGATCTTTACTGAACTGAACTCATTCAAAAACTGCTTTCCCGCCGTGAATCGGTCGCCTTATATACCCTCACAAAATGGTATCTAGAATATTGCTGAAAGGTCTACCCATTTTCATAACCTTCTCGTACAGGTATCTCGAACAATCTAGCAAAGTCTCGATCTATAATTTTCAAGAAACCATAATTTGATTATGGAAAACTATTTTTTCTCTGGCGCCCCCTCTCAACAGACTCATGCCACCAGCACCTAAGGGCGTAAATGCGTAACACCATTATTGAAAAAAAAACGAGTAGTAAATATAAAAATTAGAAAACATGTTAACAAAAAAACGCACACGAAAAATGTTATAACCATTGGTAAAAGGATCGAGAAAGTTATGGACCTTGCTAAAATTTTTCAGATATATTTTGTGGGGTGTATAGGCGACCGATGCAGGGAGGGAAGGTAGTTTTTAAATGAGTTGGAGATAAATCCGAAGTGATTCAAAGTGAGCAGAAGAGTGAAAATTTCAAGTAATAGACATTGTTAAAGATTATTTTAGTTAGCTGTAAAGAATAAACGTACTGTGAGGTCAAGTCTCGAACAAGTGATTGAATAAATACTGTGTTAATGAAAATCTCTTATTATAATTTTTGAACCTACGGAAAAAGGGAGGTGAAAACTCATGAAAATATCTATACCATTAAAGTGCAAACAATCTACTTTACGCAGTAGTGCGAACTGTATCTAGTATAATCATGGTATATATCCACCAATTGGCTTTCCACAAAGTGATTTACTTCAAATGTTTTCAATGCGTAGCCTATCTGAAAGACGCAACGAATTTGCCATAAATTTCTTAAAAAAGGTGATTCATTATGATATTGACTGTAGTGAGATACTCCAGAGACTTAATTTCCATATTCCGCGAATAAATTCAAGACAAAACCAAACTTTCTACCTTCCTATAGCCCGGACTAATACTTTAAAGTTTTCACAAATCTACAGCATGTGCTCTAGCTATAACCACAGTCAGCGTGATATCGACATCTTTAATAAATAGGAGATTCTGTCTAAATCATATATGTATTTTTATTTTCTCTTTTTATTGTAAATAAATTCAACTCTTTATTCTCTTTAATATTTATATTTTCTTTTGTTATGTATCTTTACTGAAATGTACGCTAGTAAATTTAAGTAATTTTTGTACGATGTATGTGTTGTTTCCCCATCTTGTAAATGGTCTTGTACTGTTAGATGGTGTATGAATAAAATAAAAATAAAATAAAATAATAAGATAGCAAGGCAATTGTTATATAGCCGTCTAAACATGCTAATTATGTGAAAACTATTTTATTTTTTACTATACGCAATAGTGCGAAATAGTTTTACTTTACACACAGTAGTAAAAAACATATTTTCAAATTTTTTATTTTTCGTTAAAATACGCTAAATTAGTGACACATATTCTTTGTAGGATTTTGCAAACAGCGGAAAACAAACGATCTATGAGAACTAAAAGAGAAACTATATGTAGAAAATATTAATTAAATCTTTGCATTCTTTCGATAACCTGACTTCTGGTTATGCCAGCAAATAAAAATTCTAAAATAAATTTGTCCAATTTCTTATTTGACATTCTCATTATAACACTAGCATCCAACATAGTCCCCTAAGGCTAAGCAGATTAAACTAGTATCTACTGCTTAGCCGTAGGGGACTATGTTGGATTCTAGTGTTATAATGAGAATGTCAAGAATTTATTTTATGATTTTGATTGCTAGCATAACCAGAAGTCAGGTTATCGAAAGAATGCAAAGATTTCATTGATCTTTTTTACATATAGTTTTTCTTTTAGTTCTCAGAGATAGTTTTTTTTTCGCTGTTTGCAAAATCCCATAAAAATATTTTATCAGTATAAGCAAACAAATAATAAATAAATTCACTTTTAAAAACGCTAAATTAGCTTCGGCTACTAATTATAAAACAATATTAGCGATGCTCTCGGCTTTGTGAATATAATTAGTACGTGATGCATGAAAAATGAACCAACTCTTGATCATGCGGTGAAGAATATCACCTGAAATTGTTAACATTTCAGCTGCATAGGAGAAGCAGTGCTGAAACTTTTTAATAAGTAGTCCTTAAAATCTCCTGGGTTCTCATTACACGCGGTTGCATTAATTAAATTCCCAGAGTTCCCGAGGGAAAGCCGCATCTGGTGTTCTTTGGGAGGAATTCGAATATATGCACTAACATGAAGTAAAATCTTATTATGAAATAAAACCAAATACTATGAGGTTCCTTCATAATTTTATAGTTACATAGATAAGCTCTTGAATATGGTATATAGGTAGGAACTGCGAAACTCATTTTTATTTTAAGAGATTGTACTAACTTCTGGTATGTATGGTGTGTTTATCTTTATGTTCTTTGATTTAATCAGTAGGGCGTAGTCGATTCTAAATATCCATTTGATTAACACCTTGTTCGAATAATAATAATAATAATAATTTTATTTATTCCAGGAGATCATTTACATTGGTATAGGAAACGTCAAATAATATGTGGTTCCTAAGATGCCACATTCCTAATAATAAATATAAAAAATTAAAATCCTATGTAAAATACAATCTTACACAAACATATAACATCATGTTAACAAACAAATTAAGTTAAAACATTAATTTAACATACACACATTAATTTAAAAATTCTTCAACACTGTAAAACATACTTGAAAGCAGAGCTGGGTAAAGTACTCTGACAAAGTGCTTCAAGTACCAAGTACCAAGCACTTAGCTAAAGTGCTTTAAAGCATGAAGTATCAAGTACTTTTATTTACAAAAGTGCTTCAATTACCAAGTACAGTAGGTACTTGAAAAAGTAAAGTACCAAGTTCATCGAAATGAGAAATATAATACCTATGAATCAGCGGTAATTATGAGATTATAAAATCAAGGCAATATTATTTTCACGCCCACACCATTCGCATATGACATAACGATCATGAAATGCTTAGAATTATCCGAATTATAAGATCCAATGGTTCCCTTTCAACTTAAGAAAATTTGTTGGTGACCGGAAATAGCGAACTTCTGACCCAGTTTACGTCCGGAAATCGAAAAAGCACCAATTTCCATGACCCTGACTTTGTTCTATACCTACATCTTTAGGAACATTTTGCACCGTCTCACATAAAAATCAGGTGGGGCGGAGTCTCATGTTGGGATCAAATGTTTTGTTTCCTCGACTAATACCATTATTTGGTATGAATATGATTATGAATGTGTCACAACTTCCAGTTTTGCCCAAAGTGAAGTGATGCCAAATTACACTTTTCGAATGTACAACACCGGGTTACTTCTATTAAAAACATCATGATATGTAAAGACACACAATGACAATAACACCAATGGTAATCACACACTTGCATTGCCTCACCAACTATGACTATGGATAACTAAACACTGAACACAAGCTGCTTTGTTTTTCTATTAGTTCCTGTGTTCCTAATAATTCATGATGAGATTTGTCCATTAAGAAGGGGTTTGAATGAATTTTATAAAGAGCTTGCAAGTACTTTAGAAATACTTCAACCACTTCAAAAGGACTTCGTTTACTTTCCAAAGTAATTGAAGTACTAAAAAAGGCTTCAATTACTTCAAAAGTAATTGAAGTACTCTGAAAGGGCTTTACAGCCCTAAGTACTTATGCAAAGTAATTCAAATGTCAAGTACCAAATACTCTCTCTTAAAAGTAATTGAAGCACAGTGCTTGAAGCAATAAAAAGTGCTTCAAGTACAACCCAAAGATCTTTACAAGAGTACTTTACCCAGCTCTGCTTGAAAGTTAATATAGTTGCCTTCATATTTCCAAGGCACATAAAAAATTCCCGTCTAAGCAGTGCGCGCGGCGGTGTCATTGAATAGGTAAAGATGCCGCCTGCCCGCTTTGTAGTTACCGTATTTTTCACATGCCTTAAAATTATACAGACGACTATAATACACGTATGTATTGTAATGACATCTGATGAGAGGAAAAATCTGGATGTGGAAGTTGTGATTCCTTAGGCAGCGGTTTTATTTTTTTTTGAGAAGGTGCCAACATCATGATGGCAAAATCTGAAAATATTGAGGGCAGTAATGAAGCAAAAGCGGGGAGTGTTAGAAATAATCATTTATTTCTCACACTCCCCGCTTTTGCTTCATTATTGTCCTCAATATTTTCAGATTTTTGTATTTGGCGGCATAAGCTGAATAAAATAAAAACTTCACGAGAAACCATTTATTCAACAAATGTTACTACTATCATAGATTTGTACTAACATTAATATGTTAGTACAATAGGATATGTTTTCTGTCGTTTATGTTTTCATTCAGTTATCCTGTATAAACATTAATGTTTACGACACATCCATGCAATAAAGAGGAACTGAAAGAAACTATGAACGGTAGAATATACAAATTCTAATATACCGGGTGAGTCACGAATTGCGCTCGCCTCGATATTTTCTAAAATATTTGGGACAGAAAATTGAAATTTGGAGGCCTTATTACACGACTAAAATGCCATCTTTTCAATAAAAAATCAAGTTTGGTACACATCCGGTTTGATCGGAAATGCCCACAACTTTCGATTTTTAAATGGAACACCCTATATATTTTTACATTTTTGGAATCTAGAGGATATTTTGAATACAATACATCCATTTTGATCACTTTATGATAAACATTAAAAACTTTATTAAAAAATCTAATTCTGAATCCAGAGTGCTGTGGTGCCCAAGATATATTTTAGTTTGTGTGCTACGTTACTATAAAAATAGAAAGAGCAATATGATTGCATTGCTTAATTCTCTAGAGGCGTTTAAAATTTTTAAATGTGATTTTTACCCACTAACTCGGTTTTTTTAATGGGAATTTAATCGTTCACCACCATTTTTAAATACCTCATTTTTTTTTTTTATTTTTATTTATTAAAATACAATGCAACCAAACATTTAGAAACATGCGGCTAATAGATAATAGATTAGTGGGCTTTGGAAACTAAAATGGCACATTTCTGTGTAAATCTGGTAACCTAATAACATTGGAAAAATCATAGTAGCCATTGAATGTAATAAAACAATATCAGCTGTCAGACAGACTCGTGTAGTTATAGGCAATCTTGAGCTATCAAACATTTAATAATTGTGAGCGCAAAGAACGTTACAATTAAGTTTAGCATAGGTATGTGGAGGTAAACACAATTACATCCACAAGGACATTTGCAATAGAATGCGACATCAGTTCGGTTTTCAGAGTTTTATTTAAATGAACATAAATATCGGGCCTATAAATAAATAAAAATCAATTCCGTTTGAACAATTAAACTTAAACTAGATAACAGTAGGTATCTTTAAAATAATTAATATAATTAAACCATAAATTGACATTTATAGATATTGTTCAAAATGTCCACCATTTTTTTCTATACACAATTCGGCTCTGCGTACAGTTGCTTGAATGGCTCTACGCAATTCAGCCGGCGTTATTTCATTAAGAGCTCGTACAACTTTATTTTGCAGCTCTTCACGGATATTTGAAGAAGTTTTATAAACTTTATTTTTGAGAGTGCCCCATACATAATAGTCGAGGGGTGTTAAGTCAGGTGACCTAGGAGGCCACCTGATATAACCTTGATTTGCGATAAGGCGTTCACCATGCAAGTTGTTTAAATATTCCATCACTCTTCTGGAATTATGTGGGGGAGCACCATCTTGTTGGAAAAACAGATTTTGTAAATAGGCAAGAGGAAGTAAGTCAAGAAATTCTGCTGGCTGGTTTTGTAAAAAGAATAAATATCGTTCGCCAGTAAGTGTTCCATCAAGAAATATGGGTCCAATTATTCGATCTCAAAGTACTCCAAGCCAACAGTTAAACTCAAATCTTTCCTGAATATTCCCCCGCCCTACCAACCTCGGATTTTCTTGAGCCCAGTACCTAGTATTATTTCTGTTAAACATACCTTGGTTCGTAAATCTACTTTCATCTGAATATAAAATATGAAAAGGAAAACCTGGGTTTTGTTGTACTGCATTTAAGAACCAGTTGCAATATACTAGCCTCCTGTCGTTATCATCTCCATAAAGATGTTGGTGTATTTGGTATTTATAAGACCGAAACTTATGTTTCTTTAAAATTCTGCAAACCGAAGACTGACTAATGCCGCATTCCATTGACAATTCCCTTGTTGATGTTGTTGGGTGTACCATCACAAATCCTAATACATCAATTTCTTTGTCCTCACTTACAATAAATGTTTGATGGTCATCTTGTTGATTGGGTTCGTTTCTTAATTCTTGTTCCACTCTGGCAAACAAGTGTCTGCTTGGATGACGTCTGTTGGGATATCGTTGCTGATACAGTTGTGCAGCTGCAGTTGAATTTTTGAGACGCTCTCCATATATCAGTAACATATCGACCTTTTAATTTCTACTAAAATTATTCATTTTCTTTAATTTTTACTCAAAGAGATTTCCGCAACGCTTTATTTTGTATCTGTCTGACAGCTGATATTGTTTTATTACATTCAATGGCTACTATGATTTCTCCAATGTTATTAGGTTACCAGATTTACACAGAAATGTGCAATTTTAGTTTCCAAAGCCCACTAATCTATTATCTATTAGCCGCATGTTTCTAAAAGCTTGGTTGCATTGTATTTTGGCTGAAATCTCAAATATTTCTGAGCGGATTTTCAAAATTTTGGTATCATTAGATTCGTATGAAAATGAGGTATTTAAAAATGGTGGTGAACCATTAAATTCCCATTTAAAAAAACCGAGTTAGTGGGTAAAAATCACATTTAAAAATTTTAAACGCCTCTAGAGAATTAAGTAATGCAATCGTATTGCTCTTTTTATTTTTATAGTAACGTAGCACACAAACTAAAATATATTTTGGGCACCACAGCACTCTGGATTCAGAAATAGATTTTTTAATAACATTTTTAATGTTTATCAAAAAGTGACAAAAATGGATGTATTGTATTCAAAATTTCTTCTAGATTCCAAAAATGTAAAAATATATAGGATGTTCCATTTAAAAATCGAAAGTTGTGGGCATTTCCGGTCAAACCGGATGTGCACCAAACTTGATTTTTTATTGAAAAGATGGCATTTTAGTCGTGTAATAAGGCCTCCAAATTTCAATGTTCTATTCCAAATATTTTGGGAAATATCGGGGCGAGCGCAATTCGTGACTCACCCGGTATAGGTGTTATTCATTAATTACATCATGCAAATTTTATGGGTTTTTGAACCCCTTCTCCTCTATTGTCACAGGTTGTCACACTCGAAAGAACCCCGCCCCCGTTGTGACGTCACATCTGTTACAACATTAAATTTTGAGGCATATTACTGTGACTTTTGTATTTATTTTGAATTGTATTTGATTAAAACATGAACAGAAGAATTCGATGTTAGGTATCTTCCCTAATTCTTACAATTTTTAATGTTACCTCTGCTATAAGTTGCTTTAAGATATTACAGTCATTAAAATGATGGACTATATGAACTTGTATTTAGTATGATTTTGTTACAATTATTTATGCAGAAATAGGGACAAACTTGTTGCAACAAAACCAAATATTTACCACATATAATACAACATAGGCACACTCCCCTTGTGTAATAGGTACCCTTATTGTAGAAACTGAACTTCGCCCTTTTATGCAACAGCATTTTTCCAAATTAATATTAAATTGTGTATTTGTTCTGTTTCAAAGATTGTGGTTGTACATGAAAACGGTTATTATTATTATTATTATTTTGTTTTCATTTTGTTCAGGATAAAACAACTACTGAACATAGAGCATCTCTCTTAAAGATATTAATTAAATTTTACTGACTGTCTGAATATTCCATTAAAATTTGAATACAATTGTTCAACAAAATCATGGTTCTGAATTTTTTATTCAAACAAATATATAATATTCATTTGTATTATTAATTGAACTAGTTTTTTAAATTTAATTTTTTTATTAATTTGAATTTAAATTTTTTATTAATTTGAATGTATAATATCGACCGAATAAATAAATAGACATTTGATATTTACGAGGAACAAAACAATAGTTCATTAGTAAATTGAATGTTCTAGTTTCAGAACATGCATGTCATATTTGTAAACATTACTGCATTGTACGCTTACTCTCTAATATCGTGTTAAATAGTAATTAGGTTGATTAATACATACACACATACGCGTATTGATCAATGAAAATTGACTCCCGCGGGTGAATTTTGAAATATAAATTTACCTGCTAGATAATACCAACACAGATTAATACAATTTTACTGTTAAAGATATTTAGCATTTTTAAACAGCATCCTTAATATATTGCATAAATTCATACGTTAAGTTAGATCTTTTTTCAATTCGTTAGATAATAAATAATAAAAACAAAATGTATAGTATATATATGATCTTAACTGGGACAGCATAAAAACGAAAACTCGGAGTAAAGTCGGCATCTCCTTTATGGGACATAGGCGGCGGCGGTAGAAATGTAAGAATGCTTTAAATACTAAATAATTATTTTTTAATTGTCAAAGAAAGGGATTTTTAAAATACCTTTATTCAATGGAAATGGTTAATGAAAAAATATGTTTATCACATTTGATAAGTCACATAAATGATATATTAAGGCTACGTCTATTGTCTAGTAACCTACATCTCGTTCTATCTTCTAGCGGCAAATGTATGTAATCTTAGGCGGGAGTTGCATAGATGGTATATAATCCTTTCGAAAGGGCGTAAAACAGCGACTGTCTTGTTTATTAAATGTTAGGCCATGATACTATGAACTTTGCAGTATCCATTGAACTCTATATTAAAATAGAGTTCAATGGCAGTATCATAATGTTAGACAGATAGAAAATTTCTACTATTCTATAAAGGAAAGACTCGGCAAAATTTTAAAGAGAGAACTCGTTTCCTGGTATCGGTAATTGGTATCAGTAGCGGAAATAGGTCGACGTTAACAAATTTCAAAAGAGTTTTGTCTACGAGCTTTAAATAAACAATATTTCATTCGTCACTATCCGAGTTTTCAGAACTTGAATAGGTATTTACATTAATAATAATTGGATTAATATGTGGTAATATAGAATATTCATTTTCTTTTTATATCACACGAGATACATACTTCATATATCCGTTTTGCCTATTTTGTCTACTATTATCTTTATATTTTTCAAGACAGACTCACTTAATTGTGGGATTGATTATATCGACGCGTCTTCTTTTTACATCAGCCCACACCATTTCAATGGGGTTGAAGACGCAACAATATGGAGTCAGACGTAAAACAGTATGATCGTGTACTTCAAAAATCTTCTCAACGGCATATTCCTCTTTAAAATTTTGCTTTCCAATCTGTACTAATAAAGTCTTTTTTGTGTTTTTCCCTGGTATTTACAACAAGCCTTTACCCTTCATAAATTCGATATTACCTTTTCTTGTGTTCGGAATTTTTGTGTGTTGCCGCGAATAGTATGACGCATTGTCCATAACAATTACATAATTTGGTGGGATATTTGGTAACACTTGTTCCTTTCTCCACTTCTCAAATAATTCGGCATCATATCCTCGTGGTAATCGGCAGAGGATTGCGTGATATTTTTAGCAGACAACAACAACGCATTTGGGATAAAACCGTTTTTACTTCCAGGATGTAGAATTATAATTCTATTTCCCCTAGAACATTGAGCACTTAAATTACACTTTTTGGTGTTATCTACCCAACCGTATTGAACTACATCATGGGTGTCAAACCATGTTTCGTCAAGATAAATTATGTCTCTATTTGCATCTCTGTATTCTTTTATTTTACGCATGTACTCGACGATTGCGTGCTGATTCCATAACAAACATTTGTTTGTCCAATTTTTTGTAACTAAAACCGCAGTCGAGCAAAACGTTTCGCAAAGTATCTAATGATTTATAGTTATAATCTGAATAGTCGCGTAACTTACCCCCAATCATTTCTAATGTGGGCACCTTCTGTTCATTGTAAAAGCCATACACAAATCGACAAATCACATGTTTGGACGCGTTATCAAGTTTTTTTAGTTTTTGTCAACTCTTTTCCGTTTAATAGAATGATCAACTACATCCCCGGCTCTAATAACCCTATAAATTGTAGTACGGCTAAATTTGGTTAATTCACAAATCCTCTTCACAATTTGATTATATGAAGAATCACTATTTTCGCCTTTTAAACAGGAGTTAATATTCAAAATAACCCTTTGAGTTTGAACGTTTGAACGAAGACTTTATTTTCAAATTCCGCTTGTATAGGCTTTGTATCAAAATCGTCCGTTTCGTTGTCACTACTATCAAGGCCTCCAAAATGCCATTTTATATAATTAATTTCAAAAAATTTCGAAAAACACAGTAAAAAACTAATGATTTGTTCAAATATTCACTAGAGTTAAGTAATGTATAACGCTGCTTGGCTGTACTGCACTGCCTCCTACAGACACAAATAGTTCATACGGATTTTTTGTTTATATATTATGGCATGCAAAAACTCTGAACAAGGTTGGTGTTGACAAATCAAATTCGCTAAGCATCTAATCCCACATACATTTCTATGTGACAGGCGGATGAAGTCCACGTAGACTGTGGACCAGGAGTGGAGAAAATAAATCTGTAAAATTCTATGCTCTCTCATTCAATGTGAAGCGATATATTGACAATACCCCGTAAGATCCTCTAGTTCCAATCTGTTCCAATTCAGTTCGTAAATACTACACTGTCATATCAATTACTTGATGGTACATAATATACAGGGTGATTCACGTAGGCCATTCATTAGAAGTTTTTCAACTTGCAGTTGGATTAGAAACTTGGAATTTGGTATGCAGCCATAATCGATCATGCCCGTTCTATATAAAATATTTTCAGTCCTCCAACTATACAGGGTGTGCCAAAAATTCGTACCGACTTTCTTATTTTAAATAGAAACCTATATATTTCTTTACATGGTTCGATTGGTCTTCTAATTCTGAGTTTAGAGAACCTAAGTTATGTTAACTTATCTATTACAATTTTTGACATATGTCCAATTTTTTGAAAAAAAATGCCGCTGTAGTAGTTTACGAACAAATTTGTATCTCGCAAACCTCTCAAAATTATGAAACCAAATTTGTGAAGCAGTTAGCTGGAAGTCCAGGCTAACTTTTGATGTCCCATCGGTGCTCCCATTTTGTACCATATGGGTGCAGTCGATTTTCAAATGTCGCAATCAAAAATTGTCCAAAAGTCAATTTTTTCAAATGGCACCTACTAATTTTTTTCACACCGTTAGAAAGAAAATTGAATTTTAGGGTGAGTTACTTAAGCATTCCCTATATTCCCTATACCTAACTTCACGCCATATCGAGTTATTCAATAAAAATCAAGAAATATCTTATTTTGCCGAGAGATTCCTTACTTCATCAAGTATGCCATGGAAACAAAAGACAGTTGTAATAATTTTTAAAGAAAAAATATGGATTCTTATTTAATTACACACAACACCAACAAATTATTATTAACGAACAAGAACAATGTTGACGAAATTCTGACGTAAATGTTCAATGTGACCACCATATTTTTGTTCAAATATTCTATTATTCTACTTTCAACACATTGCGTAGCACATCTTTGCGCCTACCATTTCTGACGCCAGAAATCAATGCAAAATTGAATTTTAGGGCCACTTTTATTAACATTGTGTATGTCTATCTACAGTCGTTTTTGAGTTATTGGCATTTTTTGAAAAAAATATTGTTTTTTTTTTCTCAAGGGTAGTAGGCTTTGGAAACAATCATTTCATTTCAATTTTTATTCAAAAATTGTATTGCAATAATAAATAATAACAACAAAATAACAACAAATAAACAGATTAACAAAATAATTATTTCAATACAAATGCTCAATGTGTGCACCGTTTTCACTTACAGAATTTCGTCAACATTGTTCTTATTCGTTAATAATAATTGGTTGGTGTTGTGTGTAATTAAATAAGAATCCATATTTTTCTTTAAAAATTATTACAACTGTCTTTTGTTTCCATGGCATACTTGATGAAGTAAGGAATCTCTCGGCAAGATAAGGTATTTCTTGATTTTTATTGAATAACTCGATATGGGGTGAAGTTAGGTATAGGGAATGCTTAAGTAACTCACCCCAAAATTCAATTTTCTTTGGAATGGTGTGATAAAAAATAGTAGGTGCCATTTGTAAAAATTGACTTTTTGACAATTTTTGATTGCGACATTTGAAAATCGACTGCGCCCATATGGTACAAAATGGGACCACCGATGGGACATCAAAAGTTAGCCTGGACTTCCAGCTAACTGCTTCACAAATTTGGTTTCATAATTTTGAAAGGTTTGCGAGATACAAATTTGTTCGTAAACTACCACAGCGACAATTTTTTTCAAAAAATTGGACATATGTCAAAAATTGTAATAGATAAGTTAACATAACTTAGGTTTTCTAAACTCAGAATTAGAAGACCAATCGAACCATGTAAAGAAAAATATAGGTTTCCATTTAAAATAAGAAAGTTGGTACCAATTTTTGGCACACACTGTATAGTTGGAGGACTGAAAATATTTTATATAGAACGGGCATGATCGATTATGGCTGCATACCAAATTTCAAGTTTCTAATCCAACTGTAAGTTGAAAAACTTCTAATGAATGGCCTACGTGAATCACCCTGTATACTAGTTCGCAATTAAATGTCTTTTTATTGAATCACAATGCATAAAATTTATTTATGGTTAGTTTTTATTATGAAATGTTTATTAATAGCGGAACGTTTACGATAGGCTTTATATGTATTATTATTTAACCTTAATGGATTAATCAGTTGATGTGGAAATTTTATGAACGTTTAACATAACAGATCTATTTAAGCAGATTAAATAACTAATTTATTTTTGCCATCAAAAATTCTTCAACCACTTAATTCTATATTTATAAATTCTGGTTCTATAAACATTGAATTGTAGTTTTTTCATTGAAACATTATGGTTTGACAACATCTGCGAGCCATCATGTGCAATTATGGGAAATGCGGTGTCCATCCTGTGGACTATAATACGTGAATTTTCAAATACTTTTGAGGACTCGACTACTACACCGTCCAAAATTTTCTTATTTATGAAGCATCTCTAATTTATTGAAATAGCTTTGAAACCGCGTAATGTTTAATACATGTGGGTGTATTTTAATAAATTATTTTATATCCCCCATTTTAAACGGTTCTTGAAGGGCTTTGACTGTATTATGGTAGAACAATTATATTCACAATATATTCATTTGTAGTGACAGATGAATTTATTGCTGATGAGGCTTTAGCATCACATTTTTTAAATAGTACAGTATGTCTTTCTTTCACTATTATTGTTTTATTATATCATTATTTTCCATGAAAATTAGATCGAATCGATAAGTAGAATTAAAATGTTAGACAATTTTAAAATAAAAACTTAGTCTTCCTAATTATTCTTATTATACTTTTCGCAAATACAAAACGAAGAGCATATTGCATTTGATCGGCACATTTCTAAAACCGATAATATCGCTAGTAGAGAAAAAAAATCATATCTGTTGGTGAATTCTGAACAACTCTCAAAATGTCCGTCCGTCTGTCTGTCCCTCCGTCACGTTTCTTGTAAGCCCGATAACTTAAGAACGCAAAGTCCGATTGTATTGAAATTTGAAGAGTAGGCTAGTGTTAGCTAGAGGAAGAACTCTATTTTAACAAAACCGATCCATAAATAAAAAAGTTATTAATTATTTAAATTCTTAAAAATTTAATTTGTTTATGTTTTATAATTAAACAAAACATATTTAAAAGTAACATTATTTGCAAAAAAAAACTACGAACAGTATCCTATAGAATGTGCAACAATTATATAAAAAGTGCAGCAAATCGGTGAAGAGTACAATGGTCAGCTCGTTATTTAATGTTAACGACAACGACGGAAAACAACGGTTTCACGAAAACTTTGCATCTTTTAAACATACGCTTATTATACCACTATCTTGGTTCTAAGAGACATGTACACTATGTACAGTGTGCATTGTACACATCCATAGTACAGTATTGCATAAATATATTACATCGTATGCATGATACTACAGTGGGTTGTACTCCTAAACCAACTTGACGTGACTGCTGGAAACTTCATATACTTAATTATTTTTATACTAAGAATGCCTGCTGAGGAGAGAGTCATCTATTTGCCTCACATCCTGGACGTGGTGTTGTTGCACACCCAGGAATGTGCATCGTGCGAGTTTCTCCGGTATCCAGATACTGTGGAATGTTACTGGCCGCGAGCTGCGCATTTTCAGCAAACATTTTTAGCTGCAAACTTACCAACATTTACAGTTTTCATAGAAACTAGCCATGACGAGTTAAATTTAGTTTAAGTTAGAATTTATTGTCTCAACTAACTATTAAAATGTTGATGTATGTATTATCATAGAATAGAATAATAGTAACTAGTCCATTTCCATTACTTTCTTGTATTTAATATACAGCTAACTTCAATTATTAATATTCTACGTATAAGGACTATAACTCAATATTCACATCATAAAGGTAGTTTCATTACGATTGCATGGTCTGAGGCAAGCACATGCAAGAAGTAGACGTAAAATTCGTTATTTTTATTAATAGGCATATTTTACCCTGAATAAAGCAGTTTTCTTATACATTTATACAGGGTGATTCATAGTGGATGGAGTATTAGAAGCATATGGAGAACGGGTAAATATATACTTTTGAAAATTTTGGGAGTTACTAAAGTCAGTGTGGCTAATCGAACCGAAATAATTACAAGCATGTGGTACTTCCGGTTATACCGGAAGTCGATACCGACTTGGCTTATTTTAAGAGATATCCTCATTTGCTACTTGGCAGGTAGAAAGAACACAGGATGAGCTAGTCTCTACAAAAAATAAATTCCATAATAGTATACCAAGTGTTCTATTTTTCACGTTACAATTTGCCAAATTCAAAGCTCAAAAACTGTTTTTATTTCAAATGGAATTTAAATTTAAATACAAATTTTTACACCACATTGTGTAGAACTAATTTCCCTTTTTACTAGTATAGGCATTATAGGGGTTAAAGTTACAACTTGTTGAAATATTGGCGGTTTTCTGAAATGTTCCAAAATTTTTAATAAAAATTGCCATTAATTTAGCCATGGTTAGAGACAACCCTTAATGTCAGTCATTCCCTTATGTTAAAAAAGGCCATCACGTTTAAATCACACCCACGAGGACTTTAGATTTGTTTATTATTTATGGAGAATGTGATAAGGTAATATCAAGAACATGTAACACACTTGCTACTCGGTATCCACAAGAACAGAAATCATCACCATACACCGTAAAACGCATATTGGTTAATTTTAGAATATTTGTCTCTATCAAGGCAGGAATTCTGAGGAAGCCTTAGACATATTAGCTGAAGAAGGAGTCTTTCCAACTTACTATTTAAGTTTTCCTCAAAAAATTGTAATGACATCACTCTGCCTCATGGCACAGTAAACACTAAAGCGCTAATGTTCTTGAATATTTCGCTCTCTGAATACATGAAGATTCGAATTACTAAAGTAATGGGAATTGCGTTGATTATACTGGGTTGGGCAATAGTCCCGGAACGGCTCGATTACAGCCGAACGGGACCTTATATCAACTTCGGGTTTTCGACACTGTATTCAGCGAAATTTTTAGAACTTCTTGACATGTATTTCAGGACCGTGACGTCATTACGCTCGGAGGTGTGACATAAGTGTAATTTTTTTTAAATGAAACACCCGGTATATTTTTCCATATTTGTATACTTTAAGGAGTCCCAAATTCAACGATGTAACGTTTGTATGGATTCTGTTATGTAATGTGGTCTCAATAAGGGAAAATTAGAAATTACAATCGTAATTAACAGAGAATAGTTTTATTTTATTATATGTTCAAATTGGAATCCTTCCACTGCCTGACAATGTGCTAGCCTGTCCACAAATTCCGGCTGAACATTTTGGAGGGACTGAGGTGTAATATTATCAGCAACCGCTAGAATTCTTTCTTGAAGCTCTTGTACCGTGGCAGGTCTTGTGCGATACACCACAACTTCAAATGACACCAGAAAAAAATCAAGAGGGGTTAGGTCAGGTGACCTAGCTGGCCATTCGATATGACCCATTCTACCTATCCATCTCCGGGGAAAGACAGTGTCCAAAAAATCTCTTACAATTCTGGCATAGTGTGGCGGAGCTCCGTCTTGCTGGAAGTACACGTCATTTGCGATCACCTGAGGATTTTCGCGGTTGGGAAATATCTGAATTACAGCGGGTATAACTCTTTCGCATAATAAAGTTAAACAGGTATCAGCAGTTAAATTACCATTTAGAAAAAACGGCCCTATTACATGTGTTCCAATTATACCCGCCCAGACATTTACTTTTTGTGGATGTTGTGTGTGCATTTCTTCCATCCAATGTGGATTCTCAGCAGACCAATAGCGACAATTGTGACGATTGACAAATCCATTTAAACAAAATGTAGCCTCATCGGAAAACAAAATGCGATCTACAAACTGTGGTGTCTCGTCTAAGAAATTCATAATTTGTTGGCAAAACTGCATTCGACGATCAGGGTCATCTTCCGCAAGTTCCTGAAGTAAGCTGATTTTGTAGGGATGTATTTTATTTCTCCTGAGTATTCTTCGAATGGATCTTTCACTGTTACCAGTTTCTAATGAAAGTTTCGGAATTGACGTTTTAGGCTCCTCCTGAATCGCTAACAGTACATCTAAAGCTCTGTCGTCGTTTGTCGCTGTTTTTGGGAGGCCAGTTTTTGGTAAATTCTTGACATTTCCCATATGTTCAAAATTGTGCAAAATTCGACATGCTGTCGACTTGGAAATCGGGTTTCGGTCAGGAAAGGTATCGTCTCTCTCCGAATCCAATCATCATGAGTAAAGTTATCCGTTCAGTGTCGTTCAGTTGAGTCATTTTAAAGACACGTTTCTAGAATCACAAATTAGTAGTAGAAAAGTAATGTCACAGTGACGTTTATACCACAACTTACTTAGATAAACTAGTAAAATAATGAGAACAATTTAACTATGACCTGTGTTTTTATTAAACGACTACAAAAAAACTTGTTTACATGGGTCTCAGTTTTGTAAAAAAAATGGTAAAAAATTAAGCCAATAATAAGTATGACATTATATCTGTTTCAGTCGATTACTCGTCCCTGGGATCTGGTCTGCAATTCTGTACAGCTTCGGCCCTAATAGAAAATATAAAGGAATTCGCATGTTTAGAAATCTAAATTTTCTATACTGGTGTAGTAGAATCAGTGTTCTTAGAACAAACGCGAATTTCTATTCAAACCTACACCAAGCTGTCAAATATGAACCTATAAATATAAATCTATGTAGGAATGATTAAAAGAAATTATACCATTCCTGGCGAAAAATTCTGCAATGTCTTATAACATACAGAACCATACCGGACTATATCAAACTCTCTGACAGTCCCTGCCTTAATTCATTAATATTACATTCACAACTGCGTTAAATCTTAACGCAATTATTTATAGAAAATCGTTCGAGCATCCCTACAATTAATCTTAGTTTAAATCAATGGTTTTCTAACAGATTAATAAAGACCTGCTTTCAGAGGCAACATGACAAATGAGAGCGCAGACTAGAGGTCTTTGTTTTATTTGGCCGGCCGTTGTACAACGGGGTTTTGGGGCTTTTAAATCACTTCCCTTTATTGATGCGGAAAATCTGTACATTAGTCACATTTATTTTAATTCTTTCGCTGTTTAAAGAGAACCATTGAAAATCGTAGAAGTGTAAGCATTTGATTGTGGTACTATTTTTTTAACTGACCTGAAAAGAAAAGATAATTTCACCTGTATGTTTGCGTATGTGTGTATAAACACATACATATTATTGACTATAATGATAGATATTAATACAACGTAACAGTCACTATTTAGAGAAGGTTTCAGAAGAGGAGTGATTTTATTGGTCACCAATTTATTCCGATTTTAGTTACCAAATAATTAGATTTGTTTTCAGAATGATAGATCTGTTACCAACATGTTAACGCCAAACTATTTCAAAGTGATTGTCTAAATTTATGCACAATCACCCGGAAACTTAATTAGTTATCAAATAATAAAAATTGGGTTTAGAACTAGTAGATTTATCCACAATTCCTTATCACTAATATATTTCAAAACTATTACAATTATTGGCATTTATGTAAACATTTAATAAAGGGAACGGGTAGACCATCCCAGATTGCAGTTTTGCAAACCGTAGTATAAATCTAGCCATATTTATGTACATATGTATCTACAAACCTAGTGTAAAATTATAATTATACAGAGTCGGCGGTATACCAAAATGTCTAGTGCTTCTCAAACTGCAATAGACTTGTGGATTCGCGATTTCCCAGAATCGCAATTTGATGGAACAGATCTTTATTGTAGTAGCTGCAACAAAACAATTTCTTGGACATCCAAAACAAATGTTAATAGACATATTTCCTCACAAAAGCATATTAGTGCTAGTGGCTCTACCGATAGTGACAGTCATCGTTGTTTTAATTTTGATTTAGTGGAAGCGATAATGGGATGTAACATACCGTGGTCAAAACTAGATAATCCACTTTTTAGACAATTTTTGGAAAAGTGTATTAGTGGCATATACAGATTCAGCAAATTTAGTTTTAGGTACGTAAACTTGTTTCTGCGCAGATAAACCACGCCTTGTCGTAGAACAATGCAGGGCATTGGTCCATCGCTTGACCGGGGTGAGTTGAGAACAGCGCGAGCGCACCCATTCTGCTTTTAATAGCGTAGCTGTTTAGATGTGTGGGAATAAAATAAATTAATCTCAATTTCGCTATTAAAATGCCATGTGTTTATACAAGTGCAGAAAAAGTGCAAATTGTGAAGTGGTACTTCGGTTGCCATTCCACTGATGACACAATAAAATTTACTGTGGCATATCAAGACAGACCAATCCCCTCAGCTAGCATAATTTCATACATTATTAAAACATTTGAGAATTTCGGGTGTATCGTGAATTATTGTAAAAAATGCTGTCAACCCGAACCCCGTCATCAACAAATGAGCGAAGAACGTGAAATTCGCGAAACTAATGTCTGTGCACTTGTTGAAACTAGTGAACCTTGTTCTAGCAGACAAATTGCTGATGAAGTTAACATGAAGGAAAGAACTGTAAGGAATATTTTGAACAGAAATGGATACAGTTGTTTTAAAGTTCAAACAACGCAAGAAATATTTCCCGAGGACAATTTAAAACGGATGAAATTTTGTGAAATCATGATAAATAAAGTGAATGAGAATGAAAATTTCTTAAAAAATATATTGTTTACAGAGGAATCATCCTTTTCATTACATAGGAAACACAATCCATCGGCAGTACGATATTGGTCTTGAAAAAATAAACATTTGAGTGCTGCTGCGCGAACTCAGTATCCTCAAAAGTTGAACGTTTGGACGGGGATTTTAGACAATCATATATAGGCCCATTGCTAATCGATGGCAATTTAAATGGCAATAAATGTTTAGAGCTTTTACAAAACTAAGTAATTCCTGCAGTTCAAAATCTTCCTGTCAACTTTGACGATATTTGGTTTCAACAAGACGGTTGCCCAAGTCACAATACCTTAACTGTTAATAATTTTCTGGAAAGAACATTTCCAAATCGTTTAATAGCTACGAGGGGAATGATATGGTCACCTGATTTAGCACCCCATGATTTCTTTCTGTGGGGCTTTTTAAAGGAAACCGCACACAAACATGCATTTAAACAAGCCAATAATTTAGTTGAATTACGGGAAAAACTTATCCAACTTTGTGCAAACATTACTCCAAATCAACTCAATGATATGAGAGGTTCATTGTATAATCGGTTTGGCTATTGTTTGGCACAAGAAGGTGGTTTGTTTGAATCCTTACTTCATTAATTTATCGTTTGATAATTATTAGTTGATTTTAGTTTCCGAGTTATTTAATTTTATTTTAATGTTCTATTTTCATTTCGGTTTTAATTAGAATTATTATTTAATTCCCATAGCATTTACGGCTAAAAAAGAAACTGCAGAGATGCTTTCAATAGAAGAAATTATTTGTCAAAAATGTGACAAATAACTTCTTCGCTTTTGACGAAGAAATATTTTCTCGTTTCGTATAGAAATTATTACCTACGCCCGCATCTATCCTTAGTTCATGCCGTACAAAATTCAATTCATTGTGTGCCTCTGCTTTCACGATTTATGGAACTAGCGGGGCGTGGTCAATTACATCGTTATTCCTATACCCTAAACTGCATTTTCCGAATCTGTATAACAATATTCAGGTGCCGTCGGAAACGACACTCAGAAGAAACTATTTATCAACGGAGTGTCAATGTTAGACTAAAAATTTCTTCTGAGCTTACTAGAAAATACATCTGGGTTAGTGTAGATGAAGCTTGTGGTGAGAAGATAGCGATTGTTTGAATGGATGCATTGGAGAAAACTGTTCAGTGCGTGGACACTTCATTGCTTCTAAAGTTGTAGAAATGACAAACTGTCGCATTATGGTGAAGGCAATGAATTCAAGTCTACAAGAGTTATGGGGTGAAAAATTTGAGGAAAATAAGGACAAGAGGTCTGATTATTTCTTACGGATGGAGTGAATTATATGAAATCTGCAGGACGAATTATGAAGGAAACATATCGCAATATGCTGAAACTATTAGAGGGTGCTACGCTAATGTTGATAACTTAATATCTAGTGTAAAGAAAATTTTCCTGAAAGCACCACATCGTATACGGTTATTTAAAGAAATACTTCCAAATACACCATTGATCAACAGGCATTTATGAATCCAACTGTTCTAGAAGATCTGAAGACAATACACGGAAGTTTCTCGCGAATTCCTCTAGCCAACGGGACCTTCAACATATGCCAACAACATCAAAATTTACTGCAGTTGATACAATAAACATCGTGTTCGATCTCCGGCAATATATTTTTCAATGCCTAGAGAAATCGCTGAGAGAGTTCAAACAAAATTCCAAAGAGTTTTAAAAAACAATTCTGGGTTTGTAACGATGTCATCTGTAACAGATCTTTTAAACGGTAAAGAAGTAGACTTTAAGAAATTTCACATATGTTAAGTGCGCCCCGATGACATCTGTTGACGTTGAGCGGTCTTTTTCTTATTATAAATGGATCCTTAATGACAGGCGGCGAAGGTTGACTTCAAAACATTTAGAACAAATATTAATAATATATTTTTATATTCGTTATAGGTCATTAAAAGTTACATATGTGTGTGTACATGAAGGTAGTGAAGAATACATGTATGTGTTTTAGTTCAATACTCCTCGAATGAGTGTTTATAATAAACTGACCATAATAATTTTAGATATTGCGGAATTCCCTAAAAAAACACAAGGTAAGAAAAATTGTATCATACTTGCATAAAAATCTTTCCCTGCCGGCAGAGCCAACCCTGCCTTCTATATCACCGAGATAAAATTCCCGTTCTCTGGATGAATTTCTTGAATTTTTTTACAACAGTTTTTTAGGTTGGTTCTAAAATTTATACCAACGTATTACGACACCACAGGTTCGATTAATAAATCTTTTTTATTTACATATGCTGTGCGTCTCACCTCTCGTCTACACACTCTCGTATCTTCTTCAGTTTTTTCTGATCAACTCGAAGGTGAGGTACGGTACCGGTTTCAGTGGCGAGACCTCGATCTGCCAAGTTAAGGCACGCCGAGCGAGTCCGTCACTTAGATGGGTCACCGTATCTCATTTCGCCGTGCTGGTTAAGTGATAGAGAGGCATTAGCTAAACATCGCCGGGATCTTAAAATAAATAAGGCTATTAAGATTTATTAAAAAAACAACTTTGTCAGTCTATTTGTTTGTCTAAAAAAATACTTCGTCGATCGTGGCCTGCTGAGAAAAGTTAGAAAATATGAATATTTGAGAAACATAGGCTTCGTTTAATAGAGAAATTTCATTAAGAAACAATGTCCACAATTACAAACTTAGTCAATATACAATTTTATGGAAAAAAAATCGACGAGCATCTAAAAAGTTACTCCTCAAGAACACAAAAGTTATTAAACATGTGAAAAAGTCGTTCGAAAAACGTATTTTGTTGGATGGTGGTTTAGTGGAAGCCAATTAAGTTGTCTCTGATACAATTTGTTAAGTTCTTAATATTAGCAATATTAACATATTTGTAAAAATGATACTAAGTACTAAAAACGAATAATTTATCTAAAAAATTTGTATATATTTCCAATTCTGAAAATTCTTTTGTTAATTAAATTCTTCGACTAATAGTACAGGCATTGAAGGCAAAAGATTGTGAAAACCTCGCGAAAATTAATAAAAGGATCATCTCCGGAATTTAAGTAGGTAATAACCAGTAGAATGGAACGATGCATTCTTTGCACTTTCAAATTCCGGGAAAATTCAAAAAAAATTGGGAAAACTTTCTGATTTTCGCTTTTTTTACTCCAGTGTCTAAAATCATGAAACAGAAAAAGTGTTCAACAAAATTTGTAGCTCGTCTCTTTCACTGCAAAAAAGGTCTTTACAAATGTTTGCCTTATTTAAGCCGTTTAGGTAGATAAATTCAGTCTTCAACTTATAGTTTTGAGCCGCTCGGAAATGCGCGGAAAATGAGAATTCTCTGGGAGTTTCGTACGACCGGACACATCGATCGATAATTCTTACTATTCAGAGCCCCTAAAAAAATGAAAACAACATAAAATGTAGAGAAAAGTCTCAGCTTTAATGTGAAACTAATCACAAAATTCATACAAATTTTTATCATGGAGAAAAAAGTGTTAGAAGATGGCTTAGTAAACTTTATACAGTTGATTTATTCATATCTTTGAGTTTTATGCATCCTGCCTATTTCTTCCGTACCAATGGGTGCTTTTTCACTGAATGGATTCGATTCCACGCACTTTACTCTATATTTCGTGAAAATTTTATTGAAGAATGTTAAGAAATAAATAAGTTGTATATGTTTTACTGTAGGTATAATTGTGCATATTCTGAAGGTGTATGAATAATGTAGATAAATTCAAAAAGTACTGCACGCATTTAAAAAACTCTAAAGTCATTCGAAAAAATATGTTTTATTGTACTTATATTACAAAAATTAAGACTGTGCTATTATTATTAATTAAGATATAGCGAATTGAACTCCAAAATTTGGAGGTGATTGATCGATTAGAAATATACCCTCTAGTTTGATCGCAAGGCATATTTTTCCAACAAAAGTAATTGCACTAAAATGTTAATTTGATTAATGTATCATTATATAAGAACATATCAGCAAAATGAATTATCATTCTAACCACTCCCGGCAAAGATATGAATAAATCTGTGGACCAACTATACAAAGTTTACTAAGCCATCTTCTGACACTTTTCTCTATGACAATTTTTTTTATGAATTTTGTGATTAGTTCCACATTAAAGCTGATACTTTTCTCTACATTTAATGTTATTATCATTTTTCCAGGGGCTGTGAATAGTATAAGAATTATCGATCGATGAGCCCGGTCGTACGAAGCTCCCGGAGAATTCTATTTTTCGCGCATTTCGAAGCGGCTTAAAACTGTAAGTGGAAGACTCGATTTATATTCTAAACAGCTTAAGTAAGATAAAAATTCGTAAAGACCTTTTTTGTAGAGAAAGAGACGAGTTACAAATTTTGTTGGGAACTTTTTTCTCTATTTTCATTACTTTGGCCGCTAGAGCAAAAAAACCGAAAATCAAAAGTTTTTTCATATATTTTTGAATTTTTGCGGAACTTGGAAGTGCAAAGAATGCATCATCTCATTCTCCAGGTTATTACCTACTTAAATGCATCATCTCATTCTCCAGGTCATTACCTACTTAAATCCCAGAGACGATCCTTTTATTAATTTTTGTTACCCTAAATGGCTAATTTACCTGTACTATAAACAATGCCTACTATGTTTTCAAACGTTTACATTTTGTAACAATTATTTTTAATAATTTGTATAAAAAACTGAGGAAGATACGAAATGTGTCGACCAGAAGTAACACACTGTATATGCATGTACATGTCTGTATATGCTTGTGTATGCTGTATATGCCTGAGAACTCACCCTTTTTTACAACAAATTTCTTATGCCATCTCTATCTTATGTTTATATTATTACATAAGTAGTGGTGTATCTGATTACAATCCCAGATGTGAGGCGAGGACCGAAACCTGCAGTGGCCGGTGGTATGGCCAAGGCTACACATGATATTTACATTTTGTCTTTACTAAATAGCAACCACCAAGAAAATAGTTTGCTGTCTTGTAATTTTAATTTTTGCCTAAAAGGCTTTAATACTAGTGTTTCTTTCTTTATATTTTTCAGACGATTTTGTAAAGTGTCTGTCTCTCTGTTTATTCACCGGAATTATTACACAAATCCTGCTTCAAGTGCCTAAGACCAATTGGACATATAATCAATTAAAGATAACAAAAAAATACACGAAATTACCACAAAAACGCAAGTTCTATGATTTTGCTGATAAGTGCAGTATCCTGTAACTTCAATCCCGGTTTCAACCTCAGAGGTCAAAGGCCCAAAATCTGACTTCCTATGGACAATCCATTTGCAACGAGTGGGAAAAATGCATGTGATTTCCTAATAAAATGAACACTGGCAGAAATTTCCATAACTACTATGTTTGGAGAATTCGATCTGTAAAATGAAGTGCAAGGAATCTAATATCAAAAGTTATGGACTCAAAATGGCAAATCCATGACAGTTTTCAGGGTTACGGATACCGTACGCTACTTAATTCCTTATTATATATCATCCTTGCTGTCTAATATCAACGACCGTTTTCAAAATTCTCGTGTACCGTAGATAAACTGTGATGTTAGAGTTTCATGCAAATCTGCAATTTTTTTTACAACTGTAGCAGCCATATTAAATTCACAATTTTTAAGTCTTAACATCATCGAATGCAGAAATCCAGATATATCAATTTCTATATGTCTGCAAAAGTTCTGAAAACGTTCTGAAATCATATTGCATCGCCATTTCTAATTCAGATTCATTCAAATTTGAAAAAAAGTTGCAACAGGATATCAGCTATCGTGAAAACACCTATCTAGCAAATTTGTATACGCTTTCAATGAAATTTGATTTCTGGCCGGTCTTTGATGGTCTCTAGTCCACTATGGGGTCATAGCCCAGTGTTTTAATTCAGTTGTTTGTCAGTAGGTCGATTTGCAGTCAGGCAGTTTAAACGTATAATGGAAATTGATTTGAAATGTTAATTAAAATATTAAACCAGGGTTTATAGCGACATTAATTACGCTTAAGCTCAACATGTCGCGTCGTTCAGATTTTACCATAAAATGTAGTTTCTTAGTAGATGAAATAAACCCATATCTTCATAATTTATTAGTACTTACGCAGGCAGCATGGGATCGACTTTGATTTGTGGACCACTTACCTGTAACAGAAAAAAAATATTAATATATAAATAATATATATTTGAATACTATTAATGACTATAAGACAATATCGCCTTTAAAGTAGAAAGATAAGCAGATCATTGTGAATATGCATTGTTAGTGCTCCTCGCTCGGGCACACGATTTGCTAAATAAGTTTAACATGACCATCCAAACAACAGTCAAAACCAATTTCATGAAGTATAAATTGAAAATTTCTCTAGAAATATTTTATATTCGCCTGAGATGTCATTGTCAAGTTATCATCGTCATAATCAATCCTTTGTACAACGCTACATGTATACATGTCTCATTTGTAAAAATGGTTTTATTTTCATTTCATTCTTTGGTTTTCTAATTCTAATGGAAACCTCATACAACCTATTAAAACGTAATAATTCATCATAATAAGTATATTGGATATCACCAAATATCATGAATTCGTTTTTATTTAATGAAACCGAACAAAACATCGTAGTTGCATTTCGCATTAATCGAAAAGTGAAATCTAAAACCAACTAAAATTAATTTATCCGAAACAAAAGAAACGATAGATCAAGGTTAAGGATAAGCATTCAACTAATAAACATAAATATTGCAAATCACAGTCGTCGGTTGCTTATACTTTTGGTTTTATAAATATTTAGTAACGGGGTCCTAAACACCTCAGGAAACAAGATAAGAGCATATTAAAATGCTTATTTTAAATGTACCATATTGTAACTTCCAATCAGAAAACTGACAATTAATGTCAGGTAGTTACAATACGCCTATGATGCCTGCATAAGACGCAAGGTTTGTGATTTCTTTTTATGTACATACAAAAAGTTTTCTCCGGATAAAAACAAAACATATTAATAACTAAAATCTTACAAGATATTTTCATATTTCAAGAGAGTTTCCAGTAATGCATATGAACTGAAAATATCAACTCTACCTTGTACCTACATATAAACCCAGTAATCCTCTGAGAGTTATATTATATGCCATCTCTAAAAAGCTTTCCTTTACGATGTTACCATGTCTTACGAGAATACGCGAAAAAAAAACTTGAAGATATAATTTTCTGGTTGATAAACGTCTCAAGAGGAATCAAAACGACAGAAAAAAGCCAAACCCTCACATCCATCCGCCGCCTATAATCCAGAAAGCATTAAAGGCGAAACAGAATTTTTAAGTTGAGGGATTTGATCATGCCGAACATGTAGCCGCTCGTGTTGGAACACGGACTTTGTATGCGGAAAGTGTGCAAATCAATCCAAGTTCAATACAGCCCTAAATAACTTAAACCGCAATGAATTGCAAATTCCCATCTTGTTTTACTAAAACTTTTCCCAACCTAATTCGAATATAAGTAACCAAAGGCTCTGACGTATTTCACACAAACCGAATTAATTCGGTGAATTTTAATAAAACGACAAGGATTGGTTTGTATTGTTTCTCCCGTGTTGTTAATTGAATTCTCAGAAAGCCAGGCGCTGTCAACAAAATCGGCATTCAAGTGAAATATCGATCATTTGTTTCCCTTATTTTCGATTTCTCCGTTAATTCAGTTTAAAATGTAAATACCTTTAGGCGAGAGAACCAGCCGGCTTTAAAATACAGCGGAAAACCTACTGTGATGGAGTCTACAAAGTTCATACGAATAATGTAATTGATTTCTCAGCAGTCGCTCATTATCTAGTTTTTCAGGAGATGTCAGTTTAAACATCAACATGTGTAATTACCTAATTAATGTCGAGGTATGTGTTTCGTTGGTAGTATTGATTATCGTAACAAGCCACAAAGTTGAAATGCTTCTAAAATGTATTAGAAAATTATAATATTAAAGGGAGAACGATGATCGTTATCATATTATACAGGGTGATTTACCACAACATGCGGAAAATAAAATGGTGTACTAGTTCTCTATGTGGGAACCCCCTGCAAAATTTTTGAGCGATCCGAAATAATTTAGTACATTTTTTTGCATTAAAACTTGTAATGATACGCTACTGAGCCATGGAATTTGGCTACCCTTAAATGCTTCAATGCGTATTTACGCGTGCGCCGCTTCGTGATTTTCAAGCGATCAGAAGTTGTTCACGTATGGTCAGTTTCTTTCCGGCTTCTGTTTGGATTTTTATGTTTTAAAAATTGTATTCGTAGATCGATACCAGTCAATATGCTAGGGTTTACATCGCATGAATACTGCGATATGATTTTAACTCAGTGAAGTGAATGAAAATCTTGCAGCAGCTGTACGAGAATGAGAGAAAATTTCCCCGGCAGGGGTGTGCCAAGTGAAAGAACAAGAAGTCCAGATATGGATTTTTTTGTGGGGTTACATGAAGAGTTTGGTGTACGCTAAGGCAACAGACTCCCTAGAACAGTTACAACAAGCCATTGATAATACGTCGAATCTAATTCGTGATCAATGAGACAAATGTTATCTGCGCTTAGAACAGTGTATGGGTGTCAATGGTCAAACATTCGAACATTTTCTTTGACTTTTCGTTACCTTTAAGTTTTCTGGTGTGCTGTGTTCTACAAAAATTATTTTAATTTTTGCTATTTTTGTTGTGATTAAATCCAAAAAGTCACTTCTAAACCCGCCAGCTTCGCTGTCAGTCCCAAGACTGATAAAGGGGGAGGGGAAGTGATTGCACCGCGCTACGTCAGATTGGTTAAAGTCATAGGCGTCGCATTTCTACAAAAAAAAATTAGGTAATTTTTTTTGTCATATTTTTTTAATTTTTCCTTTTTTTAACTACTTTCGGTGGGGACAACTTACTTATAAATTTTCCGCATGTTGTAGTAAATCACCCCGTACACAAAGTGGAATGTAATAAACTGAGCGCAGTACTATTGTATATATGAATACCTAGACATCTGATCTTTATTATTCGCCGACTCTAAGTAGAAAATTAAACGTTTGGTAAAGATTTCAGGCATGGCTGCGTTCTGTCACAAATCCTCTTTCACATATAGATGTTACACCGTGGAGTGGTTTCTGACCCGAAATTAGCAGATAATATCACCTTAGTTGCCGAAGCAGTAATGAACTCATGCAATAGGACAAGCTTGAAACAATGAGCTGTGAAGTGTAAATTACTACAAACCGACAACTATGATTGAAGATTGATCAAATGAAAATCAGTTAAACACGTTAAAGATAGGTGACTGTGAGGTAGTAAACAACATGGTATATTGGGAGCCCCTGTGGATAATATCGGAAACTGCGAATACGAGATTCGCCAAGGAATACAGATGGCAACTGTTCAAAATTTGGTGTTATATAAATATCACGATATTGATAGAAAGATCTAACTTGTTAACGTCTTAGCTTTGCAGAGTTTTTTTAAGTCTATGTCTGTAAGATATGAACCGTTAGATAGGCAGGCTAGGTAGGCGACCGCCAGAGCATTGATATTTTCGAGATGGGTCTCGAGAATTTTGCCGAATACCTCACTTTTCACCACATCGACTGAACAATATAAAACAGCTGATGGTTCAAATAAAATAAAATGGTAGGAGGTGAAGAGAACGCCCTCCACTACGTTGGTCAGATGTCACTATGGAGCCGCTGTGAATATTTCAGCAAGGTCATACGTCTAACAGACGACCGCGTCATGCTGCCACACATGCCATACAACAAAGGGTAGCCAACTAAAATGTATGGATCATGAAAAGTCAAGATATTGTTAATACTTTATTTTTACAAAATAATATAAATGTGTTATATCTTATGTTACTTCATTATAGTTATCTTATGCTTATTACATTACAAGTCTTTCTCTACTGCCTGGAGTAATAAGAAGAGCCCCCTTGTCCTTTTGCTCAGACGGCAAATTTTCTTCTCGTGTGGAATTTTTTAAACTTGCTATAAAATGTACTATTTTCTAATCAATACCACCGCTGCTCTGTTATAGAACACCCACCTATGTCCCCTATGTATTTTTGGCCCTGAATCTGAATTTGAGGTCAGAATTGTCCCGTCCAGGATTTTTCGTGGGAGCCAATAAACCACATGAAAATCAGCCAAAATAGAGTTTACATGAGAAAAAAATGAAAGTGTCCGCAAAAAATCTGAAAAAATTCAGAGGTACGTAGGAAGGCGAGACAAATCGAACGGTGACTCCGTATCTCGTTTCGTTTTCGAGCTATAGTCTCGGAAAGCGGTGAAAAACTTCAATTTTTACTATCCGGTAACTTTGAGATACGACCGTATCTCGAAAACAACATCAACTTCCTGTTTGTGCCATTCCATTTGTCGTTCGATTTTCCATACTACTGAAATTTTTGGTAGCTTTCGTTTGGAAGAAATGGTCCTCGAAGCTGGGCCGTGTCGACTTTTCACTTTGGCGGTCGACATCTCACTTAAAAATCACCGGAAAATATTGTGCCCCACATGGAAATTTAATTTTCAATCGATCAAACACAAAAAGGGGGCTAAGATTTTGTTCAGAAAAGGTTACAGTGATTTATGCGAAGAGATGTCGAAGCCGTATAATTTTTTTAGATACTTTGAAAATTTGAATGAAAGTACCCGCAAAAATCTGAAATAATTGAAGAGTACGTAGGGAGGCGAGATAAATCGAATGGCGCAAACCGCATCTCTGTGTCCCATTGCGTTTTCGAGTTACAGTATCGGAAAGCGGTTTTCGGCCGGTTTTCACGCAGTTGTTTGGCTTTCTCGAAAAATCCTGGGGTGACGAAACAATTCTGAATTCGGATTCGGATTCAGCGGTCAAAAATACAGGAAGGGTACATAGCTGGGTGTTCGGTAACAAAGCATTTTTTGTGTGTGCAGGAGCAATTAATGACAAGATAATTAAAAATCCAGTTAAGGATAAAAAAATATATCTGATTCCAAACAATCTTTGACGTTTTTTTCGCAGTCTCAAATTCTATGAACAAAATTTATGACTCCCAAACATGTTGACTGTTACATATATTATAAACCACTGACTATCGCAAGTATCGTTCATAGTATTGAAGTAACTGCATGATGACATCACTTCATGTAGGAGAATGATATGTGACTAAAATTATGCTTCTTTGGATAAGTTTGTAACATTAAAACTTTGTATGCCACGAATAGAAAAAACTTGAAACTAGAGATGAAATTGTTAATAATAATTAAGAAGATTCTGCGCAACTTAGTTTCTTCGTACATATTTACCCTTCTAAACATGTGTAACGTGTAAGCAGCTGTTATATTGAATAAATAAATAAAGAATAAGGATCATGCGTATTAACATTATTAATATCAGAAACATTCTATTCTTCATTATTATTATGATGTAATAGAATTAAAAATAATTTAATTTACTTGCAAAATATCACTGAATGTCACTTTACGAATTCGATTATGCCGAAAATCTTAAGCAAACGAACCGTGATACTGAATAGGCTTTGCACATTTTGCGGTCGCCTGTCAAACACAGTTCAGGAGGTTTTCTATTTTCAAGCCCTAATTGAAGTTCGCGATAGGCTCGTCCTGGTGTCAGCTTCTCACTGGTGTTGGTGTCAGCTGTTATGCGCGTTTAATGTGACACTTCTCAAAGGGAAGTGTTGAGTTTTGATCTGCAGTCACTGTGCATACATCGGAAGCTGAATTTTTTACACCTCGAGTAAAAGCATCCTGCGGAATATTACTATTTACATAATTTCCTGAAAGGCCTATGTCTACCCTTTTGTCCTAGGTTTCATTTTAAGACGACATTACAAGCCTCATTGATATTTTTCAATGAAATTTTGATGGTTATAAAGCCATACAGTTACATAATATCTACGCGAACATAAAGCAGTAAGGTATTACGCTATCATGAATTATAAATAGGTAACTACATCAATTGCGTAAAATCGGGAAAAATGTTACTTCTAAACTTATGTCTGAAAAGTGTACTTTTAGAATCAATTTGAAAAAATAGTTATTTTTACAACTAGAATATAAAGTAAGCTATTTTTATTAGATAGCAAGTGTGAAATGGAACTTTATACTGTTACGTGTTTTCGCCCTTTTAGGAAACACCCTGCATAAATCCGTGAGTTCTAAATAATTTTAACAAGAGATAAACCACTAACACTTTATTTAATAATTTACTGACTATACAATACTTCAAAACAGCCTTTACAATTTGTTTACTTGATATTTAACCTCACTTTTTTCGCTGCAAAACTTCACTTTAATAAACTTCTCCCCCTTCCGCCGGTAATCGCGACTTACATACTCTGAAAATGTCTCCAGAGTCATCGAGAATCTTCTCCCACCATACTTTAGAAAACTCTATCTCTTTCTACAAGCTCCCAGTCACTATTAGGCATAGGCGTATCAATATCCAGTTTCAAGGGGGTGTACTACATAACAATACAAAAGTTTTATTTGAGACCGAGCTTCCACGACAAAAAAACGTACCCCAGCGAACACGTCAGAATAGTAAAAGTTTGTTAATATGTATTTTTTATGAATTTTTGAATTTAGCTTAAAAGAATGTTTTACAAAAACCTGTTTGAAATTTTCGCAATTTGTGGTAGATAATGAACTATTGAAAAAATTTGTCTGTCTGACAAATATTATTAATTAACTTCTGACAGACTTTTTGGTATAAATTATTTATCTTATGAAAGTGTTCTTTATAACACCTTGATTTTTGTTTTGAAATGAAGTTTACGATCTCTCCTATCTATTACAGCTTGTCTGACTGACAATTTTTGTTAATTAATTTGCCAGACTTAACTTTGAAAGCGTAGCATCAATGCGTAAGGATCAAACACTGGCATCTCATAAAACCTCATAAAACAACTGAAGTATAAGATCTCTATACATAAAAATTTGTCTGTCATTGAAAAAAAATCTTTCTCACCATATCAGACTTAATTTTTAAGCGCCGTGACAACGTCCTTTTTTAAAATAAGCTTTTACAACGGCCGCCTAATTTTTTTCTGTAATTAAGTTTGATAAATACTTTATGCACAAAAATAGATCTGTCATCGAAAAAATGTTTATGACTAAGACAGATTTCATTTTTTAAGTGCCGCGACCACATTTTTAATGTCTGACATGATGAAAAACACTTTTTCAATGACAGACAGAATTAAGTCTGACAAATTAATTAACAAAAATTCAGCCAGACATGTAGTAATAGGTAGGAGAGATCTTAAAATTCACTTTAAAACAAAATCAAGGTGTTATGAAGTGCACTTTCATAAAAAAAGGTCTATCAGAAGTTAATTAACAAAAATTTTCAGACATTTTTTTTCAAAAATAGTTCATTATTTACCACAAATTGCGAAAATTTCAAGCAGGTGTTCTGAAAAGTAGAATAATTTTTTTTAAGCTGAATTAAAAACTCATAAATAATAACAATTAACAAATTTTTACTACTCTGGCGGGCGTCCATGATTTTTACATGTCTTGTAACCATTTTCACCTTTTAAATTTGAGGTGATCGATGTGGTACCTTTTTTCTCATGGTAGCTCCGTCTAACACTACATGGGCATATTTTGTGTTTTAGTAATGCAGGACAAAGTTGAGGAGCTAATAATAACCCCCAGCTCTTTAAACATTATATTGGCTTATGTTTAAATATCACAAATACATACGTACCACTGTTAACAGGTTTCTTAAGGGTTGCGTATATTAAAAGCACAGAAACATTCTTGTCATGGCTCTGAAGTTTGAGTATTCTTATTATGAAAAGTACTACTAGTAGTTTCTAAGAATACATTTAAATAAAAATTATTGTCGCTTATAAATAGGTACTTATTATATATCTCTAAACATTGGCTATTTAATTAATTAAATTGTTGACTGCAAAATGTGGTAGAAGATCGTTGTCCCTGCCTTTTTAGAAAATCAAATCATTTTAAATGCGTAAGGAAAAATATTTACTAGTACTAAATATTTACTCACCAAGTTTGTACTGACGACGGCCAAGAAGGCAGAAACTGCAGTATGTAAATGAAGTAACGTCCGAATTAATATTTTATTATTTAAATGTGTTCCTAAAAATTATTATGATTTGATGTATTTTTATTTTCATAATAAGGATACTTAAATCTGCGGATTTAGACAAGAATGTGTTTGGGCATTCAAATTCAAAAAAAGAGAATTTTTTAAAAATCAAATTTAATTGGTCTAACTTGAATTTTTTTAAATTGTTTACTTCTTAAAGCAACATTGTGATTGTCACACGACCATGAAATGATGTTCCTTTTTCAGTGTCACCCAGTATAGTTAAAGCCCACCTTGATCAATGTATGGAAATCCATAAATTATCATATTACGAAGTTCTGAACTGCACAAGCAACAAACACTGATTACTAAATAGAATAATAATCAATTATTTATTATTCCAAACATGCTGGCATGAATGATCATACTGAAGTTTTACTATTTATTACTTAACTGTCAAAACAGAGTGGCGGGGAAAATTATTAATGTTACTAAACTATAAGATATGGGGAAAATCAGAAAATGTTCTAATATTATTCTGATACATTTCATAAACAGAATTAAGCTCCGATATATTTTGAATAAATTTGTTACAGGGGTATATTTTAATATATTGATAAAGTGCAAGTATCTTGTAATGGCGACCTCGGCAATAAAATATCAGATAAAGAGAAATGCACATCGCACTTTCTTTTCTTAGGTCTACCTTTAAATTCATTGAAGTGCACCTCAACATCGTTAAACTTACTTTAATCAGCCAAAGAAAGTAAATAACTACAGTAAACATACTCTTCGCCAACTTAGTGCACTTTTTATATAATTATTGCACATTCTATAGGATACTCTTCGCAGTTTTTATTTTTTGTAAATAATATTAGTTTTAGACATTTTTTGTTTAATTACATATCATTAAAAAAATGTTTTTTCAAATTTAAAAAATTAATAACTTTTTTATTTATTGATCGATTTTGTTCAAAAACAATAGGGTTCTTCCCGTAGCTAACACTAACTTACCGTCCATGTTTCAATATAATCGGACTTTTGGTTCTTAACTTATTGTACTTATAAGAAACGTGACGGACGGACAGACAGACGGACGGACATTTTGAAAGTTGTTCAGAATTCGATCACCAACACAGTGATACTATTTTTTTCTTCTCTACGAGCAATATTACCGGTTTTATAAATGTGCCGATCGAATGCAATATACTCTTTGTATTGTATTTGCAAATAGTATAATAATGAGTATTTCTATAACTACACTATTTTCAGGTTTAGCAGCATAGAAACGAGTTAAAAACATAGTAATCTATAGATTAAATACAAGCTAAGTTATAATGCACTTCTTCGCAAATACAAAACGAAGATTATATATTGCATTCGCTCGGCACATTTCTAAAACCGATAATATTGCTCGTAGTGAAAAAAATATCACATCACTGTGTTGGTGATCAATCAATTTTCAAAATTCATATATTTCTATTATATAATATTGCTACATTACAAAACCGATTAATTAGGCAATAGTCCCTAATGTTTATCAACTTAACAGCAGTAAATCTGCCATAAATTCGATAAGATTATGGGCCAAGCTTTGGCGGCTTCCATCTTGTAGTTGGACAAGGCCGTTGCTAATATAAACAAACATTTACGATAAAATGCAGAAAGTATACTATAGAATGTGCAAAGTTATATAAAGTGCTGTAATTCGGCAAAGAGTATAATGGTTAGCTTCTTAAAAATATAGAACTTGGTAGGTACGCCGCACAAACATAATACATAGTACATGTAAGTAAAATAACGAAAATTCAAACCGAAAATATTATATCCTCTTGATATATTATAGGTAAATTGCTAATAAAAATAATAAAAAAAATTTCGAGCTAATACCTTAATAACCTGTGGTTTTGTTATTGAACCCATTAAAATGATCCATTTTAAAAATATCCAAGTTACTAAGAAATTAAATTCAGACCAAAATTCCCATGAAAAATCGACTTTGAAACATTATCACTTTACAAAAGACCGATAACCACCTTTGGCATCGTCTTTCATCAAAATCTGTATAAAAAATTATTTCACTAAAAATGACCAAAAATTTTTCATGTCGAGGACGACGGTCAATCGCCGTTGGGCTCCGTCGTTCGAAAAATATTTTTCGAAAGTACCAAATAATTGCCTTGAAAAAATTTCAAGATGCACGGGGCGGAACACCGCTCTGCCCGACAAATTTTTCGAAAGTACCATGAATTTGGTGTTTCGAAAGTAACACAAAGAGAATTGCACGGGGCTGGAAAGATTTTTCGAAAGTACAACGAATTAATTTTTTCAAAAGTACCACGAATTTGGTTTTCTCAGAGTGTAGCGAGTAGCTATTTTAAATGTCAAAATTTAAGAAAAAATCAATGGGGCGGTTTTTCCAATAAAAATCAAAATCCTCATTTAATTATTCTGAAAGTGGGGGAGAATAGAATACTCTATGTCCAAACCACAAGAACGTCCATCAAAAATTGTCAAATAATTCAAAGTTGGAGAGACCATTTCGACGGACTCAAAATATCTTTAATCCAGGCCCGGGCGGGAATTCGCCATAGTAGTCGCTCGAAGGAGAGTCGACAAAAAAAAGTATATTTGGGTTCAGTGCCGTTAGTACGTTTATACAAGCAGGAAAACCATTTAACTCATATAAATAGCTTCTTTAAGCATAATGACAAAGATTTTCAAGCAATTCGAAAATTTCAGTGCAAAATAAAAAGTGAATAATTTTCAAGTTCGACATACATATTACCATCATAACTGACTGGGAGTCTGAATTTTTTTGTACAGTCGATTGTTATAGTTCTCTCGACGCTGGATGGGTTACGATCCTACGGTATGTAACGACTTGCCAAGTGGTAGTACTCTCTGATGTTTGCCTTATATACATTAGTTAGGGGTTGAGTAATTATATTTTTTATATTTTATGAATTATTTCAATAAATGAAAATATATTTTGAATTCGATTTCTTATTGATCCATCAATTATAAGATTGGCGACCGACGTGCGATTCTGTGGCGCGAGTCGGATAACTACTTACTGCTGGCCACCTTTGATCCCGTCACGTTGTTGTACCTATCCGAATGCTAATAGAATCCACCGACGGTCTTAATTATTAAGAAACGTTTCTGAGAAAGTGCTAATTATAAGATATATTCAGTAGAAGTGCACCGCTCGACGTCAGATTACGACGGAGAAAGCAGACTGTAGCAATCACAGTAAGTATAATTTTGTCTATTTTCGTCTTGGGAGTCTGAAGGGTAACTTGAATCCCCCTTGTGAGTAGAGTTGATAGATATCGTAGCGGCGACACGGCTCCGGCTTAATTAATATAAAATCCCTGTCGTGTCCTCATGTTTCATCAAGTGCCATTTCAGAAACTATCCTTGTTTAATTTATGAAAAAGAGCCAAGTCAAGAGATAAAACCTCCGACAAAACTTACAACACAAGTGATACGTCAATAGATTTGTGGGGTGGGTCGGAAGTCTTCGTTTGATTTTATACGCGTGGAAGAAATAGTGATATGCATTTCTCTATGTTGCTTTATTGCGGACTTCGCGTTTACAAAACAATTTTAATTTTTTTATAGAGAGCCCCAACACATGGTACGTCATTAAGGGTTTAAATTGAGATAAATCGTTCCCAGTTATTTTTTTCATTTAAACTGTTAAAGTATTTATAGCTACAAGATTCAATTTGACTAGAATACAAGTCTTATTTTGAGGAAGGGTTAGATTTATTTAATTAACTCTTCCCAGTTCAGAGTTTACCTTCCATTAATTTAGGTAGAGATTTTCCTTCCTTCTAGTAATCAGTTTTAAGAATCTCACACACCCGCACACACAAAATTAGTGATATTAACTTAGATATGCTAGGTTGCTTAATATTAGTTATAGAAATTCCCAACTAGCACACATTGGTTTATAATCGTTTATAACTACTGACTTTTTACAGAATATTTATACAGCTACTAGTACAAAATGGGTACTGTTTGCTAGTTCAGCCGATACCGCAAAAATTTTTATTTTGTTCTGGTAAAATAAAAATAAATGTTTGAAATTTGTGGTGCATTAATTGCCAGAACGAGAAGTATGGAGAACTAGAAGAGAAGAACTAGAACTAGAGGTATTAAGTATAGTGTTCATACAACTTTCACAGTTTAGAAATGAGGCGCGACTGCACAGCTCTATCATAGGAAGAAAGCATAAGAGAGATGGATAACCCCATTTTCAAATTTGACTACGATATGCTGCAACAAAAACCTCAAATAATCACTCCAAAATACACTGAAAATATAATAACGAACCAAAAACTTATGCTTTTAATATTAGAAAAATACAAAGAACATAATTTAATTTACACAGATGGTTCCAAAAACTTACAAGGAACTGGATACGCACTTTACATTCCCCAACAAAACACAACTGAGGTATATAGATTGCACAATAAGACATCCATATATACGGCTGAAGCGTTTGCTATTGAGAAAGCCTTGAGCTACACAAAGGAACATAAAAGTAAAAAGACACTTATTATTAGTGATTCGCAATCAGTACTCAATAGCATCAAACACCTTTCGATAAAACAAAAAACACAACAATTTTAAATATCATAAACCTACACCATCAAATAAAAAAAAACGGACAGGAGCTAATCTTATTGTGGGCAAAAGGTCATTCAGGAATTGAGGGAAATGAAATTGTAGACGAACTAGCAAAAAGCTTCTCTAATTTAAAGCCACTCAATTGGCTAGAGCTAGGAGATATGAAAGCAATTTTTAAGAAAGAAATGCGAGAGCACTGGGAAGCAGACTGGCTGGAATTTGCATTAATCTCAAGTAATCAGTACACTAAAATACATCCTACCTTACCACAAAAAATGCCACATATTGATGGAAATTTCCCAAAAACACTATCCTTGACAATATCTAGACTAAAAATTAACCACACAAGATGTCCCTCACATTAAAAAAAAATAAGAATTATTAGATATGATATATGTAAATGTAGTAACTACTTTAAGGCTGATCCAAACCATCTAATATTTAATTGTTCGGATTATAACTTAGAAAGAGGACATTTTATTACATCCCTTATTAGTCAAAATGTTCAGTTTCCTACTAATTTAGAAAATCTTTTGTGCATTGAAAATGATAATATTAATATGATAATATACAATTTTATAAAATCTGCACGGATTTTAATTTAGGTAATATTGTTTGTATACATTTTATTTTTTATTTAATACATTAGTTAGTAATAGCATGTATGTAGATTATAGTCGCTGAAAAACCTATTGTTTATCCCCATGTTTAACCCCTTACATCCGTAGTCTTTCCTGTGATCGTGCAAGTCTTGACAGACCCCTAGACGCATCGTGTCCCTGTTTCAAATTCCCCAGGAAAAAAAAAAGAAACAAAAAAAAACAAAACAAAACAAAAAAAAACAAAAAATATGAATGTATGTATGTGCGTATATGTATTTCTATATGTGTAAGTAGGTATGCATATATGTATATACAAAATAAAACTTAATTAAATTAAATTTAATTAGCAGTAGTTAGTAAGTTAGTAAGTCAAATAACAGTGTTACACAGTTCCATTGTACGGTTGCCCTTTTAAATTAACTGTTTTATTTGTGATTAAAAACATTTTAATACTTGATTTCAATTAAAACAAATGGCGGAAATTTCTGTGGTTAATCTATTAAGTAATAGACTATATTTATTATTTAGCAAACTCTATATTAGCTCGGTCGGCAGCTTTGAGTTTTTTATGTGCCGTATAAATATGTAGTGAACTATACTAGATAACTTCTACATACACTTCACGTTTGTCAATCAGACGTCAGTTAGTTCCAATCTTGCAAGTCAATGTTGAACCACTTCCAATTGATCTACTGACTTAAAATAGTCCATACAAATGTTGTATCGATGAGAACACAATATTTTAGAACATAATCCATAGACAATGTACGAAATAAAAGAAGAGATGAAAAGAGAGGTCGTGCTTTGCATTGTTATTGAACCCCGTAAAACGATCCCTTTGAGAGAATATCCAATTTACTATAAAAGTAAATTCAGACAAAAAAATCCCGTGAAAATATCATCTTTGAAACATAAAAAAGACTTATAACCACCTTTGGCATCATCTTAAATCGAAATCTGCGTAAAAAATTATTTCACTAAAAATTACGAAAATATTGGCTTAGAGGACGACGGTCAATCGCCTTTGGGCTCCGTCGTTCGAATTTTCAAAAGTACTCAAAACATTGACAAAAAATTTCAAGTTGCACGGAGCGGAAAACCGCTCCGCCGGACAAACTTTTAGAAAGTACCACGAATTTGGTTTTTCGAAAGTACCACGAATAATGTCGCACAGGGCGGAAAACTGCTCCGTCCAACAGTTTTTTCAAAACAAAAGTACAACGCTCCTCGGATTGAATTTTTCGAAAATACCACGAATTTAGTGGGGGAGAACATAATAAATAGTAAAAAAATTCAAAATTGGAGGGTCAATTCCGACGAACTCAAAATACTTTTTATCCCGGCTCAGGGAGACATCGCCATAGTAGTCGCTCAAAGGAGAGTCGACGGAAAAAAAGTATATTTGGGTTCGATACTTATAAAAGCAGGAAAACCATAGAACTCATATAAATAGCTTCTTTAAGCATCCTGACAATCATTTCGATAATTTCAGTGCAAAATTAAAAGTGAATAATTTTTCAAAAAGTTCCGTATACATTTTACAATCATTACTAATTGGGAGTCTGAATCTTTTTGTATAGTCGATTGTCATAGTTCTCTCGACGCTGGATGAGTTACATTCCTACGGGAGGTAACGGCTTGCCGAGTGGTGGTGCTCTTTGATGTTTACCTTATATACATTAGTTAAGTACTGAATATTTATATTTTTACATTTTATGAAATATTTCGATAAATGAAAATATATTTTGAATTCGATTTCTTATTGATCCACTAATTATAAAATTTGTGACCGACGTGCGATTCTGTGGCGTGAGTCGGACAATTACTTACCGCGGGTCACCTTTGATCCCGCCATGTCTGTGTACTTGTCCGAATACTCATAGAATCCATCGACGGTCTTAATTATTATGAAGTGTTTCTAAGAAAGTGCCGATTATTAAGATATTCATTAAAAGTGCACCACCCGACATAAGATTTCGACGGAGAGAGCAGACTGTAAGAATCACAGCAAGTATAATTTTGTCTATTTTCGTCTTGGGGAGTCTGAAAGGTAACTTGAATCCCCCTTGTGAGTAGAGTTGATAAGTATCGTAGCGACGACACGGCTCCGGCCTAAATTATATAAAATCCTGGTCGTGTCCATCAGACCATACGATACTAGGTACATCTACAGTATCACCGGCGACGCCGGCAAAAATTTAGAAGTCTATTAATAACGGAATTGGGTAAATTTACATGAAATGATAAGATTTTAGGCTGTCTACATCTCAATTTTCCATTTATTTTTACTTCCAAATCCGCGTAATAGTAAGAAAATGTTTACATTTTTTTTAGAATAGGTTTAGAATGTCATGAAACGTGAAGATTTTAAATTTGAGCTGTAAATTATTTTGTAGACACGTTCTCTCTAGAACGGTTTAAAATATTAACTTGATATTTGGTCCACATAATTAAGTATAATAACGAGAACAGGAACTAGATTATATATTGAACTAATTCCGGTGAAGGGTTGGGGGTAAATAGGGGTAAATAGGTGAAAATGAATAAAGCATGCTGGTAAGAGACCAGACACTTGGGATTTGGTGTATAAACTAGAAGCCAAGGTATCAATTTGTTTATAACATTTCTCTACAATAACGATATCTGCCTTTCACATACCGATGTTATTGTGTTTATCTTTCTCTCTCATCATAATACAAAATTACTCCTTAATAAATGAGTGTAATATTTCTTTTCGCAACACATTATATATTTCACTAGAGCTGTTAATATTATTAACTTAATATTATACGGCAATATAGACATTGTATTTCGAGTAGTAAAGGTCCTTTGTCATTTTACCTGCAGCTGTGGCCCGGAGAACTTTCCGACCACATCAGAGGAGTCTGAAATGTGGCGCCATAAATGAAATGGTATAATCAGTTCAAACGCAGGCATCGCGATGTAGGTATTTTGCAGAGAAGCAATGACAGGGGTGTAGAGCTTTGAATGAGGCTACCGGGAATGCTTTTCAGTTTATATTTCACTTGTTTCAAAGGTTCTTATGGTCTTTGACCAATCGTCCGTACGAACAAAACCAGAATCGTAGTCAAAGCAATATGAATCTTTTTAAAAATAGAGTCGTTTTAACATCTCAGATGTCTACTTTGTTTTCATGTTTTATTGCAGATTTAAAGAATATAAAGTGGAAGTTGTTTCAAGTTTTACAGTATAAATAAACCAAGGGGTGTAGTAAATACGTATATATTATATACACTGTGAACAAGAAGTTAAGGATATTACATATTTTCATGAACGAATTGGACTAAGGATAAAAATTCGTTATGTGAGGGATTGACAACTTCTTTATAAACCTATTTGCATAATTTGATTATGGAAAGACCAAGGAAAACAATTTTAGTTTAAGAAGTGTTCAGCAGTAGAGAACCAGCAATGTCCTAAATCTGTCATCAATACCTTGTATTATGGCCCCTCACTCTAATTTCTTTACATTTGAGCATGCTTCTGTTGATATGATCGATCGCATCTTGTGGGGTTTGTGCCCACAAAATGGGCAGAATATCTGTCGTTACCTAATGTTCTCTAGAGCTAGTAAATTGATTTGAGGTGCCCTTCCCAATAAATTCCGTTTATGTTCAATGACATTCAAGTCGGTAGAACGCGGTGGAAGAGTATCGTGATCAATTCCGTGAATTTTAAGGATAATGAATACCGATTTGCTGAGTACTATGGGGACGAGCACTACCGTCAATAAAGAAAAAATCGCCAAAAGCAGCTTGAATAGTCGTCACAATGTTGTTGGCAATATCATTAGCATGGATTTGGGATTTCCTACCGCATCAACTTGAAATATATGATAGCTGATATAATAAAAAGTGTGAAAAACTTATTTAGCTGCATGCTTAATGGACTTAAAGAGCTTCAACCGACTCTATGAAGATTCGGTTCGCGGAATAGAGTTCAAGTTCCGGGCGGAAAAATAATTAGATCAGCTGTAAAGGTTTGGCCCAGAATACGATCAGCTGAAGTCTTTTTTCTTGAAATAGATAATTAGTCAAGAACATTTTTTAATTTTCAAGGTGTAGGGTATCACTTCCACGTATCTACAGCGACTCCAAGTCAGGTGACGATCCGACAAATTATTGAAAAACTGGAAGAATTTGTCTGCAGAATATATGGGTTCAAAAGTATCGATATTATCAGTGCTTCGCGCGTAACTGCATTCAGAAAAACATACGGAATAGATAATGAAAAAGGTTTGTTGAAATTAAAAACAAATATTGATGGTAGGATTATTCCTCGGTGTAAAAATAAGCTTAGAGAGCAATTTTTAGGTGCTTTATATATTGCCACGATCTGGAGTAATGCACATAAAAAACCCAACTGAACCTCTTCCAACTGAATAATAGTGTACATGGATGGAAGGAAGAAGATGGAAAGTGTGTTTTTGAATGGTTTGAGGGAGATCAACACCTTCGGGTACATGAAATTATATGCTCCGAAATACATAATAATGAAGGTTGGCACAGATTTTATTATTATTCGAAAGCAAAAAATTTGGTGACTACTAGAATGCTGTTAATCGATTTGTTTTTTATTTTGTCGAATGGTGTGGAATAAACAATAAATGAAGAGGAAGATGAGGATTTTCTACTAAATGACCACTGATGATAGTTCCGATGAAAGTGTTGAAGAATATTTTGATTTGGTAACAGACAATTCAATGGGTATTCATTGTTATTAATATTATTAATTGAAGCGAAAAAATGTTCGATATTTTTGTAATTGCAAGAAAATAAATATTACTGCTAAAGAATTAATAATTTTATTTAAATTCTCTGCAAATATGCAATCTAGCTTTACCTCCACGGAAAGTTTTTTGACGGATCATCGTCTGACTTGAAGTCGCTGTAGATACGTGGAAGTGATACCAAACCTCTTGGAATTTTGAAAATGTTCTTGACTAATTGTCCATTTCACGAACAAAAACTTCAGCTGATCGTATCCTGGGCCAAACATCTTCAGCTGATCTAATTATTTTTCCCCGCGGAACTCGAACTCGATGCTGCAAGCGGAACCTTTCTAGTACTAGCTGAAGCTCTTTAGTCCATTATAGGTAGAGAGCCCGCTGTATAGATTTCCTATGAATAAGATACATGAAAAACTTTGTATGAGTGAGTAAGTACTACCACAGACATACAGCGAGCCGCTTTTCATGTTTGCAAACTTTGCCCGCGTCATGGAATTTTACCGGAAGTGACGTCAAAATGGGAGGATGCGGACAAATAAGAAGAGGCTGCCTATTTTTTTTAATAACTAGAAGGCTTATACTTTAACTTAAAAAAAGAATACTTTAATCGAGGGGTGTCTCAGGGTTGCGGGCAAATTAAGCCTGGCAGCCCACTACAATCTCATTGTATATCTCAAAACCTACATTTTGTCGTAAATTTTATTCGTGTATTCGATGACACAAAACATCGTGACCGGAAATGACGTCAGAGTTCCATGACGCGGGCAAAATTTGCAAAAATTAAAAGTGGCTCCCTGTATGTCTGTGGTAGTACTTACTCACTCACATAAAGATTTTGTATGTATCTTATTGATAGGAAATCTATACAGCCGGCTCTCCACCTATTAAGAGCATGCAACTGAATAAATTTTCCACACTGTTTATGATATCAGCTATGATATATTTTAAGTCGATACCTTAGGAAATCACTTGAAAAAAAAATCCCTTTCTCGGCGCAGCTGAAGCATTTTTTCTGTTCATTCGCAACGTCAACTATTTTCAAAAAAGTTAAGCCGGTAGGAAAAGACTTGGAGAAAAAAAATTTGTTCGTGATTTCATCATTACCTTCAGTTAGAACGGCCCACTAGTGGTCCAGCTGAACTTAACTTTCTTCTTTAGAATAACGTTTTCTAACGTTATTCCGGACAGCAGGAAATTACTTTTTGAAATTCAACGCAACCTCCTGGACTATTATATTGAAACAAAATCCTCTGTGTTTCATAGTGACCACGAAGTTTGCTGGGAAATATTTAGAAAGTTGACAAAGGACATATTGTGAAAAATCTTTCTTTAAACAGGTGTCGCAGATGTGACAGAATATAGTCGTTTACCAAACCGATTCCTATTGGCGGCTAGTGAATTAAATTAAGCGACGAGATATGGGTTGAGCACGATTTTAGGGAAGGTTATTGTGATTCCAGGGGCGTTGGAAAAAAGTAATTATATTTCCATCAAATAAGCAAAGAACCCCAAACATTCTCAGCAGAAGTTTTAAATTAAAAATGGGTTGTATTGAAATGCATGTTGTTTGCGAATAACTGAAAGGCTGAACTTTCATTTATAGCTGCTGTGAATTGGAAAAATATGTCATAAACTTATCGTCTCAATCTTGTTAATTAATACATTTAGTCAAAACTTGAAATAATCTGAAATACAGATGATGTTTATTCGAGTAATATACTTTTCAATTAATAACGAGAGATTTATTTCATTCTTGTTTTACTTAAAACTGCGATTTCGCATTTTTTCTGTATAAAGTAGGTCTCGATAGATTTTCATTAATTTCGTATACAGCAAGAAATATCTTTGAAGAAATAAATCGCAGAATGAATTTTTGAAAGAAAATGTTTTGGATAAATCTGCTGATGACAGAAAAGATGTATGTATATTCCAACAATTGTTTTAAAGACTAAAAGAGATGCAAACATATTCATTGGCTGTCTTTATAGCAAAAAAGTGAAATGGAGTTTGAGTTAATGTTAAAAAATAAGTTGACAAGCATATTGCAATCAAGAATTCATCAAATCACACCTAATGTGCTTTGTCCGTAAAGGATATTTTTACGAAATATTAAGGAATATTCTTACGTTGAATCACTTTGTTGCAAGAGCAGAAAATTAAATGATTAAACACACCACGCGAGCGTTAACGAATGTTTGAACGAAGGATGATGGAATTGAAATATATTACCATGGCCGCAACAGAGTCTGGATTTGGTATTATCGAGCACCTGTACGATAAACTCGATAGAAAAATTCAAAAATAAAAAAAACAACATTTTCAATGGCGAATAATATTCATCTATAGAAAAGACTTCATAGAATATTTTTTGCTTAGAATTCATCCATCCATCGATCTCAGCGGAAATTTCGAGTGTACTAATTTCCACCCCTGAGAAGGGGTGGCGTCCATCCCCAGGGTAAAAGCGTACATCGGCACAATATAACTTTTGTTCCTTGAGAAATTCCCTACTTATTGTCCAAATTGCACGTCAATCGGTGTTATCCGAAAGAATTCTGAGCGAAAAACTGCCAAACACTGGACTATTAGCAGTCTTGGAGAAAATCGCATGTAAAAGTACGAAACGTCGCACACGAGATAGCACAGATAACGGTGTAAAATTAGTAAATATTGATCATAAACTTGCACTTGCTTTGACATTAAAACTGACACTGTAATCGTATAATGATTTAATATACCAGCAGATTATTCATTCAGGTTTAAATTTGTTTTAGACAATCATTTATTTTTTATAAGATATATTGATATTAATTCTGTTGAATGAATTTCATAATTTTTTATTATTAACTAATTTTTTAATAATAATAATAATAATAATTTACCTAATGAACTTGTGTTATACACATATAGAGCAGCGAATTCGAGACTCTATCGTGCCGTTTATTTTTCTGGCGTAGAACCAGGTCAAACATGGTAGGTTTTGTTAAGCATGTCACTGGGCATATGAAATCCTATTTCACGACATTCGTGGTCTGGACCTTTTTAAATAAAAAAAAGGGAAAATATTGTATTTTAAATAAAATGTGCTTTTTTTTCCAACGTCATATTTTCGAAATTAATGTTGCTATCGGAGCCGTTTTTTTTTCAATTAAAGTACACACAATAACTCTTTTAACTGTACTAATGGTTTTTACACAGTTCGCATTTTCATTTCCTTAAAAATTAGGAAAACTAGATATTTGAATTTTATGTATTACAATTTTCAGCAATCGATAAACTTTTTTATTTTTGAAAATTTTTATACACATACAGTGAAGCAAATGCAGCCCAAACATTAGAAAAGTTTTTGATATAATTATTTTTTTCTCAATGTGTATCGTTTGGCAACAGCGATTTTTTTTAACGCGCGCTAAATTAGTCATATGTATTATTACGGCTCACAATGTAGGTACGTACACCACGTATGGAAGGTAGGACAAGATGCGCCTAACTAGTAGTTAGAGTATACGTACTTTTAAATAAATGCGATGCTGTAGAATATTCACAATTTAGTTTTCTAAAATAATGGAGTGCATTATTTGTAAGAAAATTGTGTGGGATGATGACAAATCTGTGGTACAGACCTAGGATACAAGGTTTGTTGTCACTAATATCTAGTGCTGAAAGTAGACAAGACATCGCGGAAATACTGTGTCAAAAAAGATTATATTTTAAATGGCGAAATTTTATTAAAATATCATATAGACTGTCGTATAGACAAGTTTTGAAAACATGAACGTTTTTAGCAATCATAAAGTGCCGACGCGCCGGTCCTTATTTGCAACAGATGCTGCACAGTACTTAATCGAACACGAAATATTAATAATAGATGGAGGATTTAAATTAACAGAAAAAGTAGTTTCACTACATAAGCGTCATTCAGAAATGACCAAAAATCTATTTAGCAAACAGGAAGATACCAGGACGGTTTTGCATGCAATGTACGAAACTAAATTTAGTAAACAAATACTGGTGAACTTTATTTTCCTTACTCTTTTATTTTTGGACTCTGATTTAAATGGAACTAATTTATTTATGCAACTTGAACACGACACTAGCAGACAATTTTTGTCAATATAGAAGGTAGTGCAAAGTTTATGAACTACAGTTTGTTCTTGTCTTCATTGTTTTACCGGTTGCGACACCACTAATGGTTTTTTAAAAATATTTAAAAAATCTGCGTTTGAAGTTCTTAAAGAATATTGTTGTTTTTCAAAAATTATCGGAACAGCCATTGCTGTGTAAAGACGAAGCTTTAAAAATCTTAACAAAATTGATTCTACTACTGTACAAAAACAAAAATAAACAAATTCAGATATTAAACGACCTAAAGATCCAATTAGCAACAACAACAAACGGAGCTTCCTTCAACTGAAGGCACCTTTATCAGCACTTCTTAAGGTAAACATATATATTTAAATAATAGATTTCCTATCTAATATATTTAGTTAACTATTATAGGTTTATGTATCAACTTAGAATATCTTACAGAAGCAATATGCCAACTACACTTATAAATGCACATAGTTCAGGACGGAATTTAAGTGACGATATTTGGACAATATTTTCATTACGTATTTATTGTTCAGATAAAAATTGTGAAAATCGAAAATATGATTGTGTTAAAGAAGGCCTAAAATGTTGTAACGCGTGTAAATGTCGTACTCCAAGTACTGTTATTTAAAGGTTTCGATGAATGTAGGTACATACGAACTAGAATGGTTTTAATGCAGGACCTAGGTAACTAAATACTCATTTGTCAATTGAAAAATTGTTGCAAAAAATTAATGTTGTTTTATTCCTGCGTTTTGGTTTAATTCAATCAAAAATGTGTAATAACCTACTTATCAGGTAGGTACTTACTTTATAACAATGATTTATATTTATCTGCTTATAAATATTTTTTTACCTTAAAACAACAAAAGGTAGGTTTATACCTTAGGTCCGTACCTATGTTGGAGCTGTTAATAAAGGCCCCATTAGAACACATGAACCCAACAACCGTAGTCCGCAGGCGGTAAGCAGTATAATGAGAGCCAGGCGCGCAAGAATATGTTTTATCCCGTTTTAAAAAAATCGCTGACTACGTACTATAACTTACACATAAAAAATTATGATTCTAAAAACTTTTTTCATATTTTAGCTTCAATTTGTTCACAGCATGTATATACAAATTTTCATAAATAAAAATTTTTGCTGAAAAATACATTCACGAAAATAACAACTTTAAGTTTGGTATTTGCATTTAAAAAAATGTATAATCACAGTGTACATAGTTAGAAGCGTTATTGTGTCTACTTCATTAAAAAAAAATCAGTTCCATAGCACAATTATTTTTAAAGATATAACGGTGGGGACGTTAAAAAACATGTTTCACGGAAAAATGATTTTGTTACAGTTTTTTCGAAATAAAAAAGTTCCTGACCACCAGAAAATGTCGTGAAAATGGTTACATGTACACGATCACCTAATTAAAGAATCGCACCAGGTCTGGTTTGGTTCTACGCCAGTTTTTTTTTTTCTCGGAAACTAAGCGACTTTGCTTCCCAATTTTACTCGTCTAATAGCACTTATGGATAAAACAACTTGCGGTGGAGTTGTGCATCTTTGATTTTACCAACGATTTGATCCACTGGTGTCTGTTTATCAACACCACCACCAACAAACAAGGGCATTAATTTTAATATTATGCAGCAAGCAGCACTTATGTGCTGTAAATTAAAAACCTCGCACTGCTGTATACTAAATAACTGAAGAATATTTACAGCCTCTCACTGCACTCGTCGCTTCGATAACTACAGACGGATAATTATTATTCAACTAGATTTTAGAGAACACCGAAACTCTATGTAAAAATTAGCGTCATAGCAGAGTGCACTAGAGCTGTGCCAACGAAATTATAAAGCTCGGAATTAGAATAGGCGCCACTGTAAAGCCTTTTTATCTTTTTTATTTTGCGGCCCATTATACCGAACGCTGTCATTAAAACCATCTAAGTGATTATGTATTATTCAAATTTTTCAAATGGAACAGTATTCACTCTTTTATTCTGCTCGACACTCAAATTATTCTGGAAAATAATAATAATTAAAGTCAGCAAATGCGTTAACTAAGCGAAATTTAAATACCGGGGGGAAAGGGCACTGGGGGAAAGTGTCCCTGGCTTATCTTCTTTATTATAATATTCAAGAATAATATTCTAATTAGTTACTTAGTGAGAAACCCCTCAATGTTCTCCCGGGCGACAAAGTGCAACCATTAGTAAGTAAGTAAGTAAGTAAACATTTATTTCCCACTGTTATCACAATAATTAAAATAGGTGATGTCAATATACTTATAATGTGATAGCAAAAGAAACCTACTTAAAGGTGTAGGGAAAAATAGCTAATGGATATTATATATACACATAAGTTTTCTGTACATAGAACATATCTAAAACTATAACTAAACAAATACAAATAAGCCCTAATAATAATACATTATAATAAATACCTATAAATGATGGTATATCAAAAAAATATATATCTTTATTATATATACATATATATACATCAAAAGCATACTAAATTAGAAGAACAAAATACAAATCAAAACATAAAAATCGAGTGGAGAACAAAAGATGGCAAAAATAGATGGCGCTCTCTTCCTGTTTTAAAGTGTAGCTGCGAAATATTCATTTAAGTTATAAAATACATGTCTGTGTAACAGTATTTTTATTTTTCGCTTAAAAGCTTTGCAATTTAATGATTTTAGATCTGTTGGCAATTTATTATAAATTTTTATTCCCGAATATAGAGGACCCTTTCTAGTTCTACTATAGTTATATTTTGGTAATAAGTAATCTTGATGACGTGTCGCATAATTATGTATATTAACTGGCGTACTAAGAGAATTTTTGTTTTTGTGTATTAAAATTGAAAGTCTGTAGATATATAAATTAGTTAAAGTAAATATTTTTATGTCTTTAAAATAACTTCTACAGGAATCTCTAGGGGATAAGTTACATAATATTCTAATTGCTTTTTTCTGCAATATTATTTGTAATGTCCTATACAGGGTGTTACATTTTTTAAGCTTATTTTACTTTAACAACTGATATATTGGACTAATGTAAAAATAATCTTAAATTTTTCTTACCTTGTACCTTTAAAAAAAGAGATTGCCAAAAAATATGAAATAAAATTTTACTGTGGTTTCATTATCGATAATGAGGTGGGTTAAACATACGTTCGATTTTGTTGTTTATTCATTTTTATTCCTACCTCAATATCGATAATATTAGATAATATTTCTGCGTGAGGCTTATCTGACAATCATAACCGTCGCGCGTCGTCGATATATGTAAAAGAAATCTGACTGATCGACTATTTTGGATATTTTTTTATTCTAATGTGCTTTGTCTAAACCTAAAAGTGAGAGTTGAGAGATGAGATATCGACAATTGAATGCTAAATTGCATTGTAAATATCACAAATCTGTTCAAAGCAGAAAAATATAGGGAAAAACAAAATAACTATGAAAAGTGCAATTCTAAAAGTAATAGGTAGGTATAGGTTAACCATAAATTAAATGTTCATGATGTCTACAGAAATGAAATGTTTATGACTTTATAAAATTTTACTCGCCTAAAAAATTATATAACTATAACATATTTGTCCCTATATTCATTCGTTTTTGGTGAAAATGGAATAATTTATGATCGATATAACATTTTCAACAGCCATTTTTTCAAAAATTGTTAAAGATAGATATAGGGTGTGCTACATATTTTATACCTATAATTTCTTAAGAGATCTAAAGTTTGAATAATTGAATATATTGAAAATAACACAATATATACTGTTTGTGGTTAAATCGGAAATGAAAATCTGAAGTTAGAGCATTCAAAACGTACAACTTGATTCAATCATGCAACTTCCCAGAATTTGAAATCGATATCTTTTTTTACTCGCTAGTGGTATCGTAAGTACTCGGTAGAGTGAAATCTAATTTTTGGTCGTCATACCTAAAAACATTTTAATTACTTGTATTTCATTTTAATGTTACGTTATTACCTTTAATATCTTGGAACTAAATTAAGCTCTGTCCTCGTTTTTATAATTATTTATTTATGGGATGTTATTTGAACTATGAACATTTTAGCTGGATAGTTTACTCGGAAATAACTAAAATGCGGGTCAGTTAAACATTTGCAAACGTAATTAAATTCGTTTAATTTAACGGTGCACCGGGGAATGAAGAAATATTCAGATTCAATTGAACGATATAACTTGCACAGCGGTTTTTAGTTTTTTTTACATTCTTTTATTTAATGTCGGTCTATTTCCGCTATTAAGGCCAATTACCAACGCGAAAAAACGAACTACCCCTAACTAGGAAATTTTGCCGCAAAAAGCAGTAGAGATTTTATTTTTTGGCTAACATCTGATAAACAAGGTTCCGACTGTTTTACATTCCCTCCGAAGGATGGTACATCCACACAATACTAGCCCAAAATTGTATAGTTTCTAAGTATAAGCTGACATACAAGACATTAAAACGTGGAAGCTATATTTACCTAACATGAATACCTATATGAATCACAAAACATCTGACAGGACGTTGTGCATAAGAGGAATAAGAAGATGGCCCAGCTCTTGTTTAAGAGCATGTCTATTGTCTATATTGTTTTCTATTGTGAAGTAATTCGGCAGCACATTAAACATATGAGATATTTCAATCATGGGACTGAATTTTTGTTCATGCTGCAGAATCAAGATAAGGGGGACATTTTGCTGGCCTACATGACAATAAAAATATTTAGAAGTTCATGAGTCATTGGCATTTTTGTGTTCACATTTTTTCCAGTTTAAGTAAACTGATGTTTATATATTCTGTATTAAGGTACTACAAGCAATAAGCTCACTCTAATATGAGTACGTGTTACTACGTCACATGGAGCCCTATTAACCCTACTAGTCTAGTCGTCTGTATTTTTCAGCGATTTTATTTATGTTAATAAGTTTGATTTTTATCAGTTTATATGTACGGCTAAGACGATATAGATTGAGTAAATTATAAAAAATGGGTGGAAATTCAATATTAAATTGTAAAAGCAACAATCGAAGAAAGTCTTTTGCCTAAGGAATCACTACTTATTCATCCAATTGGCGCTTGTTATTTTCTCCTATTCACCCCCAATCCTTCAACGTAATCATCTCAAAATATAATCTAGTTCCATATGTCGTTATAATACGTGTACCAAGTTGCAAGTGAATACCTCAATTTTATTTTATTTACCTCTTTAATAATGGAGTGGGGGTGATGATGGGGGTGGCAAATGTTATAAACAAAATTGATGATTTGGTTTTCAGTAACCACACCAAATCCCAAGTTTCTGGACTCTTACCAGCTTGACTGACTTTTTTTCGCTTATTTACTCCCAATCCTCCACCGGAGTAAGCTCAAACTATATAGTGGAGTAGATCTGGCAGAAAAAGGGGGTGAAAAACAAGCACCTTTTTTCAAAAAAAGAATTTCCCATTCTATAGAGGACGACTTCCCCCACTTCCTTGACACTTTCACATCCGAGATCTAGGTGGGGGGGGGCTGTTAAACGATCGGCTTTTTCTCAGTTTGCGCGCGATCGGGAAGACGGACAAAAAAATGTTTCGGATAAAAAAGAAAGGTCTCCCCGAGGCGCTTAAACTGGTTTTTTAAAATCGGCCAATTAGGGCCGGAGATTCTTTTGTCCCCCATTTTTACATTTTCAGCGAAAATTAATTCCCACCTATCCGACATTATAGCTACTCAAAAAAGGAAGAAATCCCATTTTGATTTTTTAAAATAGGGCCGTTTTTCATTTTTGTACGTCCGCCCCTCCCTCTCCTTCCCTAATTGCCACAGATAGCTCCCCCCGCGGCCTCGACCTCTTTCTATAACCACCCACAACAACAAAAAATTATCATCCTAACCCCATCCCTTATCTTTTAAACACCCCTCATACCTCCTGTCCGATCCCTTTTCCTACCCTGAAACTTAATTCCTTCAAACGGCCATATCTCCGGCCCTAATTGGCCGATTTAAAATATCAGTTCACGCGCCTCGGGGAGACCTTTCTTTTTTATCTGAAACATTTTTTGTCCGTCTCCCCGATCGCGCGCAAACTGACAAAACCCGATTTTCCATATGTTTAACAGCCCCCCCTTCCGCCCCCACCACCTAGATCTCGGATGTGAAAGTATCAGGGAAGTGGGGGAAGTCGTCCTCTATAAGACAGGAAAAATTTTAAAAAAAACACTTGTTTTCAAATGCCAGATCTACTCCACTAATAATCTAGTTCCAGATCTCATTATGACTTAAAATGTTTACTTCGAACGAATTACAGTAAAACAAGGCGCAGAATACTGCCTTTTAAAATAGGGCCAGATCGGTTATACCGCGTGATCACCAGAAACGAGTCATTATTTACACAAACTATATTTTATTATAATTTTGGTTTCCTGAAATTGAATACAATGTTGATTACTTACTTTAAAGCTTTTTGCAAAATTTCACCATTTCAAGTAAATTATAACAATTTATTGTTCGGTAGGTGTTTAACTTTCACTAAATTGTACACCCTTCAGTGTGCAAGCTTAGATATGCGTAACTGTGTATTTAAAGAATGTGGAAAAAGGAATATACGAAAAACCCGCAACATTTAAAGAATGCCGCCGCCCTCATCATCACCTAAGGATTAGCCTGCCGCCTACGGAAATCCGACAGGGCGTTAAAGCGTCACAGCCCGTCAGCATGCAGAAGACGCAATAAACTTCCAAAATTAATTTCCCGGATATCAGAACCGATCGCGGTTTCTTCTTCGAAATAACGCCAATTATTTTACTCCCTGATTGAATCCGGTTGAACGAGATTATACCAGCGATTGAATATTTCCTGGAAATTAAAAACTTCGCCGACAATGCGACGTAACTCGCAGACTTCCTAATTAAATCTGACTGATAACGTTTCACAGATTCCTCTCGACAATAAATAAAGTTGGCGTAGCAATTATGAAATACAAAAAATTATCATCTTAAATTCTTCGAATATTCAACTTTATGGAAAGTAAACGGTAACTACTGTACTTGTGAGTTATATTCATGAAGCGCATCAGCAGTTCTGAATATTTTTACATATTATTTGCTGCCGTGTGATGTATTATTATATACCCGGTAACTACGTGTTCTTTGTACTTGACATAGATTTATGAAATATGATATAGTATAGTACGACTTTTTAATAACATGTTTAGACTAGAGCAATATGCAAATACTGCATCCGATTTAATAAGAAGTTGAAAGTGTGTACGTCGATTTGAATCTTCCACTGCGACCTACCAGTCTATTGTGGATCGCATCTAATTTTGTAGCCTAAACTTCATCCGTCAGTTCCAGTTTCTTAATGAAACTAACAACATTGCCTTCGTGGATAAAAACAAGTCTGCTGGCAGAAGCTCAACTTTGTCAAATACTGAGAACCTGTTTTTTTCTGTCGCAGGACATTCATTTCCTGCCGTATGACATAGTCGATAACTACGAAAACTTGAAACACCATTCTATTTGTTTTTGGTATTAGATTTATGAAATTCGGGATAGCAATAGAACTTCATAATACATGTGTCTTAGCTATAAAAGTTTGCGCAAATACCACAATTTAATGAAAAGTTAGGTTTGGTTGGTGATTTCGACCTTCGACTACAACCTTTGTTAAATAGCAAGTACCTGGTTCTTCTTGTTACAGGTGACGCAGATAATACCTGTCCTTCCATTTCGTTATCTTCAGGCGACACACAGCGTCCTAATCTCGACATATTTTCTGTAAAAACTCAATAATGTCCAATAAAAAAGCCAACAACAGTCGCAAGTTTTACTTATTTATCTCCTTTTTCTTTTTTGTCGGTCGCAACCTTTTGCGATTGCATTGTTCCACTGGCATTCGTTTGCTGTATATCACGCCTGACAACTTTACGATATATTTCGCGATTGCCTTTTAGGAACTCCAGCCCCTATAGCCGCACCAAAGCCCTTCCCATTAGTTTCTTGGTGACATCAGCCCCACGTGTTGGAAGGCGTCCTCCCCTTTTCCCATCTGGTATTCCCTGACTTGTCAAACAGTCTATATTGTTGAGTCGCTTTTGGTGACGTGTTTCATACAGAACAAAATCGAGTTATTAGTGCGATCGGTTGTCCACTATCCAGGTAATTCGTAGCAACCGTTATTTAGCTCTAAAAGTATTTTATTTGCAACCTTCGACGATGTTCGCCTCTAATACTTTAACGTTAGTAGACTTGGCCAATACTGAAGTATTACTTTTTCGGTCCAGATGGCAATTTTTGCTTCGTCAGTGCTCGATGATGCGCCAACAGCCGTTTCTGACAAGATGAACCCTTTCTAGCTAGACAATCGTCTACTTAGTTGGCTTCCGGATTGGAGTGGGCGGCTATTCTAACCAGCTGCACAGCGGCTGCCGCGGCTGTTGGCCATCCTACAATGGTTTACTTGTAAACGCCTTTACAAACTACCACACTTAAATTAATTATTAGGATCACCCGGTATATTCCGCAATAAAACTATAGGTGTTTTCATTGTCAATTGTGTTAACTATATGCCAAAGTTTATTGCCATCTGTCACATTTCTTGTTGCACATCCATAGTGAAGTGGAAATATAGAAGTCGTAAAATAAATTTCAAAATAGGTTTAGAGTGTCATGAAATGTGAAAATTTTAAATTTGAGCGAAAAAATTTGGTTCATTAGCTATTCCCTTTAGACGGTCCACCCTGTATATTTTCCAGTGAAAGACTAACCAATTCTTCGCTGGCAGTAGCGTCAACTATCTAACAAATTTGACTGTTCTCTGCCCAGTAGTTTTTTGGTTGCACCAACAGTCAGACAACAGACCGACAGATCGACCAACAGACCGACGGACGAAAGGATCGACTGATAAATAGACAGACTGACTGACGGAATTGAAAAACATTTATTTTCGTACATGGTCTGAAACGTGGAATTCCGAAGAAATATACCCCAGGGTGACTTCTTCTCGAATACAATACTTCCCTTTGGTATACGAGGGAAGAAAAATAGTACCATTCTAGATTGACTTTAATTTTTATTAAGTTCTAAAATTGGTATTGAAAATTGTCATACGCCTCTGTCAGTAGGTGCGGTAATAATATACAGGTCGAAATCCTCAAAGGATCCATTTGAATTTATTTTAGACTACTGTCAGAATTGAACGGTATTACAAATAATTAGGTATTTAACACCGGCAAGGGTTATCACGAACCATTTCTCCCGTTTTTGGTGTCTGTGCCTATTGGAAAAATAATTAAAAATAAAATAAAATAATATACTACTTCTTAGTTTGACTTCCTATACAGCAATCGGAGGCCAACTAGAATAATTCATGGATCACGAAACGACTGTTAAGACATTGTAAATAAGAAAGAAGTAACATAGGAAGACGTAAAGATAAAAACGGGGACTACCTTTTTTCAGGATTAGCAGTTTTCGCATGTGGAAATACTGAACAGTCATGTATGAATGACGCAGAGAGAGGTTATAAAATGAATAGATAGTATTACGTAAACCTGTACTCGATTTGATATCGAAACGCGATGTTGAAGGCAACTTATAGATAGCAGCACTGTAAGTATAATGATTTAATGGACCATAGATCGTTTATTCATTTTTAAATTTGTGTTACATATTAATGTAATAGCAGATCAATCATGCTCAAATTTGCTGAGTTTATGACTTCCTCTGTATTGATTGGAGGCCCGATATTTCAATTAGTTGCTACACTTTCACGTTCATTGTCGTTAAGCGAGTTTAGAATATATATTCCGCTCCCTATATTACCTTGTCTTTAATCTCCAATAGTGCGTCTTCGTCACTGTAAATTGTTTACAACAAAAAATTGATCACTAATTTAAATAACAATAATTTCGTCAATAAACTGATGTTACACGCATTGTACTTGCTGGACAAAACAATTTGCAGTATGTGTACCTTTGCTTTTACGTCGATTTCTACTTACATACTTACTACTTATTTTAAAAAAATGTTCAAACCTAAAATCAAAGGTTGATATGCTGTTAGAATACGAGCAGGACAGAATTCTAATGGTGACGATTTTCTGAAGATGACGGAGTAGGAGTTTTAGGCTATATAGAATTAGATAAGATTGCCCTAGTCGGCCGAATACTGGCAGCTAAAGAGCACACAACGTCACTTTTAAGCATCAAATACATCAACTATTTTATAAACAGGATTTTTATGACATCATATTGACTGCAATTTGCCATTTGATACAATGGCAATTTTTGTAACAAATTGTTGGTTAACAAAAATGTACTACTATTATTACTATTATTAGACAGGGCGATATTCTCCAAGATTATATTAATAGTCTCACCAACAGCGAACCCAGGGGATCCCAACTTGTTACTGCTGCGAACGGAGAATAGAAAAAAATCTCATTATAGTATAACATTATTTATACCTATCTATAATATATTTTGAGAACGCTAAGCGTGAACAAAGAACTACGACATTTTTTGTCAATTTATTAAAAGATAAAAGAAAAATGGTGTTATAACTAAGAATTATAAATCTCACCGGGAAATTAACTTCCCCATAGTATCTTTAACGTCCTTAAAGCAGCTTAAATTCAAAATAAGTTTCTGACATGTGTCGGAAACACTTAATATTCAAGCTCACCTTTGAAGTATTCACTCACAGGGTGCTGCGTATGTTTTTTAGTGGCTTTTCACGAAATTTTGTCGAAGTAATCTGTTTTGCATCTAATTAGAAGTTCACTGCATAGCTAATGACCAAGTATACAACAGTTGGCATTGGTATAGGGTAAATCATGTTTATAAAATAATAATTTGAGGGCCACTTCCAGGTGTCTATAGAAAATAATAAATAAAATTAATGCAAATGTGGGTACACATTTGAAAAATTTGGGTTATAAGATAAAGAATATATGAATTAAGAACAACTGAAAACCATTTCATTGTTGCCAACTGTTTGTTTTTCTCTCAAATGTATTAACCTTTTTAAAAAACAAATTTATTTTTCCTGGCCTTAACGAACTTTGAATAGTTAGGTGATGTCAAATTTACTTTGAAAA